>OZ004353.1:21617066-22969733 GCA_963924445.1 Philereme transversata
GTGTATAAGCCTAAGCCTTTAATGGACGCGCCAGACATAGGGTCCTAATAGTTTCTATGGGTAAAGTTTGGCAGTTAGGTATTATAGATATTAATTTTGAATAGATAGTATACTTTATTGATTACAGGACAGAGGGACAAATTTGTTGTAATTTATAGATGACAAGACAAAAACATTTTTGCACTAAAAACCAGTTGATACCATTTCACATTATTTATAGTTTAATAATAAATTCATGAAGTTCCTACATCATCATTATCTATAGGTACATATAAAATGCTTTGTCCTGAATGACTGATTGACGGATCAACGCACAGCCTAAATTGCTGATCGTAGAGACCTGAAACTTGGAGGATGTGTTCTTTGTATGACGTAGGCATCCGATAAAAAAGGATTTTCCGAAATTCTACCCCTAAGGGGGTGAAAATGGGGGGCAAAGTTTGTATGGGACAACGTGATTCCTTGGTCCAATCTACTTCAAATTTTGCATAAACCTTTTTTAACACAATTGATGGAAGACGTGTTTCGTATTTTATTGAAATTCATCCCCTAAAAGGGTTAAAAAGGGGTAGGAAGTTATTTTGGCGGTGATTTGCCTCGAAGTTGATATAAATACTCCTTAGTGCTTTTGATTTAAATGACATTTTATTTTGACACATATTTGAAAACTCAATCCGATTTTATTCATAAGGTTGAATTCACATAAAAACTCAAATACTCTTTCAAATTGGAATGTCTCGAAAGTCACCGTACTATATTAGTACGTCATTTGAAGGTTTCTAAGCTTAAAGAGATTATGCACTTTTAGGACACGGCCTCATAGGGACGTAGAGTTCAGAGTCACAGAGACTAGAACATTTTGGTCCGAAAAAAATAGTTTTCTTTTAGATTGTCTTAGAAGTTTAATTTAGTGTGTATTTTTTACATTACTCTAATAATATAAAAGTGAAAGTTTGAATGTTTGTTTATTTGTTTGTTTGTTACTCAATCACATAGTAACGGCCAAACCGATTTCGATGAAATTTGGTATATACGCAGATTATAACCTGGATTACCACATAGGCTACTTTTTATCCCATAAATCAGTTCCCATGGGATAAAAATGGCGTGTCAAGTCAAGTTGAACAACGAGTTTAGCTTTATTACTAGGTTACCTACACATTTAGAAGTGTAACGCGTACGAAGTCGCGGGCAACAGCTAGTGTATAATATCGTGCAGAAACCGATTTGCCCTAAACCAAACACTCGAAGCATTTATTCTGTCATTGGGTTAGTAGGTATTCTAATAAAAAGCGATGCGCTTCAATGCAATAAGTGTGCATGACGTATCAAACTACGGCACCGTAAACGCGCGTTTGTGAAACACGCGTCGTCTGCGCAATACGCCGTGCGCGTTTGAAGCGCGTAGTGCGCGACGCCGTCGCGTCGTCTCAAGTCGTCTGCACCGTTTGAAGCACGTTAGCGCGCGTCATCTGCGCGTCTTGTCGTCTCAAATCGTCTGCGCGTTTAATATACGCCGTGTGCATAGGCCCTTAGGCTAAGTTCACATGTAACGCGCGTTAACGCAGGTCAACGCGCGATCAAATTTACAAAGAGTTCAGATGACAAGCGCTATCGCGCGTTGCGAGAGCTCGTCAGTCTATTTCGGTAGAGCTTAGAAAATGGACGTGGAGACGAATGGACGTAACACCAATCTTCCCAAGCACGTCGTTTAAAATTTTTATTTTTATAGGATTCTGAAGCTTTATCCCAAATCACTGGCCTTTTCCTGACTTTATAATTTTTGATCGAGCGAAGCGAGATTTCCAAATAAACTTGGGCAAATCGGCGTTGTATGTATTTTATGAACTCCCGTTACCTGTAATTTGAATGAAACTGTAGGTGAAGTTAGTTTTTATTTCGGGCTACTATTTTGAAAGATTACATATAATATTTTTTTGTTTTAATCGGAGACTCGCGAGATCTCAGTTCAGGGCGAACCACTAGTTATGAACAGAATACGAAACCAATTTTTTTTCATTTCGTAAAAAAAAAGTGCATTCGCGATGGTAGCGCGCGCTCAACTGAACAATCAACGGACGTTACATACCACCAAAGCGCGCGCAACGAGCGATCGCCTGCGTCTAGAGATTTTTTCTCTGAGCACCGCGTTTACACTCGCTGACGCGCGTTAACGCGCGCTCATGTGATCGGTTGTACACAAATAACAGGATGTCTAGTCGCGCGATTTGAAAACGCGCTCCAAAGTTTTGCATCTGAACACGGCCTTACTCTGTTGCCTTTGGTAATGATAGCGAGTACTGTGGTTTTGTAATTCAGCTAAAGTGCTCACCTGTGAATGTCCTTTGGCAGTAATTAATGAGCTCGTTTCGGCAAATGATTTTACTACAGATTGGTTGTTAGTACATATACTAACTATAGCTAGTAAATGAGGCTATAGCGTGGTAAATTATTACCTGTGGTATGCCTTATTGTGTGTATTTTTAATTTTGTGGAAATAATCAACATACTACATGTTTTTTAATGAACGACATTAAATGAAAACACGGTTGGGTAATGGCTAGTATTGTTGTAAAATAGGTTTCTTTCAAATTCATTACCAAGAAAATAGCGACCACGATCGCTCTGTCAAGAGCGTTACGATTGAGAAGAATATCTTCACTCTTACAACCTCCACCATAGGGCTGAATAGGGCCTAATAAAAAACATAAAAAATAGGTATAAATCGCAGGCCTATTTTTTTAACCCCTGAAGCATATGAGGGGTGTTATAAGTTAGACGTCTGTCTGTGGCATTGTAGTTTCCAACGGACGGACCGATTCGGACGCGGGTTTTTTAATTATAAAGCTAGTTAAACTGAGATGGGTATCATAAAAAGGATATTTTCATGAAATTTCTTTTATTCGCTGTGAAGATGAGAAAACCACGGTAATTCATCACAAAGATACATTATTGTAATCCAGAATCAACTCAGGTAAACTTGATAGTTTTCCATCAAATCCCTATTCATCTCAACTGAACCCAAATCACTACAGCCGACCCGAAGCACCCAAAATGTCCAGCGCCAAACCGCGGAATAAAATTAATAGCACTACGTCCACCTGAGTACTCTGAAACGTGAACCATTTCGGAAATATTCCTATAATAAGTTAATGGTAAATATTGCTGGATATTTCACACAGCGCTACCTAGCCGCAAACTAAGCAGAACTTGTTCTATGGGAACCAGATAACTGGTAGAATACTTATATCTTTAGTAACTTATATGGGACCACCTTGGAGGTACACTCTATGGAAAAAAAGAATCATCGAAATCGATTAACAATTGGCGGAGATATCGAGTAACAAATATACAAAAAAACATACAGCCGAATTGAGAACCTCCTTTTTGAAGTCGGTTGAAAATATCATTAACCAGTCACATTAGCTATGGATGGACCGCTTTTACATATGCAGATGCAAGAATCAGTTAGGCTTTTAAAATGGTACACAAACTAGAGTTCCCAACCACACCCAAACGTTGAACAGAGTTAATATCCTGTTAGTTAGGTACATTAATCTTGTTCTGACGCGTTGGAAAGGCCTGATACATTATTTTAAAGACCTTAAGTTTAGTCTACCGCGAAATTGGTATTCGTTTACTAGCGATAAACCATTACGGGCAGATAATTCTGGCCAAAATAAAACCTTTCTAAAACGCTCGGAAAAGGGTTCCACAAGAGTGTGATATTGAGATAACCGAACAATAATGCCAACTTTATCACACTAATATTATAAATGCGAAAGTTTAGATGTTTGTTTATTTATTTATTTGTGACGCCGACAATGAAATTTGGTGTGTTAATGACCTGGATTCAAACATATGTTACTTTTTGTTGTCAAACAACGCGTGCGAAGCCGCTGGCGGAAGCTCGTCATAAATAAAATTAGTCTTTTGACACAAATATGTAAATATTTATTTAATTATTTAATAATATGTGTGAGAGTATTAAATACAGAGTCAAAAAAACTTTCATGTGCTGTAAATTACAGTGCTTTTTGGGGTTTGGTGGTGCATTTCGCTGACTGCACCGTATTTTTTTATACACAATGTATAGAAACTTTTGTAGGCGTTTCAGTACTTATCAGCTTCCATCAGTTAAAATATTGCGATGTAAAAAGCTCAAAAATGTCGGTAAAATGAAGTCAAAATAAAATCCGGTAACCCTCTAGGTCATGCGTGGTCACGTCTCGATACTCAGACGGGCCGTGTTAAATGAACGTATCTTTTCAGAAGTAAAAACACCTTTTTGCATGAATTTGCGAGTTTTTCACGCTTTTGTGGGGCTTTTAGGTTTTATGTTTTCACGCTTTGTGAATAGAATCTTTTAGCACATTTTTTTATGATATTGACATAGGTACATATTTTGAACTCCGGCGTTATCAATTGTCTAAGTACTACCTATAATTATAATGTCACTTGGTTTTTACTCTCTTTTGTGTATAATTTGTATGCAATTTCGTGTTCAAAAAATCAAAATCAAATTGTTTTTATTTCTGTAAAATATAGAACTATAACAAGGTTGTTGGGATCTTCTTTTAAGTATATGTACTTGTGTCAGAAGACCCCGCTCTTCAATAGCCATACAATTTTTTTATAGATAACAGAGTTTTACATATAATAGGTTAATAGGTTATCCAACAGTAAACGAGCACATACGCTGTACATGGGTAGGATTTGTACGTATGTGTGTGTGTATGTATGTATGTTTGTGTGTGTGTGTATTTGTGAGCGTGTGTGTGTGTTCATTATGTGCACAATAAAAAAAACAAAATTTAAACTTAAATCATATTTCTTATCTAATTTAGAGTTGTATTATCAATTCCCTGTATTTACCTGATTTCAATCAAGTATGTGTCTGTTAAATTATTTATCTACCTTAATACCTAGTAGTGATATTATTTGTATTGGACTGAGCGCTTCCGAGCTTCAGTTCTTTTCAAAGTCTTGTCACAAGGATCACTTTGAAACCTCAATTTTACTGGCTGTTCCTTCGCGACCAAGCCAGGAAAGAAAGGCAAGAAACAAGGCTGGTTGTTTTTTTATGATCCTTTTAAAATAGATAACAATACAGAACATAAATTACGTCTAAATTGTAACATTTTGACCGAGTTGGAGCAATTTCAATCCCAAGCTTCTCTATCATCTAAATAATCCGATATTTTATAGTAGGCTCTTTTATAAAGATTTTGTTTAATTAAGTTTTTAAATTGGTTAATTGTCAATTTTTGTACATAACTTGGGAGTTTGTTAGCGTCCTTGCCCTTTAAACGATTTACTAACTTTATGGAGTCTACAGGTGGCAACAGCGAGTTTATCTTTATTTCTAGTATTAAAATTATGATTATCGCTTTATGATGTAGACTCTTATTATGATAGCATTATCCCTACAAATCTAAGTGATTTTTAAGTGCTATTTGGAACCATTACTGTTTGTAAAAAATTAAGTGTTAAATAAAACAATCAACTAATAAATTAATTGATGCTCAGTCGATCTCATCTATATCGATAATGACCAATGCATTGCTAATTAGAAGTATATTTTCTTACGCGATTTGATTTCTTATTATTATCATTTCTATGATATTTGTTAACAAAGAGGATAAGGTTCCAAATAGCGCAACATCTGTTTGTTAGTTTAATCTATAGCAGTAAGTAATCCCGATCAGAGTATCTCCAGCTTTAACTGCAGTTTTACATCTTCTCCCGGCTATTAAGGGGGTAAGTAGGGGGTGGGGGAACAAATTGGACTTTTTCGGGGTGATTTCGAGGAATTAACCTTTTAGTGCGAATGTAATCTTAATTAAGGGAGTACAATTAAGTGTACCTACAATTAAGTGTAATCTTAATTGTAGGTTTATGATAATTGTTTATTGTTGTATTTTCTACCAATATGTAGAAATGTACTGTTTTTAATGATAAATGACGTCTTAATAATTAAGAAACATATAAATAAATAATGCTGGACATTTCACACAGCACTATCTAGTCCCAAACGAAGTAAAACTTGTAAGTTCCTGATAAGTCATTTATTCTTTGCTGATAGGTAATTATGTTACAAAATAAGGTGTTATATTATATACCTATGATTAAAGTGCTTAAAGATATTATCTGTGCAATTGAAACAAGATAACTGATAGAATACTTATACAATTTTTGAAGTGAAAACTTCTTTATTGGCATTTTTTGAGATGGGAAAAAACCATTGAACTCGCGACGCTGTTACCGTTACCGTCATCTCTGTATATCAGTATCTGTAGTGTAGTCTGTTCAAATTTTTACTTCTGTCGACACTCCCGGAGTGCCACTAATTTTTTTTTATACATTTGTTCCATACCTATTTCTGCCGCTGCTAAGATAATCAGCTGTGACAGACGGCCAGCCGCACCATAAGGGTCCATTTTTATTATTTTGGTGCGGAATCCTAAAAACCATTAAATTTTCGTAGTACCCTCAAAGCTGAAAACATCTAAAGAACTGTAACTGTACAATCAATACGCAATATCCGCACTTCAGACAGCAATAAAGGACCTTCCCCTAAAGGCTATTACTTGAAATATCGTCCGCTAGTCGAGACAAATCGAGATCTTTGAGATCTGCCAAATGATTGGCCGTGACTTATCGTCACTTTACACAAGGACGGAATAAGCGGTTAGTATTTCAACAAGTCGTACCAAAACTCGTAATACTTGAGAGTTGTCGAATAAAAAAAAAATATCGCTCTGAAATCGTGGAGTTCCAAATGAGCACTGCGGAGAGAGCCTGTTCTTCGTTACAGTCAGTACCTGGTTACTGTATCTGTTAGCTCGCTAATAACAATGGGTATATGGCCTGGCTAAAGGGGGCTCGGTGGACGTCGAGAGCGAAGATATTTCATGCGTACGACGTACACACTAGGACCTCGTTATTGTATAATCTGTCCGGTTACAGTAACGGCGCACTTGTGAGCACCCGGCTTATCTAAAAAAAAAATCTATTCTCTAATTTTAGTGACTTTACAAAATTAGCCTAGGTTTTTTTGTTTTTATGTTATTTGTGGGGAAACAGGCTTACGGCCCACCTGATGGTAAGCGGTCACCGTCGCCTATTGACACCGGCAACACCCGGGGTATTGTCGATCGTATAGGTACTTCTAGAATAGTTAACTAGGTAAAAAATGGAAGCCTTGAATGCATTCTTTTCTGATCAATTTCAGATACACAATTTTTGAGTTAAAGAAAAAATGCTTGAGACACAATATGACAAGCAACCGCCATATTTGTTTCATCCGCCATTTTGTTTTTGACTTATTTATTGAAATTTTAACAGAGTCACATAAAAGGGATTTTTACAAAAGACTTGCCATGGAGTGTCATCTTATTACTGTAAGTGTAATTAGAGCAATATACTCGTATTTTACAGTTTGTTCACCAATCTTAATCTCCGTGCATCACGCATAGTCTTCAAGCATTTCCACTGACCCCAGATGGGTCCATTTATTTGGGAACACCTGGAACTGCTTATTAATCGTCTGTCAACCCCCCTTTGTTGTCATTAATTATTCTGACGTGATACCGTCGCGCCACTTTGTCATTGACTATTAGGATAAAGGTGACAGGTTAATTAATGAAAAACTCTTTTTAATTGGGAATGAGGGTAATTAGAAATAAACTTGGAAGGATTCCTTTGTGTATTTTTGTAAAAGGTTATCGTGTACCAGTGGTGCGTCAAGAACATACTAAATTTATCAAACATACATAATAAAGTCACCAAAAATTGTACTAATTTATGATTGCAATTACAAAACTGCGGTATTGGAACCAAAATCTGCAGCCTACAAAAAAAACATATCGCTTTTGCCTATTTAGGTGACATTCAGAATATTACAAATTATTCTCACTCGTGAAAAGTAGTAACCAAGTCAAAATTGGCCATAAAGATTTTTCTAGCAGTCTCATCCCTACCCAGTTATTTTAAAGAGATTTCTGTACGTTATTATACTAGATATTACAATCGAATTAATTTACTCGCTTGGCATAAAATATTAACACATACATGAAGACTGCCATCTTTAATTACAGTAGCATTAAGATTTACCATTTGTATACATATATAACCGCTAAATATTATTAGTGCTATGTTGATGATTCCTATTAATAAAAGAAAAAATAAGAGGCGTTTCGTCAAACAATAAAACTAATCTCCTTTGTCATAATGTAAGGCAATTAACGCCGAGTATAAGTAACTCACACTTATTGTATTACGGAGGCGTCTAATCGTTTCATGGTGGTTCAGGTTTCAGCCTAAATTGGATAAAATTGAAGCTAAGCCCATATACTAATGCATTAGGGACGTTGTTGGGACTCCTGCGGTTCTGCAGAACATCTGGCATGCCAAAGCGCACGCTGATGGATCCCACGTCTGCAATTTTTATTTATTTATTTGGAATATCTTCTTCTTCCTACCCTTTTCCCACATTATGCGGGGTCGGCATAACATATATTCCTCTTCCATACATGTTTCTATCAGCTGTCATCTCGGTTGTCTCTTCCTTCCTATCCACATTATTCTTCACACAGTACATCCATCTCTTCTTCGGCTTTCCTCTACTTCATATCCATCCACACTCATATCTAACACTCTTTTAGTCACATGATTTTCTTTCCTACGTATGACATGCCCGTATCACGCTAGTCTCTTACTCCTCAATTTCTCGATCACTTGCGCTACTTTTAAACTTCCTCTAATATTCATTCTATATCATTCCATCCATTCTCATTACCCAAACATCCATCTCAACATTCGCATTTCCGCCGCGTGCACTCTTCTTTCATCCGTCTCTTTCGTGGCCCAACACTAGTTCTGAGTTTATACATTACGACAGGTCTTATGATCGTTTTGTAAATTTTCCCCTTAAGTTTAAGGGGCATTCGAGGATCGCACGTTGATCCTGTAACCTATGTCGCCATTTCACCCATCCCGCATTTATTCTATTTTTAACGAAACGGTATATGTCGCCCTCGTTTTGGATCAACGACCTAAGTTACCGAAAGTCGGAGCAGACTGGTAGAGGCACACCATCTAAAGCAATATTGGCAAAACTGGAGGAACCACCAAAGTCACAGAACAAATTCTCGGTTTTTGTTCTGCTGATCTTCAATCCAACACTCTCCAGTTTTTTCCTGTCATTTTGTCAGCCTGCTCTGGACCTGGAGATTTATTTGGAAAACCAATTTAGGTAATTAAACATATCAAAAAACAAGTAAATAATAGAATATAATAATAATAGTTTTTCACGGCTAAACAATAATAATAATAGGGGTTAAAGTATGAAGTTGCCATTGTGTACTGAAAAGTTGTGAGGTACGTATTGTACATGTGAAAGGGATGGCCTGAGTAGCGATAGCGAAGCGACAGCAATTTGGCTTAGGTAATACGGGCGCGGCTCAACAAGGTAAAGACAAGCTTCAACTCGCGCTTCTTTCTGCAGATCAGTTAAATCATGGGGCACCAATTTTTCAAGTTTTTTTATCTTACCGATTTGATGCAAATGGGTCCATATCGTGGGTATGCTAACATCAAGCCACGCCGCAAATTACTTGGTGGTGGTACCATCACATTCAATTCATCGTTGTTTACCTTAGTGGCTGGTCTTCCTCGGGGTTGATTCTTCAAGTCACAGTTTCCATTTGCCGTATCATCTACAAACACACCTTTGATATTGCGAGCTGTTTCTTGTGCATTAGTTCCACGTCGGAACTAGTATTCTAAAATTACTCTAGTTTTCGATGTATCCATTTTAACTTTGAAAACTTGAAAAAAAATTTAAGTCAAACAATCTAAAGTTGTACTTTTATTCAAATTTGAATGTTATAAGTAGTTATCGTGTGAAAAAAGTTTTAATTCAAAGTGGTTACTATGTTAAAACGGCAATTTTATATTTAAACCGCCAATAAACCAAAATGTGAAGCGAACGATAAAAAGTCTAAATATATATGGAAATCTATAAAAAGCAACTTAATCAAAACATTTTCCTTAAAAGTCTCCATAGGTAAGCATATTGGAAAATTCAAGCACCTGAAATTCGATTTAAAATTAGACTTTGTTCATTAATTTGGTTGCGCAAATTACTTTTTGGACTTGGGTCGCAAGGTCTACTGTTCACACAGAACCACTATTTTAATAAATTTTCTTTCATTTCAATTTCAGGCAAGCGTGATCCCTCTTCGACCACACCATCACTTACCATCAGGTGAGGCAGTGGTCACGCGCTTGACTATAACTATTATACAAAAAAAAGCTTCGCGGAAGATAATCTCGTAGCTGATGAGCAGAAGAATGCGTACGAGTAACAACTGTAAGTACATAACCTTTTTTTTTGCTTTTTACACTATACTTAATATATAACTACTAACTTAATCCTAACTACTACATATTTATATATCATATACTTTTATTTATAGATAAAAGAGATCGTAAAAAAAATTACTAGTTTTTCTATTAAAATAGTTGATAATGCCTATATACCTACTTACCGAAAAGCATTTAATATAATAAAAGTTTATAAACAACATGAAATTATTTTAAACAATTGAACAAGTTAGTATCTCTGAAATTGTATTGTTATATGAAAATAACTGATTCTATAAAATATACTCGTACAAACATATTCAATAGATCGGAGCTCACAAACCAAAATAAACGTTGTATTTTTATCTCTAAAGGGAAATTGAACAGGGAAGAGTAAAACCACATTGATTTTAGACAATGTTTTTATGTCTGGTTGGACCATCATATATGTATTAAGAAATATATTTTTGTTATTAAAACCCCTTGGCCTGCGGCTAATAATAATTAAATAATTTTCTGTGCTCTTCACACACACCCATAATCCTGAGATAGAACTATTGATTGATTGAAAATCGTACACAAAATAAACTAATCTGTGCAATGGCAAACTTAATGCTAGTAAGCATTCTCTTCCTAGAGAGAGTCTGGGGGGCCCATAACCTATTCTGCCTCACTGCTAGGTATAGGTGACCCCAAATCCTTCAACTTGTCCGTATCTTTAGTGGTCTCCCGCTGTCGCGACTCTGCGCGAAATATACTAAAAAAGCAATACTTCTAAAGTCTATGGATACGTACTCTATGTTAAGCCAAATCTATGATATTTTTCTATGATCTATGGTTATTTTCCGTTCTTATAAAAATCTCTCTCACGTTAAAACTTGTCTTGAAATCTAGCAAAGTTAAAATAATATAAAGTATCTACTAAAGTGAATTACTAAACATAATTATTATGTCATATTGTTGTGCAAAGGGCTAAGTGAAAAATCTAAGTATACATTCCAGATTATGGTTCTAAGCCTGAGTAATAAAATAAAGGGTTATAAAAGGTTGGTAACTTTCGGGGGGATTCAATGGATGTGGCGTTAAGCTTCTGGTCCAGCAAATAACGGGATCTCTCAGAATGTGTTGCAAAAGTGTGTGGAGGTTCTGCTGCGGTAGAATCTCAAAATCCGGGCCCTGGTAATATTGACCCAGTGTCTAAAATAGAACTGGGTACTTCAGACTGTAGAGCTTGTTCTGGTGAACATAAAAGGTCCATGTGTCAAAGTCCTTCATTGTAAGGGTATGGGTCTCACGTTTGAGACGTTGGTCCCATGGTTCTACTGCGAAAGAATCATGCAACGTAAAATTATAGACAGGTATCATATCACATAGAAGAAGTATCAATTAAATGCGAAGCATTAAATATAAGATAGATCTAAATAGCAAAGGAATCACACACAGGATCATGGAATATAACTAATGGTATGTAAATTCATAATAAACATAAGGTATTTAGTAGATCTTTTCCAATGCAACTTTCGCCTTGCCCTCTCTATAAATTTCTTAAACGACATATTGTCACAGAATATTCTCTTTGACATCCTCATAAGAAACCCACATCATATGGGAGGACGCCAGACGATCGACCCACCAAGCTTTCTCGATTTTCAAGAACTTAGAATCTAACTAGGTATCACGAAGTCTTTTCCCCCCAGTGTAAGCTTCTTATTTTTCTTCTTTAAGCGAGAAACTAGAAATAGTCGACTCGTACGTTTATCTTGGCCATGTTTTATCTTTTGGCAAAGAGTATCAAATAAAGGAAGTCACCAGGCGTGTTCAACTTGGATGGGCAGCTTTCGGCAAACTAGATGATATACTAAAATCCACGCATATTCCACAATGTCTTAAAACACGTCTCTATAACCAATGTGTCCTGCCAACTATGACTTATGGTGCCGAGACATGGAGACTCACGAAGGAGGCTGTGCACAAAATAAGTGTAGCACAGAGAGCCATGGAGCGCGCCATGCTCGGCATCACACTCTTAGATCGAGTTCCCAATACCGAAATTCGCAAGCAGACTAAAGTACAAGACGTCAGCAAGCGAATATTAGGGCTCAAGTGGAGTTGGGCAGGACACTTGGCTAGACGTAGTGACGACAGGTGGACTAAGGCACTAACAGAGTGGAGGCCGAGAACTGGCCATCGAAATAGGGGACGTCCACCAGCGAGATGGGTCGACGACATCCATAAGACCGTGGGTTGTACGTGGTTCAGACTGGCACAGGATCGGGAAGAGTGGCAGAAACAAGGAGAGGCCTATGCCCAGCAGTGGGTCGACACGGGCTGAGAATGATGATGATGATGATGATGTAAGCTTCTACCTATCTCATTCACACTGGAAGGTACAAAATAAAATTGAAAAGAAAATACTAGCGGCGCTACAAAGAGTGTTATTAAATTGACGATGGGAAATAAAAATATTGCAACGAGGGCCGTCTCATTACTTATTCCGTTTGGGCGATTTGTTCTCGAGTATTGTTTTTAGGGTTCCGCGGCCCTGGGGACGCTTAGCTGCAAATTGCTTGGAGTTTTGAGAGGTTTCAAGGAGTTGAAGCGAATCATTCCTGATTTATTTTATTAGCCTTTTAGATTTTAGGTGGTTGTTCAGATTGTGCTTTTGTTCACTCGGTTAACATTTGATGTAAAATCATCATGCAAACAGTATTGAAGTTGGAATGAAACATATGGATAATACATCTCTCGTAATAGTTATAAATAAATAATTTAGAATAGAAAAAGATAGACTGGCGCCTCATCGCGATATTACTAACCGAATCTCCCATTGAACAAAGTGTTTGGACAATGCAAACTATGTGTTGTGCAATCACGGCTATTAAATAAATAAAATAAAAAAAATATTTTATACGAGGCATGCCTTTTAAGTTCTGTCGTTTCCATATTTTCCGGCAATTTTGAATTTGGAACTGTTCTATATTCGAATGTGATAACATTTTGAATCTCAAAACAGTTGAAAGTATTAGGATTAATGCTATTGTTTAGTCACAGTTTCGATTTGAATCTGTCAGGTCACGTACGAAAATGAATCTTTCTAAGGAAAATGTTCGTGCAATAATTTTCTACAACTTTAGAAGAGGCCTGACACGGCTTCAGTGTTTAGAAGAGCTAACATCTGTGTTCAGTGATGTAGCCCCATATCTGCGGACTGTCGAACGCTGGTATTTAGAATTCCAGCGTCGACATACTAGTGTTAGTGACAGATTTCGCGAAGGACGCCCAAAATCCGCCTTCACTGAAGATAACATCATTGCTGTGAGACAACTAATTCTCGAAGATCGTCATGTGACGTATCGAGAGATAGAGGCTCTATTAGGCATCTCAGGGACAACCATTCAGAAGATCTTGCATGAAGCGCTTGGTGTGAGAAAGCTAGTTTGCCGTTGGATACCGCATCTGCTTTCCGACGATCACAAGGCGGCCCGCGTCAGATGGTGTAAGAAAACTCTGCAAAGGTTCAACCGAGGGGAGTCAAATCACGTCTACGACATCATAAGTGGTGACGAATCTTGGATCTATGCCTACGATCCTGATACCAAACAACAATCTACAATCTGGGTCTTTCAAGACGAGCCAAAGCCGACAAAAGTTGTTCGTTCTCGAAGCACTTCAAAGAAGATGGTGGCCACCTTCGTTGGAAAAACCGGCCATGTTGCGACTATTGCACTTGAAGATCGTAGAACGGTTAACGCAGAGTGGTATACTACAGTTTGTTTACCACAAGTCATCGCCGAACTTCGAAAATCTAACTCAAAGCGACGCATCATCCTGCACCACGACAACGCAAGCTCACACAGCGCTCGTCAAACGATTGAGTATTTGAAGCAGGAAAAAGTAGAAATTCTTGACCATCCTCCATACAGTCCTGACCTAAGCCCTAACGATTTCTTTACATTTCCTAAAATTAAGAAAAGTCTTCGTGGTCAAAGGTTCCAGTCCGGTGAAGAAGCAGTCGACGCTTTCAAGACAGCCATTTTGAACACCGCACTTTAGAGTGGAATAAATGTTATAATAACTGGTTTGAGCGAATGGAAAAGTGTTTTAAGCTACGTTGTGAATACTTTGAAAAACAATAAAAAGTACTATAAGGTTCTAGATGTGTTTTTTTCTTCAAACGACAAAACTTAAAAGGCATGCCTCGTATTACATAAATCCATACATTGTTGTTAGTTAATTACCTAAAGACTAGATTAGTAGGTACACTATAAGAAAAAATAAAATTAAAATACAATAAACAAACAAAACGACAAAAGGTCTTCGGTCGGTCTAAGTCTAAGGTCGGTGACCAACCTAGGCCGGTTGGATCACTCTCAACACTAGGCTCCTTCATATCGGAGGTAAACTCTGTCCGATATGGTTTTCAGGATGCTGTTTTGGCTGCGCCACACTCTGCGAATCAGGGATGCGGTTTTCTTGCGTACGATGGCTTTGAAACCATCCGTTTGATATTCTGCAAACATCCCTGATGCATTTCACTGCTATTGGCTGCAGATTGGTGAAGGTATAGAAATGTGTTTGTTAAAAACGCATTTTTACAAGCGGGCTGGTTTTTCTTCACTTATAAGTTAGTGGTGCTCCATCCATCATCTTTGACATAATCCGTTAAATGTCAAAGACATATGAGCGGCCTAAAAACTCCATCTAGCATTAGCCCTAAACTCGTGATTACTTACTTTATTATTCATTGTTTACAATACTTCAAATAATTGTAATGAGCTACATAATCTATGCACAACGGCCGGATTATTACCTAACATTAGCGACAGCAACGCGTCAGAAAACAGTCGCGATACGTCAAATTTACTATGGGATAAATGTCCTATTTGTTGCCGTTATTTTGCTAGTAGCACAAGTTTTCATATGCAAATTGACGTTTCGCGACCGATTGCTGTCGCAAATTTTCATAATACCCCCTCGGATCTCTATCAGACTATTTGAAACCTGTCCGAACCCTTTGGCTCAATGTGTCACACTTAGCAATATTTCATTCTTAGACGCGAGACTCACTTCATAAATATTGAATTTGTACGGAACTGTTTTTATTTCACGCACATTTATTTATAACCTGCTCCATTCCGAAATTGATATTTTTTATTTAGTTGTTCGCTGAATTAGATTCGTTTGCTTTGTGAATTTATCTCTGGGACCGGTAATTTTTCCAGTCTTTTGTATTAAAGTTAGATCTTTATTTGTTTACTGCTTATGTATACATTTTGTATAAATTTTGTATAAATTGTTACAGTGCGCCGTTCACTTGCTGATGCAAAGGTTTCTAGTATATTTATATTTATTCGTATTATTATAATTTGTTTTATAACATTTCTTATCATTATTATTATTCCTTACATAATATATTTATTATATATTTCTATCTATCATAATTGTATGCAAACACCAATTAGTGCCTATTCGTTCTTACGAGTTCTAATGACTTGCCTACTAAAGGTTTCGGCAGAATAACAGCGCCGAGCTGTCGATCGGTGGCGAGGCATAATGCTGAGCTGAAACCTATTTGCTGCAGTAGCACATACATACCTACTTATCTCTTTTTAGTTTTTCCCTGTTTACATTGTATATTTATTATTTCATTCTATTGCTCCTAAATTTGTTGTATGTAATTTTCTGTTTTCTCCTACTTGTGCTTTCTCTTTGATGTTATACTTTTTGAATGTATTGTGTGAATTTGTGTGTACTATAGTAGTAAATAAATGTCTGTCTATGTCTATGTCTTATCTCGCTTTTATTTATTTAATGCTTTTGGGGATAAATATGTAATTAATAGCGGTTTGCTCTAAGAGCACTATTGTTTGCTTTGATGCTGCTACGAATAATTTAAATTTGTTTACCTGCATTTTGGTGTATTTGAGCGCAGGACCCGTTGTTTAGTTTTATGACTATTTCATGATTATTTTAATCTAAGATCTTTTATGTCATAAAAACTATTACAAATCATGTTGTATCATAATTATATTGATGTGTAACATATTTCCTGTCGGTTTGTGAAAGTGATTTTAGCAAAAGGGACGGAAATGTGTAACAGGAAACCGGGAAAGCGCGCGCTGTTTGATTTGACCAATGAGCGCGCGCGGTCAGATATTCACATCGTATGTGACTTCTGTAAGACTCGTAGTTTTTTTTGTTGTCTTTTTTTATTTATTTGTGTAGTGGTTGACTTCTTTACAGGGTTGATAGAAAATTTTCTTAATACTAATACATACCTACTTGCACCATTATTAAAGTCCGGTTAAAAAGTAATATTACCCCCAGAAACCTATAAAACCCCTACGCAACAGCACAATGTTTAACGAATATGACTTTTGCCGTTCCGCGTCTGTTAAAAAGTAATAATAGCCCTAAACGAAAAGCTCATTCACAGTCAAGAGCCACCATTACACGGGTCATTACAGATAGTGGGCAAACTTCTGCAAAATGTGCACTCATTAGTACCTGGTGGACGTGTGACGTCATCTCTGGCACGCGAGCGACATCTAACGGCATAATGTTTCTAGTACTTAAAGAGGAAAATACTAACAGTTAAATTACCTATCGATCGTTTGTAACGGTCTTTATATAATTCAACTGTTTCTTCTGTATTTTTATAGTCTTGTAAGTAATTGTATATTCATTATGTTAAAAAATTTTTCATTTGTAAAAAAAACTTACTAACATATACTTTTTCCGATGATATAAAGAAAGTCGCGGGCAACATCAACCAAAAGACCACTGGAACATTTGTTTGTGAGAAGAAATATATTTTGTCTAATATAAACTAGCGATTGCGAGCTCTTACAAACCGCCATTTTAAAAACGACTGCATCGACAAAATGCCCGTTGCGACCTCATTTACCACCCGGTGTCCACACACAACGGACGTGTTGACATAGCTACGTGAGGTCCAAGAGTTTCTGAAAAATTGTTGAATTCCTATACGCTCAGTAATGCCGTGCGTGTAATTGAAGAGTAGTTCTGTCCATGGCACAAGTTATAAGTGGAAGCGATTTCAAATTAACAATCATGCATTTATTTACGCACAGGTGCGTTAACCTTCTTTCTTGGCAGTGCCAGTATTTACAATATTTTTATAATCTTACCTGAAACGAAAGAAACGGGTTTTATTAAAAAACAACTGCATGTTAAATATAAAAATAAACTTTCTTTGTGAACAGGTATTCCAGGCTTTCCATATTCGATGGGAAGTGCCATCATAGCTATAATTTTGTTATTTATTATTCAACCAACACGAACTATATTTTCGTCAAAACTATAATTACGTGTCCATTAGAACACGAACGTGCCTTCTAATCACCAAAATCGAAATTACTAGTAAATTGCCTTAGATAATGGATTTATTGTGAAAAAGGAATAAATCATATGAAATAGATACCTACCCTTATATCGGTCCATTAGGGCATCAACTGACTATTAGAATAGTAACTAATTTATGTAATATTATAGATTAGGTAGGAAGTGCCAAGACTAACAGTGCGATTCAAATAAATTGTGCCTACCTTCATGTACAAGCTATTTATTTTTACGAGTTGCGGACCTTTGTAAAGATCGGCGTCTTGACTGTCATACTTAGATTGACACAAATTTTAAAATAAAATTACTAATCAGCTAAGGTAAGCAACGTTCCGCGTAGTCAGTATTTGGCTAGGTGACCGCTAACGACATATTTAACTAGTGCAACCAAGCTTTGGATAATGTTAAGATGTTGATCGCGGCTAAAAAAATCTCTGAGCCATGACTGAACTCTGGTGCCCTAAAACCTTTCTGGCCTGAATAGAATATAATAGAATACTCTTTACTGCACACCAACAAAATTAAAAATACAAGGAAATACACAAAAATAAAGGTAAGTACAATGGGCGGTCTTATCGCTAAAAGCGATCTCTTCCAGACAACCTTTGGCTGCACAGAACAAAACAAAATCAAAAAGACAGAGTTTGCACACATACGGACTTATTTTTTTAATAAAACTTAACCGAATGCAAAGATGTAGTAAGCAACTGGAACATACAATAACATAAGTTCACGTAAAGGAATTATGGCCACATATCGGAATCGCTTAGAAGATGGTGACAGTATGTTCGCCACTCTGAAGCATTGAGATGGATGGTCATCTAATTGTGTTTCTGTCATGGTCCATGGACAGCAATACACCACTGTCTTTAGTAGAGGCATAGACCACAAGATGGATGACGAGGAATTTGAATCGACATTGAACACATTAATTCAGTTATGTGTGCGAATTATAGAACACTAGCTGTCCCGTCGAACTTCGTACCGCCTTGACATGCATATGTCGCGGGCATCTATATATGAGAAAATGAATTATTTTTATTATTTCTTTTGCGTGAATTTTTTCTATATTTTAATAGTTATTCTGCTATTCGAGGTGATGACCAATCCAACAAATCAAAAACCATCAAAATTGGTCCAGCTGTTCTTGAGTTATAAGTATTCGAACAAACCCGACTTTGTTTTATACAACTTTAGCAGTATCGCATAATCATATCAGTTATAGGCTTTCCTCATAGATTACCAGAGCAACTAATCATGTGGATCATTAAAAGAATAACCAGCCTTGTTTCTTGTCTGATTCTTTCCTGGCTTGATCACGGAGGAACAGGTGGTAAAATTGACTTTTCAAAGTGATCCTTGTAATTTTAATAAATAATTGTATACTGCCTATGTGTGGACAGCAACCTTTATTCAGTCGTCTTTAAATCTAGTGAGGCTTCGCTACGCTGCTCATATACAACTTGTTTTGATAAGTACGACATTAATTTAAAACACACATCCGGAATCGTATTAACATTTTTTAGAGGTGGGTTTAATACCGATGACTTGAATATTTATCCAGTAATCCATACATAACCAATAAACAATTAAAACGCAAATCGGCGGCGCCTGCGACGATGCCACTTAGTTAGTTAAACAGGTACCTACCTACAAACATGATGAATGAATACGATTTGTTTACCTATTTTATACAGGTTGTTTCATTGATATTTTAGGACTTGATAATAAGGTTATTAGAATTAGAATCTCTGAGTCTAACTCATAATTACTAGTGGCTCGCCCGAACTGAGATCTCGCGAGTCTCCCATAAAAACAAAAAAATATTATTTGTAATCTTTGACTATCAAAATAGTGCCACGAAATGATAAACCATTAACTTGACCTACAGTTTCATCCAAATTATAGGTAACGGAAGTTCATGTAATATGGTTAGCCTTTTTTGGGGTAGAAATTGCAGTTATTCTGGATTTCAGACATTTGCCTATATTTGTGTCACTAAAGCTACACGCATACCAAATTTCAGCACTGTGGGGTCACTCGTGTACCCTGTAATTTTGTCAAACTTCAGTTTTTATTATGGCTAATAACTCAAAAACTACACGGTTTAAACTAAAAATAAAAACGGGGTCGAAATGTACTCACAAATACCTTTTATTAGACGTGCCAGTTGATCGGATAGTACCATTTTGGTTTTTTTTTTACCCTTCTTGAACCCTAATATCTCAACAACCCCCACACATTTTCAGCTCATTTAGTCACACCAAAGATGTGCCATTACTACCTACCTATACATACCAAAAACGATGATCGGATGAACGCTTCGCAAGTTATCCTCGGACAAACAAACAACATACATACATACATAGATACAACACCGATTTTCCCAAGTTGATTTGAAGATCTCGTTCGCTCGATCAAAAATATGGTACAGCGAAAAACCCAAACCTTTCCAAACAGTAACCATAGTCACATAGAGCATAACAAATCGTCAACATAAACGTCTTCAAAAAATATTGTACGACACGAACTGAAGTTTCTATTGAGATTTGTCAGGGCACATAGCATGTTCCGCTGGTATTCCAGGCTATTTACTATCTCCCCGAACTCCCGACAATAGCATTTTCTATTGGACGACTTCAATAGTTCGAATGGAGACAATTTGTGAATTCCGTTAGTGGTTTCTTGATTTGTCAGTTTCGTAAGATGTTGTTATTGAGTTTTTATTTATCTAACAATAAAAACTAGGTACAGGTATAAATTAATAATAATAATGCTGGGAATTTCGCACAGTCCCATCTAGCCCCAAACTAAGCAAATTTTTACTATGGAAACCAGATAACTGATATAATACTTCATAAGTACCTTTTTTTTAAATATATATAGAGAGACAACCAGACCCGGAACAAATATCTGTAAATCATGCAAACATTTTTGTTCCGCGGTGGGAATCGAACCCGCTACCTCCTGCGTCTCAGCCAGCTATTCGCCCACTGCACCACGGAGGTCGTCACTAAACACTTAACTTACTTATCCTAACTATTATACGTAGGTATGTATTTATGAGATCTATAAATCTGTAAAGCATCTTATCTGCTTATGGCATCTAAAGCGAAACACCCTATCTTACAACAAACATACTGAAGTTAGACCAACTTAATTCCCTTTTCAAGAAATTTAATATCCGTACACGAAAATATTGAAGTGAAACCGCGGCTCAAACTAAATTCTGATAAAGTTTGATACTCGTATGCATTATACTCGTAGCAAATATAAACACAGCTAACGTTGTATTCAGCAGCCTCAATCCGAAATCTTTGTATTTGTTTCGAACATCATTTTTATATACTTTTTTTAGTTTTTAGTTATTTTATGTTTATATTTAATGGTGTGCAATAAATAAATTATCTAATCTAATCTAATCATTACTTTCTAGATAATGTATCAAAGGGTTTTAGCCTAGCTTAAAATATTCAATAAAATTCCTGAAGACCTGAAAGTATTACAATACAAAAAAAACTGACACTGATTCTTTTAATATTCATATTTCTTATTTTAATTTTATTTTTTGGTGATAGTCAAGAGCTTGACCTCACCTGGTGGTAAGTGATGGTGTGACCGAAGATGAGCACGCTTGCCTAGAAAGTGTTGTTAATGACATTGCTAAATAAATACCTACTGACAAATATTTGCACGTCTGTATGCAGGTTAAATACATTGACAAGTATAGATTTAAGACCTTTTATTGTAATTTTTGTGTATTCTAGCAAATATACGATTTGGCTGGACATACATTTTGATAGGCACATTAGAGACCACTTATGCGCTAAGTAGGCCCAGATTTGTGCTTTTCGTGACATTTTTCAATGTCATTCAATCTACACAATATATTTGTAAACTGTCTACCTGAACTAGTAGTCTAGACACAAGTATTTTAAGCACAAACGGGATAGCTTTCATGAAAAACATGTAATTTTTTTTTTATTATATATTGTATTTATATGTATATATACTAGTGGTTCGCCCCGAACTGAGGTCTCGCGAGTCTACCATAAAAACAAAAAAATATATTATTCGTAATCTTTGACTATCAAAATAGTGCCACGAAATGATAAACCAAATAACTTGACCTACAGTTTCATTCAAATTACAGGTAACGGGAGTTCATGTTAATTGTTTACATTTTTTGGGGTACAAGTAGCAGTTATTCTAGATTTCAGACTTTTGCCTATATTTGTGATACATAAGCTACACGCATACCAAATTACAGCACTGTTGGTTCACTGGTGTACCCTGTAAATTTTGTCAAAGTTTAGTTTTTATTATGGCTAATAACTCAAAAACTTCAAAAACTTTACTAAAACTAAACACGGGCTCGAAATGTACTGTTACGCCGAGGCTGTTAAACAATGAGTAATAATCGAAGTTTCTCGAGCGCTTTTGTCTTGCTGTGCTATTGTTGCTATTGTTTGTGGTTTCGCAGAATGGGGAGTGGCCATTGTGTCGAGGGACCGACCCTTTCCTGGAAGGATCGACATCGTTCTCGAACAATCGAAATGTGTGCGATATAAATAGGCCGGAGAGATGGCCGGACAGTCAGTCTCGAGTCAGTCTGAGTGAGTCTGAGTGAGTGAGTCTCAGCGAGGCCCTGGAGGACTGACGTGGGAAGGGTCTCGCGTGAACAGTAGTTGCTCCCGAGTCAGTCTGGATTAAGCTATACGTGCGATCATTTCGGTGACTTTAAGTGGTGCAACAGTGGTATGAATTATTGTGTTGTTATACGTGTGACCAAGTTCGTGTATACATCGTTTAGTGTTGAATAAAAGTGTTATTTTGGTTAGATCGATTATCATTATTTTATCCCGAACCCTCAGCTCGTAACAATTTGGTGTCAGAAGTGGGATAAAATAATGCCGGTTCTACCAAAGGATAACGTGGACGGTGTACGAGAGGTCAACGACAACAGGAAATGGATGAAAGGCGGTTTGGAGATTCTCCGGTTCAAGAAGCTCGGCAGAGTCGTCAGCCGATGGAGATGGAATCAGCCGCCACCGAATCATTTGGAGCATCATCATCATCATCATCCGTGGGGCAAGCTCCTGTGACAGGCGATCTTGCTGCTATTATGGCCATGCTTTGTCGTCAACAAGAAGAGCATCGACGTTGGCAGGAAGAACAGCGACGTCAGGAAGAAGAGCAGGCTCGGTTGCAGGAAGAACAGCGACGTCAGGATAAGGAAGAGCAGCGTCGTCAGCAAGAAGAGCAGGCTCGGTTGCAGGCAGAACAGTGACGTCAGGATAAGGAAGAGCAGCGTCGTCAGCAAGAAGAACAGGCTTGGTTGCAGGAGGAAGAACGCCGTCAGCATAAAGAAGAGAAGCGTCGTCAGCAGGAAGAGCAGGCTCGGTTGCAGAAGGAACAGCGACGTGAACAGGTGGAGCAGACTCGGTTGCAAGAGGAACAGCGACGTCAGGATAAAGAAGAGCAGCGTCGTCAACAGGAAGATCAGTGACGTTGGCCATTAGAGCGTGCTCGACTGATGAGGGAATCGTTCGGTTCATCTGGAAAGGAATTCCAGGAAGTGAAAGAACAGATAGAAATCATGAGAGCCGTGTTTTGGAGGCTGGAATTGGGATCGCTGATGAGAAAGGGACTCTGGGTGTCCTGAAGTACGAGTACTGGAGACGGCAATGTGGCTCCTCTAGTTGCTACATCTTCAGCGCGAGGTGCGCCTAAAATTGTTCATGTTGATCGGCTGCCGCGATATGGGACTAAGAATGCTCGGGACGAGCATGTTTTAGGAGGGGGCAGTGTTACGCCGAGGCTGTTAAACAATGAGTAATAATCGAAGTTTCTCGAGCGCTTTTGTCTTGCTGTGCTATTGTTGCTATTGTTTGTGGTTTCGCAGAATGGGGAGTGGCCATTGTGTCGAGGGACCGACCCTTTCCTGGAAGGATCGACATCGTTCTCGAACAATCGAAATGTGTGCGATATAAATAGGCCGGAGAGATGGCCGGACAGTCAGTCTCGAGTCAGTCTGAGTGAGTCTGAGTGAGTGAGTCTCAGCGAGGCCCTGGAGGACTGACGTGGGAAGGGTCTCGCGTGAACAGTAGTTGCTCCCGAGTCAGTCTGGATTAAGCTATACGTGCGATCATTTCGGTGACTTTAAGTGGTGCAACAGTGGTATGAATTATTGTGTTGTTATACGTGTGACCAAGTTCGTGTATACATCGTTTAGTGTTGAATAAAAGTGTTATTTTGGTTAGATCGATTATCATTATTTTATCCCGAACCCTCAGCTCGTAACAGTACTAATGAAGACCTTTCATTTGTCCTAAAAGTCTCATTTTCATTTTTTTACCCTTCTTGAACCCCAATATCTCAACAATCCACCAACATTTTTAGCTCATTGAGTCACACCAAAATTGTGCCATCATTACCTACCTATATACCAAATTTCACGATGATCGGATAAACGCTTCGAAAGTTATCCTCGGACAAACAAACATACATACATACATACAACGCCGATTTGCCCAAGTTGATTTGGAGATCTCGCTTCGCTCGATCAATAAATATATTTTTTAATAAACGTCATATTTGAGTAAAGATCGTACTTTAGGACCTAAAACAGCTGATAAACAGAATTTTAACCGAAATCATGTGATTTTACCAAGTGATTCTTCAATGAAAATCATTACAGTTACCATTACGTAGAACATTTGTTGTTCTCGTAAATGTTAAGAATCTCCCCAACCCTTTAGGATAGCATACTAGTGCTGGGACATCCTGTAGGTATATTATGTAGATTTGACTAATAAAAGGTGGGTCAGCCAATCCACTCGTAAGAAGCTGTGGCTTGAATCTGTTGAGCGTGTTTTGAATAGTTGGCGATGCAGTTGGTTGGTTGGTATAGAGTGTTTGCCGTTATGCCAACTCCATGGAAACATTGTGCAGAACTTATGCGAAGATAACTTGGACCAACTTAGTCGAGGTAACTTTGTGTTTCATGTCTCATTAGTCTCATTAGAATTCACTTTATGCTATTTCGTACAGATTAATATTGCTAATATAGGAGAAATAGTTAATCGTTTATTGCTCAAAATACTTTGTTTATCGGTTTTAATAACATTCAGACGAATGGAGTTTCAAACATACACCCTCTAATGGCATAGCAATGATTAAACTGACCATATTATGATTATAGTGAGAAGAATTCATTACAGTAACTAAAAAACGACACAAGTTTAATAGTAAGATCACACTAATATTATAAATGTGAAATTTTGGATGTTTGTTCGTTTGTTACTCAAAAACGAGTGAACCGATTTCGATGTATGAACGTAGATTATAACCTGGATTACAACATAGGCTACTTTTTATCCCACAAATCAGTTCTCTTGGGATAAAAATGGGATGTCAAAGTTTCTATATATATTTTTGCACCCCCAGAACAACGCGGGCAAAGCCGCTGGCAACAGCTAGTGTTATATAAGTTTCTTCACCAAAAACTCTTCCAGTAAGTAAAAACTGTTTTCATTAATCCGTCAATGATCACGATCATACATTTTTGTATGGTTGTGGTGCGGATGCTTTTTTTCATCGTTTTAGTCGTGAAAACGTACGAAACGTCCATACAGATAATATGAAATGAAATTTGAAATGAAATTTATTAAATTATAACAGACATCAAATTAACATAAACAATCCTAGAAGTAATTATCTTTCACATAGACGGATCCTGGTGGGATCGCATTAGTGTCCAAACTAGGTAAACCTGTGTTATGGGTGATTCTCCTATATAAAATTACTTTCCGTCTATAAAAATTACTTTCTATATTAGTATGTATGGAAGTATGGATTGAATTGAATTACTACTGCATCGTCTTGACGCTAAGCCGCGATTGAGCCTTGGCCTGGTTAGTTCGGTAGCCACAAAACTATTATTCCCGTAAAATATTGTTCTAACTGCTCTAGAATCGAACTCTACGTAGATTAAACCAAGCCGTTAGACTTTGCACTTTCTGGCTTGCATTCTTCAATTCTACATCGACAGTTCCCGGGTTTCGACGCTTTATTTACCCACAATACACTACTTATTTCCATTCAGGGAGAATGTAAAGTATGAAAATAGAGTGTAAATCCACAGTGGGATGAGGCGTGCGGATTGCTTCCGGCGGCGTACAGAGAAAACCTAGTCAGTACTAACAGGCGTCCATTAGCAAATGAACTACTTTCGTTTTTAAGGTTTATGACTAAATTTTGAATAGATTAGAATAACCTTTATTGTAAACTGTCACTGTATAAGTGGAAGGTTTTTTTTAAATATGTAAACACACAGTTTGCCCTGGACATACAGACTTCGAATATACAGTAGGTAGATAAGATAGGTACCCTATTGAGTGAGGTCGTCCGTGAAATCAACAATGGCCTCAGCAGAAGACTAGCGCTTCAGCATGGTAACATGCAGCAGCATATGCTGAGCTGCAGGGCTTTTCGCCGTCACACTGAATTATATAATAAAAAAACGTGCCTTTGTTATTGTTAATTGTCTAATGTAATATGTTTAGTTTTAATTGTTTAAGATTATAGTCTTATGATTCTGTTGTAATGCGAATAAATGTATTTCTTTCTTTCTTTCTTTCTATTGGGTATCTCATCGTAGTGGGTAACTAATATTGGTTCTTTCTTACATACAACTCATATCTAAGTTAACATTTTTGCAAAAAACATTTAAATATAGTAGAAGCATAGGCAAGACATTCAATGGTAATACAATTCTTGCATTGTGTAAAAATCTTTTGAAATTAACCATTTTTTAAGACTACTTATTTAAAAATACATTTCCATTTTAATGACAGTGGTAAACTTTAAATTTTTCGGTTAAAATAATAATTAAAAAGATTAGATACATATAGGTAAAAATATAATAATTATGATACTTAAAAAAGTACCTACTAATATTTGAGATTTCGCGCATACGAACGGTTTTTGGAATATTTTAGAGTGTTGGCGTGGAATCTTGTGGAGTGGCGTCCTCATGAATGGCCAGCTGAACACTGATAAAACGGTTTAGGCTAAATTGTGTTTTTTATTTAATTTATTACATAAAATCAACTCTTCTTTTCAGGATTTGCTTTTTATAATTTAAATTATTTTATGCATAAAAAAACTAGATTGAGCAATCTAGTAATTTTATACCTTTTTTATATCTGATAGACTCGAGACCGAACGGGACCGGTCGGAACCAACCGGTGATTGCTAGGTGTGCGCGTCGAGATCGGTCGTCTCATTGCGTAGATACGGTTAGTATAATGTGTCGTAATATGAACGAGGACATTTCTAATTCTGAAGACTAAGTGAGGGTAGTTGCTGCAGCTATCCACACTTCTCGACGGTAGCTCCAAGTACTCCAGTCAACCCGTGACCACGCCGCAACACAGCCGAAACGTCGAGATAACAAATAAAACGGGTACATACGCGATGAATGCCCGTTTTAATCAATAATTTTGTACACCTTAATTTATTATAGTGCTGTATTATGTTTTAACAGCAAAATTTCGTTTATATTTTAGTTAATTAGCATTATTAAGTATTATTTTCTAACACTGAAATGTTTCTATATTATACTGTGTTTTAAATTACCTTGAGCATTCACTGTTCACGTAAATCAAAATCTCAGGTAAATCAAAAACCTGATAACTGTTAAACCCTAGGTTTATCTTAGCCGCTACACATTATAATTTACGTTATATCACTTGTTAAAAAAGTATTTACGCAACATAGTACCAACATATATAGGCAAAATCTTGTCTAATAAAGGCATCACGGAACATCACGGATCTGTGGACAGGATTTTGGCAGCACGCGTCTCGTATCGCGTTTTTCAATTTCCCCGAACGTCCTAGCCGTCTGTTTGTATGAATAATATAAGTCCATGTTGCTTGGACATTGAACCGAACGTTCTGTATTCATGGGCCTCCAGTTACCTAACGGCTAGCTATTGGGCTACTTTTATAGACATTATAAAGAGATGGGACATTTCTCGTGAAAGCAAAAAAGGGATATATGTTTTTGAAAACCATTACCCTGTCATATAACAGAAATCCACTCCATCTAAAGGTTGTTTCGAAGATAACGCTTCTAAGCGATAAGTCTGCCTATTGGCTTTGCCTTTTTTATTTATTCGGGTTCCGTACCTCAAAAGGTAAAATGAGCCCTTATAGGATCACTTCGTTGTCCGTCTGTGTGTCTGTCAAGACAATATCCTTTTTTTCAGGAATGCGTGAGTCATCATCATCATCATCGTCAGCCCTTCTCATCCCACTGCTGGGCATAGGCCTCTCTTCGTTGTCACCATTCGCATCTGTCTTGCGCTGTTCTAACCCACATACGGCCTGCGATTTTTATAATGTCGTCGACCCATCTTGCCGGTGGACGACCTGCGTTCCTGGTTCCATCTCGGGGCCACCACTCAGTCAGTACCCTGCAGTCAGTAATGCGTGGGTATCAAGTTGAAATCACAAATAGATTTCCTTAAAGCTGTAAAAAACGCAATTATTAAATACGGTCATTTATGTCGCATCTTTTGACACTCGCAAATAAATCAAAACCCATAGAGTACTTCCCGTTACCTATCATAAAGTTTGACAAAAAGTAAGGTCTCACTCAGTACAAGTAATGAAAAAACCCAAAAATTTTAAATTTGTAGTGCTATCACATAAAAAATCTATTTTTGCGGAACCTTCGGTGCGCGAGTCAGACTCGAACTTGTCTGGTTTTATTTGCAATAAATCATTCATTTTCATATACCTCCTTCCCCCTCAAGCAGACGTGCTGGTAAGAAAGTGGTTTGAAGTATTGACTGTTCCCATTAAAACCACCATTAGATATTACTCCCACCGTACTATTTCTGCCGCTAAGCAGCATTGCTGTATTCTGTGTGAAGGATATGGGTGCCGGTGAAATTACAGACACATGAGGCTTTACACCTTGTTGATAGACGGAGGGTCGCAGGGCACGTTCCTCAATGTCAAAGATTTTTATTCATCAAAATCATAAGGATCACTTTGAAACGTCAATTTTACTGCCTGTTCCTTCGCAACCAAGCCAGGAAAGAAAGGCAAGAAACAAGGCTGGTAGTTTTTTTTAATGATCCTTTTAGAATACATAACAATACAAAAATAAATTACATCTAAATTGTAACATTTTGAACGAGTTCGAGTAATTTCAATCCTAAGCTTCTCTATCATTTAAATAATTCGATATTTTATAGTAAGTAGGCTTTTTTTAAAGATTTTGTTTAATTACGTTTTTAAATTTGTTTATTGTCAATTTTTGTACTTACATCACTTGGGAGTTTGTTATAAAAGCGTACACCTTGCCCTTTCAACAATTTACTAACTTTATGGAGTCTACAAGTGGCAGCAGCGAGTTTATCTTTATTTCTAGTATTAAAATTATGATTATCGCTATTTTTCTTAAACAAATTAATATTTTTGTGAACATACATCAGATTTTCATAGATCTATTGAAAAGGGAATGTCATAACATTTATTTCTTTAAACTTATTGCGTAATGATTCTCTGGAGCCCATATTATAAATTGCACGAACAGCCCTCTTCTGCAGCACAAAAACATGACATACAAGGCAATGCCTTGCTACCGGCGATGGTTACCACTTAACAAACTTGTATAAAAAACTCATTTGACTAGACATCAAGAGTTTCTCCTATTTAAAATAGGTAAATGAATAAAATTCCGTCTTCTAGAAGGCTACACTTTTGCGTCTAAAACTTTGAACGCTTTCATTATTAAATACGAGCGTTCTTAACCCCAGTTTGGCCCATGATTAAAACCACTAAATACTTCAAAAACTTTTCAAAACTGCGTAACAAACCCAACTAAATTCTTATTCTTATTATTAATTTGAGTGGAAACCACGCACTCATATTAAGCGCAGTGTAGGACGGCCCCCACAAGATGGAAAGACGACCCGATAAAGGTTCCTAGGAGCCGTTGGGTACAGGCCGCGCGAGATCGGTCGCATTGAAAGGATAGAAAAGGTTTAAGGAATGATTTGCTTTAGGTATATAGTTATAGTGAATAGTTAATCACACTAATATTATAAATGTGAAAGTTTGAATGTTTGTTTATTTATTTGTTTGTTTGTTACTAAATCACGTCGTAACGGCTGAACCGATTTCAATGAAATTTGGTATATACGTAGATTATAACCTGGATTACTACATAGGCTACCATTTATCTCATAAATCAGTTCCCATGGGATAAAAATGGGGTGTCAAGTTGCGTGTTTAGCTTTATTTCCAGGTTACTTACACATTTAGTAGTGTAACGCGTACGAAGTCGCGGGCAACAGCTAGTAGGTAATAGATGGCGTTACCAAATGGCATATTTTTACCAGTAATACTGCATCATTTACTTTGTAATTAATGTATGTAAAAGTTGAGGATATACGCTAATGACTGTGTATAGCGAAAACACTATTCCTTACAATACAATCTTCTAATACAATCATACAAAAGAATACTGCATTACAAAATTGCTAGCATCAAAATAAGTGATTGATCAGGCCCAGCCAAGCGGCTTGATTGGAGCAACGTCATCAAATTTATCAATCAGCAAACTGTTTGATTGAGCGCCTATCCATCGGCTTAGTTGACTGAGCATTAGTGATTATCCTGCAGCCTAGTGGGAATCGAGCGTTCGTTTATTGTGTCACTGGTTTTTTTCTGGGTCACAAATCTTTAAAGCCAGTGAATAATTTGACTTATGGTGTTAATCGAATCCTTTAGTAAACAAAACTTATAGACTAAAATGTTATGCGTTAATTTAAACTTTTGTCCTGTAGTGGGAATAGAACTCGCAACCTCTTGCGTATCAGTCGAGTATTTACCTATGCATATACAACATGGAGATAGAACAATTAAGCGGCCCATCTGGTGTAACATCTTTAACAAAGCATTGCCTTGTATGTCACGTACCTTGAGGAACGTGCCCATCAGCCACAAGATGCATCCATCAACTTGAGGCAAACAGGTGTAGTCTCATTTATAAATGCCACTAGCGACCCATCCTACTAGTGATCGTTAGGAATGTTGCTTAACTTCCCCCCTTAAACTGCATCTTTAAAATCTCCGCGACGAACGTGTTCCTAGTAAAACGCTTATCAACTGCCCCACGTTACTATATTTTTCTCTTCAATTTTTTTGTGAAGAAAAATATATTATTTATACTACTATCAAGCGTTATCAAATCAATCAGTGTCAAACTCAGTGTTTTTTTTTTAAATTCATTATAAATCAACAGCAGTTGATATGAATGTACAGATCTCTACCAGACAAACTTTGGATGGGATGGATTGTGTGGGCATTACCTGGGGTGCCTAGATATCCCTTAAAGCTGCATAGGTTTTTATGGTATGTCATTCATCCCTCATATAGTCTAAAGAAATTCACATTCTATGAAAAAACGCACACTTTGGCACATAGGTGTTATACCTATACATAATTCCTTGTTACAACGTAATATGGTTGCTTTTCCCTACTTTTAGTGTCAGTAATTTTTGACGACGCGAAAACAACCTTGTAACAAGCGTCAGATCGGGCCTATTAGAACTCAGGGAATACAAGCATTTTGTATGTGTGCGAGTGAGATGGCAAATTCTACCTGCTTAATATTTAACGTTAAATTAATATGCATCCAATCCCGGAATCCCGGGATTTTATTTTTAATAAAAATATTCTAAGAAGCTTCCATAATTTGTTAGCCAAAAATCAACTTTTGGTAAATATACATCCGAATATCCGATCACTTATAATATAACTCAAGACCGGCTGGACCGATTTATATTAAATTTGGTATATAGATAGATTATGGTCGAGATTGAGAATTAGGCTACTTTTTACTCAACTTCGCAGAAGAAGGGTAATATTTTTTATTGACAGACCATGCGTGGGAAGCCGCGGGCGGGAAATAAATACCATGTATTTATTATTAACTAGCTAGTTAATAATAAATACATAGATATTTAGCGACAAATAATCAAATAGTGTTCTCTGACTATGGTCAGAGAACACGATTTGATTATTTGTCGCTTTAAATTGGCTAGTAACTTAGCACATCTGATAGCTACCGGCTACCAAGACATTCAAGTCTAACTGAATCGACGCATATCCATTCTGTCTGCAATTTGTAACACGTTCGTATTTACAAAACTAAAAGCTTTACTTCAAGTTTTCCCTCACTGTCCGCATGATAAATGTGCAAATAAGTTTCAGTCATTAGGTTGTATTCCGGAGATAAATGTTGGTGTGCTCACTTCACTCAAGTTTCATGTTATTCTGTAGCTTTGCTGTAAGTGGAAATAGTTAATCTAGAGATCGTAAGTTATAGTCTTTATTAGAGACACACGGGTCTCAACTAGTCTCAAGATTTTTCCAAATCAGTCCATCCGTTTGGGATCCACGCTTCCACACACATAGGCACCAAATTTATAACACTCCTCTTTTTGCGTCGAGAGTTGATAAGACTTAGGTCCGTAAGATCAATAGCAGTTTAAACTAAAATTCTAAGCTTAAACTGCTGATCTTACGGGCCTAAGTAGAGTAAAATTGGTTGTTCTAAAAGAAATGGCTTATAGAAGCTGTGACTGGCAGGTTACCAGGCCTTCATGAGGGCAAGTCCGGTGTTGTAAACACCAAAAGTAAACAAAACCCGTCCTAAGCATGTGCACCTTGTTGAATTGATAAGAGATGAGGACATACGATGATGTCCAATAAACTGCCCAAACAACTTAAACCATTCCCAAAACCATGAAAGCTCAGCACACCTACACGTTATCTACCGAACCCCAATTTTTCAACTGGCCAATATTTAAACCCTTGCTGGATAAAATCTACGTCAGCATTACCCTTAGGAGAGCTCCCAGTAAAGATACAAGCTTATGATATTTTAAATTATTTCCAACCTCTAGGATTACGGTACAAAGTGGACACAACACCTGCCACTTAATTTTCTACCTTATCATGGAGGAAATACAGCATAATAAGGTTTGGAGGGTATGATCCCGAAGGTGCTATCCGGGCCCCTTTATGGGATTTTCGCTCGTTTGTGTCCCATTGAATGACCGTCCTGTATTTGGGTCATATTTGAAATAGGCGTGAATGGCCTTTTGCCTCAATGGATGTATGATTTTTGCGTCATTGAATTTGGTTGAAAAGGTGCAGGTGCATTGGATAGTTTTCAATATTATTTCACTAGTACCCGAGTTTGGCTGATCGATGGATTCCAATATTATGACGTTACAAAAGTTTGTTCAGTTAGCATGTGTATAAAACTAGCTCCCATTTTTGTTGAAATTCTAGGAAAGGGACTAGTTGAATGAAAGTAGATGAAAAATTTCTTAAATCTTCTGAGGACGTCATGTACAGATAAAGAATTTTATCATCTGCTACAATTAGCACCAGTTGCATTTAATATCTCTTTGATAAAAAAAGTTTAATTTTCTATTCACTTAAAAAGCCTTGTCAACTTGAAGATAAGCTGGTGCCATTTCCAGGGTCTGTATAGGACCTGCAGAAATTTCAGATACTATTTAACGAGATCGCCAATTTCCGGCAAATTCTTTATTTACCCCTTACTGAAAGTACTCTCGCAGTATTTTCCATGAAGTTAGCAAAACTATCGACCGTAAAAATGACAACGCACCGCCCCGTCATTAAACCCCACACCGGTTCTTTTACGATGAGATGTACAGAATAATATTGCGCCGCTTGTATTGTTTTCAAGTGATCGCACTGTAGCATTTTTTAGGGTTCCGTACCTCAAAAAGTAAAAAGGAACCCTTATAAGATCACTCTCTTGTCCGTCTGTCTGTCCGTGTGTCACCACCGATTTTCCCAGGAACGGGTGGTACCAGATACTAAGGTCTATAGCCCCTATTGGTGTATAAACATCAAGATCCTGAGTCAACACCATAAAAAGATATAGGCAAATTTAGATTTTCGTGAAAACTTGTAAGTACCAAAATGTACCTTAATTTTCAATTTTTTTTTATATTTTCGTAACTTTCACTTTACTTGTGCTGTAAGATCTTACTTTTAACCAAAATTTACAATTGTAGGTCAACCGGAAGTACCCTATAGGTTTTGGGTCGGAAACCTATACAGGGTTACAGGAAAAATCGTGCTAGATCCGTTAAGGGCGTGGAGTACCCATCATTTCTGACTTATTTCACTATGAAACACCCTACCCTAAACTTAACCCTTTTCGAGATATTCGACTTTTAATTTTTTTATTGAAAATTGCCGATGTTTAGGCTACTAAATTTATTTTTGTTTATTTTGTGTATCTTATTATTATTATTATTGCATTTTTACATGTGTAATAAGATGCTTTAGGACGTCAATCATTAAAATAGTGCATAAGTTAATTGAATAGACCGTAGTAGACAAGTGAAAGTTAAGAAATAAAAAAAAATATTAGAAAGTTTATTTTTCTCTAAGGGATATCTAAAAAAAATATTATGGCAATGGTTCGGCAGATGTTTTTTAAAATATCTACGTTTCATCAGCTATCTAACGAGGTATAACAATCTAGGGTTTGTATTACATTTCGTGGAAAAAAAGTAGTTGGGACGCTCCAGGTAGCAGTTTTAACGGTCCCGCGCCTATTGTCCTTCAAGTTAAGACGCACCGTGCGAGCGAGACAAGTGACGATTTATGTAAGTGCGAATGAAAGAAAAAATGTGTAGAGACCGGTTAGGGCTGGGATACAACAGGGGGTACAACAGTTTTGGTTGTCAGTCTGCTTTTGTGCTTCGTACATAGTAGATGTGATATCGTTTTGCTCTTTTTCTCGACTTGGCTGTGATTCTGGACTATTTCTTCTGATTTGTGACTACTGTGCTTGTTAACCGGACTCTGATTTGTACCTGTGATACGGAAGTGTTGAAGATGACGTCCTACACACCTGAGGAATATGCTGATATGCTTATTTGTTACGGATACTGCGATTGTGTGTCTGCGCAAGCTCGCAACGAATACATAACTCGCTACCCCGGTCGTCGAGTGCCGGATGTGGCCGTTTTTGACAGAGTCTATCGAAGACTTCGAGAAACTGGCTCTGTTTTGAGACGAAATACAGACATGGGAAGACCACGAATTGATGACGAAGAACAGGACAATGAGATAGTGCAACGCTTTCGAGCGGATCCGACTACTTCCACTAATATTGTTGCCCGTGATCTGGGACTTTCGCAATGGAGAGTGTGGTTTACAGTGCATACTGCTGGCCTATACCCGTACCATTACACGCCGGTACACGTTATTGAAGAAGGAGACCCCGCGAGAAGATTGGACTTTTGCAGATTTATGCTAAATGCTGACGTAGAAGACCCAGATTTTCTAAGAAATATCTTGTGGACGGATGAGTCCAAATTTGATAAAGATGGCATAACTAACTATCACAACGCCCATTACTGGGCCCCAAAAGAGCTAAGGAATCCCAATAAGAAAAGAGTGAAGGGGTCCCAACGAAGATTCAGCGTGAATGTGTGGATGGGCATTATCTCCAATCATTTGATTGGACCTTACTTTCTCCCGGATAATCTAAATGGGGAAAGCTACGAAAATTTCCTGAGAGCAGACTTAAGTGATTTGCTGGATGATCTACCACTCAACCTGATCAGGGACATGTGGTTCCAACACGATGGCTGGCCTGCCCATTTCAGGAGAAGTGTCAGAGACTGGCTGGACACAAATTATCCAAACAAATGGATAGGACGAGGTGGACCGTTGCCATGGCCAGCAAGAAGTCCGGACCTAACCCCCATGGATTTTCACGTGTGGGGGTGCGTGAAAAGTCTTGTGTACAGCGAGCCGAATCCAGTTTCGTCTGTGGAAGACTTACGAGAAAGGATTGTGGATGCAGCCAATAAAATGAGGACCACGTTAACCACTGGAGTAGTAAAGACTGGTCTCCGTAGAAGGATGCGACAATGTATCAGAAATAGAGGCGGCCATGTTGAACATGAACTGTAGAATAAGAAAAAGTTGTGTGAAAATCTTTAATAAATGACATTTCATGCTTACCTATTATTTTATTTTACTTTTTAGGGCTAAGTATAAATTTTCTTCTCCACTGTCGCCTATAAAACTAAATTTTTTTCAATGCATTTGAATAAAACCCTAGATTATTATACCTCGTTAGATAGCTGATGAAACGTAGATATTTTAAAAAACATCTGCCGAACAATTGCCATAATATTTTTTTTAGATATCCCTTAGAGAAAAATAAACTTTCTAATATTTTTTTTTATTTCTTAACTTTCACTTGTCTACTACGGTCTATTCAATTAACTTATGCACTATTTTAATGATAGACGTCCTAAAGCATCTTATTACACATGTAAAAATGCAATAATAATAATAATAAGATACACAAAATAAACAAAAATAAATTTAGTAGCCTAAAAATCGGCAATTTTCAATAAAAAAATTAAAAGTCGAATATCTCGAAAAGGGTTAAGTTTAGGGTAGGGTGTTTCATAGTGAAATAAGTCAGAAATGATGGGTACTCCACGCCCTTAACGGATCTAGCACGATTTTTCCTGTAACCCTGTATATGGTAGTTCCCGTTGACCTACAATCACGAAATTTGGCAAAAAGCAGCAAAAAAATAGGAAAAATCCAAAAAATAATAAAAGTTGAAAATTAAAGGGTGTCCCCATACATACATAGTTGACGCCAATTAAGATAATCCTCTGAGTTGTATGGGCACTCATACAATTTAGAGGACTAGCTTAATCGGCACCAACCTCAAATAAGGTAAATAAATAAAATTGTGCTATTATGTGAAAGAAAATAAAAAGAAAATATTCATTGTACTTAATGATACAGAACCCATCGTGCGCAGGTCCTACTCGCACTTGTCCGGTTATTTTCCATGAGCTTTTTTGAGAGGTTTTTTGTCTAGTTATTAATAAATGGTTGACTAAAATCAACAAATATTTATAATAGTAACAGTGAGATCAACCAAAGCGAATTCTTAAAAATATTGAGGATTGATATCTCATAGATGTATTATGTTTAGTGCTCATAGATCTAATCAAACAAATATTTTTGCTTTACTTAAAAAACAATATAACTCATAGTCATAGTAGCTCATAGACGCGTCGTGGGTTACCAAGTCCATTGAATGTAATTACTGATTAAAACGGGTATTTATCACGTATGTACCTTTTTTATTTGAGATCCCGACGTTTCGACTTTATTGCAACAGCCGCGGTCGCGGGCAGATAGCAAATAAAAAAGGTACATACGCGATAAATATCCGTTTTAATCAGTAATTAAGTACAGTGATCATGAAAGATTGAAAAATACAATATACCTATGTAGGTATATTGTATACTCGTATACTATGTGTTTCATGATGGTTTTTGTTTTAATTATTGTTTTTATTTCTCCTTCTCATTCAAATAACATAACTACTAGATACAAATGAAAATGAACATATTCATTTTCATTTGTAGTAGTTATGTCTTCGAACATGCGTTTTGTTTCCTGACGAGTATATTTCTGTTTTCCTGTACTCAAGCTGTACGTTTCAAGCCAGACCATATTTTTAATCTTTTAAGTTTTATCAAGCCTATGCTGTCCCACTGCTGGGCAAAGGCCTCCCCCTCATCTCTCCACTTATCTCGATCTTGTACCAAATCCCGCAAATCCCTATAAAAGGCGTCCAAATCATCGCGCCACCGCTTCTTAGACCATCCACAGGGCTCCATCCATTTACGACCTTGGCCCACCTATTTACTGGCATGCGGGAGACATGACCCGCCCAATCCCACTTCAACTTGGCAGCCTTTATACCGACGTCAGCGATGCCGGTCCTTGAGCGCAGCGAGGTGTTCCGAATCCTGTCTATTCTCATATTTTTCATATGTCCCACATATGCCCAGCATAGGCCAGATAAAAAAAAAAGTTTTATCTATCAGTAGAAGGTGATTTACACAGCACCTGGTAGCAAGTTGCAGGATTAGGTAGGTAAAGAACGCAACCACTGTAGTACCTGGGACAGATTTAGATGGTGTCTTGCCCAGCAACTACCTACAACATCCTTTTAGCATAGTCAGCCATAATCCGCTGGAAAGGCGTTAAACGTGCAAAGTTATCTAAGCCACGGGTGAATTTTTAACTTTATTATTGGATTTCTTCGATTATTTTGTTTTTGATGAAGGGGTAGAGCCGTTCCTCGTTCTTCATTTGTCGATTGTTAGCAAATCACACTAGAATAAAATAAGTTCGTGATTGGAACGTGTTTTAATCTAATCTAATGGTGGTGACCATTACATTAGATTAGATAATTCTTTAATACGCACCATATAAACCAATACAATTAAAAAGGACAAAGTAAATCTACATGATACAATTGGTGGTCTTATCGCTATATGTTAGCTAAAGTCAAAAGTCAAAGTCAAATATTTTTATTCATTAAAATCCCAAGGATCACTTTGAAACGTCAATTTTACTGCCTGTTCCTTCGCGACCAAGCCAGGAAAGAAAGGCAAGAAACAAGGCTGACTGTTTTTTTTGATGATCTTTTTACAATACAGAAAATAAGTTACGTCTAAATCGTAACATTTTGAACGAGTTGGAGCAATTTCAATCCCAAGCTGCTCTATCATCTAAATAATCCGATATTTTATAGTAGGCTTTTTTATAAAGATTTTGTTTAATTACGTTTATAAATTTATGAATTGTCAATTTTTGTACATCCCTTGGGAGTTTGTTATAAAAGCGTACACCTTGCCCTTTAAACGATTTACTAACTTTATGGAGTCTACAAGTGGCAACAGCGAGTTTGTTATAGTTAGCTAACAGACAACCTTTGGATGGAACCGACTGTGTGGTCATTATCTGGGCTATAATGGTGTATCTACTACATACTAAACTAATGATATAAAATAACATTAACATTAAATAAAGAATACCATTACATAAATGAATAAACCTAAATAATAACTACTTATGACAATTCACATATACATACTTATACTTATTTAAGAAACATATTGTTACGCCGAGGCTGTCACAGAATAAGTCATAGTCTGCATTTCTCGATGGCTCTCGGCTTACCTACTGTGTCACAGAATAGGTAATACTTGGTATGGAATATACCTACATGCTACGTTTTTACCTACAGTTGCACAGAATAAGAAATAGTAGATCGGTCGAAATACCCACACTTTCCTGGAACGATCGAGAACGTTCGAGAGTATTATTGTGCGCGGTATAAATAGGCCAGAGAGACGGCCGGAGGAGTCAGTTGTAAATCCTCCGTCGTCCGAGACACGTTCTCGGAGACCCGGATGACGAAATGCCCTCCGCTAATGCGGAAGCTGAGTCATCTATATCAGACAGAGCAAACACTTCACAGAAACACCTACCTCGCCGGCGAGGTCGACGAGTCCCTTCAGTCGCCGCCTATACGAGGTACATGTACCCGGGCGTTTCTCTCCTATCCCCACCCCGGCAACAGCCCAAGCCGAGGCTCGTACCTAAGTGGTGCCCTTGCGCTAGTTGCCTAAATAACTTACTGGGCTGAGCGCCATCTGCGCTCGCCAAAAGTTCGGTTAAGCTGTCACGCCCTCAGAGGCCAACAGCGAGTTTAGTCCTTCAGAAAAAAAAACCGGATGAGTCAGTCTGATTTTGGCTATACGTGCGAACATTTCGGTGACTCTTAGTGGTTTATTGTGCAACAGTGGTGTGATTTAGTGTGTTGTGATTAGTTGTGATTCAGATCGTGTATTTATCGTTTTAGTGTTGAATAAAAGTGTTATTTTGGTTAGATTAATTTTCATTATTTTATCCCGAACCCTCAGCTCGTAACAATATTAATTAATAATAAATACATAGATATTTACCATTCACCGTTACGTAAACGTATTCCAATAATAAATTCGTACGAACGTACACTACGTACAGTGTACGTGCTTCCAAATGATAGTTATATTTATATCACAGGTAATATGCATAACAATATGATTATATCATCGCCTGACATCATTATCATCAGCGTAGGCTCTATATTCAAGCAAATAAAGTTGAATTCAGCATGGTGCTGATGATGCCCATTGTTTCGGATTTGTTGAATTGGTATGCAATGTGGATGTATAAATGAATTTTGATTTAATAAATAACAGTGAACCAGGTTTACTGAGTTGTAAATAGGTTGTGATACTCCTGTTATTTTGATGGTTTTACTGTATCTGGTAGAACAATTGTATGTGTATTGTTCTGCCAGTTGAGCAGGTGAATACAATGGTTTTGTCTGACGGTAACTTTAAATTGCAGAAGAGCACCGCTCCTTACTACTTAAAAGATGTTGTTGACTTAAAAACACATAATGGTTCTATAATTTTCTTAGTTTTAGATTTGCTAACTAAAAAAAATTCTACTTGCAACGCAACGGCATACTATAAAAATCTAACTTTTGAAACTATCATGGTTATGAACACTATTTGTACCAAAAACGGGATATTTAACATTTTTACTTCAGTTTACAGTGATCATGGCGCATGCAACTGGGTCGAAATATCGGGATACTCAAAAACTCACAAATCATGGTAAATATCCCGTTTTAAGTACAAATAGTATACAAATTTATGTCAAATTCAGTATTCGTTTATTCAATAAAATCTAGGAAGGAATTTAATGAAAGCCAGGAATGTGCAGTAGTATGTCTAGTACAATTCCAGATAATACTGACGAATTTGAAGAACACTCTCCTATAAAGCAGCTGGAACTCAAAGTCCCAAATCATACTCAAACTCCAATGAATATAGGAAGTGAGATATTACGAGGGATACTTTTTGCAGCGGACGTGCGGGGACCGCTAAGCACTTGTTTTGATCAGTTTTATGTGGAATCTCCACCCATGCTTATTTCGGCGTTCATTTTTCATTACAAGTGTTTTTGGTGTTTTAGAATTCCTAACATATATTTTTAAGGTGTGAATACACAGTTTCTCGAGCAATAGGTTGTGTTTTGAATAGTTTAGTACCATGTCGCACTAAAGCTGACTTTTTTATACTGGATAGATCTTCGTTTGACTACAATCTCACCTTTTTTTATGGTAAGCGATTATGTGGTAAAACAGGTGATGAAGCACCAAGATCTAGAAGAAACCTATTTACCTTAAAGAGGCCCAAGTTGAATTCTTTAGGAAAAACAGACGACGGTGATTTGTTTAACATTTAAAGGCATAGATATTCGACTGAAACTTGAGTTTTATTATAGTTAACTAGGAATTGGCAGTATCTAATTAAAAAGGTAAATTGAAAAAAAAATGTGAGTTCAACTGTAAATTCAAATATTTGTCCCGCAGGGGAAATCGAACCTACTGCACCACGGATGGAATAGACTTGCCCAGCGCCTACATTGTGATATATAATTTATTTAAAGAATATTTAATTAATTTTATTCTTAAATTTACATACAAAATTTTATCAATAAAAACTTACGCCTTGATAGGATTTTGGGACCGGAAAAACGCCAATTCTGGATCCTTAAGTGGGTATCGTAGTATTATCGCTAGGTTAAGTGACATTCTGCGCGGTCACTACATGAATGGGTGACCGTTACTGGGATTTTTAACTGAGCGTTTCATAATTCGAAGTCTATGAAATGTTATGAAGCCGGCCTCTGTCATAAAAGGCATAAGGGCAGCCAAAAAACTCCGTCATCGGCGTTACGCGTACCTACTACTAATTTTTCAACAAAGGTTATATGAAAGCGATCGTTTTAAAGTAATGAAATTTGGCAAGGAGATATATTATATCCTCAAGAAGGGTATAGGTTATTTTTTGACTCAAAAATAATCTTGAAGGGAGTAAAATAGGGGTTGAAAGTTTGTATGGGCAATACATAATTCCTTATGTTAGGGATCTGAAAATTCATATGTAAGCTTTTAGTTTTAGTAAGATATAAATAAATACGTGTTTCAACTTTTTTGCAAATCATCCCTAAAGGGGGGGTAAAGTAACAGGTTAAAATTATGAGGTATTCTTTAGATGCACTCCCTATTTGTTTTGTTTGTTTTGTTTTAATTCTTTATTGCAATAAAGAAAAATGTACAAATGGAGGACTTAATGCTAAAAGCATTTTCTACCAGTCAACCGTAACAGATAAAACAACATAGGTTGGCGTGCTTAACTAGGTACCTACTAACATAAAAAAAAACCAATTAGAAATAAAAAACTACTAACTACCTAATTGCCTACATAAATATAATCATACTCACAAATTACAATATAACTATAAAAATCATAAAATACACATATATAACACATAACTTAAAAGAGTTGGCACGGTAGGCAGAGGAGTGCTTAGGAGTGGATAGGCAGAGAAAATTAGTTGACCTAAGACTACGATCGCTTTAAAAAGTGAACCTTGATTTTAGGTAATGAGGAGAATCTGGGTCTTTCAAAATGGAGAACAGGAGACACAGTATTCCTAAATTTCTACTTGCCCTAATTGGGAGCCATTTCCCTCAATAATTGACGACCTCCGTGGCGCAGTGAGCGTATAGCCGGCTGAGATGGAGGAGGTAGCGGGTTTGATTCCCGCCGCGGAACAAATGTTTGCATGATCTACAAATATTTCTTCCGGGTCTGAATGTTTTTTCTATATAATAGGTCTTTACTTATGAAATTGCCGTTCTTCAGTACTGGTCATTTCAAATAGAAAAAAGTTTGGAATGGCTTTGTATTCTAAATTCAAATTTTGTTTTAAAAACATGACATTCTTTTTACAAACTCAGTCTTATGTTTATTGATTAGCGTTGTATTTTCATTACATTTGAACATTTTTCGTCACAATGGATACTTTAAAAATTCGTGTGATTATGGAATATGACTTCCGTCGTGGCACAAACGCGACACAAACGGCACGAAACATCAAAAACGTTTACGGAGAGAACTGTACAAACGAATGCACAACCCGTTATTGGTTTTCCCGGTTCCGTTCTGGAAATTTTGACTTGAAAAATTAAGCTCGTGGTCGTCCGGAGACTTTGGTCAACAATGATGAATTAAAGGCGATTGTGGAAGCTGACGAAACAATCTACAGCTGAGCTAGCAGCAGCTTTTGATGTTGGCATCAAAACAATTTTGATCCATTTGCGACAAATAAGCAAGGTAAAAAAACTTGATAGATGGGTGCCCCACGAACTTAACGATCGCCAGCGCAACGTACGCGTCGAGACCTGCCTCGCGCTGCTCAATGGGCAAAGAAATGAAGGAATTTTGAACCGAATTGTTACGTGCGATGAAAATGGATTCTGTTCGACAATCAAAAGCGCTCAGCAAGTTGGTTAGATCCTGGTTCAGCACCAAAGCAATGCCCTAAACCAAAAATGACCCCTAAAAAGGTGATGGTCACTGTTTGGTGGTCTAGTGCGGGTGTGATTCACCACAGATTCACCACAGCTTTTTACAAAACGGCATGAGCATTACTGCAGATGTGTATTGTGAAGAACTGGAGACAATGATGGAGAAGCTTGCACATCGGCAACCAGCTTTGGTCAATCGGTCGTCCCCACTGCTCCTTCACGACAACGCGCGACCCCATACTGCAAAACAGACAGTCTCCAAGCTGCAAGAGCTGGGGTTGGAAGCTCTCTCTCATCCGCCATACTCACCAGACCTTGCACCTACCGACTATTACTTTTTCAAAAATTTAGACAACTTTTTAGTGGGTAAAAAATTCAATTCCCGAGAGGCAGTACAAAATGCCTTTGAAGAGTTTGTTGCCTCCCGTCCAGCTGATTTTTACAAGAAGGGCATCAATAAACTGCCAATGCGTTGACAAAGATGCGTCGATTGCATGGGTGATTAATTTGAATAACAGACTTATTCCATACAAAACGGCAATTTCATAGGTAAATACCTAATATTATAAGTATGTATTTACAAAAAAATAGTATATAAGTATTACATTAGTTATCTGGTTCCCATAGTACAAGCTCTGTTTAATTTGGGGCTAGATGGCGCTGTGTGAAATGTCCAGCAATATTTATTTATTTATTTCAGCTTACAACGGAACTCCGAAACGTGGTCATATTTAAAATGACCATAGACAAACCGTATGCAAGAGTTTAGCAAGCTATCCAACTTATTGAGATGGTCGGCAGAGAGATCGAGAGAGAGAGAGAGATCGATTTGTGACCGGGATTGGAACATAGGCTACTTTTTACTCAACTGCGCAGAAGGAGGGTTATGTTTTTATTGACAAACCACGCGTGCGCAGCCGCGGGCAGGTCAGCTAGTACATAATATGTCTCGTTATGTTTATTAAAAAGATTAAAACACCACTTTAGTCTTCTATAACCTTCAAACCTAACCCACCTTTAAATACTGTAAGAAGATATTTATTTACACAACAAAGGATTTGAATTATATACCTTTTACGGAATGATACCCGAAACCCTGGGCCCTACTCTCCCAACGGCTGCCAAAACTAATGGCATCTGAAGGCTCAACATTCCAGTGAAACAATTTTAGACCCTCTAAGTGAGCCTTCGTGAAGAATGGAGAGAACTTTGAACAGTTTTTATTACGAAAGTGTAAAATCCATTTGCCTATACAAATGGATTGACTTTGAGATAAATGTTTTCGTTTTCGTTGAAGCGTAAAATAAACTTGATAGAATGAATGAATAAAAACACCATAAAAATAAAATACAACAAACAAAATAGAAAACAGCAAAAAAGTACAACGGGCGTCGCATCGAGAGACAGAGTGAGAAGACCTAATAGGTTTCACCATCTTCTTTTATGCTTTTATTTTTTAGTGTCGTGTCAAAATAATGTTTGAATATTTAAGTTGCACTAGTTGAGGCTTTTAATATGTCACTGGCACTTAAGTAAGTAAATTATTACGAAAATGCACCTTGAAATCGCAACAATCTCCTTTAATAAAAGCAATAACAAGATGGCGGGTATAAATTAAGAGCATTAAGCCCCACGGTGGGCGCCATAAAACGTCTCATCATATTAATGGAGTTTTTGATGGTCACATATAAACGTGACAAGTTTACTGTGTTTAATACTTAGTGCTGAGTGGTAGTGATGACAGTGATATAAACCAGTAAGAGTTTATAATCTGTTGCGAATTATTCGTAAAAGTCCACTCTAAGACAGTTCAAGAAGTTTTTAGATAGAAATATTGTTGTGCCCAACAGGGTCTATAATGACGATGTACACCTATCAATTACCACCTATTATTACAAGTGGATATAATTGAGTATTGAGTATTTTTGTTGTAAAGCTATTAGCAGAATATTCTTTCTTACCATCTTTTGTTCCACCCTTTGGCGTGATTGAATGATTAAATCGTGTTTTACCTGTAAATAAAAAAAATGAATCAGGAAGCTTATTTTACACAAATATTTGGCAAATATTATACGACATTTTTGATTCAGAAGAATAATTAAAGCTACACATAAAATAAACAATTCTATTAACATCCAAAAATCCTAAACCGTTTCACCATTACGCAATCCAATGTCCAACCAAAATGGCCGTCAAAACGGACCGTCAAGTGACCGCACACCAAATTAAATGTTATGTTTGCATTCTGCGGACAGCGGTCGTCGCGAGCAGACGTTCTGACTCGACTTTTAATTACATTTATAATGAAAACTGCATGTTTTACTGTCTGGAGTTGTGAAAACGGATTAGATGGCAGAAAATGTTTTTGGAATCGCAAAGGGTATTTGGATTTTAGATACTAAAAACTAACTTTTCATAAAAATAAAGACGAAAGTAAGAAATTATTTTTTTTTGTCATAAACTTTGGTGTCCGGCTTCAAATCAGCTGTTTCTTGGATCGTGTACATTATATAATATATTATAGATAAATAGATGAACTCATTTATTTTAACACGAGTAACAAACACACAGAAACTAAATGCAATTGAAACTTACAAAAAGACACTAACTAAATCAAACCAATATAGCCTCTAAGAATCCTGTTCCGAAAAATTTGTAACATAGAACTAAAACAGCTGATAAACTGATTCTTTACCGACATCATTTTTGATTTGATCAATTTTTTTCAATGAAAAACATAGTATTTCGAAAACTCGTTAGCCAATTATGTAATTTTGTACTACGACAGTAAGAGATTTATTTAAGTAGGTACATAAACTATAGAGATGACTTCATTAAAATATACAAATAAATATTGCTGGACATTTCACACCGCGCTATCTAGCCCCAAATTAAGCAGAGCTTGTACTATGAGAACCAGATAACTAATAGAAATCTTATATACTTTTTCTTTTGTAAATACATACTTATAATATATAGAAAAACATCTAAACCAGAAATAAATATCTGTAGATCATTCAAACATTTGTTCCGCGGCAGGAATCGAACACGCAACCTCCTGCGTCACAGCCGGCTATTCGCCCACTGCGCCACAGAGGTCGTCCTAAATAGGGAATCTTAAGATATTAAAATCCCAAGATTTCGGTATTTACTTACAGAAACAAAAGAAAGAAAAAATCGTATTGAACTACAATGTACAAAATTTATTCGCATCGAGCGAAATTAAAGCTATCGAGATACAGAATAAAAACAAAACCAATACAAAGGTACACGTAGAATAGGTAATAGAGAACATATGGAGGTTTAGCTGAAATTGAGTCTCCGCAGAGAATACAGGCTAGACTAATAATGTAGGACTTGGAAGGTGAATCCCCTCATATTGCTGAGATCAAAAGCAAAGGCGGATTATATTGAAAAATTTCGGTTCGAAGGTGGTTTGAAATTTTATTTGATCACGTGGAAAACGCGAGGCAAATCTCTCGATTCGTTACGAAAATGAAATACGCATACAAATAGCTATTTTATGTAGGTAGATAGAACATGCTCGTAATTTATTCGTGGAATATATTGTTTTCTGGGATAATAAAATTCATCATGATATAGAAATGATAAGTTTTCTCGGAACCACATTTGGTTCTTAGGATGGAACATGATATTTTTCTAGTAGGTAGATCATATTTTATATAATATTTACATATTAACATTTACAAACACAGGATCATGGCGAGTAATACCTTAACAAAGAGAGGCCCAGCCGTGGGTTGATATGGGCTGAAAATATAAAATATCATTTAATTTTATATAAAAAGTATTTTTTTAATCCTTTATTAAAACATTTTAATTATATTTAATTACATTATTATGTTTAAAAACAATAGTAAAAATATAAATACTAAAAATGTAGCAAAAGTTACTGAAACCATTGAAGATGTGACATCGATAAATGCTGGGCTCATAACCTGACCCATTCAAATATCGCCAATTTATTTACAATGTCGTCCAACTTGTATATTTCGGATAACTTTAATAAACATCGATAAATCAAGGCGGTGACGTGTGGAAAGTTTTGTCGTAAATCATGTATTACATTGAAACCTGATATTTATAAATAAATAAATAATGCTGGACATTTCACACAACGCCATCTAGCCCAAAACTACGCAAATCTTGTACTATGGGAACCAGATAACTGATATAATTTTTTTGTAAATAAATTCTTATAATATAATATAGAGAAACAACTAGGTCCGGAACAAATAAATATAAATAAAATAAATAAATATTGCTGGACATTTCACTGTCCTGGATCTGATAGAGGAGAAAATAAGAAAATCATCAATATTTTTAATTTGCAAATCTACATATTTTTCAAATTCATTTATTTATTTAGAACTAGTAGTACAAACAGATTACTATCGTATTAACAGATAGTACGATGAAACTGCAAAAAATATAAAAATTGTGGAGCAGCTTCAACGAATGACAAGAACATTCTTTTGACTTTCTGTTTTCTGGAGCCGGTTATATTTTTGGAAAAAAAAATTTATCGTATAAAAAATTACAAAATGCAACAAAGTTGAACCTGAATAAATTGAACTATTGTGGTTACCAGTAAAATAATCGTACCAAAAAAGATTTCGTACATATGGAGTTGCAAATTATGCTATTGTGTGCAGGAAGCTCAAATCCTTATTGGGAGATCCTTTGGCACAGCCGATTGCAATACAAATGTAGTCAGAGGTCAGTGACCGCGTAGGTGAATCATTTGGAAGGGATATTGAAAGGGCGTATTTGATATTATTATGAGAAATTCTAGTTGTGCGGTTCTTTCGAACTACGACAAATGTTTTTAGGAGTGTAGGTACGTATGTTCCACCGTTGCGCCTAAACTACTCATCCGATTTCGATGAATGAGGTGTCAATCGATTCGTTATTATGGCCCGGTTGACATAGGCTACCATCGACATAGGTTACGCAGTCGGTTTTATAGGTATATGTATTCTAATAAGCAGCGGCGATGGGCTTGCAACCTGTCATTTAAATGCTAACTTCAGTGCATAAAGTCGGCATTAATCAAACGTGTCTAAATATAAAATAATATACCTGTACCTACGTATACTACATATGAAAAATTATATATTATTTTTTTATACTACCTGGTGATGGGCCACCTGATGTTAAGTGGTAATGGTAACCATCGCCTATAGCAAAGTATTGGTCACGCAAATAAGAAACGTGCCCTACGATGCACTACCCTGCGTCCATCAACTTGAGGGTATGGTTACCTGTATACCATACCCTTCACACCGATACCCAGCAATACTGCTTGGCGGCAGAAATACGTATGGTGGTAGTACTTCCCCGGGCGAGCCCCTTCATAAGGAGCTCTACTGCTCTTCTGAAATCATTATATTTTCATAATATGAACGAGTACAGCTAGCGACAAATAGTCAAATAATGTTGCAGGTTTCCAGTGATTTAGCACGTCTGATAGCCACTATCTATGTATGGCTAGCTAGACCTACATGGTCTAGCTAGCCATAGTTATTCCATTGCCATAGTTTAGTCCATAATTAAGCCTAAGTTCAAATGACCCAAAGCTAATCTCTCGCGTAATTAGTAATTCGAATCTGATCTACGTTTACCTACCATCCTATAGTAAATTAATATGTTGGGAATTCATATATAAATATTGGTAGATGGTACGTTTGGCCCCAAAATAGGTAGGTATAGAAGTTAAGTTTAGTTTAACAAGCAATACATTTTAGAAATATAATTGCGTCATTTCCAATGATAAAAAAATATTGTTTAGTTAAGCGCAGGCCAGACACAAAAACGCAAAAAAAAATCTGACATTTTTTTTAAGGCAAATAGAGAAACTTTCATACAAAGTGTATAGAAACATCACGCTTAGGCATCTGCGTCCCATTATTGCACATTTTACGTCTCGACGCTTCGATATATTTTGTAGGTACATTAATGGGGCGTCAATGTCATGTCTTCGCCTCGTAACAACAAAATATCATACACAAAATAGTAATATTAACGCTACTGAATCATTTTGTAGTTTTGTAAAATAAATGAAATTAATATTTTAATTTTAATTTTTTAAATCTTTTTATCATCGCCTCCCGATTGACCGCCTTCTTAACAGTCTAAGAATCAGTTTGTGAGGTTTTCTGTGACGTGACACCTCAAACACACCTTAAATTTCAACCGCAGACTTAACGTAGGCTGACTGTAGCATGTTCGACCTTGCACAACGATCCCTAAACGTATTTAGCGACTGAACATGTTTAAATTCAACGTATTTGTATGATTTGACAACTCTCTAAATCATATTTAGCCGCTAAATACGCTTAGGCATCGTTGCGCAAGTCATCCTAAGTGATGTAGGTCCTAGAATAATAGCTTCTTCGACTTGGAAGACTGATGGTAATAAATTAGGAACTTGATAAGGAAACGGTTGCCCTTTGGCTATTGTGAAGGGTAAATCTACGTCTTGTTTTGGTTCCCTTTTTGTTTTGCGAAAACCTTGTGATTTTAGGCTGACTACGAAAATGGTGTGCTGTTTCAGCTAAAATTACGAGCATCTGGTATAGATTGGAATCGTTACTTAATTGAGTACATTTATTTGTAACTAGCCGCCGTAGGACCCGCCCGCGGCTTCGCACGCAAGGTTTTTAATAAAAAACATAACTCTCCTCCTGCGCAGTCGGGTAAAAAGTAGCCTATGTCCCAATCCCGGTCACAATCTATCTATATACCAACTGTACATAGGGAGCGTATCTAAGGAATACCTCATAATTTTAACCCCTTACTTTACCCACCCACCCCTTTAGTGGTGATTTTGCGAAAAGTTGAAACACGTATTTCTTTATTTCTTACCAGAAGCCTAAATATGAATTTTCAGATGTCTAACTTGAGGAATTATGGGTTGCTGTTTTTTTATATAGTATTAGCAGAATTGGCCCACTTGCATATTGTCCTGTTTCTCTATTCTTACAAGTTCGCAAGCCTGTCATAATATTCAAAGTTTTGTGTGAAAATACTTGGAAAACCCATTGTTTCCCTTGGGAAATAACAAAACGTACACCTACTTCCCCACTTGTTCTGTAAGTTCAAAGTTTACATTTTAAAACAATAAGAGCTTTCTTCCTCGTGACTTTAAGACTTGTTTTTGAATTTCCACTTTCTTGAACAAACTTTAATTCCTTTGACTTCAGACATCTTTGCTTGAAGGTTCAACTATTATTTTCTTGTCGGAGAGTTTGTAGAGGCTTATGTACTTAATCTTTAACATTTAATATTATTTATGTATGTCTTTTTGTATTATTTAGTATTTAGGTATTAGTGTCGGGACACTCATAATAATGTGCACTCCCTACCATATTCTGGAAGAAATCTCTTCAAAACGATAAGACCGCTTGTTATTCTTTTGGCTTTGTGGTTTCTATTTTAGTGTTATTTTTTTAGATTAAGATTTTTAAAATCATCAAAAAAATTTCGATCAGGACGGGGCTTGAACCCGCCACCTTATTCTTGATTTAAGGCGTAAAATGAATCATCTCGCTAATATCACGCCTGACGTGGTGTGGACCCTGAAGCGAAATTGGCATCCCATCCTTGTATCAAGATGAAGGTTGCGGGCTCAAATCCCAACCGGTGCAAATTTTTTGATAATTAAGATAAGTTACCATTTAAAATGATTTGTCATTTATAAAAACGTTTAAAAGAAAAACACTAATAATTGGAATACTTCTAAACCAAACAACGAACCACATATCAGTTGGAACAACTTTACTTGTTCATAAGTTGAAATCTTAAAGCAACGAAGAACAAATCTGGATACGTAATAAGCTTGTGCTCGTACATATTGTATTTGCCTCAGGGTTGGTAAGGCTAGTGACATAACACACACAAGAAATTTGTTTTCAACCGCGCGCGCGCGACTTGCAGACCCCTGAATGGATGTACCTAATGTATGTTATCAAGATACATATACTGAGGCATGGCGTTAGATTAGAGTTACTTGGACAACGGAACATGATAATACCTACAGGAAGCCCTCCTCCACAGCCTTACGTGGTCGATGTGCTAGAGCCGTACATTTACGGGGGTTGTTGAGATATTGGCATTCAAGAGGGGTAAAAAAAATATGAAAATGAGACTATAAGGTCAAATGGGACGTCAAATGAAAGTATTAGTACATTTCTACCCTGTTTTATTTTTAGTTTAAACCTTGTAGGTTTTGAGTTATCAGCCATAATAAAAACAAAACTTTGACAAAATTCACAGGGTACACCAGTGACCCCAGAATGCTGAAATTTGGTATGCGTGTAGCTTTTGTTACACAAATATAGGCAAAAGTCTGAAATCTAGAATAACTGCATTTTGTATCCCAAAAAAGAGTAAAAAATGAACATAAACTTTACCTATGATTTGAATGAAACTGTAGGTCATGTAAGGTAGTTGTTTATTTCGTGGCACTATTTGAATAGTCAAAAATTACGAATAATATATTTTGTTTATATGGGAGACTCGCGAGATCTCAGTTCGGGGCGAACCGCTAATTTTATTATCATTATGTCATAGGACATTGCTGTGCTCAGGCTGCCTAGAGATTTTCAGAGTGACCAATTTTGTGCGGCCTGCATCGAGCAGCTTCCAAAACCTTTTAGAATATGTAATGAGAATTTTCCAGGACTATCTATCAGTCTTTCAAGATTTTGAGGACCGTTGGATTTATATTATAAATACTTACGTTTTGTTAAAAAATACGTTAATTTTTGATGGTTTCTGTGGTTTTGTTTTAATAATAAATCATTGTTATGAAAACAACGACATTGCTGAATTTTACAATTTAACCATATTAGTACGTAAGTAGTAAGCTTCTCTCCGTACAATGCTATCACTGGGTTGCGAACGTTGTAGCCGGGAAAAAATTAGCCTGAATAATGGCGATGTTTTCTCTATAAAAAGATTGTCAGTAATTAAAGCTCTTTAAAAATTATCATAATTAATTTTGTACAGAAATATAAAGTTACTCGGTGTGCCCCCAGAATTATAAAAGCCGAGCTAGATCCCAGATGTACAATGGTACAGAGTAATTGAAAACAGATTCTTACAAAATTAACTTATTAGTAACTTATTGTTCCGTTTGTTTCCGCTGCAGCAACGAGGAGTTTTAATAGTCTTCTGAAGTGTATTAAAAGTAAACAGAAATAAAAAGCACGTAACACGATAAATAAACAGCCAGTCTAACTCTGTTGCGTTGGTAATTTTTATAGTATTTTCATTATGTTGACAAACAAGCATCGTTTTATATTTTCTGTAATCTTAGAATAGAATAGAGAGATACACTATGTCAATGAGTATACTTATCTGGGCCAGATAGTCTCTTTAAAGAACAGACAAGATCGAGAAGTAGACCGTCGGGTCGATAACGCTTGGCAGAGCTACTGGTCCATGAAAGAGCTAATGAAGGGCAACCTTCCATTGTCACTTAAGCGAAAACTTATCGACATGTGTATCTTACTTATTCTACCTACGCGTGCTCAGACTTGTTATCAACGGACTCACAAACGTTCAATCTCGGGGTGCGCCACAGAGCGATGGAGCGTAGCATTTTAGGTGTTAAGCGAACCGATATAATCCGCAACACTACTCTACGCTCTAAGACCAGAATCATCAATGCGGGGTACAAGGCTGCAAGACTCAATTGGGACTGGGCGGGTCATGTCACGCGAATGCACCCTGAAAGGTGGACTAAGATCTCCACCGACTGGCAACCTACAGGACGACGGCAACGAGGCAGACCACAAAAACGTTGGCGCGACGATCTAGATGGGTTCCACTCTGACTTCTGGATTCTGGATGAGGTTTCTGGAAAACTCAAGGAATGGAAGGAAATGGGGGAGACCTTTGCCCAGCAGTGGGACAGTATAGTTAGTAAAAAAAATGTTAGAATATAATTCTATCAATCATATTAATTTCAGATTTTTCGCTTTGCAAACTTCGTAGATAAGCCCTTATCTATGAAGACATATCTCTTAGCTTATAATCTGTTCTATGTATTAGAACTACTGGTGTAGTTAAACGGAGCGTGTAAACGGTATATAAGCAAGCTCGTAAGCCTACATAATAGACATTAAGTACTCAGATGTATTTAATTACTTTGGTACGCCACAGGAGTATCTCATTACTTAGGTATTACCAGAAACCACCAGGCCGAAGAAGTTAAGGACCGCCGACTTTCTTACGCTTGGTTGGGAAGTTTTAAACACTTAACTGTAACAATTTTAGCAGCCCAAACTACCGTTTTTTAGCGTTCCGTATCCAAAGGGTAAAACGGGACCCTATTACTAAGATTCCGCTGTCTGTCTGTCCGTCTGTCACCAGGCTGTATCCCATGAACCGTGATAGTTAGATAGTTGAAATTTTCACAGATGATGTGTATTTGTTGCCGCTATAACAACAAATACTAAAAACAGAATCAAATAAATATTTAAGTGGGGCTCCCATACAACATTTTTGACACACAGACATGATTTTTTTGCCGTTTTTATAGATAATGGTACGGAACCGACGGAGTCCGACTCGCACTTGGTCGGTTTTTTAGGGTTCCGGAACAAAATGGTAAAAACGGAACCCTTATGGTGCGACTTTGTCCGCTATTGACCTGAGGAATAATTACTGGCCCACGTGAGTGCGTGAATTTCTTATATGAGTCATAGTTACTTTAAATGAACACATGGGGTAAATGCAGCCAACGTCTTAGTGACACTTCCGCCGGATAATGATCTAGAGGAGTTGAGCTATCTGTAGATCGTTTGCAACGGTCTTTAAATAATGCAACTGTTTCCTTTGTTTTTTTATTATTTCTGTTAATGTAGTAATTAAATTCATTTGATACACCTATAGATAGTACTAACCGAAATTGTGTACGTCTCTTAACAAGTTGATCTAAAACATAGCAAACCTAGGCTCCCGATAAAACCAAAAGTAAGAAAACTACTTTAAACTGTTGAAAACGTGTGTTCCAAAGAAAATATAGAAACTACCTAGTACGTAATTCAGTGGAAACTCCAACGGTCGAGTTACAAAGTGAAAAGTTCTAGGACTTGTTGTGAATTGGCTGCTGGAGGTGAATTAGGGCTTAGGCGAACTGTCTACCCATCTTGGCATCACCATTAACATATCAGCCATAGGACTTCAATTACTGACATAGCCCTCCAAAGATTTCCAGAGCGACCGATCTGGTGCAGCCTGCACCCAACAGCTCCCAGCAACCGTTATCAGGTTACCTTAACATATAGCTGGGAGTCGTCCTATGCTAGTCCTTCTCTCTCCACTCGAAAACCATTCTGTCCCAACACCCAACATTTCTCCGAGCTTTGTGCCCCACCCACTGCCACTTAAGCTTGCTGATCTACGGGCTATGTCAGGGACTTAAGTTTGTGTACGAATCTCCTAATTTTTCACTGAGCAAACTCGATCCTTCTCATGAGGTGCATAGTAACAGAACACGCCCATTAATTCTGTTTACAGCACTTGTTGACTAAAAAACAACCAGGCTTGTTTTTCTGAATTTTTCCTGGCTTGGTCGCGGAAGAATAAAAAAATACGTTTTAAGATTTTGTGCGTAACGAGAAATGCTACCACACCATGACAAGAAAGGCATTTGAATGATCACCAGATCCTGCCACACTTCCCACATTACCCTAGATCTTGGTTGATGTGTGTGGCAACAGTTGAATTCAAAATCCATTTCATCCTGGAACCAAGTTTACTCTGTCGCCCTTTGAGTCCAATGTAAGAAAAAGCCGATATTCCAACTTCCCTAGAAACTGAGCCTCGTGTCGCCCAGTTAACCCATTTCACTCACACAATAAATAAGCTTCATTACCTTTCAGGTTTTGCACGTTATAATTATAACTTATCAAAGGAGCAGAACTTAATAGGGGCTTATCGAAATTCTGGGAACAATCTTCGAAGGAACATTAGTATCTGAAGAAAGCTTATTCTAATTTTGAGGCTTATTACGTGGAAACCGTATAATGGGTGCTACGATCGTAAAAACGCTAATTGAGACTATGAGAATAAGGAGAGTAGAAAAACTTTGCTATCATAGCACACGCAATACAATAAAAAGATATTACATTAAAGAAAAGAACAAAAGAAAGTAAAAGATAACAGAAAATTACAAACAAGAAACATAGGAATCACACTAATACAGGGGTTCCCAAAGTGTGCGCCGCGGCGCCCTGGTGCGCCGTAAGAGTAAAGAGGGCGCCGTGAGGTGCTCCTGTTTACCATTCTCCGGAAACTAAACTAAGGCATTTGCGGTTACTAAATGAACAATAAAAGATCAACGTGGAGAAAGAAATGAGAGTAGCGGTGTCAAGGCTTATACCGCGCTTTGAAAAAATATGTGGAGATCACCAAGCTCACACGTCACATTAACTAAGTTGCTATTGTATTTTATTTAATTTCTCTTAAACAATAAATGTTTTCTTGTATATATATAAAAACTCAGCTTCATATTGTGTTTGTTTTAATTTTTGTGCCTATCTACTTAGAATCATTGTGCCCTATTTCAACTAGCGAGGGCGCCGAGACAAAATAATAAACCTGTAAGTGCGCCGCGAACTGAAAAAGTTTGGGAACCCTTGCACTAATACTATAAATGGGAAAGTTTGGATGTTTGTTTGTTTGTTACTCAATCACGTCGTAACGGTTGCACCGATTTTAATTAAATTAGTATGTACGTAGATCTGGATCTGGATTACCACAATAAGGCTACTTTTTAGCCCATAAATAAGGTTCCATGGGATAAAAATGGAGTGTCAATTTCAAGTTGCAACAGCAAGTTTAGCTTTATTTCTAGGTTACCTACACATTTAGTAGTGTAACGCGTACGAAGTCGCGTGTAACAGCTAGTAGGCTATATTTAATTTTGATAAACATTTTTGACAAACATCCGTGCGAAGCTGGTGCGGGTCAGCTAGTAATAGAATAAAATAATAATTATGCAATGTAAGCAGAGAATGAACAAGAGGTAAATAGATATGTATGTGCTACTGCAGCAAATGGGTTTCAGCTCAGCATTATGCCTCGCTACCGCTCGACAGCTCGGCACTGTTCTGCCGAAACCTTAATTAGGCAAGCCATTAGAACTTCAAACAACTATTTACTAATTGATACACACATAATTGACACTAATTGATGTTTACATACAATTATTATAGGCTATATAAAATACGGGATTTATCACGTACGACCGATAATATTTCGGTTCAATTCGTGAACCTCCCTAGGGGTATGATCTGCTCGGAAATGGGTCTCGCGCACCTCGCACTAAGCGCTGACGCTCTCTGCGCGAGCAGACGGCCGCGGTGGTGGAGGGTGGTGTTGGATTTTGTGCGTCAATGGTGTGCTGGCTCATTCTTTTGAACGGCTGCATCTTCATCATCATCACTGCTGTTCTCTTTGGTTATCCTTGGTAAAGGCAAACACGCATCGCTTACTATATCTCTACCAGGTCACTCCTCTGTCACTTGCATCATGGAGACTTGGCCTCCAGACCGGCGGTAGAACCCACCCCCTCTTTATAAAAATTCGGCACACGACTTATTTCTTTTGCGATATCATTGTGTGAAATTTCCCCCATTAATTTATTAATCGAGCGAAGCGAGATCTCCAAATCAACTTGGGCAAATCGGCGTTGTATGCATGTATGTATGTTTGTTTGTCCGACGATAACTTTCGAAGCGTTGATCCGATCATCGTGAAATTTGATACATAGGTCAGTAATTATGGCACGATTCGGGTGTGACTAAATGAGCTAAAATATTAGGGGGTTGTTGAGATATTCGGGTTCAAGGTAAAAAAATCAAAATGAGACTATTAGGTCAAATGGAACGTCAAATAAAAGGTCTTCTTTAGTAAATCCCGACCCCGTTTTATTTTTAATTTAGTACTTGCAGTTTTTGAGCCATAATAAAAACTGAATTTTGACGAAATTCACAGGGTACACCATTGACCCCACAGTGCTGAAATTTGGTATAGCTTTAGTGACACAAATTTAGGCAAGTCTGAAATCCAGAATTACTGCAACTCCTACCCTAAAGAAGAGTAACCACATAACATGAACTCCCGTTATCTGTAATTTGAATGAAACTGCAGGTCGTCTTTTGGTTATGCATTTCGGTCACGGCACTATTTTGATACTCAAAGATTAAAATTTTTTTTTGTTTTAATCGGAGACTCGCGAGTTTTCAGTTCGGGGCGAACCACTTAGCTTAAGTTAGCTTTAAAACCTCGATTTTTGGGCCAGCTAAACCTAAAAAAATCAAATTTCATTTAATGATAGGCATGGATCTACTGGAAAACATCGGACTATCAGCAAAAATACGCTACATTGCCACAGAGACTGTCAGAGACAGAAGACTTTAAAACTGTATCATCCCGCTTTTTTGCTTTTTCTTTGGCTATAAATAGAGAGGTACTTAGGGTCCAAACAAAAATGATAAAAACGGTACCCTTGTGGTACGACGCTTTCCATTTGTCCGTCGGTCCGTCTCTAATTTAATTTTTAGAAATCTGCTTTTTAAATTTACTCTGATAGTGCAATGATAAACATAAATCTATGTAGGTACGGAACACGCAGCACGCGAGTCCCACTCGTACTTGATTGGTCTTGTTTATTTACACAATTATTTGTTATTTAGCATAAGTAAAAAGTTGCATAAAATAAATAAATATAATGCATAAGTAAATTATTAATTATCAGTATCGAAATAACGTGTTGATATCACTACATTTCCAACAATTACGTCGTAATAGATCGATTTTATAATCGAGTGAGCGATCGTTGACCGAGTAACCCGATCTCGATTGTTCGCCCTCATAGAATCTCATGCCTCAATAGTTTGACGTGAAGCCTTAAAATAGTAGACGAGAATAGAATAAGGCCTTAAGGGCTCATTAGGGCTAATTGAAACCAGCCAATATGGGGCATAATGTCCCTCCTCCTCCATTGTTCCCGCATTGCTGAGGGTCATGACTCCTTTGGTGAAGCTTTTTTCAGCTTGTCTCCAGCAGTTTGTATCAGTTGCCTACTGGAGAGGTTTATTCACTGAAACCTCTAGCTAGATGTTCAGATACCTAATCCGCCCATCGTATAAGGCTTTTTGCACGTGGCTTATCCTCTACCTTTCCCATAAACATGAGGCGCTCTAGATTGTCTGAGCTTCTACGAGCAGCGAGCTTATATGGTCAAAATACAGCATTATTGGTTGCATACATGTCGCCGAAAGCCATTGGGAACTCGACACAACGCTTTGGGTAGCAACAGATAAAAGATACAGCATTCAATAAATAAATAAATATTGCTGGACATGTCCAGAATTTAGAATATTCTAATTTAATCTAATCTAGCCCCAAATTAAGTAGAACTTGTACTATGGGAACCAGGTATCTGATACAATACTCATTCTCTGCATTTATTAAAAAGGTTGTCCTTTGCGTTTCTGAATAAAAATAATTATGGTAAAATTGAGTGCAACCAAGCCACGTCTATTGCATTTTCAGTGCTGCATGAGTATGGCACACTTGCTTAACTGTCTTTTGTGCCCTACGACATGCACAATGGGACGATCTCAATAAAGCCACCAAAAATTCATCTTGAAGATTGACTGGAAACCGTCCATTGTACACGAGTTTGTGCTTTTAAATTGTATTTTTCTGTATATGATTTATTTAATAGTACAATCAAAGTCAGTTCCGAATTAATTTTATGCACTAATATTCTTGCATGCGTTACAGATACACAAACTCCTTCATTATCCAATATATCATCTAATAAGGAGTTGATCTATCTTTGTAAAGCAAGTAAGGATGTTGATGCATAAAAGGAACTCCGAATACTTTGACTACACCAAAGTGATGTCGGTCCAAAGTGATCGTAGTATAAGCTTGTTCAGCCGCTCTGAGGAGATCATGTAACTAAATTGTTTAGTCGTTCTTACCAGACCACATATGCAATGTCCCACAAGGTCATCCTTTATGGCATTGACCCACCTGATGTTAAGTGGTAAGCCGTTCAAACCTCGAGGACTCTGGAAAACTGCTGCCACCAACCCAGTCCTACTCCGCTACTTTAAGGAATTGGGATGGCTGGAGTCAGGTAAGAAGGGGGATAATGCACAATACACTCCTATGCGGGACGTCAGTGCAGATCTTATTCCCCCCACCCTAGAATTAGAATTATATTTAAACCCTTCAAACTGAAACACAGTGCTGCTTGGCGGCAGAAATAGGTATGGTGGTTGAAACGACACTACTCTTATTTAAGATCTCGGTCCGGTCCCGGCGCTTGACCACTACTTCACTAATAGGGTAGGCCCATTATGAACATATTTTTACTTTCACAATACACCCCGACACCTAGAAAAAGGGCGACCAAAAAAGAACAAGTGACACAAACAAACATAAGGTTCTCCTGAAAACAATTATCCCAGCGGAAGAGCACGTTCCATCATATTTTCATTGTGAACTTTCCTCATACGTTTCTCTTAGTAAAGTTGCGTCGAACTTGGAACTTAGTGCAAGTAATAAGCTCAGGGTATTACTTTAGTTTGTGAATTCATTCCTTGTCACTAGTTCTTTCCTTATTTGTACCTTATTTCTCGTAATTATTAGTTAATTAATAACGGTGGGGATGTCACTGCTTTCGGTTGGCGCAGGGTTGGATGGCATGGCATGCTAATGAGGAGGTCTATATCAGTAGATGGGCTGTGAGCTGATTAGATAACTTCAGTGGATTTTCGGTCACATAGTTCATAATTAGCTCGAAAAACTGATGGCCGTTGGGGCAGAGAGGTTCTCGAGACCACGCACCAGATTACTCAAATTAGATGAGATAGACTTTCTTAACACCAAATTCTGTCGGTTTATTGAAAAAGTAGTTTTTTTTTTGTGATATTTTATAAGCACATTATTAAAGCTTAGAGATGTTTATTTAACTGTTTATTAAATTTTTAGCTAAAATATTGTAGTTGGTTAGTACTAAACAAAGACTATTTATTAGAGAATGCACGCGGATAAAGCTCCCCAAGGTACTTTATTAATGCTCCTCAACTTATTTGCATTGCGAGTGGTGCAAGGAATAAGAGAAATTATACTCTATTTTTCAGTACTACGGTATATTTTTCAATTCACAACAAATAAAACTAGTTCCAACTAGCGTAGAGATGGAACTTTCTGGAGATAACGAGCCAAAAAATATGGTTTATATGCCCCAATATCAAAGACGCAATATCAAAATTTGTCTAAAGGCGCGTTTAAAACAAATGAACATAGAGCTATAGCTAGAACAAGAGCATTCTTTCTCGATCTTTTAGTCTAAACGAAAGATCGTTCTTAGCGTTTACACCAAAATATTAACGAGCAAGAATGAGAAGCAAGAACTAGAATTCTTGCACAATAGTTGTTTAGATCAGCCGAACGAATGCTCATGATGGTCTAAGAGCCGGTGAAGATCGACCTTCACCGATCTGATAACCAGATGAGACATATTTTTTATCAAATATAATTTATAAACAAATATGCCTATAATTACTTGCCTATCTAAAAGTGCTCTCTAAAAGTTTTTAGCTAGGCAACAGTACTATAAGAATGATTTTTTGCAGGCAATGATTTTGAAATATGACTGATTTTGTAATAAAATAATCTAAAATTAGATATAACTTTCGATAAGTTAGCAGAACGATGGAGTCACTTATATTGACTTACCTGTTCACATCGGCTTGCCAGGTAGCTATACACAGAAATGAGTAGGCAAGCCTACTGAGGCATATTCTGTGTGTTAAAAACTAACAGTGAAATAAAATTCATTTGGTTATCAAAAGAATGAAAGTAATGAAAAAAAAAATAGATTAAAGTTAATTTAATTAAAAATAGCCATAAGCACTTTTAGATAGGCAAGTAATTATAGGCATATTTGTTTATAAATTATATTTGATAAAAAATACGTCTCATCTGGTTATCAGATCGGTAAAGGTCGATCTCCACGGTCTCCTCTACTATGAGTATACATATGTTCACAAGAACACAAGAACACTTTGAAGAGACCGCTCCGGGGATCGAGCAAGAATGCTCTAAAAATCTAAAACAAGAAACTTTTTAACAAAAATATTACCGACTTCAGATAACAGAAAAAACAAACAGCTTGGTTTTGATAAATCCTTTCAAATAAATAAAATATTTTCCAAATCGTTTAATAAATAAAGGATTTCTGAGGTAACAAACATAAAAAAATAAAAACTAAATACAACCGAATTGAGAACCTCCTCATTTTTTTTAAAGTAGGTTAAACATTATTAGTTTTTCCGCACCACTATAATCTCGGATCTCGGAAACTACAATTTGTAAGTTTGGTATGAGCTACAAAAAATATCTATGACTATCAATCAATTAATTAATATATTAATTCAATATTGCATTCATTTTCACAAAAATAAAATCTTACAACTATGTTAGTACAATTGGTAATTCATAACAAATTCATTAAATGATCAGGGTCTAACTAAATAATCAACAATATAAAATTAATAAATAATGAACATAAAATTATTTATGTTCCTATTGTGGGCATCAGTCAGCTACTTAGCCAAATTATCCGCAAGGGGTTGTGGGTTCGATTTCGAATAAATAAATAATGCTGGACATTTCACACATCGCTATCTAGCCCCAAACTAAGTCAAGTTTGTATTGTTACGCCGAGGCTGTTAAACAATGACTAATAATCGAACCTTCTCGAACGCTTTTGTCTTGCTGTGTTATTGTTGCTATTGTTTGTGGTTTCGCAGAATGGGGAGTGGCCATTGTGTCGAGGGACCGACCCTTTCCTGGAAGGATCGACATCGTTCTCGAACAATCGAAATGTGTGCGATATAAATAGGCCGGAGAGATGGCCGGACAGTCAGTTCAAATCCTCCGTCGTCCGAGACACGTTCTCGGAGACCCGGATGACGAAATCACCTCTGCTAATGCGGAAGGTGAGTCATCTACATCAGACAGAGCAAACACTTCACAGAAACATCGACCTCGCCGGCGAGGTCGACGAGTCCCTTCAGTCGCCGCTTATACGAGGTACAGACATGTACCCGGGCGTTTCTCTCCTATCCCCATCCCGGCAACAGCCCAAGCCGAGGTTCGTACCTAAGTGGTGCCCTTGCGCTAGTTGCCTAAAAAACTTACTGGGCTGAGCGCCATCTGCGCTCGCCAAAAGTTCGGTTAAGCTGTCACGGCCTCAGAGGCCAACAGCGATATAAGTCCATTCGAAAAAAAAAAAAAAACCGGACAGTCAGTCTGAGTCAGTCTGAGTGAGTGAGTCTCAGCGAGGCCCTGGAGGACTGACGTGGGAAGGGTCTCGCGTGAACAGTAGTTGCTCCCGAGTCAGTCTGGATTAAGCTAAACGTGCGATCATTTCGGTGACTTTAAGTGCTGCAACAGTGGTGTGAATTATTGTGTTGTGATACGTGTGACCAAGTTCGTGTATTCATCGTTTAGTGTTAAATAAAAGTGTTATTTTGGTGAAATCGATTCCCATTATTTTATCCCGAACCCTCAACTCGTAACAATTTGGTGTCAGAAGTGGGATAAAATAATGCCGGTTCTACCAAAGGATAACGTGGACGGTGTCAGGACGAGAGGTCAACGACAACAGGAAATGGATGAAAGGCGGTTTGGAGATTCTCTGGTTCAAGAAGCTCGGCAGAGTCGTCAGCCGATGGAGATGGAATCAGCCGCCGCCGAATCATTTGGAGCACCATCATCATCATCCGTGGGCCAAGCTCCTGTGACAGGCGATCTTGCTGCTCTTATGGCCATGCTTTGTCGTCAACAAGAAGAGCAGCGACGTTGGCAGGAAGAACAGCGACGTCAGGATAAGGAAGAGCAGCGTCGTCAGCAAGAAGAGCAGGCTCGGTTGCAGGCAGAACAGTGACGTCAGGATAAGGAAGAGCAGCGTCGTCAGCAAGAAGAGCAGGCTTGGTTGCAGGAGGAAGAACGCCGTCAGCATAAAGATGAGAAGCGTCGTCAGCAGGAAGAGCAGGCTCGGTTGCAGAAGGAACAGCGACGTGAACAGGTGGAGCAGACTCGGTTGCAAGAGGAACAGCGACGTCAGGATAAAGAAGAGCAGCGTCGTCAACAGGAAGATCAGCGACGTTGGCCATAAGAGCGTGCTCGACTGATGAGGGAATCGTTCGGTTCATCTGGAAAGGAATTCCAGGAAGTGAAAGAACAGATAGAAATCATGAGAGCCGTGTTTTGGAGGCTGGAATTGGGATCGCTGATGAGAAAGGGACTCTGGGTGTCCTGAAGTACTGGAGGCGGCAATGCGGCTCCTCTAGTTGCTACATCTTCAGCGCGAGGTGCGCCTAAAATTGTTCGTGTTGATCGGCTGCCGCGATATGGGGCTAAGAATGCTCGGGACGAGCATGTTTTAGGAGGGGGCAGTGTTACGCCGAGGCTGTTAAATAATGACTAATAATCGAACCTTCTCGAACGCTTTTGTCTTGCTGTGTTATTGTTGCTATTGTTTGTGGTTTCGCAGAATGGGGAGTGGCCATTGTGTCGAGGGACCGACCCTTTCCTGGAAGGATCGACATCGTTCTCGAACAATCGAAATGTGTGCGATATAAATAGGCCGGAGAGATGGCCGGACAATCAGTCTGAGTCAGTCTGAGTGAGTGAGTCTCAGCGAGGCCCTGGAGGACTGACGTGGGAAGGGTCTCGCGTGAACAGTAGTTGCTCCCGAGTCAGTCTGGATTAAGCTAAACGTGCGATCATTTCGGTGACTTTAAGTGCTGCAACAGTGGTGTGAATTATTGTGTTGTGATACGTGTGACCAAGTTCGTGTATTCATCGTTTAGTGTTAAATAAAAGTGTTATTTTGGTGAAATCGATTCCCATTATTTTATCCCGAACCCTCAACTCGTAACAGTATGATGGGAACCAGATAACTGATACAATACTTATTTACTTTTTTAATACATACATACTTATAATATATAGAAAACCATCCAGGCCCGGAACAAATATCAGTAGATCAAACATTTGTTCTGCGGCGGGAATTAAACCCGCAACCTCCTGCGTCTCAGACGGTTCTTCCCCATCGGCGCCACGGAGGTCGCCATGTTGTTGTGAATATTTGTATGACCTGCAAATATTTTTTCCTGTACAAGATACAAGTAATTCTAGTGTAGAGTATGTGGAGTACTGATATGCGACTGTATATGTATATATGGGTGTTCATAATTAGTCTATCATCAAAGCAAAACAGTATTCAGTATTCATTTATTTACCATTTCATTACATTTAATTATATTGGTATGTCAAAAATATATTACAAATATCAGTTAACTATAGAAATAAATAATAAGTTTTTTGTTGAAAAATTACTTTTTCAAGAAATGAGCCCAAATACCTAATAGCCTACTATAATAGATTCAGAAGTTCCGTTGTCTAGCATCAGTCTCCACCATGAGACCACGTCCATGGTACCACATTGTTGCATTGTCACTGAAGTTACATATGTATTCCAAATTTCAGCTCAATTGGTTGAGGGTAACGGGTTTAAAATTCAGTTGCAAGATTCCACCCGGACAAACATACACATACATTGCAAGTTAATAAAAAGCTTGTAAAAATAAATAAATTACCTACAACCTAGCAGAGAGGCTAAGAGCAAAGCTAACTAAACTGAGAGGTTACAGCAGATACTCATGCAGACGAAAAAATGAACAGCTTATGTGTTCATTCAAATGAAAAATGGGTGGTCTTCAAAGAACGTTTTTAGTTTAAAAAAAAGTGGCACTCCTAAAGTGCCGAAAGAATGAATGAATGAAAATTCTTTATTATACCTTACAAGCTAAACACAACAGATATAAAAAAAAAAAAAAAATCAAATAAATGTAAGCATAATGGGCGGTCTTAAAGAAGTGAAAACTTGAACATTTACGAGATACTTATATACAGAGGTGTCGGTAACGGTAACAGTGTCAGAGTTCAATGGTTTTTTCTCATCTCAAAAAATGCCCAACGCGCCTAAGAAGTTTTCACTTCAAAAAATACAAAGATCTGTACCAGAGATACATCACATACTTCATAGGTAACATCGAGATGTCTCGTGCATTACTCGATTCCAATCATACCAAATGGACCATTGGAACTGCTGCGCTCTCTAAAATGATTGTTTGTCCGATAAAATCGAATGAAATATTGTCGAGTTCTAAAGTGATGAAATTTCTACAATGGAATGTACATCCTTCTGTTGTTTCTTTGTTTAAACTTAATGTAACATTTGTTGTTAGAAATGCTCGTGAATTCGGGAAGAATAGCAAGTTAGTGCCAAATCAAACGATACATCATAGAATTTTGACATTCTAAAATATACATATTTATTGCATTGTTTTTTATTATTATATTAGTACATATATTTTTTTATTATTCTATGGTTTTTACGATATCTGATGTAATATTTTTTGTTATTCATAAAATATTGTGTAAAATATAATTAATTATAAGTAATTGTAATTTGCACGGCGTTAATCGGTGAAGTAATATATGTAAAATCTAGCTAGGTAAATAGCTGTACCAACTTATATGAAAAAAAAAATATAACTGGACATTTTACACAGCGCCTTAATCCCAAACTTAGCAGAGCTTGTATTAAGGGTACCAGATAACTGATAGAATACTTATATACTTTTTTTTGTAGTTTTTGTTTGTGTAATATATAATCCAACATCCAGAACAAATATCTGTATATCATGCAAACATTTGTTCCGCGGCGGGAATCGAACCCACTACCTCTTGCATCTCAGTCCACTGCGCCCACTGCGCCACGGAGGCAGTCGAACTTATTATATGCCATCATCATCATCTCAGCCTGTCTGCACCCACTGTTGGGTATAGGCCTCCTCTTTATTACGTCATTCTTTTCGGTCCCTTGCGAGTCTCATCCATTGACACCCAGCTACGTTTTCAATGTCATTCGACCATCAGGCGGGTGGTTTGCCTCGTGGTCTACGAGCATCCCTTGGCCACCACTCTTATATACCATATTATTATTATTATTATCAGCCATTCGTGTCCCACTGCTGGGCAAAGGCCTCCCCCCATTCTTTCCAGACTTCGCGGTCCTGAGCTGATTGTGGCCAATCCGTTAGGAATTTATCCAGCTCGTCCCGCCATCTACGTTTCGGTCTACCGCGTCGCCTTCTCGCTGGATCAGGACGCCACTCGGTGGCTATCCTTGCCCACAGCTCACTTGGCATGCGAAAGACATGCCCAGGCCAGTTCCACTTCAGCTGAGCGGCTTTGGTGGCTACGTCAACAATTTTGGTCTTTGAGCGCAGTTCAGTGTTCCGGACTCTGTCCGTTCGCTTGACACCCAAGATGCTGCGTTCCATCGCACCATATACATATACCATGCTTCTAGAAAATGAATTTTATTTAATTTCATGTACAAATAGAAAAATTCAAAAACCTGCCCCCTCTTTTTGCGTCGGGGTTTAAAACTGACATACTTAGCTAAGAACCATCCCGGTTAAACTAGCTTTCTTTCTATTTAAAAAAATCGCTTCCGAATCAGTCCATCGGTTAAGGAGCTACCATGCCACAGACAGACAGAAAAACACACAGATATTAGGCGTCAAACTAATAACATCACTCATTTTTTTATACGAGGCATGCCTTTTAAGTTCTGTCGTTTCCATATTTTCCGGCAATTTTGAATTTGGAACTGTTCTATATTCGAATGTGTTTACATTTTGAATCTCAAAACAGTTGAAAGTATTAGGATTAATGCTATTGTTTAGTCACAGTTTCGATTTGAATCTGTCAGGTCACGTACGAAAATGAATCTTTCTAAGGAAAATGTTCGTGCAATAATTTTCTACAACTTTAGAAGAGGCCTGACACGGCTTCAGTGTTTAGAAGAGCTAACATCTGTGTTCAGTGATGTAGCCCCATGTCTGCGGACTGTCGAACGCTGGTATTTAGAATTCCAGCGTGGACATACTAGTGTTAGTGACAGATTTCGCGAAGGACGCCCAAAATCCGCCTTCACTGAAGATAACATCATTGCTGTGAGACAACTAATTCTCGAAGATCGTCATGTGACGTATCGAGAGATAGAGGCTCTATTAGGCATCTCAGGGACAACCATTCAGAAGATCTTGCATGAAGCGCTTGGTGTGAGAAAGCTAGTTTGTCGTTGGATACCGCATCTGCTTTCCGACGATCACAAGGCGGCCCGCGTCAGATGGTGTAAGAAAACTCTGCAAAGGTTCAACCGAGGGGAGTCAAATCACGTCTACGACATCATAAGTGGTGACGAATCTTGGATCTATGCCTACGATCCTGATACCAAACAACAATCTACAATCTGGGTCTTTCAAGACGAGCCAAAGCCGACTAAAGTTGTTCGTTCTCGAAGCACTTCAAAGAAGATGGTGGCCACGTTCGTTGGAAAAACCGGCCATGTTGCGACTATTGCACTTGAAGATCGTAGAACGGTTAACGCAGAGTGGTATACTACAGTTTGTTTACCACAAGTCATCGCCGAACTTCGAAAATCTAACTCAAAGCGACGCATCATCCTGCACCACGACAACGCAAGCTCACACAGCGCTCGTCAAACGATTGAGTATTTGAAGCAGGAAAAAGTAGAAATTCTTGACCATCCTCCATACAGTCCTGACCTAAGCCCTAACGATTTCTTTACATTTCCTAAAATTAAGAAAAGTCTTCGTGGTCAAAGGTTCCAGTCCGGTGAAGAAGCAGTCGACGCTTTCAAGTCAGCCATTTTGAACACCCCCACTTTAGAGTGGAATAAATGTTATAATAACTGGTTTGAGCGAATGGAAAAGTGTATTAAGCTACGCGGTGAATACTTTGAAAAACAATAAAAAGTACTATAAGGTTCTAGTTGTGTTTTTTTCTTCAAACGACAAAACTTAAAAGGCATGCCTCGTAGTAGGTACGTGGAGATGGAACAAGCGTTTGGCCCACCTGATGTTAAGTGGTAACCATCGCCTATAACAAAGTATTGCCTCGTAGGTCTTGCACCTTAGAAACGTGCTTTACGATGCATAGCCCTGCGTTCCTCAACTTGAGGCATACGGGTGTAAAGCCTCATGTGCCTGTAATTTCACCGACAAGCATAACCTTCAAACCGAAACACAGCAATGCTGCTTGTCGGCAGAAATAGATATGGTGGTAGTACTTCCCCGGGCGAGCCCTTTCACAAGTCTACTCTATTTTATCGGAGGTTAAAAATGAGCTACAATTAATAACTACCCTATTGATCCCCATGTTTTTAAACCAGCTTCAATAACGTCTGTAGGATCAAAGCCCTGCATCAATTGCAATCAATTGTTTCAACTTGTTCCAATTACTGAATGGATTGCACTCCATTTTCACTCAGACAATCAGATTACTTAGCAGTCTGTAGGTAACATTTAACTATATACATATAGCAAAATATTTAACGTTCAATTCAATACAACTTCGGCAGTAAGATGGCTCGCTATTTCCGATTTCACTTCCTTCGTAAAGTTTCGTCATTTAGTTTACTGTTTCTGTAAGGACGTACATATAAGAATAAGCTCGAATACACAAGTTTACTATTTATCTAAGAGATTTTATTGTCATAATAGTCATAATAGTTATTTATTGATAATCAACATTATACGTCAACATATTATTTTTCACGTAAGTACATACAATTGTACAATATAAAATTCACATAAAATATAATTAGTCCATTAATAAATAACAACAACAATAATAACACTTAATTAATATAAAATAAATGACTCTTCATTTACGAGCTATAAGCTCGTCGAAGTTATAAAAATTTTGCTCAATAAGCTAGCGTTTTATTCTTTTTTTGAACATTATTAAGCTAGGAGCCTGCGCGACTCAGGACGTCAGGTAGCTAGTCATCATTATCAGCACTTTACAGATAAAACATTTGACAGGATGAGAATATCTATGTTCATATTACAATACTAACCGTATTTACGCACCAAGATGATATATTGTAACGCGCACGCGTACGCATAGTAATCTTTTATTTTTTTGTTTTTTTTATAAATAGCTAATAATAGGCTAGCGATCCTTGGCAGATTCCCACCATTCCTTCTCGAATCCATTGATATCGTCACGCCAACGCTTTCGCGGCCGACCCCGACGTCGCTGTCCATCTTCCGGTACCCAATCTGTTACAATGTTGGCCCATTTCTCCGGAAGCATTCGACAGGAGTTGAGGGAGGCCTTTGCCCAGCAGTGGGAAAATGTAGGCTAGTTAAAAAAAATAGGCTAGCGTTTGACCACGACCTCGCCTGATGGTACGCGCTTGCCTAGAAGAAGCCTCTCGCAACGAGAATACCCATAGGTTGTAGTTATCAAACACATACTCAGGCAAGGCGTTCCACTCCTTGGCGGCGCGCATAATAAACTTTTTATTTTATACTACTGGTGATGGAACAAGCCTATGGCCCACCTGATTTTAAGTGGTAACCATCGCCTATAACAAGTTTGCCTCGAACGTGCCCTACGATGTACATCCCTGTGTCCTTCAACTTGAGGCATACAGGTGTAAAGTCTCATAAGCCTGTAATTTCACCGGCAACCATACCCTTCAAACCGAAACACAGCAATGCTGCTTGGCGGTAGAAATAGGTATAATAGCACTTCCCCGGACGAGTCCTTTCACAAGAAACTCTACTACTCTTACTCTAGGTGGAAGAGTATCGCTTTGTGCGTATGGTTGGCGTCTCTACCATGTAGCAGTGGCGCACTGCGGAGCGTCTGGTTGTCCGATGATAGAATGGGGTTGGTTGGGATCAGGTTGAAAAGCTCCGTAGCACACTCTCCGAAATGTATCCGATAGAAGACCGTGAGGCTTGCAACCTTCTTCGACCTAATCTGTGAATTCCATGATGCCAAGAGTCTCATTTCTCTTTCTGAAGAGCAAGAAGAAGCCAGAATCGACGTAGCTCCAAATACTCCAGTCTGTCTGTGACCACAATTTTTTAAACAATAAAAATATGATCATAAAAATAACAAGCGCGTATGTATGCGATAAATTACCCCTTCGATGTTAGCAATTATACAGTGGCCATATTTATCAAAACACGTAGTTTTTCGTTAACAAAATTTGGTCGCCAAAAATACTGGAACCAACTCGGACGGATTATTAAAAATATTTTCCGCCGAAAACTGAAGCAAGCTCAAACGAGTATGTCGCAGGATTTAAACCGGTAGTTTACTAAGCTGGGTACAGTTATTTTTGCGATGTTTATGGAAGCCTCGTATAATGGTTCATGAAAAACATTAGGCTGCTGAAAAATATCGCCTGTTTACGGCTTTCGGATTTATCGTTGCAAATATAAAGCTATTGTAGTATATTGTGTACTAAGAGCATGCGTGATTATAGTATTAAAATACCATAACATTTGCAATAGTAATGGTTCTAAATGCTAGGGATCACTAGCTTTTTTATGGTCTGAAAATGTATGACACTAATATAAAATGCATACCGACTGTCTAATAGTAGATTAATAAACGAGGGCATAAAACAGTGTCTAGCGTCACGGGCGCTATATTGAATCCCGAACGTAACGAAGGATTCTAAGCGGAGCGAGGGAGTTACTAGAATCCTGAGTGCAGAGAGTAATGTTACGAGCTGAGGGTTCGGGATAAAATAATGGGAATCGATCTAACCAAAATAACACTTTTATTCAGCACTAAACGATGAATACACGAACTTGGTCACACGTAATCACAACACACTAATTCACACCACTGTTGCACCACTTAAAGTCACCGAAATGATCGCACGTTTAGCTTAATCCAGACTGACTCGGGAGCAACTACTGTTCACGCGAGACCCTTCCCACGTCAGTCCTCCAGGGCCTCGCTGAGACTCACTCACTCAGACTGACTCAGACTGACTGTCCGGCCATCTCTCCGGCCTATTTATATCGCACACATTTCGATTGTTCGAGAACGATGTCGATCCTTCCAGGAAAGGGTCGGTCCCTCGACACAATGGCCACTCCCCATTCTGCGAAACCACAAACAATAGCAACAATAACACAGCAAGACAAAAGCGTTCGAGAAGGTTCGATTATTAGTCATTGTTTAACAGCCTCGGCGTAACAGTAATATAAGCATGCCCAAGATGCAGACAGATTTTTTTTTTTTGTTTTTTTTATTGTTTGTTCCGCTGTTTTCTCCTCTGACATGGGTCAGAGACTTTTTTCAGCTAAACATTTTGCACTTGGGCGGTTTTATCTGTTTGGTTGTGAACAAAAGTAATTGTTGTACATTCCGTCAATCCCACGTATTCGTTCGTTTTTTTTTATAGACAGTTTTATCCACGTGGAGAATACTCTACTTGCAGTTTTTCAGCGAGATAATAAAAACAAAATCTACGTTGGTGCATTCTGTGCAGAGGTTAGTTCGATTTACGAATAAGTTCTTATGGTGTGGGTCTCTTTGATTCAAATTTTAATACAGATGAGGTTAGAAATTCAAATAACATTATGCTCACGAGGGAATAATGTGAGTACAACTTTACTCCCGGCTCAGCCTAAGTAGGGCTTTAACTATCTGCTTTCGGTGAGGTTTACATGCTATATAATTTGACATTGTCGAGCAGGTGGTATGAAAAATTTATTATATAATTGTAAATATGAGTTGATCACCAAGTCATTTTCTAGATTGAGAAGACAGACTGTCACAAACACTGATATCATTGTAGATGTTTGATATAATGCCATGGTTTCCGTGAAAGCGACTAAAATAACAAGAACCGCTATTTTAAACTGGTCTTCGACGCACGTTAGTGGTGAGGGAGTGGACTTTGAACAAATAAAGATAAAGATAAGATAAAAATGTTTATTATCAAAAGAAAACTACACCATTGATGCCAGGTTACATGATCCAGGTACAATCAAAAAAAAATTTGAGGGGTTGCCAGCGAGACCCATGGATTCTACTACGTATCTCTACTACTAAGCATAGAGCTTGTATTTTAGCCTTCTAGAGTGCAGTTAACAAAAGTAGTTAAAATGCTGCTATAATCTTTATTACATCAATAAAATCAAATAAGTTTTAAATTTCATCCTAAACCAAAACACAACCTGCTGTTTCCAACTCTAAAATTCAATTTAGAGTTTAAACAACACAGTTTTAACTTTCAACACGTCGCGGGAAAATCGAGTGTGCAATTTGTTTTGGTGGAGAAAAGTACTCCCGTTGTGTGTTTGTTTCTACTATTAAATGTTTCTCTCGGGCCACTGTTTGTTTTTTGACTATTTGTCTGTTTAAAATTTTTGATTGTCATTTAAGATATTGCTATTGCTAAAAATGTAGTGCATGTTAGTAACATTATTTTGTGTAGTTTGTTTTGTTTGTAAATTCCAAGTTATGTTCTAACCTGAAAGATTATGTAGTTGTGTTGTTTATGTTTAATCTTTTTTGCCTTTAGTAGCCTTGTTAATAACTTGTAAACTTTTGACTTGTCTAAGTGCATGTTACCATGCCTAAAGATTAATAAATGATATGAATATGATAAGGATTCAGATTGCGCTCTGCGAGGAAGGTTTTTGATTATTTTTCAGTCTTACACCAAATGTTTGCTAGTGTCTGTTCATTCTGCTACAATTATTATATCTATTTTTGAAACTAGTGTTTTTGAGTACTACCACATTCTAAGTTTGTCTTGGTCACGGAATTTGATCCACTATCGTCATCATTACTTTCCTCAAAGAGCTCAAAGATTTGTGCCGATATCTTAAGCCCAAATCATGTTGTGGTGACCTAGTGCGGATGAGCCCTACATCTATGAGATTGATTGATTGAAAATACTTGATTGCACTTATAAAACTAGTACAAAGGCGAACTTAATGGTAAAGAACATTCTCTTCCAGATAACCTTTGTGTGTACGTTACGTTAAAGATGCGTAGGTAATGCACATAAACGGAAACTAATGAAAGTTTGTACAGGACTAACAAAAATAGCATGATATAGGTACATACTACATAAGTAAACCTAATTAAGTACATTATATAATAGACTGAACGATACCAATATCAAATAAAAATACATACTTGAAGAAGAAGTAATAGAAAAAGATTAAGTTGCTCATTTTTGTTCAGTTTGACCGAGAAGGTGCCTATAGATTCTCAATCTGAATGCTTTCACTGAAGTAGCCTCAAAATAGTTTTGTGAGATATTATACCAGAGACGAGTAGCGGTGAGAGATGTTGATGCAACGTCAGTTGCTAAGTAAATAGGCACTTACGTTCATGGCTTGTAAGGCTTATTCTGGAATAACAGCTACGACCGGATTTTCTGAAGGTAAATGTCCTAGCTAGTACGTGCAGCAGGTTGGTGTCGAACCGAGCAGGGTCATTGGCAACAACGCCATCAGAAATTGTTTTCCTACAACTATCTCGGTCCTCCGATTATCAATCGCAAAATAAGAAAAACTCTACAGTAGGTAACAAAAATGTACCACCACCCCATATACCCTCACCTGGATAAATCCAAATCAGTAAGGGATACAGTAATCCTTTGAACCTCATTTGGCTACGTGTTCCGTACACCCCTGAGCAAGCCAATATGCTTTAAATATGCTTTTGATTTATTTTGTATTCATGTGATGTCTTAATCTTTTATCTTATAATTTTCTTTGTGGCTGGTTTAGTTTTTGATCGTAATATGTATTAAAGGTAATACCAACTGTGATAATAATTAATAAATCTGAATAGTGCCTTTGATTGCTAAATAGTCATCACCTCCATGTCACTTTCAAATCCCGAGTTTCCTAAGACAGTAGAGTACAATCATATGAATAATCTCATTTCACAACCCGAAACCAAACATACGCAGCGTTGACTCCCAAACGTTCAACCAAATCGTTTGCGAGAATCAATTTAATAACCGTGAATACTTCAAACAGATAATACATGTTTGTGCGATATCATACTGTTAAGAACTTAAGGTTCACAATCGTGTGGTCTGAAATTGTTTGGTTCGTTTTCTTGTCTTGTGCAAATTCAAAGTCGTTTTATGTTCGAAATAACATGTTTTGTTTTGATAGCTTATTTGCTTGATGAAGCGTAGGCAAGAGTATTTAGAAAGAAGTCAACGCAGTAGTGAGTGATTAAGGATTGGAGGTCTAAGGTACGATGGTACGACTATAGCTGGTCAGCAAAATATTTAATTATATGTTGGCAACCTATTTCTTCGGCTCTTTTCATTCAATTTCTGTCCGTCACCTTTCCTGAGTCGTTAAAAATTCGATCGATCTCCACCTAGCCTGGAGAAAAAATTGGCTGGTGTCGCCTATGTTCAGCAGTGGACTAATGTGGGCTAATGATGGTGATGAACCTATTTCCATGGTTGTCAATGATTTTAATTCTACTGAGCAGTGATGTCAATTTATTATAAAAGGTGAAGAAAAAAAGGAGAAAACCGTTTGACAAAATAGGTTAATTAAAAAAGTGTCCCATAAAAGCTGAATCGAAGCAAAAATACCCTTCTTGAGTTTCTATTTTGACGCCGCCGGCGACATCGATCGATATAAGCACCATCATTTTAACAAAGGACAGGTAAACTCTCGAAATCGCAAACCTATTTAACCCAAAGTTAATTATCCCAAAACCTTTACGGCTAATAAAAGAACAAATGGTAGGTACTCTTTTATTATTCATTACGTTGCGATCTTTCATGTGAGAAAAAAGGGTTATTGTTTAAAATTTACCTTTTTCAAATTGTTCATTACAGACCACCTTATTCAATAACGAATTGATGTTTTGAGTTAGCTTCATAATGAGTTTTCATTGTTCATTTATTCGGAGTACATAACGCGTTTTGTTTATTTAATAATGCTAACGTTCGTCCGTGGTTTCAAACAAGTTTTTTTTTGTTATTTATTCGGCTTTGGCCGAATAATTTTGTTGGTTGTAAATAAAATTAATATTATTAACTGTTATTAGGCGTTTTTATTAATTACCAAAAAAAAAATTTTACGATTTTTTCAGAAACGTTTTAACTGGACAAAACACAAATCAATTTTATAAAATCTTTTTTTATGAATTACGCATTCATGACTAAATCAAATATTAGTACGGATTTAACACGTTCGTGCTCGTTACGCGCATCGCCACTGTCCATAAGCCTTAAGCGAAAATTAATTTAGTTGTAACTACCTATTCTCTATTTACAATCCTATCTCGGATCAAATCATAAAGCAGGTAAGCCCATCGTCTACTTAATATGAAAATGAGCAACACAAAGCTCCACTCAAATAGCTGTTGGGAGCATTAAGCGAGTATTATAAATATTTAGCTGAGACCCTCTGTCATGATGTAAACACAGAACTGCCATTAGAGTTTGAGGGCTACGGCGGCGGGATACATCAGCGGCTTTTCTGACCCTTCGGATTTCACTATGATTTTTATTTTTGATGCATATTCGACCTGTTGAAATGTTAGTGTTTTTATTCGCAAAAAGAGAAGAATGGGGGAGGCCTATGTTCAGCAGTGGACGTTCTCTGACATGATGATGATGATGAATCGAAATAGTTTACGTTACGACTATTCCATAGTATACTGTGACAATTCCATGATAAAGTCAAGAAAAAGCAAGGAAAGTACAACTCATTTGCTACTACAAGTTAAAGGGGTAAAGCCTCCCTTCGCTGAATGAACATGACGTAAGCTTATTTTCCAAGGCAAACCAACTTTAGCGGCATCCTCCCTTTTTATGTAACATGCCTTACAATAAGAGCCTGATGTTCCGCTCTTACGAAACTGAGTATACAATTACAGGTGTTTTTGTTCAAAAATTGTTTTATTTTGTTTTGTTCTGCGGCTTCTCTGTAATTTGAGTTTGCGGAGTCTTTGGGGAAAAATGCTTGAAATTTTCCACATTTTTGCTACTGAATTATCCTTATCTTTTGGCCCATGTTTGCCTCTTACTGAATCTTTTAGCGGTAAAGCTATTAGTATGCAAGGTTCTGACTATAAATGGACTCTGATGAAACTTAGTATTTAGAGTACAATTTCATAAATATACATTAATGTTAGATTCGCAAGAAGATCGCTTGTTACCCAAAGGGATGAGTAGAAATGATGGAAATTAAAGCTGCATTTGATTGCAGCAATACCGTGGGAATCAAAGCAGAGATATCCTCACTGAGCATTCTCTAGAACTCCTTAGATTTAGGTCCAATCACACCATAGCTTTGGGTTTGATAGATTAGCTAACAAACAAACAAAAAAAAAAAACAAAATTGATGTCAAGAGTCTGTAAGTCCAATCCAGAGAAAACAAGTTTTTTCTAGGCAAGCGTAGGTACTCCGTCTTCGTCTGCACCATCACACCATCAGGTGAGTTAATGGACAAAGATTTGCTTATATTCAATACAAAAGAACCAAAACCGTAGCGTGGTACCGGGACCCATCGCGTTTTAATTTTTTTTTGTGGGCGTCCGCCGAAGCTACAATTGATCCAAAGCTGGTGCATAACTGAGTCAACGCAAAAGAATTGCAATTCAGCGGGACCATGCAGCCAGTCTCTTGGGGACACTTCCGCCTGGTGATCTGAAGCAGTTGATCAATCAATGATTTAACTGTTTCTCATTTATTTAATAGGCATGTAAATAACTGTACATATATTATTTATGTTAGTAAATGTATTTTATTTAATGAACAAAACTAAATGAACTTAATGATACAACGAAAGAGCCTTCCCTCGGGATAGCTCCTTATGTTTGTGAAATAACTAAGGATTAGACATGGTCTTGCCCATTACCTGCTCTCGGTCCCTTTGTTTCCCTTCGAGGGAATAATCAACTTGTTTGAATGGTCGGATGGAGTCTGAATCAAATTATGTTGATAGTGTTGTATGTTATTATTTTGACTAGCAGTAATCAATTCGCTGTTATAGATACTTAGAAAACTATTGTGATTTATTTCAATCATCAGTTAAGATATAACTCTGTACCCCTTTTTAAGCTTATTTTGCGCGCACGAAGTGTGATTTGGCAGACGAATACTAAAAAAAGTCACTTCCATTGTTTCCCTTCCCAGCCACGTTGACAATGTCATTCCACCATCGGGAGGGTGGTTTGTCTCATGGTCTACGAGCATCCCTTTACCACCATTCTTTCATCACCTTAGTCCTATGCCCGTCATCCTTTCTAGCCAAGTGTCCCGGCCTATATATCTTGTTTAAAAAACAAATCGTCAGGTCAAATACCACCGTCAGTTCAGTCTCATACTGTAAACAAAGTAGTTATGTGAAGTCCATAAAGGATTTCCGTTATTTGAGCCTCGATTCGCCCAGACTTGTAAAGCATTCTCGTATGAAAAAGCGCTGAGCTATGAAATGGCCAGTGAATTATTATGCGTGGTCACGTGATCCGGGAATATATTGCCACTGCCTGGCTTGCTTGACAAGGAAACAGTTAAAAAAGTATAAACCTTCGCTGTTATTTTGTTTAATTAGTTCAGTTCTATAGATAAGTGTTGTTTAAATACTCTCTTAAAAGGATGGCGACAATACCTATTTAGAACTAACGCAGGATAAAAAGTAAGTACAGTTCAGTGTTTGATTTATCTGAGTACTTTTTCTTCCTTCTCTATCTCGTTTCTAATATATGATATCAATTTAATAATGAAAAGGAAATCATTAGTTTGACACGAAACACAAAACGAAAAACCATATTGGATGGTGGAATATAGAGATTTTGGACTTTTGGCTTGGGTACGTAAATTGAAAAAACATAAATTAATACACAAAAACAAATTGCCAAAAGTCGGTAAATATAAATCCATAATAAAAATAGTTAAGGTGGTACGATTCCTATACACACAATCATTTGGCATTCACTAGATAACTGAACAAAAAGAATGAGTCAAGCTTCGTGTCTCATCAACGTAAAAAAATATTTTATCTATTATTCATCTATGGATTATTAATCAATTTATTAAAATGTTGATTTAGGTGTTAATAAATGATATGTACACTATATTTTCTTGCTGTTGCTGTAAGTATTTTTTTTCGAAAAAAGACAGTTTCAGAGAAAACTACAAAATACAAAGGTATAATTATTAAAACGTAAATTTTAGTGCAAAAGTGTTTTATTTCGAAAACTGCGTAAGTTATGAAAAGAAAAAACTGAAACGTACTGCAGTTTTACACAGATGAGACATGTGCTTGACTCAGTAAGTTCTGACAATAATCATACAATTTAGGAAGCCTCCCCTTCATAGCGTCAGTCATAATAATTTACACTCAGATAAAATACTATTAAAGAAAATGGTTTGTGATTGAAGTTAAGTGGTCCAAGGAAAGTCAAGCAACTCTTCATTTGTTGAAATTCATTAAGTCAGGATGCATAAAAGACGAAACAAGGCACGTTCTAATACACAAACGCTTTGTGTACAAACAAGAGATGGTAGAGAAACATGCTGTTTGAGGAATGCCCGCTTACTAGTGATGTGCCACAATAGCATAAGATTTATGACAGTTTATATTTTACAAATGTGCACTGTCATAAATCATAAATTTGTTTTTTTTTGTTTTTATAAATTATAGGCTCGCGTTTGACTACTATCTCGCCTGATTGTATGCGATGATGCAGTCTACGATGGTACACGCTTGCCTAGAAGAAACCTATTCACTCGTGACTTGAAGATCCCTAGGTTGTAGTTATCAGGAAACACAGACTCAGGCAAGGCGTTCCACTCCTTGGCGGTGCGCATAATAAAGGTGGAAGAGTACCGCTTTGTGCGTATGGGAGGTATGTCTACCATGTAGCGTGTATGTGGCGCATCGCAGATCGTCTGGTTGTCCGAAATGTTCAGAAACAAGCAAGCTTTAGATATTGAATTGGTTAAACATACATTTGGCACCTTATAGGGCATTTACCGATCGTGGAATAAAATTTAAGCTGCTCGAAAACTGCTTGTAAATTGACCGTGAAATCGAATTTGCCGATACATTGCCTGAGAAAATGCTAAAGTTCCTTGAATTCAGTCTTTAGGTATTTATCACATTTCTTGCTTCTTTTGCTCTCGCGTAAGGAATCTAAGTAGTTTTCCGTACGTCTTTAGTAGAAAAAAACTAAAATTGAAAGAAGACTGGCGAGACTGGACCCAGGCAATATAAAAATCCGTTAATAATTACCATCGTACGCAATGTAAATGTAATTGATTTTATGTTCAACGTATTGTGTTTTTAAAAGTCAGAAAATGTAATATGTACCGGTATATGCGTTTGGCTACAAACAAATCGTCTGAATTATCGTATAACAAAACATATAATAAAATATTATAACAATAAATAGATATAAAGAATACATCAATAATAATTTGTGGTAAATACGTTCTTCGAAAACCACCCATTTTATCATTTAAATGAGTGAGTAGTATCTATTGTAAACAATTGTTTTTTCCAATGTTCTGCTTCGTTTAATTATTTTAATTTTATTAATTTCTATTGATAACTGAAATTTGTAATATATTTTTGACATACCAATATTATGCAACAGATGCATAAATGAATACTGTATAAATTTTCTAAGACGTCTTTGGTTTCGGAAAAATGTGTATGTAATTGTGATTTCTTTGTGAAAATGTCTGGGTCTCATGCTTTTTGACGTCCGCCAATCTCCTTCGATATCTTTTCTTCAATTCAATTCTATTCATCAAGCGAGCGAAGCGTCTCAGTTTAAAGTTTGGCCAAAAAATGCTTTTGCGTCTGTCTGTTCTCTCTCGTCTACAGGTCGCATTTTTTGCCCGATTCTGACGAAAATTGGCACACAAGTTACTTGATTTATTTAATTTATTTAAGCGATTGCAATTTTTGATTGGAAAGAAAATAGGGGGAAAAGGGGGGAAGTTTGCTGTAGCGTTATTTATTGACAGATTTCAATTAAATTTGAGAGGCACACTAAATATTTCATTCTACTCAAGATGTTTTCAATAAAATTCCAAAAGGATAAAGTGGAGAGGGAAAAAGGGGGACGTTTGTAGCGTTATATATGGACAGACTTCAATTTTTGAATTTTTTCTTAAAATATATAGTACCTACCTATACCAATCAGACTACGCAGTCCTCCCCACCTACACGAGGCGAACCTGTAGAAACCAGATTCGACCTCGTAGGACTAAGGGAACGCGAGTAATCGCTAAAATTTATACCAATATAATTTGTAAAAACAATATAATATAATTTTGCTCAAGTCTTCGGTTATTGCATGGTTCTAAGAGCTCACGAGGTCTACTGTTCTCAAAGAACCACTAGTATTTTATGATAACAATTGATCTCGTGAACATCACAGCACTAGACTGCATATTATCGTTGTTAGAATTTTAAACTTTTTGTGACACGAGAATTTCTTCGCTTTTTAGAAAATCTTACAGTAAAGGGAAATATTTATATTCTAACGGGAAAGTTCATATACCATTAGCGATTCCTATTTTGTTCAGGTTGAGAAATTTCTGGGGAGCGAATAACGCTTTAATTTATAAACAAACTAAACATTAGAGTCAGAGAGTGAAACCTTAGAATTATGTAGGGATATTTGACGACTCCGTGGCGCAGTGGGCGTTTAGACGGCTAAGACGCAGGAGGTTACGGGTTCGATTCCCGCCGCGGAACAAATTTTTGCATGATCTACAGATATTTGTTCCGGGTCTGGTTATTTCTCTATATATTATAAGTATGTATATATTTACAAAAAAAAGCATTTAAGTATTCTATCAGTTATCTGGTTCCCATAGTACAAGCTTTGCTTAGTTTGGGGCTAGATAGCGCAGTGTGAAATGTCCAGCAATATATTTTTTTTTATTATATCTAGAGACCCAAGTTAAAAACTCAACAGAATAAGAACATGTCATTATGTATTACTAACAATTCATAATGACAGGCAGGATACTATCCTGGTATACCCAGTATACCCAGGGTATATTAGGATATTACTCAATGTAATTTGGCACCCTGTAATTACAAGCTTTTATTTAGGTTGCAATGTTTAAATGTTAGTTTGTTGGTTAGTTAGTTTAGGCCAAATCTTGCCAGCTGAATTACAACCACTTCCTCTTATCCTATGGAGTTAAAATTTTACATGTTGGTACAGTTCCGATGACAATACATTTTTATGGTGAGCATGACTCTCTGGATTGTCTCCAGACAAAGGAACTCCTCAACGGTCAACAGCACAGACACGAAATTTTGTATACGCATTTAAATTTAGAATACATATGTAACTTTGGTGGCAATGCCATGGAGGTGGTCTCAGATGCTAGCCAGTGGAACTTCTGAATGGATTGTAGTGGGCTAGTGTTTGGGCTCATTTGAATCTTCTTGCGGTTCTAATTACATATTTTATAAAAGCTTTTAAAAATTATTTTTTGAACAAAAAAACTTATTTAACAAGTTAACCTTATACATTTATATCAGTCGTAAAAAAACAAAAGACTTTTGTGAAGCAAATAAACCTAGGTTCGTATCGAAGTGACCCAACATTTCAAAGCATACATAAATAAGTGAGTTTTTACCGTAATTCTTGTAGCAAAGACAATAGCTATAACTTCTACTAAATTACTTTTCCCTTATAAAATATTCAGAAGTCGAGCTGAACCAGTTCGTAACAATAATTATAAGTTAGCGTCTCCTGAATAGTTAATATAATGAGGATTTGTACGTGTTTTTCTAATTGCAAAACAAACGTAAAAATAACTTAAGAGTAGTAGAGTTTCTTGTGAAAGGGCTCACCCGGGGAAGGCTACCACCATACCTATTTCTACCGCCATGCAGCATTGCTGTGTTTCGGTTTGAAGGGTACATGAGGCTTTACACCTCTATGTCTCAAGTTGATGGACGCAGGGAAGTGCATCGTAGGGCACATTTCTAAGGAGCGTGACCTACGAGGCAAACTTTGTTATAGGCGATGGTTACCACTTAACATCAGGTGGGCCATAGGCTTGTTCCATCTCCATAGTATAAAAAAAACTTATTGGTACAAGCTTTTTTAACCCTGACGCAATATTGGGGGTTTTTTTAACTTGTGTAGATCCACGTACGACCACAATCTCACCTGATGGTAAGCGATGATGTGGTCTAAGATGAAGCACGACGATCTAGAAGACTCATTTACTCGTGTCTATCTGAGGCAAGCTGTTCCTAAACAGAAAAACCGATTCAGATGCGGTTTTTTTTTAATATAAAGTTACTTTAACCGGGGTGCTTCTTAGCTATGTCAGTTCTTAACCCCCGATGCAAAAACTTAGTGTTTTTAAAATTTTCATTTATACTTGTCATCATAGGTTTTACTGGTACATTGTAAAAGGATGAATAGAACAAGAAATAGTAAAATTACACCACTTTTTTTTAATCAATTTGGTGATGAATATGGATTTGGATTCGCTAATGGCCTACCCAATGTTATAACTATCACCTATAACAAAGGATTGCCTCAGAAACATGTTCTACGATGCCCTACCCTGCGTCGATCAACTTAAGGCATCCATCAACAGGTGTAAATCCTCATGTACCTGTAATTACACCGGCACCCATACCCTTTAAACCGAAACACAGCAATATTGATTGGCGGCAGAAATAGGTATGGTGGTAGAGCTTCCTAGGCGAGCCGACAAGGAGCTCTACTACATTAGTAGACTATTTATCACTTAACGAGTTATCACCAAAATAATTTTAGAACGTAAATAGTTATACTAAACACTATTTCACAGAATTTTTTACTAACTAAAACAAAAATAAAGCTGCTCTGTACAAAATCCCATTTAAAATATTGGAAGTTGTAATATTGACAAGCGCTGTAAAATAAAATAATACATACGCATTATTGAAATGGTCGGTCCACCGGAGCATTCAGTATTCAGCGCAAAATATCAATATTGACAAACATTGTTTAAAATAAAACGGCGTTCGACCCGCCTGGCGCGCACAACTTTGTATTTTATTACGTTAGCTTAAAGTTTATATTCATTTAGCGAAAAGCTTTGTGTTAAGCTCACACAACTTGTTTAATTTAGACCCGGCTCACCTTTGTGTTGGATGATAAAATAAGTAAAACTGGCCAATATATGTTGAACCACGGCTATGTTTGGGTTCCGAACTACCGAAGTTGCAAAGCTTGCAAACCGAAGTTTTATTTATTTATTTATTTATTTTAGAAACAACATCATTACAGGTTTTTTTTTTAAGCCCTAAGGCGATGCTATGTCTAGGTAACTTATGTTAATTAATATGACAAATACAAATTCAATACAAATACTATAGATACTACACATTTGGGTATACATTATATTATACATTTACTTTCAATGACGACCTGTGCCATTTTTAAGAGTTTCGGCAGGTTTTGGTAAAATATGTCCACGCTACTTTCGGACAGGATATTAAGCAAGTTTATAGCGAGTGACATGGGGGCAAACTTAAGTAAGTTGGTCCTACAGTTGGGCACCTCAAGCATAGCGGGGCGGCGGCGCGCGCCCAAGTAGTCGTTGGGGACGCGCAGCCGTAGCGCCGCCAGCACCGCCGGCTGGTGCAGCTCCCCGCGCAGGACACGCACCATGTACTTCACCAGCGCGACGTCTCTGCGCACTGACAGCCTGCAATACCCTACCATACCTAACACGAACAGACTCGGGTACATCAATGGGTAATATGGATAGACTCCATATTCTTTTAGGTACAAAAAGCGAGTAAATTTATTTTGTATCTTTTCTACCATGAGTTTGTACTTAGCTTCGTTAGGGTTCCAAATTATAGCATTTGTTTCTAGATGACTTCTTACAAGGGCATTATATAAAAGTTTAATAACATTTATGTTTTTAAAATGCACACTCTGTCTCAGAATAAAACCCAGGTTTCTAAAAGATTTGACGCACACATTTACAATATGGCGCCGGAACCTTAAGTCAGGGACCATTTCGAGGCCTAGGTCACGGACGGACGTCTTTCTCGGCAGCACTACCCCCTCCACCTCGTACTGATACTGCAAGGGGGCGCGCGCCCGGCTGTAGCTCATCACGGAGCACTTCGCTACGTTAAACCGTAGCTTGTTGGACCTGCTCCATTGGACCACCCTATCTATGTCGGACTGGAGCCGTTGACAATCGGATGTGTCCGCTACTGTTCGAAACACTTTCAGGTCGTCCGCAAAGAGCAAACAGCCTGCCTCCTTAACAACCCCCACAAGATCATTAATCATAATGACGAATTCAAGAGGACCAAGATTGCTGCCCTGACTTACCCCCGAAAACGTGTAATATGGGGCCGATTGGTACCCCGCGTACTCCACATACTGTCTGCGTTCGCTAAGGTAGCTCGCGAAGAATTTGAAGTTACCCTGATGTATGTCTAAATCAATTTATCTTTAGCAGCAAACTCATGGAGTACTCAGCAAACTGCACAAGAGTGTGCAGTACGCAGTGCAAAAATATCATATTAGATTTAAAATGAACACTTAAAATATAAGTAAATTAATATACGTAAAGATAGGGACATATTCTATCCCTTGGTAAAGAGCATCAACAAAAGGAGATATCTAAAAGGATCCAATTGGAATGGGCCGCGTTCGGCAAGCTGGACGACATCCTTAAGTCGCCTAAAACTCCGCAGAGTCAGAAGACCCGCTTATTTAGCCAATGTGTTCTGCCCACCATGACTTACGGTGCCGAGACATGAACGCTCACGCAGGAGGCTGTGTACAGGTTAAGAGTTGCACAGAGAGCCATGGAGCGTACCATGCTCAGCATCAAACTCTTAGATCGATGACATTGGGAATCAAGTTATGGAGCTCAAATGGTCTTGTTAGAGACACTTGGCAAGGCGTGGTGATGACATGTTGAACAGGGTAACAACTGAATGGTGACTGAGGAATGGCTGTAGAAGGGTAGGATGTTCGGCAGCGAGATGGGTGGACGACATTGTTAGAGTCGTGGGCCGTCGATGGGTGAGACTAGCGCAGGATCGTGGCGGATGGCACAAACTTGGGGAGGATTATACCCAGCAGTGGGTGAATTCGGGTTGTGGATGGTGATGATGATGAAAGATTGAGGATGGGTTCTACCGCCAGTCACATGGCCGAGGCCATGTCTTCATGATGCACGCGACAGAGGTTGGCCATTGCGTGTTGGCCTGTAACGAGGACTAACGAAGAGAACAGCAGTGACGATAATGATGCTGATGCAGTCTGTCAAGGCGATGGGCGACCACTAACGCAACACCCACCACCACGCCCGTTTACTCGCGGCGCGTAATGTAAGGCGAGACGCAGTTCGGAGCGGATCGCACTCACCCTGATGAAGGCTCACGAAGTAAACCGAAACATTGTCTGTGGAAATACCGATAAAACGGTACGTGATAAATCCCGTATTTATAATAATGACGTAAAATATACTTGCAAGATGAAACAGGTGTCTAAAAGGATACAAAGACGGTCAGATAATAATTTGGTCGCATGCATGTGGCCAAATTTTAAAATGTTTTAGTTTTACTATTTTGCTTTAGAACTCTAACAGGGTTGTACAATCTCGAAACGATAGGCGACGTCAAAGGGTTACCACAGTTTTAACCGTGGTTGGATGGTCATGTGCTAAAGTGTATTAAACAGAGTTATAGCTTCTGATATCAGGTGGATTATACGGAAGCTGAAATACGTAGTAATAGTACTTGTAAAAGAGTTCGTCTAGGCAAGTAGGTATGGACTAGCCTACCGGCTTGGAATACCTACCAAGATTCATCATATCTAGTCTTTCTTCTAAAACTCTAGATAATTTTTGGATGAATCAAATTTTAATGCAGTATAGCAGTATAGTACATATAGTATAAGTATAGCAGTATAAAAAATAATCAACAGTTTATCAAACCCATCCAGCAGAACATTAGCATTTCAATAATTTGAATGTTTTTATAGTGAAGTAAAATCAACATAAACAAACCTAGCTGAAGCAAATATGCAAAACATTTGTCATAAACAGTCAAAGTATTTACAGTATTCCATTGAATTTCACAGCATAATTAGTCCCGAATGTAGCAATCAAACAGATTCCTAAATGGCTTTCGAATGAGCTGCCCCACCCGAATGGATTACAAAATGCTAATTCTAGCTTTTAGTTCTATTTGCAAATGGAAATTAACAGACTGTGGTTTAATCCTATATAGTTTTATTCGACGAATCAATTATATGAATAGTTTGCGGTGGCGTTATGGCCGGGTCTGCCACAGGGGTCGCGCTTCGGTCCTCTGTTAATTAATTTGTTCACCGATGTTCAGTGTAAGTGGTTCTATGAGTCACTCTGCAAATTAAACCGGAATAACGTTAATGTTTTGTACGCTTTCGTTATTCCGCTGAGAACATTCAAACATTGATGAACCAGATTACATTATTGAAACCAAACAAAAGCGTATGCAATCAAATCAAGGATCGAAAACAAAGCATACCCTTCGTTTACAAAAAATACAATTTTCCTTTGTACAGGAAACGTACACGAAATCTAACAATATGAAATAACTGCTCTTCGCTAAACGTTAGCACAATGCCGGTACAAAATGAGCAGCACATGTTCACCCCCGGGCGGATTTAACACACGATAATGCATACATTGCCGGTATAGAAAGGCATAACATAACAGAGTCCATATACCTCGCAGCAATGGCTCGGCCCCATTAGAGGTTCTCCGTTCGCTTTGTACTCACTAGAACATAGAATGAAAAAGAATATATTCAATTTGTAATGAACGTGGAATAGCGATTTCTTTTTAGTTGTTTTCAATACTATCTTTACTTTATAGTGCTCTTTGAAAAAATACGTGATGCAACTTTGCAACCTCATCACTTAGAACGTAAGAACTTTTCGTATAACACTGCGCCCGCCACCTTGATGTCTTATGAGGCTTAAATTTTTCCGGCATTATAATATAGTTTGTTGGACTACTACAGGGGAAATTATCAAAAGTGAACTTAATAGTATACTCACATTTAAAAATAAGGCCTTAGCATCAATGACGACCTCAATGGCGAATAGCCGGCTGATACACAGGAGGTATAAGGTTCGATTCCCGCCGCGGCACAAATGTTTGCATGATCTATAGATATTTGTTCCGGGTCTGGATGCTTCTATATCTTATATGTATATAAATATCTCATGTCACAGTGTTTGTGGTCGCACTCCTCCGAAACGGGTCGACCGATTTTAACACTATTTGTACTAAAAACGGGATATTTACCATGATTTGTGAGTTCTTGAGTGTCCCGATATTTCGACGCAGTTGCATGCGCCATGATCACGGGTAAACTATATCCCGTTATCCCGTTTTTAGTACAAATAGTGTTAATAACCATGATAGTTTCAAAAGTTAGACCGATTTTAATGTTTATTTGTATATTTGGCAGGTATGAAAACAGGTCGTAAAGTATTGTTACGAGCTGAGGGTTCGGGATAAAATAATGGGAATCGATCTAACCAAAATAACACTTTTATTCAACACTAAAACGATGAATACACGAACTTGGTCACACGTAATCACAACACACTAATTCACACCACTGTTGCACCACTTAAAGTCACCGAAATGTTCGCACGTATAGCAAAATCCAGACTGACTGTCCGGCCATCTCTCCGGCCTATTTATATCGCACACAATTCACTACACTAGAACGATCTCGAACGTTCCAGGAAAAGGGTCGGTGTTTCGACAGAATGACCAATCCCCATCCTGCGCAACCGCAAACAATAACACAGCAGGTAAGACAAAAGCGTTCGAGAAAGGGGCATGCCCACTCTCCCTTGTAAAAAATGCTGTCACTGCACACACTTGAAACTAATTGCTAATGATTCTAGGCTTAGTTAGTAATAAAAGAGCTAAGGAGTTAGTTATAAAAAAGTTTACTATAATGAGAAAAAATTTTATCTTTCACAAACAACCAGTTTTACATCACTGTATTCAACTACAACTTAAATAGTTTATTATTGTAATTATAACGATTCCTAGATAAATTATGATATTGATAATTACTATCAATTTTAGAAGCAGTATCGGAGTCCATTTTAAAAGCTTTAAGTCAGCAAACAAACAAAAATACGCGAGAAAACAAACGAAACGGCCACAGACACAGATCACAGGAAACGGCTTGTGTAGGTACTTGTTTGTGAATGACGTACGCGCACAGTCATAGGGATTGGCATATCGACCATCGACTATTATCCGAAATATCGATTTATCGGCGCAAAATAATCCGTCAAATCGAGCAATCGATTATATTTAATCTCAAGGCGCGCGCGCATAGAAGTGCCATTTTTGACATCGCGCTCCTATACAATCAACAGACGAGGGCAATTATTCCAGTAAATCAAAATTCAATATTTTAATGCAAAGAAATAATAATCATCTGATTCTGTTGAGCAAATGTTGAATCGAAGTAAAATCGAGTTTATTTCGATTCAACACGAGCGCCACAGATAAATACAAAAATATACCTACCTATTTACTTCTGAAAATCAGATATTTAGTGTGTCAGGGGTAGTAATAAGGTAATAAAATGTACGAAAAATGTAAGTACCAATTGTACCCAAGCGAAAAAAAATGTATTTATTTGCCTTTGGAGATGTTTAATAGAATTCATTATGTATTTCTGTGTTGATTTTGTAAACTTGGATTGAATAGGTAGTCGATATCGATCGATATCGACTATCGTTTGAGTTAGTTCTTAATTCGATGATTTGGGAGGAATAACGAGTGATAGGTGCATAACTAAAAAATATCTCATGTCTGTGTCATTAACTCGTCTCTGCATGGCCTTATGCAAAAATCGTGCGAAGCTTTAACCTCTCATCTGTTGATCGAATTAAAATCGAGATAATGCTACAGATAAGCCGAGTTATTTTTTTTCCGCTTTAGTTCTCTCCACTGGTTAATCCTAAAGCCATCTAGAAGGTGGCGCTGAGATCAACGGCCCGCCGATTATGATCAAGGTTAGCTGAGAGCGAGAGGATTTAGATCAATTGCGGTGCGTCAACAGCTGAGCGCAAATTCAGCGCGCACTGCGATTGGCTGAGATTATCTCGCTCGGGCGCTCGCTACCAGCGCGAGTCAAGCATAATACCACCCCCGGGTTAATTAAAGAGAAAAAAAAAAACGATTTACAAAATGCTCATTGGGAAACAAATATCGTTTTGGTTTCGTACTTCTGAAATCGGTGACCGATTTTTCGTGTCAGTGAAAATACAGTCAAATAAATCGATTGTTTTATTTATGGTCTTTTATCAACAATCGATTATTGTCTCAGAACAACTCTGGCTCAACACTAATGTTTGCAACTGGGGGCAATTTGCTACCATTTCATTTCCTGTCGTTTTCATATTCATTATTATTTTAAAATATTGTAGGATACTTTTCGTGTTAATCGATTGATACGTAGATTAACGAAAAAATGTAACATATTTTTTGGATGAACGCAATTTTTTGTGCAGTTGACAGCATTATATGGGCTTGTCCCTTTCGATTGTTACTCATTGTTTAACAGCCTCGGCGTAACAGTATTTTACGACCTATTCTCCCCACCATATAATTTAACCATCGTTTATTGACGTGAAGTCATTTACATGAAGTGTCGCGTCACTTTGACAAGAGTGTTTTATATAGTTTTTATCCCGAAGTTTTCACCGGTACGGGAAATATCAAGCGTGCGAAGCCGCGGGCGGGTCAGCTAGTAGATTATGAGAATGTATTTTCAAAACAAAGTATTTAAGTATTCTTATCAGTTATCTGGTTCCCATAGCAGAAGCTCTGCTTAGTTTGGGACAAGATAGCGCTGTGTGAAATGTCCAGCAATATATATTTATTTTATTAAAGGTTATTTGTATTAATTTTTATAAATACCGGATTTATCACGTACCGTCTTATCGGTGTTTCGACTGACAATGTTTCGGTTCAATTCTTGAACCTTCATCAGGGTGAGTGCGAGCCGCTCCGAATAACGTCTCGCTTCGCAAAGCGCGCCGCAGCCCTCTGCATGCGAGTCGACGGGCGCGGTGGTGGGGCTGCGTCATCATCATTATCATCACTGCTACTCTCTTCGGTAGTCTCAAGCGACAGAAGAGTGAGCAAACCTGGTAGAGACATAGTTAGTGTGTTTGCCTGTACCGAGAACTACCGAAGAGAGCAGCAGTGATGATAATGATGATGACGCAGCCTGCCAACAGGCTGGGCCATCGCTGGCGCAATCCCCACCACCGCACCCGTCGTCTCGCACGCAGAGGGCTGCGGCGCGCAGTGCAAGGCGAGACGTTATTCGGAGCGGCTCGCACTCACCCTGATGAAGGTTCACGAATTGAACCGAAACATTTTCGGTCGAAACACCGATAAGACAGTACGTGATAAATCCCGTATTTATAATAATGAATGAAACCTAACACGAAAGTTTTCTAAGTAAAAGTTTGTACTGGTGAAAAGCTGGCAGTTCAATCTGACGCAGTTGTGTATAGCTCGGAACACAATTAAAGATGGTCTAACTTGCTAACTATACCATCTTCTCAATTTAGTCATTAATCCACGGAAAAGACAATAGGAGCGTAAGCTACTACTAAAAGTAAACATGGAAAGTCCTTGACTTGTAGGTATTATATTAGGAAAATGGAGTATTAAAGTAGAAACGAAATTACAATTATTATCTTACAAAATCACATACACAGAAAAAGCATGAAATACGAAGCACTACACATAAACAGTGAAACATAAGCTGGACACTGGAGAGTAGAATAATTGTGAGTAAAACGAAGATTTATAGCGGCTGAGTACCGCCTTTTGTAACTGCCCAGAGAATAAACAGATGGCGAGGGTAGGACGCGAAATAGAATAATTGACAACAAGGACAGTAATCTAAGCACCGGTTTCTTTTGTGGCTTGATCATGCAGGAACAGATGATTCAATATTCCTTGCAATCTATATTATAATAAGTGAAGTGCAAACTATGCACCCATTTTTATTAAGCTTATGGCGCGCAAGGAGTATAGAGGATGGTAAGGATTCGAATGCTAAATTAAACTAAAAATAAATTAAAACCGGACAAGAGCGAGTCGGACTCGCCCAACGTGGGTTCCATGACCGCGCCTACCGTTGCTTAACTTCGATGATTGATTACGTACTTTAAATAAAGACCATATTTTTGATGATTTAATTACAAATGTATAATTTACAGATTTTTCTCTGTACTTAGAATAGAATAGAATAGAATAATCAAAACTAATACTAAATACTTGTAGTATAATACGATATTACTTGCCAAATTTCATAGTTCTAGGGAGAGTACTCTATAAATTTTGATTCCCTTGAGAGTGTCAAAATATACGTTTTTTGCGGCATAAATGGCCGTATCTTTTTTTACCGTTACTTAGAAGTTTGATTTTATCACAGCTTCAAGGGACTGTAGACCCGAGATTCCCGAGATAAAGGGACAGACAGACAGGCGGACAACAAAGTGATCCTACAAGGGTTCCGTTTTTTCCTTTTGAGGCACGGAACCCTAAAAAAGATTAACGTTCTAATTTCAACCACTTTGCACTGGCAACTAGTTGTTATAATTAAATAAATATTGAGTTTCTTGTATCTATTGTAATATTGAGATTATTGAGATGATAGCGAATAAAAGTCAAATATCTGGACAAGAGAAGCACAGTGTAGAGAAGGCTAAAAAAAAAGATGCGTACCCGTCTCTTAGAATTTAACTCACAATGGAATATATTTATTATATTGGTACCAAAGTAATAATAAAACAATAATAATAAATAAATATTGCTGGACATTTCACACAGCACTATCTAGCCCCAAACGAAGCAGACAGAGCTTGTACTATGGGAACCAGATAATTGATAGAATACTTATATACTTTTTTTTTTGTAAATACATACTTATAATGTATAGTAAAACAACCAGACCCGGAACAAATATCTGTAGATCATGCAAACATTTGTTCCGCGGCGGGAATCGAACCCATTACCTCCTGCGTCTCAGCCGGCTGTTCGCCCACTGCGCCACGGAGGTCGTCAAGTAGGTGCATTTGGTTTTATTTTATTCTAGTAGCTTCTGCCAGCGGCTTCGGACGCGTTGTTTGTCAACAACAAGTAGGATATGTGTAAGTAGTAGTGTGTGATTACCTATTCTTTATTTACACTTCGGCCAATCTTCCATTTACTAATACTCCTCTCCATCCAAAGGTTGTCTGGAAGAGATAAATTAACCTGCTTCTTATTTTGTTTTATCTGGCTTGTAAGTAGTGTTGCCCAAATTCAGTCTTGGTCTTGCAGTCTTGGTCTTGTTCTTGCGTTTTTGCAAGACCAAGACCAAGAACAAGACCGCGTATTTTTAGCAAGACCAAGACCAAGACTGACCGTGCAAGACTTGAGCAAGAACAAGACATAGCCTGCAAGACTCTTGCGTCTTGCAGCTAGGACTTAGCGCTATTTCACTGAGTAGTTAGGTGTAACAGTTCGGTGTATAGGTAGGTACGCTTAGGAATTCTATGAGACGCAAAAAACTGTATCAAAGAATATGAAAAACTGGACCTATGCGCATTACGACTAATACCATAAACATAGCGAATAAAAAAATATCTATTAAAATCAAACTGAGTGCATGCATAGTTATGTTTTAACCATCGGCACTTTGATAATGCGGCGTCAAAGGTTTTGTACTTACTTCTCAAAGAAATTTGCCGCTTTTCGGAAGTACATGGTTATGATACACGCGCCGGCGGCTTCTTTTGAAATCTAAAACAATCGTTGCCGCCACGCCGAAATCATAACATTTGACACTATTTGATTGCCGCCATAGGGCGTAGGTATACTCATGCAAAATAATTTCCTAGTAGAGTACTTACAGGTGTTCCAAAGAATAAATAAGTTTCAGAGTGCTTAGAATGAAAATGAATACATTATACTGATCACGCAAGTAGTATTATGATTAGGATAAAATTGTAAGGATAGGTAGTAGATGTCATATTAATTCATTATAGTAAGTATATATTATAATATTGATTACTTATATGGTTTTAAACTAATTACTTAGGTACTATTGTTGTACATTTAGTCATTATATTTCTTAAGTTTTACAAGAAAAAATAGCAAAAAAGTGTTCAAATATCACCCGTTTAATAAATATTGTAGCCACTTTTAAATATCCTTGAAACGTGTAAAAAAATTCTACGAAACTAATAAAATAATATAAAAAGCGTAGGTACTTACCTACTAATAAAATAAAAAGCCTGCGATAAGAGTTTTGTATTACTTACCAGCCCGAATATCTCTGAGAGAGATGATGAGAGTAAGTATTTACTAGCTGTGCCCGCGACTTCGTCCACGAGGAATAGTAACTTTGGAGGTATAGTGACGTTCAGGACTTATTTATTTATTTTAAAACTTCTGTCATCAAACATACAAACGAACTCTTCAGCTTTATAATATTAGTATAGATGTACGCCAAAACATTCACTTATATGTAAAGAATAGTGATTGGCACTAATTCTATTTTATTCACGCGTCGCGTCTGTACAAGTAGGTTATATTTAGTGTGTGTTTGTACGCCGCACGCGGCATTGTTTGATTTGCGGCGGCATCCTTTTCATAGAGCCGGCACGTAGCGAGGCGGCGCGGTAGAAAGCAAGGAAACGTACTATAAATAAAGGAATTATTTTAATTCCAGTCATTTCCAATTGAGCTGTGCTTCGAGTCTAACTTAATAATTGTTTTTACTAATTCTCGTTGTTTTCTAAAAACGTATCACGTGTACAATTTAATATGAGTGACGAAGATTCAAATTATTCTAGTCCGAGTAACGAGAGTTTGAGTCACAGATCTAAAAGACCCAAAAGCAAATTTGAGGAGTTTTTCGAAATAATTCATGCATCCCAAACTGCCTTCTGTAAATTGTGCCAACATAAAAAGATTGAAATAAAAATGAAAAACAGAAACACTTCAGGCTTAAGGAAACATCTAATATCTTTCCACAAAAAGGAATCAGAAATATTTCTTCCTGTTAAACCAAAATTAAGTGGAGATATCACAAGCTTTTTAGTAACCGCTGGAAGAAGTGGACAGGTAAGAATATTTTTTTAACAGTTAAAAGAATTTTAACTCCGCGTAGCTATTCATGCGATACTTTCAAAAACGCCATTAACTTACGTAAGTATTTTTGAGTTAGTGGTGTTTTCACAGTTTTCATCTAGGGGTGCGACATATTAAGTATGTAATTATCGTCTTAAATATTTTTTATAAACACCCATATTTTCATTTAATAATAATAATAATAATAATAATCCTCCTAGCCGATTTCGGCTACAGAGACTTGACTTTGTGATTATTGGCCTAGGTGTTTAGCCTGTATGTGGCTGATGTACCCTATTTTTGCGCTAAAAGTCCGGTTACAATGAACACAAGTTAAGGCGCCATTAATGTAGTTGTAATTGATATTAGCCGGCGGTCGACTTTTAAGCTGATCTCGTTTTAAGTCTAGTTCTTGCCTCCTTTCTTCTTCAAACTCGTACACTTTGTCCTGAACATGACGCCTCCATTCAGGTCGTTTTTCAGCGAGAGCCTCCCAGCGCGACGGATCGATACAACACCTCTTCATGTGCCTCTTCTGTACGTCTTTGAAACGTAGGAACTGACCTCCGCGTTTCCGCTTACCATGTTCTAGTTCACAGAAGAAAATGCGTTTCGCCCTTCGCTCATCAGACATCCGAGACAGGTGCCCGCACCAACGCAGCTGACGCCGCATCAAATATGCCTCTATGCCACAGACATTAGCCCGTCGTAGAACATCGGTATTACGGACCCGATCCGACCACTTGATGTTAAGAATGTCGCGGAGGCATTTCAGATGGAATCTGTCTAACGTGCGTATGTGTCTGCGATACAGGCACCATGTCTCTGACGAGTACAAGATGTTAGGAAGTACAATAGCCATATACACCTTAATCTTGGTACTCAATTTGATGTTATGGGAGCGAAATACCTGGACTCGTAGTTTACCAAAAGCAGCCATAGCGGAGCCAAGTCTGCTGTTGATCTCCGAGTCAAGGTCGCATTTTGTTGTTATGCTGCTTCCCAGATATCTGAATGTATCGACCTGTTTTATGGGCTTTCCATCGATTTGCAGATTCAGTGGAGCTTGGTTAACAGTGTCCATGGCCATCACCTCTGTCTTTGTAATATTAATTTTGAGGCCAAATCTACAGCACGCAGCGTCAAGCCGAGTCATCAAGTCCTGGAGTCCCTCAGAAGATTCCGCAACGAAACATAGGTCATCAGCATACATCAATTCGGTAATGAGGTCATACGATACCTTTGTGTGCGCTTTTAACCTAGCCAGGTTAAAGATACTGCCATCTGTGCGAAAACGTATGCGGATCCCTTCGGTGTTGGCTTGTAAAGTCTCCCTCACGACAACGGAAAAGTACAGAGCAAAAAGAGTGGGTGCTAATACACAGCCTTGTTTTACACCACAAGTGACAGGGAATTGCTCTGTCTGCTCACCATTGACGGTTACGCAACAAGTCACGTTGTCGTGAAGAAGTCTTATCAAGCGTATAAATTTGTCGGTGCAACCAAGTTTCGAAAGCACAATCCACAAAGCTTCGCGAGGTACACTGTCAAAAGCTTTCTCCAGATCAACAAAACAGAGAAACAGAGGTTGACACTGTTCCCTGCTTTTCTCTTGCAGTTGTCTAAGAGAGAATATGGCCTCGCATGTGCCGCGATTGGGTCTAAACCCAAATTGCGTTTCAGGCAATATACTTTCAGAGAGCTCCATAAGACGATTTAAGAGTACTCTGGCAAAAGTTTTTCCTGGAGTAGACAGAAGTGATATACCCCTATAAGAGTTGCAAACAGATCGATCACCTTTATTTTTATACAAAGAGCAAATTAGTGATACGCCAAAACTAGGAGGAACGAACTCCATTTCCCACATGCGCTGGAAAAATTGCCAAATCTTGTAGTGCAACTCATCTCCGCCATATTTTAATAGTTCTCCTGGTATGTTATCGATGCCGACAGCCTTATTGTTTTTCTGCGCTTTGATGGCGATGATAACTTCCTCAAGAGAAGGAGGCTGATCCAGATCTACGGCTTGTGGTAAGGCAGGAAGTGATGCTAAATAGTTTATGTCAGCAGAACGATCCACATTGAGTAAGCTGTTATAGTGTTCTGCCCAGCGAGTAAGAACTTCTCCTTTGCTTACCAGGAGGGTACCTGAAAGTGATTTCAGTGGTACGTTTACTCGATGTGGACTTCCTACTAACTTTTTAATCTCGTTAAAGAAATCGCCGAGTCTATTCGAATCAGCAAGCCACTGAATATAGCGAACCTTGTTCAGCCACCACTCATCTTTTGCGTTTCGAGTTAGTCTCCTTATTTGGCTCGTACTCTCCTTTATTTTTTCAGAAGCAGTTGTCTGATTTTCCTTTCGAAGGAGCTGGCGGTGTTTTTCTAGGGCGACTGTCAATGTATTATCATTTTCGTCAAACCAGTCTTCACAGACACGAGGTTTTTGGCCTAAGATCTCAGTAGCCGCATTGATGGTATTTGTAGTTAACAGTTTCCAGCCCTCGTCTAACTGTTCATCTTCGGGGTGTATGCCTGCTGTAAAGGTATTGACAGCTTCCCTGTAATTTGCCAATATTTCAGCAGACTCTAGCTTTTTCAGATGGAGACAGTTAGGCTTAGCCCTGCGAGGTCTACGGCAAGGGCTAAGACGCAAAAATAGTTTTGTAACAACAAGTCGGTGATCCGACCAACAGTTTGCGCCCCTCATTACTCTCGTTACTTTGACATCCGCTATATCCCGTTGACGGACTATAGCATAATCAATAAGATGCCAATGCTTGGACCTTGGGTGCATCCAGGTAGTTTTGTATTTATTTGGGAGTCTAAACATGGTATTGGTAATACCCAGATGAAATTGGGAACAGAGGCTTAGTAACAGTTGCCCATTACTGTTCATGTTACCAATGCCATGTCGCCCTATCACCCGAGGCCAAGCTTCAAAATCACGTCCGACGCGAGCATTAAAGTCGCCAAGAAGCAAAACTTTCTCACAGCGCCGGATTTTAGTCAGCACTTCTGACACTTCCTCATAAAATTTGTCCTTGACGTCATCACTTTTGTCGAGTGTTGGCGAATATACGCTGATAACATTTAAGTATTTATTGTTTCGAAGATGGAAACGTAAGGACATGACACGATCAGAGATAGCAACTGGATGTTCTTCCAACTTAGAGGCTAAAGTAGTTTTAATAGCAAAGCCTACTCCTGACCGTCTAGGCTCAGAAGCTGGTGTGCCTTTCCAGAAGAAAGTGTACCCACCACCACGTTCAACAAGCTCACCTTCGTCAGCTAGATGTGTTTCGCTGAGAGCGGCTATGTCGACGTCATAGCGTTTGAGCTCGCGAGCCACAATGGCGGTTTTACGTTCTGGGCAGAGGTTGTTGGGTCGGTCTAAAAGAGTACGTACATTCCACGCACCAAAAGTCATATTCATCTGCATGTTTTTAGATTTATTCTTATTGCGAGGAATAGCCCCCTCCCCGGCTGAGCGAGGAAAGCAGTGCCTCTCTAAATAAAGCTGCTTTGTCTCAAAGAGTGCTGCCGAACCACACTGTCACCCCGATGCAGTGCTAGAGCGACCACTCTCCTCTCCTTAGGCCACCCGTGTCCAGGTATTAGACCAAGCCCAGGACTTTTTTAAACTCGGAATGACAAAGCCAAGTCAGATGCGCAGGATATATTAAGTTGCATAAGTGTGCGCGCCGTACACAGATGCACCCTCTCCTCCTTACTCCCCTTGACCCAGTGGAACGGAGAACCGCTACGACTGGAAGGGAACAGGACGCAGTATCTGGCAACGATAAAAACTCCTATCGCTACTTTCAGGCCTTCTACAGTTGCCTGGTTGCCTCGCCACTTGAGGTGGATTGCGTTGACGCCGAAGCAACGAGCACTAGCACGGGGAGTGACCGTGCCGACTCGAGGGCCGAAACACGCCGTTGCTACAACAAAGTGTTTCGGCACTCGAGCCCCCCTCTACCAGCCTAGGTTCCTAAGGTGTGGCCGCTGCATGCTATAGCGGCGACCACTAACGACGATCGAATGCGTGCCGCGCGATCTGAGGAGCCTTTTATAGGCGATGTTGCCTCGACCACTAACGACGATCGAATCTTCGTATATTCAACGGGCAGCGTAACGACGCCCCAGAGACGTCCGCACTGTACGACGGCTCGAGCACGACTCATTATCATTTTCATTTAATCGGCCAGTAACAACTAAGTACTTTATTTTGGTAAATTACAGTACAGTGCAACCTTAATATAACAAATATCAATTTAACGATTTTCTCGATTTAACAACAACAAACCTCCTCCTCTTATACGCTCAAACCTAGTATGTTTTAAATAATAACACAAGATTTATTGTTTTGTTTCAGTCGGAAAACAGCAGTGACAACATCACGACAGCTACAGTTGATTGGGTGGTGAAAAAATATCTTCCCTTCTCATTTTTCGATGACGAAGCTACACAAGTATATTTTCGACGTATTTGCCCTAATATGGTGTTTCCTAAAAGGTCTACACTTAGAAGGAAAGTCAAAGAGCGATTTGAAGAGCTCCAATTGAATCTCAAGGAACGACTTCAACAATTATCATCTAAAATGTCTTTTACCATTGATGGGTGGACGTCAATTGCTGGTAGGAGTTACTACGGGGTTACTATTCATTATATAGACAACGAATGGAAGTATCAATCTGTAGTTCTTGATTTTATACCATCACGCGGTCGACATACTGGGGAAGATATTGCAACGATTTTCCATGAATGTTTATTGGAATATGGCATAATTGATAAAATACAAGGTATCACGGTCGACAACGCAACTGCAAATACCAAATTTATGTATGAACTGGGCAAACAGCTGCCGCCACACTTTGATTCAGACAATCAACATTTCCGGTGCTTTGCTCACATTTTAAACCTTGGTGTACAAGATTTATTAAAGACCTTAGCATTACACTGTGAGTCTGACACTAACGCGCAAGATCAGCAGTACGAAGACTATGCAGACGAAACTGAGGATGAGGAAGATGAAGAATCTGCACCAAATATTGCTGACTCGCGTACATCTGTAACAAAGTTACGCAGTATTTCCAGTAAAATAAAAAGAAGTGAGATAGTGAAGAAGAAGTTTCAGTCTGCTTGTGAAGCAGCTGGCGTGCCATCAAATCTAAATGCCATTCTTGACTGTCCAACGAGATGGAATTCCACACATGATATGATTGGATTTGGTTTAAAAGTGAGAGCGGGCATTGACATATTGTGCAGTTCTGTCACCGAATTAAATGATTTTCAAATCACAGCTAATGAATGGCAGGTACTCGAAAAATTACATAAATTTCTAATAAACTTTAAACTTTTAAGTACAAAACTTGGTGGAGACAAATATGTTACATTACCGCTAGTCATTGTATCATTCAATCTCTTGCTAGATAAAATTGAATCCATGGTAAAACAGTTAGATGAGAAACCTAATCGATCTGAAGTGGATGAAAGGCTCATTCTAGCTTTCCAAGCAGCTCGAGACAAAATGCTTAAACATTACAAGAAGAGCAACTGGATTTATTGTACTTCTTTAATTTTAGACCCAAGGCATAAGGCTCAGACTTTTGACCTGACAATGTGGGGGAAGCAACTTAAAACAGAAAGTCTGCGCAAGTTCAATGAACTTTATGAAGAATATAAAAGTCTACACTCACTGAACAAATCTCTGGAATTACCAGAAAAAGAAAATAAAGTATGTGATGAAGATGAAGACGTAATAGACTTTGATAAACTCTATGAATGTCCCTCGACGTCATCTGGATCTTGTCTTCAAGGCTTGGTGATAGACGAGTTGGAGGAGTACCTAAGAAAACCAAGAACTGCCAGCTCGGAAGACATTTTAGATTGGTGGAGGACGCATGAGACAGAGTATCCGATTTTATCGAAAATGGCCCGTGATTTTCTCTCAATACCTGCAACTTCAGTACCTGCTGAGAGGTTATTTTCTAAAGCATCATTAGTAATTAGAAAACATAGAAATAGGTTAAGTGATGAGTCAGCCAGATGGTTACTTTGTATTAATTCTTGGTCAAAAAAAATTATATAAAGTATCATAACCTAATGATAAAGCTGTTGATTTGTGTTGTATTTTATTTTTTATTCAAATAAATGATAAATCGTAAAACTCTTTTATTAAATTTCTTATAAGTTGAGGGTTCAATCTCTTTCTAGACAGATAAGTGTTGTTCTTTAAAATACAGTCAAGTTATTGTAATTAATTTGTTTTTTTACATGTTTTAGCAAATGTAAGCTTATAAATCATAAATGTTTATTAAGAAACAGTTACTTCCATGGAAAACGACATATAGGTCAGTTGATTTTTCGAATTTCTTATCAAATCTTCAGTTATTTATTAATCTGCTTGATCTTTACTATGGCTATGTTAATTTAAGCTCACAATGTTCCAATTCTAATACGTTTTTCTAAGATTTAAAGTAAACTTTAATAAATAGTAATAGACTAATAGGTAATTGCAAGACTTGCAAGACTCTTGCTGCAAGACCAAGACCAAGACCAAGACTGGGAGCGCAAGACCAAGACCAAGACCAAGACCAGGTGTATTGGCGCAAGACCAAGACCAAGACTGGCTAAGTCTCGTCTTGTTCTTGCATTTGGGCAACACTACTTGTAAGGTAGAACATACAATTTTAATTTCGTAAAGAGCATAATTTTAATTTCAGAAGAATTTTCATTCATTTTTATTAAACGGAATCGAGGAAGGCATCGATGTTTTCAGTTTTTTATTATAAGCTGCTAAAAAATCAACTCTTGAGTCTCGAATTATGTACAGTTGTAAAATACGGGTAGTGATTATTGATCGAATGAAGCGAGATCTCCAGATCAACTTGGGCAAATCGGCGTTGTACGAGTATGTATGTGTGTATGTATGTTTGTTTGCCCGAGGATAACTTTCGAAGCTTTTATCGGATCATCGTGAAATTTGGTATATATGTAGGTAGGTAGTCATGGCACAATTTTGCTGTGAATCAATGAGCTAAAAAGGTTGGGGGGGTTGTTGAGATATTGGTGTTCAAGAGGGGTAAAAACAAAATAAAAATGGGACTATCCGGCACGTCTAATAAAAGGTATTTGTGAGTACATTTCGACCCCATTTATTTTTAGTTTAAACCTTGTAGTTTTTAAGTTATTAGCCATAATATAAACTGAACTTTGACAAATTCACAGGGTACACCACTGACCTCACAATGCTGAAATTTGGTATTCGTGTAGCTTTAGTGACACAAATATAGGCAAAAGTCTGAAATTCAGAATAACTGCAATTTCCACCCCAAAATTTGAATGAAGCTGTAGATCAAGTTAGTTATGTATTTCGTGCCACTATTTTGATAGTCAAAGATTACGAATAATATTTTTTTGTTTTTATGGGAGACTCGCGAGATCTCAGTTCGGGGCGAACCACTAGTTAAAATGTAAAAAGTATTCTCAATTTTGGAATACAACGCCGTAGAAACTTAGTTAAAATCCTTCACTTCATTTCTTGAAGTTAATATTAGATATTTGCAATTAACTCATGAGCGAATGAAAATTATGAAACTTTCTACATTATAAACTTCGTGCTAACCACAAAAGAGAAAGCACCTGTATAAAATCAGACTATAATACTGGAGTGGTAGTAACAAGAGCTAACTTATTTAGCGCACCTGAATCTAGAAACACATTCGCTTGATTTTGTATGCAGGGAGTAAATAAAACAAGTGTGAGTGTAGGGTTTGACAACCTCTTTGGAGGGACGACCCTTATTAATTGAAATTAAACTGTGGTTCGCCCCGAACTGAGGTCTCACAAGTCTCCCATAAAAACAAAAAAAATATTATTTGTAATCTTTGACGATCAGAATAGTACCACGAAATATATAACCAACTTATTTGACCCACAGTTTCATTCAAATTACAGGTAACAGGAAGTTCATGTTAATTGGTTAGGGTTTTTTGGGGTAGAAATTACATTTATTCTGGATTTCTGACTTTTCCCTATATTTGTGTCACTAAAGCTACACGCATAACAAATTTCAGTACTGTGGGGTCACTGCTGTACCCTGTAAATTTTGTCAAAGTTCAGTCTTTATTATGGCTAATAACTTAAAAACTACAAGGTTTTAACTAAAATGTCGAAATGTACTCACAAATACCTTTTATTAGTCGTGCTACTTGACCGGGTAGTCCAATTTTGTTTTTTTTTACCCCTCTTGAACCCCAACATCTCAACCCCGCCACATTTTTAGCTCATTGAGTCACACCAAAATTGTGCCATCGCTACCTACCTATATACCAAATTTTACGTAGATTGGATAACGCTTCGACAGTTATCCTCGGACAAACAAACATACACACCTACATACATACCACGCCGATATGCCCAAGTTGATTTGGAGATTTCGCTTCACTCGATTAATGATAAATCTCACACTTGTCTGTGCGCGTTTTTTCGATGGGCTGTATAGTGTATAATCTGTCTCACAGATTGCACTTAAACTTTTAATTTGCCTCCTGAGGGCATATTTAGTTTTGATTTATAAATAAAATTCTTGGTTTATTTCATGGAGATTAACAAAAATAAAAATATTCGCCTTTACAAAACTCAAGAGGCAATCCGGAACCCTGCAGAATGCGCTGACCATTGTAACGTTGACCTAATTCCTAACTGCAACGAACGCTTAGTCAAGGAGAGCCTTGTAGACAAACTTACATTATCGAGCACTTACATCACTTACATTAGCGAGTTATTAAAGTTGATTGACCTATTTTACAACAATACTAGGCATCAGTCCTACCCGTGATTTAAATTAATGTCGCAAATGCGGTGACACGCAGTATATGCTAGTACAAGATCAGTTTATATTAGTACCTGCTTGGTCTATTCTATTTGCGTTGGTCTCCATCTCAAAGTATACCTGGTAATCTCGTAAAGTTAATCAATTTACTTCATGTCAGTGCAAAGCTAAAGCTGAACTAAGTTGAAATTCAGTTGGAATTTCACGTCAAACTGAACTAAATTGCCACGGTCGGAGGATTTTAAATTTTAATGCATACATTTTACCATATTTCATCATTACCATCATTGTCAACATAGGACCTCTACTAATGAACGTAGACCACGTGGATTTACAAAGCAACCGAGATAATTAAACTAACCAAGAGGATTATTTTGACTATTTTTATTTTATTTTGACTGCCTCCGTGGCGCAGTGGGCGTATAGCCGGTTGAGACGCAGGAGGTAGCGGGTTCGATTCCCGCCGCGGAACAAATGTTTGCATGATCTACAGATATTTGTTCCGTGTCTGAGTGTTTTTCTATATATTATAAGTATGTATTTACAAAAAAAAGTATATAAGTATTCTATCAGTTATCTGGTTCCCATATTACAAGCTCTGCTTAGTTTGGGGCTAGATAGCGCTGTGTGAAATGTCCAGCATTATTTATTATTTATTTATTTATAATCGAGCTGATGTGGCAGTGGGCGGGGTACGTAACTCGAAGAACTGACGGCCTTTGTGACAAAGGTTCTAGAGTGGAGACCACGCAATGAAAAGCGCAGCGTATACCCCCCCTAGATGCAGTGCAAGTGGAAGTTCTATGGCTGAATTAACATCAGGTGGGCCATAAGCTTATCCATATCCAGATTGTATAATAAAAAAAAAAACTTCACCTATTTGAGCAAATATTACCGCGCAATTTTTTTCAAGTAGAAATTTCCATTAGGATTTTGAGCCTCCGGATAAGAAGTCCCGCTACATCACAAGTCTTAACAAGTTTGCTCGTCTGCTACTCTTACGTCTACTATACGTCGAGCATTTTCCCCTAATTGCGGTTTTTCACTTTGAAAGCAAACAGCAATAGTAAATATGTCATTAGTATCTTTTACAAACGGAAAGCCACTTTAACGACCACTGATGTATAGCTGCAAAATTCTAAGGAAATACACACTCGTTAAATATTTACCAGAAACGGAAATTAAAGCGATGGTTTACCTGAAACAATAAAGGAATTGTTAAAAACGTAATTAAACAGTTTTTTTTACAAAAAAGCCTACTACAACATATCGGAATAATTTGACGATAGAGCTTGGGGTTTTTATCTTATTTTTATGTATTTTAACAGGATCATTAAAATTCTTGTTTCTTGCTTTTCTTTCCTGGCTTGGTCGCGAAGGAATATGCAGTAAAATTTATGTTTCAAAGTGATTCTTGTGATCAAAAACTTCTAATGATAACACATTAGATGTTTTTGTTGGGACACAAATGTAAACAGAAAGGGTTTGAACATTTTTGTATGGAGGCTAACATAGTCTCCTCTTGATATAAAAACTAGCTTTTTGTTCTCCCACTACACCAATACTCTCATTCCAGCTTCAGAACTCTGATATCCCAGTCTCAATAAAAAAATAATAAACCAATGAAACGTAAGTCCTGACCTGACGTCTATTCCCGTAATGGAATCTGAAATTGGGCGGGCGTGTGAGAGCCGCCGTAAACCTGTAGTTCCGCCCATCGAATCACACACGGACGTCGTAAAATCAGCTAGCGACATAGGTACCGGAATCTAGTAGCGCAACTACGTAACCCTTAGCAGAATGGTTCAATTCAAAGATACATTTTGAGGCGGTGTTAGTCGGTATGGATGCCGGTTAAATTCAATATGAACATGAAACTTTTCACTTGTATATTAGCTGTGTTACCTTAAATTGGCTCTCAGTCACTACATAAATGACACATGTTTAATTATGATTATTGAGGCTGTATAAAAAAAACACGTATATAAATACATAGATGTTATACATTTTTAATATTATTATAAAGTCGCATTTGAGATAGCCACGGTGGCTCTAGTATTGAAAGGTATGATGTGAAAGAAAGTAAGAAAAATACCAGTTATGTGGTTCAGATAGTACAAGCTCAGCTTAGTGTGTGGCTAGATAGCGCTGTGTTAAATGCCCAGCAATATTTATTTATTTTATTTGGTACAGCGGTAGCTGAGAATTAACGTAATTATGTGGGGCTATTTACTTCTAACTGCTGAGAAAAAACTAACAACCGCTTATGATGTTATTTTAAGTTTTACTGATGGTTGCATATCAAAGTTTATCTAGACTGGACGAAGTCATAGGTAACACTGTTTCTAATTACACTATGTCGTAGTGTACGGAACAGATGTTTCTGTATTCAGCGGTACTATACAGATTTCCCAAGCACGGACAATGACTTCCGCCGGAAACGGACATCAATAACTCTGACTAGCCATTAAGACTTTCCTTCAGGTAAATAGGGGTATTGCTTCAGAATCACGTTTATTAGGTCAAAACTAATAAACATTGTGGAATTAAACATTCTTTTTTGATTAACCTCATCATCATCATCATATCAGCCACATGACGTCCACTGCTGAACATAGGCCTCCCCCATAGATTTCTAGAGTAATCGATGTTGTGCGCCGGCAACCAACGAATTACCTTATTTAGCTTTATTAACCTATCTGCAGGAAAAAAATCTTCCGCAAGTCCTTTAAACCGTTTGATAGATTGAGGGAGATATCAAATGGTAGGGTCATTTGATATCTCCCACAATCTTCCTTCAAAGGTACTTTTCTTACCGAAATTGTCCCGCCAACGCTCTCTAGACAAAAATTATATTAGTCGTAAAATCATGAATAGTGTAAAAAAGTTTTTTTGTTGAAAAATTATTTTTTCAAAACAAGCTTTTATAAAATTCATAATCGGAACCGCAAGCAGATTCAAATGAGCCCAAACACTAGTATCCATTCAGAAGTTCTGTTGTCCAGCATCCGTCTCCATCACGAGATCACCTCCACGGTACCATATTATTGCATTGTCACCGAAGTTACATATGTGTCCCAAATTTCAGCTCAATCGGTTGAGGGGCACGGGTTTAAAATTCAGTTGCAAGATTCCACCCGGACAAACATACATACATTGCAAGTTAATAAAAAGCTTGTAAAATATTAAAGGACCAAAAATTATAAGTTTGTTAGCAATCTAAAAAAATCTGATCGTAACCATCGACTATCGAAACCAAAAAATGTCAAGACTAAAAATGAAATTTTCAAGCACTTCGCCCGCCGCAAGCCGGTAATATCTGGCCCAATCCGACGTAAATTGGATTGGATTGCACCGCGATTTTGCATTACGTCTTTTTTATTTATTTTCTAGTTACAGTCTGGGCTGTGGGTTCCACATTTTTCTCTAATAAAATATTACGAGTTCAAAACTAGATTACAGTATTTATTTCTATCCATAACATGATACAAACTCACGTTGATTTTCTAGGCTAGTCCTCTATTGTATATTTACTTAAAAATTATCATTTTAAACTTGAAATTCATTACAGAATACAAATTTAACAAAATTTATAATTGGCCGTTGGGGCAGAAAGGTTTCCAAGTGGGGACCATGCACTGGAAAGCGCAGCGTAAGACGGCCCTCCGGACGGAAAGATGACATGAAAAGGTTGCTGGGAGCCGTTGGGTGCAGGCCGAGCAAGATCGGTCGCTCTGGAAATCTATAGAGGAGGACTATGTTTAGCAGTAGACGTTCTTTGGTTGATATGAAGATGATGATTAACAAGTTTTATACTTACCTACCTTTTTACAGGTGACACTTATCAGATTCAGAAGAGATTCAACTACGTATTTATCATAGAATAAAGCGGCATGGACGCTCTACCACGTAGCTCGGTTTTACGGTATTTTGTTGGAAATGTCAGTCTCATTTTGTGGCGTATTTTATTACATTTCTCATTTCTGTCAGTCCCTCCTCCACCTTTGAAAAAATGAATTTATCTCGAACATTTTATGGGTGGAATTCCCTTGGTGTTTAAAAATTAATGCGGATGACAAAATTGTTTATTTACGATGTCTTTGAAATAAGTATATTATTTTCTGTTTACATGATCTTTTTCTAATCAAGTGTTTATACGAAAGAAAAATCGTGAATTGTAAATAAAACGACGAATTTATTAAAATTAAATTCACAGAGAGATTTGTCCATCGTGTTTACAAAGAAGGGACCCGACGATAAGAATTTATAATTTGAAAACGAATCTTCAAAAGTATTCAAAGCAGATGAGTTTAAAACAAAGCTGAAAATAATCTTAAACGCTGACTTCCTAGAAACTCATCATTCTTTGAACAACAGACGGATGTCCTTTCAAGTACCTATATGCCATTTCATTGTTCTTTCCTCTTTTGAACTGTCAGAAGCTTTGGTTTTCTTGGTCTGTTTTTGAAGACAATTATTCCATAACCGATTGTTTTTATTTAAGTATACGTCCTGGAGATATAAACAGCTTATGGCTCATTTGATGTTAAGTGGTAACCATCGCCTATAACAAAGTATTGCCTCGTAGGTCACGCTCCTTAGAAACGTGATCTACGATGCACCGCCCAGCGTTCATCAATTTGAGGCATACAGGTGTAAAGCCTCATGTGCCAGTAATTTCACCGGTAACCATACCTATGAAACAGAAACTCAGCAATGCAGTTTTGCGGCAGAAATGGGTATGGTGGTTTTATCAAAACTTTAAAATACTAGATGCTATTCGCACGTCTCACAAAATATTATACACAATACAAAAGGTCCGGTAGACTGTCAATTAGCGTTGTCCTTCCATTATTCCCTTTGATACTTTGACAAGTTCTCGTCCATGTGTCGCATAAATATAAAAAGTTGGGTTGTCAAACTTCGTCATCCAGCGCTCGACACGGTGACGTTACGTCGTAAATTAAAAAGTTGACGCTGTACCGTGCCCTGTGACGCCGGTTGCTTATGTATAAACGAACCTATTCTAAAAGCGCCATAAAAACCGTGTAATAATAATAATAATAAATAAATAATGCTGGACATTTTACAAAGCGCTTTCTAGCCCTAAACTAAATGAAATGATATTTTACTGGATTAAATATAGCTAAATTATTAGTTTAGATCCAACACCTTTCGCTTATGCTAAGCCATTATATTTGAACTTATTTGAGATTTTGTCCAAAACTATGTACTCGTAAATATAATCCTATAATTCTACGCTAGAACATCCACATCACACTATGATCGTGTTAAAAATACGTCCAGTTGGGTATACAAATATAACATAAAAAATCTCCGACCCCCTCTTTTTGCGTCGTGTGACACTAGCATTCTATCCGTCGATATCTCCCACCATCCTCTTTGGAAGGTGTCGAGATCGTCCCGCCAACGCTTTTTCAGCCGACCCGCCTTCCTTCTTCAGGCGTCCTTGGTGTATATGGGCCCATTTCCCGGAGTGCATTCGGCCAACGTGCCGAACACTAACTTTCTATTTTTTTTTAACCGCGTCCGAATCCATCCATCCTTTTGGGTACTACGATGTCACAGACAGACACACAGACATTGGCGTCGATTATTATTATATAAAACACCCTTCTCGTTGCGTTGGGGATTAAAAACATATTATATTTTCTAGACTAACTTTTATTAATACTCCTCTCCATCCAAAGGTTGTCTGGAAGAGACCGATTTTTTTGCAATAAGATCACCCATTATACATTTTTTTGTTTCTCATTTTGTTTTATCTAGCTTGTAAAGTATAATAAAAAAAAACATTCATGCATTCAAAGTTCAATACCAATGTTACTGTTATACGAGTATGTTAAAATCATCTACGTGTTTTGTTATGTACGACATTAAATGAAAAGACGTAGGGCTATTGGTCAGTATTGTTGTAAAATAGTTTCTTTTCAAATTCATTACCATAGATTTTATTAATTTTCAAACAACGTTAAGTGTAAGTAGACACCGCCGATTTACGTTAACATTGTTTGTTGGAAATATATCGATCAATATTCTGGATAAATATTCAAGCTACCGGTATTAAGCCCACCTCTAAAATCAGTTAATACGATTTCGGATGTGAGTTTTAAATTAATGTCGTACATAACAAAACACGTTGTATAAAGGAAGTAAAACAAAAGATATGGTAAGAACAACAAATAGCATTCAATTCTGTACTCGATATCGAAACAGAGCCGAGACGTGACCGTTGCTGCTCAGTTGAGCGGAACTGAAGAAGGTAAGAATAAAAATACGAGCAGAAATACTTTGATCAAGTCAATGGAAAATTCGCATAAAACAATGGAGAATGACACTTCTGTTTCTACGAGTATCAGTGAAGACCTTTCAAAAGTACATTGTTACTAATAAACTCACTTTGGACGAACTCCGTGGCGCAGGGGCGCCCCTCAGGGGTTCGATTCCGCGGAACAAATGTTTGCATGATTTACAGATATTTGTTCCGGGTATGAAAGAAAGAATGAATGAAATTTTTTTATTATACCTTACAAGCTAGACGCAACAGTAAAAAGAAATTAATGTAAGCTTAATGGGCGGTATCAGTTATCTGGTCCCTATAGTACAAGTTTTGCTTAGTTTGGGGCTAGATGGCGCTGTGTGAAATGTCCAGCATTATGTATTATCTAATCATTGTATTTTATGTGCTATAATTTTAAAAAATAAATATTTTTACAAAGCTACTTAGATGATTAAAGGCCTATAATGATGATAATGACTAAAGAGTTCGTTTGAGCTAGGAGTTAACTCTGGCGTCGAAGTCTTTAGACCTTCCGAAGGCGTGATTGCAATTCAGCCAATTCAGTGTCTTGGAGACACTTCCACCTGGTAGTGGCCTGGAGTAGTTGAACTATCTACGAGTATAGATCGTTATAAATAATTTATTATAAATAATTCAACTGTTATTTTGTATTATTTAGAGATGAAGTTACTTTCGAATTTATAATTTACTGAACTTAATCTGGACTCGCTTTTACGGTTTATTTTTATGTGAGTAGGTACGTAATTAGTTTTTTTTATTTATTTATTTGACAAAACATTTTGACTGCAAAGTATGACTTCACGAAGCAGGTTATTTAGGTTTAATATGAGGAAGTATATTCCAGTGTTCAGTCCATGTTTTCGCTACCGCTCGGTCGTGTAGAATAGGCCCCACGCATGCATTTTTAATTTTCTCGTTATCAACCCTATTCACATAAACTTTGCACAATGCATTTTCCTAATGAATAGCTCCGAACTTTTTCATGGTATTTTAATGTCTAGGGCTAATGGGAAAACTTTCGCATCATTTTTTCACCATTTGGTGCTTTTTTTGTGCGAAGGGTTTTCATTTTTAAGGGGTAGATCAAGACTATAACCGCAATTCTGTAGTCAAACTAAATTTTACAGTGCGTTTTGACGTGAATACGTGTTTAAAATTGCTCCATAGTGGGAGGCAATTCAAAAAACTAATGATAACAAAATCGGGGGATACAGTTTGGTAGCTAAATATCTATCATCTCCATCCAAAATTTTATAACACCACTGGATAGCTAAAGTATCAAAGAACTCGTTATGCTAAGTGAGGACTGTGATGCATCGCGCGCGGTGGAGGGCAGCGCCACCATTTTGAGATCATTTTGCTGCGTTCGAGATTTCCATTTAGACCCGAAGGACTTCTTAGTGTTCAAACATGATTATAACATGAATAAAATAGCGTATTATATATTTTGTATAGAAAAAATTACCTGTTACGTACAGACATTCACGTACAACACACGGCCGTGTCCATGAAACAGCCACACCCCATTTTTTTGTCTTTTGTAACTTATTATTTTTGACTTCAGTTTCAATTACGATAAACAAAATATGTATGGGTAAAATAACAATGTACATTTTATTGTTTTGAGAATTTTAAGATTCATTAAAAGATGTTAGTTATACTTCACTTTCAATAAGCCTAACAGTAGTATATTTATTTAAACACTTTTGATAGGCCCAGTTTTAAAATTTCACGAGAAAATAAAAATTGTATACGAAATAGACCAAAATAAAATTAGATTATCACCATCAATGCCAATTTCCAATTGAGTTTTAATCTTATACCTGTAAATGCAATGTTTGACGTAAATGAAAAGCTTTTTATATTGTAACTAGCTGACCCGCTCGCGGCTTCGCACGCGTGGTTTGTCAATAAAAACATGAGCCTCCTCCTGCGCAGTCGAGTTAAAAGTAGTCTAAGTCCCAATCCCGGTCATAATCTATCTATATACCAAATTTTTCTGAAATCGTTTAAGCCGTTTAGGCGTGAAAACGTAACAAACAGACAGAGTTACTTTCGAATTTATAATTAGTATATATGCGACCAAAATGTACTAAAGTTCAAATTCCAAGAGGGTTAATGATAATAACGATCAATAATACCATTTACCATCATTACCAAAAGAAATTAACAGCTTTTCTCGTTAGAACTCCATAAAACCACACTTTGAGAGGTTTAATTTAATAGACAATTATTTAACTGGGGCAGTAAAAGGGTAAAATAATAAATGTGACATAAACTTCATCGTAAACCAGAGGATTAATGGTTATCGATGATTTAATGTGAAGAAACAGCGGTCACTCAAATCTGATTTACTACCCTTGAGTCATAAACATTGATAAACTTTAATTACCAAATAAGCGAATTTTAGCGTTTCGGACCGAACTGTTAAAAACGGAATCCCTGTGGTGCGAATTTGTCCGTCCGTCCGTCTATCAGAGCCGATTATCTCAGCAACTACAAAAGCTATCGACTTGAAATTTGGAATACTTATTTACTATCTTGGCGCATCAACCCGAAGCGGGTCTTGGCCTCCGACACTAAAAGACGCCATCGGTCCCTATTCTGCGCCACTTCTTGCCTGACTGGTCGTCGGCCGACTGGCAGTCCTAGCTACGCACGTTTGGCAGCACGATCTTCCCCCATTCGCTCAACGTGACCAAGCCAGCGTAATCTATGAGATTTTATTTAGCCTATAATGTTGGGCTCGGTCAAGAGTTTCGCTACCTCCCGGTTCTTGGAGAGTGCCATAGACGAAATAGATATGCGGGTCCAAAATACTCTGCGGTACAGTGCAACCCTACATAAGATCTTAGTGTCAATGCTCCTTTACCGATGCACCAAGATCCGAATCTACAAAACTGTTATTCGGCGTATCTTGATGTATGGATGTGAAGCCTGGGCCCCGAAATTTGGAATAGTTATAAACAATGTTAGTCCACCTTTATAAAATAAATAAATATTGCTGGACATTTCACACAGCGCTATCTAGCCCCAAACTAAGCAGAGCTTGTACTATGGGAACCAGATAACTGATAGAATACTTATATACCTTTATTAAGTAAATTAAAAATATTTTCATTGTGATATTCAAACTGGTATCGGACTCACCCCCTCCGCCGCCGTGACATGCGCTTGCCCCATTATTTACATTGAGAGAGGGCCCCATCCGATTAATTTTCAACGGGTCGTCAACGGTACCTTTAGTTACTTCACTATCTAGACTTGATGACTCCAAAACCTTCAAACAATTCAAACAACGTTGTATCTTATTTTTCAAAGAAATTCAAAGAAAAAAGACCTAACGTGTCACGAACCTTTTATTACTCACGAACCTTTTTATCACATTAAAAGCAAACTCAAAGCGCAAGTTATTTACACACTTACTTCAAAGGGAGGGCGTTGATTCTGGAAGTTTCAACGGTCAATCAAGAGTTCGGGTTTCAATGAATTTTATATTGTGTTTGTGTTTAAAAATTGTGTTTCAGTTCAGAGTTTATTTTACCCATAAAGGAATATTATACATATACTAAAATAGATTTGAAAATAGTCAGAATTACATTCTGTACGTTTTGAAATTTTTGTCATTTAATATTTTTATAGCTTGGGACTGATATTGGTCCATCTCGAAGAAAACATATAAGTAAAACAAAAAAAAAACAGTTTTTTTATATTTTTATGTATTTTTTTATTTTTAGAGTTCCGTACCTCAAAAGGTAAAAAAAGGAACCCTTATAAGATCACTCTCTTGTCCGTCTGTCAGTATGTCTGTCCGTGTGTCACCACACCACCGATTTTCTCAGGAACGGGTACCCTAAAGGTTTTGGTTTATTTGAGTTTAAAAATATGCGGTCAAAATATGCACTCTGGAAATCTAAGAGTAGGCCAATGTTCAGCAGTGGACGTTCTATGGTAGTAAGTTGAAATTTAAACCGATACTAAAGTCCTTGACAATTCTAGGTCAACCGGAAGTACCCTATAGGTTTTGGGTCGAAACCCTATATGGTAGTTACCGTTGACCTATAATCAAGAAATTTGGCAAAAAGCAAGATCTTACAGCACAAATAAAGGAAAAATTCCAAAAAATAAAAAAAGTTGAAAATTAAAGGGTGTCCCCATACATACTTACATAGTTGACACCAATTAAGATAGTCCTCTAGGTTGTATGGGCGCTCATACAATTTATCATAGATAATGGTACGGAACCGTTCGTGCGCGAGTCCGGCTCGCACTTGGCCTGTTTGATTTTTATTGAGTTATGCTATTTTTATCAGTCTTTGGTAAATGTGCAAAATATCAATTTAATTCGACTTTTTGAAGTGATTGAAAGTGAAGTTCAAAGATTTCGTTACATATCTACATACATATCCAGCTAATAAAAGCGTATTAAAATAAAAAAAGAGTGTGTGTACTTATGTACAAGCGTTAGAGGTTATACTTCTTTGGCGTATGGAAAAAAAATAACTAAAATGCAGTAGTGATTAACGATAAATATTAAAATTAATCAAAAAGATTTTATTTAAATAAATAATAAATTATTAGTATCACCGTCGTATATGAAATTGATTTAATAAAAACACCAAAATAATATTTATTTATTCACACTGTTTAATTGTACCCTTACGAAACACGTGTTCTACATATAAAAATACTAGAATATACAACTTGAACATAGTGTTACGAGCTGAGGGTTCGGGATAAAATAATGGGAATCAGTCCAACCAAAATAACACTTTTATTCAGCACTAAACGATGAATACACGAACTTGGTCACACGTATCACAACACACTAATTCTCACCACTGGTGCACCACTTAAAGTTACCGAAATGATCGCACGTATAGCTTAATCCAGACTGACTCGGGAGCAACTACTGTTCACGCGAGACCCTTCCCACGTCAGTCCTCCAGGGCCTCGCTGAGACTCACTCACTCACTTAGACTCGAGACTGACTGTCCGGCCATCTCTCCGGCCTATTTATATCGCACACATTTCGATTGTTCGAGAAAGATGTCGATCCTTCCAGGAAAGGGTCGGTCCCTCGACACAATGGCCACTCACCATTCTGCGAAACCACAAACAATAGCAACAATAACACAGCAAGACAAAAGCGTTCGAGAAGGTTCGATTATTACTCATTGTTTAACAGCCTCGGCGTAACAATAGTTATCAATTTTCATACCACCTAGAACTAACTTCATGCTGTTAAATTTAGGTGTCGGTGTGCGCGCGCATCGTAAAAATTCACTCTCATCATTTTTCTCCATCGCGCCAAAAGAAGTATAACTTCAAAAATGTTACTTAACCTAATAACGCTAATTTGAAAACCGAACAAGTGCGAGTCTCACTTGCGAACCGAGGGTTCTATGTTTTTTTTATGATTAACAAATTAATTATTTTCAAATTTTTTTCTTTACTTGTGCTTCTTTGTTTTTTGCCAAACATGATTCTAGGTCAACAGGAAGTACCCTAAAGGTTTTGGTTTATTTGAGTTTAAAAATATGCGGTCAAAATATGCACTCTGGAAATCTAAGAGTAGGCCAATGTTCAGCAGTGGACGTTCTATGGCTGATATGATAATAATGATGACCCCGTTACTAAATCCAGTCAAACTAAAGCACAAACGAATCTCAATATCTATAATTGTAACGCTTGACGTAATTAAAAGGTAAAGTTGACTAAATATTGATCCTTACTTAGTCCTAACTAGCATTCTGTATAACGTCCCACGCCTTGACAAAATAAGCAACAACTCTACAACTCTATTATTAGGTAACTCTCACAGTCTCACTACGCACCGACCACAAGTATGTTAGAATTACACAATCACAAAATGCTAAGCTAAAGGTTTCCAGGTTATCACGGCTAGCAATACAATATGGCACACTGAGGCTTACAAATAGGCGAATGGATGCCCAGATAACAGTATAGACAGTTTCTAATGGCGGGTTCCTATATCCGTCGGTAACCAGCTACTACTCGTTTCTCCTGGAAAAGATGTCAAAAGTTTGACACTAGTTCGACACTTCTTCAAGGAGATACGAGTGGTAGTCGGTTACCGACGGATATAGGAACCCGCCATAAGTGTGGCCGACAAACAAAACCGGTCAAGTACAAGTGAAACGCGTGAACTTAAGGTACCTGCCTATATTTTATTTTATTTAGTTAGTTATTAGTTTAGTTATGCAACTCAGAAACCATTAAAAACTGTTCTAGATAGAGACAGTGTGAAATAGAAAACGCTTTTTTGTACACCAAGAATTCTAAAACTAGTTTAAATATAGTATAATGGGCGGCCTTATTGCTAAAAACGGTTTCTTACAGGCAACCTTTGGATTGAAAGTAATGAGCGAAGCAGTAACGGATGGCCGTGTTCAAAGTAAAACAAGGGCGGTTAGGGGCGGCACGGTTACCGCATCAGCTGCCCTGTTTTGTAATCATCATCATGGTCTTACATCTATGAAAAATGATTTATATGACATCAGTTTGGTTGCCTATTAGGCACTTTTGTAAATGACTGCAAATGCCTATACGGGAGTGGCAGCCACGATCGCTGTTTTGGTAGATGGGTCCCTGTGGACGTTTGAGGTATAGCGGCGCGTTGGTGTCTGAGCGTCCGCTTTTGGGTAGTAAGTAAAGGTGGGTAAGTCGAGTTTGTATACATCTACTACATGTGGGACACTCCTCCTTTGCATTTTGGCAAACTTTAATTTTGAAAAGTACCGTTCTATCTTACTGTTTGTAAAGTCGATATCAATTCTGTGCCGAGACGAAATGCCAGCGGCTCACCTTTTGCGCCAATTAACCCCATTTAGCGGTCCTGTTGGGTTAGGTAGGTGATGTACCAATTTAATAGGCTATCATGATTTACTTGCAAATCACCTTTAAACCTACAAAGGCAATCAAGTTAACGATTATCACCAAGTGTATTTAAAAATAAGCAAAAAATCTGTTTTAAATTTATATTATAGTGGCTGAAAAATGTAGCGCCAATAAGTTTAACAAGAACCAGTACGATATTACAAGATGGCTTGTATTCTAAGAAAGGCGATATGACAGTAATTTGCATCTTATAAGAAATAATTGACATCTGCCGCTCTTCATGACTTCTCCGATACAGGCAGCTTATCAGAAAACCAGAAAAATGTACATATCATTTTTCAGTGTATCAATTGAAGCTGATCCAAGTACAACCCTTTATGATGCCTGGTAGAAAGATATAGAATTGCCTAATTTATTGGACTCGCACAGGTTTTTACAGACACAATACCTAATAAGTAATAACACTTAGTAATCATAACATCCGATAATCAGCCCACAATCTTCAAAACTCCTTAACATTTAAAAGTGTTATTGAACCCGCTATAAATAGTCTTCGCGCCCACTCATCAGAATTGGCTGGACTCAACTTCTGGAAATGTGCCAATCGGCCAGTTACGCAAAACGTACTGTAACACCTCTTAACATCGTCATAAAGAAGATTAAGTGGAGCGCTGGTAGTGTACTTAACTTGTTAAGTCGTTTTAACAGATCATCTAGGTAGAGCAACTATCATATCAGCTTTAATAGGACGTCTTCTGCTGTCTTTAGGTTTTCCACATAGATTTTCAGAGCGAGTGATCTTGTGCGGCCTGCACCCAACAATCTTTATTAGGTCTTCTTTCAATCCAGTGAGGAGCCACCCTACGCTGCCTTTCTAGCGCAAAGTCTCCACTCGAGAACCTTTCTGCAAGGGTCTTGTTTTTAGAGCTGTGTACCCCACCCACTGCCACTTCAGCTTGCTAATAGTGACTACTAAAGGGATTTCTTTCACTTCAACTTTGCTTTTTCATGCTTCATTGCTCATTAAGATGTCAGTCTCAGCTATAAATGTCGCCAAGATATGGCAGAAGCTTTCAAACGTCAAAAATCCTAATAGGACTAAGAGAGGACATATCGTAAAAATATGAACTTTGAATTGAAAACCCGGATAAATAACGGATGTCGAAATACTTCGTTCATTGACTCTCCATCATATTAAGAGATTGGTTCTAAGTAACTTTTGGCTCTCTGCCAATTGTACGGTCTAGCGATACAGCGCTTTGCATCCAATGGACCCTGACAGGATAGACAGCTTTAAGCTGCTGGATGCTGATCAATTGCTGTAAAATGGGTACATCGAATATTGGAGACGTAAACAAAGTTGATTGTAAATATTATTTGGTATAGTAGACATAACAAACAGCATGTTTAAGTGCTCATGATCAGAATGTAAGGTAGATTGTTCTGGGTACACTACGTCAGTAACAAACATGTTTTAATTTATTTCGGCTTGTCCGTGTTTATAGTGAAACAAAATTAAACCTCAGTGCGTGTTAACAGTGATGACTGACACATATCACAGAAACGTGGTCTCTCACTATGGGCCTCATAAGAAGGCTCAAGGTCGCTCAGCGTGCTATGGAGAGGGTAAAAGAGTTATTGAACCTTAACATAGAACCTACGCATTGGTTTACAAAAGGACGTACCGGAGGCGTCCTCCAAGTTTTTTATGACACGTAACAGGTATCGACCCATGTGGCAGATATACCAGCTTATTTTAATAACACAAAGAGACATTCCCCCGAAATGACAAACAGAAATAGAATACAATTCCATAATGCTCTTAACTGTAGACCAGCTGACCGCAAACCTTCGTCAATTCGGAACCACGAAAGTGTATTTATTTAAAGGGTCCTCTTTCGAAAACTATTTGTTATGAATAACCTGTCCACATCAAGCCTCACACCTAAACCCGTGCTCAAACCTTTAGAACCGGCTGAGGTATTTAATTAAGCTGCCTGTAAATTTAGGGGATGGGACACAGCTTCAAAATTGTTCATCTAGTTCATAGCTGAATTCTCGGAACGACAATTTTTGTCTTTAATATGTTTGTTTTGATCTATTATTGATTTAATTTAATGACCCATACATTTTTATGGTAAAACGAGCATACTTTGCGAGTGATATACGAGTATATCATCTTATTGATTTCACCATTGGTCACAAGACTCTGTTGAGATGGATATGTGGGGTAACGAGAATGGATAAGATAAGGAATGAGTACCTCTTTAAACTAAGGTTGATGAGTCATAAGACACTTTTCAGGATCATATGTGATGACTAAGACAGAGGAATAAAATCATTAACGAAGCAACAAATTATGGCTTCCTGTTATCAACACATTAATTTTATCACACCAAGAGCCGTCAAAGTAAACGGACAAGCTAGAATTATTCAGTTGATATCACAAGGCTTGCAATGACAATTTACAACCACAATTTCTTTTTTAAACACCTCCGTGTCTTGTCACAAAGAATGACCCAGTTGTTCCCCACAGAGCTGTGGTAGAGCCCTCAAGGTACGGCATCTTTTGTGCTCTATTTGCTTAGGTGAGCCATGTAAGTACGACAGAAATGCTCATTTCTTCTTCAATGCAATTGCAGCTGTAGCACCCCGATATAGGGTGAGTTTTTGGATGAGCTTTTCGGAATAATGGGTTACTTTTAGCAGAGAATGGAAAAGATAATAATGGTGCAGTAATGAACCGTTGGTTTTGTTTTCTATGAAACAGTTTTGAATTGAAATGGTTGCGCTGTTTAAAAGAGCCTCAGTGCATTAGCAGCATTATGATAAATGTTCTTAAACCTGTCGTAAAAGGCTTTCAGAATTTACAAGTGTAAAATAAAAAGATTGTTCAAAAATAGCAAAGAATTAAAGTGTATAAATGGGATTATATAGATACAACTGGATTATGTAGATTGATACGTGAGTGGCAGTGGGTGGGGCACATAGCTCGAAGAGCTGACGGCCGTTGGGGCAGATAGGTTCTAGAGTGGAGACCACGCACTGAAAAGCGCAGCGTAGGACTGCCCCCCCCCCCACTAGATGGAAATAGGATCTCATTATGGTTCCTGGGTGCTATTGGATGCAGGCCACACAAGATTGGTAGTCCTGAAAATGGAGGCCTAATGTTTAGCAGTGGACGTCCTATGGCTGATATGATGATGATAAGTGGGATCGAATTTGCGGTATCAAGTGGTAGTTACCCAGCCTTATGCCACTTGACTGCGCTAATTATCTGTGCACAAAAATATATTCAAATCAAATAAAATATTTGATTTGATTTGGGCTCATCTTCGGAGTTACTTATTTGGAGGATTCGCTTTTGAATTACCTTTTCAAGTTTAAGTTCAAGATAAGGGTCGTAAAATAAACGTTAGTGTTCCCCCCAAATTATATATCCATAAAACACTTATCATATCCACACCTAAGGTATGTGGATTCCTAAGAAGCGACCACCTTCATAATGATGACGGCAAACTCAACTATCAGGTCTCGTCTACTACCTTACATTCGATATACATTTATATGATCATATGATATCATACTTTGGAGTGGATCCCACTCACCCTGATGAAGGTTCACGAATTGAACTGAAACATTGTCAGTCGAGATACCGATAAGACGGTACGTCATAAATCCCGTATTTATAATAATGATTGAAATCATGTTCATGGGAGTTCATGTTCATTACTTATAATTTTTTGGGGTAGAAATTGCAGTTATCCTATATTTCAGATTTTTCCCTATATTTGTGTCACAGAAGCTAAACACATACCAAATTTCAGCACTGTGGGGTCACATGTGTACCCTGCGAATTTCGTCAAAGTTCAGTTTTTATGATGGCTAATAACATAAAAACTACAAGGCTAAGACTAAAAATAAAAAAACATGGTCGAAATTTACTCATAAAGATCTTTCTTTAAAAGTGCCACTAAACCTTTTTATCTCGCTTGAACTACAATATCTCAACCCCCCCCCCCCATACTTTTAGTTCATTTAATCATACCAGAATTGTGCCATCACTACCTACCAAATTTCACGATGATTAGATCAATGCTTCGAAAGTTATCCTAGAACAAACAAACATGCATACATACAACGCCGATTTGCCCAAGTTGTTTTGGAGACCTCGCTTCGCTCGATCAATACAATATTTACTGATGACATCGATAGATTCAATAATGAATAAAAAAAAAAGAAATGGCTAAGGATCGTGATGGGTGCAAGCCCAACTCCCTTGCTTGGCGTTTGCCTACAGGTGGGAAAAGGAAGGCTAGTAAAAATACTCTTGTACACTACGACACAAAGGACCAACACTGCAATTAGACGAGGCCAGATTTTACTCAAATATAGTTTGAGCCCTGTAATAATAATAAACGATTCTTCTCAGTCGTTTCACTCTTGGCAGAGTGGTCGTGGTCGTCACTTGGGGGGTAGTGCCTCCCTTGACAATCCTTCGCCAATCCTCTCGTATCAAGTGCTGCTTTGATTTAGTTCATCCATCTCATTGGTGATCAACGAGTGGTCGTGTACCCTCAACCTTCCCCTGCACCACACGTTCAATTGATACTTCTCCATGTTTTTTGTTTGTTCCATGTCATTCTCCACACGTGCCCGAAGAACGTGAGGATGCGAGATTGCACAGCAGAAGAAAGACGCTGCTTGATGCCGAGTTCTTAGAGACACGAACCAAAAAGAAAAATATTGTAAATCTATTTTTATTTCAAGAGCAGCTATTACGTCTCTTCTATGACCGTCATATAACGTTCACCGCTTTATAACGGTTGCTTCACTGGTTACCACCAGCGCGAGCTATAAAAGGAAGCGTGGATTTAACAACTTGTCCAACTTCGCGGGAAGCGGTTAAACTTTATATCCGAGTTTAAAATAGCTTGGTTGAGCTGTTAATTCGTACCGTGTACTTTTATCAGTTTGCACCGTTTGGATTTCCATTAGTCTCCTCGTTTTGTTCTTGCAAAGATAGATAAACTATTAAATTACAATTATTATTTCTTCGGAAATGCCCTTGTACAGCAGTTACTAGCAGTTAGATTAGATTAGATTATATAATTCTTTATTGCACACCTTATAAAAATACAACAAAAAAGATCACCGTAAATCTGATGTGATGATCTGTCTGATGTGATGTGAGACAATCGGCGGTCTTATCGCTGATGGCTGTACCTAACATACTAATATGCATACTTATACTTATGATAATAAATATATAATAAAAATAACATAAATGAATGAACCTAAATAATGTTACGTGCTGAGGGTTCGGGATAAAATAATGAGAATCGATCTAACCAAAATAACACTTTTATTCAACACTAAAACGATGAATACACGAACTTGTCACACGTAATCACAACACACTAATTCACACCACTGTTGCACCACTTAAAGTCACCGAAATGTTCGCACGTATAGCCAAATCCAGACTGACTGTCCGGCCATCTCTCCGGCCTATTTATATCGCGCACAATTCACTACACTAGAACGATCTCGATCGTTCCAGGAAAGGGTCGGTGTTTCGACAGAATGACCACTCCTCATTCTGCGCAACCGCAAGCAAAAACACAGCATGCAATATACATTCCATACCAAGTATTACGTATTCCGTGACACAGCAGGTAAGCCGAGAGCCTTCGAGAAATTTCGACTATCACCTATTGTGTAACAGCCTCGGCCTAACAATAATAACAAAATACTTATACATATGTACTTACATATAATATTATCTAAGAAACATATTAATTAATAATGAATACATAGATATTTAACGATAAATACTCAAATTGTGTTCTCTGACCATACGTTTAAAAAGTTTTTTTTTGAAAACTTACTTTTTCAAAACAAGCTTTTGCAAATGAGCCCAAACACTAGTAGCCTACTATAATCCATTCAGAAGTTCCGTTGTCTAGCATCCGTCACCATTATGAGACCACCTCCATGGTATCATATTGTTACGAGCTGAGGGTTCGGGATAAAATAATGGGAATCGATCCAACCAAAATAACACTTTTATTCAGCACTAAACGATGAATACACGAACTTGGTCACACGTATCACAACACACTAATTCACACCACTTAAAGTCACCGAAATGATCGCACGTTTAGCTTAATCCAGACTGACTCGGGAGCAACTACTGTTCACGCGAGACCCTTCCCACGTCAGTCCTCCAGGGCCTCGCTGAGACTAACTCACTGAGACTGACTCAGACTAACTGTCCGGCCATCTCTCCGGCCTATTTATATCGCACACATTTCGATTGTTCGAGAACGATGTCGATCCTTCCAGGAAAGGGTCGGTCCCTCGACACAATGGCCACTCACCATTCTGTGAAACCACAAACAATAGCAACAATAACACAGCAAGACAAAAGCGTTCGAGAAGGTTCGATTATTACTCATTGTTTAACAGCCTCGGCGTAACACTGCCCCCTCCTAAAACATGCTCGTCCCGAGCATTCTTAGCCCCATATCGCGGCAGCCAATCAACATGAACAATTTTAGGCGCACCTCGCTCTGAAGATGTAGCAACTAGAGGAGCCACATTGCCGTCTCCAGTACTTCAGGACACCCAGAGTCCCTTTCTCATCAGCGATCCCAATTCCAGCCTCCAAAACACGGCTCTCATGATTTCTATCTGTTCTTTCACTTCCTGGAATTACTTTCCAGATAAACCGAACGATTCCCTCATCAGTCGAGCCCAATTCCAGCCTCCAAAACACGGCTCTCTTGATTTCTATCTGTTCTTTCACTTCCTGGAATTCCTTTCCAGATGAACCGAACGATTCCCTCATCAGTCGAGCACGCTCTTATGGCCAACGTCGCTGATCTTCCTGTTGACGACGCTGCTCTTCTTTATCCTGACGTCGCTGTTCCTCTTGCAACCGAGTCTGCTCTACCTGTTCATGTCGCTGTTCCTTCTGCAACCGAGCCTGCTCTTCCTGTTGACGACGCTTCTCTTCTTAATGCTGACGGCGTTGTTCCTCCTGCAACCGAGCCGGCTCTTCCTGTTGACGACGCTTCTCTTCTTTATGCTGACGACGCTGTTCTTCTTGACGACAAAGCATTGCCATAATAGCAGCAATATCGCCTGTCACAGGAGCTTGCCCCACAGATGATGATGATGATGCTCCAAATGATTCGGCGGCGGCTAATTCCATCTCCATCGCCTGACGACTCTGCCGAGCTTCTTGAACCGGAGACTCCCCAAACCGCCTTTCATCCATTTCCTGTTGTCGTTGACCTCTCGTCCTGACACCGTCCACGTTATCCTTTGGGAGAACCGGCATTATTTTATCCCACTTCTGACACCAAATTGTTACGAGCTGAGGGTTCGGGATAAAATAATGGGAATCGATCCAACCAAAATAACACTTTTATTCAGCACTAAACGATGAATACACGAACTTGGTCACACGTATCACAACACACTAATTCACACCACTTAAAGTCACCGAAATGATCGCACGTATAGCTTAATCCAGACTGACTCGGGAGCAACTACTGTTCACGCGAGACCCTTCCCACGTCAGTCCTCCAGGGCCTCGCTGAGACTAACTCACTGACTCAGACTGACTGAGACTGACTGTCCGGCCATCTCTCCGGCCTATTTATATCGCACACATTTCGATTGTTCGAGAACGATGTCGATCCTTCCAGGAAAGGGTCGGTCCCTCGACACAATGGCCACTCACCATTCTGTGAAACCACAAACAATAGCAACAATAACACAGCAAGACAAAAGCGTTCGAGAAGGTTCGATTATTACTCATTGTTTAACAGCCTCGGCGTAACAATATTATTGCATTGTCACCGAAGTTACATATGTCTTCCAAATTTCAGCACAATCGGTTGTGGGGAACGGGTTTAAAATTCAGTTGCAAGTTCCACCCGGACAAACATACATACATTGCAAGTTAATAAAAAGCTTGTAAAAATGGCTAGTGACTTGGCACATCTGATAGCTACCGGCAGCGCGTTCCATAATCGGACAGCCTGCACTGTAAAAGACTTATCAACTCAGGACACCTGCACACTCCTCCTCCTGCTTGGAAGAGTGTACAGGTGTCCTGAGTTGTTGGAGTGTGTCAGACGACCGCAAGGATCGAGGATTGGATTGATAAAGGAAATGGAATCGTTCTTTAATATAGTTAAGTTTCTTTAAGTTACGATATGACATAAAATTAAAGTTCCTATTTCTTGACATTTTAAATTAAGTATTGACATACATAATTCAATTAACAATTTAAATTATGTGGTAAATTCTTTGACAGTGCCCATTTACAGCAGATAAAATCCTTAGTATCTGATTAGAGTATAGGACAGTGTGTATGAAATGCTTGTATGTAAATAATGTAATAATATAAAGCGCCCTCAGAAATTTGCGATACGCGCAAAGGGCAAATAATTCTAAAGTGCCATTACCTGCGTAAGTGCTTTTAAGATCTTATTGTACCTACATTTATTTATTCAAATAATTATCTTGTATCTTGTTTGTTTCTAGCACCTTCAAAATTATAGTGCATTGAGCTACTAATTACCTATTTAATCGTAACTAGCTGTTGCCCGCGACTTTGTACGCGTTACACTACTAAATGTATAGGTAACCTAGAAATAAAGCTAATAAACTCTCTGTTGCAATTTGACTTGACACCCCATTTTTAACCCTTTGGAACCGATTTAAGGGATAAATGGTAGCCTATGTGGTGATCCGGGTTATAATCTACATATATACCAAATTTCATCGAAATCGGTTCAGTCGTTACGGCATGATTGTGTAACAAACAAACAAACAAACATCCAAACTTTCCTATTTATAATATTAGTGTGATTATTAAGTATACCTTATATAAATAATGTAACTAAATGATTGATTGTGTTCCTATGGTTTAAAGAAATGAGAATATGCGTGCACAAGCAAATACTACGCCAGACTAAAAATGACAATACAATAGGTGACTTTCTTGCAATTAACTTTGTATTATTAGTTGTGTGTTGGTTGTGAGGTCATTTTCGAAATAATTATGAATGATAGTGTCCCATGCATTTGTTCAACATGGGAAATGACAAGTTTCTAGGTCAAAAGTTTTAGTTTAGACATGACGATGGTTGCCAGTTTAATAACTAGATTGGTGGGTTATTAAATAAATAATGCCGGACATTTCACACAGTGCCATCTAACCCCAAACGAAGCAAAGCTTGTACTAAGTATGGGAACCGGATAACAGATATAATACTTGTGTACATGTTTTTTGTAAATACATATAATATACTTATAACCTACTTATAATATATAGAGAAACAACCAGACCCGGAACAAATATCAGTAGATCATGCAAACATTTGTTCTGCGGTGGGAATCGAACCCGCAACCTCCTGCGTCTCAGACGGTTATTCGCCCACTGCACCACGGAGGACGTCAGTATCTTGCTAATACTATGAGTTCTATTACTGGGGTAGTAAACCATTTGACCACTGCCTCACCTGATGGTGAAAGGTGACGTCAAAGATGTAGCACGTATGTAGTTTCAACGTAACGATTATTAAAATTTAAAACATACGGATTCCCTGTGGACCCAACAAAGAAGAAGGTTATGTACAAGCTCGATATACAAATAATATCCAATCCGCGCCCATTTGAATTCGTCGGGCGTAAGAAATAAAGGTTAGGAGTGATCTATCTATTTTCTTGGATAATCCCCGGGACACTCCATCCATTACTGAGTGTCACTCATGAGCCATCCCTCACTGGTACCAACTTTGTTGATTGAATTCATCTTTTAAACTCTGTCAACGCTTTTAAATAGAAGAATTTCATGGTTCAGCATTCAGAGTTCGTCAAACTTAAAATGACTAGTGGTTCGCCCCGAACTGAGATCTCGCGAGACTCCCATAAAAACAAAAAAATATTATTAGTACTTAGCTAATCTTTGACTATCAAAATAGTACCACGAAATGAATAACAAACTAACTTGACCTACAGTTTCATTCAAATTACAGGTAACGGGAGTTTATGTAAATTGGATAAACTTTTTTGGGTACAAATTGCAGTTATTCTGGATTTTAGACTTTTCCCTATATTTGTGCCACTAAAGCTACACGCATAACCAATTTCAGTACTGTGGGATGTGGGGTGTACCCTGTGAATTTTGTCAAAGTTCAGTTTTTATTATGGCTAATAACTTAAAAACTACAAGGTTTAAACTAAAAATAAATGGGGTCGAAATGTACTCACAAATACCTTTTGCCACTTGACCGGATAGTCTCATTTTGGTTTTATTTACCCTTCTTGAACTCCAACATCTCCACATCCACATTTTTAACTCATTGAGTCACACCAAAGTTGTGCCATCACTACCTGCTTATATACCAAATTTCACGATGATCGGGTAAACGCTTCGAAAGTTATCCTCGGACAAACAAACATACATACAACGCCGATTTGTCCAAGTTGATTTAGAGAACTCGCTTCGCTCCATCAAAAATGTTTAACTGCATTAGAAAGACTATTCAGCTAGAACTAAGTCAAACCTATTAAATCTGTTACACAAATGTTGAACAAATTTTTTGGACAAAAATGCCAACAAGATTTATGGATATACTAGCACACGAGAAATGTGCCAAAAACAAATGTTCTCGAAATTCTCTTTGCAATTCGCAAGTTGAGAGTGACTGATCTTGTGCGGCCCGCATCCATCACTTCCTAGCCTCCCTAGTACTCCTAGCTTTCCTTCACTCTCGATCATTGTCTTTCTTGCGTCGTCACGTCACGTTTGTAAAATAATTATAAATAAGCTATAAAACATTTTTCAAGTTAACAATCCGCTCTGCTTTTACTTATTGTTAGGAACCTGGGCTATTAAACATGGAGGAAAGCTAGGAGAGTGAAGGAAACGCTGCCCAGGAGCGCAGAGTTCTCCAGTGCATGGTAGGTTAGTCTAAGCGCTTCTACTTTAGAACCTTTTTCCCGACTTCTCCGGGCTATATCTAGCATCAACAGTCTCGACATATACCACATAAATCCAGTGTATCCAAGTTTGTGAACGTCAAACAAAACTTTCCGCAAGTTGAATTTTGTATGCATAGATGCAGGCTGAGTGTATATAAATGAATTTTACTATCATGGCAAAGTTAGCAAAACTGTACATAGGTATAATAGAACACATTTCTCGTAAGCCTTGTATAAAAATGTGAGTATCGTAGGTAATAAAGTTGACTTCTAGGTCTTATCTTCTAGCTCTTCTAGCGTTATCTTATAATGAATTTATTTTTGTTAAAGCTTCTTAGAAACTTTCTATCGCAAGTCGTAAATTTATGTTTATTTTTAACCTAAAATGATGCCTGTCGTTTTAGTTTTGTAGATGAATCACAATAAGACATCGCATATGAAGATCATAATAAAACGGAGAGACTATAATTTGTGAAAAATCTTAATACGAGTAATCTTTAATTTATAACAAACCTACGTTAGAAAAAAACCAAGTTTCCCGTCACGTAAAAATTCAATTGCCAAAAGGCTAAATTTAATATTGAAGCGGTGAGAAAAACAAATTGCAACTTCTTGAATAAAAGCTTGCTATTCCGCAGAGCGGATAGCCTCGGAAATCCGGTCAAGAGAATAATTTGATCTGACACCCGGAGTTACGTAGACCGCAAGGATCCAGTGCATCTGGATTTCTTCAACTACGAGGTGGCTCCCAAAATTGAGTGATATTTATCAGAACTTGAAATAGAGAAAATACATTATTTGCTGAGTACATAACTTGCTCAGTCGGGTAAGTGTAATCAATGTACTCATAAAACTCCTGACGACCTCCGTGGCGCAGTGGGCGAATAGCCGACTGAGACGCAGGAGGTAGCGGGTTCGATTCCCGCTGCGGAACAAATGTTTGCATGGTCTACAGATATTTGTTCCGGGTCTGGATGTTTTTCTATATATTAAAAGTATATATTTACAGAAAAAAAAGTATACATGTATTCTATCAGTTATCTGGTCCCCATAGTACAAGCTCTGCTTAGTTTGGGGGTGGATAGCGCTGCGTGAAATGTCCAGTAATATTTATTATTTATTATTATTAAAACTTCAGTAGGTAGGTATGTTCTTTTTTAGAGTTTTTTCTTTCGACTACTGAGACAGTTTTCCAAATAAAATAGGTTTGCCGCGTAATTTTTATTTTGAAAATAATGCTCTCCTGAGAGTTTTTCTCACTTTTTAGAAGAAGTAAACCGGCGAATTCAGCTGGGCTGGGCAGCGTTTGGGAAACTTCGTCAGGTCTTCTCGTCACCCATCCCACAATGCCTAAAAACAAAAGTATTTAACCAGTGCGTCCTACCTGTGATGACCTACGCAGCCGAAACGTGGACATTTACGGTGGGACTGGTCCACAAACGGAAAGTCGCTCAGCGAGCTATGGAAAGGGCTATGCTCGGAATTTCTCTGAAGGATAGAATCAGAAACGAGGTTATCAGACAGAGAACCAGGGTGATCGGCATAGCTCAGAGGGCCAGCAAGCTGAAGTGGCAGTGGGCCGGTCATATCTGCCGCAGAACCGATAACCGTTGGGATAAACGTGTTCTGGAGTGGAGACCACGTCTAGGCAAGCGAAGTGTAGGACGCCCTCCGGCTAGATGGAGTGACGATTTGCGCGCTGTGGCTGGCAAGGATTGAATGAGAAGAGCTGAGAATCGAGCTCAATAGCGCACCCTGGGAGAGACCTACGTATAGCTGTGGACTGCTATAGGTTGATGATGATGATGAGAGTTTTTCTTAGTTTTCTCTGAAACGAATGATCAAATCAAATCAGATTTACAAGTTGAAGTGGAAGTGGGCGGGGCACATTACTCAAAGAAATGACGGCCGTTGGGGCAGAAAAGTAATAGTTTTGTAATAGTAGCAATTAGCCTATACTCACCCATTTACGGATGGATGATGATGATAACTCATTCAAAAATAATGAGCCACTTTTCTCGAATGACATCAAATAAAATTCCTCTTTGTCCCATTTCCTAGCTGACTCAACGTCTAGGAATGCTACTTTGTGTTATCCTTTAAATTTGAGGGTAAATTAATGATGTCATACAACTGGCCAGGAATAAGGAGAGCTATTTCAGGAACTCGAGTCATGCATTTTGATTGTTGACTAGGCAATAAAGATATTTTTTTCAGGGTCTTGCCAATGTAGATTAATTTAACAAGGACGCCTTTCTATTGCAAACTATCTTTATATTATATAAAGCTCGATTACCACTGACTGACTGACTGACTGACTGACTCACTGACATGTTTGTTCTCCCAGATGCCCCCTCGTAGGGTCAAAATGTTTGGTGGGATCGTATAGAGGGAGTCCCGATGAGTTGGGAATAAATCCTAAAGTACCCCTTTTGTCCCCCATTCGCTCCCATCCACCTCGTATCTCGGAAAGTATAGGTCTTACAGCGTTGGTGCAAAAACTAATGTTGCAGAGGACATTTTTTATATCCGATTCTATGAAAAAAAAATTGTCTTTCATACAAAAAAAAAATTGTCCCATACAAAATATTTCTGTATGAATACCGTAAACCGTATATTTCGTTTGCCGTAATTTTCATACTTATTTTGTAGGGAGCCCACGGCTTGTGTGTACTATAAAATTACTGTAAATTTGCTTGATTCTATTTAATGGTGGTGGAGGGACATAAGATAACTTTCATAGTTTTTGCAAAGGTCATCATCATCATTTTGGAACATCCAATTTTTTTTTTTTTTTAGTATGCAACGTTCATCATGTTTATTTTGGAACATCCACATTTTTTTAATTATGCCTCATCCACAATGATCACTTTGGAACGTCAATTTTTTTTTTATTATGCAACATCCACTGTGATCATTTTGGTACATCATTTTTTTTAATTATGCCTCATCCACAATGATCACTTTGGAACGTCAATTTTTTTTCTTATTATGCAACATCCACTGTGATATTTTGGTACATAATTTTTTTTAATTATGCCTCATCCACAATGATCACTTTGGAACGTCAATTATTATTATTTTTTTTATTATGCAACATCCACTGTGATCATTTTGGTACATCATTTTTTTAATTACGCCTCATCCACAATGATCACTTTGGAACGTCAATTATTTTTTATTTTTTTATTATGCATCATCCACTGTGATCATTTTGGTACATAATTTTTTTTAATTATGCCTCATCCACAATGATCACTTTGGAACGTTAATTATTTTTTTTATTATGCATCATCCACTGTGATCATTTTGGAACATCATTTTTTTTAAGTATGCCTCATCCACAATGATCACTTTGGAACGTCAATTTGGAACCACAATGATGCGCACGAGCTACGAAGGGAGCTTCGGAACTTTTCCACTTTCTCCTCTCCAGAAAGGTCCATTCTCCTCTCCTCTCTTTTTTAAGTTAATAATTTTTATATATGCATAATGACTTTCATGGATTTACAATATAATTCTCACTTGTACATAACATAACCTCCGTTATTATTGCTTATTGTTATTAGTGTATTTTCATGTAGGTATCTGTTATTAGTATTGTTGTATCGCTTATTCATTTTATTATTATTTTTAGTATTATATTTTTAAATTTGTGACGTCACCCTACACAAGGCTCTGCCTGAAAACCAGCGCTGCTTTGCACAAAGGAGCTTAAAGCTGAGGCAGGACCTGTTTGGCCACGCGTGGGACGGAGCGGGACTAGTTAGTACACCTACCTACTGGCTGGGTAGGTACTTGTGTTCTACCCATGTTATACTCGTAATATCTCATTCTACTGTATTTTTCCTGTCTATCTACTATTTTGTTTGTGATCCGTTCTGTGTTTCTTTGTGTGTGTCAAATAAAATTTATTCTATTCTATTCTATTCTATTCAATTAGTATTATTTTTTTTGTATTATGCAACATCCACTGTGATCATTTTGGTACATCATTTTTTTAATTACGCCTCATCCACAATGATCACTTTGGAACGTCAATTTTTTTTTTTTTTATTATGCATCATCCACTGTGATCATTTTGGAACATCATTTTTTTTTAAATTATGCCTCATCCACATGATTATTCTGGAACGTCAATTTTTTTTTATTATGCAACATCCACTGTGATCATTTTGGAAAATCAATTTTTTTTGTAGCACAAATTTTTGGTGGAATCGTTATTTTACGGTCATCATCGCCCTTGCCATCATTTTGAATTCTTCTCTCACTTCCTTTTCGTTTTCGAATGTTTCTTCCACATTGATATCCTCTTTAATTGTTTCTATAACTTCGAAATCCTCTTTGATGGCATTTTTACTTCTATATACTTTTGAATTGTTTTTTCTATTTTTCTATTTTCTTCAATTACTTCTCTTACTTCAATATCGACTCTACAAAATTATGGGTTTTAATACAAATCTTAAATCGCTCGTATTTTCTAAACGGGAAGAGTTACCCCCAGCAAACTTTTACAAAATATTGGTACTAATTTTTGGTGGAATAGTTTTTTTATTACCATCATTGCCCTTGACATCCTTTTTGAATGCTTCTCTTACTTCGTCTTCCGCTTTGAATGCTTCTTTCACCTCGATATCCTCTATTTTTACTTCTTCCACTTTGATATCCTTTTTAATTGCTTTTTCTAATTATATATTTTCTTCAATTGCTTCTTTTACTACAATTTCCACTCTATAAAATTATGGGTTTTAATACAAATCTTAAATCGCTCGTATCTTCTAAACGGGAACAGTTACGCCTAGCAAACTTTTACAAAATATTGGTACAAATTTTTGGTCGAATAGTTTTTTTTTACCATCATTGCTCTTGACATCCTTTTTGAATGCTTCTCTCACTTGGTCTTCCTCCTTGAATGCTTCTTTCACCTCGATATCCTCTATTTTTGCTTCTTCCACTTTGATATCCTTTTTAATTGCTTTTTCTATTTATATATTTTCTTCCATTGCTTCTTTTACTACAATTCCCACTCTACAAAATTATGGGTTTTAATACAAATCTTAAATCGCTCGTATCTTCTAAACGGGAACAGTTACGCCTAGCAAACTTTTACAAAATATTGGTACAAATTTTTGGTAGAATAGTTTTTTTAATACCATCATTGCCCTTGACATCCGTTTTGAATGCTTCTCTTACTTCGTCTTCCACTTTAAATGCTTCTTTCACCTCGATATCCTCTATTTTTGCTTCTTCCACTTTGATATCCTTTTTAATTGCTTTATCTACTTATATATTTTCTTCAATTGCTTCTTTTACTTCAATTCCCACTCTACAAAATTATGGGTTTTAATACAAATCTTAAATCGCTCGTATCTTCTAAACGGGAACAGTTACGCCTAGCAAACTTTTACAAAATATTGGTACAAATTTTTGGTCGAATATTTTTTTTATTACCATCATTGATCTTGAAATCCTTTTTGAATGCTTCTTTCACCTCGATATCCTCTATTTTTGCTTCTTCCACTTTGATATCCTTTTTAATTGCTTTTTCTACTTATATATTTTCTTCAATTGCTTCTTTTACTATAATTTCCACTCTACAAAATTATGGGTTTTAATACAAATCTTAAATCGCTCGTATCTTCTAAACGGGAAGAGTTACGCCTACCAAACTTTTACAAAATATTGGTACAAATTTTTGGTGGAATAGTTTTTTTAATACCATAATTGCTCTTGACATCCTTTTTGAATGCTTCTCTCACTTGGTCTTCCTCCTTGAATGCTTCTTTCACCTCGATATCCTCTATTTTTGCTTCTTCCACTTTGATATCCTTTTTAATGTCTTTTTCTACTTATATGTCTTCTTCAATTGCTTCTTTTACTTCAATTTCCACTCCACAAAATTATGGGTTTTCATACTAAACTTAAATCGCTCGTATCTTTTAAACGGGAAGAGATAGCTCGAGGAAACTTTTACAAAATATTAGTATAAGTTTTTGGTGAAACCGTTTTTTATTTTTATCATTGTCCTCGACGTCTTTTACTCAATTTCAATTTCCTCTTTAATTGTTTCTGCTACTTCGATATCCTATTTGATTGCTTCTTTCACTTCAATATCATCTTTGATTGCTGCTTCCACTTGGATATCCTCTTTGATTTAATTGCTTCTTCCATTTCGATCGTCTTTGACTGCTTCTTACACATGGATATCCTCTTTGATAGCTTTTAACAGCTTGATATCCTCTTTGATTGCTTCTTCGACTTCGATATCATCTTTGATTTCTGCTTCCACTTGGATGTCCTCATTGATTTGATTGCTTCTTCGATTTCGATATCGTCTTTGACTGCTTCTTACACATATATATCCTCTTCGATAGCTTTTAACAGCTCGATATCTTCTTTGATTGCTTCTTCCACTTTGATATCCTCTTTTATTGCTTCTACCATTTCGATATCATCTTCGATTTCCTTTTGATTGCTTCTTGAAGTGCATTATTCTCTTTGATTGCGTCTTCATCTTCGATATCGTCTTTGATAGCATTTTCACTGCGATATCCTCTGTGATGGCTTCTTCCACTTCGATACCTTCTTTGATTGCTTCTTCCACTTCGATATCCTCTTTGATTGCTTCTTCCACTTCGATATCGTCTTTGATTGCTTTTTTTACTTCGTCATTCCCTTAGAATGCTTCTAACACCGTGGTATCCTCTTTGATTGCTTACTCAACTTCAATTTCCTCTTAGATTGTTTTTCCTACTTCGATATCCTATTTGATTGCTTCTTCCACTTCAATATCCTCTTTGATTACTCCTTCCACTGCGATATCATCTTCAATTTCCTTTTGATTGCTTCTTGCACTGCAATATTCTCTTTGATTGCGTCTTGGTCTTCGATATCGTCTTTGACAGCATTTTCACTTCGATGTCCTCTGTGATGGCTTCTTCCACTTCGATACCCTCTTTGATTGCTTCTTCCACTTCGATATCCTCTTTGAATGCTTCTTACACTTCGATATCGTCTTTGACTGTTTCTTCCACTTCGATATCGTCTTTGATTGCTTTTTTCACTTCGTCATTCTCTTAGAATGCTTCTACCACCTCGGTATCCTCTTTGACTGCTTACTCAACTTTAATTTCCTCTTTGATTGTTTCTGCTATTTCGATATCCTATTTGATTGCTTCTTTCACTTCAATATCCTCTTTTATTGCTTCTTCCACTTCGATATCATCTTTGATTTCTGCTTCCCTTTGGAAATGCTCTTTGATTTGATTGCTTCTTCCATTTCGATATCGTCTTTGACTGCTTCTTACACATGGATATCCTCTTTGATGGCTTTTAACAGCTCGATATCCTCTTTAATTACTTCGTCGACTAAAAGAAAAACACGCGAGCTGCGAGCAGCTCGCGCACAACGCAACCTCTAGTCTAATATATAAAATTCTCGTGTCACAGTGTTTGTAACAAAACTCCTCCGAAACGGCTTGACCAATTCTTCTGAAATTTTTTGTATATATTCGGTAGGTCTGAGAATAGGACGTAAACTATTTTTCATACCTCTATGCGATAAGGGTGGGCCACACCGAAAAAAATATTCTTATTTTTTTGACCGAATTTTTAATTTTAATTTTTTCGTGATTTTCTTCACCCTTCTACCACCAATCCCTATTTTTAATAGCGATATTAGTACTTTAATTATTTTTTACTTTGAATATAGAGATATGTAGTTGATTATAGCGGGTGCGCGCACAGAAAAGGACATTGAAAAAAAAAATTTAACTCAGCTTAGCAACAAAAAATTTATTGACTCTAAGGCGGTACGAAGTTCGCGAGGTCAGCTAGTTTTTTTATATATTAAACTATGAGTGCAACGCCTTGCCTGAGTCTATGTTTCTGATAATTGTGCAACCAAATATATCAAAATTCAGTTTTGTTACAACATTTTGACAATTTCATTGCAATAGACAATCAACACACAATTATTTCCTTTTTGGGTACTACGAGGGTCATTCAATAAATACTTAGCCTACAAAAAGTAAACGAAAATTTTGGAAAAGTGGCAATTTATTTTTCAACATAGTCTCATTTTAGTTCGATACACTTAGCCCAGCGATGCTCCAACTTTTTTAACCCGTCCGAAAAATAGTTTTTGTCAAACTCTGCAAAATAGGCCTCCGTGGCGGCGATGACCCCCTCATTTGATGAGATTTTTTCAGATTAGGAAACAGAAAGAAGTCACAAGGGGCCAAATCTGGAGAATACGGTGGATGGGGCAGCAATTCGTAGCGTAATTCGACCAATTTGGCCATGGCAACGGCAGACGTGTGAACCGGTGCGTTGTCGTGGTGAAACAGCACTTTTTTCTTTGCCAGATGGGGTCGTTTTTTCTTTAATTCGGCGTCGAATCGGCCCAATAAATCGGCATAGTAAAGCCCTGTAATTGTTTTACCCTTCTCGAGGTAATCGATGTAGATCACACCTTGTGAATCCCAGAAAACGGTGGCCATAACTTTTCCAGCCGATTTTACAGTTTTCGCCTTCTTTGGAGCACGTTCCCTCGGTCTGGATCCATTGTTTTGATTGCTCCTTGGTCTCTGGTGTGTACCAGTGGATCCAGGTTTTATCGACGGTCACAAAACAACGCAAAAACTCCGCTGGATTCCGCTTAAACAGCGCCAAACACGTCTCCGATGTGGTCTCACGGTTGCACTTGTTTTCCGGTGTTAGTAAACGCGGCACCCATCGCGACGACAGCTTTCTCATGCCGAGTTCATCGTGAAGAATATGATGCACTGTTCCTTCTGAAATGCCTACAGTCTCAGCTAGTTCCCGAACCTTCAATCGGCGATCTGCCAATACGAGATCATGGATTTTTTTTAATGTTTTCCTCCGTAGCAGCTGTTTTCGGTGCACCTGGACGTGGTTCATCAAAAACCGACGTACGGCCACGTGCAAACTCGTTGAACCAATTCTTGACGGTGGCCATCGATGGAGAAGAGTCACCGTACACAGTATCCAAGCGCTCTTTGATTTCGATGCGCGTTTTCCCTTCCAAAAATAGGAATCGAATCACCGAACGATATTGCTCTTTTTCCATTTTTGTAAAACCGATCGATACGTTCGCTTCCATAAGTTGTCAAATTAAAACAAATGAAGGGATTGGAATGAAAATTTGAAAAAATAATTTAAAAAGAATGTGCTACACTGTGGTAAAACTCCTTTGAAACTACAGCGCCCTCTGGCGATGAGGCTAGGTACTTATTGAATGCACCTCATATATAACACGGCAGAAAAACCTGAGGTTAAACTAAAAACTCGATAAGAGGTAATAGATAAAATAGGTCATTGAACTCATCTACAAAAGATACTAGATAGTAAAGTTATTATGATTGTAAATCATTACTAATCTATTGATAAGATTACGTAAGTAGACCCATTACCCAAAATACGGGATTATCGTGTTATCTGAGGTATTTTTAACAGACTCAAAAAACTCGTTCTGCGAACATTTTTTACCGCGTTCTCCGATGAAAACTTCAATGATTATTTGTTAGAAACCCCTTTTAGGTGTGGTTTTAGGATGAAAGAAGAGCACGCGGCGGAAATACGAATGTTTAATGGATGTGTGGGGTAACGAGGATGGATAAGATTAAGGAATTACTATATTAGAGGATGTTTGAAAGTAGCGCCAGTGATAGAAACGTTGAGGAGTAATAGGCTAGCGTGGTACCGAAACACAGCAATGCTGCTTGGCGGTTGAAATAGATATGGTGGTAGTACTGCCTCATGACTCTGAAAGTCTTAATTTGTGACTGTCGATCGATGGTAATAGTAGTACTACCACAAATTAAGGCTTTCAGAGTCACGAGGCACTCTTGGGTTTGCCTTGATATTAACGGATCAACTAGTACCTATCGAGCGACGTTTCTCAAGGACCACATCACTTGGATGAGACAGTGATTGGCATTCACTAAGCGCTTCCGTGCTTCAACGAGCACGTCTCAGCTAAAACAGATGTTTGGTCATGTCGAAGGCTTTGGGGCAGCCTGTACATAATATGTGTCGGTACACTTCAACACCAGAGTTAACTAGTAACATGAACAATTTTACTTTTTAATGAAGGTAGTTCATTAAAGACCACGGTAGATGGCTTCATGGCTTCAGACTGAGCGGTCGAGATTTAACCGAGTGGCACACAGAGATGGGTTAGAGAGATCATATTACTCGTAAAAAGTAATTTTATAACACAACAATATTTTGTTGAATCTTCACGACTTTCCCATAATAATAAATATCTAGGTCTATAATATCATAATTCTGCGCATCATTGTGAATGAAGATTGCAATAATTACAATAAAACAATAGCAGATACCATCAGGATTCCCACGAAAATAAAACTTGATGGCTGTGCTCCAAAACAAGTTTAATGTGACGAAAGTCAAGACTACAGTCTGATGTACACCGAAGCGTCCATTAGTTTCTTGTAGAGTGGACGTATGTACCTATATTTTATAAAGCTTCTAATATGTGTTCATAGATGGCATTGCGAGTTCTGAAGTACTCAAGTGTCAACGTCATGTTGTTAAATTCATCATCTGCTTTAAATGGCATGGATGCGAAAGCAAAATTAAATTGTGAGTCGAAAAAAATACTGTTTTCATAGCCACCCTTGACAGCTTCATTTATCTGGGGAAAAAAACAACTTAAATAATTGTTACTGAAATCCCTCATGGAACCTCATCTAGTGCACCCAGACAGACTAATATTGAAGGAAAGTTAGTGGCAATAAAAAGTAACTTTTTAACAAAAATATAACCGATTTCAGATAACAGTAAAAAATATAGATCGATCTAAAAGTATATCTTTTCAAATAAAAAACTAATTTACCAAATAGGTTGATATATAACGGTATTCTGAGCTAACAAACATAACACAAAATTAAAAAAAATTGAAGACTAAGATTCTCCGATGAAATGGAACCACACGGGAAATACCAGCTATCAAATAAAAAAAAATCATCAAAATCGGTTCACCCAGTCGTAAATTCTGAGGTAACAAACATAAAAAAATATAGTCGAATTGAGAACTTCCTCCTTTTTTGAAGTCGGTTAAAAATATTAGAATGTCTTTTAACATTGAATTCAGTGGTAAATGATCCTCTATGTGGCTGGATATTGCCCTATACATTTTCTCTATCTTGTCATAACCATTGAATATCCCAGTAAATCTACTGAATAATAACTGTATGGCAAAATATAAGAGTGTGTTAGACGATTTTTTTCTTCAGTGATAGCTTTAGAAGTTATCTTGAATGAATGAATAAAAACCACTTTATTGAAAGCCAAGCAGCATTGCTATATTTCGGTTTGGAGGGTATAGTTTCTGGTCGTCTTGCGACGCACAAAGTAAGTAGGATTCTGTAGACGCTTTGGTTGACAGTGTAACTTAAGTCACGAAAGTAACAAAGCCAGCAAAAGTTGCATTGAAAGGAAGAGTTTGGGAAAAGTTACAATACTCGGGTAGTACGCCACTAAATCAGGGAAAGTTATGGTAATTAGAGAAGCGATTAACAAGTTCCGTGGGGCTTCTACGAATTACAGAACGTTTAATACTTTTATTAAGGTTCCTCCTACACAAACAATCATTTGACATTCACTAGATAACTGAACCGCAGAAATGTCTAAACATATGCGTATCGAATTAGTTACGTCTTAATATTCCCGCAAAATCAATAAAATTGCACACTTTCACTAATAAATATCCAAGTATTCATTATTTTCACTTATTAGAAATGACATAAAAAAATGATTTTTTTGAATTATTATGTCTTTTATGAATGCAAGCGTGTAATTTTATTGATTTTGCGAGAATAATAAGACGTAGGTAACTCATTCGATACGCATATTATATTTAGACATTTCTGCCGTTCAGTTATCTAGTGAATCACCACTGAACATTTATACTCGTATAGGCATCGTACCACCTATTTATTTGGTTTTGCCTTTCTCCAGTTATAGTCAGGGCATTAAACTAACCATTTTAATAATATAACATAACCGTTACTATATATACTATAAGTGGTTATAGGAACAATGGTAAATGCTCGCAATTCACCAGTGTGACAACGTTCTAACGTATTTGCAAGAGCAGCTCTATCTCATCGACCCCGCTTTATAATGCAAAGGTCGTAGTGTGAAACCTATAAATTAATGAACGTTGCAGCAAATAAGGTGAGTTACTAGTATATTAATGAAACACAGTCGCATTTTATATAAATAACATTATGCAGTGGTTGTTATATATTTGGAGGATAATATTATGGAGCCAAATAAAATGCGTAGAATAAGTAAAATACAATTCTATTTTTAACTCAATATTAGCTGTACCTAGTTAGTAGACTGATTGTTACATTATAATTGCTAGAGTTTTTAGTCTTATCAACTTCAAGCACATAGTTTTTTTTTATCTTGCTGGCATAGCATAGCAAGCTTTGAGATTGGACTTGGAATGAACAGGGAAAAAACCAAGGTCATGACCAACAGCGTTAAGATCAGAATAACGGTGGATGCAGAGGACCTAGCATATGTCTAAGAGTATATCTACCTAGGCCAAATAGTCTCCTTCGAGAACATGCAGGTCAAGGAAATCGCTCGGCGAACCGAAAACGCCTGGAGGAGCTATTGGGCCATGGGAGATATGATGAAAGGAGATCTTCCCTTAGCGCCTAAGAAAGCTAATGGACGTATGCATCCTTCCCGTTTTGACATATGGTGCGCAGAACTGGTCACTGACTAACATTTTAAAGTCCAAGCTCAAAGTTTGTCAGCGTGCGATGGAACGCAGCATCTTGGGTGTCAAACGAACGCAGAGTCCGGAACACTGAACTGCGCTCAAAGACCAAAATTGTCTACGTAGCCACCAAAGCCGCTCAGCTGAAGTGGAACTGGGCTGGGCATGTCTGTCGCATGCCAAGTGAGCTGTGGGCAAGGAAAGCCACCAAGTGGTGTCCTGACCCAACGAGAAGGCGACGCGGCAGACCGAAACGTAGATGGCGGGACGAGCTGGATAAATTCCTAACGGATTGGCAACAATCAGCTCAGGACCGCGAAGTCTGGAAAGAATGGGGGGAGGCCTTTGCCCAGCAGTGGGACACGAATGGCTGATAATAAAAATAATAAAATAAAAATATTGCTGGACATTTCACACAGCGCTATCTAGCCCCAAACTTGCTTGCATTATGAGAACCAGATAAATAATGAACATGATAGAATACTTAAGTATATACATTTTTTTTGTAAATACATACTTATAATATATAGAGAAACAACCAGACCCGGAACAAATATCTGTAAATCATACAAACATTTATTCCGCGGCGGGAATCGAACCCGCTACCTCTTGCGTCTTAGCCGGCTATTCGCCCACTGCACCACGGAGGTCGTCATTGTAAAGCCTCTAATTTCACTGGCAACCAGACCCTTCAAACCAAAACACAGCAATGCTGCTTAGGCGAGCCCTTTCACGAGGAACTCTTCTACTCTAAATCAACCATGACAACATCTCGGTGTTGATCCATCTCCAGAGAGTTTTAATTTGGCCTTTAATTCTCATGACCCTATAAGGGAATATATTCCTTCACAAGGGCATTATATAACATTAAAACTATAAAGTGTTTATTTGGATCGAAGAAAACATGATGGGATTCCAGCAATTGTACTTAAATCCTGTGCGTCTGAGCTCGCTCCTGTACTGACACGCCTCTTTCGCCGCTCTGTTGAGGCTGGACATGTGCCGAAATCATGGAAGCTGGCTAATGTGCAGCCTGTGCCCAAAAAAGGTAGTCGTGCTGACCCATCAAATTATAGGCCCATCTCGGTCACGTCCATAATTTGTAAGACTATGGAACGTGTTCTGAACAACAGGCTCCTGGCACACCTAGAAGCTAATAACCTCCTCAGTGATCGCCAATACGGCTTCCGCCGAAACCGTTCAACTGGGGATCTTCTGGCGTATGCCACGCATTTATGGAGCGAGGCCATTGAGAAATACGGAGAAGCGCTTGCTGTTTCTCTCGACATCTCAAAGGCCTTTGACAGGGTCTGGCATGATAGCCTTATAAGTAAGCTTCCATCTTTCGGTCTACCCACTGGTCTTTGTGTTTGGATCTCGGACTTTTTGAGAGACCGATCGATACGAGTCGTCGTTGATGGCTGCTCGTCCGATCAATTGGCGATTAACGCCGGAGTCCCTCAAGGGTCGGTACTCTCTGCAACTCTCTTCTTGCTGCATATCAACGATCTGCTAAAGCCTGGAACCTTTGGGTATGCGGACGACAGCACAGTTGTGGAGAGTTACACATCTACTGCACGAGCCAGTGGGGCGCAGATTCAGTCTCACAGAGAGGCCATGGTTGAGCGCTTAAACTTGTCCTTAAAGGCGGTCTCCGACTGGGGCGATGCCAACCTGGTTAAGTTTAATGCTAATAAAACCCAGGCGTGCCTGTTTTCTGCGAAACGGAGCCCATTTGATCTGGCTCCTACTTTCCGTAATGTACCCGTGCCGATTTCTGACCACCTCGAGCTTCTTGGTATCTCATTAACACCCACTCTCAATTTTGGCTCATACATTGAGTCGAAAGCCCAGCTGGCGGCTAAGAAGCTTGGAATACTTGCAAAGGTGAGGCAATACTTCACACCGGGACAGTTGCTCAACTTATACCAAGCACAAGTCCGATCATGTCTGGAGTACTGTTCTCACCTCTGGGACGGATCAGCGAAGTACCAGCTAGAGGCTCTAGATTCAATTGAGAGAAGAGCCAAGAAGCTCATTTGCAATGACGAGTTAGCAAAAGCAAGGCTCCACAGCCTCGAGCATCGTCGAAAGGTTGCAAGCCTCTCGGTTTTTTATCGGATACATTTCGGAGAGTGTGCTGCGGAGCTTTTCAACCTAATCCCACCATCCCCATTCTATGATCGGACAACCAGACGCTCCGCGTTGCGCCACCGCTACATGGTAGACATACCTCCCATACGCACAAAGCGGTACTCTTCCACCTTTATTATGCGCACCGCCAAGGAGTGGAACGCCTTGCCTGAGTCTGTGTTTCCTGATAACTACAACCTAGGGATCTTCAAGTCACGAGTGAATAGGTTTCTTCTAGGCAAGCGTGTACCATCGTAGACTGCATCATCGCTTACCATCAGGCGAGATAGTGGTCAAACGCTAGCCTATAATTTATAAAAAAAAAAAAAAAAAAAAAAAAAAAACGGTACGGGTACGGACTCACATTTTCTACCAGAAACAGTTTGTCAATAACTGGCTACGAATTAAAAATAAGCATGTGTGCAATTCACACGTGGTAGAAGTGAAACCTTCAAATACCACGCGCATGTGCTTGGGATCTATCGACTCACTCTCTTTCTCTCTCCTATTTTCTACCTTTGTATATCTTTCTTTCTCTCTCCCTCTTGCGTTGGAATATTGGACGCTACTCGTTGCTAACGCTCGCGCTGGCCTGTAACAGGTATACTACGCGCATGCGTTCAAGTGCCACGCATTCACTCTCGCTCTGCCTCTTTCTATTTCCCCTCCCCAGGAGCGTTGAACGTTTAACGCTACAGTGCTTTCATACCCCCTCCATGGTAGCGTTAAACGTTTAACGCCACCTTGTTGGAAGTCGCATTAGAAGTTTCACTTCAATAAGGCATTGCTACAAAAGTGAACATTAAGAGACTTCCATCATTGTGTGATGTAGACATTTCAGCAATAATAATGCTCGTCTATGAACAAAATAAATGAAGGGATAAAAATTTCCACCAATCTTCTAATATAAAAAATCTCGTGTCGCGGTTTTAGTGGTCGCACTCCACCGAAACGGGTTGACCGATTTTAATGATTTTTTTGTATATTTGGTAGGTATGTGAATAGGTTGTAAAGTAATTTTCACCCTTCTACCCCCACCCCCCCATTTTCTAATCGCAATTTTAATGTTTTTGTAAGAACAATATCCATATAATTTAACCGTTGTTCATTGACGTGAAGTCATTTACATGAAGTGTCGTGTCACTTTGACAAGAGTGTTTATATAGTTTTTATCCCGAAGTTCCCACGGGAACGGGAAATTTCAAGCGTGCGAAGCCGCGGGCGGGCCAACTTGTTAAACCATAGTGTTACGCCGAGGCTGTTAAACAATGAGTAATAATCGTAACTTCTCGAACGCTTTTGTCTTGCTGCGTTATTGTTGTTATTGTCTGCGGTTGCGCACAATGGAGTGGCCATTGTGTCGAGGGACCGACCCTTTTCCTGGAACGATCGAGATCCTTCTCGAACAATCGAAATGTGTGGATATAAATAGGCCGGAGAGATGGCCGGACAGTCAGTCTCGAGTCAGTCCCAGTTGTGAGTCAGTCTCAGCGAGGCCCTGGAGGACTGACGTGGGAAGGGTCTCGCGTGAACAGTAGTTGCTCCCGAGTCAGTCTGGATTAAGCTATACGTGCGATCATTTCGGTGACTTTAAGTGGTGTACAAGTGGTGTGAATTATGTGTTGTGATACGTGTGACCAAGTTCGTGTATTCATCGTCATCGTGTTGAATAAAAGTGTTATTTTGGTCAGACCGATTCCCATTATTTTATCCCGAACCCTCAGCTTGTAACAATTTGGTGTCAGAAGTGGGATAAAATAATGCCGGTTCTCCCAAAGGATAACGTGGACGGTGTCAGGACGAGAGGTCAACAACAACAGGAAATGGATGAAAGGCGGTTTGGGGAGTCTCCAGTTCAAGAAGCTCGGCAGAGTCGTCAGGCGATGGAGATGGAATTAGCCGCCGCCGAATCATTTGGAGCATCATCATCATCATCCGTGGGGCAAGCTCCTGTGACAGGCGATATTGCTGCTATTATGGCAATGCTTTGTCGTCAAGAAGAACAGCGTCGTCAGCAAGAAGAGCATGCTCGGTTGCAGGAGGAAGAACGCCGTCAGCATAAAGAAGAGAAGCGTCGTCAACAGGAAGAGCCGGCTCGGTTGCAGGAGGAATAACGCCGTCAGCATTAAGAAGAGAAGCGTCGTCAACAGGAAGAGCAGGCTCGGTTGCAGAAGGAACAGCGACATGAACAGGTAGAGCAGACTCGGTTGCAAGAGGAACAGCGACGTCAGGATAAAGAAGAGCAGCGTCGTCAACAGGAAGATCAGCGACGTTGGCCATAAGAGCGTGCTCGACTGATGAGGGAATCGTTCGGTTCATCTGGAAAGGAATTCCAGGAAGTGAAAGAACAGATAGAAATCAAGAGAGCCGTGTTTTGGAGGCTGGAATTGGGCTCGACTGATGAGGGAATCGTTCGGTTTATCTGGAAAGTAATTCCAGGAAGTGAAAGAACAGATAGAAATCATGAGAGTCGTGTTTTGGAGGCTGGAATTGGGATCGCTGATGAGAAAGGGACTCTGGGTGTCCTGAAGTACTGGAGACGGCAATGTGGCTCCTCTAGTTGCTACATCTTCAGCGCGAGGTGCGCCTAAAATTGTTCGTGTTGATTGGCTGCCGCGATATGAGGCTAAGAATGCTCGGGACGAGCATGTTTTAGGAGGGGGCAGTGTTACGCCGAGGCTGTTAAACAATGAGTAATAATCGTAACTTCTCGAACGCTTTTGTCTTGCTGCGTTATTGTTGTTATTGTCTGCGGTTGCGCACAATGGAGTGGCCATTGTGTCGAGGGACCGACCCTTTTCCTGGAACGATCGAGATCCTTCTCGAACAATCGAAATGTGTGGATATAAATAGGCCGGAGAGATGGCCGGACAGTCAGTCTCGAGTCAGTCCCAGTTGTGAGTCAGTCTCAGCGAGGCCCTGGAGGACTGACGTGGGAAGGGTCTCGCGTGAACAGTAGTTGCTCCCGAGTCAGTCTGGATTAAGCTATACGTGCGATCATTTCGGTGACTTTAAGTGGTGTACAAGTGGTGTGAATTATGTGTTGTGATACGTGTGACCAAGTTCGTGTATTCATCGTCATCGTGTTGAATAAAAGTGTTATTTTGGTCAGACCGATTCCCATTATTTTATCCCGAACCCTCAGCTTGTAACAATATAATCGTACCGCACTGTGGACAGAAAAAACAGTAAATCCAATCAAAACCAGATTAGCACTGATGTTTATTTACCGAGGTTTTTATATAATTGCTTAGGACACTATGCCTCGAGCACTCTGTAATTAGTCTTTGAAAGGCAAACGCACAAAGACCATTGCAAATAAACAAGAGAGTAAATAGCGATTTGTTTATGTTGAAAATGGGAGTTAAATTGTTTACTGATTGTTTTGTGTTGGATTAAAAACGTGAGAGTTCACATTGAGAGAGGATAGTTAAGTGTTTAGTAATTTTTTTTTTCTCAGGGAAAAAACTGATTGGTAATTTGAATTTAATATATTCATTAAATCAGAAATCAACAGCGTTTCTTAGAAATAAAAACTGAGCTAGTGTACAGGTACTCTTTATGTTATAATTATGATGATGATAATTATAATTCGTTTAAAATATTTTTTCCAAAACATTTGACGGAAAGAAGGAAGTGAGGCTTTTGCCCTGCATTGGGACACCACATTTATTTATAATAATAACTAGCTGACCCACCCGCAGCTTTGCACGCGCAAAGGTGGGCAATAAAAACATTACCCACCTTATGCGTGTTTGGATAAAAAGAAGCCTATCCCAGTCATAATTTATCTGTATACCAAATTATATTAAATGTGGTTTTAACTATAATTATTACATACTAACATCGATACCGCACACACAAAAAATATACTTACTCTACGTAGACCCTTAGAGTCGTAAAATATTATATGAAACGGTACCTAATCCCAAGAGAACGTCAATTCTATACCCATACGCTGCGCTTTGAGGAACTCGCAATGATCTGCCGAGTGTGAAATAGCTGTACCGTTGCATCTCCGAACATATAACGGTGGTAAGTGGTAACATTTGATACTCGTATTGCGGTAGTCTACCTTCATAGCTGTTGTTTTTGAAAAATTACATGATTTCCAAAATAACATTTAAAAATTTACATGTCTCAATCACAATCAGATTGAAAAACAAAAGGACTCATTAAATAATAAATATTTAAGTACATGATTGCAATTTGCATTATTTTTTTTAAATGTCTTTAATAACAATACATATTTACATGACCAAAATACAGAAGAAATGGATCATTTTTAAACTTATTACGCTTATCAAACTTTTTAATAAATTTTTTTATTATAAATTTAAAAATTAAATTTAAAAATAACAACCAGTCTTGTTTCTTACCTTTCTTTCCTGGCTTGGTCGCGAAGGAACAGGCAGTAAAGTTGACGTTTCAAAGTGATCCATGTGATTTTAATGAATAAAAATTTTTTACTTGACTTGATTTATTACTATCTTTTTATCGGTCTTGATGTTGAAATGCAAGTTGACGATCAAAAATAATATATTTTCTGGAAATCGCCATCTCGCCTGACCGGACGAGTTATAAGCAGGCGAGTTGACGATTGACTCGCATACCAACTTTTAGTTGAATGCAGGAACCTGGTGACTTCCAAATTTGTTTTCTTATCCTTTGCCAGTCTCTAGAATATAATCTTTTTAATGACCTTTTAATTATCCCCATTAATCTAAATTCACATAATTATCACGCTGGTGTTACGTACGAGGCATTAAAAAGGACAAACGCGCGAAAAACATACCCACCTTTAGTCGGGCAAAAGAGTATAAATAATTTGATATGCTAAGATAACTTAAGAGACATTATGCTACAGTAAATAGGAGAAAACCCCCTTTCCAAGATAGATTATCTATCAACAGTTATTACGTCAACAAAGGCATGTAAGCAGAGATTGAATCATAGAGATGTGATTTTATCGGATCGTCATAAATCAAATCGTAAGAAATCTTGACACTAATCCATTTATTACACTATTATGGACGTGAGAGTGAATCGTATCGTTTTTCCTCGTGAAGCAATCCAGATAATGGAGGGGAACTTTAGCTGATCGAAGATTATTACAATTTGGGTCCTCTTTAAGGTAAGAGTGAACAGGTGTCATCCAGATCTTCTTGATCCATCCTGCTTGAGATAATATTACTATGGTAAAACGAAGACCTATTTTTTAAGATAAAAACTGCAACCAACTGTGTGGATCTTACTCTGCAATTTTATTTGAGTGATTTTTGAACGTGATGATTGGCATAGATAGTTAACGTGTTGGCTCATTTCGCTCCTAACTGCAGCTTTGTTTAGCTTGTTTTACTCACCTTGACTATAATCAGGTTGTTTTAATTTTATTATTAGCATTGTTAAGAATGTTAGAGACCAAATCTGCTATTCTTCTGCGTTAGTAGACAGAGTAAGAGATACAATTAGTGAGATGAAAGATTTTGATGTGTCTATCATGTTGCCTAACAATGAATAATTCAATGGTGAACATCAAAGAGAGTCATAAAAGTTCAATCATATCAACAAAATGGTGGATTTGAAACGCGTATCGAAAAAAGGTATCAGCACCAATCAGCGGAGTGTCGATAAAATAACGATTACCAGGTAGTAATGGTTATTATATCGCACTAAGAAATCTAAGATCACTAAGAATCACCAGTAAAAAGAAAAAAAAAATATTGCTGGACATTTCACACAGCGCTACCGAGCCCCAAACTAAGCAGAGCTTGTACTATGATGGGAACCAGATAACTGATAGAATACTTACATATATACTTTTTTTTTTGTAAATACATACTTATAATGTATAGAAAAACACCCAGACACGGAACAAATATTTGTAGATCATGCAAACATTTGTTCCGTGACGGGAATCGAACCCGCTACCTCCTGCGTCTCAGCCGACTATACGCCCACTGCGCCACGGAGGTCGTCAAACAATCACCAGTAAGAAACTAGATGCATACCTAGGCACAATATAAACAAGAGATTTCTCCAACATCAGCTAGCATCATCTTTTAATTGCAACGACACATACTTAACTCTGTTATTAATTCAGGTTATACTTAACTTAGGTTAATAATGAGTAACTACATGATTTCATTTGTCTTTTTATGTTTTGTCATTGTTATTGTAAGTGTGACAATTTTTAATGATTTTTTTATTGTAATGTTTGTTTTTTATTATTTCTGTGTGTAACTTTTGAAGCTATCATGGTTATATGTACACTGTTTGCAGTAAAAACGGGATATTTACAATGATTTTTGAGTTTTTGAGTATCCCGATATTTTGCCATAGTTGCATGCGCCATGATCACGGGTAAACTGAAGTCTTTGTGGGTGGGTATGTGCAAATCGGCTGAAGTCGCGCATTCAATGTCAAACATTTGTATAGAAGTGTCCTGAGTGAAGGCCGAAGCATTTTCATGTCGGAAACTGCACGTTCCGTAGGACGTTATGCGTTACAATAAGCGATTGACAGTTGCACTGAGTTATAAAACGAAATAAAACAGTCGCTTTTGTGAACAAAGTGCCATTGCAAGAGCCCGAAGTTTCACGTTATATTGATCTGAGCTTTAGATATTTCAATCGCATCATCACGAACTATTGTTGAAAAACCGACTGCAACTTGATTCTTATCTTTTGTTCTTTATTTCATTGTACTATCGATTTAATAAATACTCTGCCTTGTGTCTGCTTCTAGGCCAACTGTTCTATTATAAACTATTTAACATTTTTATGGTATCTAATCCTACCGACCGATGCGACGCAAGGCAATTACTTGGAAGTTAGTTACCGTGAGACAATTGCATTTACAAAAGGTACTTTATTATTAACTAGCTGACCCGCCGAACTTCGTACCGCCTTGACATGCATATGACGCGGGTTGCCAATGACGCCACCCCGGTAGAATTGTCAATTGGCCATCATTAGCTGTATCTATGTAAGAGAAAATTAATTTTCTTCATCATTTCTTTTTTGCGTGAATTTTTCGATATTTTAATAGTTATTCTGCTATTCGGGACGGAGACAACTACAACAAATAAAAAATCATCAAAAGGTCGAGCCGTTCTCGAGTTATAAGTGTTCGAACAAACCCGACTTTGTTTTATATGTATACAGGGTTACAGGAAAAATCGTACTAGATCCGTTAAGGGCGTGGAGTACCCATCATTTCTGACTTATTTCACTATGAAACACCCTACCCTAAACTTAACCCTTTTCGAGATATTCGACTTTTAATTCTTTTATTGAAAATTGCCGATTTTTAGGCTACTAAATTTATTTTTGTTTATTTTGTGTATCTTATTATTATTATTATTGCATTTTTACATGTGTAATAAGATGCTTTAGGACGTCTATCATTAAAATAGTGCATAAGTTAATTGAATAGACCGTAGTAGACAAGTGAAAGTTAAGAAATAAAAAAAAATATTAGAAAGTTTATTTTTCTCTAAGGGATATCTAAAAAAAATATTATGGCAATTGTTCGGCAGATGTTTTTTAAAATATCTACGTTTCATCAGCTATCTAACGAGGTATAATAATCTAGGGTTTTATTCAAATGCATTGAAAAAAATTTAGTTTTATAGGCGACAGTGGAGAAGAAAATTTATACTTAGCCCTAAAAAGTAAAATAAAATAATAGGTAAGCATGAAATGTCATTTATTAAAGATTTTCACACAGCTTTTTCTTATTCTACAGTTCATGTTCAACATGGCCGCCTCTATTTCTGATACATTGTCGCATCCTTCTACGGAGACCAGTCTTTACTACTCCAGTGGTTAACGTGGTCCTCATTTTATTGGCTGCATCCACAATCCTTTCTCGTAAGTCTTCCACAGACGAAACTGGATTCGGCTCGCTGTACACAAGACTTTTCATGCACCCCCACACGTGAAAATCCATGGGGGTTAGGTCCGGACTTCTTGCTGGCCATGGCAACGGTCCACCTCGTCCTATCCATTTGTTTGGATAATTTGTGTCCACCCAGTCTCTGACACTTCTCCTGAAATGGGCAGGGCAGCCATCGTGTTGGAACCACATGTCCCTGATCAGGTTGAGTGGCAGATCATCCAGCAAATCACTTAAGTCTGCTCTCAGGAAATTTTCGTAGCTTTCCCCATTTAGATTATCCGAGAGAAAGTAAGGTCCAATCAAATGATTGGAGATAATGCCCATCCACACATTCACGCTGAATCTTCGTTGGGACCCCTTCACTCTTTTCTTATTGGGATTCATTAGCTCTTTTGGCGTTGTGATAGTTAGTTATGCCATCTTTATCAAATTTGGACTCATCCGTCCACAAGATATTTCTTAGAAAATCTGGGTCTTCTACGTCAGCATTTAGCATAAATCTGCAAAAGTCCAATCTTCTCGCGGGGTCTCCTTCTTCAATAACGTGTACCGGCGTGTAATGGTACGGGTATAGGCCAGCAGTATGCACTGTAAACCACACTCTCCATTGCAAAAGTCCCAGATCACGGGCAACAATATTAGTGGAAGTAGTCGGATCCGCTCGAAACCGTTGCACTATCTCATTGTCCTGTTCTTCGTCATCAATTCGTGGTCTTCCCATGTCTGTATTTCGTCTCAAAACAGAGCCAGTTTCTCGAAGTCTTCGATAGACTCTGTCAAAAACGGCCACATCCGGCACTCGACGACCGGGGTAGCGAGTTATGTATTCGTTGCGAGCTTGCGTTCCAACTACTTTTTTTCCACGAAATGTATGAATGAATGAATGAATGAAAATACTTTATTGTACACCACACAAGAAACAAACAAAAAATATAAAAATTCACAAAGCAACAAGTACAATGGGCGGTCTTATCGCTTAGAAGCGATTTCTTCCAGACAACCTTTGGATGGAGAGGATTTTTGTAACATTACAATAATGGAGGGGGGTATATACTAACAGAACGCTGATCATTTACAATAAAATAAAACAATATACTTAAATAAATATTGACAATATATACCTACGATAAATAAAATTAAATAAAAATATACATAAACACACATACATATATATATATATATAGCGACACTACGACGTTTCTGAGAGATAAAATATTTTCACTCTTGTTTTAAATGTGGCTAATGATGGAGCTTGCCGTATTGAGACCGGTAATGTGTTCCAAAGACGTGTTGCTTGAACTGTAAAGGAATCATCATAGAATCTAGTTCTATGCACTGGGGTTTTCAGCATCAAATTTTCAGATGATCGGAGCGAGTGAGGATTAGAACAGTGAAGGAACTCAAATCGTTCCTTCAAGTAGGAAGGGGTTAAGGGATTTTGGAGGATGTTGTACAAAAGAGAAAGGATATGAGCATATAACAATACAAACCCTAGATTGTTATACCTCGTTAGATAGCTGATGAAACGTAGATATTTTAAAAAACATCTGCCGAACCATTGCCATAATATTTTTTTTAAATATCCCTTAGAGAAAAATAAACTTTCTAATATTTTTTTTTATTTCTTAACTTTCACTTGTCTTCTACGGTCTATTCAATTAACTTATGCACTATTTTAATGATTGACGTCCTAAAGCATCTTATTACACATGTAAAAATGCAATAATAATAATAATAAGATACACAAAATAAACAAAAATAAATTTAATAGCCTAAAAATCGGCAATTTTCAATAAAAAAATTAAAAGTCGAATATCTCGAAAAGGGTTAAGTTTAGGGTAGGGTGTTTCATAGTGAAATAAGTCAGAAATGATGGGTACTCCACGCCCTTAACGGATCTAGCACAATTTTTCCTGTAACCCTGTATATAGAATATATAAATAAGTTAGTAGTTATTATAATAGTGTGTATAGAAAATATGTGACAGAATAGCTGCTGTTTTCTTATCTGTAATTGATTATGAAACATTTTTTAAAAATATGTGTTTTTATATCTCTACAAATTACGAAATACGATCCTTTTCTAAGAAGGGTTTAATATCAATATTATGTTACAAATTACCTAGGGCTTTATCCTGAGAATCTTTTCGCAAATATCATATGTATGTATCAAAACATGTTTAATTCAACATTAGAACAGGTAAATCCTGTCCTTGAAACGCCGGCGTTAATGCAATCCCTGTTCCAATAGACGTAGAGCTCAACTTTGTTTGCTTTTGCATTATTAATGTCAATTTGTGTGGTCTGTTGTACAGCCGTAAACCCTACACAAAACACGTGGGAAGAACTGGAATTTGTGTACTTAGTTACGACTGCGTAAATTGGACATGGGTTCGCCTGGTTGGTAAGTAACAATACGATCAAATCGTAAAGGAATAAGGTTCAGAATCGAATGAACATTTCTGCAAGGGTTTAAGTTCGTAATCTACTGGACTAAAAATAGTCCACCCACGTGGTAGTGTGATTCCGATGAAATATTTAAGTGTATTTTTGTGCGACTCGTTTTAGTGGATTCGTTTTTAATCAAGTTTCATTTGACATGATATATTTGCTAAAGATTTTATGAAGTCCTAATAAATTTACCTAAATATACCTATATATATTTTTTCGCCACGAATAAATAAAAAATTACGTTGCTTTTGTAATATTTCTAGTGTCAATTTATTTAGACCAATAAATTCGGTATTGCACGGATTTTAAAACAAAATATATCCTATATCACTCGAGGATAGTGTACCTATCTATTAGTGAAAAAGTTTTCAAATCAGATAAGTAGTTTCTGAGACAACCTCGGTAGGTACGAACTGCCAAATTGTGTCTCTTTATAAAATTAAAACAATTTTTTTAATAATAAAATGATCTCAGCGCTATATTACTTACTTACATATACCTACATAATAATAATAAATAAGGCTGGACATTTTACACACCGCTATCTAGCCCCAAACTCAGCAAAACTTGTGATATGGAAACCAGATAACTGATAGAATACTCATATACTTTTTTTTTAATAAACGCTTATTTTATTAGTGAAACATCCTTACACTCAAGTAATCTTAGTCTTTTATGGGCACAAATTGTAAGTTATCTTATATTGCTGACGATGACAGTACCTACTTTGTACCTATCCCTTAGACTCATTATTTTATAATCTTATCCGACATTTCCGGGAAAATTTAATGAATCCCGTCTGGATCGAAATTTTAGGGATGATTTTAATTATATTTAGTATCCTACCTATTTTGATATACGAAGTCATGGAAATTATGATTCACGACAAGAGAAACAATGCAGTTAATCAAATTAGCTATTAGCAGCTAGCACAATGTGATTGAGGAATGTGCGCAGAATAAAATTATCATAATTAAATCGGTATTAGACGATATTTTCTTGGGAACTAGGTTTTTCTCAGTTGTGGGACTCATCTAGGCCGTTTTCTCGTTTAAAACCCCTTATTATGGGAAATAATAATCATAATATAGCTGTTTCCGGCGAATACTATCGTAATCGACTTTTTCAAATTGTGCAGGAGAATTAAAAACCCGTATATTATCAATATATTCTCAACCACTACACGTAATGGGATCACTTACATACCAAAAAATAGCTTATAATATTGTTACGAGCTGAGGGTTCGGGATAAAATAATGGGAATCGATTTAACCAAAATAGCACTTTTATTCAGCACTAAACGATGAATACACGAACTTGGTCACACGTAATCACAACACACTAATTCACACCACTGTTGCACCACTTAAAGTCACCGAAATGATCGCACGTATAGCTTAATCCAGACTGACTCGGGAGCAACTACTGTTCACGCGAGACCCTCCTCCACGTCAGTCCTCCAGGGCCTCGCTGAGACTCACTCACTCACTGACTCACTCAGACTAACTGTCCGGCCATCTCTCCGGCCTATTTATATCGCACACATTTCGATTGTTCGAGAACGATGTCGATCCTTCCAGGAAAGGGTCGGTCCCTCGACACAATGGCCACTCCCCATTCTGCGAAACCACAAACAATAGCAACAATAACACAGCAAGACAAAAGCGTTCGAGAAGGTTCGATTATTACTCATTGTTTAACAGCCTCGGCGTAACAATATATTACGTTTAGCTATGTAACTTAAAAATATAATTTTCTATTTAGAATTAAGTAATAACTGAAAATAAATATTATTAGAATGGAGAAAACAACTTTGTTCGGTAAAACAACATTAAGATAGTATTCGCAGAAATTTTAGGTTATGGAAGTAGGTAAACAGTAATATCTCATTGCGATCTTATTAACGTAAAATGAGTGGTGTTGGAGGTTACGGTACCGTAATATAGCGATTGTTTTCGGTATTCAAATATGCCGCGGAACGAATGTTTGCATGATCTACAGATATTTGTTCCCTGTCTGGGTATTTTTCTATATATTATAAGTATCGATTTACAATAAAAAAAGTATATAAGTATTCTGTCAGTTATCTGGTTCCCATATTACAAGCTCTGCTTAGTTTTGGGGCTAGATAGCGCTGTGTGAAATGTCCAGCAATATTTATTTATTTATTATTTATGTTAGATTAAACATGATAAAATGTTATTACGACAATATTCGCGGGAATTTAAAAACTATTTGTGAATGTAATAATCGAATACTGAATATTTTAGCTTGGGCATATGCTAAGTTACATTGCAACTAATAAAAGAGGTTTGCAATAAAACATTATCCTCCTTCTGAGAAGACGGGCAAAAAGTATGTCTCAATCCATCTTTATACAAAATTTCATTGAAATCGGTCCTGCCGTTTGAGCGTGAATTGTAACAAACGGGGCAGACTAGGTTATTTTCGGATTTATAATGTTAGTATCGATTTATTTAGCATAATAATAATATAAACAAGATAATATCTTCATGATTATTTTGTCACAGATATGACTTAATCTGCGTTAGATCTGTAGGTAATCAGAGTTAGACATTCCCTTGTCAATACATCTATGAAAATCTGATGTATGTTCAAAAAATATTAATTTGTTTTATAAAAATAGCGATAATCATAATTTTAATACTACAAATAAAGATAAACTCGCTGTTGCCACTTGTAGACTCCATAAAGTTATTAAATCGTTTAAAGGGCAAGGTGTACGCTTTTATCACAAACTCCCAAGGAATGTACAAAAATTGACAATTAATAAATTTAAAAACGTAATTAAACAAAATCTATCAAATAGCCTACTATAAAATATCGGATTATTTAGATGATAGAGAAGCTTGGGAATGAAATTGCTCCAACTCGTTCAAAATGTTACAATTTAGACGTAATTTATTTTCTGTATTGTTATGTATTTTAAAAGGATCATTAAAAAAAACAACCAGCCTTATTTCTTGCCTTTCTTTCCAGGCGTGGTCACGAAGGAACAGGCAGTAAAATTGACGTTTCAAAGTGATCCTTGTTATTTTAATTAATAAAAATATTTCTTAGACTTTGAGATACGGTGATTTGAAAATCACAAAAGCGCTTATATATTTATAAATCAATTTTGGTTTAGAATAGGACATAGGATATATTTACTGAAAAATATTGTTACGCAGAGGCTGTTAAACAATGAGTAATAATCGAAACTTCTCGAACGCTTTTGTCTTGCTGAGTTATTGTTGTTATTGTCTGCGGTTGCGCACAATGGGGATTGGTCGTTCTGTCGAAACACCGACCCTTTTCCTGGAACGACCGAGATCGTTCTCGAACAATCGAATTGTGTACGATATAAATAGGCCGGAGAGATGGCCGGACAGTTAGTGAGTCTCAGCGAGGCCCTGGAGGACTGACGTGGAGAAGGGTCTCGCGTGAACAGTAGTTGCTCGCGAGTCAGTCTGGATTTAGCTATACGTGCGAACATTTCGGTGACTTTAAGTGGTGCAACAGTGATGTGAATTAGTGTGTTGTGATTACGTGTGACCAAGTTCGTGTATTCATCGTTCTAGTGTTGAATAAAAGTGTTATTTTGGTTAGAACGATTCCCATTATTTTATCCCGAACCCTCAGCTCGTAACAATATGAACTGTGGTATAAAGTCACGGAATTATGTAGATAAAATACCTTCAGATTTCTTGAAAAAACAGTCAAACAGAATACGTTATGTGTTGTTAATTTACATAAAACTGTGGGCGAAGGCGATGACTATGGACACGTGTTGTTTACATTTAATTATGGACAAGAAAAAATCGACCATCTGTGTAGAACTATTTGTGTAGGTATCGGAAGTTGTATTATCTACCTATAAGTTATACTCGTAATAAACTTGGTAATACAACTTGGCATGAGACATGCAAATGTTATCCTCAACCGATCAACTTAATGTTCTATGCATGACGGATAATTCAATCAAGTCATGCATGTTTTCGTTTTAATAATGATTTATGTTTCGTCTGTCAAGATCTCTTCCAGGCAACCTTTAGGTGGACAGGACCAATGAGGACGGCGCCGGCGGCGTAAAACATACAGATCTATTATTATTAGATTAATGTCCTAGGAATATAATGTAAACAAGCTTAGACCCTCGGCTTTGCGCGCGTGGCTTATCAATAAAAAGGCCAATGTCTTAATCCAGATCATAAACTAACTAATACTATAAAGAGGTCAAGTTTGTTTGGATGTAGAAGTAATCTTCAGAACTACTAATATATATAAAAATATTTCACTTACAGGAAGCTACGTTACCTGAGTGCTAAAAACATCAGTGCGAAGCCGGGGCGAGTCAGCTAGTCTATCCATATACCAAATTTCATCGAAATCAGTCCAGCCATTCGTGAAAACGTTACAAACAGAGAGACAGAGTTACTTTCGTGTTTGAAAAATTAGTTGTTAATCAAAGAAGTTTGCTAATCAAAAAATCTTTAACGAATAAAGCCACTGCATGAACATTATGAGTGACAACCTCCGAGACGCAGTGTGTGCCGGCTGAGACGCATGAGGTAGGGTTCGATTCCCGCCGCGGAACAAATGTTTGCATGATCTACAGATATTTGTACCGGGTCTGGATGTTTTTCAACATATATTATTATGTACATACATATTTCCAAAAAAAATATGTATAATAAGTATCCTATCTAACTGATAGGATACTTATTATACATATTTTTTCCCCCTGGTTTTCCTGGTTCTCATGGTGAAACTCATTTAATGTTATTCTGTATAATCTATATTCTGGCAATAGATGAATTTAATCTTCTTCTCTAATATATAAAAATCTCGTGTCATGGTTTAGTGAGCGTACTCCTCCAAAACGGGTCGACCGATTTTAATGATTTTCTTGTATATTTGGTAAGTATGATCCCACCCCCCATTTTTTTATCGCACTTTTAGAATTTTTGTATCAACAATATCCATATTATGTAACCGTCGTTCATTGACGTGCAGTCATTTACATGAAGTTGCGTCACTTTGACAAGAGTGTTTTACATAGTTTTTATCCCGAAGTTCCCACGGAAACGGGAAATCTCAAGCGTGCGAAGCCACGCGCAGGTCAGCTAGAAACTTTATATTTCGGTACCATACTAGCAAAAGCCGTAGAACAAACGCAAGTTACGAATAAAGTAGAGCAGTTCGCATTGTAATTATTGTTTCTGTGTATAAGTACTAAGTGCTACATACAAGTGCTAAATACCAGTGACGCTTCGACATAAAAACAGCCGGGTGCTAACTAGTTACGAGAGCACAGTTCAAAGTGGTTCAGTGTCACATTAACACATCTCGACTGAGTCTCTATAACGAGGAGAAAACGATACTAGCATACAAATCGTCGTGATTCAATGGGGTACCTATTCCAAAATTAAATGCACGTTAAATCGTGAATATACCCAGTTAACCTTAGTTAAGTTTTAGAATAGATAAAATCAATATATAATGCTGGGCATCTCACACAGCGCCATCTAGCCCCAAACTAAGCAAAGCTTGTATTTTGGAAACCAGATAACTGATAGAATACTTATATACTTTTTTTGTTAATACATAGGTTCTTATAATATTTAGAAAAACATCCAGACCCAGAACCAATATCAGTAGATCAAGCAAACATTTGTTCCGCGGCAGGAATCGAACCCGCTACCTCCTGCGTCTCAGCCAGCAGCTTTAACGAAAACGATACGCGCATACAAAGTGTCAGTCGTGATTCTTAGGGATATATATTCTAAAATTAAATGCACTATTTAATTAAATGTTAGTTAAGATTTAGATAAGATTGTTTTTATTGCTTTAATAAAATAATAGGTAGGTACATGGGCGAACTTAATCGTAATTAGCATTTTCTTCCAGCTAACCTTTGTTTAGTGTAGATTAAGTTGGAGTGCTTTCCAGTAAATAAACAACATTTAACTTAGAAAGTAAGAGTCTACCATAAAAATGTAAACATCCGCTAATAACTGTTTAAAAAAATCCTAAACAAAAATTGGTAAGGATTTTTTAAACACGCGTTAAATAGGGTTTAATGTTTTTGTGGTTACAAAGTAAGATACTATAAAATAAATCCTTTTTGATGTTGGTTTGTTTTCTGTTGCCAAACATTTTGTCTTACCCATTAAGAAAATAATTCGGGTTTAAGTGTGTTTTCGAGGGTGTCATAAATATGTTGATCAATCCTCATCTATACATAAACCAAAGTCGGGTTAGTTACACCATTTATAACTCAAGAACGGTATGACCGACTTCTATTAAATTTGGTATATAGATAGATTATGATCGGGATTGAGACATAGGCTACTTTTTACCAGACTGCGCAAAAGGAGGGTACCGTTTTATTAAGAAACCACGCGTCTGAATCGGCGGGCGGGTCAGCTAGTTAAATATAATAAAAAACATAAAAGTCATAATTTGCGTGATACCCTATCAACATAAAAAAAAATTTTGCTTGATGATTTACATAACGAGTGCCTACAACTAAAAATCGCGTTTATGCACAAAAAATACAAACGAAATCCTTTTACGTTCAACCTCTGTTTATACTTTATACACTCCGTACAGATTTGCCTAGTGCAAAGAGAAACAAGCAAGACTAACAAGTTACGGTGAGATAACACAGCATACCTAAAAAGCTCGATACAGAACTCAAACATACCTAGCTGCCGTGTTTATGCGGTGGTACAGATCCCAGCATCTACAGAGCAAATATTGTGACGCTGCAAGTGGAAATTGCTAAGTTGCATAGTTTGACAACTTTAATATGTATGGAGATGCCTTGCTTGTATTATTTTTATGCACATCTGAAGGCAAACAATGTGGATCTTTTGATATTTGTTACTTAATAAAGTAATGGCATTTATTTTTAAAAGATATTAGCCCAACATTATTCTACTACCTGATGCTGGGTGATGGTCGAGAGCACGCTTGCTTAGAAACCTGTTTTTTCTGGACTTGTCGTGAAACTTCCTGTTGCGTTCACTTGTGCTTCATAAAAGTATTTGACTTTGTAAAAGATTTTTAATACTTATTTATTACAGTGGTTTTCCAAGAATTCACGTACTAAAGTGCACAATTATTTATTATTTTATTTGTATCTACCTATTTTATGACTCCGAAATTATTTGTGGTTACGATAAGGTTACAAAAATGCAACTAATCTCGATGCCTTTCAATGCAACGTTTTACGTCAATGGAAGGTTACCTATAGATGGTAATTAACAATATATAAAAAAATTATATATGATGAAAAATATCTAAATTTAAGAACACCAACTTTGTTATGTCCAAACAAATTATTGCTTTTATCATCATACCTGCACTGAAAGAAATAATAAGATGTTTTAACCTTTTTTCAACCTACACTTGAGAGCAATAAAATCGCACATCCGCACATTTTTACTTAAAAGTTAATTTTTTTTTATTTGGAGCTTACAGCAAATTAAAATCAAATTAAATTAAAGTGCATAATCTAGGCATTCGCAGAACTGATAAAGGGTTGACATTTACCTTTAAAAACAACTCATTAGCAACAAAACAATAGACCCCCTTATGTCGCTCGATCCAGGTAAGGCCGGCGGCGGGATTTATCGCAGGTATAAAAGAGTGCATATTGAGGGAATGGTCATCATTTGCATACCAACGTACAGTGTGAAAGGTTCTCTATTGATATTGGCTTCAAACGGAACACGAAAATGGATACTACACCAGAAGTAGCCGCTCAAGTGGTTGCCCTTGTTGAATCGGGGCTTAAGCAAAGTCAAGTGGCTCGACAATTGAGTTTGAGCCGATTTACCGTTCGGCGTGTATACCAGAGGTATCAAGAGACTGGTGGCTACCAACGGCGACAAGGATCGGGCCGTCCCCGTGCTACAACAGAGCGTGATAACCGCTTTCTTATAACGACATCTTTAAGAAATCGTCGTTTGAACGCAGTTCAACTGGGCCAACGACTTCAAGAAGTTCGTGAAGTAGAAGTTAGCCGGTGGACAGTCAGAATACGATTGAGAGAAGGTGGCCTGACTGCACACAGGCCAGCAAACGGGCCGAAATTGACCCCAGCCCACCGAGAAGCCCGCCTTCAGTTCGCTCGAGACCATTTGAATTGGACCGAAGAGCAGTGGAGTGCAGTCCTGTTCTCTGATGAGTGCAGGATGTGCTTGCATGGCAACGACGGACGGGGGAAGGTGTATAGAAGATCGGGAGAGCGATTTGCCCAATGCTGCATAACAGAACGTGTCGCCTATGGCGGTGGATCAATCATGTTTTGGGGAGGCATGTCTATGGAAGCAAAAACCGAGCTTGCCTTCATCACCGGACCGAATACTGGTCGCCAATCAAGAGGATTGACTTCCATACGATACATTGAGGAAGTACTCGAGAGCCACGTCGTACCTTTTGCTGGGTTTATCGGCGAAAACTTTCTGTTTATGCAAGATAATGCAAGACCGCATACTGCTGGCATAGTGATCGAGTACCTTCAAGAGGTGGATGTGACCGTTATGGAGTGGCCAGCTCGAAGCCCAGACCTCAATCCCATCGAACATCTATGGGACGAGCTGAAAAGAAGAGTTCGAGGCCGAGATGCTCCTCCATCGACTCTACAGGAGCTGCAACAGGCGATCGCAGAGGAATGGGAGGCTATTCCTCAAGACTTTATCAAAAGTCTAGTAACATCAATGAAAACACGGATGGAGTCAGTGATTCAGGCTAGGGGAGGGAACACTCGGTATTAATAACAAACTTTAAATTAATTTTATCTTTTAATTTCATAACTTTGACACCAATACTTGAATAAAGAATTTTTTACTAAACATGCATTTTTGTTATTGATCCACAAAAGCATTTTTATGTAATGATTGAAAGACAAATCAGATACCACTGGATAGGTATTAAAATAGACTATGAATCTGCATTACAGAAACATAATATTTTTTGTTTTTTTTTAGTTATGTCAAAAAATCATGAATGTGCGATTTTTTTGCTCTCAAGTTTATATTTTAGATTGATTTTTGCACCTACCGACATGATTTGTTGAATTAACAAAATAAAAATAGTTGAACTATAAAGGTAAATTTGACCTGATTATATATATTTAACTTAGTTATTTTGATGACTCAACTTCGTTAACATGTTGACTTTCACTAAATTATCTAATACTATATATACGAGGCATGCCTTTTAAGTTTTGTCGTTTGAAGAAAAAAACACAACTAGAACCTTATAGTACTTTTTATTGTTTTTCAAAGTATTCACCGCGTAGCTTAATACACTTTTCCATTCGCTCAAACCAGTTATTATAACATTTATTCCACTCTAAAGTGGGGGTGTTCAAAATGGCTGACTTGAAAGCGTCGACTGCTTCTTCACCGGACTGGAACCTTTGACCACGAAGACTTTTCTTAATTTTAGGAAATGTAAAGAAATCGTTAGGGCTTAGGTCAGGACTGTATGGAGGATGGTCAAGAATTTCTACTTTTTCCTGCTTCAAATACTCAATCGTTTGACGAGCGCTGTGTGAGCTTGCGTTGTCGTGGTGCAGGATGATGCGTCGCTTTGAGTTAGATTTTCGAAGTTCGGCGATGACTTGTGGTAAACAAACTGTAGTATACCACTCTGCGTTAACCGTTCTACGATCTTCAAGTGCAATAGTCGCAACATGGCCGGTTTTTCCAACGAACGTGGCCACCATCTTCTTTGAAGTGCTTCGAGAACGAACAACTTTAGTCGGCTTTGGCTCGTCTTGAAAGACCCAGATTGTAGATTGTTGTTTGGAATCAGGATCGTAGGCATAGATCCAAGATTCGTCACCACTTATGATGTCGTAGACGTGATTTGACTCCCCTCGGTTGAACCTTTGCAGAGTTTTCTTACACCATCTGACGCGGGCCGCCTTGTGATCGTCGGAAAGCAGATGCGGTATCCAACGGCAAACTAGCTTTCTCACACCAAGCGCTTCATGCAAGATCTTCTGAATGGTTGTCCCTGAGATGCCTAATAGAGCCACTATCTCTCGATACGTCACATGACGATCTTCGAGAATTAGTTGTCTCACAGCAATGATGTTATCTTCAGTGAAGGCGGATTTTGGGCGTCCTTCGCGAAATCTGTCACTAACACTAGTATGTCCACGCTGGAATTCTAAATACCAGCGTTCGACAGTCCGCAGACATGGGGCTACATCACTGAACACAGATGTTAGCTCTTCTAAACACTGAAGCCGTGTCAGGCCTCTTCTAAAGTTGTAGAAAATTATTGCACGAACATTTTCCTTAGAAAGATTCATTTTCGTACGTGACCTGACAGATTCAAATCGAAACTGTGACTAAACAATAGCATTAATCCTAATACTTTCAACTGTTTTGAGATTCAAAATGTAAACACATTCGAATATAGAACAGTTCCAAATTCAAAATTGCCGGAAAATATGGAAACGACAGAACTTAAAAGGCATGCCTCGTACTAAAGTTGCACTGTATGCCACCGCGGGCATAATGTGTTTTGAATTTGGAACCTCACCTGTATTTAAGTTTGCACCAACGAGACCCACAATAAGAAATTATTCGTAAATCGAACTAACCTCTGCACAGAATGCACCAACCTAGTTTTGGTTTTTATTGTCACTCAGAAAGTGTGAAAAGTAGAGTATTCTCCTCGCGGACAAAGCTTTTTGCATCTTGGGCGTGCTTATATCCGTCTTTGCACTCAGACTTCTCGTTCCTCGCTCCGCTTGTGAGTTAACTCTAGAATCCTTCGTTACGTTCCAGATTCAATATAGCGCCCGTAACGCAAGACACTGCTTTATCCCCTCGTTTAATAATCTACTATTATTATGTAGAATAGAATAATCCTTTATTGTACACCAGGAATACTTAAAAAAACTAATTTAAGCTACTTAAATAAAGTACAATGGGCGGCCTTATCGCTGAAAGCGATTTCTTCCATGTATGTATGTTAGTTTGTACGGTATTTATTGTTATGAGCCCCTGTATTGATATTTTTGGTAATTATACACGTTGCCTGAAATAAACGTTAAATTATTATTAATACTATAGCAAAACTTTTCTTAAGAAAATTTTATCAAAATAAATTAGTCAAGTATTTGGCCAGTACTCAATCTGGTAATCAATACGTTATATGTAGTGTGTTGAAAGATGATTGATTGATTGAAAATACTTTATTGCACTTATAAAACTAGTACAAAGGCGAACTTAATGCTAAAGAGCATTCTCTTCCAGATAACCTTTGTGTATTGTAGACAAAGATGTGTAGGTAGTACACGGAAAAGGTAAAAAAGAAAATTTGCACAGGACTAATAAATATAGCATAATATAGGTACATACTACATAAATAAACCTACTTAAATACTTTATATGATAGACTAAACTAAACCAATATCGAATAAAAATACATACATAACAATAGAAGAAGTGTTATGGAAATATTAAGTTGCTCATTTTTGGTCGGTTCGACCGAGAAGGTGCCTATAGATTCTCAATCTGAATGCTTCCACTGAAGTAGCCTCGAAATAGATTGGTGGCATATTATTCCAGAGACGAGTAGCGGTTATGGTGTAAGAGTCAGAGTAAGTAGCCGTGTTATGCCGTGGAGTAATTAGCTGGAAACGACGAGACGATCGCACAGGTCTGTCCACAGTTGATACGGATGCAAATCGCTCTCTGAGGTAGCTGGGAGATAGAGGGTTGCGAAGAATATTATACAAGAGGGATAGCATGTGCGCATCTCGACGAGCTCTGATGTCCAGCCATTTTAGCTGCTGCCGAAATACCGAGACATGATCATATTTTCGTAGGCCATAGATATAGCGAATGCAAAGATTCTGCAGACGCTCCAACCTGTTCAGTTGCTCTTCCGTAGCATCGGGATAGCATACATCTGCATAATCTAGGATGGGTAAGAGTAACGCATTAACCAGTGTGGACCTCGTAGATTGGGGCAAGAAATTTTCTAGGCGTTTCAGAGTATGCATGGTACCATACATCCTCCTACTAATCTGGATAATATGGTGGTCCCATGACAAATTATGGGTAATGAAAAGGCCTAAATTCTTAACCTCCTTGCAGAACTGCAGTGGAATATTATTATATTTAAGCGGAGGAAGAGTGTTAAGATTAATTTGTTAAGATGGAGCTTATTGCTAAAAAAAAACCTGCTTAGAATTGAAGACTCTAAAATTGAGAATGGTTTCACTGTAAGAGTTCAATTTTTTGCTCTTACTAGCAATAAATGCTGCCGAGAAATAATTACTCACTAAATAGTTCGCATCAAAGCATAATCTTCAGCAAACCATTTTCATTTCACAAGTCACCTGCATTCAAATTCAAAGTTATGTTTTCCAACCTGTCTGGCATAATCCAATCTCGTTGCAAAATGTACTCCGCTTATTGTATTCCGTTTGATCTCCGCATTAATTACTCCATCTTGAGGCCCTGTCTTCAGATTAATGATGTAAAGGAATGTCCAATATTAAATCAAACTTGACGTGGAGTTTCTCTTCAGGTGAATAAACCCTTCCGGCATGTTCTTGGCTGATCAGTGCCGGATCTAGTGAGGGGGGGGGGAGGGGGGGGGGGGGGGGGGGGGGCAAACCGGGGTACTATCCCCAGGCGGCAATTTCAGGGGGCGCCAAATTCATGTCTTAAAAAACCAAAGCGCTTAGCTATCCAGCGCACGACGTACTATCGATTATTCGATGTGAACCCCCAAAACCGCCTTTCTGGCTACACCCGATATCGGTATAAATATGTAGTCCAATCACATTTCCCCAGAATAAATCAGAGAAAATGAAACTTTGACAGAAAGTAAAAAGTGTGTGTCTTATATTAATATACCTGTCTGTCAAACGCTGGAGAAGTCGAGAGGAGGGCGCCACATCAAGTTTCTGCCCCGGTTCGGAAATATCGTAGATCCGGGGCTGTGGCTGAAGGAATATTCTATGGGTTTGTATTTCTAAACTTTGTTGTTGATTGCATTAACGGATTCTCTTGTTTACTCTCGCGGCATAGCGCTCTTTGTATTACTTGCAAAGATTACCTGGAAGAATTCGCTTTGACATCGGATAAGTTAAGCGCTGTAGAAGCAAAATAGCTAAATGGGGTATACCTAACCAAATCTGCTTAAGTCCAGTATGAGTGCGGAGCTTCTAAACAGAACATGTCGCATTTGCTCATCTGCCTTGTGACTCACTACCGGCACACTGGAACAGCTCAATGAGTGCGCTGAGGTGGCCATTTACTTGTTAAAACAAATTGGGGTCTTGGACACCAAAAGAAGAATTTATGCGACGTTTTTAGTGGTCAATCCTTGGATGGCAGTCTCAGTTTTCAATTGGGGACACTTTAATATGTCGGTCTTGGTACAGAATAAATAGTAGTATGTACTAGATACGTAAATCATGAAGCCTCGTCGAAGGTCTTTGGGTGACCTACAAATGAGACCAGTGTTGGCTACAAGGTCATATAAACTTGTTTAGTTAAGAACCCTGAGAGGCTTAAAACGTAAATTATTAAAGAGGGGACTTTCTTAAAGGGGACCGGAACTAATAAAATTAAATGGTATTATTATTTTCAGCCATCCGTGTCCCACTGCTGGACAAAGGCCTCTAGTCATTCCTTGAAATATACCGCTCGGAATTTTGCAACATCTCTACATTTCGTCCTCAGCCTGCCGCGACATCTTTGCGCTATGTGTCAAATTTCCACTCGGTGGTCAGCTTAGCCCAGTGGTTGCCTGACATACGACAGACATGACCAGCGCAGTCCCACTTAAGCTTGTTGGCTTTCGCGGCTACATAGACTGTTGGAGAGCGCAGCTCGATGTTTTGTGTGCACTTAACGAATTGAAGTATTTTTTCTATTATCAAAGTTAGCAATCTCTTTAAACAATCGTATGTCGTATTAACCCAATCGCTTTTATGAACAAAATGAGACTGTTTGTTTTCGAATCACGATATCACTCTTTTAGTTTTTCAATTCGTGGTTTGTTAACATGACTTATTCATGACAAAAACGGCCTAGCGCTACAGGAAGCAACTGCAACTGTATGTACCTGTAAAAACCTATAAAACAGTGTTTCAATGTTTGCAAAAAGCGTCAACGCGTAAACTGCAGCGCGAATCATAACTTCTGTTATCGAGTTGCAATAAAAACTCATCAGGAGTGTTCGGTGTACTGTACGGTATTGTTGTACTGCTGGGTAGAGTACGAGTCAATAAATATAACGTAGAGTCGACGATGCGATAAAATGTTTCGTGCGACGACCACATACTAGAATACCAAATATGATAAAATTTTAACTAGAAAAGAACCTTAAGATAACTATTATAGTAAATTAACTGGCAACTGGAAAGGATGTAGTCTTCTCCTATTGAATGCCAAAAGACACTTTGGGTTTCTGAGCCACCGGAGTAAGCTTCAAAGGTTTGCTGCAAGATTTTTTATTCGACGTAATCTTGCCTTTGATCATGTTTTTTTTTCTGCGTTCGGTTTTTTTCGTGTGCAATGAAAATAACACGTGTCGTGTGTGACACATGTCGTGTGATGTCGCCGGACATTGTGAGACATCGATCCATTTTGTATCTCATTTGTTATCCAAAGTTATATGGAGAGAGTTAAGCCCAAATATTAACCGGTGACGTTCACATATAACATTGGTGATATTAAAATAGTTGCTAATCAAATGGCTGCTGTCCATGGAACCTCAAAATTATTTTCTATTATTAATAACAATAAATCTAGGTATTAATATTTTTATTTACTCAGCCCACATCTACCCATTTCTGGTTATACCTTCTCGTTATCACTCCACTCTCCGGTCCTGAGCCGAAAACAATAGCAAAACTTTATGTTTAAAATAATATAGAGAAACCCACCTGCGGAATTCTAAAAGCGGACGTGAACATCATAAATGGGAGTTACATTTCATTCGATAGCTGGGCACAGTAGAAATAACTGTAGCTATCATACAGGACGCAAACAGGCCAGCGGCGGCGTGCATTATTGATTTGTTGATTTCGCCTGCAGGTATCCATAGACAACAGATTTAAATAGACAAGGCATTCTTTACTCGTTTGGATTATTTACTGGGTTGAGTGTCCTCATCGTCATCATTGTATCAGCCAAAGGACGTCCACTGCTGAACATAAGCCTCCCCCATAGATTTCTAGAGACCGATCTTGCGCCGGTCCCAACCTTGATCAGATCGTCTTTCCATCTAGTCCAACGCTGCGCTTTCCAGTGCGGGGTCTCTACTCGAGAAGGAAGTGCCCTCTGCGATCGCCAAAAGTTCGGCCTCACAGGCCAATAGAGTAAGTCAATAAAAAAAATTACTCGTTGGGCCACATGTCTGGCCAACTACAGTACTCGTTTAAGATCATCACAACAGCTCACAATATTTGAGGCATTATCCTTTTGATAGACGGAATAATAGATCTTTTGCTGTTGAAAGTGGACAAAAGCTAGCTTACACTATCGCACTAATATTATAAATGCGAGTTTGGGGTTTAGTTTGTTACTGGATCAAGTAAAAACGGCTATTATTTCGATGAAATTTTCAGTTTTTCCAGATAACCCTGGGAACTTTTTTAATTACCAATCTTGTCCTTAAAATTACGACCACAACAAAAAACCAACCAAATCGGTTTAGCCATTTTTGAGTTTTTGCAAGACTAACGTACTGCAATTGATAGGTACATATACAGTGTGTCCCTGGATAAAGTGCAACCCCGAAAGGGGGTGAAACTAGATCAAAAATTATCGACAAAAAAATAGAAAAAAAAATTAAAAATAAATTCGTATATACTTTATTGATGTATTAAAATTTTTATTACTCGCTAATTACTCTATTTAATAAAAAAATTATTTCTTCCAAAGTAGTAGGTCTATTTTGTTAAAATAAAAACCATAATCATGTCAGATATGTGACGATGACGATAAAATAACAAATAACTCACAAACGAGTGGCTATCGTGACTTAAAGTTTAATTTTTGTATTAAAATTACATTTTTTAGGCTGTTTTTTTCCAATAAACTCCAAAAATCTTAAAATTAAGCCTATAATACTAGAAATTTTTATGACTTTTTATTATTGTCTATCATAATAGCTTTTAAATAAAAAAAAACCTACGTTCTAACATAAAAAATGTGCTGGCGTGTCAACTTTAAATGCTCCTAGCCTAGCTAAAATTAAGCCTATAATACTAGAAATTTTTATGACTTTTTATTATTGTCTATCATAATAGCTTTTAAATAAAAAAAAACCTACGTTCTAACATAAAAAATGTGCTGGCGTGTCAACTTTAAATGCTCCTAGCCAGCACATTTTTTATGTTAGAACGTAGGTTTTTATTTTATTTAAAAGCTATTATGATAGACAATAATAAAAAGTCATAAAAATTTCTAGTATTATAGGCTTAATTTTAAGATTTTTGGAGTTTATTGGAAAAAAACAGCCTAAAAAATGTAATTTTAATACAAAAATTAAACTTTAAGTCACGATAGCCACTTGTTTGTGAGTTATTTGTTATTTTATCGTCATCGTCACATATCTGACATGATTATGGTTTTTATTTTAACAAAATAGACCTACTACTTTGGAAGAAATCATTTTTTTATTAAATAGAGTCATTAGTGAGCAATAAAAATTTTAATTCATCAATAAAGTATATACTAAATTTTTTTATTTTTTTTTTTCTATTTTTTTGTCGATAATTTTTGATCTAGTTTCACCCCCTTTCGGGGTTGCACTTTATCCAGGGACACACTGTATAATAGACAGTATTTTTCAAACTTCCGCGATCACTGTACATAATCGTACATAATACTGATTTAAAGGGGTATTTATCGCGTATGCACCGTTTTTATTTGTTGTCTCGACGTTTTGACTGTTACTGCATGGCCGTGATTAAATAAAACAGGTACATACGCGGTAAATTCCCGTTTAAATAATTGAATAGACAGTGCCTAACTTTGGGCGATTTACTTGACATACGTTGTTCACAGTGTGTTTATAAAAATACAGTGTGTTTATATTCAGGATGTTTTGTATGTGACTGTTGGCTGATTAACTTGCCTATACTTATTCAGTCCGTGGTTCGTACAAGTATATCAGAGTTCTAACTTATTCACATCCCTACAATGTTATGCACGATTTGAGCAATGATTTGGATGAAATTTTAAAAGGTTTTTTGAGAACTTTCCAGACATAAGAGAGACAATAGAAAGTTTAGTATTGTTGGACGGAACGGAAGCGTTTAGTTTTTATGTTGAATGCTTTTAAGTTTTCTTTGTTCAGGCTACCTGCTTCAGGATCTATATGGTAGAGCAGGTTATTACTATACAACCCACAAATATTGTGAATAAGGAGTTATAGGATGGCAGGATAGTTAGAATAGTGAGTCAATCAACTGCATCAAGTCAACGAGTGCCGGCACCATAGTTATCAGTGTGACTGCGCCGCGCGCCTTATAAATAGAACAATAAAAGAATAAAAGGATAAACAGTGCAAACGAGGGAAAAAATAAATACATACATAGGTACCTAACTGGTGGCAAATCGTGCGCTTTCCCGAAAGGAAGTGCAAGAGTAATAACTCATTCAATTGCCTATCTACTACGTACGAGCCTGATAACGTCAAAAAAGAAAAAGGTAAGATATTATGATACCTATTCCCATTCGTAGCGCTACAAATATAGGACGTCATATAAAAGATATATTATTTTGGAGGGTTTCGCTTTCTTTTTGCCGTTCTTTAAGGAAGTTTTTGAGTTTGTGCTTGAACCCATGAATGGTTTGCTGGTCTCGGACCGGAGGCGGGATATTGTTCCAGCACTTGGTTGCAGCGTACCGAAAACTGTCTCTAAAAGCCGCCGAGGTATGCTTTTGCGAAGAAAGCTGCTTAGAGCATTTACGAGAGGAACAATTTCTAGTGCTGGACACCCAAGTGAGCTTTTCAGACAAGTACGCAGGCGTGTTGAGCTTAACTACACCAAAGAGTAGGCACGCTAAATGTAATTTTTGACGAGATTTCATTTTTAGGATAGAGTGTATGTTTAAAAATGGCGTGACATGACTTCTCGGTGGAATCCTAAAGCAAAATCGAGCACACGCGTTTTGTACTCTCTGAATGAGACGCTGCGTGCGCGCAAGCAGCTTAGGCCCTATCACTGTGTCCAGATAGTTAAGATTAGAGAGGACTAACGATTCAACCAGCAGAATACGCAATTCTTCAGTTAGATACGGTCTGGCCTTAAAATATCAAAATATCCTTTACAAAAATTGATACAGAATTTTTAAACACGCGTTAAACAGTTATTAACTCTTTTGTGGCAACAATCAATTTAATTTTTTATTCTTTAATATCACAAGGATCGCTTTGAAACGTCAATTTTACTGCCTGTTCCTTCGCGACCAAGCCAGGAAAGAAAGACAAGAAACAAGGCTGGTTGTTCTTTTTAATGATCCTTTTAGAATATGTACATACAATAAGGAAAATAAATTACGTCTAATTTGTAACATTTTTGAAAGAGTTGGAGCAATTTCAATCCCAAGCTTCTCTATCGTCTAAATAATCCGATATGTTATAGTAGGCTTTTTTATAAAGGTTTTGTTTATAATTACGTTTAAATTTGTTAATTGTCAATTTTTGTACATCACTTGGGAGTTTGTTATAAAGCGTACACCTTGCCCTTTGAACGATTTACTAACTTTTCGGAGTCTACAAGTGGCAACAGCGAGTTTATCTATACTTAAACAAATTAATATTTTTGTGAACATACATTACCCTCATTTTACGCAGTTGGCTAAAAAGTAGCCTATTCTTTCCCAGGATATAATCTATCTCCTTGCAAAATTTCATTACGATTCGTTCAGCCGTCGTGAAAAGGTAACAAACAAAAACAACAGAGTTACTTTCGCATTTATAATAATATGCAGTTTAGTCATGTATGTATTATACATATTAACCTTCCTCTTGAATCACTCTATCTATTGCTGAAAACTGCATTAAAATCCGTTGAATAGTTTAAGATTATAAAAGATTTAAGCGAACAGACAGCGGAAACGACTTCATTTTACACTATGTAAATATTAACAAGGTTGTAATTTAAACTCAAAACCTTAAGTTGCATACAGCTACAATCAGCTACATTGAACTTGACTGTGACCTTGGCCATGGTGTTTCAACTCTGCATTGTTTGTTCGTAACTGGTCACTGGCCTGAACCGGTTGAGGCGGCATATTCGTCACTTTGGACGCAAGTCAAAAAACAAATTGGCATATTGCTGCAGTCGGAATTAAATAGGAAGTGAATTTCATATAAATTCTGCCCTATTTCTACCGCCATGCACCATTGCGGTGTTTCGGTTTGAAGGGTACGGTTGCCGGTAAAATTACAGGCACATGAGGCTTTACACCTGAATGCCTCAAGTTGATGTACGCAGGGCATCATCAACTTCATCGTAGGCACGTTTGTAAGATGCGAGACCTAATAAGAAATAGTTTGTTTTATACAGGCATAGGCCTGTTCCATCTCCTGGTAGTACAAAAAAAAAACAATGGGATTATGATAGACAGAGAATCAAGTTATTAGGTATTCTAAATAAAATACGGCCGCTGCGGGAAAATACAGAGAAGCAAAAACTACCCTATAAAATAAACCCACGTACTAAATCTATACTAATATTATAAATTCGAAAGTATCTGTCTATTTCACGACTAATTGGCTTGACCGATTTAGATGAAATTTTGTATACAAATAGATTATAACCGGGATTGGGGCATATACTACTTTTTACCCGACCACGCAAAAGGAGGGCACTATATTTATTGATAAACCACGCGTGCGAAGCCGCGGGCAAGTCTGCTAGTCAGCACATATTTAAAAGGTCAGTTAAACAATGTTCCGTATAATTTATCCGATAAGTCAATTATTTATGAAGGTGGTAAACAGGCTGTGCTGCCAGTGTAACGAACGCAATGAATTATTTAGCAACGTTTTTGCGCGACATGATTTTTTGTTGCACGACGAAGTGCAGACTGCTTTTATTCTTTAATTCTTTTGTTGTATGTTCTGCTGTCAGAATATGAAGCTTGGACATATGGCAACCCACTCTTTCTATTTTGATATTTATTTAAACACGTACGTACATTTAAAAAACTGGTTGGAAATTTATGGGGGTTTAAATTCCAATCTGTAATGAATTTCCATTTTGTGGTTAAAGATATTTATTCTCAAAGAACAGGTATTCACTTTATTCAACCTGTGTCGTCCCACTGCTGGGCAAAGGCCTCCCCCACTGTCTTCCAGGACTTTCGCTCGCGTGCCAAATCCCACCAATCTGTCTCGAAGTCCTTGAAATCATCACGCCAGCGTCTACTAGGCCTTCCCCGGCGCAGTCGGTCGCCCGTCTTCAGGCACCCACTGGTATTCACTTATAGAGAAAATATATATACTTTTTTTTTTAAACACATTTATTAAACAATACACTTTAAAAACCTTAGAAGGTTTGTCCTTAGCGTAACTCATAAGTTAGTAACTACATATTTGTACGAGTATACAGCTACGAAATTCTTGTAAATATTTCACTGTTTCTTATAATTACATTATTGTATGTACATAGTTTACTGGATTTAGTCCAGTGATATAACAGTACCATTGTAGGTATGTGTTTAACTTAATATGTATTACAATAGGTTAATATTTTTTATAACACATTTGCTCGTAAAGGGTCTCTTATTTCACCAATTTCAATATCGTAATGTATGTCATTACGTACTTATGCGTTATTGTAATATAACGCAAGAGTTTCTTTTTAATAAGGTAAAACGTACGGTTTATCAAGATGCTCCGTCTAAAACGAACGGTACTTTTTTAAATCTTAGCAAAGAGTTTTTATGTCAGAAAAGTGGTGAATATTGTATGAATAAAATTAACTTTGGGAGATAAAATATAAAAAATAAACATTAAATTTTTTAATTTAATTAATTTTGACAATAAATTACAACCAATCTGTAACCAAAACCAAAAAAATATTAACTTACTTTATTAGTAATACTGGCTGTTTTTGTGCCTTTGCCTTAAAAAAAAGCGCTGGTGCGCGCGCATCGCTAATTTGTGAACAAGTAAAAATTATTCCGCGCGCTTTTTCTTTCCGAGAAAGTCAGAGTTTTATTTATTTCCTCGCAAATATGTTATAAAACGTCGTATGACATACGTGCGCTTTGATAATTACAGCCTCTGCTTTCAGCTTACAGCTTCTCTCTGCTTACAGCCTCGCCTACGGCTCGGGCTACTAGAAAGCAATATCACCTCGGCTGTAATTTTCAACTTACCGCACTCATATCATAGTGTACTATTAGTAGTCAAGGGTTCTTTAGAATAAAGATTCTCAATCTTTTTTAAATACAAACATACTAGTGGTTTTTTAACTATAACTATATTAGGCAACTTATTATATTTTACAGCTGAGATCCGTTCACCAAATAGGATAAGTGATGATAATCTTCGGATCAGTTGACCTAATCTTTATTATAGCTAAGAACCACAGCAGTTAAACTAGCTTTCTATAGATAAAAAGCGTCCGAATCGATCCATCTGTTGGAACTACAATGGTACAGACAGACAGACAGACAGACACACATAGGCGTCAATCTTTTAACTCGAGGGGAGTTTTTTGCATTAAGGGTTAAAAACTAAAGGTTTTTTTTGCGCAAAATTTAAAAACTATCCATTTTATAAATTATTAAATGAGTTTAATTAAATATTCTCTAACCTATCTCGTCCCACTGCTGGGCAAAGGTCTCCTCCAAGTCCCTCCAAGTATCCCTATCCGTCGCTATCTCCCACCATCTTCTTTGGAAGGTGACAAAATCGTCCCGCCAACGCTTTCTCGGCCGACCCCGACGTCGCCCTCCGTCTTCAGGCGTCCATGGTGTCACAATATGGGCCCATTTCTCGGAGTGCATTCGGGCAACGTGGCCCGCCCAGTCCCACTTAAGTCCAGCCGATCTCCTCCCTACATCTGCAATGCCGGTAAGTGAGCGCAGCATGGTGTTACGAACTCGGTCGACACGTTTAAAGCCGAGAATGCTGCGCTCCATTGCTCTTAGGTTAGAGAAAAAAAAAATTTAATTATTAGTTAGAAATTTTACAAGTTGTTAGTTACGAAGTGCTAAAAACTTTTGTGATTCGATACCAAACATAGTAAATGAAATTAACTATTATGATCAACACACAAGAACACAACAACTTTAGTATTTTCATATCAATATAAACATAAAACGATTTGCTAACACGTTAAAGTCTGCGACGTGTGACGCACTTGCGCTGTGTCCTATAGTCGGCCACGAAAACGACGAAACAATGCACTTTTCGGCCAGAACTCTTCCTTTGTAAAGGTCGAAAACATACCACGCCGATTTTTCAGTGACAACCCAGATAATTAGCAAGCTGAAGTGGCGGTGGGCAGGGCACATAGTTCGAAGAACTGACGACTGTTGGGGCAGAAAGGTTCTAGAGTGGAAACCACGCACTCGAAAGCACAGCGTACGACAGTCCTCTAGATGAAAAGATGGCCAGGGGGCCAATATCCCTAACTGACAACACAACGAGTGTGACTGGCATGCGATTATATACTTTATTTATATCAAGTTAATATTGTAATATTAACGAAGCAGAATGCCAAAATTCAATTCATAATCCAATATCATTAGGTTCAACTTTCGTTATGTTTTTAAAAATGTATTACATGAATTGCCCCCTGATGAAGGTTGCTGAGAGCAAGCCACACAAGATAGGTTGCTCTGGAAATTTTAGGGGAAGGCGTATGTTCAGCAGTGGACGTCTTAAGGCTGATATGATGATGATATTTCAAAGTGGTTATTCAATAAGGTTCGTGTTATATTTCACGTAGCATTTATTCATAAGCTTCTGAGTGCAGCCAAGCCAGAATTAACTTCGAACACCTTTCGTACTCGGATAAGGAATCGGTTGCCTTAGTGCTGGCAATATGTATACACTATGGCCAATTTATAATTATAAGCAACGTTTTCTTATAATTGACCAACGTGTGTACTTTAAATAAGTGAAGTTTTAAATAAATTATACTGGTCGGAATTTTTTACGATCGCAAATTTCCCGATTATAAAATATTCTAAAGCCACTCTTGAATTATTGAACAAATTAGATGTTTTATTCTATAGTTGCATATATTTAGTTTATTATTAAGTATAGGTAGTTTATGTACGTTTATGAATAAACAAAGGATAAAACGGGACCCTTTTACTAAAACTCCGCTGTCTCTCTGTCCGTCTGTCACCAGGCTGTATCTCATGAACCGTGATAGTTAGACAGTTGAAGTTTTCACAGATGATGTATTTATGTTGCCGCTATAACAAAAAATACTAAAAACAGAATAAAATAAATACTTAAGTGGGGCTCCCATACGCAACAGACATGATTTTTTTGTCGTTTTTTTAGATAATGGTACGGAACCCTTCGTGCGCGAGTCCGACTCGCACTTGGCCGGTTTTTATTTATTTTTTGTCCTGTCCATCCAAAGGTTGTCTGGAAGAGATCGCTTTTAGCGATAAGACTGCCCATTGTACTTACCTTTATTTCTGTGTATTCCTTTTAGTAGAGGAGACGTGGAAGATCGACCTTCACCGATCTGATAACCAGATGAGACATATTTTTTATCAAATATAATGTATAAACAAATATGCCTATAATTACTTGCCTATCTAAAAGTGCTTATGGCTATTTTTAATTAAATTAACTTTAATCGATTTTTTTTTCATCAGGTTCATTCTTTTGATAACCAAATGAATTTTATTTCACTGTTAGTTTTTAACACACAGAATATGCCTCAGTAGGCTTGCCTAATCATTTCTGTGTATAGCTACCTGGCAAGCCGATGTGAACAGGTAAGTGAATATAGGTGACTCCATCGTTATGCTAACTTATCGAAAGTTATATCAAATTTTAGATTACTTTATTACAAAATCAGTCATATTTCAAAATCATTGCCTGCAAAAAATCATACTTATAGTACTGTTGCCTAGCTAAAAACTTTTAGATAGGCAAGTAATTATAGGTATACTTGTTTATAAATTATATTTGATAAAAAATATGTCTCATCTGGTTATCAGATCGGTGAAGGTCGATCTTCACCGGCTCTTAGACCATTTGTATGTTTAATTTTGTTTGGTGAGCAATAAAGAGTATATCTATCTAGATGTTGAAAATGGCACATTTTAATGTTATTGAAAAAGTACGCATTTTATTTTCAAAAGTTATATTTTATAGAATACCTAAATTACAACTTTTGCGATTGCGATCTCCTCTGATAGTAAGCGATGATGCAGTTTACGATAGAACACGCTTGATTCGAATAAACTTGTTCACTCGCAACTTGAATACAATAAAAAGAACTGTAGTAAAAGTAAAATTACAGTAAATCGGAATTACCTGTATAGATTTAATACTAGTATTACACAATCACGATTTGAATCGGACAGTATCAATAAGTCTAACAGCTTTACGATTCAATAGCTACAATGAGGAAGTAATAAAAAGTGGATGTTTCTTCAACAATCGTTTGGAGAGAGATTACAAACTCGGGGTTAACGTTAAGATTGCCGTTTTTATACGGTACTTTGTTGCCGGTACTTTTTTGTGGTATATAAACCTGTGAAACAGGTACTTTTAAGGGTACTAATTCGTATATTGGCCTCTTCCCTTTTATTTTAGCTTATTGCTGAAGTAATAAGATATTTAATGGGCTACCATAACATCACACTAATATTATAAATGCGAAAGTTTAGATGTTTGTTTATTTATTTGTTTGTTCGTTTGTTACTCAATCACGTCGTAACAGCTTAACCGATTTCAATGAAATTTAGTAATTACGTAGATTGTGACCTGGATTAACACATAGGCTACCTTTTATCCCATAAATTAGGTTCCATGGGATAAAAATTGGGTGTCAAATCAAGTTGCAACAGCGAGTTTAGCTTGATTTCTAGGTTACCTACACATTTAGGAGTGTAACGCATACGAAGTCGCTGGCAACTGCGAGTTATTAATAAATTACATCTTTAATTTTTTTTTCTGTTTTCCGATTCCCCTTAAACCCCTGTAATGTTAACTTTTGTCAACTTTAATCACATTAGACATAAAGACAATTCTATTCTACATATCTACATTCGACAAAATCTATTTCTACATAGAAATAGATTTTGTTTCGAACTCTGGACCGTGAAAATAGAAATAGATTTTTAGAATGTACATCGTGAACGAAGCATTACTTTTGCTAGATTACATTAGCATCATCATCAAACTAGCCATAGAAAGTCCACAACTGGACAAAGTGAAGTGGCACTACTGCCAAATAATAATATTTGTTTATTTTTTTGAAGTTATTGAAATTTTGAAGCTTTTGGCGCCTATCGATAAAAATATGAGGGTAAAATTTTTAAGATGCGCGCGCATACCGACACCCAAAAAGCGACATGATCAAGTTAGTTGATAATTGTCTCTCAAGTTTCCGGGAAAACTCATAACTAGGTATATTTATTAATTTCTAATTTTTTTTACAAACAAAGAGTTGTGGGCATACGGGATGAAATCTTTAGTTATTTTTGTTCTGTTACGCCAAAGAAGTATAACTTACGTGCGTACATAAGTACACACACAGGTTTTTTTCTTAACCTATACTTTCCCACTGCTGGGCAAAGTAATAAAATAATATAAATATAAATAAATAAATATCGCTGGACATTTCACACAGCGCTATCTAGGCCCAAATTAGGCAGAGCTTGTACTATGGGAACCAGATAACTGATAGAATACTTATATACTTTTTTTTTGTAAATACATACTTATAATATATATAAAAACACCCAGACACGGAACAAATATCTGTAGATCATGCAAACATTTGTTCCGCGGCGGGAAACGAACCCGCTACCTCCTGCGTCTCAGCCGGCTATACGCCCACTGCGCCACGGAGGCAGTCAAAATATCTTATATATAATAATCTTATATATAATATATAATAATATCTTAAACATAATAATAATAATAACTTTATCGAGTTACAAAATAGTTTGGTACTATATAATAATGTATAATAATAATGTATAATAGTTTGATAGTTGGTACCTATGTAGTTTGAACGTAAAATCTTAGCCTAGATTAGCATTTAGCACATTACAATGATAAAAATATTTTACGCGGTATGTAAGGGCATTATGAGTAGCTTACCTGACGCAGCATTGTTCCTCACGATAGGTCTCTGGCGAGCCTCAAACATACTCAAAGAAAAGACAGAAAGTTTCTCGAGTACCTAGACTAGACTTAATTACAGGAATTCCTCTGCTCTGTGATTGCTACCAGAGATATATTGCAACTTGCAAAAGTTTATAAAGACAATAAAAAAAGAAAAGATTTTAACTATTTCGATTAGGAACAGTACCGAAATGTAAAATTTCAAGTTGGGTTTTCCTCTACCGTGCCGAGTTCTACCGACTCGGCAACGAAATGTCAAGAACTGAACGCTTAAGCGGTAAAAATCGACTTTGCGTGACTTTAGCCGTCCATTCCTCGTATTTCCAATTGCAATGGCAACGTTGTCGTTAAAAATTATGCTTGTTTTTATGCTCAAACGGGCAACTTTTTGTAAAACAATTGTCGATTTTATTATCTTTCATTTTATAACATCGCCCAAACTGACATATTGGCATAGTGACACGAGCCACTATCTTAATATACCTAAAGCACGAAAGCGCTCAACTACAAGTAGGGTTTTCAGATTAAAAAATCTAAATTCCGAAGTAAATTTCTGACATTTGATGAAAATTCCCGACTTTCTTGTAAATATAACAGTAATGTCTTTAGCATCTTGCATGTGAAGTAACGAAGTAAATTCTCGAATTTTCACGCGCGCGCGGACCCTGTGAACTGCGAAATGTTCTACAGAACATTAAAGATTCGGAAGTGTTGCAATGTTTTATTTTACTCGTTACCTACTTAAATTGTAGAAATTCCGAACAGTTTAGGATTCCCCCCGCATTCCGGACAAATACCTATATTACCGGACATGTCCGGAAAATTCCGGACCCTAACCACAAGTGACACTAAAACTGATACTAAAAATGATTAAATATGTGTGTATAGAATGTGTTCTAGGAATACTGCTCTAAAATAAATAGTAGTAAAACAAAATCCACTAAAACTGAAATTGTCCGATGCTGTAAGACAGGTAAGGGTTCGATTGTTGCTTCCCTGAGTGATAATATGACACAACTTCATTACTTAGAAATCTTTCAAAAAAATGCAACAATGACGCACTAAAATTGTTCTACTAATAACTAAACATTGCCTGGCGTTAAGGCGATAAGTACTGTGAAAGACATTGAGCGTCGGCCTTCACCGTCTGAAGTTTGAACATAATCGGCCATATCACACGAATGCCAGTTAATTTTGTATTAATATCACCATGAAACAGATTTGAGTAATTCCTTCCAAATTCGTCTAAACTGAGGCACTATACGATTAAAGAACAGTGACAATACACGGCAAATTTTGTTGTTGCCTTAAAAATTGCCCGTGTAAGAGCTAAATTTAAACATTCTGTTAGTTTATTCGGCAAGCTATCAACGGTTTTTGCTGCGTGATGGCTAATTTGATTGGCATTCTTCCATGCAATTGCTGTTACATCAGAATGCTGTTGATCACAGATGAGTTCAAAGCTCTATAGTGTTACTGGATTTTTCTTGGTCTTCTTTAGATAGGTCAGTGATCTCTAATTCTAGATATTTTAGCTACAGACAACTTACGGTTGCAATAATTATGATCTAAATAGCTTCTACCCGCAACTTTGCACGCGTGGTTTGCCAATAAAAAAGTCTCAATCTAAGTCATAATGATACGAAATTCATCAAAATCGGTCCAGTCGTTCAGTCTTGAAAACGTAACAAACATAAAGATAGACAGAGTTACTTTCGAATTTATAATATTTGTGTGGAATGGCAGTATCTTCCAGTTATGTAAAACGTTGCTTGATTGGCGTTGAAGCTTAATTTATTAGATATCATCACGAGAATTCGTGTTTTGTTGAGGTATGGCCGTGATACTTCGCCAAGTAATGTACATCATTCCACTGATATACTTCACTCCGACACCAGTGTTGTTAGGTATGCATGAAGACTGATGCTTGATCTTGCTTGATCATGTAAAGATATTTTTCATATATTGGCGATAGTCAAGCGCATGACCCCACCAGCACGGCTAGCACAACGATTTCCTTGTCTACTCTTCGAAGAGACGACAAGGCTCTGACCGCAACTTGTATATCTGCGTGTATTGTTATTTGTTTTTTTATATTGTTTTTAAATTAGAGTGTGATGTATAATAAAGCGTTATTCTATTCCATTCTCTGTCGATTCTTCCGAAATTGTCTTTGCCACGAGCAGGCTCAATAAGTTTTATTCCCAGACAAGAGAAAAATTCTCTGTCTATAGGAACGTACGTTGTATATAAAATTAATTAAATATCTAACCAAAAATTGTTGGCAAGCGCGTGATTGAGAAGAGTGCGAAAGAGACAACATGAGAAGACAGTGTAGTCTAGGCATCGTAAGACCTAGACGATTTCAGAAGAAAATAGTCTATCCTTAAATGTCAAAGATGATGAGAATGAAGAGAAAATGATGGTTATCGTGCTCGGCGTTGTAGACTACTGTCGAGGAAGTGTCGACAACGTTTCTTCCCGTTCACTCTCGCAATCGCCGTGCTTGAGACGGTCGACAAGTGTCTTCTTTGTTCCAATAAATGACTCATGACTAAATCCTTCTCTACAGTTACTGTGCTAGGCCTACAGTTGGTAAGTAATGGTCGAACATGATTAGTTTTGCAGACTCCGAATAATCCCTCCTATAGCGAGACACGTTATCGATGATCCAGATGACGCGTGAAGGTGATTAATAGTTATGGTAGTAGACGGTTGTACATCCTCGGGCGAGCCTTTTCACAAATAACTTTATTATGATTTAAATTCAACCATTTTGTTCAAAATACAGATTCTCTCGTTAATAGTAAAGTAAGTAGTTGTTATACCAAACAGGTGTTTCAATATTGCATGCTGCTAATTCGATAATGATGCGTGCGCCAAGACTAAGTATTTCTTCATGGCCATGTTTGTTTTAGTTTGATTATTACTTCTATTCGTGTCGTATGTAGTTCAATCAATTTGTGGTTAGGAATAAGGCGACGTCAGGCTCTATTGACCGATACGCTAATGTTATTTAAATTACTTTTATAGTCAAAAATACAGGTTAAATTGTATAAAGAGTTCTAGATATGGGTTTATTAGGTTTCGAACTCAGATTCAGATTCATTTATTCCACACAGATACCACAGTACACTTGGAAAAGTCAATACTTTACATACATAATAACAATTTGAATATAGCAATATAAACAAATAAAAAAGAAAGTAACTAATTTAAACTAACATAAAACATTGTGTACGTAGTACAAATTATACTACTACTCGATTATAAACGCTAACAACTTCGAGTCCACGTTTCACGACATAGACTTTTATTTAATTATTATTAGCCCGTAGAGTCCCACTGCAGGGCAAAGGCAAAAGTATGTTTATAAAATTTATATCTACATTTTAATAAAACTGCACACCACATATTTATTCATTTCTTTATTTATTTTTCGTTTTACTTCGTCGCTGCTGCACTACCTTTTGCTCCCGGTTTCAGCTGAAAATCAGCGTTGGATGCACAACATCCAACATTATGCTGAGCTGAACGCCATTTTGGTACTCAGACACGAGTCGAACTATCTTAATGGATTCAATTGTATCTACTGTTCCTTAATATTGTTTCATGTGTCATTTTGTGTGTACCAAATAAATGATTATTCTATTCTATTCCCTTCCCTCCTTCCACAAATCCCGGTTATTGGCTAATTGGGTCCACTCTTTCTGGTATGCATCCAGTTCATCCCTCCATCTCCGCCTGGGTCTACCACGAGGCCGCCGCCCGTTTGGAACCCAATCTATAGTGGCTTTCGCCCATAGTTCCTCTGGCATACGACAAACGTGTCCTGCCCAGTCCCACTTCAATTTTGCCACATCAGCTATCTGTGTTTTGAAGCGCAGTGTCGACTTTCGCATACGGTCTGTGAGCCTGACTCCCGAGGATGCTGCGCTCCATAGCTCGTTGACAAACACCGAGGCGGAACTTTTGAATATTGATGAGGGACCAAGTTTGTGCACCGTATGTGAGAATGGGGAGAACGCACATGTCCATTAGTTTCCATTTTAAAGATAGTGGCAGATTTCCTTTTATGAGGTCTTTCATTAACCAATAGCTTTTCCAGGCGTTTTCTGTGCGGCGAGTTATCTCTTTATCCTGTCTCGCCTGGAAAGAGACTATTTGGCCACAATAGATATACTCCTTGACATATGCAATCTCCACATCCTCGACTTTTATTTTCCTCTCCGTGCTGTTGGTCATTGCCTTTGTTTTTGACATATTCATCTTGAGTCCTTGGCGCTCATAGACTTTAGTTTAAGAAATTTATTTCAAGTAATTACCTATGTACCTAACAATTACTGCTTATGTAGGTTCTTTATGTACGTTGCCCGTACCATAAGTTTTTACGAAGTTTAATAGGTTCATGAATCATAACTTGGTAGTACTCTATCCTTATTTGTTGCATCGCCGTTCATGTGTTTTCTTTATTTGGTAACTTGGCTTGTTTGGGTAGGAGCCAGTCATGCATGATAGGGTCAAACAGCACGCGTCCCTTAAAAACGAGTTTAGTAAAACGTCATCAGCACTTCTCGATCGCATTTGTACGCTTAGGTATTGCATTGCTATCACTTAAACATCCTATATTTTATGTTCTTCTTTTTAATCAGGCACTCATGGCAGAGTGCTCGAGGCTCTAGCGATAGCTCTATTGAAGGCATTGCGAGAACATTCAGTCATGGTAGTGTGTGGGCTTGATACGGTCTAACCATCTTATCATATTTTATGTTTAGTGCTCTAAATAGAGAGCGCAACTAATACCTAGATATATTTTAAGATCAGTATTTATCTACTCTCTCTCCAATGCAGCTAAATAAACCCTTTAAAGGTTATCCAACGTGATTTACCCACCGATAAACAATCTCCTTAGAAACGAGCACGTCCTCAATGTAAACACGATCCAAACAAAACACACCGTATACATCACTGACCTTCAATCGCGACGACGTGGTCCCTTATCTGCTGGGCCAGCAATGGATCCGGAACCATCTCTACCAGATCGTAAAGCGCGTAGATTGAAGGGTGCACGCTCTCAAATCTCTGAATCTCCTGTCGTATCGACAGAGAGGTGTTGAGGCATGCCTGCGAGTGCTGGCGTGTGCACATGGTTCCCCTGTATCCCAACATATTTATGACACAACACAACACTGCATTCTCATATCATATCAACTTGTTGATAAACAACGGTAATAAAATACTGCACTGATTGTGTGGGTTGTGATTGTGATGTAAATAAAGTAAACAACTATCTAGCGGTAAGATACGCGAAAGTCAACCACCCCGGCGGCGGCCATTAGCAAACTGGCTAGAGCAGCGTTCGTTCGTTCCCGTTTCGGCGTGTGTTCATTCAAAGGGCAGCTGTCAGATAAATATCGAGAATAGCGACATCTACCAGTGGTTGTTGAATAAAACATAGTCAGCGCGAAGCGCACGTAGTCCCAATGGATTCGAATAGATGGCACTTTAAAATGTCTTATTAAAAATGTACATTCTCTACCTCTACAGTGTTAATTCTGCGATGGTAAACCATCATAGTAGAGCTCATCTTATGTAGGTTCAACATTAGTTTCTTCTAGTCGTTGGTAGTATCTAGAGCAATTCCAAATTAATCGATTAATTATATTAACACGCTATATTTCATAAAGATTACCCACCCATGTTTTTTAAAACATCATAGAACAAAAAAAATGTTTTTATATTGTAATAATTTTTTGTGTATATTATATTAGACAAATTAATTTGTAGATTCATGCGTGCCAGTTATCGACCAGCATTGAATAATTTGTTTATTTATTACCTTGCTATTATGATCGTTGGATCAGTAGCTTTCTCATTGCTTTTTTGATCAAACAAAGAAGAAAAATAACAAACGTAGGTATTTCGAAAGAATTCTGTCAATTTAGCCCGGCTTGCACAACGATCCATAAACGTATTTAGCAACTAAACATGTCTAAATTTGACGTATTTTTATAATTTGAAAACTCTCTAAATCATATTTAGCACCTAAATACGTTTAGAGATAATTGCGCATGTTGCCCTTAAAATTTAAAGCAAATGAAATATGTTATTTTTATAAATATTTAGCAAAGCTACCTAGAGATTTTTTAATTGTATTACCTATATTCAATACTTATGTGGTGGAACCATTATGAAGGCTAATCCATGCCATGGACCCTCTGACAAAAGTATGCTTACTTAAATTATTCTCCATAACTAATTAATGGGAAGAATATACAATTATTTTCAACAAAATATAGAAGCAACAGTTGAATCATATAGAGAACGTTGCAAACAATCTATAGATAGCTCAACTGCTCCAGATCACTATCAGACAGAAATGTCCCCAAGACATTGGCTGCATTGCCCCGCTGAATTGCAATGCTTATGCGTCGACCCAGATAAGCGCCAGCTCTCGGATCATACGTCGCTTCGACCAGCCGCCCAGAAAGATTTTTAAAAACGTGATGGGCTTCGGTACCCCATGGACCCAGGGTCTCGACTGGAAATTCTCAACGTAATGCAATACACAACGAGTGGATCGGACAGCGCATGCATGAGAACAGCAAGAGTGCCAGCATAAGTAATGTAATATGTGTAATATGCAATAGAGATAAGGGCTTTTTTTATTTTATTTTTTATTTTGTTAATTACGAGTAACATTTTTTTAATTTGTTTTTACTAAAACACATACTACCTCCAGAGTGCAACAGTGAATGGCAATACTCGAACATAATCGTACTCAAAGTTAAAAATTCAAGTTTCAAAATTCTTAATTTAAAATCTATTTAGCCTAAATGTCATTTTGCAAGGTAATTACAAGAAAAAATGGCCACCCTTATGCATTACTGCGATGCGCTCGTCCTCAAATCTTGCGTTGAATAACTTTGGTATGTAGTAGGTTTCATAGGAAAGTAGTTAAACAGCACATCCATTAAAACTGATTCCAATTTACCCCGCGTTCATTTTATAAAAAAACGAATTATTTGTTTTGTTTGTCGTATACACCTCCCCTGTATATGCCATGGTTACTACTCACACAGATCATGATCAATATCCCGTTTATATTAAAAATACTGTTCGTAGCTATGATAGTTTTAAAAGATAATTAACTTGTTGATTTCCCAAATCAAATATTATCTTCATGTCGCAGTGCGTACGATGTCTCACAACATTTGTTTGGTAAACAATATAGCAGACATTTGTATGCGGCTCTCGCTCGTTTGTATCTTGGCAAACAGATAATATTATTTCATGCCAAATTACTATGTAGTAGCTGTTTGCTAAGTTTTTATCAAAAGCTTAAATTATTATTATATTTTCCGTATGACGACCTCCGTGGTCTAGTGGGCGAATAGCCGGCTGAGACGCAGGAGGTAGTGGGTTCGATTCCCGCCGCGGAACAAATGTTTGCATGATCTACAGATATTTGTTCCTGGTCTGATTTTTTTCTCCTTATATTATGAGTATGTATTTAAAAAAAAATGTGTATAAGTATTCTATCAGGTATCTGTTTCCCATAGTAAGCTCTGCTTAGTTTGGGGCTAGATAGCGTTGTGTGAAATTTCCAGCAATATTTATTATTATTACACACATTTATTACTTTACACAAGCTTTAGGCCTGGACCTTTACATAGGCATTACCGGGTCCGAAGCTAACGAGTAAGAGGCCTGTTTTTTTTATAAAATTCACTATGACAAGGTGGAGCTGAGACAGATGGTAGTACTATTGCAACACATGGATTAGAGTTCGGGCTATTGTTATAATAATGCTTATGAAATAGAGTACCGATGGGTTATCAGAGAAATGAGACACGGCACCTACCAATCCTGTAATATTTAGAATTATTGAGGCAGGTGGTGACTAGCCGTCCACTAAACGGGCCCCCATAAGTGCTGCCAATAGAAAGCAGCGTAAGGGGCAACGTTGGTGTGGGCGGTTAAAGGGTTTTGAGAGGTGTGCTGCAGTTTCACTAAGCGCTACTCCCGGCTTTATGCCTTTAACACTTCAACCCTTGGAGCATAGGTTCCGCTCTTGCGCCTCCACCCTTGACCGGTCAACTAAGGCAAACCAAGGATCAGGGGCTTCTGTCAACCCCAGGGAGTAATGGGGCTCCGCGGTGTCGCCACGCACCGAACACTCGCCACTAGCGTGCCCTGCGGGGTTGTTATTATTATTATTATTATTTATTGGCCGCTGCATAGGTAATTGTGATCGCAGGTAGTGATGCCTCTAACATTGTGTAATCATGTTTATTGCTATTATACCCGGCATCTTAGGTTAATTACAAAAATTTCTTCATGTTAATCTTATTGATAAGTTTTTGGCTGCAAATAAATATTTTTCATATGTTTTTTTATTGTTTAAATTTTTTATTTTGTTAAAAATGGTTGTAAAACTAAGGAGGGACACAATTTCAACCTTTTTATCGTATAATAGTGGTTACCCACGTAACAAATTAATTAAACAATGATTTTCTCCATTAAAAGGTCTGGAAGAGAGGGCTTTGTTTAGTGATAAGACTGCCCAGTATGCATACATTTATTTGTTTATTTTGTGTAGCTTAATAAATAATTTTCTTTTCATTCATGAAATATAAAATATATGTATATAATATATACTACGTGTTATATTGTTTAATTTCAAATTAATTACAATAAAAATTTCAAATTATCAAATAACCGTAATAGCCTGTAAAAAATAGGTAAATAAATCACATTCATTCATCACGTAAGTCAAAGCATCGGCGCAAAAGCGCCGCCGATTTACGTAATTTTTTTTATTGAAAGTGTATCGATTACTGGATGAATATTCAAACTACCGGTATTAAACCTACTCTGTTAATACGATTCCGTCTGTGTTTTAAATTAATGTCGTACATAACATACACTCGGTTGTATACTCGGTAAATGATATTATAAAGGTATGCCGAAAACGTTACAACTCATGTAAAATATCCAGTTTTTAGGTGAAAATAAGTAAGTAATGATTGTTCAGTCGTATTTAGTGCCTAAATGTGTTTAAGAGAGTTATTAAATTATACAAATACGTCAAATTTAAACTGTTTAGTCGCTAAATACGTTTAGGGATCGTCGTGCAAGCTGCGCTAAGTTTGCTTTCAAATACAATAATAGAGGTAAAACACTTAATCGAAAATTAGATTAAACATATCTAAGACACATTATAAATACTACATAAATAGTTTTCTCGTAAATCGTTTTATTTAAAAACGTCAAAAAACTTTTCTTGTATTTCAAGTTTCATTCAACCTTGATAATTTAACTTTGTTCACGTGAGTGTCCAAATAACAGCTCGATATCAGTTTCTGGAGAACGTTGTGGTTTTTAAGACAACTGGTTATCTCGGCCTATAATTTATTCAGGCCAACTCAGTTTAGGCAATTACATTTCTTTATAATTTTTTCATATTTTTTTTCTTTACAGCATGACTATATACTTTTAATGTATAAACTACCTTCATTCATATACCTACACGTTTTTCTTCTTCCTGCCCCTTTCCACATTAAGTGGGATCGGCACAACATATTCCTTCCATACCTCTCTATCAGCCGACATCTCTGTTGTCACTTCTTTCTTACACATTCCATCCATCTCTTCTTCGGCCTTCCTCTACTTCTATATTCATCCACATTCTTATTTAACACTCTTTTAGTCACATGATTTGCTTCCCTCCGCATGACATGCCCATACCACGCTAGTCTATTACTCATTAACTTTTCTATCACTGGCGCTACTTTCAAACTTCCTTTTATATACTCATTCTGTATCTTATCCATTCTCTTTACCCCACACATCCATCTCAACATTCGCATTGCCGCCGCGTGCACTCTTCATCATATACCTACATAATTAATTTAAGTTTATTTTAATGGTGGTCGAGGGTTTTGCCTTTATTTTTAACTAACTGACCCGCACTGGCTTCGCAAGGATTTATATCAAAATAAAATAAAACCACTCAAGGATAATGTATCTTCCTAAAAGTAAAATAATTACAACCAAACAAACAAACTTACAAAATAGATGGAGTTTGACTCCTAAAGGAGGCAACAATTTCAATAGCGGTTTACTCACCAAATTCATTACCGACTGGTATTTTTTTGGGGGCGTACCCGTGCTTCACCTAGGTTCTCCACCTGGGTGTATCACGGGGAATATATAGGGTCCCGTGCTCCAACTGTTGACGTTATTGTACAGTGATGCAATAAATTGTTTTCCCTATATGATTCAAAACAACTAAACAATTATTTAATAGGAGTGAATTGATATGTACCATAATAGAATTAGTTTAATAAAAAATGTCATTTTCTTATATTCAATTTATATTATTTAATCCACGCGTCCTACCCGTAATGACCTACGGTGCTGAGACGTGGACGCTCACGGTAGGACTAGTCCACCAATTTAAGGTTGCGCAGCGAGCTATGGAACGGGCTATGCTTGGAGTTTCTCTGAAAGATAAAATCCGTAACGAGGTTATCCGACAGAGAACCAAGGTCACCGACATAGCTCAGCGGATTAGCAAACTGAAGTGGCAGTGGACTGGCCATATATGCCGGAGAACCGACAACCGTTGGGGTAAACGAGTTCTTGAGTGGAGACCGCGTCTCGGAAAACGTAGTGTGGGGCGCCCTCCGGCTAGGTGGAGCGATGACATAAGAAAGGTGGCGGACAGAAACTGGATGAGAAGAGCCGAAGACTGGGCTCAGTGGCGCGTATTGGGAGAGGCCTATGTCCAGCAGTGGACAAATGTGGGCTGATGATGATGATAATGATTATTTAATTACTTACATACAAGCCTTTGAGGTGCACAGAATAGAGTTTGAGTATTATTATTACCTATACGGTTATGTATGTTCAGCGATAACTTTTAACCACGTCATATTTCGAAACTGATGATTATATAAAAACGGTCGAAAGAGACTACCTTCCCACAACACAGGTTTATACCTAAGGTGGGAGATAGGGATCATTTTGTGTTCACATAGGTACCGTCCTGTGAATACTCGTAGCATGTATGTTCTGTGAATAATAAATGATTTGATTTGATTCTTTTTAGGGTTCCGTACCTCAAAAGGTAAAAAGGAACCCTTATAAGATCACTCTCTTGTCCGTCTGCCTGTCCGTGTGTCACCACCGATTTTCTCAGGAACGGGTGGACCTAGCAAGTTGAAATTTATACCAGATACTGAGGTATACAGTCCCTATTAGGTGTATAATGATCAAGGTCCTGAGTCAACACGATAAAAGATATGGGCAAATTTAGATTTTCGCGAAAACCTGTAAGTACCAAAACTTACCTTAATTTTCAACTTTTTTATTTTTCGTAATTTTTCCTTTATTTTTGCTGTACGATCTTGCTTTTAACCAAAATTGACAACTTGATCAACCGGAAGTACCCGGAAGTAAGTAATATAGGTTTTGGGTAAACCCTATATGGTAGTTCCCGTTGACCTAGAATCACGAAATTTGGCAAAAAGTAAGGTCAAGGAAAATCTGAAAACTATACATTTGTAATTAAACCATAAAAATATAGTCTTTATTTAAAGTACGTAATCAATCATAGAAACTGTCGGTACAAATTTGTACAGACGGAACCCTCGGTGGGCGAGTCCGACTCGCACTTCTCCGGTTTTTTTTAATAGTGTAACTCAGGGGTATATTTGGTCAAGATCTGATGGGATTTATGTGTTAATAATCAAACTCTTCAATTTGCAAAGGCTTATGCACGTTTTTTGATTTTTAGTTTTCGGTTTTTATTACTTTTTTATGTTTTTGTCAATCTAAAATTACCTCGACTTGTTATTTGCAAATGCTATGATCTAAGTTAAAGTCAAAGTCGAAACATTTATTGCCTGCATATTGTTTCACATAGAGTATGTGATAATTATGTGTTTCTTTTTCAAGCATCCTGCAAGGGCACTGAAATTTTTCATTAGACCGCGAATTGTCTACATAAGTACATAAATGTCATATTAAAATATAAAAAGCATATAAAAACATAAATTTTTAAAGAAAACCAACCTAAAGGGAATAAACCACAAGCACATATGAGATATATAAAAAAAACATCTTTAAAAATAGAGGGGTGTTTAACATATAATTAGCGTTTATTCTTTACCACGATGCCCAATTTCAACAATTCTACAGGAGTAATCACATATAAATTTGGTCACGATATGATGAGAATCCAAGAGAAAACTATCAAACTCTTCAATTTTGGCACCTGCACATTTTCTAAATTTTCTATTGAAAAACTACTTATTTACTATACTTTTCTTCCTATTATCAGTATGTACATATATGTACCGACTTTCAGCAGTTACAACATCCTTTATTATTTATTTGCCTTTTACAAAGCAATGATATTCGTACATAGTTACCTACATTCGTTAGAGTCAGTGTACGATTGACGTTCGCTGAGCGAACCCGTCGCTACGGTCTCAATCAAGATCATTTTCGAACATTGAACACAACAATACTATTGTGTCTACTGTTATCTATACTATTCTGTGCATTGTGAAGTGTCCATGTGTTGGAGACTTTGAGATGTCTAAATTCAAGGTATGTTGAGGTTTTTATAGACATCTGAATAGCATAGTTACTGAATTCGTTTGATATTAATGTGTAGTGATTGATAATAAATTGGTGAAGACGGTTGGTGTGACTAAACAGAATTATTACAATAGAAGACTAAAAAAAGACTTGAAATTATATTTTGTATACTTATGTACCTATTTACTTATACTAAATACAAGTTGCTATTGTAAATGTCTGTTATTATGTTAATTGATTTTGTTGGAGATCTCCATAATAATATATTTATAGCCTAGATTGTGCTTTGTGTTTTAGTACGTCGCTAATATAGTGGTCGAAATAGGTATGTCCGTAATTTTTTTTACCTATCCATAAACTTTAGCTATGCTAAATTTCACAGTCCTCTGTACGCCCGATAAGCTTAACAAGAGGACAAAGATTTCCCTTCACGTGTTTATTAAATAAATCATACTAATCAAAATTTAGATCTTAAAATCTATTGGTGAATTGATGGTGGCAACTTGGCAGCTAATAGCTGGGCGAAGAATGGACGTTGTCGCTATAGTGTCTGAATGGAACATTTGTTAAATTGGGTAGGTTTGCCCAGTTTCTATAGAATAGAATAAATAAATCTATTGAATTACTACACATCCAGAAATAATACAAAAATAAGAATATATGAATAAAGTAATACAATGGGTGGCCTTATCTCTGAAAGCGATCTCTTCCAGGCAACCTTTGGATGGATCAAAATTTATGAAGATACGGAGGGCGGTGTACTTTATAGGATACATTTATATATTCATGGGAATTATCAAAAATAAGAAAAAGTTTTAATCCTAATACTTAAAATACTTATAAAATAGACTAATATATAGGTATATACATATACCTACATTCTATACTTGCAGGTAAAGTACTGTAGGTACTATTTTAGTTAGCTATCCTAATATTATAAATTCGAAAGCAACTCTGGTCTCTCTATCAGTCTGTTACATTCTCACGACCAAGCGGCTGGACCGATTTATAGCTAGCATTTGACTGGTATTGAGATTTAGACTATTTTTTACTAGACTGCGTAGAAGAAGGGTAATGTTTTTACTGTCAAACCACGCGTGTAAAGCCGCTGACGCGCGGTCATAACGTCATAACGCTGACGTCTTTATACCAAATTTTATCGAAATCGGTAGAGCCATTTAGTCGTCAAAACGTAATAAAAAGAAAGACAGAGGGATAAGGTTAATGTATAATAATGTAACATGGAAAAAAAAAAGCATTGAAAAATAGATTTATTTCGAGACAAAAACTTATCAATAGAATTCGTTTTAAGAAAATTTTAGGATAACATAGAATCCTCTCCCAGAACCAAGAACGTGGAAGGAGGCGGTGCAAGTATTTACGTTAAAAAATTTAATATACCTACAATATACCTACACAAACCTTTACCAAAAATACACATACCGAAATATTATACATTAAATATATTTTTAATATAATATATAAAACAAAGTCGGGTTTGTTCGAACACTTATAACTCGAGAACGGCTTGACCAATTTTGATGATTTTTGATTTGTTGTATTAGTCTTCGTCCCGAATAGTAGAATAACTATTAAAATATTGAAAAAATCAAAAAGCAAAAAGATATAAGAAGAAAAATCATTTTCTGATACATTAATGCAGATAATGATGGCCGACGTATATTGACAGCCCGCGTCATATGCATGTCAAGGCGGTACAAAGTTCGTCGGGTCAACTAGTACGAGTATAAAATAACAAATGCAATAATAAACAGAATGACAACGTTTTACTTAAGAAAAACAGCCAGTAAGCAATGTTTGCTGACTTCATTTAAAAAAATAGGTAAAGATTCGGCATATCTGATAAACACAGGCAAATCTTAAACAAAGTTATTTACATTATTAGACTTTTTGAATTAATTGCCATACTTAACAGTCGTAAAAAAAACGATTTTTCTGAATTATTGATCTCTTCTTTGCCTCATCTTCGTAAAGAAAACGGTTGAAGATATACCTTCAGTAAAACTTTCATCCTCTTTGTCTATCATTGAAAAAAGAAAAGAGAGAAAAAATTATAATCCAAAGATATAGCGATGCTAGAGATCAACCGGTTTTGAGAATTGTGCGGCTTATGTAAATATTAATTTACATTTTCCTCTAATATAGATAGTTACGTAATATAATTGTGGCAATAGTTTATTTATGCTTCATCATCATAATATCAGCCACAAGATGGCCACTACTGAATATAAGCCTCCTCTGCAGATTTCCTCAGAGCGACCGATCTTGACCGATCTCCCAGCAACCTTTATAAGGTCATCTTCCATCTAGGCTGTGGCCATCCTACGCTGTAATGGATTACAACTTGGCACTAAATACGATTATGCATCGTTGTGCAAGTCGCTCCTTATCGTATAGTGTCTAAATATGATTAAAGGAGTTGTTTTACGTTTAGGGATCGTTATGCAAGCCGGGGTTACAATATTTTTTCTTGAAGACGTGGGTCGTCTTTTATATCAGCCATAAATCGCCTACTGCATCCCAACGGCTCCAAGCAACCTTTATGAGGTCTTCTTTCCATCTAGTGGGGGCCGTCCAACGCTGCGCTCCCCAGTGTGTAGTCTCCGCTCTAAAACATATCTGCCCTAACGGCTTTATCAAGCACGCTTTATCAGATCATACTTCTATCTTGTATTAATGGTACGTGTGGCGTTACTATAATCTGATTCTGCCTTTATAGATCGTAATGAGTATGACGAACTCCGTGGTGCAGTGGGCGAATAGCCGGCTGAGACGCAAGAGGTAGCGGGTTCGATGCCCGCCGGGGAACAAATGTTTGCATGATCTACAGATATTTGTTCCATGTCTGGGTGTTTTTCTATTTATTATAAGTATGTATTTACAAAAAAAGTATATAAGTATTCTATCAGTTATCTGGTTGCCATAGTACAAGCACTGCTTAGTTTGGGGCTAGATAGCGCTGTGTGAAATGTCCAGCGATATTTATTTATTTTATTATTTATAAAGTTACTAACATGAAAATCGTATGTATGTTCTAAAAGTTGTCTGGTAGATATATTTTTTATCAGTAATATCGCCATTTGTATCATATGGATTCACTTTGTTTTAATTGTATTGTCTTGTTTTATAGCGTACAATAAAGTCTTCAATATTTCTATGACCATCATCATTATATCAGCCATTATTATTTATAGCTTTCCCGGCTTTAGTTTCACTGCGGTCGTGGCCTATTGTGACCGCCACTTGTTTGTGTGTCGCCCCTAGGTTATGGGGGCGTTTAAACTTCACCACTTCCCACAGCTGCTAAAAACTGTGGAATATTCTTAGAGATGACAACTGTTAGCTCCTCCGGGCTAAGAATATATCAGCTACTAGCTGTTGCCAGCGGCTTTGCCCGCGTTTTCTGAGGTGCAAAAATATACTCTTTTACAACTTTGACAGCCCATTTTTATCCCATGGGAACTGATTTATGAGATAAAAGTAGCCTATGTGGTAATCCAGGTTATAATCTACGTTCGTATCAAATTTCATCGAAATCGATTCAGCCGTTTTGACGTGATTGAGTAACAAACAAACATCCAAGCTTTCGTATTTATAATACCTATTAGTGTGATATGACGTCCTGCTTCCCATCTTACTCCCTTAATTTTTCTATGGTCTTAATCTTTTAAAACAGACTTCTTTATCCTGAGATCAAAGTGACGTAAAAAGTTATGTATGTATTTATTATCAATGAGATTGCAAATACTTGAACTAAAAAATATCGTATTAGCCATAGGACACTGCTGAACATGGGCTTAACCAAAGATTTACAGGGTGACAGATTTTGTATGGTCTGCACTCAACGGCTCCCAGCAACCTTTATCAGATCGTATTGTGGGGCCGTCCTGCGCTTCGCTTTCGAGTGCATGGTCTCCTGTCTAGAACCTTTATGCTTCAACTGCAGTCAGTTTTTTGAGCTGTGTGCACTGCCCCCTGCCATTTCAGCTTGCTAATCCTCTTGGCTATGTCTGTGACCTTGGTAAGGATGTCATCATTTGTGATTCGATCTCGATGAGAAAGACCTTATCCGGTGGGTGCTCCAGTTTAAGAATAGGCCCCTCTCGTTCTGTGGTAGTGTTATTAAGTTTGTTTATAGATGAAATAAACCGACAAAAATTGCTAAAACACACGGAATGTTCACACCAAATGTTGACAAAGCGGTCGTTACGTCCAAACTACTTCTTCGCCGTTGATTGACCAATTAGACCGTTAATTTAGCTGAGCGCTTTTCTTTTTTTCGTGTTAGCTGTGCTCGTACTAACTTCTCGTTAAGCTTTGGTAACTGTTACTGTGTATTAATCTGTGGTAATGGAATGATTGAGTTCTGTGGTATTAGAGACTTTAATCGGTGAAATGTTGGCTGAAATTGAGCTATTGTAAAATAAATAATGCTGGACATTTCACACAGCGCTATCTAATCTAGCCCCAAACTAAGTCAAACTTGTCAAATCAGATATGTGTTACAATACTTAAATAGGTACATTTTTTTATAAATACATCTTATAAAGTAAAGAAAAACACCCAGACTCAGAATAAATATCTGTAGATCATACAAACATTTGTTCCGCGACGGGAATCGAACACGCAACATGGACCTCCGTGGTGTCGTCATTATTATTCCATATATTTATTTTACATGCACCTTTACCGCGAACCCAACGAGAAAGAGGCCTGTTTAAGTCAAAGTATAATCATTATGATTATTGCAAGGAAGACAGATGTAAAAATGGTTTACAGTCCGGGTTATAGCATCAGCAATGCTTATGGAATGGATATGGGACAGGCACCTGCCAATTTTGTAATATTATGAATGTTTGAAATAGGGTGTGACTGGCCGTACATTGAACGGATCTCAATAATAGTCGCCAATAGAAAGATTATGAAACAACGTTTGTGTGGACTGCCCACACAAACGTTGCCCAATACGCTAAAAGGTTTGAGAGGTGTGCTCCAGTTTCACTAAGCGCTACTCCCCCCGATTTATGCCTGTATCACTTTAACCCTTGGGAACATAAGTTCTGTTCTGCACCTCTACTTTTGACCGATCGGCTAAGGCAAGCCAAGAGTCAGGTGTCTCTGTCGACCCCAAAGAGTAATGGAGCTCTGCGGTGTCGCGACGGACGCACCGAACGCTTGACACAGGCACACCCTGCATGGTTTAATTAATTATTTCAGCCCTCTGAGCCTGGTGGGAAAATATCTCCCCTATTTCTCCCGGTCAGTCTATCTCTCAGTCTTTTCTGCGCTAAAATTATCCAGTGCGCTAGGAATTTAGCAAACTTGATTCTCCATCTCGTCCTCGGTCTCCGCGCTGTGTCAGAACTCCACTTGGAGGTCAACGAATTACATACTTAGATTAAAAAAAAACGTAGAATTCAATTTTAAAAAAATAATTTATCCCCAACTAAGTAATTCCGTAAATTAATCCTCTCGACGCGACATCAAAGACTTCTTCGAAGATCGAAGAAGTCTTCTTTACGCCGAGTTTCAGAACGATGGGTTTTTAAATATATCAGGCTTTAGCAAAGTCAGTAGAACGTTAACCTAAGCAAACTGTTTGCTAAGTTTAGTTAGACGACCTAGTTAGGCGCAGTGGGTAAATAACCGGCTGCGACGCAGGAGTTGCGGATTCGATATCTGCAATGGTCTATGGCAGGGTCGGAACTGGCTGTTTCACAATTTATTGTAGATATGTATTTCAAAAAATAGAATATTATGTTTTCTATCGTATACTTAAGTGGTTCCCAAAACAAGTAAATGTATCTCAAATTGCCAATATTTACGAGTACCATTCATCTTTAAATCAGTAATGGCACAGACAGTAGAATCAAGACCATCAAGAATCATGTTTAGAACGTGAACAAATTCATAGCGATAATAATCTTCTTAATAAAACAACCGGGATGCAACTAATTTATTTATTATCTACTTAGCTAGTGACTTGCAGTGTTGCCAACTTAGCTACTTCATAGCTAAATCTAGCAACTGTTCAAGGAAGTATAAAGTACTAGCTGTTGTTCGCGACTTCGTACGCGTTACTCTACTAAATGTGTAGGTAACCTAGAAATAAAGCTATACCCGCTGTTGCAACTTGACTTGACACCCCATTTTTATCCCATGGGACCTGATTTATGGGATAAAAAGTAGCCTATGTGTTAATCCAAGTTATAATCTACGTACATACTACATTTCATCGAAATCGGTTCAGCCGTTACGATGTGATTGGGTACCAAACAAACAAACAAATAAATAAATAAACAAACATCCAAACTTTCGCATTTTTCTAATATTAGTGTAATTTTTTTTTTGCTAAATTTAAGCTAGTTTTTTGAACGCAGTTAATGATGAATTACCACTAAATGGAAAGAAGACCTAATAAAGGTTGCTGGGAGTCGTTGGGTGCAGGCCGCGCAGGATCGGTCACTCTGGAAATCTACGGGGCAGGAGGGCTATGTTCAGCAGTGGACGTTTTTTGACTGATATGATGATGATGATGAATAACAAATTGACTAAGAAGTTTCTTCTATTTCACTAACTTGTAACGTAACTTAGCTAGATATGACTAACCATCAGATAGTGGACCTAACTTGCTTAAGCTTTTAAAGTTTAATTACAATCGGAAAACTCATTTAGAAAATGAATACCTTTTTACCACAAAAAAGTCATACAACTGTTTAGCGCATGTTTAAAAAATTCGTTACCAATTTTTTATTGGAATTTTTTAAAGACGAGCTAAAGTTTAACACACTGTTTAATTTTTTTGTGGTAATACCCTTAATTTTTAACTCTTAAAGTAGACATTCTCGCAGTTTTTAGGGTTCATTTTCATAAATAAATAAACACTTTTTTTCAACAAAAAGAGATTTATTTATAACTTGAGCTTTTTATACGAGCTACATAGATTAAAAAATCGAAACCTAGGAACTTCTACCCCAAAATGTAGGGATGGAGTAACATTTTGAGGTGAAACTAGCTACTTTAGTCAGAGCGCTGTTGGCAGCACTGGTGACTTGATGCGATCGTGCGTTGGTTACCCTGAACATAATATATGCAACCTCTAACTTGCCTTACCTTAAAAGTATAACAAAAAGGAAACATCCTTAGATTGTATTTATTTTATGTCCTGCAAGAGAGGACAACAGTGTTTATCATTATTATAAATACGAGATTTATCACGACAATGTTTCGGTTCAATTCGTGAACCTTCATCAGGGTGAGTGCGATCCGCTCCGCACTGCGTCTCGCCTCGCACTAGTCATAAATAAATCACGAAAGTTTTCTAAGTAAAAACAACTATTGAAGTCATTGAATTGTCAGAGAATCATCATTTTAGTCGCTAGACGTTTAATAGCTGGACATGGGCCTTCTTCATAGAGCCTCTATGAAGTTTTAAGAGTCGAAAATTATTAATAATTTTAGCTATCACAAGTAACAAGATAAGAGTCGTATTCTATAATTAATCCAGAATTAATATTATTGATCGAGCGAAGTGAGATCTCTAAATCAACCTGGACGGCGTTGTATGTACGTATGTATGTTTGTTTGACCGAGGATAACTTTCGAAGCGTTTATCCGATAATGGTGAAATTTGGTATACAGGTAGGTAGTAATGGCACAATTTTGGTGTGACCTAATGAGCTCAAAATGTTGGGGGGTTGTTGAGATATTGGGGTTCAAGAGGGGTAAAAAACAAATGAAAATTTGACTATTAAGTCAAGTGGGACGTCAAATGAAAGGTCTTCATTAGTACATTTCGATTCCGTTTTTATTTTTAGTAAAGTTTTTTTAGTTTTTGAGTTATTAGCCATAATAAAAACTTAACTTTGACAAAATTCACAGGATGCACCAGTGACCCCACAGTGTTGAAATTTAGTATGCGTGTAACTTTAGTGACACGAATATAGGCAAAATTATGAAATCCAGAATAACTGCAATTTTTACCCCAAAAGAGGATAACCAATTAACATGATGTCCCGTTACCTATAATTTGAATGAAACTGTAGGTGTAGTTAGTTGGTTATCATTTCGAGGCACTATTTTGATAGTTAAAGATTACACATAATATTTATTTGTTTTATGGGAGACTCGCGAGATCTCAGTTCGGAGCGAACCACTAGTTAGTTACTTTAGGTATATATATCTTTATATTTTACTTTCGTGATTAATTGTAATCATTATTATAAATATAGGGTGGTAGGTACGTGATAAATCCCGTATTTATAATAATTACCGTTATATTTTTATAAAGTGTATATATATGTATACTATTTGTTTCTTGTACACTCACCTACCTTTAAAACCAACTTTCTTTTTAGCCTCAAAGGTTTGCTAGAAGAAAACTCTTCTTTTGGTTAAGCTCGCCTTTGTACATGTCCTCTATTTCTGGGTTTTGTAATGTATTTTCTTGTGTACAATAAAGAATAACGAAAGCCTAAAAGAGGATCAAAATTCATATACAGCTCTTAAGATCATATTATTCTGTAACATTGTCCATCCAAAGGTTGTATGGAAGAGATCGCAATCTGTATTTATTTTGGCGTAAGCATATACAGCAAAGTAAATACCTAGGTATATAACTAGTGGCCCACCCAGAACTGAGATCTCGCGAGTCTCCCATAAACACAAAAATATATTATTCGTAATCTTTGACTCTCAAAATAGTGCCACGAAATAATAACGAAACAACTTGACCTACAGTTTCAATCAAATTACAGGTAACGGGAGTTCATGTGAAATGGTTAATGTTTTTGGGGTTCAAATTGCAGTTTTTCTGGATTTCAGACTTTTGCCTATATTTGTGATACTTAAGATACACACATACCAAATTACAGCACTGTGGGGGCAATGTACCTGTGAATTTTGTCAAAGTTTTGTTTTTATTATGACTAATAACTCAAAAACTAAAAGAACTTAACTAAAAATAAAAACGGAATCGAAATGTACTAATGAAGAGCTTTCATTTGACGTCCCACTTGACTTAATAGTCAAATATTCATTTTTTTACCCCCCTTGAACCCCAATATCTCAACAACCCCACAACATTTTTAGCTCAATTAGTCACCCCAAAATTGTACCATCACTACCTACCTATGTATCAAATTTTAAGTTGATCGAATCAACTCTTCGAAAGTTATCCTCGGACAAACAAACAAACATACATACATACTTACTTACACACATACATACACTTGAGAGCAATAAAATCGCACATCCGCACATTTTTACTTAAAAGTTAAATTTTTTTTTATTTGGAGCTTACAGCAAATTAAAATCAAATTAAATTAAAGTGCATAATCTAGGCATTCGCAGAACTGATAAAGGGTTGACATTTACCTTTAAAAACAACTCATTAGCAACAAAACAATAGACCCCCTTATGTCGCTCGATCCAGGTAAGGCCGGCGGCGGGATTTATCGCAGGTATAAAAGAGTGCATATTGAGGGAATGGTCATCATGAGTTAGAATCAATAGCCAGGTTCATGAAGCTCGCTTCTAAGCGGTTTTATGAACTTGCCTCTAATCATCCGAACCCTTTGGTACGCACCATTCCGGTTTACCCGTTGGATCCGCCCGCCAACAAAATCCTCCGTCGTCCGAGACACGTTCTCGGAGACCCGGATGACGAAATCACCTCTGCTAATGCGGAAGGTGAGTCATCTATATCAGACAGAGCAAACACTTCACAGAAACACCGACCTCGCCGGCGAGGTCGACGAGTCCCTTCAGTCGCCGCCTATACGAGGTACAGACACGTACCCGGGCGTTTCTCTCCTATCCCCACCCCGGCAACAGCCCAAGCCGAGGCTCGTACCTTAGTGGTGCCCTTGCGCTAGTTGCCTAAAAAAACTTACTGGGCTGAGCGCCATCTGCGCTCGCCAAAAGTTCGGTTAAGCTGTCACGGCCTCAGAGGCCAACAGCGATATAAGTCCATTCGAAAAAAAAAAAAAAAAAAAAATGGTCATCATTTGCATACTAACGTACAGTGTGAAAGGTTCTCTATTGATATTGGCTTCAAACGGAACACGAAAATGGATACTACACCAGAAGTAGCCGCTCAAGTGGTTGCCCTTGTTGAATCGGGGCTTAAGCAAAGTCAAGTGGCTCGACAATTGAGTTTGAGCCGATTTACCGTTCGGCGTGTATACCAGAGGTATCAAGAGACTGGTGGCTACCAACGGCGACAAGGATCGGGCCGTCCCCGTGCTACAACAGAGCGTGATAACCGCTTTCTTATAACGACATCTTTAAGAAATCGTCGTTTGAACGCAGTTCAACTGGGCCAACGACTTCAAGAAGTTCGTGAAGTAGAAGTTAGCCGGTGGACAGTCAGAAGACGATTGAGAGAAGGTGGCCTGACTGCACACAGGCCAGCAAACGGGCCGAAATTGACCCCAGCCCACCGAGAAGCCCGCCTTCAGTTCGCTCGAGACCATTTGAATTGGACCGAAGAGCAGTGGAGTGCAGTCCTGTTCTCTGATGAGTGCAGGATGTGCTTGCATGGCAACGACGGACGGGGGAAGGTGTATAGAAGATCGGGAGAGCGATTTGCCCAATGCTGCATAACAGAACGTGTCGCCTATGGCGGTGGATCAATCATGTTTTGGGGAGGCATGTCTATGGAAGCAAAAACCGAGCTTGCCTTCATCACCGGACCGAATACTGGTCGCCAATCAAGAGGATTGACTTCCATACGATACATTGAGGAAGTACTCGAGAGCCACGTCGTACCTTTTGCTGGGTTTATCGGCGAAAACTTTCTGTTTATGCAAGATAATGCAAGACCGCATACTGCTGGCATAGTGATCGAGTACCTTCAAGAGGTGGATGTGACCGTTATGGAGTGGCCAGCTCGAAGCCCAGACCTCAATCCCATCGAACATCTATGGGACGAGCTGAAAAGAAGAGTTCGAGGCCGAGATGCTCCTCCATCGACTCTACAGGAGCTGCAACAGGCGATCGCAGAGGAATGGGAGGCTATTCCTCAAGACTTTATCAAAAGTCTAGTAACATCAATGAAAACACGGATGGAGTCAGTGATTCAGGCTAGGGGAGGGAACACTCGGTATTAATAACAAACTTTAAATTAATTTTATCTTTTAATTTCATAACTTTGACACCAATACTTGAATAAAGAATTTTTTACTAAACATGCATTTTTGTTATTGATCCACAAAAGCATTTTTATGTAATGATTGAAAGACAAATCAGATACCACTGGATAGGTATTAAAATAGACTATGAATCTGCATTACAGAAACATAATATTTTTTGTTTTTTTTTAGTTATGTCAAAAAATCATGAATGTGCGATTTTTTTGCTCTCAAGTTTACGTACAACGCCGATTTGCCCAAGTTGATTTGGAGATCTCGCTTCGCTCGATCAAATATCTATCAAAAACTGTCAATAAATCTGCGATTAAGTACTTAATTGCTCAGGCCCCAACCACAAAAATGTGTTGGCGTGTTCCTAGACGGGTTAAGCATAGTTGTAGAATATAGTCGAACTCAATTGGTGTTATAATATTAGGTAAGGGATCACTGATCTGGGGTACTGGCTCCCCGACCCTTCACTTCCGTCAAACAACTGAGGTGTCATACAAAATGCTACTTAGTGTCCTGGCAACACAGAACAAATCGCTTCTTCATTACTTCTTGTGATTGAAAGGTCCAATTGGTGTCCAAATTGGTTCTATAATCTTGATTCTTTGGCCATCGAACGGTCACATTAAACGCCATATTAAAGCGCTTATGTTCTTCTAGCGTCTTAATCTAAGAAGATCGTATATAAAAAGTAGCTCTATTCAAATCGTAGCTTGTTTCCTCTAACTAGTTCAGTCCATTAATAAATAAATCGATCCAGGAAGCCGCTCAAATTGAGTAATAGCATTGGAGATTCTTGGAAGCATGACACAATTCATAATCTTGACTTCCCTCTAGGATTCTCTGCATTGTAATAATAGGAGCAATGAGGGCCATGGTACTGTATTGTTCCCGATTTTTATGTTTCGTGCTTATTCCAGAATTTTCATTCTGACCGAGTCAGGAGTAGTGAACTGCGCTCCTTAGTCCTACAGAGTGGATTATATAGAAAAGGAAAATACATCACACGGCAACGCTGGGAATACAGATTGAACATGCAATTAAAAGACTACAACCGCCATCAACAGAAAAGAAGGAGTAGAAAGAAGGAAAGGAAGCTTTTTTCCTATAACCAGAGACCAGTAATATAAATATATTATATTACTGGTCTCTGCTATAACGGACGTAACGGACTCAAAAAGTTCTCGTGCAGTCCACGAATCAATCAGCTTGTATGTTACATAAATCAAATGACGCAGGATGCTGGAATCGAGTGCAGCGGTGTCACGCCGGATCGAATTAACTCCAATTACAGTCCGCACGCGAGCAGTAATCCCGAGGGGAAATGCTGCTTCTAAGGGCTAGTTTTATTATAAGACCTAGTTTACATCAAAGCGGGTAAAAACTTTAGAGACCAGTTTTTTACCATTATTTTTTTCACGCTTGTCCATGGTTTTCAAATTCTTAGCGTTAGGCGTGGCCTTGTCGAGTTCATCCCTTGTGCAGAACATAAGGAACAAGAGAGTTAAAGGACGTTGACTGAATGGGAGCTTCGCAGCCGCATTAAGCCTGGGAGAAGGCATCCCCCATTTGTAGAGATTTTGTCTTTGGTGGCTTATTTGGGTCCGAAGTCATTTGATGATTTTCAGTCTGGGCATTCCTTGCCCATCGTGATCGTGACATGGTTTTTCTCCACTTCGCTCTATCCTCCACCTACCACATCATCGGGAACATAGCATTTGCAAAGGAGATTATACTACGTGTTTTGTTATGTACGTCATTATTTGAAAACACGTGTAGGGCTATGTATATGGCTAGTATAGTTGTAAAATAGGTTTCTTTTCAAATTAATTACCATAGAAAATTTTATATTTTCAAACAATCTTAATATTAATGTAACAGTCGGTATAAATAGGTAAACAAATCATATTAATTCATCATGTGGGTAGGTACCTGTTAAACTGACTAAGCGGCATCGTCGCAAAGGCGCCGCCGATATATGTTAAAAATTGTTTATTGGAAATGTATCGATTACTATAAAATAAATATTGTAGCTACCGGTATTAAACCCACCTCTTAAATCAGCTTATACGATTCCGAATGTGTGTTTTAAATTAATGTAGTACATAACAAAACAGGTATACCTACTACTTCACTCTTGACTCACTTCACGCTTGATAAGGGTATCAAGCGTGAAGTGAGTCAATACAAATCGGTAGAGTATAGAGATCACAAATAAGTATTTTCTAGACAATGCCTAGATTTAGTTATAATATTTACAACCTATGTAACTATTGCATTGCGTACTTGTTTAAATATTTATTAGCATACATGTTTTCTAAGTAAGAAATTGTTATCTAATCGTGTTTAAAAATAGAACCATTATTTTCTCATGATCAGTCGACATCCATTGTTTGTAGAAAACACACATAATATAAAAGATCTCAAGTTGGCTATTCTTTGTTGTACTACAAATTTTACTGTCACGAGTTCATTGCACAAACAGTATCAAGTATCAATATTAGCACAATGTTAGCAAGAGGTTTCAATAAATGGATAAACTAGTGTTTGCTACATTAGCGTAATAATAGAGCTTAGATAACAAAATGTAAAGAATTTCCTAGTAGGTATATAGATAATTCAATTTGTTTTATAAAAAATCACTTTAGTATCCATTTAATTTTAAGGTTAGTGTTTCTTATTTAGCTGAGGTTGCCATCATCAAAACCGATGTGGAGGATATAGGGTGTTTGATAATATACGCACAAAAATGAAAGGGGTTATTTTGATGAGCAAAATAAATAAATTTATGAAATGTTTACCGTAGAAATGTGAAATTTATTTTGGCATAAAAAAACAAACACTTCATTAAACTTATGTTATGCTTTTACATAATGGTTGCCATCTAACCACAGAAACTGTATTGATGACGTCTCGAGATATTTCTTGTTGTCCAAACCAAAGCCCGCAGCCATTTCCGAAAAAGACCTCGGTCTTTATTTTTGGATGTCGATTGCAAGAGTAGGCAGTAAGTATATATCGAATTAATCACCAAAAACTAAGTCGATTTCCTATAAAATTTGATAATATAACTAGTAGTTTTTTTTAAAGAAGTCCTTTTTTTATGTTTTCAGAAACCGTCACTTGAATATCGTCAGTATATTACCAAACACCCTGTATATATAATAGATCTTCTCTATTCCAGTTTCCTTTCAAATAAAAACATAAATGTTACGAGCTGAGGGTTCGGGATAAAATAATGGGAATCGATCTAACCAAAATAACACTTTTATTCAACACTAGAACGATGAATACACGAACTTGGTCACACGTAATCACAACACACTAATTCACACCACTGGTGCACCACTTATAGTCACCGAAATGATCGCACGTATAGCTTAATCCAGACTGACTCGCGAGCAACTACTGTTCACGCGAGACCCTTGTCCACGTCAGTCCTCCAGGGTCTCGCTGAGACTCACTCACTAACTGTCCGGCCATCTCTCCGGCCTATTTATATCGTACACAATTCGATTGTTCAAGAACGATCTCGATCCTTCCAGGAAAGGGGTCGGTGTTTTGACAGAACTACCAATCCCCATTGTGCGCAACCGCAGACAATAACAACAATAACACAGCAAGACAAAAGCGTTCGAGAAGTTTCGATTATTACTCATTGTTTAACAGCCTCGGCGTAACAATACTATACTATACTAACTACTAATTAACTAATTAATTACCCATATTAATAAATTAGTATAAAATGGTTTCACCCTATGAAGGATTTAAAATTCAAATTAAATTCAAAATACAGCAGCATTTTAGTACTTGCCATTGTTTATGACCGTGGGAATCAGCACAATCTGCAAACAAAACCACAGCTAAGTGTAATCCAGCGTCCTAATCCTTTACCTAGGTAGGCGTAAACACTATATGCAGACTTACAATGAAAAATGGGCTTTATCTCGTTGAGTTTACACCTAGTTATTGACAACCTCCGTGGCACAATGGGCGAATAGCCGGCTGAGACGCAGGAGGTAGCGGGTTCGATTCCCATTCGAACAAATGTTTGCATTATCTACAGATATTTGTTCCGGGTCTGGATGTTTTTCTATATATTATAAGTATGTAATAAACAAAAAAAAGTATATAAGTATTCTATCAGTTATCTGGTTCCCATAGTACAAGCTCTGCTCAGTTTGAGGCTAAATAGCGCTGTGTGAAATGTCCAGCAATATTTACTTATTTCGTATCATCCATTCTGTTGGTATACCACCCTCACCGATTTTTTATCCTAGTACGGCAAAGACAAAAGGAAGGGTTATATTTTTAGTTGACTATGTATGTATTTACGTATGTTCCACCATTCCTAGCCCCCTTCCCCCTCTAGATGAAAAATTGGTAGGACCTGTTTAAAGTTGCTGGGACCCGTTGGGTGCAGGCCACACGCGTTCAGTCACTCTGGAAATCTATGGGAGAGGCCTATGTTCAGTAGTGGATGTTCCTATAGCTGATACGATGATGATGGTGAACCACTTGCCTCAGCGGGCTATGTATAAAGTAGAACCTACTTGTCTACTATTCACTAGCTAGATAGGTATTGTTCAAGAGCACTTGTGATCAACGAGGTCATCATCGATCTGGGCCCTTTAAACTGAAGCTGTTCCTGAATTGCGGTAGCGAATTTACAATGGAAATTCAGTGGCAATCATTTTACGTTACGTTACGTTTACGTCTGTGACGACACTATTTGGGGTCAGTAGAATACCAGCGTTAAGTAGCTAGGTTCTAGCCTATCTACTTAGCACATGCTGAGCTGACGCCATTTTGGCATGGCTCAACTTTTTAATTATGAAAGAAAGAAAGAAAGAAAATATTTTTATTATGCCAACCACTAATAACAACAATTAACAAAACAAAAAAAAAATACAGTACAACCAAAGATTACACCGATATAAGTTATTAGTAGCCGCCACAAAAAGGTTCCAACTCAGCATTTTGCTGTGTCACAGCAAGGTAACACAGCGCTGGTCTTCCGTTGGAACCTTTGTGAGTACCTACACGGAAGTCTGCTAACATATTATATATGCCAACATATATTATGATGGAAGTTGCGTGAGATATTCCTCTATTTTCGTATTAACTGGTAATCTTCGACTTCTGGCATTCTTGTACCTACTTATTCTTCTATTTACACCCACCTACTACTTAAAGCCAGAAGTCAAGATTCGACATTACTTCTATACCACTATCTTCTTTTGCGTATTATTTTGTCCATGTGTCGTGTAAAATAAATGATTCCATTTTCATTTATTTTAGTACATATGTCTCAAGCCACTAAACCCGATAATTGTCTATAGATGTATTGTTACGCCGAGGCTGTTAAACAATGAGTAATAATCGAAACTTCTCGAACGCTTTTGTCTTGCTGTGTTATTGTTGTTATTGTCTGCAGTTGCGCACAATGGGGATTGGTCGTTCTGTCGAAACACCGACCCTTTTCCTGGAAAGATCGAGATCGTTCTCGAACAATCGAATTGTGTACGATATAAATAGGCCGGAGAGATGGCCGGACAGTGAGTCTCAGCGAGGCCCTGGAGGACTGACGTGGAGAAGGGTCTCGCGTGAACAGTAGTTGCTCGCGAGTCAGTCTGGATTTTGCTATACGTGCGAACATTTCGGTGACTTTAAGTGCTGCAACAGTGATGTTAATTAGTGTGTTGTGATACGTGTGACCAAGTTCGTGTATTCATCGTCATCGTGTTGAATAAAAGTGTTATTTTGGTTAGACTGATTCCCATTATTTTATCCCGAACCCTCAGCTCGTAACAGTATTGTATATACAAATACCTGAATCTAATAGTTGCTTCTGTGTAGAAATAATCAAGTCTTGTTATCACGAAATTGCATTATAAAATGTAATGAGATATTTTCCAATATTGTGACTCACAAACATACAATCGCCTTTCATTACTTGCGACATGTCAATTTGATTTCTCTTACAGTTAATTCTTGAGGGCTATTGTATTTGACACGTGCTCGTAGCGTTTGAAATTACCGAGTTGTACGTGGAAGCGTTTCAACAGATCGTGATTTTTTGCCCGACTACCAACCTAGGGCTAAGGAGGTGACGGCCATTCGGGTACAAATATTATTTAGTCGAACTGAAAATACGCTTCCCTGCCTTTATACAGTGTGTCCCTGGATAAAGTGCAACCCCGAAAGGGGGTGAAACTAGATCAAAAATTATCGACAAAAAAATAGAAAAAAAAAAATTAAAAAAATTTAGTATATACTTTATTGATGAATTAAAATTTTTATTGCTCACTAATGACTCTATTTAATAAAAAAATGATTTCTTCCAAAGTAGTAGGTCTATTTTGTTAAAATAAAAACCATAATCATGTCAGATATGTGACGATGACGATAAAATAACAAATAACTCACAAACAAGTGGCTATCGTGACTTAAAGTTTAATTTTTGTATTAAAATTACATTTTTTAGGCTGTTTTTTTCCAATAAACTCCAAAAATCTTAAAATTAAGCCTATAATACTAGAAATTTTTATGACTTTTTATTATTGTCTATCATAATAGCTTTTAAATAAAATAAAAACCTACGTTCTAACATAAAAAATGTGCTGGCTAGGAGCATTTAAAGTTGACACGCCAGCACATTTTTTATGTTAGAACGTAGGTTTTTTTTTATTTAAAAGCTATTATGATAGACAATAATAAAAAGTCATAAAAATTTCTAGTATTATAGGCTTAATTTTAAGATTTTTGGAGTTTATTGGAAAAAAACAGCCTAAAAAATGTAATTTTAATACAAAAATTAAACTTTAAGTCACGATAGCCACTCGTTTGTGAGTTATTTGTTATTTTATCGTCATCGTCACATATCTGACATGATTATGGTTTTTATTTTAACAAAATAGACCTACTACTTTGGAAGAAATAATTTTTTTATTAAATAGAGTAATTAGTGAGTAATAAAAATTTTAATACATCAATAAAGTATATACGAATTTTTTTTAAATTTTTTTTTCTATTTTTTTGTCGATAATTTTTGATCTAGTTTCACCCCCTTTCGGGGTTGCACTTTATCCAGGGACACACTGTATTTGTGAAACAACAACATTTGTTAAAAGTAATATGGATCTTTTTATAACCCGTGAAATAGGACACAACAATAAAATTTGTTTTTACCGAAACAAGACGGCTTTATACATTAAAAGTGTAATCTGCATGGCTGTGCGTTTGTACAATCATCTCCCAAAGAGTATGCTAGATGCTCCTAGTTGAAATTTATTAAAATTGAAATTTAAAATGCTATAAATAGAAAAAGCTTACTATAGTATTAATGATTATTTAGCCGATGGCAATTTTGATTGACCAATTATAATTTTATTTTTATTTTTAATTCGACTAGTAGGTATTATTAATACTTTTTAATTATTTTATGTTTTATATGAGGTAAGGAGTTGCTAAAATAATTGTAATTATTATAAATAAATAAACTTGACATTGTGATTAGATGAAAAAACGTAATAATAAAAAACCATCCAAGCGCGAGTCGGACTCGCGCACGAGGGTTTCCGTACCATTATCTACAAAAACAGCAAAAAAATCACGTTTTTTGTATGGGAGTCCCCTTAAATATTTATTTTATTCTGTTTTTAGTATATGTTGTTATAGCGGCAACAGGAATACATCATCTGTAAAAATTTCAACTGTCTTACTATCACGGTTCATGAGATAGCCTGGTGACAGACGAACAGACAGACAGACAGACGGACAGACAGACAGCGGACTCTTAGTAATAGGGTCCCGTTTTACCCTTTGGGTACGGAACCCTAAAAACGAATGTGTAAAAGCGTACATTGCAAGCGTTAAACGCTGAATATGACTCTACCTACATAAAAACTGTACCTACACCTTGTTATGACCCATATTACGCAATAAATAAAATTTGATTAGATTTTATTTTAATGCACTGGAAAGCGTAGTGTGGGCATCCTACTCTTGTTAAGTTATAATTTTAAAATGTATCGAATTTCTTCATTAGATTCACTCATCTTTACAGTACGAAAAACAAATAAAAATTACACATTTTCCTAATTTGAATTCGGAATTATCTTCTTTAAAATTTAAACTTTGAATGATACCAAAACCAGCCGGATACAAATAGTATAGCCATAGAGATTTTATTACAAGTTCATACATACTGTTACGAGCTGAGGGTTCGGGATAAAATAATGATAATCAGTCTACCCAAAACACTTTTATTCAACACTAAACGATAAATACACGAACTTGGCGTAATCACAACACACTAATTCACACCACTGTCCACTTTAAGTCACCGAAATGTTCGCACGTATAGCAAAATCCAGACTGACTGTCCGGCCATCTCTCCGGCCTATTTATATCGCACACAATTCACTACACTAGAACGATCTCGAACGTTCCAGGAAAAGGGTCGGTGTTTCGACAGAATGACCAATCCCCATCCTGCGCAACCGCAAATAATAACACAGCAGGTAAGACAAAAGCCTTCCAGAAATTTCGGCTATTTCTTATTGTGTAACAGCGTAACAATACTATAATGCGAAAAGACTTTTTCCCCAACCTAATATATCTGCAGTCAAGCCTTTACATTTTTGAACCTAATCAACTTGTTGGCTGAACTGCTTGTTCCTACAATCTGCAGTTCTTTTCTCAAACTGAGGAAACAGAACTGCCAGAAGGATAGGAAGAAAGAGAAGAAAGAAAAAAGAACATATATTTTTTAGGCCTAACTATGCATGCCAACCTTCACATCGAGACACAGCTCGAAGAACTGAAATTAATGCAGAATTATCCCCCTGTAGAAATAAATGGACTAGATGGAAAAACTGTTGCTAGAGAGGTCTGTGTTCAACAATAGACATGATGATGATAATTATATCAGAGGGGCAATTTATTCAATAATCACCTGGAAACACAATACCATCTGTATTGTGCCCGGAATTAGTTTTCGCGTTGTATATCACTGACGTAGACATTACGTAGATAATTCAATGAAATACAATCAGTTTTATAAGCATTGCGTGAATCAATCTAACTTCCTTGCTAAACTGTACCATACTTTCAAGAAAGTAATTGCGAGAAATCAATTGAAATTTGTTAGACGACCTTCGTGGCGCAGTGGGCGAATAGCCGGATGAAGCTCAGGAGGTGGCGGGTTCAATTCCCGCCGCGAATGAAGGTTTGCAGTATCTACAGATTTTTGTCCCGGGTCTGGGTGTTTTTCTATGATTGTATTATAAGTATGTATTTACAAAAAAAGTACAAAAGTATTTTATCAGTTATCTGGTTTCCATAGTTTGGAGCTAGATAGCGCTGTGTGAAATGTCTAGAATTTTTTTTATGGGACCTTTGCCCAACGGTTATACAGAAGTGGCTAATAATAATAATTGATATGTATTTATACATAATGGCACTGAACGGCCGTTGGGGCAGAAAGGTTCTCGAGTGGACTGTACTGACGATGACGGCCCTTCACTAAATGCAGAAACGTTTGCTGAGAGTTGGGTGTAGTGAATGAATGAATGAATGAAATCACTTTATTGTAAACCTAAAGAAAAAAAATAGAAGGCAAATTGTACAATTGGTGGTCTTATCGCTTTGAAACGATTTCTTCCGGATAACCTTTGGATCGAGATTTACCTGGTGTTGAATATTATGTAGAAAATGTTGCAACATAACATTTTTTACCAATAAGTTTTTGAACGGAATCCTAAAAAGTAGAATCCGATTCGACTTTTATCATTAATTTTTATGAACTATAGCTATATTTAATTGATCGAGCGAAGCGATATCTATAATTTAACTTGGACGAATTGGCGTTGTATGTATGTTTGTCCGAGGATGACTTTCGCAGCGTTTATCAGATCATCGTGAAATCTAATATATGGGTGGAACAATCCTGGTGTGACTAAATGAGCTAAAAATGTTGGGGGATTGTTGAGATATTGGGGTTCAAGAGGGGTATAAAAAAATCAAAATGAGACTATTAAGTCAAGTGGGACGTCTAATGAAAGGTCTTCATTAGTAAATTTCGACCCTGTTTATATTTTTAGTTTAATCCTTGTCGTTTTTTAGTTATAAGCCTTACCATAAACTGAACTTTGACGAAATTCACATGGTACACCAGTGACCCCACAGTGCTGAAATTTGGTATTCGTGGGAAAAGTCTGAAATCCAGAATAATTGTAATTTCTACCCCTAAAATTAACCAAATAATTCGATCCCCCTTTACTTGTAATTTGAATGAAACTGTAGGTCAAGTAATTTGTTTATGAATTTCGTGGCACTATTTATCAAATAATATGAGTAATATTTTTTTGGTTTTTTGGGAGACTCGCGAGATTTCAGTTCGGGTCGAATCACTAGTTTATTCGTTGTATTCTCTTGGTCGGTTAAAACCAGAATCGTATAAATACGGACTTTAGTTTCGAAATTAAAAAATAATAAAACTGTTTGTATAGATGTTAAAAACATTAAACCATCAGATTAGAATCACATATATTATGTATATTGTGCATCATTTCAATCTATTTGCTATTTCACCACACTCACAATGCAAGCTATTAAGTTGCACGTGTTGTAGTTTCTGTTAAGCTTACTGTCCACTAAAACGTAGCGAGCAGAGACGCATACGGGTAGCAAATAAAACTACGTAGTGTCCATCCATCCATCTCTTCTTCGGCCTTTCTCTTCCTCTATATCCATCCACACTCATATCTAACACTATACCCGGCGCGGCGAACCTTGATCCCTATGACACTGACAGCTAATGTCACCATATAACATTGTAGTGGCGTCACCATTAAATTGGGATCATATTGGGGGCGTCTAAAAATGCCATTTATAAATTTTACGTAGCTTTATACCATTAGTAATGATATTCCGTTGATATGTTTAACAATTCTTAACATTTACAAGAAGTTATCTCATTCTGAATTTATGATTACGTCCTGCAAAACTAACGTCGTATGACGTTTATCGACTAGGGCGGCAAGTATCGATAAAAAAAATGTCGGTAATGGTAATAATCAAAATTTTTTCAAACAAAATAAATAAATGGGGAACATTCATTTTCATGATAAAATATATACTTATATAGCAAAAACGTGTTTACCGGGTTAAACATTATTAGAAAATAACAAGGTTGGAAACTTTCGTTTTACTTACCTACATAATCTATGCCAAAAATCTTAAATTAATACAACAACAACGTAATGGACATGAAAAATGCACATTATAATATTTTTTAAAACATGTTTACCAACGTGGCTGAATGCAAGCCACGCCTTTGTCTAAAAAAAAAATTATCGATACGACCAAAGACACGACCCATCACTAACACGAACTGTCATAGGGATCAAGGTTCGCCGCGCCGAGTATAGTCACATGATTTGCTTCCCTCCGCATGACATGCCCATACCACGCTAGCCTCTCACTGCTAAATTTTTCTATCACTGGCGCTACTTTTAAACTTCTTTTAATATAGTCATTCCTTACCTTATCCATTCTAGTTACCCCACACATCCATCTCAACATTCGCATTTCCGCCGCGTGTACTCTTCTTTTATCCGTCCCTTTCGTAACTGTAACCAAATGCATCGGGTCAAAAAAGGATGAGGTTTTTGCTACCCCTAAATATTGAAAGTATTTCTAATAAACCCTCCTCGTATATGATGAAACATTGTTTAAAACGTTTTGTTCTTTATTAATAACTTACTGTGTCCCGTGATCGTACGCGTTACACTACTAAATGTGAAGGTAACCTATAAATAAAGCTAAACTCGCTGTTGAAACTTGACTTGACACCCCATTTTTATCCCATGGGAACTGATTTAGGAGATAAAATATAGCCTATGTGGTAATCCAGCTTATAATATGCATATATACCAAATTTCATTGAAATCGGTTCAGCCATTACGACGTGATTGAGTAACAAACAAATAAACAAACAAACATCCAAACTTTCACATTTATAATATTAGTGTGATGTGAAAGTTTAGATTTTTAGAAATAAAGCTAAATTCGCTGTTGCAACTTGAAGTGACACCCCATTTTTATCCCATGGAACCTGATTTATGGGATAAAAAGTAGCCTACATGTTATTCTAGGTCTTGAATTAAACTTCTGCAAAGTTTGTGCCCAATCCGTTAAGGGACACAAGTTCGCATTTTACATTATTTACTGTAAATGACGTTCTATACTTTATAAAGCCTGTCACCATCATCATCATCATATCAGCCGTCTAGTGAAAGTGTACATATTTATTGATTTTGCGACCAAAACCTTACTAATTCGATACGCATATGTTTAGACATTTCTGCTGTTCAGTTATCTAGTGAATTATTATTAATTAAACTATTATTTAACCACTGAGCGTTTGTATAAGAATGGAACCACTGAAAACTGCGGTTTGACACAAGGGAAACCAATATTGTGCATATCTTAAAAAATAAATAGTAGCTATTAAAAACGGGATAATTATCATGATTAGTGAGTTTTTAAGTGCCCCCATATTTGGACACAATTGCATGTGCCATAATCACGAGTAAACTGAAGTATTTACGAGTGGATTGTTATATTCAGTTTTTAATGAAAATTGTGCTCATAGCCATGATAGTTTTAAATTTTATACTTATTGCAAAGATATATTACAAAAACATTTTTAAAAAGACATGTACAAAGGCGTGCTTTGCCATAACAAGAATTTGAGAGAAATTGATCAAACAAAAAAAATTAAAATAGAATATTGAGAATTTTAACGCCTCAATTTTTTTTTTGAATAGAGATTCGATCACGCCCTTGTGGTTATGGTGTGTAGTTGACTTTATCATGCTGAACACGATCAGCGTCACTATTAGGGCGCTATCACACTGGGATGAAAAGCCGGTTTTTCCTGCGAGGTGATTTGCGAATATGCTTGCCGTTGGTTTAGATATAGGACTCGTATACACGAGCCACACTTCAGTCAATCAGTATTGTAGGAACAGCGACAGCTCAGGTGCGGACACGTCCTCCGCATGGATGACCAGCGTTTACCCAAAGCGGTATTTTATTCTGAGATGGCAGAGGGTAAGCGTAAGCACAGTGGTCAGCATCTGCGTTATAAGGACCCTGCAAGTTGGGAGGAGCTCGCTTCACACAGGTCGTCCTGGCGCTCTACCATTTATAATAACATCAAAAGGTTTGAAGAAAGCCGACTCAACACACTCGATATAAAACGCCAGTTACGTAATGAGAGACCTAAGCCCTCCTATTCCTACACGTATAATAATGCAGGCCAACTATACAATATGTAACAAAAACCCTGTCGGATTTTTAAGGGTGTGATATAGTATCGATATTTGGTCACAATCATGTAATTCTATTACAGCAAAAACAAAAAAAAAAAAAATTCCCGACTAAATTTTATTATTTGGCGCTCAAAAATTAAAACTTACATCTGGCAACACCGGAGACGGTGACCGCCCTTTAGACGACGAAGACACGTGCCTGTGTACGTGTCTTTTGTTTTTTTTGTTGACGATTGTAGTCAAGAAACAATAAGTTTATTGCAGCTCTGAAAAGAACTTGGGTTTAGCTCTGAAAAGAACTTGGAGTTAGCTCTAACAAGAGCTTAGGTAGGTATTGCTAGTTATGTAGAAGCAGGTCAACTTGATCAAGACTTCGGCGGTCGTGTTCCACGTGTCGACCTCCAACTTCAATGCACCTTCGACACCGTTTTATAACGTTGGCACGCACTTTTCGCAGCACACTTGTATCAGATTTTATTGACTCAAAAGCCGCGACGATTCGAGTTCGCATTTCCGCTTCCGAGTCACACAGCTTATTAAACACAACTTGTTTGACGTGCCCCCACAAATAAAAGTCTAATGGCGTGAGGTCGGGAGATCGTGGAGGCCATGGAATAGGTCCCCCCCTGCCTATCCATTGCTGTGGAAACTGTTCATTTAAGTAATCGCGAACTGCACGCAAAAAATGAGGCGGGGCGCCATCGTGCTGGAACCACATTGAACATTGTCCAACTCTTCACTAAGCTCTTCGCGCAAAAACGCCAAGTAGTTAGTACCGCTCATAAAACGATTAAAAAAATACGGACCAATGATTCGATCTCCGAGTATACCGGCCCACACGTTAATACGCCAACGATGTTGGAAATGGCTTGGTTTAATAGCAAACGGATTTTCCATTGCCCAAACGTGTTCATTGTGCGAGTTAAAAACACCGTTTCTCTTCTCTTGCAAACATAGTAAGTCGGCGGCGGCGGCAATCATAATTACAAGAGTTATAAATTTTTATAGATAGGTAGTTTTAATTTCGTAGTTTAGTTCAAAAAGAAAGAAACGGTACAATAATCCTCAATGCATACCGAACGCAAAGACAATGCACATTGCACGTGTCATAAAGCTAGTTATCAACTACTTACTTTTGTTCATTCTCTAACTGTTTACTACAGTTGCTATAACCGTTTACTTCATTCTCGCTCGGTCCACAGCTGAATATCGAGAGTTGACAACTCGGTAAAATTTGCCTATTTGGGGGGTAAAATTCAGATAATTCTTGAAATTAAAAATGAAATAACTTTCAAGTTATTTGATACATATGTTTTTTATACATATGCCCGACTTTAATTTTTATGACGGAATACGCTCTTCATGGATCCGACGGGGTTTTTGTTACATATTGTATTGTCATTCGTGCGATAGGATTTTTAAAGCTAAGTTCGGTCTTGCCAGCCATATTAGGGCTCACGCTAAAAATATGTAAATAATTTCTAGTTAGTTTAAAATGTTTGTATAATAATTAGTTTTATAAAAATGTAAATTCAAAATGTACTTTATTAATTTTAGGTTAGTGTTTCTTAATTAGCTGGGGTCGCCGTCATCAAAACCGATGTGGAGGACTATTATATTGTTGGAACAACGCTGCATGCAGGTTGCGAGCTCGTTGGCTGATCCCCTCGCTGGAAACACGGTCGCAAATCGCCAGTGTGATAACGCTCTTACATACCACAATACTATGATTACAGATATAGTACCAACATTACGTACCCCTGAAATTGTCAGGTAGGGCCACATTATACAAGTAATAACGGTAATAATTACCGACATTTTGAGTTCGGGGAAGTACCTACTGACTGACAAATAATATTACCCAACAGGCTTTCGCCCGCGGCTTCGCACACGGTTTTGCACGAGTGTGTCAATTGAAAGTGCCTATATTTCAATCCAGGTCATAATCTATCTACTATATACATACCTACCAAATTTCATCAAAATCGGTGCAGCCGTTAAGTCGTAAAAACCTAACAAACAGGCAGAGAGTTGGGGATGAATACAGGGTGCTTGTAGGTAAATGAGGTTTAGAGTAATTTTGAAGGAACTAACTGAAAACTGAAACTGTAGAATTTATCTAGAAAGGCTTATGTAGGCTTTCAGAAGAAGGATACTTTGCAGTGTGTAATAAGATGCTTTTTTTAACATTGTGGCTACATACCGTTATTTTTTTAAATTTCTTGTCAAGGGTACGTATGCTTAGAGAACACTATTTAAGTATTTGTCGCTAATATCGTATTTATTATTAATAAATATGTTTCTTATACAATATGTAACAAAAACCCTGTCGGATTTTTAAGGGTGTGATATAGTATCGATATTTGGTCACAATCATGTAATTCTATTACAGAAAAAATAAAAAAAAATACCCGACTAAATTTTATTATTTGGCGCTCAAAAATTAAGACTTACATCTGGCAACACCGGAGACGGTGACCGCCCTTTAGACGACGAAGACACGTGCCTGTGCACGTGTCTTTTGTTTTTTTTGTTGACGATTGTAGTCAAGAAACAATAAGTTTATTGCAGCTCTGAAAAGAACTTGGGTTTAGCTCTGAAAAGAACTTTGAGTTAGCTCTAACAAGAGCTTAGGTAGGTATTGCTAGTTATGTAGAATCAAATCAAATCAAATCAAATCATTTATTTGCATCAAATAAGGGTTTAAACAAAGTTCTTAAAATTATTATAGATCCAACTTATTTCTACCACAGAGGCATGCAAATTATTAAAACATAAACAAAATTATTACAAATCACAAAATAAGAACTAATAAAACTAACACAAACAACCAAAATAAAATAAATGTCAAACAAAATCAATTGATCAAATTCAGATGTCAGGCAATATTAATTATACATTACGTCAATATTAATATTCATTTATCTAGTAAATACTCCTGAATGCTGTAGTAGGCTTTCTCAATTAAAAAATTTTTTAATTTATTTTTAAACATATGTACATTATCCGTTTCTAAAATTGATTTTGGTAACTTATTAAATAACCTAGGTGCCATACCCATTACGCTTTTGTCAAAAAGAGCGGTTTTATGCGGAGGCATTTGTACTTTATTAATTTGACGTCTGTTGCCCAATGTTACGAATTGACTTTTGTTTTGTCTGACAAATACAATTGTTTCAAATATGTATAAACAGGGAAAAGTTAATATGTTGAGTTGCTGGAAATGAGGCTTACATGTATCAATTTGTCGTAATTTACAGACGGCTCGTAAGCATTTCTTCTGTGCTTTGAAAATTCGTTCTCTCTCTGTAGCGTTACCCCAAAAGATTACTCCGTATCGGAGGGTGGATGTGACATAAGCATTGTAAGCTGTTAGGACTGTTTTCTGGTTTACTATTTTGGCAAGCATGTAAAGAGCGTACGAGAACCGATTCAATTTAACACATACGTCTTCAACCTGATCTGACCACGTCAAATTACAGTCAATATCTGCACGTCAACTTGATCAACACTTCGGCGGTCGTGTTCCACGTGTCGACCTCCAACTTCAATGCACCTTCGACACCGTTTTATAACGTTGGCACGCACTTTTCGCAGCACACTTGTATCAGATTTTATTGACTCAAAAGCCGCGACGATTCGAGTTCGCATTTCCGCTTCCGAGTCACACAGCTTATTAAACACAACTTGTTTGACGTGCCCCCACAAATAAAAGTCTAATGGCGTGAGGTCGGGAGATCGTGGAGGCCATGGAATAGGTCCCCCCCTGCCTATCCATTGCTGTGGAAACTGTTCATTTAAGTAATCGCGAACTGCACGCAAAAAATGAGGCGGGGCGCCATCGTGCTGGAACCACATTGAACGATGGAAAGCCACGTTTAAATCGTCCAACTCTTCACTAAGCTCTTCGCGCAAAAACGCCAAGTAGTTCGTACCGCTCATAAAACGATTAAAAAAATACGGACCAATGATTCGATCTCCGAGTATACCGGCCCACACGTTAATACGCCAACGATGTTGGAAATGGCTTGGTTTAATAGCAAACGGATGTTCCATTGCCCAAACGTGTTCATTGTGCGAGTTAAAAACACCGTTTATCTTCTCTTGCAAACATAGTAAGTCGGCGGCGGCAATCATAATTACAAGAGTTATAAATTTTTATGATAGGTAATTTTAATTTCGTAGTTTAGTTCAAAAAGAAAGAAACGGTACAATAATCCTCAATGCATACCGAACGCAAAGACAATGCACATTGCACGTGTCATAAAGCTAGTTATCAACTACTTACTTTTGTTCATTCTCTAACTGTTTACTACAGTTACTGTAACTGTTTACTTCATTCTCGCTCGGTCCACAGCTGAATATCGAGAGTTGACAACTCGGTAAAATTTGCCTATTTGGGGGGTAAAATTCAGATAATTTTTGAAATTAAAAATGAAATAACTTTCAAGTTATTTGATACATATGTTTTTTATACATCTGCCCGACTTTAATTTTTATGACGGAATACGCTCTTCATGGATCCGACGGGGTTTTTGTTACATATTGTATAAGTAGTTATTATTTAGTTTCATTCATTTATGTTAGTTTTATTTCTTAAAACATAAGTATAAGTATGTTTAAGTAGTATGTTAGGTACAGCATTCCACCCCGAGTAATGTCCACACAGTCCATTCCATCCAAAGGTTGTGTGGTAGAGACCGCTATTCAGCGATCAGATCGCTAATTGTATCATATAGTTTTACAATGTTATTTTTTGTTGTATTGTTATAAGATGTGCAATAAAGAATTATCTAATCTAATAACATAGGTTATTTTTATGATATTTCTTTAAATAATAATCATCGAAATTAAAATACACGTGATACATTACCATCATTGTTAATAGTTGGTGCTTCGTGACAAAGTGTGATGTGGTGAGTCATAAGCGTATGATAAGATTGGTACTTAAATTGATGGAATATTATTTTCATCAATTACCATTGTAGGTCATTGTTAACTCAAAAACTACTCCGTAAATGCGATTTACGTCGGTGTGCCGTAAGTAAATTTGAAAATAGAATGAAACTCATTGCGTTCAAAATAATATGCTAAAATTAAATATAATCTTCATGACAAATCCTTATTTCTATTTAAAAATGGAACGAGCTATAATCCGATTGTGAAAAAATAAATGAAACAAAGGACACCGGAAATGCCAATTTTCTTGCTATCAACAAACTATTATGAAAAACCCTTTGACTTTCCTCGTATTCGTGATAAAAGTTCACACCCCCGAACTCTTAGCGTCCTCCCTCGCACAATGTACCTACTGTTGGTGTATCGATTTTATTTAAACTTCATCAATATATTTGATTGATTGATTGAAAATACTTTATTGCACTTATAAAACTAGTATAAAGGCGAACTTAATGCTAAAGAGCATTCTCTTCCACATAACCTTTGTGTATTGTAGACAAAGATGTGTAGGTAGTGCACAGAAAAGGTAAAAAAGAAAATTTGCACAGGACTAATAAATATAGCATAATATAGGTACATACTACATAAATAAACCTACTTAAATACTTTATATGATAGACTAAACTATACCAATATCGAATAAAAATACATACATAACAATAGAAGAAGTGTTATGGAAATATTAAGTTCTCATTTTTGGTCGGTTTGACCGAGAAGGTGCCTATAGATTATCAATCTGAAAGCTTCCACTGAAGTAGCCTCGAAATAGTTTGGTGGCATATTATTCCAGAGACGAGTAGCGGTTATGGTGTAAGAGTCAGAGTAGGTAGCCGTGTTATGCTGTGGAGTAATTAGTTGGAAACGACGAGACGATCGCACAGGTCTGTCCTCAGTTAATACGGATGCAAATCACTCTCTGAGGTAGCTGGGAGATAGAGGGTTGCGAAGAATATTATACAAGAGGGATAGCATGTGCGCATCTCGACGAGCTCTGATGCCAAGCCATTTTAGCTGCTGACGAAATACCGAGACATGATCATATTTTCGTAGGCCGTAGATATAGCGAATGCAAAGATTCTGCAGACGCTCCAACCTGTTCAGTTGCTCTTCCGTAGCATCGGGATAGCATACATCTGCATAATCTAGGATGGGTAAGAGTAACGCATTAACCAGTGTGGACCTCGTAGATTGGGGCAAGAAATTTTTTAGGCGTTTCAGAGTATGCATGGTACCATACATCCTCCTACTAATCTGGGTAATATGGTGGTCCCATGACAAATTATGGGTAATGAAAAGGCCTAAATTCTTAACCTCCTTGCAGAACTACAGTGGAATATTATTATATTTAACCGGAGGAAGAGTGTTAAGATTAATTTTGACAATCTGTCTGTTACCACCAATTATTATCACCTGCGTCTTGTTGGGATTAATTAGTAGACCAAATTTTTGAGTCCAGTCATACACAGCGCTTAGATCATTAGTGAGATTTTCAATATATTATTATTATATATTATATTATATATTTATTGCTTACCTACACATATTGACGAAGTTATTAAAGTATTAGGAACCTAGATGGTTTCACTTAACCCTGGCAGGGTTTAGCAACAGGAAGACAGACCATGTTGTCGTATATAAATCGATTCTTCAAAACGTTAGACTCATATAGATGTAGGTACTACCTACATATTATTATATTAGGACTGTCTTTGTTCTTATAATTCTTAAAATGACATCTCTAAATAAACTTGGGCAAATCGGCGTTGTATGTATGTATGTATGTTTGTTTGTCCGAGGATAACTTTTGAAGCGTTGATCCGATAATCGTAAAATTTGATACATAGGTAGGTAGTCATGGCACAATTTTGGTGTGACTAAATGAGCTAAAAATGTTGGGGGGTTGTTAAGATATTGAGGTTCAAGAAGGGTAAAAAAAATGAAAATGAGACTATTAGGTCAAATGGGGTCAAATGAAAGGTTTTCATTAGTACATTTAGATTCCATTTTTATTTTTAGTAAAGTTTTTATAGTTTTTGAGATAATAGCCATAATAAAAACTGAACTTTGACAAAATTCACAGGGTACACCAGTGACCCTACAGTGCTCTAATTTGGTATACTTACGTGTAGCTTAAGTGATACAAATATATATGCAAAAGTCTGAAATCCAGAATAACTGTAATTTGTACCCCAAAAAAGAGTAACCAAAATGCATGAACTCCCGTCATCTGTAATTTTAATGAAACGGTAGACATGTTAGTTGATTATTTATTTCGTGGCACTATTTTGATGGTGAAAGATTAAAATAATATTTTATTGTTTTAATCGGAGACTCGCGAGATTTCAGTTTGGGGCGAACCACTAGTCATATTGTATGTAAATACCACTTTTAGCTATTAAAGCCTCCTTCAGTTCTTTCCATTTCTCGCTATTGCTAGCGTCATCATCCCATCGTATATCAAGCCTTCCTTTACTTATTTTCTGGTGTATTGGGTACCAATTTGATATTGTTTCGTTATCGTTAGCCATTCTTTGTATGTTCATAGTTCATACATACAACAATAAATTATATAAAAGCTGTTTAACTGATACTAGCGACATCTTACTAGCTTATGGAACACTAATATCATTTGGTATAAGCAACGCCATCTATCGTCGAGTAGCTAACATTTGAGGAACGTTTTGATTTATAGTATTTATTTCTCTGTGATTAGATAGCCTTTCTTATTTTATATTTTAAACGATTTTGATCACCACTTTTTCTCTTGATTTATTATCCTTACTTAGTTAAATATACCAATCTCATAAAATATAATATTGAAATTTACGCCATCTATGTAAGATTGGAGTGATGCTTTCGTCAATTGACGGCAGATGTCACAAAATATTTATTTTTCTGAAACATTAATACTAGTTGCCATACAGGTGGTCAGATTCATTAAAAAAATCGCTTAAAATTTTCATTCGCCCCTCCTTCTCCAAATAAACCACAGAAGTGATAAAACACCAGAACAGACATTCAGCGGTGATTGCAAGTCGTGCGCTGCGTCCATAAAACGAAACCCGCGTCCCGCGCCCATCTCACCCCCACCCGCGTAATGTTGCTAGCTTAGTCATTATATACCCATTTTGGGGTAGATGTTTTTGGTAAGATACAACTAATGTAACTATGGCACTATTTTATTAATCAAATATCAAGGCCGGTTTGCAAAACGATCCCTAAACGTATTTAGCGACTAAACATGTTTAAATTTGACATATTTGTATGATTTGAACTATGGCACTATTTTATTAATCAAATATCAAGGCCGGTTTAAAAACGATACCTAAACGTAACGTAATAGACATCGTTTCGCAAATCGCCTTAAAAAAAAATTTATTTTGGGAGATTTGCGAGATCTCAGTGCGGGGCGAACCACTAGTATAATTTAAAACAATAACTAATAAAAGTTTTTAATCTTAGAATTCTACAGTAGGGAAAATAATAACACTCGATATTTGGCAACACCAGAAAAATGGAGGAACATTATTTACGACAAGTACAAACCGAACAATTTATTCAATAAACAAATAATACAACATCTAAATGCGCTACTTACGTATGAAAGTGATCCCATCTTGTTTTTTTTTGAGCCCAGCTTAATTTTTACACGTTGGGACGACACAAGAAGGCATAATCCAATTAAATTGAACACGACTCCTCCGTGGTACAAAGGGCGAATAGCCGACTGAGACGCAGGAGGTAGCGGGTTCGATTCCCACCGCGGAACAAATGTTGTATAATCTGATAGATATATGTTCCGGGTCTGGATGTTTTTCTATACTTATATTATATGTATTTACAAAAAAATCAGTTATCTGGTTCCCATAGTACAAGCTATACTTAGTTTGGGGCTAGAGAGCACTGTGTGAAATGTCCAGCCAATATTTATTATTATTCCACACATTTATTGCTTAACACAGGCTTTAGAAGGCATTACCGGGGCCGAAGCCAACGAGTAAGATGCCTGTTTTTTTGTATAAAATTCACTATGACAAGTTGGAGGTGAGACTGATGGTAGTACTGTTACGAGCTGAGGGTTCGGGATAAAATAATGGGAATCGATTTAACCAAAATAACACTTTTATTCAACACTAAACGATGAATACACGAACTTGGTCACACGTATCACAACACAATAATTCACACCACAGTTGCACCACTTAAAGTCTCCGAAATGTTCACACGTATAGCTGAATCCAGACTGACTCGCGAGCAGCTACTGTTCACGCGAGACCCTGCTCCACGTCAGTCCTCCAGGGCCTCGCTGAGACTCACTCACTAACTGAGACTGACTCACAACTGACTGTCCGGCCATCTCTCCGGCCTATTTATATCCACACATTTCGATTGTTCGAGAAGGATCTCGATCGTTCCAGGAAAAGGGTCGGTCCCTCGACACAATGGCCACTCCATTGTGCGCAACCGCAGACAATAACAACAATAACGCAGCAAGACAAAAGCGTTCGAGAAGTTACGATTATTACTCATTGTTTAACAGCCTCGGCGTAACACTGCCCCCTCCTAAAACATGCTCGTCCCGAGCATTCTTAGCCTCATATCGCGGCAGCCGATCAACACGAACAATTTTAGGCGCACCTCGCGCTGAAGATGTAGCAACTAGAGGAGCCACATTGCCGTCTCCAGTACTTCAGGACACCCAGAGTCCCTTTCTCATCAGCGATCCCAATTCCAGCCTCCAAAACACGGCTCTCATGATTTCTATCTGTTCTTTCACTTCCTGGAATTACTTTCCAGATAAACCGAACGATTCCCTCATCAGTCGAGCCCAATTCCAGCCTCCAAAACACGGCTCTCTTGATTTCTATCTGTTCTTTCACTTCCTGGAATTCCTTTCCAGATGAACCGAACGATTCCCTCATCAGTCGAGCACGCTCTTATGGCCAACGTCGCTGATCTTCCTGTTGACGACGCTGCTCTTCTTTATCCTGACGTCGCTGTTCCTCTTGCAACCGAGTCTGCTCCACCTGTTCATGTCACTGTTCCTTCTGCAACCGAGCCTGCTCTTCCTGCTGACGACGCTTCTCTTCTTAATGCTGACGGCGTTGTTCCTCCTGCAACCGAGCCGGCTCTTCCTGTTGACGACGCTTCTCTTCTTTATGCTGACGGCGTTCCTCCTCCTGCAACCGAGCCTGCTCTTCTTGCTGACGACGCTGCTCTTCTTTATCCTGACGACGCTGTTCTTCTTGACGACAAAGCATTGCCATAATAGCAGCAAGATCGCCTGTCACAGGAGCTTGGCCCACGGGTGATGATGATGAAGCTCCAAATGGTTCGGTGGTGGCTGATTCCATCTCCATCGGCTGACGACTCTGCCGAGCTTCTTGAACCGGAGACTCCCCAAACCGCCTTTCATCCATTACCTGTTGTCGTTGACCTCTCGTCCTGACACCGTCCACGTTATCCTTTGGTAGAACCGGCATTATTTTATCCCACTTCTGACACCAAATTGTTACGAGCTGAGGGTTCGGGATAAAATAATGGGAATCGATTTAACCAAAATAACACTTTTATTCAACACTAAACGATGAATACACGAACTTGGTCACACGTATCACAACACAATAATTCACACCACAGTTGCACCACTTAAAGTCTCCGAAATGTTCACACGTATAGCTGAATCCAGACTGACTCGCGAGCAGCTACTGTTCACGCGAGACCCTGCTCCACGTCAGTCCTCCAGGGCCTCGCTGAGACTCACTCACTAACTGAGACTGACTCACAACTGACTGTCCGGCCATCTCTCCGGCCTATTTATATCCACACATTTCGATTGTTCGAGAAGGATCTCGATCGTTCCAGGAAAAGGGTCGGTCCCTCGACACAATGGCCACTCCATTGTGCGCAACCGCAGACAATAACAACAATAACGCAGCAAGACAAAAGCGTTCGAGAAGCTACGATTATTACTCATTGTTTAACAGCCTCGGCGTAACAGTACTATTGCAACACGTGGATTAGAGGTCGGGCTATTGTAACAGTAATGCTTATGAAATAGAGTATGGGTTATCAGAGAAATGAGATACGGGACCTGCCAATCCTGTAATATTAAGAATGATTGGGGCAGGTGGTGACTAGCCGTCCACTAAACGGGCCACTATAAGTGCTGCCAGTAGAAAGCAGCGCAAGGGGCAACGTTGATGTGGGCGATTAAAGAGGTTTGAGAGGTGTGCTGCAGTTTCACTAAGCGCTACTCCCGGCTTTATGCCTTTAACACTTCCACCCTTGGAGCATAGGTTCCGCTCTTGCGCCTCCACCCTTGACCGGTCAACTAAGGCAAACCAAGGGTCAGGGGTTTCTGTCAACCCCAGGGAGTAATGGGGCTCCGCGGTGTCGCCACGCACCGAACGCTCGCCACAAGCGTGCCCTGCCCTGCCTTATTATTATTACTGTAAAACACGTCATCCGTGACGACGGTCACAGGCCTGAATAATGGCGGAGTACTCTACTTGTAGTAGATTTTGACGTTTCAGTATTAAACGCGTTCACTTTTTCTGGGGTATTATCTATTCTGAAAAATAAACCAACAAATAACTTTAACCGAATCTCACAATACTTCTTGAGAAAGGGGTACAAAGATGTATCTTCACGTGATATACCTACCTTCATAGAGATCATTAGGTGTTAAGTCATAAAAAAAGGCTTTTTTTCATACCTTATTACTTACACAGGTTGTGTAATTGCGATGGGTCAGTTGGGGAAAATCTTAAACTGCTACCAATGTATGTACGTCAATCGGCCATCATTAGCTGTATCTACTCGTATGTATGAGAAAATGAATTTTCTTCATATTTTTTTTTTTGCGTGAATTTTTCCGATATTTTAATAGTTATTCTGCTATTCGGAGCGGAGACAAATCCAACCAATCAAAGATCATCAAAATCGGTCAAGCGTTCTTGAGTTATTAATAGTGTAAAGTGTAGCTAACCCGACTTTTTTAATATACAATATTGTATAAAAATAATATAAATAAAATAAAAATAAATATTGCAGGACATATCACACAGCGCTATTTAGCTCCAAACTAAGACGAGCTTGTACTATGGGAACCAGATAACTGATAGAATACTTATATACTTTTTTGTAAATACATACTTATAATATATATATATAAAAAAACATCCAGACCCGGAACAAATATCTGTAGATCATGCAAACATTTGTTCCGCAGCGGAAGTCGAACCCGCTACCTCCTGCGTCTCAGCCGGCTATACGCCCACTGCGCCACGGAGACAGTCTCATATAATAATAGAGATTTCTCTGTATATTAAAATATTTTCAAATATAATAGTCATGGTATCAAAGAAAACTACACATTCATATTATTTAAACTATCGCCATCGGTCGTTGAACCGCCACAGGGCACTAATCCCTGTCTGTCAGGGTGTCCCAAAATATGTAAGCTTGTGTTGGAATACTGTACGTTGGCTGTAATGGTTGCTTACAGTACCCCTAGCAAATAAATTTCTTCTTTATGTTTTCTTATGTATGTGTATGCATTTCGCTCTGTGTTCTAATGAGCAATATAATAAAAAAAAACTTTAATTATTTTTTTAAATTAAATAATTTTAATGTAGCAAGAAAACCGTTGGATACAATTTAAAGTATGACCTCGATCTAATTGCATAGTTTTGCACGCGCAAAATCGGGGTCGCACGTAGTATGATTGATCACATACATATAAAGACGTCTCTAAGTCTGCATATTGTTACGAATTTCATCTACAAAGGCATCCACAATACATCTGCGTAACAGTACGAACGGTATTTTTTTTTAAACCACTGCCTTAGCTATTCACCTTAAATAATTTAACTATGATTCGCCTCGCTGGTTACGTCCAACTAAGTCTTGGTCTACATGGCATTACATAGAACCCGTTTCCCTGAGACATACGGATGAAGTCTCATGTTACTAATGCGCCTATAATTCTATACCCTTCCAACCGGAATCATAGCAATGCGCGCGATGACCTCCGTGGTGCAGTGGACGAATAGCCGGCTGAGACGCATGAGGTAGCGGGTTTGATTCCCGCCGCGGAACAAATGTTTGCATGACCTACAGATATTTATTCCGGGTCTGGTTGTTTCTCTATCTATACATATAAAATGCTTTGTCCTGAATGACTGATTGACGGATCAACGTACAGCCTAAACCGCTGATTGTAGAGACCTGAAACTTGGAGGGTGTGTTCTTTGTATGACGTAGGCATCCGCTAAGAAAGGATTTTCCGAAATTCTACCCCTAAGAGGGGGAAAAAGGGGGGCAAAGTTTGTATGCGACAACGTAATTCCTTAGTTTAATCTACTTCAAATTTTGCATAAACCTTTTTTAACAGAATTGATGGAAGACGTGTTTCGTTTTTTATTGAAATTCATCCCCCAACGGGGTTAAAAAGAGGTAGAAAGTTATTTTGGCGGTGATTTGCTTCGAAGTTGATATCGATCGGTACTACTTAGTGCTTTTGATTTAATTTATATTTTGTTTTGATACATGTTTGAAAACTCAATCCAATTATATTCAAAAAAGGTTGAACTCACTTATAAACATAAGCAAATACTTTTTAAAATTGGAATGTCTCGAAAGTCACCGTACTATATTAGTACTACATTCGAAGGTTTCTAAGTTTAAAGAGGTTATGCACTTTTAGGACACGCCCTCATAGGGACATAGAGTTCGAAATTTGAAATGGTAAGGACTACGAGTAGAACATTTTGGTCAGAAGAAAATAGTTTTCTTTTAGTTTGTCTTAGAAGTTTAATTTAGTGTGTATTATTTTGTGCAATTTTTTTACATTACACTTATGTATATGATAAATATGAAAGTTTAGATGTTTGTTTATTGTATCGTAACGGCGACACCAATTTCGATGAAATTTGGTATATACGTAGATTATAACCTGGATTACCATATAAATTATATTTATCCCATAAATCAGTTTCCATGGGATAAAACTGGGGTGTCAAATCAAGTTGCAAAGCGGGTTTAGCTTTATTTCTAGGTTACCTACACATTTAGAAGTGTAACGCGTACAAAGTCGCGGGCAACAGCTAGTAGATATATTATAAGTATGTATTTACGAAAACAAATGTATATAAGTATTCTATCAGTTGTCTGGTTCCCATAGTACAAGCTCTACTTAGTTTGGGGCTAGATAGCGCTGTGTGAAATGTCCAGCAATATATATATACATATGTATATATATATTTTTAATACTGCTTGAGGGCAAAAATAGGCTAGGTGGTATACTACTGAGAAGTAGAATGACCCAATTCCAGTTTAACATAAGTGCCTTCCTTCTAGTGGGGGGGGGGGGAGGGCATCCTACGCTGCGCTTTCCAGTGCGTGGTCCACTGTAGAACCTTTTTGCCCCAACGGCCGTCAGTTCTTCGAGCTATGTTCCCCGCTCACTGTCACTTGAGTTTGCTAATCATCTTGGCTAGGTCTGTAACCATGTTATAGGTTGCTGGGAGCCGTTGGGTGCAGACTGCACAAGATCGGTCCTATATTCAGCAGTGGACGTCCAGTGGCTGATATGATGATGATGATGACGACCAACAATATTTCGGTTCAATTCGTGAAACTTCATCAGGGTGAGTGCGATCCGCTGCGCACTGCGTCTCGCCTCGCACTACGCACCGTAGCTCTCTGCGAGCGAGTAGACGGGCGAGGTGGTGTCTCTAAGTATAACTATTGGTTCGCCCTGAACTGAGATCTCTCGAGTACCCCAAAAAACCAATAAAAATATTATTCACAATCTTTTACTAATAAAATAGTGCCACGAAATGCACAACCACCATACTTGACCTACAGAACCATTAATAGTATTTTTCAAACTTTCGCGATCACTGTACATAATTATTGATTAAAACGGGTATTTATCGCGTATGTACCATTTTTATTTGTTATCCCGACGTTTCGGCTGTGTTGTGGTCACGGGTTGACTGGAGTACTTGGAGCTACCGTCGAGAAGTGTGGGTAGCTGCAGCAACTACCCTCACTTGGTCTTCAGAATTAGAAGTCCTCGTTCATATTACTAATTAGAACCATTAATTAATTAAAACTACAAGTAACGGGAGTTCATGTAATATGATCACTCTTTTTAGGGGTAGAAATTGCAGTTATTCTGGATTTCAGACTTTTCCTTATATTTGTGTTACTAAAACTGCACGAATATCAAATTTCAGCATTGTGGGGTCACCCTGTGAATTTCGTCATTAAAGCTAAAAACTCAAAAACTACTAGGATTAAACTAAAAATAACAACGGTCGACCACGTTCTTATGTACCTACTAATGAAAACCATTTAGTAGACGTCCCATTTGACATAGCAGTCATTTTGATTTTTTTTACCCCTCTATCTCTATCTATCCCCATTATTTCAACAACCCCCTACATTTTTAGCTCATTTAGTCACACCAGGATTGTGCTAACACTACCTACATTTAAATCAAATTTCACGATGCTCGGATCAACGCTTCGAAAGTTATCTTCGGACAAACAAACATACATACATACAAATAAAAATATTAAAATCATAACCTCAAAAAACCTTAAAATTATACCTACCTTTTCAACCAACCATGGTAAACCTACTTAAATAACTGCTTATCATCTTTAAGATTATTTTAATTGGTAGGTAATTATAAGTTGCTTATTGCTTGAGTAAATATTATCTAGGTTCTTTACCTATCTAATGGGTTGTTATGACCTCTGTAGCGTGGAGGGCAACTCGGCTGAGACGCAAGAAGTGGCCGGTTCGATTCCCAGTGCGGGACACATGATTTGTAAGTATTTGTTCCTAAATACCAGTGTGTGGTCAGGGCTATGATTCGTGACAGTTGGATGTTTGCTTATCAATAAAAGAAAAAAAAATAATATATGAAATTGTACCTGTGTAGAAAATTGTGGCCGCCGGCGCCGGGCCGTCAATTAGAGTTATAAAAATCGTAGACAAAAACGGTTAAGAGTCTACCTTATGGCAATTATTATAACAGTAAATCTATTAGTGAACGGTAATACTCGGCGACCTGGGGAATGGTAAACAACACCGGACTCATAGCGCGTGGGAAATGAGCTGTTATGATGAGATGCGCGTGCGCTTCAAACTGGTGCAACATCCGACCTCTAATTTTTTCACAGTTAACTTGGAAAAAAGAGTAACGTGGCATTTTAAGGCAAAATGTTCAAATTCATGGAGGTTTTAAAATTATAAGAGACTAGCTGTTGCCCGAACCTTCGTATGCGAACTAAATACTAAACTAATACTAAATGTGTATGTAACTGTTTTTTTCTGCCCAAAAAAACTCAAACACTAAAAAGTACTCAAAAATGCACAAATTTATCGGATTAGTGGCACTAAAACACACAATTAGTTAAAACTCCGTTCCATTGTCGGTTAAGGAATGTACCTACACAGTATTTTTTGTCTTGTCAACAAGTAAATAAATAATTATTGCTGGATATTTCACACAGCGCTATAAAGCCCCAAACTAAGCAAAGCTTGTACTATGGGAACCAGATGGAATACTAATTAATAATAATTATAATAAATATTAATTTTCAGATTCTGAAAATGCCCATACAAACTTTCAACCCTTATTTCAACCCCTTATTTTTTAAGACAAAAGGTAGCGTATGTCCTGCTCCAGGATATAATCTATTTCCTTGCCAAATTTCATTACGATCCGTTAAGCCGTTTAGTCGGGAAAAGGTAACAAACGAACAGAGTTACTTTCATATTTATAATATTAGTATGGAAATGGATGTTGCACCGTCATCTGTCGTAGCGACTGCCGTCCATTTCCTCAAGTTATCCCATCTGGCCATCAGTGATGCTTGTTTTACGTTCAAAACGACTCGTGTACGTTTAATGGTGTTTAAACCTCACCTACTGTATAATATTTACTGTGGTTTTTTTGCAAATCAATGCGATAGCGTAATTATAATTAGTATTTTTGTGATAGTTATGTGTTGGGTGTTTTAATTGGAAACAATAATTTGAGAAATTAATAGATTAAATGTGGACTCGATAAGGAGTAAGAAATATTGGTAAGTTAAGTGTATGTAGTTAGGAAATAGCGACTGGACGTCCTGTGACGATATGATGATGAGTTGACCCTCGGTAGATACTAGTACGAATTATCGAAAAAAAGTTATGACGTATTATTTTATTAGAAAGTACCAAATAATAAGTAAATATAAAAAATGCTGGACATTTCACACAGCGCCATCTAGCCCCAAACTAAGCAGAGCTTGTACTTTGGGAACCAGATAACTGATATAATTCTTATATACCTTTTTTGTAAATATATACTTATAATAAATAGAATAACATCCAGATCCGGAACAAATATCTGTAGATCATGCAAACATTTGTTCCGCGGTGGAAATCGAACCCGCTACCTCCTGCGACTCAGCTGGCTATTCGCCTACTGCGCCACGGAGGTCATCGATTATCTGTTGTCGAATATCGTCACAATATCTGTGTATTACGAATGAATGAATGAATGAAAAATTCTTTATTGCACAAAATAAAAACATCCTGTTCACAGGCGAACTTAATGCTAGATAGCATTCTCTTCCAGTTAACCTTGTATTAGCAAGATTCTTCTTGAAATTGCGTAAAGTACGCTAGTGGTGGCATGCCCAGGTTGGTTCGATTAGAACGTGTATGCAGGACCCTCAGAGTAGTAATAACAAATATAACTCTGAAGACAGAACTGAACAGTAAGCATGGTTAACACAGAACATGACGACCGCCGTGGCCGAATAGCCGGCTGAGACACAGGAGCGGGTTTGATTCCCAGCGAGGAATAAATGTTTGCTTGTCCTGGAACCAAAAACGTGATTGGTTAACTTCTATGCAAAAAGTTGACATATATCAAACGTAATGCTTCTGACAGCCTCTGACCTCTAATGACTTGCCTCTGACTACCCCCTGCAGGGATATCTTCACGGGTCTGAGTACTTGATTAAGAGAAATGAAACGGAAAATATATTTTTATTTCATTTTTTTATACCATTTCGAGATGAAACAAGGTTATGGCCCACCCATCGCCTATAACAAAGTATTGCCTCGTAGGTCACCCGCATTAGATACGTGCCCTACGATGCACTGCTCTGCGTCAATCAACTTGAGGCATACAGGTGTAAAGTATAATATGCTCATGTTTTTGATCGAGCGAAGCGAGATCTCTAAATCAACTTGAGCAAATCGGTGTTGTATGTAGTATGTATGTTTGTTTGTCCGAAGATAACTTTCTAAGCGTTTCTTCGATCATCAAAATTTGGTATACAGGTGATAGCACAATTTTGGTGTGACTAAATGAAAGAGAAATGTGGGGGGTGGTTGAGATATTGTGGTTCAAGCGGGGTAAAAAACTTGAAAATGAGACTATTAGATCATGTTGGACGTCAAATGAAAGGTCTTCATTAGTACGAGTACATTTCGATTCTGTTTTTATTTTTAGTAAAGTCTTTGTAGTTTTAGAGTTATTAGCCATGATACAAACTGAACTTTGACATAATTCACAGGGTACACCAGTGACCCCACAGTGCTGTAATGTGGTATGCGTGTAGCTTAAGTGACACAAATATAGACAAAAGTCTGAAATCCAGAATAACTGCAATTTGTACTCCAAAAAAGGTTAACCAATAAACATGAACTCCCGTTACCTGTAATTTGAATGAAAGTGCAGGTCAAGTTATTTGGTTATTTATTTCGTGGAGCTATTTTGATACATATGTTATGTTATGCTATATGACGACCTCCGTGGCGCAGGGGGCGTATAGCCGGCTGAGACGCAGGAGGTAGTGGGTTCGATTCCCGCCACGGAACAAATGTTTGCATGATCTACAGATATTTGTTCCGTGTCTGGGTGTTTTTCTATATATTATAAGTATGTATTTACAAAAAAAAAATGTATATAAGTATTCTATCAGTTATCTGGTTCCCATAGTACAAGCTCTGCTTAGTTTGGGGCTAAATAGCGCTGTGTGAAATTCAAATCAAATCAAATCAAATCATTTTTATTTTCCATCACGATTTACAGAGCTGACAATGCTGTTTATGATACAGTGCTAGTTCACAAAGGTTGATTATATAATAAACATTGCTTACAGAGAGCCTCAAGCTAAGCTTAAAGAATAAGCTTGTGTTTTTCTGTGTTAAATGTCCAGCAATATTTATTTATTTATTTATTTAATCAATAACAATTTTAATAATATAATGTATAATGTAATAATAATAATAAAAATATATAATGTAATACCTACATATATTTTTCTTTTTATGGGAGACTCGCGAGATCTCAGTTCGGGGAGAACCACTAGAATTATTTATTTATTTCAGACTATTATTATTATTTTAATTATATTTATTGAAAAGTCAAAGATTAAATTAATATAGTCGTACATGAGCTACATTTATTAAATATTAACATAATTGTCCCTTTCTATATCCGTCAAAAACCAATAACAACTCGTTTGACACTTTTCCAAGGAGAAACAATCGGTTACCGACGGATATAAAAACCGGCCAAGTAAATAAGTTAAAAGTCCCGCTTATAAATCTACAGTTTGTTTATATGCCTCTGGCAGTAGATACCGTTACGCGTTGCCGGCTAATAAATAGCGGATGACTCAACAAAGCGCCTCCGTGGACGTGCTTTGAGAATGTACAATCTAGGAGACAAGTAATAGGTATAATAATATATTAATTTTATTAATAAATTATAATATTATTACTATAATAAAATGTACTAGTGGTTCGCTCCGAACAGAGATCTCGCGAGTCTCCCATAAAAACAAAAAAAAATATTATTCGTAATCTATGACTATCAAAATAGTGCCACGAAATAAATAACCAAATAACAGCAAATGCGGGCCTTGGAGTTACTGTCAAAACAACATTGAAGCACATGCGTTAAATCGGAATGATAAAAAAGCTAGATGAGTGGGTGCCACACGAACTAAGCGACCAACAGCGAGACTTACGCGTCGAAGTATGCATAGCACTACTGAATCGGCATAGAAACGAGGGAATTCTAAATTGAATTGTTAATTACCTGCGATGAAAAGTGGATCCTGTACGACAACCGCAAGCGTTCGTCTCAGTGGGTGGACCCGGGTACCTGTACCTAATTACATTTCGCAACTTCTAAAGCTGTAAGTTTTGGCTTGCTGGTGGAAACTAGCCATCGAATATAGGGCTCTTCCATGACTGTTTTAGTAGGTACTTAATAACTAGTTGTTGGCCCCGAACTGAGATCTCGCAAGTCTCCCAAAACACAAAAAAAAATTCTTAGGGCGACTCGCGCAACGATGCTTAAACGTATTTAGGGGGTAAATATGATTTAAGGAGTTGTAAAATCATACAAATACGTAAAATTTGAACATGTTTAGTCGCTAAATATGTTTAAGGATCATTGTGCAAGCCGGCCTTAATCTTTGACTATAGAAATAGTGCCACGAAATTTAAAACCCACTTACTTGACCTACAGTTTCATTCAAAGTACAGGTAATGGGAGTTCATGTTAATTGGATTCAGACTTTGGCCTTTATTTGTGTCACTTAAGCTACACATAAATACCAAATTACAGCACTGTGGGGTCACTGGTGTACCCTGTGAATTTTGTCAAGTTCAGTTTTCATTATGGCTAATAACTTAAAAACTACACGGAATAATCTAAAAATAAAAACGAGGTCGAAATGTAGTAATAAAAACCTTTGACCTAATTAAATTAAATGAAATAAAATATAAATAGTCATTTATTACAGATATCCATGATCCATATGTTAATAGTATAAAGGTTCTTATAAACTATGTTAGTAAATTAAAGTGAAAAATTACATTAAATAAATAATAGTCTCATTTAGATTTTTTTAACCATACGGTCAAAGGTCGCCGCAAAATGGTAGATTTACAGCTTCTAAATCTGTAATTTTTTCTAATATTGTATTTTTTAAATTTACAAGCCTTATAGCTTCGTGAGATATGTTCTAGACTGCTTTTGGATGTATGTAAGTGTTATGCAATACTAATGAAAAAATATATGTAGAGGTAGATAGGTAGATAAATAGACTATTTTTTGCACATCAAATAAAAATACGATAACAAAGGAAATATACAATAAATAACGGTACTATGGGTGGTCTTATCGCTAAAAGCGATCTCTTCCAGACAACCTTTGGATGGAGAGGATATAAACTAAAATCAAAAGACCGGCGGTGTACGAGTATCTACATACATACACTTTAACCTATAAAATACAATATACCTATTGATTATAACCTAATGAATATAAACATAAATACATACAAATAATATATTAATAAACTACACTGTATATTTATGGAGGATAATAACATAAACACTAACTAGCAGTTTATACAAAAAAAAATCTTGATTATATAGATTGGCATTAAAAATAGGAAAGGAATAAAAACTTTTAATAAAATATCTTTACTTATTTAAATATTTGGAAATAACTTAAGCTTTTCTTACGTGAGTGTACCAGTGGAGTGGCTGGCAAGCTTGCAAGTTGTAAGCACACAACGAAACTTAAGTACGTACTTATGACGTTCAAGGCAAAGAGTAGGTAGGTATGAATTAGAATATTGCTAGCATTTTGTATCCTAGTTCTATTATTTTCATAGAACCGTTTGTTGGTGTCCCCAAAGCACTAGGTGCATTGTAAGTATTCGTTATTACAAGTTTTTTATTAACTTGCAATGTATGTATGTTTGTCCGGGTAGAATTTTGCAACTGAATTTTAAACACGTTCCCCTTAACCGAATGAGCTGAAATTTGGAAAATCTAAAATCAACTCGTATGAAATGATGGTTGATTGAAATAGAATCGTCAATTCGGCATACATATGGAACTTTGGTGACAATGCAATAATATGGTACCATGGAGGTGGTTTCATGATGGAGACGGATGCGAGACAACGGAACTTCTGAATGGATTATAGTAGGCTACTAGTGTTTGGGTTCATTTGAATCTGCTTGCGGTTCCGATTATGAATTTGTAAAAGCTTGTAAAAAGTATTTTTTCAACAAAAAAAATATTTTTATTTTTGGTTTGACTACACATCACCTGATTGTAAGTGATTGTGTGCTCAAAGATGAAGCTGGCCTAAACATAACTTGTGAGCTTAAGACTTAAAGACTCCGAGGTTTTAATGGTCTGGAAAAATAAAACACGGTAGTTCAACTCTGTCATCAAAATCATCATATCAGCATATAACGTCAACTGCTGAACACACTGTTCCACTCTTTACTATTTTTTATACTACCTAAAGATGGAAATAGCTTATCGCTCACCTGATGTTAAGTGGTAACCATTGCCTATGACATAAAATTGCCTCGTAAGTACGATGACGTTAGAAATGTGCCCTACGATGCACTGCTTAGCGTCTATGAACCAGAAACATACAGGATTAAAGCCTTATGTGGCTGTAATTCGTAATAAATAAGACGTAAAAAGCAATGTAGGTAAATACGTATTAAACTTATAGGCTAAGTTCATATGAACGCGCGGTACCGCGCGAAACTAGTAACCGCGCGGTACAAGATCAAATTAAGTAATGTTTATCGTCTACATTACCGCGCGCTACTATAAACACGGTTAGTAATTCCGCGTGGTACCGCGCGTTTTTTTTTTTTATTCCAATTTATTATAAGGATACATGTCGGTCCTATCGTATGTACAAGTTAATTGAATCAAAGATACAAACAAAGCAAACAAAATAAAGATTAACAACAACAATTAACTTATTTAAATCGGTCCGGTACCACAACCATACAAAAATGTACAGGTGTGATACCGCGCGTTCATATGAACTTAGCCTTATACCTATGTTTCATTTGTTAAAAAATATAAATAACTAAAAACAACACAAAACCATTATAAAAGTAAATTATAGACTTGTGAATGATAATATACGTTCAACAATAACTGATAAAACAGCAGAAACGGATCACAAAAAATCACGCATCTGCAAAATTTACAAACAATCTATGACGGAATACTATATCGAATTGCGTTTATGTGTGTGTGTGGGGAGCGCGCGCGCAGCTCAGTCAGCGCCCGAGCCGGCTACAAGCCGTGCGAATATACGCCGCGAGTGAACAAATATATACGATTTAAGTTGTACACCTTACTCTCCTGACTGACACCACACATACAGGTATGTGGCAATTTCTTTGTTTATCTTGTGTAATTTTGCCTTTACGATTTCATTTGTGTCAGTTTTGAATGTAATAGTCGAAAATTTACTTTCAAGAGATACTCGTTGTTAGAATGCATTTTAGAAAAGCTTGTCGTGAATTTAAATATACCTACCGCGTAAATGTCACACACCTTCTGATAGTACTCGAGGGATGTTGCGGATGCAGACTTTTTGGCATTCGCGGATGCGGATTTATTTATTATTTATTTATTTACTTTTAACCTGTGTTGTCCCACTGCAGGGCAAAGGCCTCCCTTCCCTCTTTCCAGTTTTTTCTGTCCCTTGCTGTAGTGGGCCATTCTGGTAAATGCACATCTAAGTCGTCACGCCATCTCCGTGGTGGTCTGCCGCGTGGGTGTGTTGCGTTAGGGGCCCAATCAGTTGCGATCTTTGCCCATAGATCTTCGGGCATGCGGCAGACGTGGCCAGCCGGATGCGGATGCAGATGCAAATTTTTAAAGGCCCTGTCCAAAATCCGTGGATGCGGATTTTAAGATTTTTTTAAGAAACTTCATTTTGGCGCAGAAATAAAACAAAAATTTAATATATTAACTGTAGAAAACTCGCTTAACACAATACTCACTGTATACTCATAATAACACTCAAACACTCCAATGTAATAAGCGCAAGTAAACACGTTATGATTGATTTACGAGATACAAATGATAAACAATAACAAACACGTCGGATCTTGTCACCGAAATCGTCGCTGCTATTGGTCGATCAGCACGTCCCACGGCACGCGCCACTCGCATATCTCACTCGCACCCAATTTATTTCTTGTCCGTGACCTGCGCTGCATCTGCATCCGCATGAATATTCGCATCGATTATTGCGGATGCAGACGTAGACGCTCAAATCGATGCGGAGGCTCTGTATTTGCGGGTGCGGATGCGAATATTCGCAATGTCTCTGGAACTGACCCCACACTAGAATATAGTAATAGTACTGTTTGCTAGAATTCTCTTTATCAGTGTCTTGAAATGAGACTGCAGTATCGATTTGTTTATTTTACAATAATGACGGTCAAAAATCTGTTACCACGCTTGAAATTATATCTGGAATATGGGGCTGAGTTGGTAGGTAAATCCACAGTTAAGAAGATTTATAAACGATAGTTTCGATGAACTATAGTACGTATATACCCAAGGAAAACTTTTCTTTCATCGTAGTTATCATACTATAGATATTAAATAAGTAATCAGGTCTCTGATATTCAATAACAGGAAACTATTCATAGAATTAAATATTTGCAATCTAATAAAAAAAATTACCTGATATTAAATTGACTTTTTTACTATTGAACAGAAACAATCAAATGATGAAAAGGTCAACATTACGACATTATCATGGTTTACTTAAGTAACGATAAGAATATGTCACAAACTTACAGGGTCCAAGGGAAGGCGGGGCCCTTCACGTTTTAAAATTATTTCTAGCATCTGGTCGCAGCAACCAGTGATCTCAGAGCTGGCGCTTATCTGGGTCAACGCTTAAGCATTGCAATTCAGAAGGGCAATGCAGCCAGTGTCTTAGGAACACTTACGCCTGGTAGTGTTCTGGGGCAGTTGAGCTATCTGTAGATCATTTTCAACAGTCTTTAGATAACTGTTTCTTTTGTTTATTTTATAAATGATGTAAATAATTCTTATTTTATAGCTATATCAAATAATAAACCTATTATTTAAAATATAATTTAGAGTGAAAGAGAAGATTATAAAAGTAAATATAGGAAACCTTCGAAGATATTGATAAAACTTGTAGCAGATCTTGAACCATTAATAAAAAATTTAAACTATACTTATGACATTGACATAATCAGGGATTCCAACCTTGACATTATTACACTCGTTTGCATTAAGGTATTGAAAATGAATCAACAAAAGAACAATCTTTTTGCACGAAGATCAAACTAAGTATGAAGTATTCAGTAAAAAGCAGAAGTAGTTAGAAATGACAAGATAATAAAGATGATTTATATAAATAACTATAATTTAATTGCAACATAAAGCACTGAAATAAAGGATTCCCCGTCGTAGTTATCAGTAACAACCAATGCCACGGTTTTTTTTTAATTATTGATCGACCGAAGCGAGATCTCCAAATCAACTTGGGCAAATCGGCGTTGTATGTATGTATGTTTGTTTGTCCGAGAATAACTTTCATAGCGTTTATCCGATCATCATGAAATTTAGTATATTAGGTAGGTAGTGATGGCACAAGTTTGGTGTGACTCAATGAGCTAGAAATATTGGGGGTTGTTGCGATATTGGGGTTCAAGGGGGGCACAAAAAAATGAAAATGAGGCTATTAGTTTAGTGGGACGTCAAATGAAAGGTCTTCATTAGTACATTTGAACCTTGTTTTTATTTTTAGTTTATTTTTTGTAGTTTTTGAGTGATTAGCCATAATAAAAATTAAAGTTTGACAAAATTCACAGGGTACACCAGTGACCCCACAATGCTGAAATTTGGTATTAGTGTAGCTTTAGTGACACAAATATAGGCAAAGGTCTGAAATCCAAAATAATTGCCATTTGTACCCCAAAAAATTAACCAATTAACAAGAACCCCCGTTACATCTAATTTGAATGAAACTGTAGGTCAAGTAGGTTGGTTATTCATTTCGTGGTACCAATTTATTAGTCAAAGATTAATGCCGGCATGCACAAATATCACTAAACATATTTAGCGACTAAATATGTTTTAACTTGAAGTACTATTTGTATGATTTGACAACTCCTTAAATCATATTTAGCCACTAAATACGTTTAGGCATCGTTGTACAAGTCGCCCAAAGAATAATATTTATTTTGGGAGATTCGCGAGATCTCAGTTCGGGGCGAACCAGTAGTTAATTAGGAATCTTCAACATAGCATACACTGACAATATTTAACATGTACAAATGGTAGAACTTAGTGCTACTATAATTATAGAAGATAGCATGCATTAATATTTTATGCCGAGCGAGCGTTTGTGTCACGCAACAAACTCAGAATATTATTGAAATAGTAACAGAATACCTAACAAAAATGGACGATATAATTTTGGCCAATGATAGTTGTAACAATAATGCTAATAAGTTTATCAATCACGATGTGTACTCATGTTTTGGAATATAATCGAGCACTGAATTGTAATTTCTTGTACCCTTGTAAGATGTTAATTTGTTTGTATTTTGTTTTAAGTCCCATATTTAATGAAATAAAATAATGTCTCAAACGCTAATGACATCCGAGATTACGATATGAATGCTGCGGTAGTTAGCTATACTCATAGTCTCGCTAACAGTTTACGTAAATTCACGGTCTACCCTCAGTCTTCCTATTTTCTGCATCATAAATCACCCAGTGATCAACATTTGAGAAGTAAATACTCATTAACTGCCCAAATAAATATTTATTAGTTTATTATATCAAAGGTACATATATGTATTATTTGAACCTAAAACTAAAAACCTTAAAAATATAAAATGATAACTAAAATATATTATTAAAAGGAGCCTCTTTAGGCAAGGTTCCGAAGATACTGGCTGCGTTCCCCCTTTGAATAGCTAGACTAATTCTTTGTCCGAGGTAGCTGCCAGCTCTTCGGTCTCCTGTGATGTCGACTAACCTTTTTGTTATTTCCTTAAAAAGCCTTATATCGCTAGGACCCCACGGACCAAAGGTCTCGACACCGAATGGGACAAAATCATATTCGGAGCCTAGACCCCTGTATGCCTAAATTAGGTACTATTATGATGTCAAATGATATCACTCAGTGAAAGAAAATCACTCAGTACTACAGACTACTACATCTCAACGGATAACCCCTTGAATGTTTAAAGTTTGAAATAAAACTTGTAGAAGGGTGATTTCTAAATTTTTTTTTTATAATCGTTTTATAATTTTTTAAGAAAGAAAGAAAAGAAAGAAAGAAAAAACATTTATTTGTGACGGTACACAACACACACATCACACAAGTAAGGTACACACAAGATAAAATGTTCATGCACACAAGAATAACAATACCTAACAAATGTGTGTCTCACAATTACTTACATATATCTAAACGACCGACGTCACAAAAAGGCGTCCAACTCAGCATTTGTTGTGCTTTTGGCACAACGCTGATCTTCCGTTGGAACCATTTAAAAATGAGGATATCACGGATGCCCGCACAGTACTACAATTACAAAAAGTATGAATACATACATATATTGATAAATATAAGTTACCACACTAAGAAAATAATAAATAAATAATAAAATAATAGCTATATTAAGTTACAACAAAACACAAAAATGTAGATGATTGGGGAGAACTAGGCGAGAATGTGCATTAATCAGTCCCACTGCTAAGCAAAGGCCACACCATTTTATTTCCATCTTTAAACTGTAAGAGGTAACCAATTAGCGATGCTGTTTTTAGATGGTAACTGAGTGATTTTTATGAGGCAGATCGTGGAAATATATTATAAACTCTCATTTAGCGTCTACCCTTAACCAGTCGATGGTCTAGCCTGATTACAGTCTTTTCCATTGCGTTACTGTAATTGTCATCTTTCTGTTTGTTTCGAAAAAATGAGTATTGATATAAAGATTTTCATGGTCAGTTGAATATAATCAATGTTTTCATAACATCGCTGGACTCAATCTGTTATTTCTCAGTGAGATGCTTTTTTAACCACACAGATATTAAAATTGTACCTCACTATCTAAATAAACCGTTGTTTGACCCGCCAGAGATCAAACCAATCTATTTTTGTTTGGTTTTGGTGACTATACATGACATATACATTTAAATACATAATGATATATAAATACAAAAAAGCAGTTTAACTATCTAATAACCGTTACGAACGATCTATAGATAGTTCAATTGCTTCAGATACTACCAGGCGGAAGTGTTCTTAAGACACTGTTAGTACTGCCTTGCTGAATTGCAAAATTGCAATACTTATGCGTGGACATCAACGCCCATAGATAATTTTTAAAACGGGTAGGATACTGATAAGTACGTTAATTTTGTTTAGTTTTCTCTAAACGACTAATTTGTCTTTTTAATACACTTTATTATGCTTGTTACAACTAATTCATAGCATATAACTAAAAATGAACACACATTTAGGTAGTTTCTACACATATACGTGATCGTTAGACTCAATCGATCAAACTCGTACAATGTAGGGCTTCGTATATTTACATCAAGATGTACCGTAAGTCAGTATTACATAAATAACTACGAGTACCTAAATAATTGGACATGATTCTGACATATTTTACAAGATTTAATTTTATGTTATCACATAAATACCTCATTAATAGACATGCGGCATAATTTACAATACATTATTTGATGTTATCACATAAATACCATTAATATAGACATGTGGCATATTTTACAATGTTTCCGTAAATACCAGATAGAAAATATGAAATATTATGCATAATTGTCAATACAAAATTATAATTCTTAAACTATAACACGATACTTACCTTGAACCGTTTGTGAAAAATTCTGAAATATGAAGTAACGCTTATTTATGTTCGCTTATCTAGGAAAGCTTTGGAACAATTTGGAGGAGGCCTGTACCCGAAGGGGCCTTAACTAAAATTTATATAATCAATATTTTTTTTTAAATATGTGATACTTTTAGTTTTTATAAGGAAATAAAAAGGTTTTTTATTTAATATTTAATATGTTCTCAAATGTTGCAACTGAATTTTATACGAGCTCCCAAGCGATTGAGATAAAATTTGGAATACATAATAGAACACTGAATGGGTACTAGTGTTTGAGCTTATTTGAATCTGCTTGCGGTTCTGATTATACTCGTACATTTTACAAAAGCTTCTTTTAGAAAAATATACATATTTCTGTAATTTTTCTTAGCAGGTTAACTTGAACTCTGACCCTGGCTGATAATGATGAAAAGCTAGATTGAAGCTTAAATCTTACTATTTTAAGTTACGTGAATTGGCGTCTATGATTTTCTAATCGATAAGTTCACTGCCGCAAATAATTTAGAAATTATCGAACTAAAGGAATCCAAACGAATATCGATTGGTCGAACTGTATTAAAAGGAGTTCCCGCGATCTTTAGGGCGTTGACTGCTTCTTAAGATCCAGTTCCTTTTTGCAAGGAGTAGCATTGACCTTTCGCAGGTCAATGAACTATGCTGGAATGAAGATCTTTGGATCTTGTTTAGTTATTCATATTGGGACTAGTCTGGTCAGTGGTCGTTTGCATGTAACCTACACGGAGAAAAATTAATTTTGTGAGAACGAAAAAATTACAGTACAAATGATATTTTTATAGAACTTTTGTTAATATATGGGTTTTTACGCACACTTTAACGATAAACTGATATTTTTTACCGTTATAGGTATTGTCATGTTAAAATAAATTGCTACGAACAATAAATTGTCATGCTTTTTACCTAAAAATACCTTCCGATCTTTTATGTAATGGGGTATGTAATGCTGGTTTATCAGTTTCCTGTTAATATTTGCGTTTGGACGCCTAGTCGTTTTTTAAGAGGAATACCTCATAATTAGTGCAGAATCCCGCTTAAAACCAGGGGTATATTTTCCTCCGTGTACTCAGTTTTCAGATCGACATTGGCCAATGCAAAAATGCTTTTTTATATTCGTGTTGCATTTTCTAACTTGTAAAATTTATTAGATTATTAAACAAAACTCTAGTTTTATTAATATCATTATCAACCTAAATTACTTACGAGTTAATTAAGTTTTTTGCTTGACTGTATATCAAGAGACATTTAGATAGATGAAATCATTTTTGAAAATTTCCCTTTCATAATATACTAGGTGACCAAACCCGGCTTTGCACAGATTTTTATTAAATTAAAAAGGATAGTGTGTGCAGTTTTCTATTAGAGAAATAATTTTCAGAATCGGTTTAATAGTTCTCGAAATTACCCCCTAATAATTCAATTACATACAAAAAAATTCGTGGTAAATAACAACTTACTACGGGGAAACCGTGACGTCTTATCGTCCAAAATACCTCAGTGTCTAAAAACAAAAGTCTTTGATCAATATGTGTTACCACCAGTGATAACGTATGACACAGAAACGTGGTATCTCACTATGGGCCTCATAAGAAGGCTCAAAGTCACTCAGGGAGCTATGCTTGGTGTTTCTCCAGAAAACTGAATCAGAAATGAGGAGATCCGTCGACAAACCAAGGTCACAGACATAGCCAAGAGGATTATTAGAATAGCTGAACTGGCAGTGGGCTTGGCACATAGCTTAAACTACTGACGCCCTTTGGGGCAGAAAAGTTGAGTTCACGTAGAGACCACGCACTGGAAAATGCAGCGTAGGACAGCCCCCCACTAAATGGAAAAACGACCTGATAAAGGATGCTGGAAGCCGTTGGGTGCAGACGCCACAAGATCGGTCGCACGGGAAATTTTATGAGGGAGGCCTATGTTCAACAGTGGATGCCCTATGGGTGATATGATAGATAATGGTAATGATTACAAAAAACTTGCAAATTTTACCTCCCTAAAATATTATCATTAATTTAATGTAGGTAATTACAATTCATGAAATTATCTTAAATTGGTTGCCCCAGAATGATACTTTCTATGGGTTATCTAAAGGTTAGTTGAATACAACGGATAAGAATCAGACCACGTAGGATATTATTTCTCAATATACCACAGATAAATATTAACCTACCTACTCTTTTGTTACTATCATGGTTATGTACACTATTTGGTTGTAGTAATAGTATTAGTGAATTCATTTCTAGCAAGAGACTGAGAAAGAGGGTAGGTCGTTATATCTGCCAATAACCAGGAGTCAGGAGGGTCTGGGTGTTTTTCTATATATATTATATGTAAGTATGTATTTACAAAAAAACCGTATATAAGTATTGTATCATAATACAAGCTTGACTTAGTTTGGGGCTTGATAGCGGTGTGTGGAATGCCCAGCATTATTTATTTATTTAACCATCCACTTGCAAAGACTTCTGTTTACCTGTGATCATAGCGTAAGCAAATGCGTCGAAATATCAGGATACTAAAAAAATCACAAATAATGTAAATATCCCGTTTTAAGTATAAATAATATCTACATACTCGCTGTAGTAGGTAAGTAGTAAATTAATTAATTATAGATTGGGAAGGTATTAAAGAGATCGGATATTTATTTTAAATCTCGTGGTCTGAATGTGGGTCATTATTAACTTGATAACGGCTCCGTAAATACGATTTACGTTACTTGGCCGTAAAAAAAGATGGGGTATGTTTTTTACCGATTTCAAAATTTTTAAGGTAAAAGATTTGTGCTGTGGTAAGCATAAAGGGCCGCGGATTTGAAGACAGAAAATAATTTCATGGCTACGCTATTATAAGTTTAAATACTATCACTGTTTAGTAATAGGGTAGATAGACCCTAGAAGCTATATTTAGAGAGGTCAGAGTGATGCAATTTGAACCATTCTTTACTCAGATTGTTTGAAAGCTGGTAAGGTATGACTCAATGGATATATTCAGTAGATAGTATAAATCTGCAAAAATCATTAATGTGGAAATCCGTAGATAAACCAAGGTCACAGACATAGCCAAGGGGATAAGTAAGCTCAAATGGCAGTGGGACAGATAGCTTGAAGAACTGATGACCGTTGGGGCAGAATGGTTCTAGGGTGGAGACCACGCAATGGAAAGCGCAGCGTTGGACGGCCCTCCACTAGCATATGATGAAATAATTTAGCATATGATGGTCGCAGGGCAGCGCATCGTAGGGCACATTTCGAAAGTGCTTGACCTACGAGGCAATTCTCTGATAAAGGCAATGGTTAACAGCAGTCTAATTTAACATTAGGTGGATCATAAGCTTGTTCGATCTATATGTAGTATAAAAAAAATCTGCACAATTTATTCAATGAAACACCATTAACAAAAGCGTATTATCTCCCAGCTACATAGTTATGCGGATTAAAAGACAATACCTTTGTCTTTAAGCTCTAACTCACCGGTGCGCATCAAACCATGACTTTCAAGGACTCTGTCATCTTCACGGCTTAGGCGCAGGTTACTGAAGGTGACATTCAATAACATTCTGGTGACAAACAAAAACGTTGATGATTTTATTTTGAGGGTTATGGACCAAAAAAGATAAAGTAGTGCGACTTAGTCCATCCATCTGTTACAGATTGACACTGATTACGTCAGTAACTGACTTAAATTTGGAATAATTTTATATATTACTGGCCTCCATAATGCAAGTAAAAAATAATTTCAATAATAAATAAAGATATTTTCATTCAATAATTAATTACGCCATTTTGGATAAATCTTACAATTTGAAATTGTGTTTGGTGTACACTGTTTTAAAAACAGCTTAATATAGTTACTATGAAGAAATGGCTAATGAGTCGATAAGTGATTTTCAAAATAAAGAATACTGGGACTGGTTATAATTTTGACATAACTAGCTGATATTATACATGTAGAGTGAAAGTAAAAAAAATGACATGATTACATGAAACTTTTTGACCCCCCCCCTCTCTCCTCCTCCCCCCTGGTGGTATGTCGCGAGATTTGTTTCGACCCCCTCCCCCTTTCCCTTTATCTCACGTGAGATTTGTCAAAATTTGTATTCATAGGGTAAATGCGTTGGACTTATTAAAAAAAGCACAATTGGCTTCATTATTTCAAGATTGCTCCTCTCGTAATCTAGATTTACATATATAAAATAAAAAAAATTACGTGATATTAGCCGAGACCCCCCCCCCCCCCCCTCCCCCACGTGAGGTTGGGTGAGATTCGGCTAGAACCTCTCCCCCACCCAGAGTTGGTTCCACAGTGTATATTGTTAATTGTGATATTATTTTCAATATCCGGAGTTAACAGCAGTACCTATGAAGTCTTTAATCATCCGGTATATATACTAGTTTTATTGGTACTCAAACACAGTATCCATTAGTTCGGTATAATAATATTCTTAGGTCAAAACCTCCATACTTCCAGCTAAATAAATCATTTCATCTATGAAAACAAATAAATTTGAAAATGGTTTTTCTGGGTCAGTTTTGTGCAAGCATAGGTATTAGTTTAGAGGTCACAATCGAAAACATCTGGACGTATATAAATATTTGCATAATCAAAACATCTGTTTTCGATAAGTTCCACAACCAATTCGATTGTTACGGGTTATTATTAAAATGATTGAAAACTTTTTCACGTACTAAAAGATGCTTTAATCTGAGACAAACATTGTTTATGGAAAACAAGGTCGGGCGTGATGATTGACAATCTAATGATATGTTTTGGCGGTTCTTGACTGTCTTAGTTCATTTTTGTGTCCAAGTTTTTAGTATTTTTATATATTTTACGGTGATTGTTTTAGAAAAAGCACATTTATTAGTAAGAATTTCGTTAATATCCTTAAAACATGGATATCCCTTCCTCTCTCTGTCACCTTAACAAGAAGTGGAGAATACTCCTTTATTCTTTACTAGCTGACCAATCCGCAGCTTCGCATGCGTAATTTTTCAATAAAAACATTACCCTCCTTCTGCGCAGTTGGGTAAAAAGTAGCCTATGTCACCCGGGGATAGTTTAGCTTCCCAACGGTGAAATAATTTTTTAAATCGGTCCGGTAGTTTCGGTGCCTATTCAATGCAAACAAACAAACAAACAATCAAATCTTTCCTCTTTATAATATTAGTAAGTAGAGATAATATTTTAAAAGTCAGGCTCTCCAAACATTTTCTTTGGGTCTTTCATAATACTAACGTGTAGAGCCTCTTCTTGCATTTCAGGACAGAGGAATTGCAGAAGCATTAGATTCATCCCTTTTGGGAATTCTGAATTGCGCCTCAATGTGCTTTCTTTTAGAGCACACTATCGTGTCCTGTCAGGCTAGGATACGATGGCTACTGTACCCTCTATGCAGTAGGGTATCTGGTTGCAGATTTCCCCCTCGTCAACAAAAAAAAAAAAAAAGGATACGATGGCGGCAGGCGGGAGTGGATATTTTTTAAAATATTATGTGAGCTCTTACGATGGTTCCTATACATATCACTCTGTTTCTCATTTCAGACGATGCTGAAAATAGGCGGTGGGGGTGTACTGATCGCGGCGATCGTCGCCGTCTTCGTGGTTGCCACGCAGGGCCGGGACCCGGACCTGGAAACCCAGGAACAAGAGGGTCGGGAGTACATTCAGCAGCTAGACCGAGTGACTGGCGTGAGGAGGAACCATGCGGCTATAGCGGAGTGGGCGTATGCCTCAAACATTACCAAGGAGAATGAAGACAAATTGGTAAGTGTGTCTCTATCAATTTTTCGGGTGTAGGCTTAGTCTCAAAGATATTACTGTCCTAAAAAACAGTAAAACAAGAAATAGGTCTCTATCAGGGAAGCGTTCTGAATCCTTTACAACGCGGGAAATTTCTTTTCTATCTTAATACCTCATCTAAGTATTTTCCACGTATTTTTTTGGCCCACCAATACTTCGGTTTTTCAAATTTAAAATTAATAGTTAATTTTTTTACTATTAAGGTGTTAATAGATTTCATTTTCCACTTTAGCTCGATATCCGCCTAAAGTTGTCGATAGAAGAGAAGAAGGCTTGGGAGGAAACGAAGATGTTCAAGTGGCAGGACTACCAGGACTTCAGTCTAAGACGGATGTTCAAGAAGTACAGTGAGCTTGGCATCTCTGCACTACCAGAGGACAAGTATAAGGTAATTAAAGATTTTTCAATAGGTACACATCTATCCTTCTATCAGCTTTATCCTTTAATATCTACTGTTGAACTGCCTTACGCAAAGAAGGCCGTAAAAAACTGTTATAAGTCGACGTAATTACTCTTTGTGATCATTAATATATAATGCCATTGGCCATCTATGGATCTAACGCAGCCGCTAAAGTGACAAATTTAAAGATGAAATTAATATACTTGTCCAATACCTAACTAGTGTGAAGAGTTAACTAACGATTTTTCTTACTATTTTTATTCGGCCTTTTTGAGCGCACGTCCATTATTTTTTTTTGTTTAGAGGGTATTCATTCATGAGTCCTGCGAAAAATTCAAAACCACAACTTCAGGAACTGAAAGTCAGGGTACATCTTATTAGGCCAACAGTATAATCGATATAGAGCATCGGCTCATGAACAATATTCACATTGTGTTGTGAAGATAATTAATGATTATTCACATTCCAGGTCCTCATGAGAGCGGTATCGGGGATGGAGTCCAACTACGCAACCGCTAAAGTCTGCTCGTTTAAGGACCCAACGAAATGCGACTTGGCATTAGAACCAGGTGACTTCACAATCCTTTCAATTGCGTATTCAAACCACAGACATTCTATGAAGAGTTGCTGCTGCTTTCGGTTTGTTTATGTTCTGTAGATAGTCGGATGCTGATGCTACCTGAATATAATATTTTAATCGCACCTTGAGTTATATTGCACCTATGTGAACATACAATCTTCGGGTAAGGACTACTTGATTTTGGTGCCACTGACAAAGAGTATATAGCCAATCACAATTTATCTACATCATAAGAGCACTTTAATTTTCTAGTCAAAAGGGGATTCAAAACCCTTGTATTCCTAACAGCTTTTCGTAATGTATCTGTCAATGTCATATGGTTTTGGATTTTAGTTATAACTCTTTGTAGAACAATACAGCTTCTATAGCTCTACCAGATGGAATATAATAAGGCCTAATATAATAAAAGGATTTGAAATATGTTTCAGAAATAACAGAGATCTTCGCCAAGAGCCAAGACCCTGAGGAGTTGAAGCAGTTGTGGATAGAGTGGCATGACGTCGCCGGAAAGAGGGCTAAGCATAATTTCACGGAATACATCCAACTCTACAATGAAGCTGCTAAACTGAACGGTAATTCTATAGAATCCTGCCAACTAGCGGTGGATAATGCTTGCATTGCTGTGCTCCGTTCCGATTTGAACCCGCAAACCACCTTGATTTGGGTATGCGATACAAATTTAGCCACAAGCTCACTTCTTGTCCAGTACGGACTTATTGTGATATTTTTAACGGTTTGAGCCGGTAACTTCAACGTCGTTCTATTTACAAGGTATCATTGTCACGCAGTTTTACTTCAATTTAGTTCTTGGCCGTAGCGAATGAAATGAAACGCAATTATATGTATTACAAAAAAGAACAGATACACGTATAAGTGGTACAAATTGCAGGTTTTGTCACCATTTTTACAAAAGCCGTGGGCCCACTTTTTGTTCGATTATGGCTGGTTCTGTTTTTCTATTCTGTTTCATATGTAAATACCTACCCACAAACCAATTGGTGGATTTAGATATCCGGTGTGTCAAAAGCAAGGATCTTCAAAAGTGACATAAGTTCTTTTTAATGATTTTCTTACAGAGGCTATGGACAATGCCATCAGGTAGACGTAATTTACACAGACTATAGTAAAGCTTTCGATAGAATTGACCATAGGCTACTATTATCCAAGCTTCACTTTATCGGGATAAGAGGAGATTTGCTTCGATGGTTCTCCTCATATATAAATAATCACTCTCAGGCTATTGCCATTAACAACAACATTTATAGCTGGGTCTCTGTGCCCAGTGGTTTGCCACAGGGATCACTACTTGGTCCTCTTCTTTTCTTAATATTTGCTAACGACATCTCTCAATGCTTCCCACACAGTCACCTACTTTGCTTTGCAGACGATATGAAGATCTTCAGGGTCAGTCATGAAGACTGCAAAAAATTTCAGTTTCTTCCTCTAGCAAAAAGGCGTCATATTGCTGATTTATCATTCCTTCTAAAAATAACTTAAATATAATAGATTGTCCTGAGCTACTGTGTAAAATTGCCATTCATGCCCGTCCAAAATAACTCGATTTAACCCCATAATTTCTATATCTATTGTTGGCACAAATTATAGGCAAAATGCGTTTTTATGGCGAACATGCAATCTATTCAATAAGTGTTGCAGGCACCCTGATTTAGACCTATTATTCTGTACGTGCGTAAATTCAGCCAGACAGCGACTGGCCAGAAGTTACTTTAATAGTGACGTAGTAGGTACTTAGGTTTACCATATTAACTGTACGTACATAGATTTATAATATTCCATGTTATCGTCAAGTGAGCTTTTGTGTACTTATGTTCATTGTTAGTTATATTGTTACTATACGTGAAAATCTGTAATTAGCTTTCTGAAATTAATACCGTAATCTATCTAAGATAAAAAATAGCTGTTGATTTTCCAATAAAATAAATAAATAAGGACAAAAGTTGTTCGGGGTGTCAAAATAAACGTTGAATCCTTGAAAATGACTAATGGCGGGTTCTTATATCCGTCGGTAACCATCTATAACTCGTATCTCCTTAAAAACGTGTTAAACTAATGTCAAACTTTTGACACGTTTTCAAGGAGAAACGAGTCATAGCTGGTTACCGACGGATATAGGAACCCGCCATAAAGGTATAAAAAGAGATAAAAAAATGGCGGTCGTCAATTACAATTTTGTCCCGCTTGTGATTTTTTTCCTGGTTTCTTCCTTGGTTCCTGGGGGCAACCACTTATATTTTATGCTTATATTTTTCAGGATACGACAACGTAGCAGACTGGTGGCAGTCAGCGTATGAGGTACCTGACTTTGAGAAGCAGATGGCAAAGCTGTGGGAGGACGTGAAACCTTTGTATCAGCAACTGCACGCTTATGTGAGAAGACGTCTACGCGATAAGTATGGAGATCAGGTGGTCTCACAGAAGGGGCCTATACCAGCGCACTTGTTGGGTAAGAACGTTATGCTAAACTTCAATTTTAAAAGCGACCATGGCTTGCCTAAATTTGAGGAGAAAAAAGTTAGTTAAAACTAAATAGAATGGCAAAATAGTTAGGTATTTTTGGGCTGAGAAGATGCTGATGAGTAAGAGCCGAAACTGGTTAGGCCATCTGCCTAATGTTACAGAAAGATAAATATACTCTTTATTGCACACCTAATAAAAATACAGCAATAAAGGAAATATACAATAAATAACGGTACAATGGGCGGTCTAATCGCTCAAAGCGTTTTCTTCCAAACAACCCTTTTGTAGACAACGTTATTGATAAGTTTATTTGCAGTCAAACACGTCTGCATAGTTTATCACTATTAGCAGGAAAACGTCAACTACTGGATATATGTATACCTTCCTCAGTCGGTAATTAAACTCCCTTCAATAAGCGACTAAAAAAGTCCAGTGTCACCTCCTTTCACTGACTCTGACTTAGGTAGGACATCCGATAGATCTACAGGTAAATTGTGTGTAAGTTGCATGCTTTAAGCGCTGAATATGGTTGCAAACACAAAAACTGTACCTTACATGTTGTACCCATATTACGCAATAAATACAGTTTGATTTGATTTTATATTAATTGTGTTTTCATTATTACTTTATATTTTCAGGAAACATGTGGGCTCAAACATGGAACAACATAGAATCATTCACCCGTCCATACCCAGACAAGAAAGATTTCGACGTGACGCAAGCGATGAAGGAGCAAGGCTACTCGCCCCTCAAGATGTTCCAGATGTCAGATGAGTTCTTCAGGTCGTTGAACCTGACCGCCATGCCGGAGAAGTTCTGGAATAATACGATTATGGTGAAACCGAATGATAGGGAAATTGTGTGCCATGCGTCCGCTTGGGACTTCTATGATGGAGAAGACTTTAGGTAAACCTATAAATATTTAAAATGCTTATGCGATAGTGGGTAATTTATATTTTGAAATAGAACCTACGGCTTTTGGGAATCCAGCTTATTTTTTTTTCTTTTTTCTTTTTTAGATGTTCGGGTACAATTTTTTTTTATATCCAACAAGGGGATTGGATTGATTTTCAGCAAATATTTTTACCATAAGTAATTTGTTTCTTTTAGTTTTAAATCTACACTTTGTAGCTATAAGCAGTCTACACACCAAAACCGCCAACCCGCCTTCACTGATATAACCCGGCGACATTATTGTTGGCGGCATGTCGCCGCACGTTACCGGGTAGCACACGCGGGTGCAAATAAAGCCGCCAACAATAAGCCACCGATGTGTCGGTCTGTGTCGGCGGGTTGTCGACTTTGGTATGTAGACTGCTTTATGCGTTACTTTGCAAAATTTTGATACTAGCTTGTGCAAAGTATACAACAAATTAAAAGCCACACGTGCGGCATTTATACAATGTAGTTTATTCGTCTTAATCGTGAATATTTTGTAAATAGTTTAAATAAAACTATTATAGGGTACCTACTATAGACCGGTGGTGGTAATTTTATTCAAAATTATATTTCTAACAGAATTTGGCTTAATTTAGGATCAAACAGTGCACGACGGTCGATTACGAATACTTTCAAACGACACACCACGAAATGGGCCACATTCAATACTTCCTACAGTACAAAGACCAGCCTTTTGTTTTTCGCGACGGAGCTAATTCAGGTAAGAAATGTTATGATTAGTTATTTTTGTTACTTTGACAGGATCAAGATGTGCACTGTGGTGAACAGTGAGCACTTGAGGACGGTGCATCACGAGATGGGGCATGTGCAGTATTATATACAGTACAAAACTATGCCGAATGTGTACCGCAGCGGGGCCAATCCAGGTGACTTTTAATTTGTTCTGGGATCTCATGGCACAAACTTCTAATTGGTCTCATGCTTATAGTGGGGTCGCCTGATTATCACCTTACCTATGTATATTCATTTTGTTAATGTTTTATTCTGTACCGTCTTGTTTATATGTGAGTTTGTTTGCTGTGTCCTTGTTTATTTCGGGTAAATTTCGGGATTGGGTAGATTTGCATAACCTAACATAATCAACGAATTTTGACAATCTTATGTTTCTTTTATTAATAGTAGCCGATGGTTTGTGTTTTTTTTTAATTTGGGCCAGGTATTTTAGACTCTTCACAAAACTTAATTTTTTTCTTCAATATTCCAGGTTTCCACGAAGCTGTCGGTGATACGATAGCGTTGTCAGTATCGTCTCCAAAGCATCTACGAAGAGTTGGCCTCGTGAAGGGCGAAGCTGAGGATGAACAAACTGAGATCAACCAGCTTTATAAAATGGTAAATGTCACATGATACGAATTTTATGGTAGCTGATCCACCCGCGGCTTCGCACGCTTAGTTCGTCAACAAAAATATTACTTTTCTTCTGCGTAATCGAGTAAAAAGTAGTATATGTCCCAATATCGGTTATAATCTATCTTTGTACCAAATTTCATCGAAATCTGTCCAGCCGTTTAGTCGTAAAAACTTAACAAACAGGCAGACAGAGGGAAAGAGTTACATTACAATTTATATTAATAGCATGGATGGTGTAAAAGCATCCGGCTGAATAATCTTAATCATTTCTGTATATGTACTTTACCCCTATTGCAGTCACCAGTGGAGACAAATTGTTTTATTATGCCATCATAGTTTATATTATGTTATATCATACTATGTTCAGCAGTGGAGATTGATATGATGATCCAATGAAAGTGGTCTAAAATAAATACTGCATTTAAGCTAAGATGAAAACTTTTAAAGATTCTTGTAAAGAAGATTCATTTTTAAGACTTTTTATGATTGGGTTGTAATTAATTTATTTTTATTTATATTTATAGTTAACTTACATTTGTAATATATTTTTGACATACCAATATTATGAAATATAATGAAATGGTAAATAAATGAATACTGAATTCCTTAGTTAAACCTCTACAGTGTAAGCAGAAAGAGCGAAAGAGGTCTAAACGAGTTCATGAAAGTCAGATGCCTACAAATAGTTTTTAACAGACTTCAAAAAAGGAGTCAAGTTGTAATTTTTATTATGTTTGATACCTCAGAACTCCATTGTATACCTAACAACTATTTAATAATTTGAAAGGATATACTTTCAGATGGGGCCCATATAAATCTCATTAAAATCGGTTTAGTAGTTAATTAAGTCGGTTATATTTTGTTAAAAAGTCATTGTTTTTAAATAATTATCCTTATTTTTCAGAGTCTAGACAAGGTGGTTTTTCTCCCATTCGCGTACACTCTGGACCTGTTCCGTTATGGTGTGTTCCGCAAAACGACTACCCCTGAAGACTACAACTGCCATTACTGGAAGTTAAGAGAAGAGTTGCAGGGCCTGGAGCCTCCCGTAAACAGGACTGAAGAAGACTTTGATGCTGCAGCCAAGTACCATGTCTCCGCTAATGTGGAGTACGCTAGGTGAGTCTTGGCGGTAACACTATTAGCTGGAAAAAGGGTGGGGCACTTTTATTTTGTAGTTAGAAGGTTTTGTTCTTAGAAAACTATAGGTTTATTTTGAAGAAAAAATTAACAGCATTTTCGGATTTTAGAAAAAATGTAGACAGCCTAGAAAATGGCATTTATTAAAAAAAAAGTTGGTCTCGATCGACTCTATTATCAGGAATACTTTTCCCAAAGTAAACAAGTGAGGTGTAAATAAGGCATTAAGTTTTAGGCAATGCGACTCGATACCTCGAGCCCTGCAGTAGTTTATAGGTGACGGTGACCACTTAACATCAGGAGGTCCGTCAGTGTGTGTGTCTAACTGTTTATTACAAAAAAAACTTACCCAATCAAATAGTAACATTTTGCAAAAAATTGCAAAAAGTTTTGGGAAAAGTAATCCCGGTGGATTCCCGAGGGTAGAGTCGATTGAGACCGACTTGTTTTTTTGTGACGAATGTCACTTTCTAGGCTACTAGGTAGATTTTGTCAAAAATCCGAAACAACTGTTGTATTTCCCCAAATATCTTACCTTACCTCAAAAAAATTTAAACACATTTTAGCGCGTGTTTATAAAATCATATATAAAGTTAGTATGGATTATTTAAACACGTGTTAAACAGTTATCTTACTTTTTTGTGGTAACATGAATAGTTTCCTAAATACAAAACCTAACTACAAAAGAAAAGGTAGCTACCCTCAATGAGTTACAATTTTACCCCACTCTGTATACTGTGACTATGCTGGTACATTAAATACAAGACAAACACTAGGCTTGATTTTCGTTGCCACTTTATCAGTAATCATTAAATGAATAAAATTTAGTATACCACGGCCTTTTTCAAAGAATGCCACGACGAGAAATTCTTTTCCACCTCTTTTCCACACTTGCAGACACAATGTCATCGATTAATCGGCCGGAAATGTTACACTTTCTTCTTTTGGGTGGCGAGAACAGGAGATAGACATGGCTTTCATTCAATAATTTGGCACAACACTTTACTACGCTAACTTTAGGAATTCCTTGGCATAAGGGCTACCTAAGGTAGTGTAGTTTTCTTCTACCAGTTCATCATAGATGCGTCTCTCTGTTTCAGATACTACGTGTCGTTCATAATCCAGTTCCAGTTCCACCGCGCCCTCTGCCAGCTGGCCGGCGAGTACGCACCGGAGGACCTCACTAAGAAGCTGGTGGACTGTGATATCTACCAGAGCGTGGCTGCTGGCAATGCTTTAAGGTACCTACCACCTATTCCACTAAAGTTTGGATTTACGATGCTTTTTTTCGTAAAATTCCGAAGCGGGGAAATAAATAACAATAAAAGCAAATAATGTACCTTCCTATTTTTTGACCCTGGAGCTTTCTATCCATGAGTGATTGAAACCGCGAGCAGACGCTTGTTATATAGGGTGTTTGATAATATATGCACAAAAATTAAAGGGGTTATTTTGATGAACAATAAATAAAATTGTGAAATGGTTAGAAATATGAAATTTATTTTGACATGTCCAAACAAACACTTTATTAAACTTATGTTGTGCTATTGCATAATGCTTGCCATCTAACCACAGATACTGTATTGGTGACGTCTCGAGATATCTCTTGTTGTCCCTTTCTAACCCAAGCCCGCAGCCATTTCCGAAAGAGATATCAAATCGGCCTTTATTTTTTGATATCGATGGCAAGAGTAGGCAGTAAGTTTTACATCGAATTAACCACCTAGTAGTTTGTTTAACACCTACTAGTAGTTTTTTTTCGAGAAGTCTTTTTTATGTTTTGTTTTACCTACACTTGAATATCGTCAGTATATTACCAAACACCCTGTATGTATACCGTTATCTTAAACTGCGTACATGTTCGCAGTATGTTTGAAAGCCCCACGAGTCAAATGAGCTGAGTTGAGTGTAGTAGTACACTTGAATTGCATAAATAAAAGAATTTACCAACAGACATAGCCACGCAAGGAATGTAGGTCAATCCAATAAAAGTGAGGTAACACAAAAGATTAATGTGTTTATGTTAGAGACTATAAGATATCTTTGCCTGATCCCTAATTTACCATGATTGATTTATGGTATTTTGTTACAGTAATATGCTCAAAATGGGCTCATCCCGGCCGTGGCCCGACGCGATGGAGGCGCTAACAGGCCAACGAGCAATGCGAGCTGATGGTCTACTAGAGTACTTCCGACCACTACTGGACTGGCTTACCGCTGAGAATCAACGTACTGGAGAATACATCGGCTGGGAGTCTAGTTCTACACGTTAGTACCCATTACTTGTCTTTTAATAAAGGTTTGACTGAAACGACTACATCGGGAATTTGGAATACGTCCTATATCCTAAGTGCCCTGGTAGTTGCCATTTTGGGGTAATAGCTGGCAATCCCTCCCCCCATTACCAGCCAAACCTCTATTCTTGTACAAGGGAGATCAATTTTATATGAAAAAAAAAACTTGATCCAGTATATTTACCATAAAACAACACTAGAATCTGCCTAGACCATTTTAGACCTTGCCCAACTGTAAATAAGTTTGTTTCTATTACAGACTACTGTACATCAGAACAAATAGCAGCACTCAACGCGAAGGAAACGCCGAAGGAGTCACAGGCGCCTGTTGAAGCGTGACGTCATGTACTTACAACCGTAGTCTAATTTATAATAGGCAAACAGTATTCATAATAAAATATTTTTAGATAGTTTGGGTATTTTAGTTCCTCTAGATGAATTAACCTTAATTAACCATCTTTAAGGTTGCCTTTCTACTAGTGATGTGCTACGTTGCTAAGCCATGGATGTCTCAAACCTACCGATAGGACTGTTTCATTTGCCTAACCTCGCATAACCCAGTTATTCTATCGCTGGATTTTTTCATCACTCACCGTTTAGCTTCCTCGCGTAGCTCTGGTGAAAAACCACCTTATTAAAGGGCACATTTTATATCTCAATATGGTTTCGGCACTAGTTGCAAATATTTTCCATGCAAATTCATACAGCCACATTCTGGCGATACTATGTTACGAAACAAATGTGCCCTAGTATGGAGACGAGCCGTAATTCTCTTACTGACTAAAACCTTTTCCGTATCAATGAAGATCATTTGCACACAATATGGCTTGAAAAACTGACGGCTGTTGGCACAGAAAAGTTCCTAGGTAGATACTGGAAAGCGCAGCGTAGGACGCCTCCCAACTAGATGGAAAGACAACCTGATAAAGGTTGCTGGGAACTATTGCGTGCAGGCCGCACAATATCGATCGCTCTGTAGTTACCTATAGGGAGATCTATGCAGATATGATCATGATGATGAGAAATATTTCCAATCTAATAGGAAATCTGAGTATCTAGGTTAGATTTACCAAAATACTACCAACGAACAATAAAACCAAATGGAATAACATTGGAATATACTGTCGAATTATTGATCCCGAATTAACTAACGTCTCCGAGTGTAATTTATCAATATAAAGTGAAACTTGGTAATATATATTTATTTATTTGCTACACACAAAGAAACACAGAACGGATCACAAACAAAAAAGTAGACAGAGAGGAAAAAAATACAATAGAATGATATATTAGACCTACCCAGCCAGTAGGTAGGTGTACCAACTAGTCCCGCTCCGTGCCACACGTGACCAAACAGGTTCTGCCTCAGTTTTAAGCTCCTTTGCAAGAAATGATGCAAAGTAGATTTTCAGGCAGGACCTGTAGGGTGACGTCACAAATAAAAAAAAAAATAAACATAATAAGACTAATTATACAAAAATAAGCATATTTATATAATGAATAATCAATAATAACAATACTTATAACAAATACCTGACACAACATACAAAAACAATAAAATATAAATAAACTACATATATAATGCTAAAGCTGCCTAAAGTACCTACTCGTTGTAGTGTATATTCTGTGGTTCATTTTTAGATGTCTTGTGTAAACGGTCGTTCAAAGTTAACACGGTGTGCAAAATGATAGACGTCAACTGACGTCATCGGACTTATTAGATTACAATATTATTAATATCATTATTATTATATTCGACAATATGCCGGGTGTTGCCGGTGTCAATAGGCGGTAAAGATTAAGATAAAGATATAAAAAAAAATCCTTTACACTATGCAATATTCAGACAGGCTAAATTAAAAAGACTGAATATTCCAAAGTGTTAGATACTAGCCAGTTAGACAACTACAAGTCGATATGCTAAATTTAGTCTATTTTTTTTTATTTATTCAAGAGACCATCAGCTATAATTATAATACAAGGTGTCTTAGTTAACTAGTTAATGAGATTATACAGCCAATTACAGGTATGCCTTGATAGAACTAAATTATCAAAAAAAATCCTAGAACAGAGAATAATTTAAAATTTTAATAACCATAAAGTTAGATATAAGTGTAATGAATTAATGAGTGTCAAATGTCTAATTATTGCATAGGTAAAGCCGGTTCTGGTGTAGGAAAGCTGACTCATGTCTTTTGGACATACAAAGTCAAGTATTGGATCATGTTTAGACAAACATGACATCTCTAGATAGCGTGGACATTATCAAAGTATCCAGATAAGCATTCTATCTTCCATCATCGATGCTTGGTTCAGCTAATATTGTATCTCGAGTGGCAGGGATCAGATCAAATTGGTAAGTAAAATTTTATATAATTAAAAGAAAAAAATATTCAAGCTGTGTCGTTCCACTTCCCAGAAATGGTACGTCACAGCTTGAATATTTTTTAAAGGGTCTTTTGATTATTTTTTATCTTAGAATTTGGCACGCCTCGATGAGGCAGAATGTTAATTAATCTTATTCTATAATTGACATACGAACTATTGTACATTGTTCATGCGAATAATTGATTATGATTATAATGACAAATAATTACAAAAAAAAATGTTTGCATGATCTACAGATATTTGTTCGGGTCTGGTTGTTTCTCTATATATTATAAGTATGTATTTACAAAAAAAAAATGTATATATGTAAGTATTCTATCAGTTATCTGGTTCCCATAGTACAAGCTCTGCTTAATTAGGGGCTAGATAGCGCTGTGTGAAATGTCCAGCAATATTTATTATTATTATTATAAATATGTATTTACAAAATATAAAGTAGGTATATAAGTATTCTTTCAGTTAATTATCTGGTTCCCATAGTACAAGCTTTGCTATATTGCTATTATATTTGCTATTTGTATATTCTTTATGATAACTGGTTGCCTTAGTTAAGGGTAGTAATATGTAATTAAACTTTGTCTTTACTCACGGTATGGGCTTCAAATTATCGATTCAATGAAGGTGTCATTCATAGTTTGTTCTCAATGTTTTGTCGCGGTTATACAATTAGCAAAGTAATATGTTAAGCGTATGACGTTTGTTTCGTATGGAACATGATATTTTGGGACTGGTTCATACAATAACACACAATTGTGTATATATTCCAACTTTGATCCTTTATTTTAAAATACATTGTCCGCGAATATGATAACAATTACTTATATGCGGTCGACGAGTTTGGTCCAAAAAATTGGCAAAGTGATTATTTTCGACACAAACAGCGTTGGGTAGAATTCAATCAATCAATTTATTTATTGCGAATATGGGTAAGTAACAGGTGGAGAGTGATACAGTTAGATTTCGTCCATATCTAATCGGCGTTTATCGCATCTAATTTTAATAAGGGTCTTCAATACATACATAACTAATTATCAAAGCCACTCTCTCAGTTAAGCTAACAATATTTTCAAATAGCCTTTTATGTAAGTTGGTAGATTTGGGAAAACTACATTTTTTTACATATCTTACATAATTTACACTCAAAAATAAATATTTTTTACTACCGTTACAAATGATTTGTAGATCTATAAATTTGGTATGTATATTTTGCATAACACCGTCATTCTCAAAATTTGTTTCGGATTTGAGCTTCATCACAAAAGACTTCAATTTCATCCATGACAGACAGACCAACATACTAATTCATTTACATGATAATCGTTCTCCGCTTAGATTGTTTTTCAGTAAACTGTGAGGACGTCGTCAGTTTTTGTGTATTTTTGGCAAATTTTGTGATATTTTTTCAAAATGCCGTGTGGTTATTTCAGCCAGACTGCAAAACGGACACTTTATGTAAGTCAAAACTAAGAACCCAAAAATAATCAATAAAATTGTCATCAATCAATCAAAAAACCGCGGATCAAATGTTTGCATGATCTACAGATATTTGTTCCAGGTTTCTCTATATTTTGAGTTTTCTAGTAGGTACCCAGTTCTGGACCAAATATCTGTATACGATGCAAAAATTTGTCCCACAGCGAGAATTTAACCCGCAGCCTCCTGCGTCTCAGCCAGCTATCCGCCCACTGCGCCACAGAAGTCGTAACACAATTTCTAAACTAAAGGTCCATTTTGTGAGATCTAAAATGAAGTAGTGGAAGTGAACAAGCTGTAATGATGTAGTAATATTATTCTTTGCCGTAATTATAACAAGAGATCAGCTTCTCTGAACTAGAGTTTGAATAGTTTTAATGTGAGTATCCCTTTATTAAATTGTAAAATAATCTAATACTGCTCTTATAATTGCAACTCACAGTTTTTAAACATATTTCTGCAATATTTGGACCGAGACGAATCTCCTTGACATCACAGGTTTTTCTTGCAACTGAAGTTATATCTAGCACTTATTTACGAAGATAAGTCTTGTGTTCTTTTGTCGTTGTTATCTGTGCCTACCATATTACTGTCCTGAGCCTGCTCTGGACTAGACACTATCTGAGTATTTGCCGCTAAATATCCATGTATTTATTATTAATTAATATTTTTCTTAAATAAGTCGAAGTATGTATATATAAATTGTTATGAGTAGGAGTAGTTATTATTTAGGTTCATTCATGTAATTTTCATTTATTTAATTTTTATATCTTATATTTTTATATAATTAGTATTAGTATGTATGTACATGTAGTATGTTAGGTACACCATTACACCCCAGGCAATGTCTACACAGTCCATTCCATCCGAAGGTTGTCTGGTACAGATCGCTATTTAGCGATAAGACCGCCAATTGTATCCATAGATTTACGTAGTTGTTTTTTATATATTATGTATTTGTTTCGTGGTGTGCTATAAAGAATTATCTAATATAATCTACTACCCACTTAACCAGTAGGTAAGTAGGTAGGTAGTGGTCTTTCTATAACTTTGTATTTAGGTTGACCACTGACACTGTGCTAACCACCGTCTCTACATTTGTATCTGCTGCTGTACTGTAGCCTTACTAAACAGCCCACACCGTACTTTTTCTACATACCTAAAACTGTACTGGATTTTTTAGATGGTGATGAAGATCCTCGGTGAGCTACTTCTGGTCCTGGCCATAGCTTCGGTTTTCATCGTTGCTGCCAAGGGGAGGGCAGCCGAGAGAGCAGCAGAAGAGGCTGCTGGTATGGACTACATGAGGAGCATAGACGAGCTCATGTCGAAGGCCAAGAACAAGAAGACGATCGCCACTTGGAACTATGTGACGAATATTACGAAGCATAACAAGGAGAGGATGGTGAGAAAAACTGTTTTGAGACAAGTCATAGTCACGTGTTCCGCTTAGTTCAAAGCCAAAAATCATTGAACACAAAAGTCAAGGATATTTTTGGGTATTGCAGCCATACGACTGTCAGTCGCATACTAAATGAAACTATATTCTGGCAAGTGAAGAGCATTTTTTAATTAGTGATTTAAACGGGTATTTATTCACGCCCGGCCCTGCCTGCGACTGCGGTTGCAACACAGTCGAAACGGTCGAAACGTCGGGATAGTAAATAATAAGGTACATACGCGATAAATACCCGTTTAAATCAGTAATGTTTAAATCAGTTTAAAACAGTGATCGCGAAAGTTTGAAAAAGCATTTTTTTTATTTTTCTTGATAATAAATGCCTGCGTAGCAGTGTTGTTTAGAAAAAAACGGACGAATGCAATAACGTTTGGTTTAATATTGTTTTCAGTTGCAAACATCACTGGAAGTAGCTGAAGAAGAAAAAGAGTTCTGGAAGGAGACCATGAGTTACTTCTGGCACGAGTACGAAGATGGAGACCTCAAAAGAATGTTTCAGAAGTACTCAGAGGTATTCCATTCTTTTAATGTACAAGGTGGGGCTTCAACATTTGATGTTGTTAAGGTTTCAAATCTCAAACTCTACTTTTTATTTATCACTTTAAAATCAAATAAATAAATAATGCTGGATATTTCACACAACGCTATCTAGTCCCAAACTAATCAAAGCTATGGGAATCAGATAAGCTGTAGAATATACATATACTTTTTTATTTATTGTAAATATATACTTAAAATAGGACGTGTTTTGATGTATGACATTAAATTAAAACACCAATAGCGATATTGGCTGGTAATGTTGTAAAAAAGTTTTTTCAAATTCATTACCAAAGAAAATTTTAAAATTTCATTAACCTTAATATTTAGTCCTAAAATATCAATGAAACAGCCTGTAACAAATAGGTAAACAAATCATATTCACTCATCATGTAAGTAGGTACCTGTTAAACTGACTAAGCGGCGTCGTCGCAAAGACGCCGCCGATTTACTTTAAAAATTTTTTACGGAAAATGTACCGATTACTGGATAAATATTCAAGCTACCGGTATTAAACGCACCTCTAAAATCAGTTATTACGATTCCGGATGTGTGTTTTAAACATAACTAAACAGGTTGTATATAGAGAAACAACCAGACCCGGAGCAAATATCTGTAGATCATGCAAACTTTTGTTCTGCGGCAGGAATCGAACCCGCAACCTCTTGCATCTCAACGGGCTATTGGGTCGCTGGGCCACGGAGGTCGTCAAAAGGTCTTCTGTGCGTTCAATTAGTGTAAACCAGTCTAACAGAGTAGATAGGGACAAGTGATGATCATAATGCCTAGTAAAACAATCACTGATGAAAATTATTTCTAATTAACAGCTGGGTACTTCTGCTTTACCTGAAGACTTGAACGAGAGACTGATCGTAGCCATCAGTAACATGGAGACCACATACGCTAAGGCGATGATTTGCGATTATCGGAATAAGACCAAGTGTGACTTGCATGTGGAACCAGGTAAATATACATATACATATTGCTAGATCAAAGGCATTCCTTCTAAAAATAGTGGGATTCAAGCGCATAAGAGGAGATGTTATATTATTTTAGTTTTACCGCGACTTTCATTTCAGATATAACTGATATTTTTGCCAAAAGTTCAGACCCTGAAGAGTTGAGACACATGTGGCTGGAGTGGCACAATGCAGCCGGGAAACCTTCCAAGGGAAACTTTACTGAATATGTGACGATGGACAACGAAGCAGCTAAATTAAATGGTATTATTATATATTAATTTACTTTAATATGGCTTAAATTAATAAATAATTAAATTTTAAATTCATTCGGTATTTCTTTCACTGACTTAGAAATGGTTCCACCCGCAGAGATACACATCCTGTTCTACTTTATTTTTATTATTATATTGACGACCTCCGTGGCGCAGTGGGCGTATAGCCGGCTGAGACGCAGGAGGTAGCGGGTTTGATACGGAACCACCACGGAACAAATGTTTACACCATCTACAGATATTTGTTCTGTGTCTGGGTGTTTTTCTATATACTATAAGTATGTATTTACAAAAAAAAAAGTATATAAGTATTCTATCAGTTATTTGGTTCCCATAGTACAAGCTCTGCTTAGTTTGGGGCTAGATAGCGCTGTGTGAAATGTCCAGCAATATTTATATATTTTTATAATATTTATTTATACGAGTATGTATAAATCTTGGTACGTTACACTTGTTTACTTAGGTTACGACACAGTAGCAGAATGGTGGCTGAGCTCATACGAGGCTATTGATATCGAAGACCAGTTTGCTGCTCTCTGGCAGCAGATCAAGCCGTTATACCAGCAGTTGCACGCTTACGTGCGAAGGCACCTGCGTGAGAGATATGGGGAGAATGTGGTGCCTGCGCGGGGGCCAATTCCGGCACATTTACTAGGTAAGTTTCTCTTTATGTGTATTCTCTTTAAACTGAGATGTCTCTGATTACCCACAACTGGCATACGGGGTGGAGATCAAAAGGATGTCCACCATGGAGATTTGAATAGTTAACATTGCATTTTTTTTTGTAATTCTGCACATAAGTTGTACCCGTAATGTGATGACAAATCCCCAGCGAAAATATAAGTTTTGCTCAAAATTCCGGCTACTGTAAATAATTGGGCATGATTGATTGTTTTGTTTTCAGGTAACATTTGGGCACAGACTTGGACTAACGTGGAGAAATTCACAAGGCCCTATCCTGACAAGCCTGATATTGATGTTACTGAAGCGCTTATAGCCCAGGTACCTAATAATTTGATATAAGATGACATAGTGAGTACTGAGAAGACGGCAGAGATCAGAGTTCAGTCAGTAGCTCATATAAACTTACTTACGACTGACTAGATATTGAAAGAACAATGATGAGCGGACTAATTAAATCCACGTATTGTGTTTCAGAACTACACCGCCTTGAAAATGTTCCAAACGGCTGAGGAGTTCTTCAAATCTCTAAGCCTCCAGGGTATGCCAGAAATGTTCTGGGAAAAGTCAATATTTGAGAAACCTAACGATGGCAGAGAAATGGTGTGTCATGCTTCGGCCTGGGACTTTTTTGACGGTGAAGATTTCAGGTAAGCTTTTAAGTTTAACCTTCATCGCCAGTCCGGTATTGATATTGTATTCCTTGATCACTTTTCTGCTTATAGAATATTGTTTGATCCATGAAACTAAACTTGGTAAATTCAATTAAATGCCAAGGCAAATTCTAGTGAATCAACTCGTATTTATTTTCACATTTTATAGAATAAGACAATGCACTACCATTACTGATGCGTTCTTCAAGACAACTCACCACGAAATGGGGCATATTCAGTATTATCTTCAATATCGTGACCAGCCTGTCATATATAGAGAAGGAGCCAACCCTGGTAAGAAAACATTTTGTCTATCCTTAGGCCTTTTTTTGTACTTATTTATGGATGTGTGGTGAACAGCTAAATTATCTTCTTTTGCAGGTTTTCACGAGGCAGTGGGTGATGTCATCGCTCTATCAGTTGCAACACCTAAACATTTGAGGGTCATGGGTCTTTTGAAAGATGGTCCTGAAGATATGGAATCAAACATTAACCAGCTTTACAAAATGGTAACTAAACTAGTCTGAAGTATCTTAGAAAAAATACTGTTCTGTAAACATTTTTACTGCCCTCTTCACTTTTAGGGTCTCGAGAAGATAGTTTTCTTGCCTTTCGGTTACCTCTTGGATCTATACCGTTACGGAGTGTTCCGCGGCACCACCACTCCTCAGGACTACAACTGCCACTTCTGGCAGCTTCGGGAAACGCTGCAGGGAGTAGAACCTCCAGCCCCGAGAAGTGAGGAGGACTTTGATCCTGCTGCAAAGTATCATGTCGCTGCTGACGTTGAGTATATGAGGTATGTCCTGATTACTTTTGTTATAGTGATATTGGAGTGAAAAAGCATCCTAATGAAAAGAGAAATCTTTCACGTTGGAGTCATAAAGAATATTTATTGTAAACGTGAACTCCTGTTCTCTGAGCGACTCGCTTTGCTCTCGGACTTTGGCCAAATCAATTTCGGCAAATTGGTGTTGTATGTATGTATGTATGTTTGTTTGTCCGAGGATAACTTTCGAAGCGTTCATCCGATCATCGTGAAATTTGATGCATAGGTAGGTAACACAATTTCGGTGTAACTAAATGAGCTCAAAATATTGGGTGATTGTTGAGATATTGGGGTACAAGAGGAGTAAAAAAAAATGAGAATATTAGATCAAATCGGAAGTCAAAAGAAAGGTCTTCATTAGTATATTTTGATTCCGTTAAAGTTCTTGTAGTTTTTGAGTTATTAACCATAATAAAAACTGAACTTTAACGAAATTTACATGGTACACCAGTGACCCCTCAGTGTTGTAATTTAGTATACATGTAGCTTAAGTGACACAAATATAGGCAACAGTCTAAAATCCAGAATAACTACGATAAGTACCCAAAAAAAATACAATTTGCATGAACTCCCATTACCTGTAATTTGAATGAAATTGTAGGTCAAGTTAGTTGGATATTTATTTCGTGGCACTATTTTGATAGTCAAAGATAACGAATAATATATATTTTTTATGGGAGACTCGCAAGATAAGTTTCGGGGTGAACCACTAGTTTATAATATACAAGTTAATATAAAATACAACCGATGTGCATATCTCTGAGGTCATTCAAAATTGAACTCTATGGTTATTGTTTCAGATACTACATCTCGTACATCATCCAGTTCCAGTTTCACCGCTCGCTGTGCCAGATCGCAGGAGAGTACTCACCCGGAGACGACAACAAGTTACTGTCCAACTGCGACATCTACCGGAGTGAGGCTGCGGGCAATGTGCTAGGGTAATTTTGAATGAACTCAGATAAACTGAGCTCAGGCGGCCAAGACATCGAGTCCTTTGGCTTTGGCAGATCAACTGTCAGGTTGCAAATTATATTGTTGCCATGCAGGAAAATATATTTATTTATTTATTTTATTTATTAGGTTTACCAACAGTTAAACACATGATTGCTTACAAAAAAACTTATTATTTAAATGCTTTATGCTACATGTGAAACAACATGCTCAGTAATCTAACACTTTAGTTAGGTAAACATACATACGGTAAGAAGGTAAAATATTAATAGTACAGTAGGTGGCCACTTCAAGCCAGTGAGTAATTTGATTATAAAGAAACAAAACCGGGATCTGCACACTTAGCCCGGCCTGCACAACGACCCCCAAACGCACTAAGCAACTAAACACGTTAAAATTATTTAAAATATACGTATTTGTGTTATTTGATAACTCACTAAATCATATTTAGCCACGAAAATACGTCTAGGCTTCGCTGCGCAAGATCATTAAAAAGGCTCAGAATTAATAGAGTGGTATTTGAGCTGACTTTCAACGGTGGGTTATCACATGCTGATTACAATGATCTCAATGAACGTTGCCTAGGATTAAGACTCATTAAAAATACACATGTTTGAGGATCATACATACGCATAATCTACAAGTTTATCAACAGACCTAACCTCTCGCTGTCGTCATCCAAAGCTTATCTTCGCTCACTGGTGGATATGTGCTTTCTCCTCATTTATTCCTTTTCCTCTTAAACAAATGCTAATAGAACATCTATTGTTTTAGTAAAATGCTCCAAATGGGATCAACCAAGCCGTGGACCGAGGCGATGGAAGTGTTGACGGGCCAACGGCTGATGGATGCATCAGGACTCCTGGAGTACTTCGAGCCGCTGCACGAGTGGCTGAAGAAAGATAACCAGAGGAACGGGGAGTATATCGGATGGGAAGCTAGTACTATACGTAAGTAGTCTGTAAAAATTGTGTTAAGGTGTTAGGGCTTTTGTCATTTTTACTTTAATCACGGTCAAGATTAATTTGAAACCTAACTTAATACCAGGTTTTCATCTAGTTCATATCCATATAGCACACGCAGGATGTGTAATTCAAGGTGTAGGTCAGGTCAGGTGTGCGTAGTCAGGGTGGAGAAATCATAAACCGTCAGAGACAGAGAAACCCGTTCAAAGGAAAACCGTAGCTGAATTCAAAGATTTTCAAAAAGTTACATAACAGAACCGGGAATCGAACCTTTTAATTTTTGTTAAATACCCCTAGGTCTCTCAAGTAAATTATATTGCCTTTTATAAAATTGACTAACTTGTCTATATTATAATAATTAATGTGTCACATCATTTATTATTATCATTTATTATAATTCTTTATTCGAGCATACGACTTCCAGCAAAATAAACTATTTTATTTCATATCATTGTTTCAGCATATTGTTCTCTGGAACAACGAGACGACATGGAAGCAACAGGATTCAATAAGAAAGTGCAAAAATGGAACGGTCAATAAGATCATTGGTTTTTTCTTGGTCACAGTATTCAGACTAGCGTATGGTGGCATGTCCTATTGAGATGTTAGAGAACCCATGTGATGAAAAGGCTCAGGACACTGTAAGGCGGCTTCTTGCATGTGCATTAATATAATAAGTTGTTGGTTAATTTATTAAAAGTATTATTAATTATTAAACTGCTATGGCATATCCAGTTTTTTTGTAAACGTAGTTACTTTTTTTTTATACCACCTTATGGAACTAGCATATGGCCCACCTGATGCTAAGTGCTAATCATTGTCTATAACAAAGTATTGCCTCGTAGGTCATGCACCTTAGAAACGTGCTCTAAAATGCACTGCCCTGTATCCATCAACTTGAACCATACAGGTGTAAAGCCTGTAGGAATTTCACCGGCAACCATACCCTTCAAACCAAAACACAGCAATGCTGCTTGGCGGCAGAATTAGGTATCGTGGTAGTACTTCCCCTGGCGAACCCTTTCACAAGGAACTCTACTCTTAATTATGTACATACTTGTAATATGTACATAACATTGCGAATTAAGTATGAATAATAACGCAATGATGTTGTTCTGTACAAGCCAATATCACTCACAAATTATTCTTATGTTCCTAGAAAAGGAGAGACTCATAAAAATTATAGGCACTAGTGGTTAGTCCCGAACTAAGATCTCGCGAGACTCCCATAAAAACAAAAAAGTATTATTTGTATTCTTTGACTATCAAAATAGTGCACGAAATGACGAACCAACTAACTTGACCTATAGTTTCATTCAAATGACAGGTAATGGAAGTTCATGTAAATTGGATACTCTTTTTTGGGATAAAAATTGCAGTTATTCTAGATTTCAGACTTTTCCTTATATTAGTGTCACTAACGTTACACGCATATCAATTTTCACAGGTGTATCCTGTGAATTTCGTCAAAATTCAGTTTTTATTATGACCTCAAGGACTGCTAAAACTAAACTAAAACTAAAAACGGGTTCGAAATGTACTAATAAATACCTTTTATTTAACACCCCATTTGACCTAATAGTTACATTTTAATTTTTTTTCACTTCTCTTGAACCCCAATATCTTAACAACCCCCAACATTTTTAGTTAATTTAGTCACACCAAAATTGTGCTATCACTACCTACCTATGTAACGAATTTCAAACAAATTAACGACAATATTCGTTTTATGTGACTGTCAGTTGTTTGACATACCTGTCAGTTGTTTGACATAACTGTCAGTGGTTTGACTTAACTGTCAGTTGTTTGAAATAACTGTCAGCATGCCATTCGACTTTAAACGGTTACCATTTCCAGTGAATTTAGCAGACAGGTGTTTTTTCCGTTGAAACGTCGTCTCGATACATTACATTCCTTGCCAATTTTTGACATATCTAAGACAGGGCAAAGTCTGTCGGGTCAGTTAGTCACCAATAAAAAAAAGGTTTGAGACCTTGCTAGCTACAATACAAGTGTTTCGAAATGGCGTTAATTATCGTTCCACAAATAACTTTGAAGAGGAAAATAAGGTCATTAGCAGAAAATTAGATTTTTATCTATAACACTGGTCAACAGTGGTTTTGTTGCCCTTGATGAAAGAGTGGTTTCGAGTACCTCTATGCCAACAATTCACGAAACTATGGATAGTTTTGGAAGATTTAGTTTTTTTTAATCTTCATTTTCATTATTTTTTTTTGTAAAAACGAAAAGTATATTCTTAAATATTAACTTTTTATTGAAAATTATTAGTAATTATTTTGTTTTGATAATTGATTAATATGCACAAAAGTTCTTCAGTTCACAAAAATTCAGTAAAACGCCTTTTAGTAGAGTTTTTGTTACTTTTTTTTTGGGGGCAATCTCTTTTTAAACACCAGCAGTAATCTGCCATGATGTGACGACCCCATCTACCCTAATACCTTTCTTCCATCACTTTTAGATCCTGGTGGGAGCGCTCTCCATATTCCTCAGTATAATTTCCCAGGTTCTCATGAAGTCTATCCAGATGACTGTGGAGAAAGTGTAACTTTATGCTCATATTTGATCCTAAAATTTTAAAGCTTTCCAAATCATGAGAACCAGAGCCAATTCAGTACTTTCATGAATATATTCGAAAACTGTGGACTTGAAAGATAGAAATCCGCAGAGATATCCAGGAAACATTTTTTTTTGTAGTTCTGCGTAATATTTAGAACTTACCATCATAGTAAGAATGCCTTGATTCAACTATTGGTTCTCAGAACTTATTTCAAAACACTTCAAGCGTGTTTAAAACAACCAGTTACATAGATACAGTTTTATCTACGATTTTTCTTGAGGTACCTATAACCTATAATTAAGATTCTAGATTCTCCTCCCCGTCGATATTTAGAGCTTTATTAGGGCATCATACAAGATCTGTTATCTTGTGTGATGCCCTAATAAAGCTGGCTGGGAGATGGGTAGGTCATACAATATATGTGGCTCTAAATATCGACGGGATATTAAAAAATTAAAAAATATATTTATGTATTCTATCAGTTATTTGGTTTCCATAGTAAAAGCTTTGCTTAGTCTTGGGCTAGATAGCGCTGAGTGAAAGGTACATCACTATTATTATTATTATAATAGCGTTTCACTTATGTTTACAATAAGTACCTATTTACAAAAACAAATTGTATTTTATCAGTTGGTTCCCATAGTACAAGTTTTGATTTGGGGTTAGATAGCGCTGAGTGAAATATTCAGCATTATTTATTTATCAATTGATGTTACGAGTCAGCCCTGCGTGCTTTTAAATTAAAAACAAATTATTAAAATAACAACACTTAAATACAACACCAAGATGAATTACAAAATAAATCACCTTGCTCCTTCTAGTGGACCGGAAAATATAGAGCGAAAAAACACGAACACAAAAAAATCACATGGTAATTTGTGTATTGTCATTTATTTGTGTAGTTTTTTGTCGCATCTAATCATTTTGGAATGTAAAGGAGTAAAATAGGCAGTAGAATTAAATGTAGGGATTTTTATGTAAGTTGAGAATATTCTTGAAGGAAAACTTGTTAGATATTATTTGCTTGTATTTATTTTTATTAGTTTTGTCTTCGTAGTTTCTTTTGCCCTGCAGTGGGACGTCATAAAACAAATAAATTAGGACAAGTTGTAGTAAAAGAATACTATCCATAAGCGTCACCGCACACAAGCCACGCGCACAGCCACAAAAGGCCGCCACCGTGCTACGGGCTGCATTTGTCATATATTTTATATGCACTCGCCGCACACAGTTGACGCAAATGGTCGCTACACGCCCACGAGACACAGCTTCTCGCTTCGTGTGGTCATGTGGCCGCCACCGAACAAAAGTGAAGGAAAAAGTATATGTCGCGGGCTTCCGCTACTGAGCTTCGTTTGACCACAATCTCACCTGATGATAAGCGATGATGTGGTCTAAGATGAAGCACGAAGATCTAGAAGAAATCTATTTACTCTTACCTTAAAGAGGCATGGATTGTATTCTTTAGGAAAAACAGATGACGGCAAAGTATTCCACACCTCAGCTGTGCGCATGGTGATGAAAGCTTAAAGCCCACCTGATGTAAAGTGGTAACCATCGGTTATAACGGAGAATTGCCTCGACGCATCAACTTGAGGCATATAGGTGTAAAGCCTCATCTGCCTGTAATTTAACCGGCAACCATACCCTTCAAACCAAAATACAGCAATGCTAATTGGCGGCAAAAATAGGTATGGTGGCAGTACTTCCCCGGGTGAGCCCTTTCACAAGGAACTCTCTGTGGGGCGTGGCACGCGTACAATCATGTTAAGTAAATTATTTTTGCACAATACCAATCGTCTTAGAACCTTGAGCCTAGTTAGATAATTAGACCTCTAGGGCTCAGTAAACTAGATTTGGTCAAGGTCTTATAAGTGCGGAAGGTTATGTGACTATATTTATCAGATTTTAGCTTCATAGTAGTTTTTCGAAAGGGTATCATTTACTGGAAAGCGCAGCGTAGGATGGCCCCCAACTAGATGGAAAGACGACCTGCTAAAGGTTGCTGGGAGCCTTTAGGTGCAGGCCACATAAGATCAGTCGCTCTGGACATTTATAGGGGAGGCCTAGGTTCAGCAGTGGACGTCCTATAGCTGGTGTGATGATGATACCACCCATTCCCACCCCTTGTTTCGTTTCTACGTTCATATAATAACTAAGTATGCATCATACTCATATATAGCGGGTTCAATCCCCGCTGCGGAACAAATGTTTGCATGATCTACAGATATTTGTTCCGGGTCTGGTTGTTTCTCTATATATTATAAGTATTTGTTTACAAAAAAAATGTATATAAGTATTGTATCAGTTATCTGGTTCCCATATAGTACAAGCTCTGCTTAATTTGGGGCTAGATAGCGCTGTGTGAAATGTCCAGCAATATTTATTTATTATTATTATTATTATTATACTGAGCCGTGTTTGTTCATTTGCCTAAAATTTGATTAAACTTCCAATGGTGTAGTGAATTGGCGTAAAATGACAAGACTAGCGTGATTATGATAATAATGAAATTGTTCAATTCATTACGCGCACGAATGCGCGCGAATTGTCGACGGTCGCAACAAGGTCGACATTGTATTTGATGCATATCAAGATATCTTAGGGAAACTATTACCCAATCTCTGCCTAAGATTAAGCCTTTTACTATAAATAAAAATGTTGTTAAACATTAACAATTATATAAAGAACTTTATATCGTAGAGACCTGGAACTTGGAGGGTGTGTCCTTTGTACGACGTAGGCATTCGTTAAGATTTTTTTTTTACCGAAATTCTACCCCTAAGGGGGTGAAAAAGTGGGGCAAAGTTTGTCTGGGACAACGTGATTCCTCGGTCCAATCTACTTCAAATTTTGCATAAACCTTTTTTAACAGAACTGATGGACGTGTTTCGTATTTTCTTGAAATTCATCCCCTAACGGGGTTAAAAAAAGTAGAAAGCTATTTTGGCAGTGATTTGCTTCAAAGTTGATATCAATACTCCTTAGTGCTTTTGATTTAAATTATATTTTAATTTGACACATGTTTGAAAACCAATCCGATTTTATTCAAAAAAGGTTGAACTCACTTAAAAACGTAGGCAAATACTCTTTAAAATTGGAATGTCTCGAAAGTCACCGTACTATATATACGACTGCACAGGACGGTATTATTCGGTAAATTTGATCGAGCGAAGCGAGATCTCCAAATCAACTTGGGCAAATCGGCGTTGTATGTTTGTTTGTCCGAGGATAACTTTCGAAGCGTTTATCCGATCATCGTGAAATTTGGTATATAGGTAGGTAATAATGGCGCAATTTTGGTGTGACTCAATGAGTTAAAAATTTTGGGGGGTTGTTGAGATATTGGGGTTCAAGAGGGGTAAAAAAAATGAAAATGAGACTATTAGGTCAAGTGAGACAACAAATGCAAGGTCTTCATTAGTAAATTTCGACTCCGTTTTTACTTTTGGCAAAGTTTTTGTACTTTTTGAGTTATTAGCCATAATAAAAACTAAACTTTGACAAAATTCACAGGGTATACCAGTGACCCCACAATCCTGTAATTTGGTATGCGTGTAGATTAAGCATCACAAATATAGGCAAAAGTCTGAAATCCAGAATAACTGCAATTTGTACCCCAAAAAACCATAACCAGATTACATGAACTCCCGTTACCTGTAATTTGAATGAACTGTAGGTCAATCCTGTTTGGTTATTTATTTCCTGGCACTATTTCGAGAGTCAAAGATTACAAATAATATTTTTTTTGTTTTTATGGTAGACTCGCGAGATCTCAGTTCGGGGCGAACAACTAGTTTAAAGTAAATAAATGGCTAAAAGAAATTTTATATATTTTGGACCTATATATGCATATCCTTTAATTTATTTTATACAATGAAGTACCTACATATTTGTATACGTACGTATAAGTACACAATTGCGAGACTTCTGTGCAGACCAACCCCCAACCCACGTTAAAATGAGATTTTTTAGTGTGGAAGATATTAGGACCCTGCGAAGACTTAGGACGAAAGCCTAGTATGTACCTAAATAAAATAATAATAAAACTCTCATAGGATCAACAATGAATCAGAGTAGAGTACTGTAGCAAAAATCTAAGCACAACCATTTTCCTTACCAGTTAAGATCTAGTATTATGTAAATGCTCACTTAAAATGCAAAGAGCTATGCAGTTTAGTAATATGTTAAATAAGTAGTACATAGGTACCAGCTGATTCCCACGGTAAAACTGGCACAATAGGAAAATTGCGTATCCACACGAGCTATGTATATGCATGGAGGTGTTGATACCATAGAGTCTAATGGTAGAAATTCTATACGAATTTATCTGTATTTTGTACTTACGAGAATAAAATCCTATGATTGGACACTGGACTGTGACTTATTAACTCGTTGCCAGACTTGCACAATGATCAAAAAAAAAATCAAAATAACTTTATTTTGGAACAAAAACATGGCACAACAATACTGGAACACGATAGTATTCGCAGAAGTTATAAACTGTGTCGCGAACACTAACGCCCCCCTCCAGAGTTTATTATTTCCAATTATCATTATTACTATTATTTTTTAAATTATACAGGATAAGCATGTGTGATTATGTGCGCGTATGTGTATATGAGTTTGTGTGTGTGTGAGTTTGTGTGTATGAATGAGAGGGTGAAATCGCTAAACGTATTTAGGAAAAGCATGTTTAACTGAGCAACCATGCCTACTTATTAGGTATTTAGTGGCTAAACATGATTTAAGGAGTTGCCAAATAATACAAATACGTCAAATTTAAACATGTTTAGACGCTAAATACGTTAAGAGATCATTGTGCAAGCCGGGCTAAATACGTTTATGCATCGTTGCGCGTAACTACTACTTAAATCAGATTTTCAAGAGGGTGTTAAAATCGTCAAATACGTCAACATTTACTTTTAAATAAGTTTATTAAAGTAGCAGAAACAACCGTTTCTGGTAGGATGTTCCAATTATGGATCACCTTCTAATTATAATGCTCATTCTATGGGGGGAATAAGATCTGCACTGACGTCCCGCATAGGGGTGTATTATGCATTACCCCCCCTCTAATATGGACCACCTTGTTACTGAGGAAGCTACGAGTATGACCAATCAGTGTGTTAAAAGGAGCACGATTTAATTTAAGTATGTGTCCTTGGAAAGGTCTAAAGTAAACATAACAACATAGGGCTCAACATAGGGCTGAAATATGCTTAAATTATCTAGAAGGTGTACAACAAGCTCTGTCAATCCGAAAAGTTCAATATTTAAAAATTACGAGAAAACAGTTAAATGTAATAATTAAATATTTTTTTAGATTTGTAAAATAGCTTTTAGTAAAGTTTTGTATTAGTAGCATTCGAGTTTAGCAGCTCGAAATAGATACTCGGGTTTTTCCTATGAATACCTTGCATTCTTCGCTAATCTGAACAATTCTTATTACACTCAAAACATGATAAAACTTTGGCCATCCAAGTACTGGTATTTTTTTGCTAAGGTATGCCTTAGCTGTAAACCAAAACGGTGAGTGCGAATGGGTGTGGATGGTTCTGAGCCGTGGTGGTTCTTGTCCTTTGATGCAAAGGAGACGGTGGGATCAGATCATGAAGTTCCTGGGTACATTCCCCAAAATGTATCCTGTAAAAGATCATTAGGCATTTTGTATTTCTAAGCCTGTTTTTTTCCAAAAAGCTTTTTTATTAAAGTTATCATAAGGCTAATTTTGCATGGAGATAAATAGTCATTACTCTGCCTTTGTTCAGCGAAGCCTTTCCCCACCACCGACAAACCCGACTGTTTTTAAAGGTATGATTTTAGATATTTTACTTTCGATAAAAAAACAATTTGATCGAAATATCGGTGACAGTGCGTTAGCGCATGTGCTAAGTAACTTCTATATCCTTGGTCCTAAGTATTTATTATCTAATGTGTACATGACAATAATCTGAAGGTACCAGGAGACCATAACACAATAGCAGGTCACAACTTCCTGAGCCTCGGTTACGTGTTATCGCTTTACTTTCGCTTCGTTATCGCTTTCTTCCACTTTTGTGATGCGAATGTTAATAGGCTGAGTCGCCGTACATACTCGGTAAATATCATTACCATTTATTCATTGAGAATTTGCAAAATATAGGCTTCCTTTTCCTATTTGGAATGAATGAATGAATTAAAATTCTTTATTACACCTTATAATCTTGATACAACATAATGAGAAACAATGAAATGTATAATGGACGGTCTTATTGCTAAAAAAGCGGTCTCTTCCAGACAACCTTTGTTATCGGTTACAAAATAACATTTTTCAAAGTGTTTTACAGAAAGTATTAAGATCTTGACACGATTTAAATCCAGGGAATAGTCTATTTATTCTTTTTTTATACAACTTGGTGATGGAGCACGCATAATGACCCACCTGATGTTAAGTGGTAACCATCGCCTGTAACAAAGAATCGCCTCGTAGGTCACGCACCTTAGAAACGTGCCCTACGATGCACTGCCCTGCGTCCATAACTTGAGGCATACAGGTGTAAAGCCTCATGCAATTTCACCAGCAACCATACCCTTCAAACCAAAACGCAGCAATACTGCTTGGCGAAAGAAATAGGTATGGTACTTCCCCGGATGAGCCCATACTTGGGTTATTCTACTGTTTCCATTTCATTTTAGTGAAATCTCATAATACTATACCTAATGGAAATGGAAAGTAGATTTGGTAGATAAGGGTCTACCGGTGACCTAAGCTAATGAGTACCCATCGTCAAACGATGTACCTACCTACTTCTAGTTAAAGATACGGGATGTTACATAATTGTAACTATAGCCGCTGTACGAAGTGTTCATGGGAATTACGGTCATAGGAACATCTGGCTTATGTCATTACAAACGAAGAATTGTAGAGACTTCCTGGACTTACCCCATATTTTAGAATTATGCTGAAACATGAAAAAACTAGGGCATCTTCAACTTGCACTTTCTTCCGGCATCTAGGAGTCTTCAAGTCCAGAGTGAACAAGTTCTTTCTAGGCAAGCGTGCTACATTTTAGGCCACCATCATGTAATATCAAGTGAGGTAGTGGTCTAGCGCTTGATTATTCTCGATTATTATTAATATTAGTATTAGCTATGAGAAAACTGTAAAAATACTTATATTAAAATATTAATATGTATGTAATGTATGCTTAAAGGTACTCTTACAAAGCCGTCTTTCGATTTTTGTTTATCCTGTCCATCCAAAGGTTGTCTGGAAGAGATCGCTTTCAGCGATAAGACCGCCCATTGTACCGTTATTTATTGTTTGTTTCCTTTGTTACTGTATTGTTGTTTGGTGTGCAATAAAGAGTATTTCATTCATTCATTCATTCATTCATGATATAATATATAAAATAAAAAATATTGCTAGAGATTTTACTCAGCGCTATCTAGCCCCAAACTAAGCAAAGCTAGTATTATGAGAACCGATAACTGATGGAATACCTAAATACATTTTTTTTTGTAAAAACATCCAGCCCCGGATAAAATATCTGTAGATCATGCAAACATTTGTTCCGCGGCGGGAATCGAACCCGGAACCTCCTGTGTCTCGGCTGGGTGTTCGCCCACTGCACCACGGAAGTCGTAAAAAAAAGGTTCGATACTCTGTAGTTTTGAGTAAATTTCTAGAATTTAAGCTTCGTGTGGTATACAATTATCTGTCTCATTGGGTCCCACCCAGCGTTACGACACAAGAGACATCCATAGCTGGGCATAGGCCTACCCCCCTTAAAGTTACTAACAAACTAAAACACACAAGGCAAATAGTACAATAGGCAGTCTTATCGCTATAAAGCGATTTGTTCCAGACAGCTTTTGATTGAAATGCAAGACTTAAGTATGTAAAAAAACAACCTTTTTCTTTTTAAATATTATTTTATACTTACCGTCTAAGGTTGTACTCAAGCTACTTTTGATCAACAGTTTAATATGTTAGAGATCCTCAAGGTTCTTAACACATAAAGCATTGAGGAAACAAATTGATCAAAGCATTCTTCAGTCTGAAACTCTGAACTTGATACCAAGAATCCACAGTGACCCTGGTACCTACACACAACAAAGCCACTTCACACGGCCCGAGTTCAGAGGTAACCAGCCAACAGTCGGCAACGCGAAACCAAACTAGCAACACGCTCCATTGGTTGCTTGCGATAAAACTAAAAAAAATAGTTTAAATCTCAAAAAAAGTTACCATGGCCTGTTCTATAGGAGCCCGCACAGGGGCTCTCAAGTTTCAATTTATACTGGTGCTCATCGCTCTCTGTAAAGCCACGCCACAGCTTGATCTACCCCCGATTTCAAGCACTCAAAGAAACGGTTTCGGGTTTGTTTCTAGTACGCAAACCCCTATCAATTCCCCTGGAAACCAATACGATGTGAATTATAACAATCAGTTCAGTTCTGCGAGACCTAATAACAATAATAACTTTAATAATCAGTTCAGCAGCGCGCGACCTAACACCTACCCGTCAACAACTCCATACAGTCGAATAAACCCAGATATCAACAATAATGGATATCCTAGCTTAGACTATGGAAATGGACGAACCCCTAGTTCAACATTACGACCATATGACGATAATAACAGGGACGACCGAATAGATGTGAACAATGACCCTAATTTCAGACGAAATGATCCCAACTTCGTCCGAAATGATCCAAACTACGTTGGTTCGAATCCTTATGATTTTAATAATCGGGGTGTGGATAATAATAATATAGACAATCGGTTCAATCATGTGAATCTGCAGCAGATTAATGATTTTCTTCACAAAGCGGACGACCAGTCTTCTAAGGAGTGTACCAATAACGTCGCAGCGCAGTGGAATTTTGAGACTGATGTCAACGACGCTACGCAACATGCAGCTGTAAGTCTATTTATCTTATTTTACATGTTTATTTCCAAAATACAAACTCATACATCTAAAACTAGTGGTTCGCCCTGAACTGAGATCTCGCGAGTTTCACAAAACACAAAAAAAAAAATGGTTTATGGAGTTGTCAAATCATACAAATACGTAAAATTTAAACATGTTTAGTCGCTAAATACGTTTAGGGATCGTTGTGCAGGGCGGCCTTAATCTTTGACTAATAAAACAGTGCCATGAAATGCCCAACTAACATACGAGTACCTGCCCTACAGTTTCATTCAAATTACAGGTAACGGGAGTTCATGTTAATTGGAAACAATTTTTTGGGGTTCTACCCCAAAATATTGTAGTTAAATTGCAGTTATTCTGGATTTCAGACTTTTCCCTATATTTGTGTCACTAAAGCTACACGCATACCAAATTTCAGCACTGGGGGGTCACTGGTGTACCCTGTCAAATTTGTCAAGGTTCAGTTTTTATCAAGGCAAATAACTTAAAAACTAAAAGCTTTAAACTAAAAATAAAAACGGGGTCGAAATGTAGTCACAAATATCTGTTATTAGGCGTGCCATTTGACCTGATAGTCCCATTTTTATTTTTTTTACCCCTCTTGAACCCTAATATTTCAACAACCCCCACCCCCACACTTTTAGCACATTTAGTCACACCAAAATTGTGCCATCACTACCTACCTATATACCAAATTTCACGATGATCGGATAAGCGCTTCGAAAGCTTTCCTCGGACAAACACACATATGTACATGCAACGCCGATTTGCCCAAGTTGATTTAGAGATCTCGCTTCACTCGATTAATTATGGCTGGAAGAAATCGCTGCTACGCGATAAGTACCACATCTTGTGATTTTTGCTCTGTGTTTTTCTATTTATATGAAATAAATAGTTTGAATTTCCGGACGGAAGGAACTTTTACTTGCTACGATTCGTATCTTTCAATTCATAAAAGAAAATATTCTTATGTAATCTAACACGTAAAGCTAAATATTCATACACACTGACTAAAGCTAGGCAAACACAGAAACCGAAATAAACCGAAAATATGAAGTTTAACATTTAGCAGAATAAATAAAAAAGAAGTATGACTTTCTTTAACAAACGGTGCAAATAATTTGTTTAAAAAATCAGTTGAATTTTTACATGTACCGTATAGTACTTATTTGTGCATCTACAAATCGTTGCAAATCTATAGATAGCTTAACTTCTCCATCTGTAGATCACCGATAGGAAGTGACTATAAGACTTAAAATCTAATTCAGCTGGGCTAATACTAACACAAGCTATATAAGTTTAAAAACTGAAATTCGACTAAATAAGACTTATGTCGATGGTAGTTTATGTCACTCGGACTATAATAACGAATCGATTAACACGTCATTCATCAAAATCGGATGAATTGTTTAGGCGCTACCGTTGAACAATAATAGACTGCTGAAACATAATTCTACATTCTATTCTATTCATAACCCTTCTTTTTGGCGTTGCCATAGTGGGATAAAAATACTTAATTAATTCTTTTTTTTATATTAATTATTATTTAATTCCTATTAACACCGCCTGCGGCTTTGCACGAGTGTTTTATCAATAAAACAATCATCAATATCGGTCCGGTCGTATAATCGTCACAAATAGGCAGAGACAGGAGTTACTTTTAAATTTATAATATTGATTGATTGAAAATACTTTATTGCACTTATATAACTAATACAAAGGCGAACTTAATGCTAAAAAGCATTCTCTTCCAGATAACCTTTGTGTATTGTGGAAAAAGAAGTGTAGGTAGTGCACAGAAAAGGGAACAAATGAAAACTTTCACAGGACTAATAAAAATGGGATAATATAGATACATACTACATAAATAAACCTACTTAAATACTTTATATGATAGACTAAACTATACCAATATCAAAAATAAATACATACTTAACAATAAAAGAAGTGTTACAGAAAGATTAAGTTGCTCATTTTTGGTCGGTTCGACCGAGAAGGTGCCTATAGATTCTCAATCTGAAAGCTTCCACTGAAGTAGCCTCGAAATAGTTTGGTGGCATATTATTCCAGAGACGAGTAGCGGTTATGGTGTAAGAGTCAGAGTAAGTAGCCGTGTTATGCTGTGAAGTAATCGATTGGAGACGATCGCAGGTATGTCGTCAGTTGATACGAATGCAAATCGCTCGCTGAGGTAGCTGGGAGATAGAGGGTTGCGAAGAATATTATACAAGAGGGATAGCATGTGCGCATCTCGACGAGCTCTGATGTCAAGCCATTTTAGCTGCTGACGAAATACCGAGACATGATCATATTTTCGTAGGATATAGCGAATTAGTACGGATATTAGTATTGGTATGGTTAAAACAACCGAACTAAAGAATTATCTGTATCGTGGCTTTGTTTTTATGAGAAGTTATTCTAAGAACAACTAGATACCTATGTTGTAAAATGGTTATGAGACACCTAGAAGTCATTATCTCACCGCACTGCAGCAGACATACATTATATACATATATGTATATATATATACGTATTTATTATGGTCATTAAACGCAAATGACTGTACAATTTGAGATTGTTATCAAATAAACAATGTGAGTACCTACGGAGCAGAATACAAAATGACGTGTCACTTTATGAGGCTGGGAAAAAAACAATGGCTTTAATTAATAATGCTTCTAAGGTTTTTTAATACGTATTGGCTATTATGAATTCTGTGAAATGGTGGACTACATCATTACTTACCATCAGGTACGGAAGTGATCAAACGCTTTGCTATAACCAATAAACTAGTGGTTCGCCCCGAACTGATATCTCGCGAGTCTCCCATAAAAACAAAAAAAATATTATTCGTAATCTTTGACTATCAAAATAGTGCCACGAAATACATAACCAACCTACTTGACCTACAGTTTCATTCAAATTACAGTTAACGGGAGTTCATGTAATTTGGTTATTTTTTTTGGGGTAGAAATTACAGTTATTCTGGATTTCAGACTTTTGCCTAAATTTGTGTCACTAAAGCTACACGTATACCAAATTTAAGCACTGTGGAGTCACTGGTGTACCCTGTGAATTTTGTCAAAGTTCAGTTTATATTATGGCTAATAACTTAAAAACTATAAAGTTTAAACTAAAAATAAAAACGGGATCAAAACGTGAGTACGTTATGATCCCGTTTTTATTTATTCAAAGACCTTTTATTAAACGTGCCATTTGACTGGAGAGTCTCATTTTGTTATTTTTTACTGCTCTTGAACCCGAATATCTCAACAACCCCCCAACATTTTTAGCTCATTGAGTCACACCAAAATTGCGCTATCACTACCTATGTATCAAATTTCACGATGATCGGATCAGCGCTTCGAAAGTTATCCTCGGACAAACAAACATACTCGTACATAGGTGCATACCTATACATACAACGCCGATTTGTTCAAGTTGATTTGGAGATCTCGCTTAACTCGATCAAAAATAAAGAAACTTGCTAACGATTCACTAAAATAAAACTCACATGATCCATTCCATCTAAGGGTTGTCTGATAGAGATAAGACATAGCTACATAGCGATAAGACCGCCAATTGTACACATTCATTTGAATACTGTTACTTTTAATTGTTTTGTTGTTTATGGTGTGCAATAAAGTATGTATTAAATTATCATTATCATCACTATAGCAGCTGTAGAACATCCACTGCTTAAGTTTGGCCTCCCCTATAGATTTCTAGAGCATTCGATTTTATGCGGTGTGCACCCAACGGCGACCCTTATCAGATCATTTTAGTAAAATATCGCGAACACAAACACAGCACGAGCATTCGCTGTCGTCCAATAGTGTGGTCGCAGGGTTACAGGAGACTAGGTACTAATACTATACGCCTTTTCATACAAAACAGAAATATCGACCTCCTCCTGCCAAACTAAAACATAAATAGATATGGCTCATTCCATTTGAAACGCAACCATGACCATTTTTTTTAAGTCACTGAAATTTATTCAATATATTATTTTAATCTTTAATAACAGAAAGAATAATAAAATTATTTACAATAAAATACAGAAGAAACAGTTGAATTATCTAAAGACCGTTGCAAACGATCTATAGATAGCTCAACTGCTCCAGAGCACTACCAGGCGGAAGTGTCCCCAAGACACTGACTGCATTGCTCCGCTGAATTATTTATTTATTTTAATTAATATACTGATAATTATTTGCATTACTGAATGATTAAAATATATGTTTTTGTAATATTTTTGCCACTGTTCTGCCAATCTACCAATCACTTTCATTCAAGTGTTCTCCTCGTAAACTATTGTAGACAACCTTAAAATCACACCCAATAAATAAAAATATTTTACCATTTATATACAATACAAAATCAGAAAGTTTCCGGGTATAATTTTCCCACAGAACAATGTATGGGAGATTTCAATATTGTTTCTACACCGATGGGTTTTGTTTTTGTACGGGTTAAAGAGAGTCGGGTATTGTTCGGTGTATCTCACGTGGTGTGAAGTCAGGGGAGGTGACTAGTTAATTAACTGTTTTATATAAAGTTAAGTTATATCAACTGTGGAAATATCACGCACTGGAAAGCGCTGGCTCCCCAATAAATGGAAAGACGACCCTGATAAAGGTTGCTGGGGAAATCTATGGGGAGGTTTATGTTTAGCAGTGGACGCCTGATATATGTAATAATGATGAACTGTGGAAAGCGTAAGGTGAAATAAGTTGAAAACGTTAGGCAAAAATAAATCCAAGGGAATAATCCGATTGCGGGTTCGATTCCCACTGCGACACAAATTTTTGCATGGCCTACAGATATTTGTTCGCGGTGTGGGTATGTTTATTTATATTATAAGTATTCTAGCAGTTATCTGGTTCCTATAGTACAAGCTTTGCTTAGTTTGGGGATAGATAGCGCTGTGTGAAATGTCCACCATTATTCATTTATTTAATCAAACCAAATTATTTTACTGTTATCCCAGCAGATCCGTATATAAATCCTACTAAGCGTTAGTAAGAGACAGGTCCAAACATGACTTTCGATTTTTACATTTGTACGATTGGCTGCAAGCCCATCGCTGCTAATTAGAATACTAATCAATGGTACATGACCTTAATTTTGTATAAAACATTTATTAACAGAAAGAACATCCAACTATTTACATACAAGGTACCCCAGAATTAGTTTGTTAAGCCTAAACGGTGATTCAGATCATGAAAATTAACTTTAATTAACTTTACAATTGGGTAATGGAACGCAGTGTTCTCGGATTCAAACGAATTGATCAGTGAAAAACACCACGCTGCGTTTGTTGGTGGGCATTGCCGATGTTGTAGAAAAGACAGTTAGACTCAAACGGGATTGGGCGGGACACATTCGCAGAATGCACCCAAATAGGTGGGCTAATCTAGCCACAACCTGGAGCCCTGATGGAAGACGCGGTCGGGGTCGGCCAAGAAAGCGTTGGCGAGACGATCTTGCGGCCTTCGAGCAGGAGTGGTGGAGAGTCGCATAGGACAGAGATAGATGGAGGGACTTGGGGGAGATCTTTGCCCAGCAGTGGGATAATAAGATTGAAAAAAAATCATGATAAAATATACTTAATTAAAACATTTTGATTTCCAGGATCTTGAACTTTGTAGTTTGGCTTTAAATCAGCCGTTTTTACAAACGTAATGTTTGACTTAAAGTATTTGACCTAAAACAGCAGATAAACAGAATTTTAACAGAAATTAGCCGATTTTCCACATCAAAAGCCTTCGCCCAAAGTACCAGAGCCATATTCATTGATTTAGGCATCGCAAATTTAATTGACGATCTTGAAGATTTAATATTCAAACTACTCGTATAAACACCTATAAACTTACCAAAGGGTTCTCACGATGTGACGTGCGTCAAAATCAAATTAATTAAACTGATTAGAATCTCAAACGCATATAGACCTTATTACCAACTTTAACAAAAACTTATTGTTACACAGTTCAAAACATTAGAAAAACTTTGTGAAACGTCACTCATTGGTTTATTTCTGGTTACCTTGTCAGTGTCCAGTAAAAACGCAATCAGCGATGGTTTTGCACCTTGTTTTTTTCTTTTATTGAATACTACCAGGATATGGAACGAGCTTATGGCCCACCTGATATTAAGTGGTAACCATCAGTATTGCCTCGTAGGTCACGCAATTTAGGAAAGTGTCCTGCGATGTACTGCCTTGCGTCCATAAACTTGAGGCATACCTACAGGTGTAAAGCACCGGTTGTTTGTATCACCCAGCACAGTACCCTTATACTGAAAAACAGCAATCCTGCTTGTCGGCAAAATAGATACGGTGGTAGCACTTTCCCAGACGGAAGTCCTTCTAGTTTGAGCTGACTTTCAATTGTTTTGTTAACATTAAAATATACATATGTATATTTTTTATTTTTTTAAGCTGGAGTTCGTATGACCACAATCTCGCCTTATGGTAAGTGATGATGTAGTCTAAGATGAAGCACAGACGTCTAGAAGAAACCTATTTACTCTTACCTTAAAGAGGTCGAGATTGTACTCTTTAGGAAAATCATTAAAATATCCTAGTCTAGCATCTAGATTTCATGGTCAGTACCAATTTTTGATTCAAAAACGTTCACTGATTGTAGACGTGGTTTCAGCACCATCACGTAATAATTCGATTACTTTTTTGTAAATTTGTATTACCTTATTGTTGACAATACTGATATACTATTTGGAACTATACAATAGATAGCCTTCGTTATTTAAAATAAAAAAAAACTAATAAATAATAACGATGAAAAAACAGATCAGATCACGATAAAATTTTTAGAAGATATCATTTTGAAGAGATTGTTCATTGGGAAGATTTTAGTGGCCAACAAAAATAAAATAAACATAAAATAAAAAGCCTTTATTTCTGTTGCATAATACATTACTTAATTACTTACTCTTATTTACATAATTAATACTATGTTGATCTTTATTATCTATCTCTTTAGCAATAGTCACCTCCACGGCGTAGGCCTTCCCTTAACAGAGGGGTTAACATAAGGTGGTAATTAATGTGTAATTATTCTTTATTCCCTGTATATTTCAGCCCCTATAACATTCTAAAAGTTTAAAAAGCTACAAATACGATTATGATTAAGTTGGTTCACTATTAAGATTACTTCACCGTCTTCAAAACATACATTTTTAAGAGTAGAAAAATCCATTAGTGCTCGACCGACATTTAAACTCATACTAAGTAAAACAACTATACTTGAACAATACCAAATTGTGGAAACTTTGCTAGTATCTAAATACCAGCGAATTTTTCACATGTTGGTCTTGTCTTGTATGGCTATTAAGTCAAAAACAAAGTATCTTGACTGAATCGCATTATTATATATTATTATTTTCATCTACAAACATTTAAAAAATAGAATACACTTAATATTTTTGCAACGAATACCATTGAGACTGAAATGGTCACAAACCCATTTAAATGCATAAACCATAGCTTATCCTCGATGTAATGGCCCATAGAGTCATTCCACAATGAGTAGCCTTGAAGAGACGAATTATCTTATTGTCTCATGATGCCTTATAGGTCAAGAATCAACTTCTTGTAGGTTATGTTAGTTCCACTGTTTTATGTGGTCAGTAGCATTTTTAATAAGGCCTTCCTGATATTAATAATCATTAGAATGCATACCATCGGGTTACGATTATATAAGCGGCAATGTGCAACTAGTTACGTGAATTTTTAGTTTTATCGTGTTATCTGACATTAACGGAAAATTCTAAGATTTTTAAAATCAACTCAAAAACTTTGAAGCCGGACGGGACTTGACCCCAACCTGCCTCTTGAATGCAAACTCCAATAAAGCGCAAACTTAGCATTTATCTGGGCAAACATATTCTTAGCCCGGAGGAGCTAAAAGTTTCATCACACTAATATTATAGATGCGAAAGTTTGGATGTCTGTTTGTTTGTTTAATCACGTCGTAACGGCTGAACCGATTTCGATGTAAATTGGTTTGTGTGGTAGATTATAACCTGGACTAACACATAAGCTACTTTGAATTGGCAAACCACGCGTGCGAAGTCGCGGGCGGAAGCTAGTAATAATATACGACCCAAATACTTCTTCGGGTTTAAAACAAGGGCGCAAGCTTTACCGATAAAAAATACTCATTGCTTAAAAAATAGGTCTAAAACAGTCGACGTGATTAGTCAGGGGTCTGGCCCATTGTTGTGCGTATTGTGTCACAGTACTCCGGATGTCATACTGAAATCAATTAGGAACTTGTTTAAGCATGGTCGGTTTTGTAAGTGGAACATGGGCAGGCCTATAACGACAACAGTAGCCGATTTTTAGGCTCTTTTGGGATTTCCATTTGGAAATCTCTTAAGTTTGTAAGTGATAAAAATGAGAACACAAAAGTTTTACTTCTCCGTGGTATCATAAGACGATTTGTTGTTTCGAAAATTCTACTTGTAAGGCGTTTTTAATACTAGACGTTTTACTAGTAGGTTATTTTACTTTTATGTCGTTCATCCTACAAGGACTTTATGCTAGATTGTCCTTCTGATAGGGACCGATTTATTTCATATCTCTCTATCAGCCGTCATCTCCGTTGTCACTTCTTTTCTACCTTCTTCATTCTTCACACAGTCCATTCTTCGCTTCTTCGGCCTTCCTCTATTTCTATATCCATTCACACTCATATCTAATACTCGTTTAGTCACATGATTTTCTTACCTCCGCATGACATGCTGCATGCCCATACCACGCTAGCCTCTAACTCCTCACTTTTTCGCCAGACAATCCAATGTAAGCTGATAATATATAGATACTAGTTGACCCCGCAAACGATGGCAGAACAATATAAATTATCAAAGAAATCAAATACAGAATGAAATGTCAAAGTGACGCGACACTTCAAGTAAATGACATTTAATAGTAAAATGAAGGTAGGACCATCATCCTACAATACAGTTTTCGGATCGGTGTCGCGTATCTGATTAGGTATCTACGCCACAACTTCACGTCAATGAACGACGGTTAAATTATATGGATTAAATTATACAAAAATACTAAAATCGCGAATAAAAAATGGGGGGGGGGGGGGTAGGAGGGTGAAAAATAGTTTACGTCCTCTTCATCATAAGTTCATTCTCCTCATAAGAATCGGAGGCCGTTTCGGAGAAGTTTAGTTACAAACAATGTGACACGAGAATTTTATATATTAGAAAGAATTATAGCATCACTATCGTATGTGACGCTTTTAAGTCTTAAAGAAAATAGATTAATTCTACTTAATAATCACAGTTTTCAAGTAAATCTCAAGTTGAATCTACGTAACAATTTACCTCACTCAATGCCAGCACACAATAAAAATAATGAGGCTTCTATTAATTTCTCACGCATGCGCAAAGGACATTCCCATACTGCGTCTCTTTGTTTCGCAACCGAAGTGTGACGCTGCCGACGAGTTTCAGGAAATAAATGAAACCCAACAAAATAAATAAATAATAAATAATGCTGGACATATCACACAACACTATCTAACCGCAAACTAAGCAAAGCTTGTACTATGGGAACCAGATAACTGATATAATAGTTTATGTACTTTTTTTCCTAAATATTTACATCCTTATAATGTGTAGAGAAACATCCAGACCCAGAACAAATATCTGTAGATCGTGAAAGCATTTGTTCCGTGGCAGGAATTGAACCCGCAACTTCCTGCGTCTTAGCCGGCTATTAGCCCACTGTGCCGAGGAGGTCATCATACAAATATTAAATCAAATCTTTTATTTGCGACACATTATACAAAACTACGTAACTACAAAAAAAGAATACAGTGTATATAAAACAACATAAGACTAATAAGAACATAAGTTAGGATGCAAAAAAAAAATTTATATGTGCGAAAGTTGATGGATGTTTCTTTATTTAACTATTTGTTTCTTTGTTACTTAATTAGGTCGTAACAGCTGAACCGATTTCGATGAAACTTTGTATGTACGTAGATTATAACCTGGATTAACTAAGCTAATATAAGCTATTTTTATTCATATCTACATCAGGTCCCATGGGATAAAAATGGAGTGTCAAGTAAAGTTGCAATAGCGAGTTTAGCTTTATTTCTATGTTACCTACACATATAGTAGTGTAACGCGTACGGGCAACAACTTATAAATGAAAATAAAATTCCAGAAAAGGAGAGCTTTGCTATTTTGAGTAACGTTCAACATAGTTCGCTGTAATACCATTCCTGACTTCCCATTTTTCATTAAATACCAAAACTGTGGTAAATGGTGGACACACAGTTAAAGTCTTCAATACGCTATTAGTACTGGCATCCATTACGGCTTCGCTATCCATCCAAAGGATGCCTGAATGAAAACACATTCAATAATAAGGCCGCTCATTGTAGTATTTTGCATAAACTAGTTCATTAAGTATTCCTATGTATATTAAAGCTCTATTCTATAATATTGTTTACTATACTAATAAATATTCATTTGTTTTTTATCATTTTAATTTTATCACCCTGGCTTTCATCATTTTACTAAGACCACCCCAAAAGAGCCCTCCCGAGTAATATATAAACTTTAAACCAACAAAAAAACATTAATTTGTGAATCTCTAACGCCACTTTTGCCCACCACTAACGTAAATATGCCTATTATCCAGATAGAATACAAACAAATTCAATGTTATATAACCGTTCGCAATTCTATAAGTAATGTAAATTGTCGTTTCCCACGATATACATCTGAACTTGAAACCAACACTTGTTAATTATTTAAATAATATAAACCTCGCCTTGTCACGATCTAATGATGTTTGAGGAAAACAGTAATATGTACCAAGTTTATAGTAGATTAGTAGGTAATTTGTGTAAGCGTAATGCAGAGCCTAAAGTCACCGACATATCACAAAGGATTAGCGCATTGAAGTGGCACTGGGTAGGGCTCGAAGAACTGACGGCTGTTGGGGCACAAAGGTTCTCAAGTGGAGACAAACACCGAAATATCCCTACCAATATTATGCAATGTAATGAAATGGTGTATAAATGGTTCTTCTGGTAACGTTCTTTGTCTGATATGATGAAGAGTAATGCCACAGTTTCATTATCACTATAATCAACCAATAGCAGTCAACTACTTGGACGTATTTGTACTAAAAACGGGATATTTACCATGATTTGTGAGTTTATAAAATATCCCGTTTTTAGTACAAATAGTGTTAATAACCATGATAGTTTCAAAAGTTATACTTGGACGTAGATCTCTCCCAAAGAGCGCCATTGGGGGCTGATCTTCAGCTCTCCTTATCCAATATCTGCCAGCTACAGCGCACAAATTGATTGATATTGATATAACATTTATTTGTAACTAGTTGACCCACCGAACTTCGTACCACCTTGACATGCATATGACGCGGGCTGTCAATGTACGTCACCCACTGCATCTATGTATGAGAAAATGAATTATCTTCATTATTTATTTTTGCGTAAATTTTTCCGATATTTTAATAGTTATTCTGCTATTCGGGGCGAAAACAAATCCAACAAATCAAATGCGACTTTGTTTTTTACATTAAGATATCACACGCATATTATTTACAAAAAGACTTATTAACATTAACAAATACTAAAAAAGCACGAAACAGAACAAAGATATAAAAAATAAACGTAACTTATAAAAAGTAACTTAATAAAATGTGGGCGTTGTGGTGTGACAAATTGGTCATAACACGAGATAACTCGAGAAGCAAACAGTTCAGTTATAACCATCTGAGAAAACAAGTGAAATTAAACGCAATACGACAAAACAAGTAATGTGTCGACTTATGTGTGTTGCAGTACTATTGATTCAGTTCATCAAATTGAAAAAAACTAGAGGTAAATGCAGTGGCGGTGGCAATTTAATTTATAGTTGAAAAAAATCGTCAAATTAATCGTCTCTCCATCTAGCCTGGCATCCAACACTACGCTATTTTGTCAATTTAATTTATTGACCACCACTAGCTGACCCGCCCGCGGCTTCGCATGCTTGAAATTTCCCATTTCCGTGGAAACTTTGGGATAAAAACTATATAAAACACTCTTGTCAAAGTGACACGACACTTCATGTAAATGACTTCACCTCAATGAACGCCCGTTAAATTATATGGATATTGTTCATACAAAAATACTAAAATTGCCAATAAAAAATGGGGGGGTGAGGGTAGGAGGATGAAAAATACTTTACGAACTATTCTCATACCTACCAAAAAGAAATAAAAAATCATTAAAATCGCGTTTCGGAGGAGTGCGACCACTAAAGCCGTGACACGAGACTTTTATACTAGAAGACGAAATTTATTTAACTTGGTTAAGTCATAATAGGTACTTACATAAGTATAGTTTATGGTATATAGTATAATTACAATTACATAGGCAATTTTTGGGTGCCAAGTGCCTAAATGCACTATTTTTGGAGGTGCTTGAAACAGACAAGCATTACACAATACTTTTCAGCTGCAACAACGCTATCTGTAGCGGTCTAAGTATCCTTTAAAATGAAGAAATAAGGACGCAATACAATGGGTGAACTTATCAATGAGAGCGATCTCTTCCAGGCAATCTTTGGATGGAAAGAAATAAGTGAAGTTATAACAGAGTGTTAATAGACAATAAAAAAACTATCCTCCAACAAAAACGTATACAGTTCAAAAAAACCAACAAAGCGTTCGTTTTCAACGTGACAGATAAACAAGGCAACTTCATTCATCGCAATATCTAGTTCAAGTTTACAAACGAGTACAATCACTGAAGTGTTAACGCTTTAGCCATTGAGAATTTGGCACAATATGCAACCAATTTGCAAGACAACACAAAGTGGAGTACGGTAATCACGATATTTATCTCGAAATACGAACCTTATCACGTCGTGTTAGGGATTATTTTCAGTATGAAATTTTTGTGTTGATTTTAGATGCTAAGGTCATGACCGTTTGTCATCAATTAGCATTAAAACAACGCGTGGGTTTTGCTGAAGTAAGCGTATAAGAGTAGGTACAGGTACGTACATTGTCATATCTGAGGGCTTGACCAAGTTACTTTCGATTAGCGATGACGCTAGTAGATAAGTATGAAAATGTATGGGACATGCTATGGAAATATCATGTGATATATCGACAACAAACCTATGTAGAAATCGAATCGATTCGAAGCGAATGTAACTTGGCTACGGGCCCTGATCTTCTCTGAAATTCAACCATAAAGCTTTGTCATATTTTTGGACAAAACCTACGCATTTTTTTACAGTCAAGCTTACAGATAAATGTTTGCACAACGATCCGTAAACGTATTTAGCGACTAAATATGTTTAAATTTGAAGTATTTGTAATATTTGACAACCCCTTAAATCACATATAGCCACTAAATACGTTTAGGCAGCGTTACGTAAGTCTCACCTAAATGTTGGTGATTATTAAAGTAAAATAATTAGTAAATTGGATAGAATTTTTGAAGTGAGATCTCCAAAATTAATGCTTTTTTATATTTCTTGTTTTTGGCTGATAATAGGGGCCATGCTGTGGCAAATTATTAGAATAATAAGTAGGTAATTTCCAAAATAGTTATTTAACAATTATTATGAGTTTCACAAAGACACGGTTCAGTAATTTGCACTTGACCGCTTGATAATGGCCGTTAAGATGTAGATAATGAGGTAATTGTTATGTCAAAAGATTGGATAGTCAAGGATGCTGGGGATAGCGCTAACGTCATATGACATTGTATAATGAAGACGGTGATGCAATTATTGCTGACGTCAAGCACCACACAAGAGATAATGCACCCAATGAGGGGGATGATAAAAGCAAATAAAACACATGCAATTAACTACCATTTTCAAAATTTATTATTTTTGTAGTTAGCTTTTTTATATACAACTAGCTGACCCGACAGACGTTGTCATGTCATTAGCGATCTGCTAAATTCGCATTCATCAAACGCGCAAACTGTCAAACTTGTGAAGTTAAAATAGTCGTTAAATTTTCTGGATTTATCTGATTTTCTGCGCAATTTTCTCAACTTTTCTTTCCGTAAGAACCTTCGTAAGAACAAAGTATTAGAAAACTTAAAACACAGATAAATGAAATCGGTAAAGTCGTTCTCAAGTTATGGCGTGATCGAGGGAAACAGGGATAAATATTTTTTGTACATATAGATTAGGTAAAAAAATATGTACAAAAAAACAAATAAAAACCAAGTAATAAAATCAACAGGTTTCAAAGATTCTAATCATCATGAATTCAGCTTAAAAAAGTGTGAATCTTAGTCATGGCATTTATTTTGTGATAATTACGAGTAATGAAAGATCATTGTCTCGAAAAGAACTTTAAAATCATCCGGTGTTTTGGGAAAATCGATTTAATCACTATTTAACTCATGGATTAAAGTAATTATGTTATGGTCTTTACTAAGCCCACACAAGAGCCACGTGCCACAGCCACATAGCCACATGAAACTGGAAACGGCCACTTAGTGGTGGAAGCGCGCCACTGACACTTTTTTCCAACACACCGTGGCAGTCAGACGACTACATGCAGCAACCGTATGTGATGAGTTAATAAAAAAAGTACGAATAAACGAAAAAGACACACAAATACGTCAAAATTAACCTTTGAAACTATCATGGTTATCACACTATTTGCACTAAAAACGGGATATTTACCATGATTTCTGAGTTTTTGAGTATCCAGATAATTCGACGCAGTTGCATGCGCCATGATCACGGGTAAACTCATAAACTAACAAATCATGGTAAATATCCCGTTTCTAGTACAAATAATGTTAAGTCGCTAAATACGTTTAGGGATCGTTGTGCAAGCCGGCCTTAGACCAACGAGTGTTGCTCTACGTGTACTTTGATTTATGACCAGTTGACGGAAACTTCATACTTTCGACCAAGGGCATTCATATTTCAATGTCCACGTACCATCATCATTCATCCGTCCCCTTGAAGTCGACCACAAAACAAACTGTTCTAAGAACGAAGTCATGGTCAAATTATGTGCACTATGTATGCTAAGTGTGACACTATGGAACTACCGTATCTGGTGGATGTCACTTGCATAATGGCGGTGACAGTAGTGTGGGAATTTTGATGTTGATAAAATTCGGGCATTGTTAATTCGAAGTTTGTCCTTCATTTTGTCTATGTAAATTTTATATTATAAACTAGAGGTTGCGTTGTGCGCGAGCTGCTCGCAGCTCGCGTGTTTTTCTTTTAGTCGAAGAAGTAATTAAAGAGGATATCGAGCTGTTAAAAGCCATCAAAGAGGATATCCATGTGTAAGAAGCAGTCAAAGACGATATCGAAATGGAAGAAGCAATCAAATCAAAGAGGATTTCCAAGTGGAAGCAGCAATCAAAGATGATATCGAAGTGGAAGAAGCAATCAAAAAGGATATTGAAGTGAAAGAAGCAATCAAATAGGATATCGAAGTAGCAGAAACAATCAAAGAGGAAATTAAAGTTGAGGAAGAAATCAAAGAGGATACCAAGGTGGTAGAAGCATTCTAAGAGGATGACGAAGTAAAAAAAGCAATCAAAGACGATATCGAAGTGGAAGAAGAAATCCAATGGATATTGAAGATGAAGAAGGAATAAAAGAGGATATCGAAGCGGAACAAGCAATCGTAAAGGATATCAAAGTTAAAGAAGCAATCAAAGAGGATACCAATGTGGAAGAAGCAATCAAAGAGGATATCGAAGTGGAACAAGCAATCAAAGAGAAAAAAATTGGATGGTCCAAAATGATCATGATAATGGTTGTATAAAAAAAATTGAACGTTGCAAAAAAGATCATGATGAACGTTGCATAAAAAAAATCTGGACGTTCCAAAATGATCAGGATTGAAGTTGCATAATATAAATGTATGTTGTAAAATGATAATGATCAAAAATTTGTACTAATATTTTGTCAAAGTTTGCTAGTGCTATCTCTTCCCGTTTAGAAGATACGAGCGATTAAAGTTTTGTAAGAAAAATCATAAATTTGTTGATTGGATATCGAAGTGGAAGAAACTATCAAAGAGAATGTTGAAGTGGAAGAAGCAATCAAATAGGATATCGAAGTGGCAGAAACAATCAAAGCGGAAATTGAAGTTGAGTAAGCAATCAAAGAGGATACCAAGGTGGTAGAAGCATTCAAAGAAGATGACGAAGTGAAAAAGCAATCAAAGACGATATCGAAATGGAAGAAGCAGTCAAAGACGATATCGAAGTGGGAGAAGCAATCAAAGAGGATATCGAAGTTAAAGAAGCAGTCAAAGATGATGTCGAAGTGGAAAAAACATTCAAAGAAGATGACGAAGTGAGAGAAGCATTCAAAAAGGATGTCAAGGATGACAATAAAAAAACAGTTCCACCAAAAATTTATACCAATATTTTGTACAAGTTTGCTAGGGCTATCTCTTCCCGTTTAGAAGATACGAGCGATTGAAGTTTTGTATGAAAGACCACAATTTTGTAGAGAGCATAATGAAGTAACTGAAGCAATTAAAGAGGATATGAAAGTAGAAGAAGCATTTTAAAGGGATAACGAAGTGGAACATGCAAAAATAGAAGATGTCGAGGCGGAAGAAACAATCAAAGAGGATATCGAAGTGGAAGAAGCAATCAAAGAGGGTATCGAAGTGGAAAAAGCAATCAAAGAGGGTATCGAAGTGGAAGAAGCCATCACAGAGGATATCGAAGTGAAAATGCTATCAAAGACGATATCGAAGATGAAGACGCAATCAAAGAGAATAATGCAGTGCAAGAAGCAATCAAAAGGAAATCGAAGATGATATCGAAGTGGAAGGAGTAAACAAAGAGGATATTGAAGTGGGAGAAGCAATCAAATAGGATATCGAAGTAGCAAAAACAATCAAAGAGGAAATTGAAGTTGACTAAGCAATCAAAGAGGATACCAAGGTGGTAGAAGCATTCAAAGAAGATGACGAAGTGAAAAAGCAATCAAAGACGATATCGAAATGGAAGAAGCAGTCAAAGACGATATCGAAGTGGGAGAAGCAATCAAAGAGGATATCGAAGATAAAGAAGCAGTCAAAGATGATGTCGAAGTGGAAAAAACATTCAAAGAAGATGACGAAGTGAGAGAAGCATTCAAAAAGGATGTCAAGGATGACAATAAAAAAACAGTTGCACCAAAAATTTATACCAATATTTTGTACAAGTTTGCTAGGGCTATCTCTTCCCGTTTAGAAGATACGAGCGGTTGAAGTTTTGTATGAAAGACCACAATTTTGTAGAGAGCATAATGAAGTAACTGAAGCAATTAAAGAGGATATGAAAGTAGAAGAAGCATTTTAAAGGGATAACGAAGTGGAACATGCAAAAATAGAAGATGTCGAGGCGGAAGAAACAATCAAAGAGGATATCGAAGTGGAAGAAGCAATCAAAGAGGGTATCGAAGTGGAAGAAGCCATCACAGAGGATATCGAAGTGAAAATGCTATCAAAGACGATATCGAAGATGAAGACGCAATCAAAGAGAATAATGCAGTGCAAGAAGCAATCAAAAGGAAATCGAAGATGATATCGAAGTGGAAGGAGTAAACAAAGAGGATATTGAAGTGGGAGAAGCAATCAAATAGGATATCGAAGTAGCAAAAACAATCAAAGAGAAAATTGAAGTTGACTAAGGAATCAAAGAGGATACCGAGTTGGTAGAAGTATTCAAAGAGGATGACGAAGTGAAAAAAGCAATCAAAGACGATATCGAAGTGAAAGAAATAGTCAACGACGATATCAAAATGGAACAAGCAATCAAAGCGGATATCGAAGTGGAAGAAGCAATCAAAGAGGATATCAAAGTGGAAGAAGCCATCACAGGATATCGAAGTAAAAATGCAATCAAAAACGATATCGAATATGAAGACGCAATCAAAGAAAATATTGCAGTGCAAGAAGCAATCAAACGGAAATCAAAGAGGAAGGAGCCCTTACAGAGGATACCGAAGTGAAAATGCCATCAAAGAGGATATCAAAGATGAAGAAGCAATCCAATGGATATTGAAGATGAAGAAGGAATAAAAGAGGATATCGAAGTGGAACAAGCAATCGTAGAGGATATCAAAGTTAAAGAAGCAATCAAATAGGATATCAATGTGGAAGAAGCAATCAAAGAGGATATCGAAATGGCACAAGCAATCAAAGAGAAAAAAATTGGATGTTCCAAAATGATCATGATAATAGTTGTATAAAAAAAATTTAACGTTGCAAAAAAGATCATGATGAACGTTGCATAAAAAAAATCTGGACGTTCCAAAATGATCAGGATTGACGTTGCATAATATAAATGTATGTTGTAAAATGATAATGATCAAAAATTTGTACTAATATTTTGTCAAAGTTTGCTAGTGCTATCTCTTCCCGTTTAGAAGATACGAGCGATTAAAGTTTTGTAAGAAAAATCATAAATTTGTTGATTGGATATCGAAGTGGAAGAAACTATCAAAGAGAATGTTGAAGTGGAAGAAGCAATCAAATAGGATATCGAAGTGGCAGAAACAATCAAAGAGGAAATTGAAGTTGAGTAAGCAATCAAAGAGGATACCAAGGTGGTAGAAGCATTCAAAGAAGATGACGAAGTGAAAAAGCAATCAAAGACGATATCGAAATGGAAGAAGCAGTCAAAGACGATATCGAAGTGGGAGAAGCAATCAAAGAGGATATCGAAGTTAAAGAAGCAGTCAAAGATGATGTCGAAGTGGAAAAAACATTCAAAGAAGATGACGAAGTGAGAGAAGCATTCAAAAAGGATGTCAAGGATGACAATAAAAAAACAGTTCCACCAAAAGTTTATACCAATATTTTGTACAAGTTTGCTAGGGCTATCTCTTCCCGTTTAGAAGATACGAGCGATTGAAGTTTTGTATGAAAGACCACAATTTTGTAGAGAGCATAATGAAGTAACTGAAGCAATTAAAGAGGATATGAAAGTAGAAGAAGCATTTTAAAAGGATAACGAAGTGGAACATGCAAAAATAGAAGATGTGGAGGCGGAAGAAACAATAAAAGAGGATGACGAAGTGTAACAAGCAATCAAAGAGAATATTCGAATAGTGGATGTCGCATAATAAAAAAAAAATTGACGTTCCAAAATGATCATAGTGGATGAGGCATAAATAAAAAAAAATTGATGTTCCAAAATGATCACAGTGGATGTTGCATAATAAAAAAAAAATTGACGTTCCAAAAGTTATCATTGTGGATGAGGCATAATTTAAAAAAAAATTGACGTTCCAAAATGATCATTGCGGATGAGGCATAATTAAAAAAAATTGATGTTCCAAAATTATCACAGTGGATGTTGCATAATAAAAAAAAAGAAATTGACGTTCCAAAATGATCATTGTGGATGAGGCATAATTAAAAAAAATGATGTTCCAAAATGATCACAGTGGCTGTTGCATAATAAAAAATAATTGACGTTCCAAAGTGATCATTGTGGATGAGGCGTAATTAAAAAAATGATGTACCAAAATGATCACAGTGGATGTTGCATAATAAAAAAAAAAATAATTGACGTTCCAAAGTGATCATTGTGGATGAGGCATAATTAAAAAAATTGATGTACCAAAATATCACAGTGGATGTTGCATAATAAAAAAAAAAATTGACGTTCCAAAGTGATCATAGTGGATGAGGCATAATTGAAAAAAAAATGATGTTACAAAATGATCACAGTGGATGATGCATAATAAAAAAAAATAATAATTGACGTTCCAAAGTGATCATTGTGGATGAGGCATAATTTAAAAAATGATGTACCAAAATGATCACAGTGGATGTTGCATAATAAAAAAAAAAATGACGTTTCAAAGTGATCATTGTGGATGAGGCATAATTGAAAAAAAATGATGTTACAAAATGATCACAGTGGATGATGCATAATAAAAAAAAAATAATTGACGTTCCAAAGTGATCATTGTGGATGAGGCATAATTAAAAAAATGATGTACCAAAATGATCACAGTGGATGTTGCATAATAAAAAAAAAAATGACGTTTCAAAGTGATCATTGTGGATGAGGCATAATTAAAAAAATGTGGATGTTCCAAAATAAACATGATGAACATTGCATACTAAAAAAAAAAAAAAAATTGCAAAAACTATGAAAGTTGTCTCATGCCCCTCCACCAACATTATATAGAATCAAGCAAATTTACAGTAATTTTATAGTACACACAAGCCATTGGCTCCCTACAAAAACAGTATGAAAATTACGGCAAACGAAATATACGGTTTACGGTATTCATACAGAAATATTTTGTATGGGACAATTTTTTTTTTGTATGAAAGACAATTTTTTTTTCATGGAACCGGATATAAAAAAATGTCCTCTGCAACATTAGTTTTTGCACCAACTCTCTAAGACCTATACTTTCCGAGATACGAGGTCGATGTGAGCGAATGGGGGACAAAAGGGGTACTTTAGGATTTATTCCCAACTCATCGGAACTCCCTCTATACGATCCCACCAAACATTTTCACCCTACGAGGTGGCATCTGGGAGAACAAACATGTCAATGAGTCAATCAGTCAGTCAGTCAGTCAGTCAGTCAGTGGTAATCGAGCTTTATATAATATAAACTAGAGGTTGCGTTGTGCGCGAGCTGCGAGCAGCTCGCGTGTTTTTCTTTTAGTCGAAGAAGTAATTAATGAGGATATTGAGCTGTTAAAAGCCATCTAAGAGGATATCCATGTGTAAGAAGCAGTCAAAGACGATATCGAAATGGAAGAAGCAATCAAATCAAAGAGGATTTCCAAGTGGAAGCAGCAATTAAAGAGGATATTGAAGTGAAAGAAGCAATCAAATAGGATATCGAAGCAGCAGAAACAATCAAAGAGGAAATTAAAGTTGAGTAAGCAATCAAAGAGGATACCGAGGTGGTAAGAGCATTCTAAGAGGGTGACGAAGTAAAAAAAGCAATCAAAGACGATATCGAAGTGGAAGAAACAGTCAAAAACGATACCGAAATGGAAGAAGCAATCAAATCAAAGAGCATTTCCAAAGGGAAGCAGAAATCAAAGATGATATCGAAGTGGAAGAAGCAATAAAAGAGGATATTGAAGTGAAAGAAGCAATCAAATAGGATATCGAAGTAGCAGAAACAATCAAAGAGGAAATTAAAGTTGAGTAAGCAGTCAAAGAGGATACCGAGGTGGTAGAAGCATTCTAAGAGGATGACGAAGTGAAAAAAGCAATCAAAGACGATATCGAAGTGGAAGAAACAGTCAAAGGCGATATCGAAGTGTAAGAAGCATTCAAAGAAGATATCGAAGTGGAAGAAGCAATCAAAGAGGGTATCGAAGTGGAAGAAGCCATCACAGAGGATATTGAAGTGAAAATGCTATCAAAAACTATATCGAAGATGAAGACGCAATCAAAGAGAATATTACAGTGCAAGAAGCAATCAAAAGGAAATCGAAGATGATATCGAATTGGTATCAAAGTGGAGAAGCAATCAAAGAGGATATCGAGCTGTTTAAAGTTATCGAAGAGGATATCCATGTGTAAGAAGCTGTCAAAGACGATCGAAATGGAAGAAGCAATCAAATCAAAGAGGATATCCAAGTGGAAGCAGCAATCAAAGATGATATCGAAGTGGAAGAAGCAATCAAAGAGGATATTGAAGTGAAAGAAGCAATCAAATAGGATATCGAAGTAACAGAAACAATTAAAGAGGAAATTGAAATTGAGTAAAAGACGTCGAGGACAAGGATAAAAATAAAAAACGGTTTCACCAAAAACTTATACTAATATTTTGTAAAAGTTTCCTCGAGCTATCTCTTCCCGTTTAAAAGATACGAGCGATTTAAGTTTTGTATGAAAACCCATAATTTTGTGGAGTGGAAATTGAAGTAAAAGAAGCAATTGAAGAAGACATATAAGTAGAAAAAGACATTAAAAAGGATATCAAAGTGGAAGAAGCAAAAATAGAGGATATCGAGGTGAAAGAAGCATTCAAAAAGGATGTCAAGAGCAATGATGGTAATAAAAAAACTATTCGACCAAAAATTTGAACCCATATTTTGTAAAAGTTTGCTAGGCGTAACTGTTCCCGTTTAGAAGATACGAGCGATTTAAGATTTGTATTAAAACCCATAATTTTGTAGAGTGGGAATTGAAGTAAACGAAGCAATTGAAGAAGACATATAAGTAGAAAAAGACATTAAAAAGGATATCAAAGTGGAAGAAGCAAAAATAGAGGATATCGAGGTGAAAGAAGCATTCAAGGAGGAAGACCAAGTGAGAGAAGCATTCAAAAAGGATGTCAAGAGCAATGATGGTAATAAAAAAACTATTCGACCAAAAATTTGAACCAATATTTTGTAAAAGTTTGCTAGGCGTAACTGTTCCCGTTTAGAAGATACGAGCGATTTAAGATTTGTATTAAAACCCATAATTTTGTAGAGTGGAAATTGTAGTAAAAGAAGCAATTAAGAAAATATATAAGTAGAAAAGCAATTAAAAAGGATATCAAAGTGGAAGAAGCAAAAATAGAGGATATCGAGGTGAAAGAAGCATTCAAAGCGGAAGACGAAGTAAGAGAAGCATTCAAAAAGGATCTCAAGGGAAATGATGGTATTAAAAAAACTATTCCACCAAAAATTAGTACCAATATTTTGTAAAAGTTTGCTGGGGGTAACTCTTCCCGTTTAGAAGATACGAGCGATTTAAGATTTGTATTAAAACCCATAATTTTGTAGAGTCGATATTGAAGTAAGAGAAGTAATTGAAGAAATTATAATAATAGAAAAAAGCAATTCAAAAGTATATTGAAGTAAAAATGCCATCAAAGAGGATTTCGAAGTTATAGAAACAATTAAAGAGGATATCAATGTGGAAGAAACATTCGAAAACGAAAAGGAAGTGAGAGAAGAATTCAAAATGATGGCAAGGGCGACGATGACCGTAAAATAACGATTCCACCAAAAATTTGTGCTACAAAAAAAAATTGATTTTCCAAAATGATCACAGTGGATGTTGCATAATAAAAAAAAAATTGACGTTCCAAAATGATCATGTGGATGAGGCATAATTTTAAAAAAATGATGTTCCAAAATGATCACAGTGGATGATGCATAATAAAAAAATAAAAAATAATTGACGTTCCAAAGTGATCATTGTGGATGAGGCGTAATTAAAAAAATGATGTACCAAAATGATCACAGTGGATGTTGCATAATACAAAAAAAATAATAATAATTGACGTTCCAAAGTGATCATTGTGGATGAGGCATAATTAAAAAAAATGATGTTCCAAAATGATCACAGTGGATGATGCATAAAAAAAATTGACGTTCCAAAGTGATCTTTGTGGATGAGGCATAATTAAAAAAAATTATGTACCAAAATGATCACAGTGGATGTTGCATAATAAAAATAAAAAAAATTGACGTTCCAAAGTGATCATTGTGGATGAGGCATAATTAAAAAAATGTGGATGTTCTAAAATAAACATGAATAACGTTGCATACTAAAAAAAAAAAAAAATGGATGTTCCAAAATGATGATGATGACCTTTGCAAAAACTATGAAAGTTGTCTCATGCCCCTCCACAACCATTATATAGAATCAAGCAAATTTTACAGTAATTTTATAGTACACACAAGGCCTGGGCTCCCTACAAAAACAGTATGAAAATTACGGCAAACGAAATATACGGTTTACGGTATTCATACAGAAATATTTTGTATGGGACAATTTTTTTTTTGTATGAAAGACAATTTTTTTTTCATGGAACCGGATATAAAAAAATGTCCTCTGCAACATTAGTTTTTGCACCAACGCTCTAAGACCTATACTTTCCGAGATACGAGGTCGATGGGAGCGAATGGGGGACAAAAGGGGTACTTTAGGATTTATTCCCAACTCATCGGAACTCCCTCTATACGATCCCACCAAACATTTTCACCCTACGAGGTGGCATCTGGGAGAACAAACATGTCAATGAGTCAGTCAGTCAGTCAGTCAGTGGTAATCGAGCTTTATATAATATAATAAATAAATAATGCTGGACATTTCACACAGCGATATCTAGCCCCAAACTAAGTCATGTTTGTATTATGGGAACCAGGTATCTTTTTTTTATACTATGGAGATGGAACAAGCCTATGGCCCACCTGATGTTAAGTGGTAACCATCGCCTATAACAAAGTTTGCCTCGTATGTCACGCTCCTTAGAAATGTGCCCTACGATGCACTTCCCTGCGTCCATCAACTTGAGGCATAGAGATGTAAAGCCTCATGTGCCTGTAATTTCACCGGCAACCATACCCTTCAAACTGAAACGCAGCAATGCTGCTTGGCGGTAGAAATAGGTATGGTGGTAGCACTTCCCCAGGCGAGCCCTTTCACAAGAAACTCTACTACTCTTAAAAATTCTATCTGATACAATACTTATATACTGTGGTTTGTAAATACATACTTATATTATATAGAAAATCATCCAGATTCGGAACAAATATCTGTAGATCTTACAAACATTTGTTCCGCGACGGAATTGAACCCGCAACTTCCTGCCTCTCAGCCAGCTCTTCGCCGCTTTCTAGCAAATAAACGACTGAATTTGTAATTTTTAACCCCCAATGAAAAAAGAGGGGTGTTATAAGTTTGACGGCTATGTCTACCTATATACCTACTATTACCTTCCTGGGATTAATCTTTAATTGCCATAAAAACACCACTATTAATACATAAACTCAAATTAAATGACATCAGCTACCGCAGCGTCATCAAACACAATGAAAAATTAAAGACCAGTTTTTCTGCAACTATCAATTTGCAAGATGACTCAGTTTAGTCATATTAGTCATGAAAAGTCTAGGTACAAAATGACACTCTGAATCATAGGATAAAGATACTGATCTGAGTCGTAAAATATCATCCCAATACTTTTGCAATACAATAGATTTGCAGTGAACCTGCGGCGAAATTGATACTGCGTTTGATGGATTGTTATTGTGCCAGCGTTTTCAATCCTATTATCTTCTTTATCTCTGGACTAGCTGACCAATCCGCAGCTTCGCACACGAAGTTTGCCAGTAAAAAAAATTAGCCTCCTTCTGCCCAATTGGGTAAAAAGTAGCCTATGTCACCCGGGGACAGTATAGCTTCCCAACGGTAAAAGAATTTTTTAAATCTGTCCAGTAGTTTCGGAGCCTATTCAATGCAAACGAACAAACAATCAAATCTTTCCTCTTTATAGTATTATAGTATAGATACTGGCGTCTGTTTTTCCCAGATTTTTAAGAGTAATAAAACATTTTATTGTTCTGTTTAGCAAATAGCTAACACGTCAAATATCAATATTCCAGCTGGACGCCCAGCAGCGCTACACACTCTTCCAGAGAGGGCTATGGGAGGCAGCTCAGCAGATTCCTCGAGGAGCCATCAGGGACTACTCCACCTTCCGTCAGCTTCGACTGCTATCTATCATCGGGCCCGCTGCCCTCCCTCCGGATCAACTCGATAGAGTAAGTTCTATTTTGTTTTAAACTTGACAGATTACTCAAAATTAAGACTCATACGTTACTGCTTGTTAAGTGCCCAAGTAAAATTATAAAAAAATTATAAAAGGTATTGCTCCAAATCTTTCTGCTAAAAATGTACGTATGTTTTAAGATATTGTCAACTGTGGAAGCACATCAAGTAGAAGGCTTAACAACAAAGAATAACTTATTATCGGGTTTGAATCTGTTTATCAGGGTACAAGCCTTCCTGTTTTTGACCCTGTTGTGTCCTTTTTGCGACCTTGCGATTTCATTTCTTCGCGAGACTAGAAACGCTTGGTTTCTTTGGTTCACTTTGCCTTTCCAACATGGCTCTTTATTTCTGTACTCTTTAATCTTGTCCATCTGTTTCTTCCAGTACAACCGCATCATTAATGACATGCTGGCAGTCTACAACACGGCGGAGATCTGCGCTTACAACGAGCCCTTCAAATGTGGCCTGCATCTCCAACCTGAGCTCCAGTTCATTATGTCTCACTCCAGGGACTGGGACGAGCTACAGCATATCTGGACAGAGTGGAGACGGAACACTGGCAGGAGGATCAGGGATCTGTACGAGCAGTTGGTGGATCTGACGAATCAAGCTGCGAGGTTGAATAGTAAGATACAATTACAGAATACAATACTTATACAGTCAACCTGCAACGAGCTCACGCACATATTGTAGATGCGTGGAAGTCTCATACGGTGCGTTTCACTCACTCGTTTCTTCCACGTACCCGCAAGATGTGGAATGCCCTTCCCCGGAAGTTTTCCCGGTGGACCTCAATATGAAAGCCTTCAAGAGAGGTGTAAATAAGGCATTAAGTTTAAGGCACTGCGGTACCACGAGTCCTGTAGGAGTTTATAGGCGACGGTGACCACTTAACATCAGGAGGCCTCTCAGCTTGTGTGTCTAAATGTTATATATATATATAGGCCCTGTCAGAAAACCAGCGCTCCAGCGTGGTACGAAACAGCTTATGCTGAGACAGGGACCATTTTGTCCCCACGCAACAACATAATTTTTTCTGTGGGTGAAGCTTGTTTTTAGTGTGTTTTTATGTATTTTCTTTTATTTTTATTGTGTGTGATGTCATGTGGGTTCAAATAAATGTATTTTCTTTCTTTTCTTTCTTTCTTTCTTCTTATATATATATATATATATAAATATATTTTGTGGTAATTGTTCATTGACCTGATCTCTGCCATGATTTTACCTAAAACCGTGAACCCATAAGGCGAGAAACTTGTCCTTAACTTGTCATTCACTATTGCAAGAGTTATTGCTATGACGAAAGAGCTTATATCAAGTTGGGGAAAGTCCCCGGGTAAGTACCCGTGTTATTATCGTGTTTTTCTGGACGTTTTTCTGGATTTAACGGTAATAAGCCGGACATCAACACCTTCTGCTGAATAAGATGCCTGTTGATGAAATTCTACTGTTTCAAAAATACTGTTACGAGCTGAGGGTTCGGGATAAAATAATGGGAATCGATTCAACCAAAATAACACTTTTATTCAGCACTAAACGATGAATACACGAACTTGGTCACACGTAATCACAACACACTAATTCACACCACAGTTGCACCACTTAAAGTCACCGAAATGTTCACACGTATAGCTGAATCCAGACTGACTCGCGAGCAACTACTGTTCACGCGAGACCCTTCTCACGTCAGTCCTCCAGGGCCTCGCTGAGACTCACTCAGTAACTGACTCGAGACTGACTCAAGACTGACTGTCCGGCCATCTCTCCGGCCTATTTATATCGCACACATTTCGATTGTTCGAGAACGATGTCGATCCTTCCAGGAAAGGGTCGGTCCCTCGATATAATGGCCAATCCCCATTGTGCGTAACAGCAGACAATAACAACAATAACACAGCAAGACAAAAGCTCTCCAGAAGGTTCGATTATTACCCATTGTTTAACAGCCTCGGCGTAACAATACATTGTCGATTTTCAGATTTTACTGATGCGTCGCAGTATTGGATGTTCCCCTACGAATCAGCTAACATGAGACAGGAAGTGGACGAGGTGTGGGAACAGGTGAGAATTGATGACCCTTTACCACTTCACTCTTATTTAATTTGCATGTAATCAAAAGCAAATATCTGGAGTCATTTTAAATATTATTCATATTTACTAGCCTACATTTTCCCACTGCTGGATAAAGGCCTCTCCCAACTCCTTCCACCTATCGCGATCCTTGGCAGATTCCCACCATTCTTTCTCGAATCCATTGATGTTGTCGCGCCAACGCTTTCGCGGCCGACCCCGACGTCGCTGTCCATCCTCAGGTACCCAGGGTTGTTGGCTCATTTCTCCGGAAGCATTCGACGTACGTGCCCGGCCCAATCCCACTTGAGCTTTGCGGTTTTGTCTCACACATCGGCACTGCCAGTTAATGAACGAAGCGTGGTATTCTTCACCATATTGGTTTTCCGGAATCTTAGGACGCTGCGTTCCATTACCCTTTGGCAAATTGCTTGCCAAAGCCCTTGGCTCTTGGAGGCCCTTGGGAGAAAAATGAAAAGAGCCTAAACGCTGATTGAAAATACGTAACAGTGGGACCTGATTACTTATGTCAGCTCAACAGGCTAATCTAAGCTATTTCCTTAATATTAGTGTTCAGTTAAATATTATGAGAACGAGTGGAGACCACGTACCGCAGTGTAGGTCGGCCCCTATTAGATGTAAAGAAGACCTGATAAAGGCTGCTGGGAGCTGTTGGGTGCAGGCCGCACAAGATCAGTCACTCTGGAAATGTATGGGGAAGGCCTATGTTCAGCAGTGGACGTCCTGTGGCTGATATGACATAATCATCATGGTAAAATATTGTGTCTTAGTTCTGCTAACCCTTTACTAGGATTCTCATGTTACCAGAACACCCAGACCTGTAACAAATAATTGGATTAATTAATTATTTTTAAATTTGTTACGTTACCCTACATAAGGCCCTGCCTGAAAACCAAAGCAGCACTGGTTTTCATTATTTATTGCAAAGGAGCTTAAAGCTGAAACAAACCCTGTTTGGCCACGCGTGGCACGGCGCGGGACTTGTTAGTACACATACCTACTGGTTAGGTAGGTACCTATGTCTACCTACGTCTATGTGTTCTAATATAAATATCTCATTCTACTGTATTTTTTTCTGCCTGACTTTTATTTTGTTTGTGATCCGTTATCTGTTTCTTTGTGTGTTAAATAAATATATTCTATTCTATTCTAAATATTTTATGTCCTGAATATAACAAAAACCTTTAATACATTTACTCCATTCAATCCAGTCCATCCAAAGGTTGTCTGGAAGAGATCGCTTGTAGCGATAAGACCGCCACTTGTATTTCTGCGTCTATTGTTATTTGTTTTATAATTGAAGTGTGTTGTAAAATAAAGCGTTATCTATCTATCTAATAAATTCCAGATGAAACCTCTGTATGAACTCCTCCACGCTTACGTGCGTCGCCGTCTTCGCGAAGCGTACGGTCCTGAAAGGATATCTCGCTCAGCGCCGATCCCAGCGCATATCCTCGGTGACATGTGGGGACAGAGCTGGTCAGGCATCGTGCCCTTCACACTACCGTATCCCGGGAAGAACTTGGTAGATATCACGCCTGAGATGGTGCAACAGGTAAAGTTTCATCTAATTCCTCGTGTCTATATATGGTCACTCCTAATGAAATAATCTCATCTTTCATACCTTGGGCATAAATACCTAGTCTAATCATGACGCGTAATGACGGGAGTAATCAGAGTCTTGCCCAGACATTACGTTCTAATTAACGTAAAGTTGGATATGTGTTAGTAATATACATGAACAATATATGAAAAAATAAAAGTGATAATAGAAAATGACAACCTCCGTTGCGCAGTAGGCGAGTAGTTAGCTGAGACGCAGGAGGTAGTGAGTTCTATTCCCGCCGCGGATAAAATATTTGCATGATCTACAGATATTTTATCCGGATCTGGGTGTTTTTCTATATATTATAAGTAAGAATTTACAAAATAAAAGTATATGAGTGTTCTATCAATTATCTGGTTCCCATAGTACCTACAAGCTCTGCTTAGTTTGGGGCTAGATAGCGCTATGTAAAATGTCCAGCAATATTTATTTATTTAAATATACTACAATCAGTCATAGGACATCCACTGCTGAATATAGGCCTTAGCCCCATACCCATAGATATCCAGAGCTTTGTTTATTTATTTTCAGGGCTATACTCCACTAACGATGTTCCAACTGGCCGAAGAATACTTCCTATCGATGAACATGTCAGCGATGCCTGAAGACTTCTGGCAGCTCAGCGTGTTAGACCAGCCAGTAGACCGCCATGTTCACTGCCAGCCGTCTGCCTGGGACTTTTGTAACAAGCACGATTATCGGTGAGAAAACTATTTCATATAAGTACTAGCTTCCGCCAGTGACTTTACACGCGTTGTTTGTCAACAAAAAGTAGCCTATGTTTGAATCAAGGTCACAATCTATCAATACCCCAAATTTCATCGAATTTGGTTTAGCCATTACAACGTGGTTGAGTAACAAACAAATAAACAAACATCCAAACTTTCACATTTATATCGCCGGCATGAAAAAGTTGGGAGTACTTCTATTGTCAACGTATTCGGATCACTCTTAGTAACAGTGAGATGCTGATTTTGTTTTGTAGCAGTGATCAAGAGTTTTTTTATACGACCTGAAGATGGAGCAAGCATTATGGTCCATCTGATGTTAAGTGGTAACCATCGCGCACAAAGTATTGCCTCGTAGGTCATGCACCTTAAAAACGTGCTCTACGTCCTGGGTTCATCAACTTGAGGCATTCTGATGTATAGCCTAATGTGCCTTTAAAAAAATAAAAATAATAAACGCTACCTACTCAAGTAATAAAATACATGTCCTCAGTTCGATGTGTGTCTGCCAACATCGAAATGTAATAACAAGAACAAAGATTTGATTTTTTTTTCATAAGTAACCTAACCTGCCTTTAAAAGATTTCAACACGCTATTAACGTCACGCTACTCACCTACTCGTATATTCTACGAAAATGTTGAATAATGTTGTGGTACGGCCGATTGTTATAAAAAAATCAATATCAAAATCTTTTTATTCCTTAAAATCACAAGGCTCACTTTGAAAAGTCAATTTTACTGCCTGTTCCTTCGCGACTATGCCAGGAAAGAAATGCAAGAAACAAGGCTGGTTGTTTTGTTTAAAACTAAATCTAAATTGTAACATTTTTGAATGAGTTGGAGCAATTTCAATCACAAGCTACTCTATCATCTAAATAATGCGATATTTTATCGTAGGCTTTTTTATAAAGATTTTGTTTAATGACGTTTTTATACGTGTTAATTGTCAATTTTTGTACATCTCTTGGGAGTTTGTTATAAAAGCGTACACTTTGCCCTTTAAACGATTTATTAACTTTATGGAGTCTGCAAGAGGCAACAGCGAGCTTATCTTTAATTCTAGTATTATAATTATGATTATCGCTATTTTTCTTAAACAAATTAACATTTTTATGAACATACATCAGATTTTCATACATGTATTGTCAAGGGAATGTCATAATATTTATTTCTTTTGACTTCTGGCGTAATGATGATTGTCTGGGGCCCATATTATATATGGCACGATTATATATTACATTTATTAGGTACTTACATTAGTTTAATATACAAAAAGGTAAAGTAACTTTGTAGAAAGGAATTGTTTTTACTTAATTTCAGCATTAAAATGTGCACACACGTTGATATGAAGGACTTGGTAACAGCTCATCATGAGATGGCGCACATCCAGTACTTCTTGGCGTACAGGAACCAGCCCAAGGTCTTCAGAGACGGAGCCAATCCAGGTAAGAATTATTGTCATATTTACTGTCTGGTTGTATAGAAATAGCATGCTTTGCGGCCATTTAAACATACTTAAGTTTGACACTTTTACAAAGAGAAACTTGTCGTTTGCGTATAACTTTTGCGTTTTACGTTTGCGGATTTACGGTTTAAGATTCTTTATTTCTCAAGATTTACAAATAAATCACTTTCTTAAAAACATTTTTACTATAAACAATATTGTTAGATACAGTTTAATTTCATTTTTCGTTTAATTTATTTAGAACGATTAGATATATAGAACAACCTATTAAAAATTACATTAAACATATTCATCATTAACAAATGTCATATAATTCAAATTAATAATAATAAAATACATAAAAAAAGTCAAAAGAATAATGATAAAACTCAAGAAAGAAAAGAAAATAAAATTACTTACTCATTATATTACATTGATGTCACATATTCATTCAATTAAATCCTTGAGCAGTAACATGCATTTATTTAAGTACATATATAGTATACAATCAAATAAAATGGTAAGTACCTGGTACATACTATAATCAATTGCGAACAAAAAATATATCTATAATCTTTCCGTTCATCGAAGTTCATAAGTATTTTCTTGTTGTGTAATAGACCTTATTTACAGGTTAATAATCTAGCCTGCAATTACAATGAAGTTAAAATTAATTTAGAAAATGTACAGACCTCAGCAAAAATGGTACATTAAGTTATAAGTATTTTAACAAAACCAATTTATTCAGGAATAAACCAACAATATTGAACTAAAGCCTCGATATTTTCCTACAAACTAAATTAATAAGGTAAATGCTATAATTGAGAAAAGCGCCATCTCTGATACGTTGGGCGTAACTGCTGCGTTGCATAGGTCGGTTTCGCACGAGCAGTACGTAGTAAAAACGTCTCCGTTTCCCACTACCCGCCGGCAGGTGGCATTGCTCTCGGTATCGCGGAGGTAGCCGCATGTACGAACTACGCGGATTTTACCGTAGACTGTGAAAGAAATGAAATAACTTATAGTAAGCATTATGGCATTATAGATTAGTATAAGAAAGAAAGAAGAAACTTTATTCATTCCACCACAAGAAACAAAGGATAAAAAAACCACTATTACTTATTAACTAAAGCATGTTGCCATGCTGCAGTGCTGGTCTTCTGCTGAGGCCAGTGTTGTCCTCACGGATACCCTGTCATATTTATTACATACAACAATAAATAATTACAAGATAAGATTATATTTAGCGTTACAAATTACAAACTCAAAACTCATTAAAACCATGACCGACAAATTTATACATTTATTATTAAGAGGTCAAATTTGTATGTATGTAATCTACAGATTTTTTTATTTTACTGTTAGAAAACTACACCATCTTCGAGTGCTATTAGCTATATTTCACTTTGGTATAGGTGCTATTAATAACTTCCAGATCGCACTTTCTTCGGTCAAACTGTAATGGCTGCTATCAATACGTTACTGGCGTAAAGTTTGCATTGCAACCATTTTTGTTATAAGCTTCTCAAAAATTGTCTAGATTCAACCGTATGACTCCATTAAGCCTGTTTCGCTATTCTGACAAAAGTACAGTTTTTCTCGGGTGACAATAAAATAAAAGGGTATAATTGGGCTGATCTGATCTGATTTTAAGAGTAGTAGAGTTTCTTGTGAAAGGGCTCGCCCGGGGAAGTGCTACCACCATACCTATTTCTACCGCCAAGCAGCATTGCTGCGTTTCAGTTTGAAGGGTATGGTTGCCGGTGAAATTACAGGCACATGAGGCTTTACACCTGTATGCCTCAAGTTGATGGACGCAGGGAAGTGCATCGTAGGGCATATTTCTAAGGAGCGTGACCTACGAGGCAAACTTTGTTATAGGCGATGGTTACCACTTAACATCAGGTGGGCCATAGGCTTGTTCCATCTCCAAAGTATTAAAAAAAAAAAGATCTTTTCCCATGATCTCATGCCGGATTAAGCAAGTGCGGGGCCCGTAGCGAATTCTACCGAGGGGCCCTTGATCTGTTATGAGTTCTTTTGACGGGCCTAAAAGGGTTACGTATAAAGTGGAGGAAGTGCGCGGATTTGGATATGCAGGGCTTATTCCTTTTGCGGGGCCCATAGCAATTGCTACGTGGTTAATCTGGCACTGATCTCATGGCTCCATAGCCAGGAGGTGTATAGTGGAACTCCTCAATGGCTACTAGCAAACCCCTCGAGCTCATTTGGTATATTTTAAAGATCTAATAATATTGCATAATTACCGACTGCGAGAAGAGTTTTTTGACCTATAAATTAAAGCTTTTTTTTATTCGACCTGGCGATAGAACTAGCACCTGGTATTAAGTGGTAACCATCGCCTAAAACAGAGTTTTGCCTCGTAGGTGATGCACCTTAGAAACGTGCTCCACGATGCTCTCTGCATTCATCGACTTAAGCATTCATGTGCCTGTAATTTCACGGGCAATCATACCCTTCAAACTAAAACACAGCAATGCTGCTTGGTGGCAGAAATGGGTATGGTGGTAGTACTTCCCCGGGAAAGAGCATTCACAAGGAACTCTACTACTCTTTGTTATACAACTTACTGTCCATCTTAATAGTCCTACATAGCGTAGGTTCCAACGGCTCCAAATGATCGGGCTGGTCTCTGAGCGAGCAGTTGACGGTTCCCAGACTGAAGGGGTCAAATGGAATCCCACAGCGCGGGTCGAATTCGCTGTTGCAGTCATAGCAGAATATTGCAGATGCTGTTGAAATAAAGGTTTAAATGTCAATTAAAGATCATAAAGATAGAAAAGGGCACGGTTTATGTTAAAAACAAATTCCTGTAGAAGAAAGATAAAAACTAAGTCAGTATAGCACTTGGTTTAAACTAAATTTAAAAAAAAAATTGAATACATTTATTTGACATGACATAAGCAAATAAAACATAAAAGAAGATGGTAATGACTTCTGGCTCTAAGAAGTAGGTAGATGTAAATGGATAAATAGGTACAAAATGTCAGAAGTCGAAGATTATAAAGTAATACTGGGAAACAGGGACACAACTCATCTATGTAACTTTTATGGTCACAATAAATATATTTCTATTCTATTTCTATTCTATTCTATTCTAATAAAAATACAATAATATCCTACGCAATACGAACGATACGAAGGAATGGTGAGAATCTGCCAAGGACCGCGATAGGTGGAAGGAGTTGGGGGAGGCCTTTGCCCAGCAGTGGGAAAACGTAGTCTAGTTCAAAAAAAATATCCTACGCAACTTCCTCAAGTGAAATAATTTTCAGAACTTTGTGAATATGAATAATACTAATGAAAGCCACACTATCATTGAAAGCTATAGGCTAAATTTTATATTGATTTAATAAAATGTATATATATTAATAAACCCGGGGGAGGTCAGCTAGTTTGTTTTATACACATGACGTGGTCAAAGTCAAAGTCAAAAGTCAAATATTTTTATTCATTAAAATCACAAGGATCACTTTGAAACGTCAATTTTACTGCCTGTTCCTTCGCGACCAAGCCAGGAAAGAAAGGCAAGAAAACCAGGCTGGTTGTTTTTTTTTAATGATCCTTTTACAATAGGTACATAATACAGAAAAGAAATTACGTCTAAATTGTAACATTTTGAACGAGTTGGGGCAGTTTCAATCCCAAGCTTCTCTATCATCTAAATAATCCGATATTTTATAGTAGGCTCTTTTATAAAGATTTTGTTTAATTACGTTTTTAAATTTGTTAATTGTCAATTTTTGTACATCCCTTGGGAGTTTGTTATAAAAGCGCACACCTTGCCCTTTAAACGATTTACTAACTTTATGGAGTCTACATGTGGCAACAGCGAGTTTATCTTTATTTCTAGTATTAAAATTATGATTATCGCTATTTTTCTTAAACAAATTAATATTTTTGTGAACATACATTAGATTTTCATAGATGTATTGACAAGGGAATGTCATAATATCTATTTCTTTAAACTTATTGCGTAATGATTCTCTGGGGCCCATATTATAAATTGCACGAACAGCCCTCTTCTGCAGCACAAAAACGGTGTTTATATCTGCAGCACTCCCCCACAGCAGTATACCGTATGACATAATGCTGTGGAAGTAGCTGAAGTAAACTAGTCTAGCTGTGTCTACGTCTGTAAAAAGACGGATCTTTTTGACTGCGTATGCCGCAGAACTAAGTCTCTTCGACAACCCATCAATGTGAGGGCCCCATTGAAGCTTATTATCTAGGGTTATACCTAAGAATACGGTGGTGTCCACAAGAGCCAACTCCTCGTCTTTGATTTTTATGTCTGCTTTAACTTGTGTAACATTAGGTAGTATAAATCTAATACATTTTGTTTTCTTTTCATTTAGAAGTAGATTGTTTACATTGAACCATTTTACCACCTTAGAGATTGCATTGTTTACATCGTCAAAATCGGTTTGTCGTCGCTTTAATTTAAATAAAAGTGACGTGTCATCTGCAAACAATACAACCTCATGATCGTCCCGTACTAGATGGGGAAGATCATTAATATATACTAAAAACAAAAATGGTCCCAGAATTGATCCCTGTGGTACACCCATTTTAACCAGAGACCCCGGAGAACGCTTCCCATTCACGTCAACTCTTTGCACTCTGCCACTTAAATAAGAAGTGAGAAAGTCTAGAGCAACGCTCCTAATGCCATAATGGCGTAGTTTCCTGATTAATGTGTCATGGTCTACGCAATCAAATGCCTTGGACAAATCACAAAAAACACCTAAAGCGTCATGAGACTCCTCCCAGGCATCAAATATGTGCGATATTAACTCAATACCAGCATCAGTGGTTGAGCGACCCCTGGTAAATCCGAATTGTTTATGATGCAGTAAATTATGTGAATTGAAATATCTAAGCAGTTGATTTAAAATTAGTTTTTCAAATATTTTACTAATTGTCGGAAGTACTGAGATTGGTCTAAAATTACCAGGATCAGAACTAGTGCCTGATTTGAAAAGTGGAGTTATTTTACTGTGTTTCATTAAATCAGGGAATACACCACAGTCAATACACTCATTGAATATTAAAGCTAGTTCAGGAGCAATTATGTCAATCAATGTTTTTATGATGCTAACAGAGATGCCCCAGAGGTCCGTGGTTTTCTTAACATTTATCAGTTTGAAAGCTTTTATAATGTCATCGCTATTTACATAATCAAATTTGAATTGTGATTTGCATTCCGTTAAGTTTGCTTTTAACAAAGACTCTGCGACTATGGGAGAGGAGTTTAAAGATTTTGTGGTAGAGACTGGAATATCGGTAAAAAAGTCTTCGAACGCATTAGCTACATCACCATCCTGATTGATCGTGGCATTGCCAATTTTCAAATTAAACTTATTGTTCTTAGTTGCGACTCTTCCAGTCTCGCTGTTGATTATTTTCCAAGTGGCTTTTACTTTGTTTTGACTAATTTTTATTTTTGAACTCAAATGACGCGCTTTTGCTTCACGACAAACATTTTTAAAAATCTTTGAATATTTTTTGACTTTTTCTTTAAACTCCTCATTAAAATTATATTGTTTTTCAGCATAAAGATCATACAATGTTTTTCTGCTTTTATGTATTCCCACTGTTGCCCAATCACAGAACTTTTGACCATCAGAGACCATGATCGATTTAGGTGTAAAAATTGAATTAAACACATCACAAAATTTCTTAAAAAACGTGTTGTATAAATTATTTGGATTATTATTATTATGTACACATGGAAGTACAGAAGTTAAGTTTAATTTAAGTTTGTCCAATCGATTAATGGTCATAGGTACACAAGTAATTTTACTTTTAACAAGATTTTTTGTTTGAATTTCTATTTTAATTATTTGACCAAGATGATCCGATTTAATATTACTAATTAAACTTCTATTTAAAATTTTTACATTGGCATAAATGTTGTCTATACATGTGGCTGAAGTGTCCGTTATTCGAGTAGGCTCCATAAATTGAGGCTTCAGATCAAATGATTGAAATAAACTAGTTATTCTAGTGTTTAATGAGTTATGTTCTAGCAAATTTATATTGAAGTCTCCGCATGCAATAATGTATTTATTTGATTTTGATAATTTAAACAAAATTTCTTCCATATTTTTTTCAAAAATGTCAAATGTGGCAGATGGTGGTCTGTAAACGCTTATAACTATGAACTGCTCCAACTCTACGCAGGCTATTTCAATATGTCTTTCTACAGAGAGGTGAACTATATCTAATCGATCTTTAAATTTGATCTGTTTATTAAGTAGTATTAACGAGCCACCACGTATAGCATGTACTCTGCAGAAAGAACTACCAACTCGGTGTTTACTGAAACTGAACATGACCTCATGGCTTTTCAGCCAATGTTCTGTAAAGGTAAGTACCTAATGATAATTCAACTTACAAAACCTGGGCATAGCCCAGTTTTAAGTAGTAGAACTAGATGTCTAGAAACCCCTATTTTATTTAGCTTTCTTGTAACACTTGACCTCGTGGTAAAGGCATGCGTATGAAATTCAAGCCAAGTTCATACAGTATGTTGCGGTCTCTAATCCAATTTTAGTAGAGAGTGTGGCTTCAGTTGTAAAATAAACCTGTTCTGACCTACATCCAGATCCAATTTCCGAAAACTATTTATGTTTGGCCAGAAAAATTAATAATATTGCCGGACATTTCACACAGTGCTATCTAGACCCAAAGTAAACAAAACTTGCAAACATTTGATATAATAGGTATAATCTCGGAGTCTTCTAGTCCAGAGTGAATAGGTTATTTCTATTCAAGCGTGCTCCGTCTTCGATCACACCTTCACTTACCATCAGGTGAGGTAGTGGTCAAGCGCTTCAATAAAATCATCAATAAAAAATATAACAAATAAAAATTTGATCCGAAGTGGGATTCGAACCCGCAATCTCATGCGTCTTAGCTGGCTATTCGTCTAATGCGCCATGGAGGTCATTTTAGGAGGACTTAACGTAGACTTTTTTTTTACATTGCATAGATCTTCGTTTGACTACAATCTCACCTGATGGTAAGCGATGATGTGGTCTAAGATTAATCATGAAGATCTAAAAGAAACCTATTCACTCTTACCTTAAAGCGATCCGGATTGTATTTTTTAGGAAAAAAAGACGACGGCAAAGTGTTCCATACCTTAGCTGTACACATCAAGAACTTAGAACCAAAACGGTGTGTGCGAATGGGTGGTATATCAACTAAATACAGATGGTGCTGAGCCATACTCCGGTCCGTACATAAGTCCGGTCTGGTATGGAGTAGGTACTGCTGCCACCTTTGGGATGGTTCGGCCAAATACCAGCTCGCTACCTTAGACTCGATAGAACGTAGGGCTTTTAGGCTTATAGGTGAGCAATATATGGCGGAGACTAAGGCCCAAAGTCTCGAACACCACCGTAAAGTTGCAAGCCTATCGATCTTTTACAGAATACATTTTGGGGAATGTGCCCAGGAACTATACGATCTGATTCCGCCATCTCCTTTCCATAAAAGGACAAGCAGGCGCACGGCTCAGTACCATCCGTACCTAGTCAATATACCACCCATTCGCACACACCGTTTTGGTTCTACGTTCTTGATGCGTACAGCTAAGGTATGGAACACTTTGCCGTCGTCTGTTTTTCCTAAAGAATACAATCCGGGCCTCTTTAAGGTAAGAGTAAATAGGTTTCTTCTAGATCTTCGTGCTTCATCCTAGTCCACATCATCACTTACCATCAGGTGAGATTGTGGTCAAACGACGTTCTATACAATTAAAAAAAAAAATACTGAGACTTGAGTGCGTCTAAATTTGCCATATTGGGTGAATCGTATGTTTTATCAGCAGGTATTGTGTTTCCTTATTATTCAAAAATACCTCAGTGTCATAAGAAGAAAGTATTTGATTAAAGAAAGTCAGTACCAGTACTGACATATGGCACAGAAACGTGGTCTCCATGGGCCTCAAAAAGGCTTAAGATTGCTCAGCGTGCTATGAAGAAAACTATGCTTGATGTTTTTTACAAGATCGAATCAGAAATGAGGAGATTTGTTGAAAAACCAAAGTCATTGACGATAGGGAGAGACAAGGGATTAGCAAGCTGAAGTGACAGTGGGCGGGGCACACAGCTCGAAGAACTGACGGCTATTGTGGCAGAAAGGGTCTCGAGTGGAGACTACAAACTGGAAAGCGCAGCGTAGGAAGCCCCCCCCCCCCCCCCCACTAGATAGAAAGTTTGATAAAGGTCACTGGGAGCCATTGGGTACAGGCCTATCTACTAATTACACCAATCAATTAAAAGGAATTCAAAACATTAATTACATATATTGACAAATTAAAATCTAAATCACGTTATAAATCTACATTGTGAATAGGTACACAAATTATTAACATTGAAATCAATTAAAATAATACATAATAATTGATCGAGCGAAGCGAGTTCTCCAAACCAACCTGGGCAAATCGGCGTTGTATGTATGTGTGTTTGTTTGTCCGAGGATACGTTTCGAAGCCTTTATCCCATCATCATGAAATTTGGTATATAGTAGGTAGGTAGTGATGGCACAATTTTGGTGTGACTCTATGAGCTAAAAATGTTGGGAGATTGTTGAGATATTGGGGTTCAAGAGGGGTAAAAAATAACCAAAATGAGACTATCCGGTCAAATAGCAAGTTTAGTAAAAGGTCTTTGTGATTACATTTTAACCTTGTTTTTATTTTTAGTTTATATTTTGTAGTTTTTAAGTTATTAGCCATAATATAAACCGAAATTTGACATAATTCACAGGGTACACCAGTGACCCCACTGTGCTGAAATTTGGTATGCGTGTAGTTTTAGTAACACAAATATAGGCAAAAGTCTGAAATTCAGAATAACTGCAATTTCTAACAAAAAAATTAACCAAATAGACATGAACTCCTGTTACCTGTAATTTAAATGAAACTGTAGGTCAAGTAATATGGTTGTACATTTCGTGGCACTATTTTGATAGTCAAAGATTACGAATAATATTTTTTTGTTTTTATGGGAGACTCGCGAGATCTCAGTTCGGGGCGAACCACTATGTAGTACAAATAAATGTATTAAACAACACACATAAATAAAACACTAGTACAAAATTTAAAATATATCGGGGAGGCCTATGTTCAGCAGTGGATATCCTATGGCTGATATGATGTTGATGATTATTCAAAAGTGGACATACATTTTAGAAGAATAGGAAGCAAAATATTTCATATCTTAATCATTCTAAAAACTTTCAATGCTAGGATAAAAGTAAGAGAGATGTGCGCAATCTAAACTGAATCGCAAAAACACCAAAGTGGTCAACTTTGACCTACAGAGCTAATGATGACCATATAATTTTCGGTTGCGTGTTCGATTCCCGCCGCGGAACAAACTTTTGCATTATCTACAGATATTTGTTCCTAGTCTGGCCGTTTCTCTATACATATAAATATGAATTTACAAAATAAAACGTTCATAAGTATTCGATCAAGTTATTTGGTTGTCAAGCTTTGCTTAGTTTAGGGCTGGATAGCGCTGTGTGAAATGTCCAGTATTATTTATTATTATTTCCTGTAAATTAAGCGAACTCACCATACTTTACTGAATAAAATAGTGTCAAAAGTTGCACAAACACAGATTTACACTTCATAATAAATACAGCCTTAAAAATGTACTAAAGAAGGTGACCCAGTCAACTATACTGGTATACTGAATAACGTTTATGTCAAGGAAAGGTTTAATTAAATTAATAGACATACAATAGCAGGCACATACTGTTAGTTCCATCGCCTTCAGCTACGCATGATCAACATATTCTTTTTCGTTGTTGTATTGCCAATACTTGGCCAATGTAACAGCGTTATCTGTGGCGGTACACAGTCTTTATATTGTATGTTTCCTATGTATTTTTAATATTTTTTTCTATTCTTTACAATTTTTAATCGATATGTAAGTAGGTATATACTGTTCTGTTCCTGTGACAAATATTTTCTTTTACACACGTAAGTAGAATCACGTGTAAATGCGCAAATATGTTTATTGCGTAGAAAAATGCATTGGTGCACGGCTGGGACTCGAATCCACACTGGAAGTTAGGATACATCCCACTAGGCCACCAAAGCTTTACTTCTTAGTTTATTAATGAACTGTATTTTGCAAACAGTTAAAATTAATTTAATGAGAATTATGTAAAGACTTTATTTTCCATCTAGATTATTGCAATTACTTTTGTAGAATATTAATTATTTTACATCGTTTTATTACCATTAATAAACCAATTTAACCCATTAATTGTAGTTACCAAGGTTTTATTATCGCATTTAATAATCCACAATCCATGCAAAGTTGGAGATACACTGAGAGCGAGGAATCTGTAGTAAAAACGGAAGAAAAATCGTCTAAGAGCTACCCAGGCACGTACTATTCGGGTTCAATATTTTTTCAAAAGTAGACGTTTACCCTGCAATACTTTATAGATACAAACTAAAGAGCATTTAGCTTGCTTTTGGATGCCCATTTTTACAGGCATACTTGGGGGCAAGATATTTACTTCGCTTTATGAGATCGAATTAAAAATTAACAGGCTCGTACCGTTAGCTAACTAAAGTCATCAATATAGCAAGAGGGTTAGCAAGTTTGAAATTGCAATGGATGAGGTACATAGCTCATAGACGTCAGTTCTTTTCTATACCTTTGGGTCAGGTTCTTAAGAGCTTCTAGGAGCACGCATCTTCTAGAGAGCACGCAGAAAGCGCAGCGTAGGACGGCCTCTATAGATGGAAGGATGATTTAATAAAGGTTGCTTGGAGCCATTGAATGCAGGCGGCACAAGATCGGTCTCTCTAGAAATCTATGGAAACCTATAAAATAAATAAATAAATATTGCTGGACATTTCACACAGCGATATATATAGCCCCAAATTAAGCAGGGCTTGTACTATGGGAACCAGATAACTGATAGAATACTTATATACTTTTTTTTTGTAAATACATACTTATAATATATAGAAAAACACCCAGACACGGAACAAATATATGTATATCATGCAAGCATTTGTTCCGCGGCGGGAATCGAACCCGCTACCTCCTGCGTCTCAGCCGGCTATACGCCCACTGCGCCACGGAGGCAGTCAGTCTATATTGGACAGTGGACGTCCTGCGGCTGATATGATGATGATAATTTAAAGTGACCACTTTTGACCACCTGCTCTCAGTACATTATCAACTTTAGTATTACCAAGAGTTGAATAATCATTATTTAACAATTATCTTGCCATACAAACTTGTAGTTTAGCATTTTATGTAATAATGCGTCAAATTATGGAATATTGCGTTTTGAAATAATTTATCGTACTAATGACCGAATATTATAACCTAAATTAACAGAAGTCATCATCAACCAGAAATGTAAGTTTGTAGATCTAAGTTTATTATTTAACACAAGCTGCCGTCCTCGGCTTCGTACGCGTGTTTAATAAAAACTAGATGTCATATATCAAATTTAATAGAAGTCAGTTCATTTATTCCTTGGCGATAATCAAGCGCCTGACCATTAACCACTAACTTAACTGATGGTACGTGATGGTGTCGAAGATGCTCCATCTTGCTTGCTTAGAAAGAACTTGTTCACTCTGAAATAGAAGACTCCGAGATCATAGTAGTCTGGCAAAACAGATCTCCTTTAGAATTATTCATACTAGACTTTTTCCTTTCACTAGAACAAAAACAGATAGAAATGTTCTGGATTGTGTTCCGGCAGTGCAGTGGGTATTACGTTAGTTATCAATCGGGAGCGGGTTCGCTTCCGGGCACTTTCTCTCGCACTGAATCTCTGATCGGCTGGTTCACTTTAATTTATGCTATTGCTATAGCTATACCGAGGCTGTAGGCGCAAAGAAGTGCTCTATATTTTGAAATGATTTAAAAGCTAGATATATAGCAGTGGGTTCTAGAATGGTATCCAGGACTGGTCTTGCATTCCACAAATTATTTTTGAGGGTGACCACATTAACCAAACAGGTAACCGAAACAAAAACTGTCAATATATTTAAGCTTAGGTTAAAGCATTGGCTCATTGAGCAGACCTTCTATACTATACCTTCGATGAGTTCACTAGAATGAAATTATCTCAATAAGTAGGTATAAACTAATATTTAGTTCTACTACATATATACTTTGGCTTACCTTTAAATGTCTGACGTGTACCTTTCTGTATCACAATTAAACTATCTGATTGTCAGAGTGGTGAGAATTTAAAAAAATTAGGCGTCCTCATTAGCAGATCGCTGATTAGCGATATGATCGCCAATTGTATTACATCAATTTTAATTGTTTTTTTATATATTGTTTGTTATTATTATTTGGTATAGTATTTTCTATCTTTGCTCTTGTTTGGTTTTGTTTGGGTGAACTTAATCAAAATCGCGGGCCGCCAGTCGACTAAATAAGCCTAACCTATAAGCTCTATAAGTACCCAGCAGTAGATGAAGTCGAGCTGTAGAAGATGATGATGATATTTCGTAAAACTAGCTTTGTAGACGATGTACCTCGCGAACCTGCAATATATACGTATGATTTAAAATATCCATCAATTTTATAAAGCAGGTACTTGGGAAAACTCACCTTTTGATTCATTATTAAAGAAAAAGAGCTACCCTCCGTTGCGCGCAGACGGGACTCAGTTGGCAGTTGAACTGATCCGTAAAAACACGCTTGTCTCCGCGCATCGTTCGGCAGTTCTTAATTTAACTTCTAAAAGTTGTTTAATTTACGATAAAAACGCTTCCCCACGCCCCTATCCGCTACAAGCCTCTTGCTACCTGTTTCTTCCTGGCTTGGTCACAATAGATCAAGAGTAAATTTAAGATTATTAAAAACTCAGTCTACTACTAATAATACTGCACACATGACACTCGAAAACCTTTCTGCCACAACGGCCGTTAGTTCTTCGAGCTACGAGTATGTGCCCCCCCCACTTCAGCTTGCTCATCCTCTGGGCAAAGTGACATTGGTTTGTTAACGAATATCATATTTCACGACCTCAAAATAAATTTAATCTTCTTAATATATATAACAAAGTCGGGTTCGTTCGAACACTTATAACTCGAGATCGGCTGGACCGATTTTCATGGTTTTTAATTTGTTGTATTTGTCCTCGTCCCGAATAGCAGAATAACTTTTAAAATATTAGAAAAAAATCACGCAAAAAATAACTATGACGAAAATTTATTGCTCATACATAGATGCAGCTAATGATGGCCGCTTGACAATTCTACGGTTACACATTGGCAACCCGCTTCATATGCATGTCAAGGCGGTACGAAGTTCGCCGGGTCAACTAGTTGCCGAATAAAAATAATTCTCTCTTCATCTGTAGTCATGTGAAAATAAAAGACGTACCTATATATTTTTTATTCATTTATTGGATAATTATTGCATTGGGACTAAGTATAGACCTCTCTATCGCACGCTGAGTGACTTTGAGCCCTCTTATGAGGCCCATAATGAGAGACGACGTTTCTGATCGTTGTTTCTAAAAAGATCGGTAGATTTTCAATTGTAGTGTTGATGCCATAATTTAAAGGTAATTGAAAGCTACACTTTGAACGTCGTCTGAGAGACCGGGCCGGTCTAGAAATGGTGTCTTGGTATTTCCGTCACTTGAGATTTTGTCAAAACCAGCCGAGCGCATTGTCGAGGCCTAAATCAGATACCGCCACACGAACACAAAGCAATTGGTGCTATTGTTTGAGTAAGATTAGAGAGATGGTGCTGATATGCAGCAGTTAATTATTAGGAAACAAAAAAGCGACAAGTTTTTGGTGTTTTTGTTTGGTCAATGGCCTTGTGTGTAAAAAAATTAAGTCACGTTTCTTTTTTTTTTTGGCTTGTTATGTTTTTCGTAGTTTTTCCGAAAAAATTATTGTGTGATAAACTGAACAGAATTTTGGTCAAAATAATTAAAACAAACTAAACCATAATTACTGATTAAAACGGGTATTTATCGCGTAAACTAAACTAAGCAACGTCCCGATAGAGTTCAAATTTTAGCGTAGAATAAATACATTTAAGCGTACAAAGGCTTCCACTATCTAAGCTCTCTGATCCAGCTCATGCCATAATCATAATCATAGATTAGTTTGGGGCTAGATAGGGCTGTTTAAATTGTCAAGCATTTTTTTAAATTACATATTAATTTATTTGCCTTTGGAACACTTTGATTCAGTAAGTTTACACCTTACTAATAGTTTAATATTGGGGCAATTATGTTGACACAAACTAAACAAAATTTAGATTTGACATTATTTATCTCTTATCATCATTATGCAGATAAAAGGATGGCAATAACTTTAGTGACGTCAAAGCTAAGTTTAGTTTTGTGCCAACAAAATGACAACAGAGATTCTACTGATAAATAATCCTGTTAATTTCCCTCGTCAAGGTTTTCATGAAGCAATTGGCGAGACGATCGCCCTCTCTGTCTCATCACCACGCCACCTGCAGACCCTCGGCCTAGTCCAGCGCTCCGTGGACGACACAGCACACGATATGAACTTTCTCTTCACCCAGGCGATGGACAAGCTGGCCTTCTTGCCGTTCGCGCTGGTGATGGACCGCTGGAGGTGGGATGTCTTCACTGGAGATGTTAGGAAGGAACAGTATAACTGCCATTGGTGGCGCCTTAGGTAAGGAAATTATGATACAAGTTCTTTTTATTCTAGAAATGTTACATAAAATTTAATTTTAAATGTCCTTAACTGGTATCTGGTTTATTCATTAGTTGCAAGTGTGAGTAGTTAATCGACTGTGCTATGTTTTACGATGTCTTCTTCTGCCATAACAACTGATGTGTAAGTTCAATAATTGCACTTTTTAGACCTCATTTACACTGAAAACAGATTCTGCTGTCAGAAATAATATAATGTGAGTGTTCGGAGTATATTTATTTGGCGGCAATGGGCTTGCTACGTGTCACGTGTTAACTACCAAAAAAAAGTAGGCATGTATTAAACGTATAATAAAACATACAAGATTGCCTAAGAAACCTAATAATCCTAATAAGTAACTAAAAAAAACATAAACCAGTACCTACAATGTACATAAGTATAAAGTAGATTTATTTGTATTGGGTAAGTAGGCAACCTCCCAGATAACGATAGTGTTGAGTGGGGACAAAACGGGCCCCGTCACAGCCTATTTTCGTGCGTTTCATTCGGATACAAAATATCAACAGCTGGCGACGGACGTCCGGCCGAGAGACGCGTGGTGTATTTTATCGCGTTCAACACACAATTTCCTACATTTATTAAGACGCTGAACGGGATAAATTGTCCAGAAATTACGTTTTAAAATGCCTGTTCCAAACAAAACGGGATATTTATAGTGTAAAACAATTTTCATACATGATATTCTTCATTTACTGAAAAAACATTTATGTTTCAAATAATATACCATTTTGAAAAGTCACTCCTCAGTTCATGTATTTAATACTAAGTACCTGATTTTTACCTAAATGCAGGCTGTCACGTAACAGCATGTGATGCGTGCGTGACATAATAGACGTGGCCTGATGCGCAGGTTAATAGTGCGCGCAATCTTCTAGGTCGCTTAATAATGCAGGAGTTACGGCTGGTTTGATTGGTGACTGGGCATCGGTTATTACGGTTAGAGTGGCTTATCCAACATACATTTAAGAAGTATAATTAAAACAAAAATTAATAGCAGTCATCAATGTAGCTGGCAATATTTAGCGGATACATGTACAAAATGTGGGGGGGGGGGCGTCAATGGGTGAGACTAGTGCAGGATCGTGGCGGATGGCACAAACTTGGAGAGGCCTATACCCAGCAAGTGAAGTCGGGCTGTGGATGATGATGATGACATGTACAAATGGTAAATTTTAGTGCTACTATAACTAAAGTTGATAGACTGTATGCATTAATATTTTATGCCAAGCGAGTAAATTAATTCGATTTACTTCTAGCTAACAACGTTAAAAATTATACATTTCAATACAAAATATTTTTTTGTCAACCTATATTGTCCCACTGCTGGGCAAAGGTCTCCCCCAAGTCTATCCATCTATCTCTGTCCTGTGCGACACTCCACCACTCCTGCTCGAAGGCAACAAGATCGTCTCGCCAACGCTTTCTTGGCCGACCCCGACCGCGTCTTCCATCAGGGCTCCAGGTTGTGGCTAGATTAGCCCACCTATCAGGGTGCATTCTGCTAATGTGTCTCACCCAATTCCACTTGAGCCTAGCTGTTTTTTCTTCAACATCGGCAATGCCTGTCAACGAACGCAGCGTGGTGTTCCTCACTCCATCAATCCAAAAAATTATTACAAAAAAAATATTCATTCAATTACAATATGTATTTACAAATTTAAAATACATGGTGTTGTCATACCATAACGGGGGTGATTAAAAAAAGATTGTCTTAGTAGAATACAGGTAAACAATATCGGATATATTACATCTCCCTGTCTAACGCCTCTCTTCAAAGGGATCACTTTAGTACATTGGTCCTGTACTCGCATTTTTGTAATATTACTAAAATGCTCTCCATCCAAAGTTTGTTTGGAAGAAATTGCTTCTAAGCGATAAAACCGCCCATTGTACTTGTTGCTTTATGAATTTTTATTTTTAGTTTGTTTTATTCTGGTGTACATAAAGTGTTTTAATTCATTCATGAATTATAATAAGTAGGTAAGTATTAGGTGCATTCTAAAAGTTTCCAAAGTACTCTATTAGTAAGTAAACTTAACCACGTAATCAGAATGTTTCTCCACAAGTGGAACGTATTGCGGTCATTAGCCGGCCTTGACTCTCGACTCAAGTAACGGGTTCGATTCTCAAAATGAAAGCAAAAGTCGTTTTGTTGAACGTGCAACGGATCAACTGGGTGTGCTTTCGTTTGGTACTTTCATAAATACAAAGCAAAATGTATTTTATGCTTAGAAATAATACGGACCATTTTTGCAACCAAATCTAGCTTAGAGTCTAGTAAGAGTTAAGCCACGAATTAAGCGCAATTTTTAATTGCAACGTAAAAATATATTAAAAGTTTAAAGTTCTATTTTTGTTCGGTTTTCTGTTTATTTCATATACAACCTGTTTTCTTATATACGACATTAATTTCAAACACATATCTGGAATCACATTAACTGGTTTTAGAGGTGGGTTTAATATCGGTAGCTTGAATATTTATCCAGTACTCGATACATTTCCAATAAACTATTTTTAACGTAAATCGACGCCGCCTTTGCGACGATGCAGCTTAGCCAGTTTAACAGATACCTACTTACATGATGAATGAATATGGTTTGTGTACCTATTTTATACAGGCTGTTTCATTGATATTTTAGGACTTGATATTATGGTTGTTTTAAAATTCAAAATTTTCCGGTCGCTCTGTACATCTATGGGGGAGGCCTCATAGATGGTGGCGTGATGATGGTGGATATACAGCAGTGGGCGTCTTGTAGCTGATTTGATGATGACTTGTTTCGATAGGAATCAGTGCGAAGTCGGGGCAGGTCAGCTAGTATTATAAAACTTTTTTGGTCATATTTCTTATACAGAATAAAAAGGTATCAACTCTCTGCTTCTGTGACCAGCATTATCATAATTTATGCGAGATTTATAATTTACTTTTTCATTGAACTTGAACCCATAATATTGACGAACTTCGTGGTGAAGTGGGCGAAAAGCTGAGACGCAGAAGATTGCGGGTTCGAATCCCGCGGGACAAATATTTGTATGATCTACAGATTTGTTCATGGTCTGTGTGTTTAACAATATATTATAAGTGGGTGTGTATATATAAAAATTTAATGCATTCAAGTATTTAATTAGTTATCTGGAACTTATAGTAAACGTTTTGCTTAGTTTAGAGCTAGACGCGTGGCTTCGCATGCGTGTTTTGTCAATAAAAACATTACCCTCTGTCTACGCAGTCAGGTTAAAAGTAGCCTATGTCTCAATTCCGGTCATAATATATTTCTATATCAAAATTTCATCAAAATCGGAGTTACTTTTGATTCATCATCAACCTATAACAGTCCACTGCTGGACGTAGGTCTCTCCCAGGGTGTGCCATTGAGCCCGATCCTCAACTCTTCTCATCCAATCCTTGCCAGCCACAGCACGCAAATCGTCACTCCATCTAGCCGGAGGGCATCTTACACTTCGCTTGCCTAGACGTGGTCTCCACTCCGATATCGATTCTGCGGCAGATATGACCGGCCCACTGCCATTTCAGATCGCTGACCCTCTGAGCTATGTCTATCACCTTGGTTCTCTGTTGGATAACCTCGTTTCGGATTTCATCCTTCAGAGAAATCCCGAGCATAGCCCTTTCCATAGCTCACTGAGCGACTTTCAATTTGTGGACCAGTCCCACCGTAAGTCTCCACGTTTCGGCTGCATAGGTCATCACAGGTAGGATGCACTGGTTGAATACTTTCGTTTTTAGGCATTGTATTGTATTGGGTGACGAGAAGATCTGACGAAGTTTCCCAAACGCTGCCCAGCGCACCTGAATTCGCCGGTTTACTTCTTTCTCGAGATTGTATCTACCCAATCGCAGAGTCTGCCCAAGCATTCGATTACTTTTATAATGTTAGTAAGGATTTTAACCATTTTATTCAAATGTGTATCCCCTGCACTTATACACCATTATATGCTATACTTGCATCAAGCTGATGTCCATTACAAAATGCGTAAAACCGATATTACATAATAATCCATTTGTATTACCAAACCGACCAAATTTTTGACACATACATTGCGAGAACACATCTCTTGATAGACAGGAAATCTGTTGAAACTGTAATATTGCTTGTACTAATGAAGCTACAATTGCAATAAGACATTAATGTAATTGGCAATACTATGATTTTAATGATTACTTATGTTATTTGGTCTGCCTATAGTCGATACATTGTTCTAAACCAAAAAGATTGCCAAATCAAAGATAAAGTTTGGCATAGACGTATCTTGAAAATAATTACGTGTTCAGTCTCCGCTACGTCACATAAGGGATATAAGAAAATTGGCGAGCTTACCTCAAACAAAGCTCTTCTTAATTATACAGTCAGACGACTGTAAATCTTAATTACAAAGTACAAATCCAAATAGAAAGCCAGGAAGACATAAGTAAACTCTGCATATATTATTCTTCAATACGCCTGCATATTATTATTAAACAGGTATTTATCGTGTACTAGCTCCTGCTAGCGGCTTCGCACGCGTTATTTGTCAATATAAAGTAGCCTATGTTAAAATCCAGGTACCAACACACCAAATTTCATCGAAATCTGACGTAATTGAGTACCAAACAAACAAACATCCAATCTTTCACATTTATAATATTAGTATGATAACAACAATAACAATACAATACAAAAACAAGATACTTAAAAACAGCAACATAAAACATTGACATGATATAATTACTTATTCTTAATCTTGTCTTAATTTTGTACTTCTTTAAGACATTGTAATTAATATAACTTCAAATATAATTTAAATTGCATGCTTAGACAAGCGAAATATGTAAGCGACCACCTCTGTGACGCAGTGGGTGAATAGCCGGCTGAGACGCAGCAGGTAGCGGGTTCGATTCCCACCGCGGAACAAATGTTTGTATGATTTACAGATGTGTTCTGGGTCTGGATGTTTTTCTATGTATTATAAGTATGTATTTACAAAAAAAAATAGAAGTATATACGTATTCTATCAGTTATCTGGTTCCCATAGTACAAGCTATGCTTAGTTTGGGGCTAGATAGCGCTGTGTGAAATGTCCAGCCATATTTATTTTTATTATTATTATTTTATGTTGAACCTAAACTAAAATTGACATCTTGTAATTTAAGCATTTTTCATGCAATTAATTTTCAACAATAACAATTAATTCATTTAATTTCAACAAAATGTATAATGGACGGCCACTTAATGCGATTAATTCCAGAGAACCATTATGTAAAGATACCTTTGTTATAATCCCGAGGTTTTGACTAGAAAAGTACTTTATCGCCTTCTGATTTTAACAGTTATTTTGTCTACAGGGAACAATACCAAGGAATCAAACCTCCTGTACTACGATCTGAGCTGGACTTCGACCCTGGCTCGAAGTACCACGTGCCTGCCAACATCCCGTACATAAGGTCAGTTTCTTTATAAACTAACATAGTCAGGGAGACCCAGTTATATTCTGGGTATGAGGGGGGGGGGGGGGCAAACATGGATGCTTCGCCCAGATGTCAAGTTCAGGGGGTGCCAAATTCCAAAGCCCCCCTCAGTAAAATTACGATAAAAGCCTCTGTAAGGTGATCTGAATCTTTCCAATAGATTGGTTTATTCAAGCACTTTCATGGTCAGTCACTGGTTCTATGAAGTCTGGCTAGGAAATAAAGATACGATGAATAAACAGGTACCAATATTGATTGACAGAAATAAAAATGACCCGTAGAATAGTGTCAACATGAAATTACATTATTGACAAAAGCCTTCCTTATTTTTTTGTTAAAACAGGTTAAAGGTATACAAACGTCTTCCTCCGCAAAACCACTTAGTGAACACATTTGGTATTTATGATAGCATTAGACAATCCTTGATTTTTAACTTCGGGAAGTTGAAACGTAGTTCTATTTTCAAGATACCTTAGGAGAACAATACAACGAATAATGACCATGACATTAATTTATCATGACAAGCGAGAGCCTTCCAAATTTTTTGGGAGAATTTAGGCAATAGTGCAATGCCATTCTCGTAATTTTAAATTCACTCAATTTCCAGTCACATGAATACATAGGTATTTAATAGTAGATTATTAAACGAGGGATAAAGCAGTCTTGCTTGCGTCACGGGCGCTATTAAATCCCGAACATAACGACGGATTCTAGAGTTAACTCACGAGCGGAGCAAGGGAGTTACTAAAATACATGTGTTTATTTACTTCTATATATATATATAAACATAAATGCACTTAGTTATGACAATTAAACAAGAATTTGATGTCAAATTTGAAATTTTAATAAACAATGCCAACAACTTTATTAATATTAATACGTCAGACGCAACGGACTATTGACACCAAAAAGTATGAGTAGTTCGGTCAACCGGACTAACAATCGAACTTCTTGAATACGATTAGATTAAATTACAAGAATCGGCTTTCCAATGAGGCTTCTGTAGGCAACCATACCAGTACATACATTAAGGGCCATTACTTAAACATTTGAATAACCATTTTTTGACGGATTATGTGAATGTTTCCACTGTTACTTTCAAAAGTACATTGCGTTTTAACTTAATCAAAAATTACATTTCTTCATTACTTCGCCAACCCTTATTAAACTAGTATAAGTAAAACAGGTTATTAACATAACTAAATTTATAACTTGATCCAAGATGGATATGATCCAACATGAAGACTTAGAATCTTGCGTTGATAATTACGTAAGCTTACGTAAGGTAATGTGGTTCTCTTAACGAGTGTGGTTATGAAGGAAACGTAGAGTAATAAATAGGCGCTTGATAGGCGTAAGTCAAGTATTTTTACAGTCTTATATATGTTTTACTAGCTGTTGCCCGCTACTTCGTACGCGGTAAGCTACTACATGTGTAGGTAACCTAGAAATAAAGCTCAACTCGCTGTTGCAACTTGAATTAACATTTCATTTTTATCTTATGGGACCTGATTTATGGGATAAAAAGTAGCTTATGGGTTAAACCAGGTTATAATCTACGTACATACTAAATTTTATTAAAATCGGTTCAGTCGTTACGACGTGATTAAGTAACATACCAACGAACATCCAAACTTTTAAGTTTGGATGTGTGGTTTATTTATTTGTTTGTTTGTTACTCAATCAAGTCGTAATGGCTGGACCGATTTCGATGAAATTTGGTGTGTTGATAAATTTTGACCTAGATTCAAACATAGGCTACTTTTTGATGACAATAACGCGTACAAAGCCGCTGGCGGAAGCTAATCTGGTATAAATATATACGAGTAAGCTGACACTCAGGGCGACTTGCGCAACGATGCTTAAACGTATTTAGTGGCTAAATATGATTTAGAGAGTTGTCAAAACATACAAATACGTCAAATTTAAACATGTTTATCCGCTAAATACGTTTAGGGATCGATGCGCAAGCCGGGCTCAGTTTACTACTTTTGATTGGATTGTGCTTTGCTAGCAACGCAGTATTATGACAACAAGCTCTTTATAATGGAGACGTAATGATTAAACTGTTTACAAAATATTTTTTTTTCTTTAATATGAACAAAATACCTCATTATCCGATAACAGTAGATATTTAATATTTGGCGCGATTCTTCCATTCCAATTATTTCACCAAAGTAAAGTTAAAAAATTATTTGTCTTCAACACATCTAGTACGTGTTTTGTCTCGTTTTTCCTATTATAACGATATTATTGTTCAAATATCATCTATCATCATCATCATCATCCTCGTCCTCCTGATCATAATCATATTAGCCATATACATTTCTATAACAACCAATCAACCCACAAATCCTCTTCATCCAAAGGTGTCTCGCAGAAATCGCTTCAAAGCGATAAGACTGCCCATTGTACGATTTGCTTTGGGTTTTCTATTTTGTTTGTAATTTTTTTATGGTGTACAATAAAGTATTTTCAATCTTTCGTGTGTGGCCTCCATTCCAGCAACCATTTCAATTCATTTTTTTATATTCCAACATTATGATTAGATATTATGATTTACAGCCATATAAAAATAAAACAGATAAACAAAATGAAACACATAAACAAAAACACAGAAACAAATACAAAAACAAAAATGATACAAAATGTCGACCTCCGTGGTGCAGTGAGCGAATAGCCGGCTGAGACGCAGGAGGTAGCGGGTTTGATTCCCGCCGCGGAACAAAATGTTTGCATGATTTACAGATATTTGTTCCGGGTCTGGTTATTTCTCTATATATTATAAGTATGTATTTACAAAAAAAATGTATATAAGTATGGTAACAGTTATTTGGTTCCCATAGGTCTGCTTAGTTTGGGACTAGATAGCGCTGTGTGAAATGTTCCGCAATATTTATTTATTATTAAAAAGACAGCGAAATAGCTCTGGGTCAATAGAGCACATAGTGCACTTTTTACCAGAACTTCATAGAAACACAATCGCTGTCCATCCTATCAGCTGAAACTGTCAGGTACCAACTTGTCTATGATTGGCATTTATGCTTTTTATTACTCCCAGACAGGAAACTGCGATCAGTTTTACCCATTTGTGTTACTGGTGTAACAAGATATTCACATCTGATCCAATTACTTAGTCATTTACTCTTATGTAATGTATAAAAATGTGGATTAAGATGGGCTTGAAACAGGCTGATTCAGGTTAGGAGACTACTTCGTTTTAGTACAGAAATTATCACCGTGAGTTTTTTTTTATCTCTACTAAGTGTCACTACTAAAGTTAGCATGCTTATTTAGGCTAAAAATGTCTAAAATGGCTAGTTGAATCAATAACAAAACTAAACAAAGTAAAATCCGGAATAGTGAAAAACCCTAAACTTCCTCAAACACATCTTAAATATATAAAAAAAAGTCGGGTTAGTTACACCATTTATAACTAAAGAACGGCTGTACCGATTTCTATAAAGTTTGGTATATAAGTAGATTATGATCGGGATTAACACATAGACTATTTTTTTTTTATCCGACTGTGCGGAAAGAGGGTAATGGTTTTATTGATAAACAACGCGAGCGAAGCCGAGGACGGGTCAGCTAGTTTTTCATATAAAAGACATAAACGCGCTCGTCTTGTACTATCAAATTTATAACAACAAAGTTTTATATATAATTCTAATTTCTATTTAGCATTATTTTGAGAAAAAAATGAACGATTATTTTGAAATCTTTAGGAATGTATTTTATTTATATTCGTTTTTATGATCTCTTCCGACGTTTCCTTGTTTTGAGGTGTCGAAAGCATGCGTGCAGCGTTTTTATTATTCATGAAAGAGTGTGCGTGCATTGAGAAAGATTTTAATGTTTTGACCAATTTATTATAACAACGGCCTGGTTTATGTCCGCTTGTCTGTTTTCTCCTTCGTTAGAAACTGTCGAGAATTGAGAAAGGTCAACTCTGACTTGTGCTTTTTATGTTGCAGCTTATTTATCTTTAGAAACATATTTAATAAAGATTAGACCACAAAAAAAGTAAAACACTGATAAGTTTAAAAAATTCCTTATCAATTTTTGTTTAGCACTTTTGTCAGTGTTTAGCGGGTGTTTAACGTTTTTGTAGTAAGACGCTAGTAGTTGAGGTTAAACATAATTTTGATTTATGGAAAAATATTATGTGAAGTAAAATTATTTATAAAACAATTAATTTTTTATGTATTTTAGAAGTAAGTATATATATTTTTCTAGCTAAATTAATATTAATAATATTTATTTGTGTTGTCGATGAGATGATGGAATTGTCTATACTCATGATTTTTACGATTACTAATGCTTTTTAGAGTTTCAATTAAAAGCTTCGGTAACCGCTTACCCTACTGATATAAAAAAGTACCTTAATCCAGCGATTTGTTTGTGTACAGTATTTGAGCCTGCCTTTTACTGAATCGTAATATGGCCGGAAGTTTACTAATGTTAAAATAACGCTACGACACAGATTTACAATTAATTTTATTATTAATTATTCATTTGTTACGTTATTGAGTATCATACTTTTCTGTATAAACTTTCGCATTTATGATAAGTAGAACAGACATTGTGTATTTATCTCATAATTGTCATCATCAAAGCAAGCTCCAATTACAAACCACTAGGTACAAGCTCCACTTAAACGTTACAACGATCCAGTTTCTATAATACTAAAGAAAAAGAGCAGATAACAATATTTATCACGAATTTTAATACTTTCGTTACTATTTACAATAATCACGTACATTAACCAGTCGGTACATAACAAACTAACACGAGATAACAGTTAAAGCTAGGATTGAGAGATCAGTCAGTGATGATGATGATAATCGTGGCTTTCGTGATGATCTTCGTGTTGATGGTGATGATGATCCTTGATGATTGGTACCGGTACCTTTACCGAGTACGGTACGTGTTTCTCGACGTGGTAAGGTACGTGTTTATCGATGTGGACTGGGTAAGGTCTGTCCACGGGGACTTTGACAGGAATAGGAACTTTCTTCTCTACTGGGTACGGGATGACCTTTTCAACTGGGTACGGGTGAGGTACTGGTACTTTAACATGGTACGGTACGGGTTTGTCGACGTGTACGGGCACTGGGTTGTCAACGTAGACCTTCACAGGGTAGGGTACTTCCTTCTCTACCTTGTAGGGTACCTTTTTCTCGACGTGAACTGGAACGGGCTTGTCTACATGTACTGGGACGGGGTGATCGACATGGACCTGCACTGGGTAGTGGATGGTCTTTTCGACGGGGTAGGGCACATAAACCTTGACTGGTACCTTGACGGGGAAGGGTACTTTCTTCTCCACGGGGTAAGGGTGGGGCACGCGCACTTCCACGGGCACTGGAATATGTTTCTCAACTGGGTACGGCACTTTTTCGTAAACCCTGTACGGTACTGGGTTGTCCACGTGCACTTTCACAGCATAAGGGACGTGTTTGGTGACTGGGTAAGGTTGTTTGATGTATTCGGGCACCTTGATTGTTTCCTTGACGGGGAAGTGAACAGTTTTGTAGACCGGGTAAGGTTGAGGTACCGGGACCTTTACCGGGTAGGGTACTTTCTTTTCTACGGGGTAAGGTACATGTTTTTCAACTGGGTATGGAACTGGCACTTTTTTAATGGTAGTGATGGTTTTGTGAACTTCGTGGTGTGAATGTTCATGTCCTCCATTTTCTTGGCCTCCGTAACCCCCGTGGTCGCCGCCATAACCTCCTTGGTCACCGCCATAACCTCCTTGGTCACCGCCATAACCTCCGTGGTCGCCACCATAACCTCCCTGGTCGCCACCATAACCTCCCTGGTCGCCACCATGTCCTTCGCTGATTTCCACATGCCCTTGGCTCTCCTCGTGGCCACCAAAGTCTCCGTAGTACTCCGAGAGTCCTCGTTTGTCCTGTTTCTTCTCCACTACAGGTTGTTCTTCAGCCTTGTTGTTCTTCTCAGCCTTTTCCTCTGCCGTGGCCAGGCTTATAGCCACGGCCAGGACAAAGCAGGACCTCTAAAAGTGAAAAAAAAACATGTATGAATGAGTTGTACGGTACTACACTACTACTAAACTAATAAGTAAGTTTTATTTTCAAGTAAATGGGTTTGAGTCAGCTCAATAGTTTACGATAAATTATATATTTTATAAGTTTACGATGAATTAGTATGGGTACAAATAATTCTCATACATTTTAATCTTCATTAATCGTTATTCAAATTTTAACGAGGCTATCAAATCTGGAATACAGATATTAAATTCTACGTAAAGTATATCTACTTGCAATTAGAATTAATGTAAGACAAAAAACAATCAAATCACTCTTTCAATCAATATTTTCAACAATATTTCATACACTTTCACAATCTTTCAAACAAACTTTTCACAATAAACTTTTAGCTCTTCACAAACTTTCAAAAACCTTTTCACTATTATTCACTTTTTCAAATATTTCAAGTACTTTTAATAATTATTTGTCATATTATCACAAAGCTTTATCACATAAGTACTAACCAATAGCTTCATTTCGCTTTCCTAGTACAGCGAATTGCTTCGGAGTGTGCCGTACAATGCGCTCGCGCAGGTTTTATACTGTGTGTATGTGGTACCGTGTGCACGTGTTGAAAATACTTTCGCCCGCTTTTTGCTATGTGTGCGTGAAGATGGGTTCACTGTCAGTTTTTGGGTCATACGACTTGATTTGGGGGAGACCTTTGCACATAAATGGGACGAAATAGGTTAATAAAAAACAGGTCTTGATGGATTGTACACTGGTGTTTTATTACAAAAAATTTGATGTAAAACGATGTAAAACGGTAGAAAAAGTAGGTTGTGTTGTACAATACGTAGGGTATGTTATGGTGAAATAGTTGTAGCCTTATGAATAGGGTTGTAAAATTACTTATATCTGTTTTTGGGGTAGGAGTTGAGGATAATAATCCCATAGATATCCAAAGTGACTTTGTGCGGCCTGCAACCAAAGGATTTGGTAGATATTTACTGAGAACGATCATATGATCCATTCATAGCGATGTAATTTTGCAGCGATTGTTTTATTATAATGGAGCATCTCTATTGTTTCACCAGGTTTCATCATTTTAAAGACATCATAATAACAATGTTGCATCTCTACTTAGTCTTATCGTTACTATATATTCTTACCGGGTACACTCATCCCTCACACTAGAATTCCTTGTAACACAGCATTAGAATACCATGTCTCTAGTATATGTCAGTCCATTCCATCCAAAGGTTGTCTGGTAGAGATCGCTATTTACCGACAAGACCGCCAATTGTATCACATAAACTTACGTTGTTCCTATTTAATTGTCTTGTTTTATGGTGTGTAATAAATAAAGTATTTTCTACTCCGTTCTACTTCATCCAAAAAATTACGTCAAAGCAAAGACTTCCTATTGTATATTTAGCTTTTTTTTTCTAAATATAAAAATTAAACTAATGGCCAAAAACCACTACAGAATGGGTTCCAAACGGGCAGCGGCCTCGTGGTAGACCCAGGCGGAGATGGAGGGATGAACTGGATGCATACCAGAAAGAGTGGCCCCAATTAGCCGATAACCGGGATTCGTGGAAGGAGGGAAGGGAGGCCTTGGCCTGCAGTGGGACTCTACGGGCTAATAATAATAATAATAAAAATTTAATGGAATTTTTACACCAATATCGAAAATTTTGGCAGCTCTTGTAAAAAAATTGTTCCGACACGGGTACCTAATCCGTAAATGAAGTCGTAATCAGCAAGTGACTTACTACTCGTAATTTTAACATTTTGTTAAACTCGTCTAGTAGTCACTAGTCAGTATCTCATTTTAATATTAATGCAACAGAACTTTCACGGATATCTAGATGATCATATAATATCATACAATTAAACGGATCAGCACGTAATATTGATAATTCATGGTAACCTCATGATTTAAGCTGGCCATACACGAGCACTCCACTCGACAACATTGCACGTGAACACTCCAATAAACTCCAAAAATCGTCTGTGTGTGCGGAATCACGTGGATTGCGTAGAGTGATAAGAATTTTTTGATATCCAATCATTTCAAAATACGACGTTCCTCACTCGTCTCCACTCCACGAAGCGCTCACTTTTCTGTGTCATTTCTAGCACAAGCACGTAGGTAATTGAATTGATTTGTTATTATTAATTGATTTCATCATCATCATCATCGTCAGCCCTTCTCATCCCACTGCTGAGCATAGGCCTCTCTTCGTTGTCGCCATTCGCCTCTACCCTGCGCTGTTCTAACCCACATACGACCTGCGATTTTTATACTTCTGTATTCTTTATTGTACACAAATAGATTTATAGACAAAAAACAGCTTAACTATAATAGGAGTTTTCTTCCAGCAAGCCTTTGAAGATAGAGATAGTTGTAATGTCACCGACCCATCTTGCTAATCATCCTCAATTGATTTACTTATATTCAATATGTTTTTAATATCTCTTGAATTTTATTTTATTTTAAATTTTCCATTCCGTTTTATTTTTTGTTTATTATTTTATTACATTTCACTTTTGAATTTTAAATTTTACTGAAATGTTACTATAATTTTGTATATTTTTTGATCTGGCATGGGCCTAATTTGTATTTGTAATTATTACTTATATGTTTTATGTATCCTATGGACGTTGTCTGAAATAAATGATTCTATTCTATTCTGTGACCGATAAAACGATCCAATAAATACAATTCGTGGCCTGTTGGCAGCGCGCAGTCGTCGGAAATAGTCGGAATAGGCAGTGCATACATAACACAGGTATAAAAAAATCTGATTCTGAATATTTTACACAGCTAGACCCAAACTGGGTAAAGCTTGCACTGTTTTTTCTGCCGACTGTTTTCCCAATGCGCCACGGAGGTCATCAATCTCAAAGGTTATAATTATGGCATACATTTGGAGTGTTCGTGTGTAGGCTCGTCTTTTGACTATGATTCCACCGCACTCCACGCCACGCGGAGTGATGGAAATGGATTGCTCGTGTATGGCCAGCTTTAGCTCCGTTGAATAATTTAGTTTACATCATACGAGTTCCTATTAACTTTTATGCTTGCGTCTAATTACTGTTTATAAACGGGCAGTTGAGACGAGCTGACGATATTCTTATAAATTTTAAATAATTATCTTCACCTTTAATTGGTAAAGGCCTTAAGGTCATAAAAGAATCATTAAAAATAATGATAAACAAAAACCCAACTACAAAACAAACTTAAAAGTGGTAAAAAAACGTTAACAAACTAATAATCGCAGGTATTACGCAGGTGATACACCCTTAACACATTTGGTCAAACGTTGGGTCACGGAGGAACAGGAGCTACATTAACGTTTCAAAGTGATCCTTGTAATATCATGAATAGAATATGAATAAATTATATAGAATATTGAAGATTGCCAGCCCTAAGACTTTGAAATAGAGCTCAGAGCCCGGCTCGGCTCGTGATTCCGAACTTATTAATCCGAATCTATATTAAAGTAAAGCTTTTTGACAGTGCTTCTTTGATGAAAAACATATGTTATATTAATTTTTTTTTAATAATTTCTGAGCTAGATTTTGACCATGATCTCGCCTGATGGTAAGCGACGATGCAGTCTACGATGGAACAGGCTTGTATAGATTTAATGTGTTATCCGATGCTTGCGGCATCCATTCAGGTTACCATACTATGCAAAAGTAAAAAAAAGGCAAATCCATGTACTAAAGCTACCAAACAATATGCCTACCTATAATAAAGTTAGATAAAAAAAAATCAATAAATTTTATTAGGTGCATTATTTTCATGGTCAGTGGTAACTGTCGCAATAGAAACAAAACTGCATGTACGAGTATTGTGATTAAATGTTACCTAAGCACGATATTATGTAATCGTAGTTATATTGGCTGTTATAGGCAGAAATAACCAATTCCATAAAGCGGGATGGGCTTGTTCCATGATCTAAAAAAATCCATGAAAAATATAGTTCGGCCACCAATATTTGTAGAAAATAAGTTAACCCGCCACGACATCACATGGATTTAAAAAATATGTAATGATCTTATGTTCATACAAAAGTGTAATACAAAAAAACACTTTTAGTTATTCCAGGATTAAAAAATTTCCCGGAAAATTTTCCAAAATGTTCTTTCATACAAACCTTCTTCTGAAAATTTCGAACTCAACAAAAATTATCAGCCTAATCGGTCGAGCCGTTCTCAAGTGAGAATTTTTCATATATACCTACTCGTATAAGTACAATAACTTTGTCAGCAGAGATTGAAGCTATTGTGTTTCAGTTGGGGCCTCGCCCAAAGCGTAACAGAAGCACACATAAATATCAAATAAGCACTAATTAATGCTTACTCGATACATCAATAAATAAATTAAAATATAAATAAATATGGCTGGATATTTTACACAGCGCTATCTAGCCCCAAACTAAGCAGAGCTTGTACTATGGGAACCAGATAACTGATAGAATACTTATATGCATTTTTTTTTGTATATACATACTTATAATATATAGAAAAACATCCAGACCCGGAACAAATATCTGTAAATCATACAAACATTTGTTCCTCGGTGGGAATCGAACCCGCTACCTCCTGCGTCTTAGCCGGCTATTCGTCCACTGCGCCACGGAGGTCGTCAATAATAATGTTCAATAATTATTTGATTACATTTAAAATCAACCCAAAAATTACGGAATAAACGGGATTAGAACCCGCGACCTCGCTCATGACGCGGGGATGTCAAACTATGAGCACAAAATAGATAGGTGTAGAAGTTAAGCTTAGTACCACGAGCGGTAACAGACGCACCCACACATAGACGCACGCGCACGGATGTCAGATCAAGTCAATCATAATTTGTGTGGCATTATTTGTTAGCTGGTTGTGAATTTACTTCTGATAAATTACGTTAAGATATTTACGTGACAATAAACAAACGTTATTATCAAAATCGTTTTATATTTGGCTGTAGAAATTTGTAGGTGCCAGACTACGATCGAGCGTAGGTAATTAAAATCAAAGTCCGCCCGAACTTTACTTCTGCACTATCTGTTTTGTGTTCCTTAATTACCTCGTCCAATGCGAATTTATTTAATTCACAGCTCAAAGCGCCAATACTGTGCCGTAATTTTTGACTATCAAGTTAAAATAAAAATTATTAGTTTTCCCCTGAACTCTTGCGAGGTCCTTTCATAGTCGCTTTGCCTCTTATATCTCAAAAACTACCCCTCTCATTCAAAAACTCCCGAGACAATCCAATTTATGATATATTCTCCTTTAGCGAATTTTCCACATCACATCCTACATTATGACACTTAACCTGGCACAGGCCTAAAACAAATTTACAGGAGGAGTTTTAATCCAAACTGTTTACTAAACCCTGTCGCAAAAAGAGGGATGTTATAAGTTGTCTGTCTGTCTGTAACATCGTAGTTCTCAAACGGATGGACCGATTCGAACGCGATTTTTTTAATATAAAGCTAATTTTACTGGGGTGGTTCTTAGCTATGTCAGTTTACAACCTCCGACGCAAAAAGAAGGTTGGCAGTTTGCTAAATTATATAAAAAGTAGCCGAAGGCACTTCGCACGCGTGATATGTCAATAAAAACATTACCCTCTCCTCCCCTCCCTGTGCAGTCTGATAAAAAGTAGCCTATATCACAATCCCGGTCATAATCTATCTTTAGACCAAATTTCATCAAAATCCGTAGTCGTTCTTAAGTTATGGCGTGACCAAGGGAAACAGGGATTCATTTTTATATATAAAAAAGAAGATTCACTTAATTACTGATTTAAACGGGTATTTATCGCGTATGTACCTTTTTTATTTGTTTGGGATGACAAACAAAAAGGTACATACGGGATAAATACCCATTTAAATCAGTAATTATATACAGTGATTACGAACTTGTCTTGTTGTTAAGAAACTGTGATATAACAAGATTTAATATATTTAAGTAATTCTAAGTTCTTTGCTCTACTAAGCTCAAACACGTAAGCGGAAGGACTTTAGATTCCATGTGTATTTTTATTGACCTCTTAGTACCGCGCTTAGAATGCTAAGAAGCGCTTAGAATATATTTTGTTGTAATCTTAGTTTATTGACCTATTAAGAGACAAGTGTTGCAAGATGGTATTAAGTGTACTTGTGTGCTTGCAAAGTTATTATTCCTCCATGTTTAGATGGACAAATAATCAAGGTAGGTCAACGCAGAGCCAAGCAAACAAAGACAATGTTACCTGCAAATAATCGAAAAACAACAAATACCCAGTTAAAAATTAAACACGAGGATCTAAAGATGATGGTGGGATCATCACAGGACACTGCGAACTTAACCATCACCTCTTGAAGACCGGGGCCACGGACAGTGGGCTTTGTCTGCAGGAGCTCATCAAATCCTCATCCACTAGCACCACAACAACATCCACGGGGATCTTGGAAAGTTGCATCTATAACCCAAAATCCTGCTCCGTTACTTTTTTTTTTTAATTATAGGCTTGCGTTTGACCACTATCTCGCCTGATGGTAAGCGATGATGCAGTCTACGATGGTACACGCTTGCCTAGAAGAAACCTATTCACTCGTGACTTGAAGATCCCTAGGTTGTAGTTATCAGGAAACACAGACTCAGGCAAGGCGTTCCACTCCTTGGCGGTGCGCACTTCAAGGAGTTAGGATGGCTAGGGTCAGGTTAGAAGGGGGGTAATGCACAATACACTCCTATGCGGGACGTCAGTGCAGATCTTATTACCCTAGAATTAGAATTAGTCAAGGTAGCAGCTTCGAGAAAGTTCAGTCGACGAGTCCAACTCGGCTGCGCAGTGTTCGGGATACTTCGAGACGTCTTCTAGTCTAAAATACATCAGTGTCGTAAGACGAAAGATCAGTGTGTGTTAGCAGTGATGACGTATAAATAATAAATAAATAAATATTGCTGGACATTTTATACAACGCTCTCTAGCCCCAAACTAAGCAGAGCTTGTACTATGGGAACTAGTTAACTGATAGAATGCTTAATATACTTTTTTTTTTGTAAATACATATTTATAACTCATAGAAAATCATCCAGACCCGGAAAAAATATCTGTAGATCATGCAAATATTTGTTCTATGGTGGGAATTGAACCTGCTACCTCCTGCGTCTTAGCTATTCGCCCACTGCGCCACGGAAGTCATATGGTTGAGAAACGTGTTCTTTCACTATAGGCCTACTAAGACGGCTCAAGGTTGCTACGGAGAGAGCTATAACTTGGTGTTTCTCTACGAGATAGAATCAGAAGTGAGAAGATTCGTAGACGAACCAAAGTCACTGAGATTGACGGTGACTAACAAAGCACAATGGATTAGCAAGCTGAAGTGGCAATGCGCAGGGCACATAGCTTGAAGACCTGACGACCGTTGGGGCATAAAGGTACTCAAGTGGAGACCATGCACTGGAGAGCGCAGCATAGAATGCCCCCCCCCCCACACCATGGAAAAAAGACCTGATAAAGGTTGCTGGGAGCCGTTGGGTGCATTCCGCACAAGATTGGTCGCTCTAGAAATCTATGGGGGACGCCTATGTTCAGCAGTGGACGTGCTTTGGCTGATGCGAAAATGAGTTCGTTTATTTGTTTGTTACGCTTTCAGACTGAACCAATTTCGATAAAATTTGGTATAAAGAAAGGTTATGACTTGGTGTGAGTCATTTTATTTTTAAATTATAGGCTAGCATTTTACCACTATCTCGCTTGACTTTTTACGAGGACAACTTTTTACTGTCAAACCATGTGTGTAAAGCCGCAAACAGAAGCTAGTTGTAAATAAAATTGCAAATAATAAACCAATAGCCATGGCACACTTCGATACTTACCATTCGAGTGTCAAACCCTCACCTCCAATATAGCAACTCGCAACATAACCACTCTACATTCTCTCTACAAAAGTAACTCACATAATCTGTCGTCCGCCAACTCGTGTGTAATGTAATTACAATATTACATACTCGTAATGAAGTAACGCTTGCGCATAATCAGATCTAGATCTTGCATATAAAACAATACAAATAAAACTATTTGACGACCTCGCGCAGTGGGCGAGTCTGGTTGCGGGTCCGATTCCCATCGCGGAACAAATGTTTGCATGATCTACAGATATTTGTACCGGGCCTGGTTGTTTCTCTATATATTATAAGTATATATTTACAAAAAGTATTTAAGTATTCCATCAGCTATCTCTTGTGCTGTGTGAAATGTCCAGCAATATTTATTTATTTAAACAGTCTGCCTAGAGGGGAACCCACGTGAGCTTAATAGTCTATACCAGTGGGGCTATTTTAAAACGTTGGAAAACTGTCGGACCAATCCGACAGCTTTCCGACGTTTTAAAATAGCCACGCAGGTGACCCGTCAAGGATCACATACGCCAACTTATTTTTGTATGGTTGTGGTGCCTGACCGATTAACTATGAACACATTTATGTACATTACTAGCTAACGCACCCGTGGCTTAGCACGCTGAAATTTCCCGTTCCCGTGGGAACTTCGGTATAAAAAACTAAATAAAACACGCATGCCAAAGTGACGCGTCATGTTACGACTTCACGTCAATGAACGACGATTAAATTATACGGATATTGTACATACAAAAATACTAAAATCGCAATTAAAAAAGGGGGTACGGGTAGAAGGGTGAAAAATACTTTACGACCTATTCTCATACCTACCAAATGTATAAACAAAATTCAATAAAATCGGTCAAATTGTACGACCACACGACGTGACACGAGATGTTTATATATAAAAAAAAATTAGAAGATATACATATATGTAACTTTTGAAACTATCATGATTATGAACACTATTTTCAATAAAAATGGGATATTTACCATGATTTGTGACTTTTTGAGTATCCCGATATTTCGACGCAGTTGCATGCGTGAATGTATTGTAGTTATTACATTAACGTACTATGGAGAGGTTTATACTTGGTATTTTTTTACTAAATCGAATCAGAAATTAGGAGATTCATAGGCGAACTAAAGCTATTGACATGGCACAGATGATAAGCAAGCTTAAGTACTGCCCCAGTGGGCGAATTGACGGCTATTGGGGCAGTAATGTTCTTGAGTGGAGTGCACGCACTGGAAAGCGCAACAGATGAAACTCGATAGAAAGATGAACTAATAAATGTTTTTGGAAACCGTAGGGCGCACCAGTGACCCCGCAGTGCTGAGATTTGGTATTCGTGTAGCTTTAGTAACACAAATATAGGAAAAAGTCTGAAATTCAGAATAACTGTAATTTCTACCCCTTTAAGGTGTTAACCAATTAACATGAACTCCCGTTACTTGTAATTTGAATGAAACTGTAGGTCAAGTGATTGATTGTTTATTTCGTGGCACTATTTTATTAGTCAAATATTTATAATTTATTTAAAAAAAAGTCAAATAATAAGGTCGGCTTGCACAATGACCCCTAAACGTATTTAGCGACTAAACATGTTAAAATTTGGCATATTTGTATAATTTGTCAACTCCATAAATCATATTTAGCCACCTAATACGTTAGGTTTGTTTTTTGGGTGACTCGAGAGATCGCAGTTCGGGGCGAACCACTAGCTATTCTAATTCGAGATTCATAGATATTAGCATGAGCGAAGTCGTCTTGGCTACATAATGTTTAACATAACAACGTAAACCACCATTTTTATATACTTTCCTGTAAGAGTAGAATTAATATCGAATTCCGCCAGTCAGATATGATTCACTTCCCAATCTCGTATTACCTGATTTCCTTGCCTCATTGCGCTGTTACTTCGTTGGATAATCTTTAGCCGTAATAAGAACCGTTACAATTAATAGTAGATATTAATTTATTTTCCTTCAAGCTGATTATTATTACGGATTAAAAAATGGTAGTGGAACATAAAAATATGGTTTATATAACGGCAGTACTATACGTGTTTTGTTATGTACGACATTAAATGAAACACGGATCGGTCTAATAGCTAAAATAGGATTTTTTTCAAATTCATTACCATTTGCCGGCCCTCACTGCAGATAATACCTTTAAGCACTATCATATATAGTTTTAAGACCTTATTTTGTAACATCAGTAAATAATATATGACTTATAAGAAAATTTTAAATTTTCAAACAACCTTCATATCAAGTCCTAAAATATCAATGAAACATCCTGTTTAAAATAGATAAATAAATCATATTCATTCATCATGTTAGTACGTCTAGGTACCGTTAAACTGACTAAGCGGCATCGTCGCAAAGGCGCCGACAATTTACGTTAAAAAAATTTATTGGAAATGTATCGATTCCAGTAATCGATATAAATATTCATCGACATCTAAAATCAGTTAATACGATTCCGGATGTGTGTTTTAAAAAAATGTACCACATAACAAAACAGGTTATATAGGAGACGTGACTCTGCTCCGTAGCAAATGGGTAAGTTGGTGAATAGCAAAAAGTATTAATTTCTGTTTAACAACTCGCTCAAATGTTTCGTTGTTTTTGATGTAAGTGATGCGTAAAGTCAGCAACTTTAAAGTAAGGTTCTGAATAATTATTATCATTATCATATCAGCCATAAGACGTTCATTGCTGAGCTAGTCGGGGACCATCCTACGCTGGGCTTTCCAGTGTGTGGTCTCCAAGAACCTTTCTGCCTCAACGGCCGTTATTTCTAAGAGCTATTTTCCCCGCCCTCGCAAGGTTATAAATCACGAATACGGAAATGAATGGTAAGAAGTATCAATAAGTATTATTGAAAAATTATTCATCACATTGACTCCTAAATTTTCGTCTAAAGATTCCTAAGAAGGTTTCTTTGAAGGTTTACTTGGAGCCGTTATGTATACAGGTCGCACAAGGTCGCTCGCGCTGGAAATCTATGTATATGGGAAGCCTGTTCAGTAATGGACGTCTTAACGTATGTACTCATGTGATAACAATGGTTTATACAATCTTGTCACCAAGTAAAATAAATAATAACAGCTGTAAGAGAATCGCAAACAATGTGGGATGCAATGCGATTTCATAAATAATGATCGCTCGCTCTCACATTAGCGATTTACCTAAGAGCTCGATAAAATTACGGCCCAGGGTTTTGGGTTTGGTGCCAGTGATAGCGAGTTTAAAATAATACGTTTTCATATATCCTTCAGTCTTAATTAATTCACCCCACTCACGATTTAGTTAAATCCAAATAATATTTGTTCATTGCAATTTGGATCGTGGTGGATAGCTCGCGCCACCACCTACTTGACGTTACCTCAAAATATGTTTATCATGCTACATTTATGCCAATTCATATGTGATCTACACCTCATCATCATCTTCATAACAGCCCTAGGACATCCATTGCTGAACATAGGCCCCTCTAGATTTCCAAAGCGACCGATCTTATGCGGCCTGCTCCCAACGGCTCCCAGCAACCTTTATCAGGTCGTTATTCTATGAAGTGGGGAGCCGTTCCACCTCAACAAAATTTCGTGGATCAAGACGAAATATTACAAGCGGCGGAGAAAGAGCGTTTTGAACTCGTCCGCAACTTGCTTCCCGCTATCAACAGCACAACATCTTTACTCAAGTAATAAAGTAATCTTACACAACGGTTCGCAGTAATTCCGCGTTAGAATACCTAGTCTCGATTTCTGCATAAGTAGCAATACTGTATTACACTTTACATCGTGTTCATTTACTCGTCTAGCTAGTTAATCTTTTGTCGTGGCTGGTTTTACCCTACTGCGCAGGAGGATGGTAATGTTTTTCTTACTTCAGGTCATCTATGACCTATTCTGGTGATTAGTGGCAATAAAATGTGCCATTCATTACAGTTAAATTCTAGGTATGATTGGGGAGTATGACTGAGGTAATTAACAGTCTCAAGGTATTCAACCAGCCAGAGTTCTGAATCTAAAATCTATAACATCATTATCACAACAGCCGTAGGACGTCCACTGCCAAACATAAGCCTTCCTCAAAGATTTGAGATTGATCGACCTTGTGCGGCTTCAACGGCTCCCAGCATCTTTTATCAGGTCGTCTTTTCATATAGTGGGGGTCATCCTACGCTGCGCTATCCAGTGCGCGGTCTCCGTTCTAGAACCTTTCTGCTCCAACGACCTTCAACTGTAATATAATTAATAAAATAAATAAATAAATAAATATTGCTGGATATTTCACACAACGCTATCTAGCCCAAAACTAAGCAGAGCTTGTACTATGGGAACCAGATAACTGATAGAATACTTATATACATTTTTTTTTGTAAATACATACTTATAATATATAGAGAAACAACCAGACCCGTTTATTGTTTATTGTTACAAAAAATGTTTATTAATTCAGATTTTTTTACACAAATAGGTAGTTGATACGATATTAAGTATACATTTTATACAATTAGTAGGTAGGTATACATTTAGGTAAGTACTTATAATAATAAGAAAACTAGCTCCCACACTACGATTCCCTGTGTTGTGGGCAGCTACTAGCTAGGCTCAGCCCAAAAAAAAAGAAACATAAAAGTAATAAACTAATAATAATAATTAGCAACCTAAATAATAATTTATTAAAAAGGGTTATTAAAACGTTAGAAGTTTCTAATAAAGTTTAAAATAAGATAAGATAACTCTTTATTGTACACCAAAGTAAAATACAGAATATAATTATTACAAATATATTAAGTACAATGGACTAGATCGCTAAAAGTGATCTCTTCCAGATAACCTTTGTATGGACAGGATAATAACTGACGGCGGTGCATCTATATAATATAAAAAACATACCTACATACTATGAACCTAAAATACTAATATTATCACCTAATTAAAATACTATACTACGTGCCCCGCTCCCTGCTACTTCAGCTGTCTAATCATCTTGGCTATGTCTGTATGTCTGTATTATTAGTTATTTTATTATAAGCAGACATCGAAGAAGCAGAAAACCACGCTTAAGTCTCGCTTTGCCTACCAACCTCCGTGGCGCAGTGGGCGAATAGCTGAGACACAAGATGTTGCGAGTTCGATCCCGCCGCGGAACAAATGTGTATCTCTACAAGTACGAGGCATGCCTTTTAAGTTTTGTCGTTTGAAGAAAAAAACACATCTAGAACCTTATAGTACTTTTTATTGTTTTTCAAAGTATTCACAACGTAGCTTAAAATACTTTTCCATTCGCTCAAACCAGTTATTATAACATTTATTCCACTCTAAAGTGGGGTGTTCAAAATGGCTGTCTTGAAAGCGTCGACTGCTTCTTCACCGGACTGGAACCTTTGACCACGAAGACTTTTCTTAATTTTAGGAAATGTAAAGAAATCGTTAGGGCTTAGGTCAGGACTGTATGGAGGATGGTCAAGAATTTCTACTTTTTCCTGCTTCAAATACTCAATCGTTTGACGAGCGCTGTGTGAGCTTGCGTTGTCGTGGTGCAGGATGATGCGTCGCTTTGAGTTAGATTTTCGAAGTTCGGCGATGACTTGTGGTAAACAAACTGTAGTATACCACTCTGCGTTAACCGTTCTACGATCTTCAAGTGCAATAGTCGCAACATGGCCGGTTTTTCCAACGAACGTGGCCACCATCTTCTTTGAAGTGCTTCGAGAACGAACAACTTTAGTCGGCTTTGGCTCGTCTTGAAAGACCCAGATTGTAGATTGTTGTTTGGTATCAGGATCGTAGGCATAGATCCAAGATTCGTCACCACTTATGATGTCGTAGACGTGATTTGACTCCCCTCGGTTGAACCTTTGCAGAGTTTTCTTACACCATCTGACGCGGGCCGCCTTGTGATCGTCGGAAAGCAGATGCGGTATCCAACGGCAAACTAGCTTTCTCACACCAAGCGCTTCATGCAAGATCTTCTGAATGGTTGTCCCTGAGATGCCTAATAGAGCCTCTATCTCTCGATATGTCACATGACGATCTTCGAGAATTAGTTGTCTCACAGCAATGATGTTATCTTCAGTGAAGGCGGATTTTGGGCGTCCTTCGCGAAATCTGTCACTAACACTAGTATGTCCACGCTGGAATTCTAAATACCAGCGTTCGACAGTCCGCAGACATGGGGCTACATCACTGAACACAGATGTTAGCTCTTCTAAACACTGAAGCCGTGTCAGGCCTCTTCTAAAGTTGTAGAAAATTATTGCACGAACATTTTCCTTAGAAAGATTCATTTTCGTACGTGACCTGACAGATTCAAATCGAAACTGTGACTAAACAATAGCATTAATCCTAATACTTTCAACTGTTTTGAGATTCAAAATGTAAACACATTCGAATATAGAACAGTTCCAAATTCAAAATTGCCGGAAAATATGGAAACGACAGAACTTAAAAGGCATGCCTCGTATGAATTTACAAATAAAAAAGAATATATAAATAATTATTAGTTATCTGGTTCCCATAGTACAAGCTTTGCTTAGTTTAGGGCTAGATAGCGTTGTGTGAAATGTCCAGCATTATTTATTTTGCACGTAAGTACAATTCTAGAATACGGTCATAAATATGTAAACACTAATTTCTCTTGCATTGCAAACATTATCTTGTGCAATTGAACAAAAATAAATTTTCAATTACACTGTAAAGTCGCTTTGTAATGAGAACGACAACATTAACCTATTAACCAATTAACGTTATTTCTTCATCCGTTCTCATGCAAACAATAAACAGCTGTAAAAAGCTGTATCTGTTATCTCCGTTTAGGTATAAAGTTGCGAGCCAGGCGTCAACATCGCGAACAAATGATACAAAAACGCGAAATCTTGATCTCAAAACTCGCACGTAACATTTTAGTGATGTCCATCCGTTTATCGACTATCGATGTTTGACAAATATTTTTAAAATTTTTAATAACAGAAAGAATATACAATTATTTACAATAAAATACAGAAGAAACAGTTGAATCATCTAAAGACCGTTGCAAATGATCTATAGATAACTCAACTGCTCCAGATCACTACCAGGCGGAAGTGTCCCCAAGACACTAACTGCATTGCCCCTCTGAATTCTTCTTCTTCTTCTTCTTAGTCGTAGCACTCTTGGAGTGGTCGTGGTCGTCATGTCAGGGTTGTGGCGCGCTTAAATACCCTTCGCCACTCCTCTCGCACCGCTGCTCTTCTGGCACATTCGTTCAAAGGAACATCTATGATCCCTCTGAATTACAATTGCATTATTTTGACAAATTCTTTTACAATAAGGATAAGTATGACCAGTCGGGTTAGCATGATCGTCCTAGAAAGGTTTATTATCCATACTAATTCAAAGTACTAATTGATCGAGCGAAGCGAGATCTCCAAATCAACTTGGGCTAATCGGCGTTGTATGTATGTGTATGTATGTATGTTTGTTTGCCCGAGGATAACTTTCGAAGCGTTTATCCGATCATCGTGAAATTTGGTATATAGGTGTATAATGATGGCACAAGTTTTGTGTGACTCAATGAGCTAAAAATTTTGGGGGGTTGTTGAGATATTGGGGTTCAAGAGGGGTAAAAAAAATGAAAATGAGACTCAAATATCAATGGTCAATTGAGACGTCAAATGAAAGGTCTTCATTAGTACATTCCGACCCTGTTTTTACTTTTAGTATAGTTTTTGTAGTTTTTGATTTATTAGCCATAATAAAAACTAAACTTTGACAAAATTCACAGGGTACACCAGTGACCCCCACACTGTTGTAATTTGGTATGCGTGTAGCTTATGTATCACAAATATAGGCAAAAGTCTGAAATCTAGAATAGTTTTAATTTGTACCCCAAAAAAGATAACCATTTAACATGAACTCCCGTTACCTGTAATTTGAATGGAACTGTAGGTCAAGTTAGTGGGTTTTTATTTCGTGGCACTATTTTGATAGTCAAAGGTTACGAATAATATTTTTTTTGTTTTTATGGTAGACTCGCGAGATCTCAGTTCGGGGTGAACCACTAGTGTTACAAATTCGAAAGTAACTCGTAAACGTTTTAAACGCAACTGATTTCGATGAAATTTGGTATACTAATAAATTATGAACAGGATTCGAACATAGGCTACTTTTAACCCGACTGCACAAAAGACGGTTCTGCTTTTATTAAAAAACTTCGCGTGCGAAGCCACGGGCTGTTGAGCTAATATTTTAATATTTTAGCGTCATTTTGACAAAATATCATTTTTCTCTTAGAGATAATCTTTTCTAGAGTGGTTATCCTACGATTGATGAGGGCCCTTATTTACGTCAGAGCTAGCGAGATCACTATAATTATCATTATAATCTTACAATTGTCTCGCTAGCGTCTGATTTAAGCCGTTCATTACCGTACTCAGCTCCTCGCGATACAGGCTCAGGCTTTGCTTACTGCAGGGATCTTTAGTTAGATTAAATCTGTTAACCATATCTACAAAAACCCTTTTTTGGAATGTTTAAGGAATCAGTAACTAGGTACCTAGTAAGTTGTTTATTATGCAATAAACATATTTTTCATTTATGTTTTTTTGAAGTAAAACTTCTTTAAGCACGCTTGACTTGGAGAGTAAGCTGATGAATGCGTGACGAGAGCGTTACGAAAAGTGTGATCGGGCGAGGCGAACGGAAGTTGAGAGGGAGATATAAGTTAGTGAAGATAGAAAGAGAGAGAGGTTACGTTTCGTATATCTCTCTTTAATTGAACATATATATATACATACATACATATAGATGGAGCTAAAGAAGTTTTACATGAATCGTGTGGTATAAAGCTCACTCGTTTTTTTATTATCATTTTCATATCAGCCATAAGACGTCCACTGCTAAACCATTTTTTATTTCCTGGAGGAAATCTGCATCCAGATACCCGTATTGCATGCAGGGTACAATACGGGTTATCCACTGCTAAACCTAGGCCTTCCCATAGGTTATCCCGTTATCTAATAAAAATTCACGATCTAATATTATCCTGCTGTTACAAACGTCCACAGGCTACGGTAACCGCTTACCATCAGGTGAATCGTATGCTTGTTTGCTACCTTAGTAGTATTAAAAAAAAAACCATCCAGCCCTGTGTGTATGTTTTTTTGAAATTAGGAATCTTTACGAGACGTTTGTTACATTTGAGTCAAAAACAGCAATGTTCAGTAGAGTTTAGTCACAAATACTAAACGCTGCTGTCATTAAGTAAAATTTCACTAGTCGTTCTAGTGTGTTATTTAATACTATCTCAGACTTGGATAAGTTTGTTTAAGAACACTTCCTGTAAACTGGCCTAAAATCATTATATTACTCAGCATTTCAGCGTTTTTGTACCGAATGATTTGAAAAAAACAAATAGCCTCTTTACAAACCATTCTTTAAATTTACAATTTAACGTTTGAAAGACTTGCATTTTTATACTTCACATTTTTGCTGGATTTTGCAAAAAACATTACAAATTTACAACACAATTGCACATTTATAACAGTAATCAGTACACTTAAGCCACCCTCAGCGCAATTCAGACTGAATGCTTGAGTAACCCAATTACTTATCCATGCAATATTCTTATCTCGATAGTTTATTATCGATGAAGTAACAGCACTAGTGCATTATGCAATGTGATCGAACAGTTGATCGCGACTGCTCTTCCGTTAAATTTAATTACGATACTTTGAAGGAGAGTTTTGTACTATCATTTGCAAAAGTGTTTCAAAATAATGCTTCGATGATATGACTAAGGATGTTCGACCGCCATATAGCGTAAACTATACTAATAGGTTGGGTTTAAATAGCCTGGATTGTAAAACGTCTGTCTGAAGAAAATAAGTCATATTTTTAAATGAGCATGCTTGCAAAATATGTATATAAGTATTCGGTCAGTTAACTGATTACATAGTACGGTCAGTAACATCAGTTGGTTAACAGTTTTAGTTTTTATAATCGAAATTAATCTGGAATAAGGAATAATTTCTACAAAATATTTTCACTGTATTTGTACCTTAGCCCTATACTAATGTCTTGTAAAAAACACATATTTTCGGGTCACTTAAAACAAATATATCCAAATTTAAAAGTCAAAGTATTTAATTTAAAATCACAAGGATCACTTTGAAACGTCAATTTTACTGCCTGTTCCTTCGCGACCAAGCCAGAAAAGAAAGGCAAGAAACAAGGCTGGTTGTTGTTTTAATGATTCTTTTTGTAGAGGTCCTACCCAGGCTTCATTGATAGACTCGGTGCAAAAGTGGACTGTATTTATTTTTCTTCTTAGTTGCTAGTTTACAAGGTATAAATCGCGTTCTTGAATGATCACAAATTTCTGTTTGAAAACGGTCTATCTTTATACAAATCTACTCCTCGCCCTAGCCATGGTGCGGGGATCGTAATTCACGCATTCACAAATCGTTTTATATAATTCCTAATACATCGAAGTTTCCAGCAAAGTTAGACGGGGACTTACATGTAGCTATCTCACTCTTTTGACCTTTACAAGTTTAAACTGTTACAATCTTAGCTACCTGTTAACATTTGAATCTGATTCGATCTTATAACTACCTAATACATTTCAAATCTAGATTCGATCCTTCCCCGTCTTTGATCGTCCTTTACAGTCTCCCCCCGGCGCAGATCCTCGCAGCCTTCTTATTCAATCGGGAGGACGATCAACCTTCTCACTGGCCTCCGGAAAACGCCTCCCCGCGTCCGCACCTCAGCGCTCCGAACTACTCCGTCCGGACCCGTAATCACGCGCTCGATCTGGCCCCGCGGCCATACGTTCCGAGGTAGCAAACCGTCCGCGATTATGACGACGTCCCCTTCTTTGATGTTCTCTTGCTGTCTTCTGACGTCGCCTCGCGGCGCCAACGTAGGCAAGTACTCGTCGATCCAGCGCTTCCAAAAAGAGTTTGCCAGAGCTTGTGCGGCGCGCCACGTCCTTCTGTCGGCTACGTCGCAGTCTCCCACATATGGCAAACCTACTGCCGTCTCCAATAAAAAGTGGTTCGGCGTTAAAGCTTCCTTTTCCTCTGGGTCCACGGGTACATGCGTTAAAGGCCGCGAGTTTACGGTGTGCTCGATTTCTGTTATTAGCGTATTCAATACCTCCTCTCGCGGGGCACGTTCATTTAAGGTGATGGCTAGGGCTCTCTTCACCGTTTTTATCATTCGCTCCCAGGCTCCCCCCTGGTTTGGTGCACCAGGGTCGATGTACCGCCACTCGATCCGCTGTTTGAGTGCGTACTCTTTTAGGCCTGGGAGCCATTCTTCGTACGCCTTTCTTAGTTCCACTTCCGATCCGTGGAAGTTCGTTCCATTGTCTGACACGATTGTACGAGGAGTCCCCCGTCGGGCAGCCATTCGCCTGATAGCCATAATAGCCGAGTCAGTGCTGAGACTCGCTATAAGCTCCACGTGTATAGCTCTCGTTACCAAACACGTAAAGAGCATACCCCATCGCTTCTCACGGCGCCGCCCGATCGCCACCCACATAGGGCCGAAACAATCGATGCCGCAGTTAGTGAACGGCCTCGTGTTCATATCTAGGCGCATCCTCGGCAAGTCACCCTTTACTGGCTTCTTTGGGTTCGCTCTCCTTATCTTACACAGCGTACAATCGTTCAGAACCGTTCTGACCGCCGGACGCAACCGCAGTATCCAAAATCGCTGGCGCAGATTATTCACGATCTGTTCTCTGCCCGCGTGCTTATTCTTCTCATGTTCCCGCCTGATCAGTAGGCGTGATAAGCGGTGCGCTCCGTCCAGAATGGGTGGATCCTTCAGGTGATCCGGTACTGTAGCGGCGTTGATCCTACCGCTCAGCCTTATTATTTCCATATACATGTGCATTGGCCGCTAGCTCTTTCGGTGCATGCGCTCGGTTCTCCGGGGTAATACTATCCAGTAAGCCTTCACGGTTTGCGCTCCAGCTTGCAAGTTCAAAACCCGCTTGTTGATGCACCTCTTGCACTTGTGCTATAGCTCTGGCGGCTATCTCTTCCGTTTCAAAGCTGTCCACCCAGTCGTCCATGTAGTGGTTCCGAGTTATAGCGTCAAACGCTAGCGGGTGTGTCCGCTCGTGATCTTTCGCGTTCCTGTTCCTGACGCTATGAGCCAGAAATGGAGAACTTCTCGCTCCGAATATCATGGACTTCATCGTCTACTTCTGCGGTGGATCTGTTCGGTTGTCGCCGCGCCATAGAAAGTGTTGGGCTGTACGGTCCTCTTGTCTTATGGTCACCCTCAGGAACATGTCCCGAATGTCCGCAGTGACCGCGATCGGCTTCGTTCTGAAGCGAAACAAGACGCCATGTAATGTCTGTAGTAGATCTGGTCCGTCCAGCAGCGCGTCATTGAGACATGTTCCATTAGCGCGCGCGGCTGCATCAAAAACCATTCTAAACTTCCCCGGCTTGTTGGGGTTTGTCACCGCGAAGTGAGGGAGAAACCAGAGACGTTCGTTCTGACTCTGGTCCTCCTCGCTCTTTTCTGCATATCCCTTTTCTAGCAGCTTCTCCACTTGCGCGGTGTATGCACTTCTAAACTCCGGCGATCTGTCCATCTTACGTTCGATCCCATGTAAGCGTTGTAGGGCCATGTCGTAGCTGGGCGGCATCTTCACCTCATCGCTGGCCCAAGGTAGTCCCACTTCAAAACGACCGTTCACTCGTCTCGCTGTTCTGTCGAAAATGCTTTGAGCCCGCTCATCCTTTGCGTTTGGCTTTCTTTTAATTGAAACGCCCAAAGCATCTATCTCAAAGTGTGCTTTCACGAGCTTGCTTAATTCCTCGTCTTGGTCGTTCAAAGTATGTCCGTTCTGGACACCTTGGCACGTATGGACGTGTAGTACCGTCTCCTGCTGTCTTATTGTGCTCCTGGGGATTGATCCATGGATTACCCATCCCAGCTGCGTTAGTGATGCAGCTGGCTGGGTTCTCTTCCCTGTCAGAAGCTTCCTTGTCACAATAAGATGCCAGTTGTCGGCCCCGATGAGTATGCGTGGCTTCGCTGACGCATAGCACACGGTTTCTGGACGGAGTTTCCTTAAGTGCGCGTATTTTAACACATCGGTACTGACGAGTTGATTTCCTAAGGTCAGGTTCTTCACAGTGCGCGCTGTGATCCGATGTGAGTCCGACTTGTGTCCTCGGATCACGATATCCACTACCCGGCTCTCGGGTTCCCTCTGACTAGTCGTAGCCCCCACGATGTTCAAGGCTTTTGTCGGGCCTTCCGTTCCGATCATCGCGGCGATCTCTTCATCGATCAGAGTTATCGTTGATCCTTCGTCCAGTAACGCATACGTATTTATTTCCATGCCGTTACTGCCCTTAATCACGACTGGACACACCTTCAGTAGGACTTGATTCCTTGCTGTTACATGCGCAGATGCAGTGATGGCTGATTCTTCGGTCTGGCCCTGCTCACTGGCACCCTCGTTCCTTATTCTCGGCGCATGTAACAGTGCGTGATGCGGACGTGTGCATTCACCTACTCCGCATCGCTTGCTCTTGCACATAAAGCGTCTATGCTTGCTGTTCAGACAGCGAAAACATATGCCTGTCTCTTTGGCCCATTCCCATCTCTTGTCTACTGGCATCGCCGTGAGCTTTCTACACTCGACGGTTCTATGGTCGCCCCCGCAGCAACGGCACTCGTTCTTGTCCGTTGCTGCGTTCCATCTCGTTGAGGCTTCCTCCTCCGATGCCGCGTTCTGTGTAGCGTACACCGACCCACGATTTCGTTCGTTCACCCTGGGTCGCTGCTCTATGGGTCGGGCCTTTGAGGTGTTCTGCGAAGGCGTAGCTGTATACGCGTATCGCATTGCGCGATCTGCCTCTCTCATCAGGAACTGGGACAGCGTCAATATTTCTGGTTCATTTCGGCTGCCGAATTCCTCTGCATAGTCGCACCATTTTGATCGGATGTGCGGTGTCAACTTCTCGGCTACCTGTCGCGCAAACATCGGGTTCTGCAGGTAGCCGCGTTGGTCCATACAAGAGATGGCGGTTACTACGTTCTGTAGTTTGATGGCGAAAGCGTTTAATTCGCCTGCGGTCGCGCCCAGTCGCGGTAGCTTCTTAATCTCTTCTAACGCGTTGTCTATAATCATCTCTGGGCGACCGTAACACTGCTCCAAAGTCTTCATTATAACTGCCGGTTCGGTTGCAGTGTATAACAAAGCCGACACTGCTTGACGGGCTTCGCCTTTCAGGCATGTTCTAAGCCTCGCTAGATTCTCAGCCGATGAGATCTTGTGGATGGTCGTCGATTCCTTCATGGCTGCCTTGAACGGTAGCCAATCCCCCGCAGCACCTCCGAATACAGGTAGGTCGTACGTCTGTCTCGGAGGTGATCTACGGTGAGCCATCTTCTCTATGGCTTCCGTTAACCGATCAATCCCTCTGTCTCGCGTTCGGTCCGGCGTGAGTGATCTGTCTCGCAGTTGTTCTGGCTCCCCCCGTTTATGATGGCGTTGGAGCCAGTCCTCTATTCTGTGTTCTGTGTCTAGGGCCCCGTTCCGTGCACCCGTGCCCTGGATGCTTTCTTGTTCATCTTCTTCCCGTATTGTAGCGACTTCGGCAATCAACCTCTTCCTTATAAGTTCCGCTTGAATATGGAGCTCTTGCCTCTTAATCTCGGCAAGTCGTTCTTCAGCTTCAAATTCAATTTGCCGTATCCTTGCTATCGCGCTGGCGCTGGAGCGTTGCGAGCGGACGGACGGGGCACGCCGGCGTTCCGGCTCGGCGTGTGTGGTCACTCGCAGTGCTACCTCGGTCGCGGGCGCGGGCGCGGTCGTCTCTGACGCTACGCGAGCGGAGGAGGGTCCCGCTTCGGCGGGTCGCGGCTCAACGGGAGCATTCGGAAGCGCGGGTTCGGACGGGGACGCGGGGAAGTCTTCGTAGACGCGAAGTGCAGCCTTCTTCCCCCTCGTCACTGGTGGGCTCCTGGTGGTCATCTTCTTCAGCACTTGATGCCCCTACCTACCTAGCGGTCCCTAACACTAACACTAAAACCGCCCTAAGGCGTTTACCCGCTATTCCGACCGTTTGGCACCGTTAGGTGGCCGGAATAAACGGGCCGTGGACCAGCCACGTGAGGGGGTGGGGGGTCTTCACTCTTCGGGTGACGTCCTCGTTCGGTTGTCTTCAACGGACGCGGGCTTATCTTCAGGCACCCCGTGCCCTTGCGCCGGTCTTGACAACGTCGCACGTCGCACCGTTGGGTGATCTTCAGGCACCCCGTGCCCTTGCGCCGGTCTTGACAACGATGCTCGTCGCACCGTTGGGTGATCTTCAAGCCCGCGCCGTCTCTTCAGTGGTTATACGATGTAACTGTTTCTTGAAACCCAGTGGAGCGGGTCTTGTCGGCTCCGCAGGAACAACTGGTCCGGTCGTCTCAGGAACGGCTTATCCGGGTCGGAGGACCAAAAACTTGTAGAGGTCCTACCCAGGCTTCATTGATAGACTCGGTGCAAAAGTGGACTGTATTTATTTTTCTTCTTCGTTGCTAGTTTACAAGGTATAAATCGCGTTCTTGAATGATCACAAATTTCTGTTTGAAAACGGTCTATCTTTATACAAATCTACTCCTCGCCCTAGCCATGGTGCGGGGATCGTAATTCACGCATTCACAAATCGTTTTATATAATTCCTAATACATCGAAGTTTCCAGCAAAGTTAGACGGGGACTTACATGTAGCTATCTCACTCTTTTGACCTTTACAAGTTTAAACTGTTACAATCTTAGCTACCTGTTAACATTTGAATCTGATTCGATCTTATAACTACCTAATACATTTCAAATCTAGATTCGATCCTTCCCCGTCTTTGATCGTCCTTTACACTTTTACAATACATAATACAGAAAATAAATTACGTCTAAATTGTAACATTTTGAACGAGTTGGAGCAATTTCAATCCCAAGCTTCTCTATCATCTAAATAATCCGATATTTTATAGTAGGCTCTTTTATAAAGATTTTGTTTAATTACGTTTTTAAATTTATTAATTGTAAATGTTTGTACATCCCTTGGGAGTTTGTTATAAAAGCGTACAACTTGACCTTTAACGATTTACTAACAGCGAGATTATCATTATTTCTAGTATTAAAATTATGATTATCGCTATTTTTCTTAAACAAATTAATATTCTTGTGAACATACATCAGATTTTCATAGATGTATTGACAAGGGAATGTCATAACATTTATTTCTTTAAACTTATTGCGTAATGATTCTTTGGGGCCCATATTATAAATTGCACGACCAGCCCTCTTCTGCAGCACAAAAACGGTGCTTATATCTGCAGCACTCTCCCACAGCAGTATACCGTATGACATAATGCTGTGGAAGTAGCTGAAGTAAACTAGTCTAGCTGTGTCTACGTCTGTAAAGAGACGGATCTTTTTGACTGCGTATGCCGCAGAGCTAAGTCTCTTCGACAACTTCTCAATGTGAGGGCCCCATTGAAGCTTATTATCTAGGGTTATACCTAAGAATACGGCGGTGTCCACAAGAGCCAACTCCTCGTCTTTGATTTTTATATCTGCTTTAACTTGTGTAACATTAGGTAGTATAAATCTAATACATTTAGTTTTCTTTTCATTTAGAAGTAGATTGTTTACATTGAACCATATTACAACCTTAGAGATTGCATTGTTTACATCGTCAAAATCGGTTTGTCGTCGCTTTAATTCAAATTGTTAATCAACTTATGACGCTTACTGTACAAGCTTTGCTTGTTTTGGGGCTAGGTGTGCAATTTCACGCATTATTAATTTCATAGGGATAAGTGCGGATTTATTTATCCAATTTTCAACATCACTGTACATTCTTAACGTCAACTCTCGTGCTCACAATATACTCAGAGGTAAATATGGTACCGCAGTCTTCCCTGTTTTTTTACATCATTGTGCGGCTCTAGTTCCCATCTATCGAAACCGGTTTTTGCAATGCGGTCACATCACTAGTTCCTGATTTCTATACTTTATTGTTCAGTAACCTATTAACACTATGAATAGTGTATAATTTTTGTGTATTTTTGTTACATTGGTTTTGGTGAGACTAAACAGAAACTTTAAGAAGACAGACAACAGTGCTACTGCGACCTATTTATTGCGATGCAGTTCAAAAACTATTAAACTAAATATATACATTAATTTGTTTACTACATAAGCACATGTAGAGTAATTAATTTATATTTATTTTAAGCTATCTAAATGTAATTACTCTATCTGCCCGAGATAAACACAGATAATATACTGCTATCTCGCTCTTGCAGCCCTTACGGAAGCTGTTAGTGATGCGCCGAGTATCTTCGATAACACTAATTTCCAATAATTATAATAGTGGCAATATGACATTAATAATAGAAATAATATATAATTATTTATATGATTAAAATATGGAAAAAAGAGTTGAATCATCTAAAGACCGTTGCAAACGATCTATAGATAGTTCAACTGATCCAGATCACTACCAGGCGGAAGTGTCTCCAAGACACTGGTTGCATTGCCACGCTGAATTGCAATGCTTATGCGTTGACCCAGATTGCGCTAGCTCTTGGATCACACGACGCTTCGACCAGACGCCCAGAAATAATTTTAAAAACACGATGGGCCCCAGTACCCCATGGACCTAGAGTCTCGACCCCAAATTGCTCAAATAGGTATGTAATCATTGTAATGAATAGAGAGCAAACATTGCTTGGCCCCATCTGCCACGAGCCCACGAGTCTTGGCGTATACTATAGGGCTGTTGCGATAAATAAGAGATATCAAAATAACACCATAGTTTAATATAGAAGCTTTCACTGGTAATACTTGTAAATTCCAAGCCATAACTTGTACCATGATTAATCGCCCCCTCGATTCAGGAAGCTGTATAAGTACAGCCATTGAGTTAGCATGTTACGCAATTTGTTATACCTGTGCCTTATGACAGCTTTTAAAACAATACTAAAATACGACGTTAAAATGGTAAAAAGCGGTTATGGTGCGGCATTATGAACTACTGAAGCTATCTTCTTTAAATTTTAAATAGTTATAGAAATACATTTAATGAATCACTTCACTCACTTCCGGGCGTTTGTTTTTCCGGACTAGTATGATCTCGGAATCTTCAAGTCCAGAGTGAATAGATTGTTTCTAGGCAAGCGTGCATCTTCGATCTCACCATCACTTATCATCAGGTGAGGAGTGGCCAAGCGCTTGACTATATATATTATAAAAAAAAATGATAAACAAAACAAATATTTTGATTGCCAACGGGCACAAAATTTCAAAGTAAGTTTCTAGTCAAGTGGAGTATATAAATGAACTTAGTTAGACATTCCAGAAAACAGAAAAAACTTATAGTGTTGTAGTTATTATTTCTACTTTTTTTATAAGAGATTTTCGTAGTTTTACTTGATCCAAGTAAGCATAGAAGCGAAAAATATAAATAAAACATTATATAATACACAAGCGAACTTTAAATACCAGCTGAACTTTGTGTAATATAAAATAGGTTAGTGGGTACTTCCATAAAAATAATAATTTACAGATTTAGAAATATGTGACGCATTTTATTCCTGACTAGCTAACCAATCCGCAGCTTTGCACGCGTAGTTTTTCAATAAAAACATTACCCTCCTTCTGCGCAGTTAGGTAAAAAATAGTAATTACTCAGGGATAATGTATCATTCTAATGGTGAAAGAATTTGTGAAATCGGACCTATAGTTTTTGAGTTTATTCGTTACAAACATACAAATCTTTCCTCATTATAAACGAATGTTCAAATTCATCACGAATGCGAATAAATTAACATATACATTTTTAATACAGTATGTTGCTAAAAAAATTTTGCGTTCCCGATGCCGCTATCCACAGACTAGCAAGAGTATCACAGACTAACCTTAACAAAGACTTCGGATCATAAGTGACCAAACGTAATTTTTTCAGAAAGGTTGACCATTTTCTTTGATACCTATTTTCAGTATGGGATTCTTCAAAAAGGGCGTTTTAAAAATGTTAAAGGGTTGGCAACGCGCGAGGTTCTATAGGCTACGGTAACCGCTTACCATCAGGTGGGCCGTATGCCTGTTTGGTGTTTGCTACCTTAGTAGTTAAAAAACCTAGTATAGCAATGTATCATACCAATTGGATGTTCTACAAATGACGCAATATGTAGGTATCTAGTAATAATAAATTACTTGTAATTACTGTATTCAAAACTTGGAACGACCTGAATACGCAGCAATTATAAAATATTGTAACGTTATCTGTCTTTCGATTATAAATAAACGCTCAGTTTTGAGTTTTTACTCAATTGCGAAGAAGGAGGGTAATGTTTTAGGGTGTTAGTATGTCTGTTGATTTGGCGCATCTCGCAGGTGAAACAGCTAGACCGATTTTGACAAATGAGTATATCATTGGAATCGTCTGAATCACGTGACATACGTTATATAAAATTCCAATTATAGTCCAATTATTTCTATGTTAGAATGTTGTATCTTTTTATTACCTCGTACTACCCTAAAGAGTTGTTTAAAATGACACGTTTAAGCAGATAGGGTGTAAAAGAACTTATCATCTTCCTTATCACTTCTTCTATTGTTAATTATGTATTTTAATTTGATATTGGTATAGTTTAGTCTATCATATAAAGTATTTAAGTAAGTTTATTTATGTATTATGTACCTATATTATGCTATTTTTATCAGTCCTGTGCAAATTTTCATTTGTTCTCTTTTCTGTGCCCTACCTACACATCTTTATCTACAATACACAAAGGTTATCTGGAAGAGAATACTCTTTAGCATTAAGTTCGCCTTTGTACTAGTTTTATAAGTGCAATAAAGTATTTTCAATCAATTAGGCCTCCTACATAGATTTACAGAGCGGTCTTGTGCGGCCTGCGCCCAACGGCTCCCAGTAATCTTTATCAGGTTGTCTTTCCATCTAGTGCACGGACGTTCTACTGCACTTTCCAGTGCGTGGTCCAGTGCAGTTCCAGTCCACTCGAGAACTTTTCTGGTCACATCGGCCGTCATTTCATCTAAAAAAAATATCTGTCAAACTTAGTAAACAAAATATCTGTCTTTTTTTGAAGGCGGGTAAAAATCGAAGACATTGTTACTTTAAATGTGTTTTTTTAATATTTAAGAATTTCTTTCCACTAAACCCATTTCAAAATTACATGCCCTGAATACCAAAGTTCCCGTATGTTTCATGTAGTCATTGCATGTAGTGATAAACTTATTGGTTTTTTTTCAGGTAAGTGCAGTCAAAGTTCTACGTTCGGTAAGTTTTTTTATTATGTAATTTGTTTAAATTCTGGCATTACTGCTTAATAAGCAAAATAATACTTTATTGTAATATGTATCGTGCCTTAACATTTGGCACGATAAGCGCCCGTAGCGCCTCGAGTATACGCGGAAAACGGCGGAACTTTTAGCAATTTTTATGCCCACGCGCTAATATTTCCTTTCACTTCTGCATTTTTATATTTTTCTGACAGTTTGGACAAAACTAATTAGTTTCTTGATAGTTCCGTGGGTTTGAAATAGATGGCGCTGTTTGTAAAAATGCTAAGTAATCTCGAAGACGCATGTCTATTACGTGAAAAGCGTTTATTCTTGAATCAAGGTCACGGCCTAATGAAAGTGAAATGAAGTCGTGATGAGAGGGAGAGTGAATCGAGACTGCAACGAGGCGTTGAATGAAAGTAGGTATAGGTTACTTGAGTGTAAGTAAATCTTGTGATATAATCTGCTAATTTAAGAGAAATTATAGCATCTGTTTATGTTTATTAAAATATTTCTCTATTTGTTGTGTGTTGTAAATAATTAGAAACCATCTTCAAAATGATTTGTATAGCTCATATTTTAGACGTGTTTAGGAAATATAAATGTAATAAATCATGTTAAATATGGAAATTTCTTCGTTATGATTCATACATTTATATTTTAACTTGACCCTCACGACTAGGTCGCATAAAACTCATATATAAAATTTTATATAACACCATTATTTATATGGCCTTGCCTGATAAAACGATTAGATTCAACTTTTATCATTTAGTAAGAGAAAAGAGTGAAAATCACTACCGGCATTTGTTTTTCTGTTCTTTGAGTTTTCAAGTCCAGAGCGGACAGGTTCTTCGTGAAACGTGCTTTATCTTTGACCACACCATCACTAATAGTCAGGTCAAATGATTGCTTATTTCAACTGTAGTTGTTTGATTGAAATACTTTCATAATATGTTAACCAACATCATTATCAATTATTATAGGATTTGCAGATCTACATATGATAGATTTTTTTAAACTTTTTTTTTGTTCATTTTTTTCAAGCCTGATCATTTATGTTTTCACAATGCGACTAATCCTATTTCGATGACATTTCGCACACGCTCTTGATGTGTGAAATAACGGGAAATTTTCTTAATTCATCTACAAGTTGTAAAAATAACATAAAAAAAACAAACCCTACAAAAATAAATATAATAAAAGACGTAAAATCTAGAGCTTAAGTTTTTTGAATAGAGAAACACTTTAATCAAAATGTAGTTTGCTTTACAAAATGGCAAACAAAAACTTTGTGAGCTTTTTTTTCCAATCGCAGCAAAATTTTATATTATAATTTTCTTCGAATGGAGCCAAACTTATGTATATTATTGCTGCTATGAAGCTGGGCATCCTAGCTAAGGCTCGGCGGTACTTCTCACCGGGATAGCAGCTTAGTCTCTACAAAGCGCAATGGAGGACTACTGCCATCTTTGAGATGGCTCGGCTAAGTATCAGCTTGAAGCCCTTGATTCGATTGAGCGACGTGCTGCTAGACTCATTGGTGATGACTCCCTAGTGGAAGCCAATTTACAAAGTCTAGAGCGCAGGCGCCGAGTAGCCAGACTTTCGGTTTTTTACAAGATTCATTTTGGTGCATGTGCGCAAGATCTCCATGACCTTATCCCTCCTTCCCCCTTCCATCACCGAACAAGCAGATGTACCGAGAAGTACCACCCATACCTAGTCGGCATACCACCTTACAATACCAAACGATTTGCTTCAACTTTTCTAATTAGCACAAGTAAGGAGTGGAACTCACTTCCGGCGTATGTTTTTCCGAACCAGTATAATCTCGGAGTCTTCAAGTCCAGAGTGGATAGGTTCTTTCTAGGCAAGCGTGCTCTATCTTTGATCACACCATCACTTACCACAAGGTGAGGTACTGGTCAAGCGCTTGACTATCATCAATAAAAAAAATTGTTGTGGCGTCGATTTATAAATATTAAGTTGCACTGATTATTTCTTTGAATGGGGCCAAGCTCCAAATTAGGCGGCTGATTGCCTGATTGTATTACACACGTGGCTAATTAAAGCATTCTTGAATGAGATACCTCCAATTAACGCGCAATCAGTTTGCAACCCGCGTGCAATCGGTTACAGAGTCGCCGACCCGAGCCGGGGTGAAGGTCGAATGAGCTTTTGTGATGACGTTTTAACAGCACTGGGGTAGTAATCCAGTTAAGTACGCAAAAGATGTTTTTCTTTATCGAGCTCTGTGTAGATTTTTTTTTCATCAGAAGAAATAAGTCTGCGTAGAAACTATATTCCTCTCTTTCGTTTTATCATAAGGTAAAAATTCTGAGACTTCCTTTGCGACTTTAGTTTTAGAAAAGGTTTTTAAATTGTTTCAAGTGTGATTTGTTAGTGAATAGTGGGTCTAACGTTCCTTGGCGTACGCCAATCGCATTAAATTCGCAGATTCAATATTTGTTTATTTGAGATTTAGGGAGGCCCAGCAATGAAAATAAGGTTAAAGTTAATAGATTTTTGAAGTGAAAACTTCTTTAGACGCGTTGGGCATTTTTTGAGATGGGAAAAAAGCATTGAACTCGCGACACCGTTACCGTTACCGACATCTCTGTATATAAAGTGAAAACATTTTTAGGCGCGTTGGGCGTTTTTTTAATGTGGGAACAACCATTGAACTCTCGACACTGTTACCGTTACCGTTACCGACACCTCTGTATATTAAGTGAAAACTTCTTTAGGCGCGTTGGGCGTTTTTTGAGATGGGAAAAAACCATTGAACTCGCGACACCGTTACCGTTACCGACATCTCTGTAAATAAAGTGAAAACATTTTTAGGCGCGTTGGGCGTTTTTTTAATGTGGGAACAACCATTGAACTCTCGACACTGTTACCGTTACCGTTACCGACACCTCTGTATATTAAGTGAAAACTTCTTTAGGCGCGTTGGGCGTTTTTTGAGATGGGAAAAAACCATTGAACTCGCGACACCGTTACCGTTACCGACATCTCTGTATATAAAGTGAAAACATTTTTAGGCGCGTTGGGCGTTTTTTTAATGTGGGAACAACCATTGAACTCTCGACACTGTTACCGTTACCGTTACCGACACCTCTGTATATTAAGTGAAAACTTCTTTAGGCGCGTTGGGCGTTTTTTGAGATGGGAAAAACCATCGAACTCTTGACACAGTTACCGTTGCCATTACCGAGACCTCTGTATAATTATGAAGTGAAAACTTCTTTAGGCGCGTTAGGCATTTTTTGAGATGGGAAAAAACCATTGAACTCGCGACACTGTTACTGTTACCGTTACCAATACCTCTAGATATAAGTATCTCGTAATTGTTCAAGTTTTCACTCTCAGTGTGCCACTTTTTATTTAAATGTCAGGTTATAGCTAATGACTAAAAGAGTTATTAGCGAGGCGAGACGTTATTCGGAGCGGATCGCACTCACCCTGATGAAGGTTCACGAATTGAACCGAAACATTGTCGGTCGAAACACCTATACAACGTTACGTGATAAATCGCGTATTTATAATAATGACTAAAAGAGTTTTAATAACCTTTTCTATAATTGTTGTGTTAGTTCTGTTATCACACTAATAATATAAATGCGAAAGTTTAGATGTTTGTTTGTTTATTTGTTACTTAATCACGTCGGAACGCCTGAACTGATTTAGATGACATTTGGTATATACCTAGATAGAGTATGACTTGGATTGAAGCATAGACTACTTTTTATTGACAACCATGCGTGCGAAGCCGCGGGCAGAAAATAGTATAATAAAGCTTATTTTAATTAACCCTGTTAATTTTTTTAATAATGTGTTACGACCATATCACATAAATTATATTTCAATTTTTGAATAAGCACTTTGTGTTTGGATATGACAAAATCAATTATCATTATTGATTTATATTCTGTTTGCAAGCCAAGATCACACTAATATTATAATGTAAAAATTTGGATGTTTGTTTATTTATTTGTTTGTTAGTCAATCACGCCCTAACGGCTGATTCGATTTCGATGAAATTGGGTATGTACTTAAATTATAACCTGGATTAACATATAAGCTACTTTATATTGACAAACCACGCGTCCGAAGCCGCGGGCGGAAGCTAGTACGATAAAGTTTAAATCATTATTTGTTAAAAGTCTGTTTAAAATAGGTTATTTCACAATACCTAAGTCTAGTCAAATGCTAGACTTATTAATCATTCACGAGATGCTATCTAGTAAGAGTTAAATAACGAGTTTACACTGCACGGTCGTTAACCTGGCAGATCACAGATACAGAGAGAAAGATACATTTTTAAATTAAGTAGCCTTTGAGGAGAGCCTTGGTGGCCTAGTGAGATGTACTTTGACTTGCGTTTCGGAGGTTGTGGGTTCGAATCCCGGCTGATCACCAATGTTTCATCGTCATCATCATATCAGCCAATGGACGTCAACTGCTGAACATAGGCCTCTCCCATAGATTACATAGACTGGTCTTGTGCATCCTGTATCCAATGGCTTCCAGCAACCTTTATCAGTAATGTTTTTTTACACTTTCGTGATCACTGTACATAATTACTGATTTAAGCAGGGCAGACTCTGCCCGCGATCACGGCTGTTGCAACATAGTTGAAACGTCGGGATAACAAATTTGGTGTTGAATTACGATGCTTGAATTACTTGTAATTAAAATACCTACGTAATTGAAATACAAATACGTATTATGTATTTGTAATTCAATTACTTCGTAAAAATGTAATTTGTAATTGGTATTTCAAATACCTAACGCTGAGGTATTCTGTAGTTAGTATTTCAAATACTTATGGTTCAAAATACATCTGAACATTAATACATTTAGCGATCTTATTAATGGTGCGTTCTACAGGAAATAGCGCTCGATAGTTTTCGTAACTATTCGTAAGCAAAATGGCGACCGCTAAATATGTCAATCTTTAAAGTTGGCAACACTGCATCTGTACTGAATGTCAAATTGTCAAGTACCTAACACATGACTGTACTTTGTAATTTGTATTTTAAATAAAAATAGTTAAAATTCTGTATATTATATTTATTATTATATTTATAACATAGAGGATAGAGTCCGGAACACTGAACTGCGCTCAAAGACCAAAATTGTTGACGTAGCCACCAAAGCCGCTCAGCTGAAGTGGAACTGGGCTGGGCATGTCTGTCGCATGCCAAGTGAGCTGTGGGCAAGGATAGCCACCGAGTGGCGTCCTGATCCAGCGAGAAGGCGACGCGGCAGACCAAAACGTAGATGGCGGGACGAGCTGGATAAATTCCTAACGGATTGGCCACAATCAGCTCAGGACCGCCAAGTCTGGAAAGAATGGGGGGAGGCCTTTGCCCAGCAGTGGGACACGAATGGCTGATAATAATAATAATAATTTATAACATACACAACTTAAAAATATTTTGTATTTCATATTTTAAATACGTGCGAGATAGTATTTTGTAATTTGTATTTTAATTAATGCAAAGCATGTACATTGCCCAGCTCTGTACGCGCTAAATACCCGTTTAATTCAGTAACTTTTACCAGGTCGTTTTTTCATCTAGTGGGGGGCCATCATTTGTAATAAGTCAAACCCCTTCTTAGTTATGTGGTGGTTGTATTACTGCTAATACAATTTACGCTGATATTACGTAAGTTTTCGTATTTCTCAAGACGTTCCGTACATTGTTTGTGTCACTCGTAAATATGGTATTGCCTTTAAATGGCCATTTACGGCTGTAGTAAAAACGTCAATAAAGACGTTTATGCATTTATGTCGCATAATAAGAGAACGTATTTGTAGTTATTAGAAGGAAAAAAAATAAACTCACATTTTTCTTTTATGTAATATTATTTTATTTTGCCTAAATGGGTAATAAACATGATGACAATAAGGTATAGATATAAATCATATATATATATATATACCTACTTACTACGTGTTTATATCAATACTAGTTATTAGCTCGACCCGTGTTTTCATTTAATGTCGTACGTAACAAAACACATAGTAATATTTCCCTGAGTTTTCTTGCTGTTCGATGACTAGCTCATAAATCAGTCGTTATGAATGTTAATGTAGCGTGTTCTATACTAATATTATACAGATAAAATATTTGTATTTTTGTAGGTTCGTAACGAATAAATTCAAAAGTTAAGGGTCCGATTTCAAAAAATTTTTCACCATTAGAATGCTAAATTGTCCCTGAGTCACATAAGCTACTTTTTACCAACTGCGCAGAAGGGTAATGTTTTATTGAAAATCTACGCGTGCGAAGCTGTGGATTGGTCAACTAGTATTTTATAAAACTTCTAATTGACCAGCTTCAGCTTCGCACGGATGTCCAAATAAATCCAGTACAAAAAGCACTTTCAGTTTTTCCAGAATTTAAATTCCCCAATTTTGCAAATTCAAAATTGTCTTTCAACCCTTGTCCTAAAAATTAGGAACACAACAGAAAAAAGTTCAAATGGGTCGATTTGAACTTTTTCAAGTTTTCTACCCATTTTCAAGTTTTTGGGAGACTATCGCACGCTAATACATATAAAATTGAAAAGTTAATAGTAAGAAAATTATTAATGTTTCAGTTATAATCTTGATATTGTATGTAATTGAATAATAGCTAATCGTATTTCTGAATGACGGTTATTTGTCTCTTGGCAATCTATACGTCATCAATTTGTGCAAGCTTTAGGTACATTATAAGCCAATGTAATGTGGTACATAATTATGTTTAGTACGAGAATGTCATACATTTTGAAATACGTGCCAATGACACACTTACTATGATTAAATAGTTCAAATTTTAAACTATAGTTGCACAAATTGACGATGCATATAAACTACAATTAAGTGTTTAGAATCGTTATATATTTCATAATGTTTTAATTTGCGTGAAATGTTTGCATAAATTGACGTTTTATAGTATTTATTTGATAATTAGTTATAATTTTTGCGTCGAACTTTTGTATAAATTAGCGCTATTTTCAAATTTGTGGCTATGAGCGTATAAATTAGTCATTTTGCTTCTATTTTTGGATTACATTGAGCCTAAGTTAATCTAATTCGTATCGTATTACGCAAAGCAAAGATCGTAGTACATGTTTATTGTCAAGAGAGAACATGTTGCGAGTTTCAACACACGCAGCGATGTAAACAGCGGCGATGCGGCCACTGGCGATGCCTCCATCTAGGTCGTATTACGCATTTCGCAAATCACTTACCGCTCACGATCCATATAATAACATGCCCCACATAATTACAGAAAATGCCAGTTACACTTACTAGTTTTCGGCAGTACCGAACTTTATTTGTTCACAAAATACAAGTATCGTCGGACAGAAAAGTTTTTTCACTTAATATAACAGGTACATAAACTCAAACGTAACAGTCACCGATTAAAAATCAAAGATCACAACAAAATAGAAAATAAGGACTATTTATAAAAGAGTATTGCCTCAGTGCGAGTCGATCGCGGAGCGTGGAATACGCGCAAGGATCTGGAGTGTTCCACTATCCTGGGGTATTGAGCGTTCCTCGTTCGTATTAGTGCTAAGCTTATCATTAGATATCACATTCGTTTATCTGCTCCCTGCAGCCTTTAGTAGCTATCATGATGGCCATATTCGTGGCCATGTCCGTGGCCGACAACAACTGGGACTGGCACCTTAACTGGGTACGGCACGTGCTTCTCGATGTGGACCGGTATGTGCTTCTCGATGTGCACGGGGTAGGGCCTGTCGACGGGGATCTTTACGGGGTAGGGCACCTCCTTCTCGACTGGGTAAGGGATGTGCTTCACAACGGGGTAGGGCGCTGGGTAAGGGACCTTGACGGGGTAGGGCACGGGCTTCTCAACATGCACGGGGTAAGGCCTGTCAACGTGGACCTTGACGGGGTAAGGTACGGGTTTCTCTACGGGGTAGGGGACGGGCTTCTCTACAGGGTATGGCACGGGCTTGTGAATGTGCACGGGGTACGGCCTGTCGACGGGGACCTTGACGGGCACATGCACCTCCTTGTAGACGGGGTAAGGAGCAGGTACGTGGACGGGTACCTTTACCGGGTAGGGAACCTTCTTTTCTACGGGGTAGGGAGCTGGGACATGTACCTTAACGGGCACGTGAATTTCCTTCTCAACGGGGTAGGGTTGAGGCACGTAGACCTTGACGGGGACGGGTCTGTCGACCGGTACATGAACGGGGTAGGGAATTTTCTTCTCTACGGGGTAAGGCTGAGGTACGTGTACGGGGACTTTGACGATCTCCTTTACTGGGTAAGGTACGTGTTTGACGACGGGATAGGGTTGGGGAACGTGCACCTTTACGGGGTAAGGGACCTTCTTCTCGACCGGGTAGGGAATGTGTTTCTCTACAGGGTAGGGAACGGGGACGTTCTTGACAACGGTGATGGTTTTGTGGACCTCCTCGTGTCCATGCCCTCCGAATCCGCCTCCGTAGCCACCTCCGTAGCTGCCTCCGTAGCCTCCGCCCAGGCTAATGCCCTCGCTGCCGTGTCCGTAACCCAGGCCGATGTCCCACAGCCCTCTCTTTTCGTGCTTCTTCTCGCCCTCGGCCGCCTTGTTGTCGGTCACTGCCACTTCTTTTTCTGCTTTCTTGGCCTCTTCCGCATTTGCGAAGGCCAGAAGAGCCACCAGACTGGCGGCCACGAGCTGCAAAAAAATTATACAGATTATTACACGTCTTAATGTGGAGCGAATGTGATTGTGTTGAGTTTGAAAGTTATTATCAGTTGACTAATTAACAGGTATGAAAATGTTGTTGCTCGTTGGTTTTAATGACTGGTCAAGTTGCCTCCGACGGCGACACACAAAGCTTACACGCAATGTTTCCTTATTGCGTAAAGCAGTAAGTGGGACAAGGGAGTTATAGCGTAATCCAGGGGAGTTCGATATCCTGCCACAATAGCACTACTTTACACTTCCAGAAAATAATGATCACTGTCACTGAATAAGTTTAGATTAAATTGTGAGATTATGTTTTATAAATTGTAAATTAAACACACCATGTGCCTCATGATGCTGCACTTATGGTTGCACTGGAGTCAGCGAAGTCCTGAATGCGAATGATGCGTGTTGGTCCGTAGCTTCGCTATATATATGCGGTAAGAGCGGCCGAGCGAGGAAAAAAAATGGCGGCTATCTGTAGGACTATGTTACACTTTCGCTTTCAAAGGGGTTCGGTTTTGAACGTAAAGCCAAAATGTTCCATATCTGTCGCTGAGATATTCGCAACCGGTTCGGAAATCAATTGTATAACATTAAGCTTGTTTTACTTAAAGCTGGTTGCAAGTTGCAATTTTCTTGGGTGGCTCCGTAACTTTACAGAAGGTCGGGACATTAAGCAAGGCTTATGTCGGCATTACCATTTTTGGGTATTTGTAGAGTCATCAAATCAAATAAATGCAGTTTTACATGATTAAATGTAAAGGACCATTTTTGATTAAACACCTTTGTGGCCCTGCAGTTTTCAGATTCTCTTAGATTTTTGTTCTTTTATGATGATTAGCTTGGATTTATTTCATATCATCTATGAAAATGCTGTCTCATTGCTGTTGTTGAAATGCGTACGCTGACGTTATGACACCAGTTGGTAGGAAATTAGCAATACGGTAATTTCCTTTAACCTACCTCAATACACCATTCGACTTACTTATCCTCCTAATATTTAGGTCAGGAAAATGCATCGTGATTGTCTTAAAATAGAAAACTTTGCGCCAATTTCCTTAAAAGAAGTTTAGACTTAAATAAGTTTTAATAAACTTTACTTACCCCTAAGTCTTAAAAGTTGTTGTCCTAACGTGTTCTTCCAAAGATCTGGTGAAGATGGATACTTAGCAATAAATATAAATAAATAATACATATGTCCATTATATCACAGACGTTGTGAGAATTTAATTGGACGTGAGTCTCGAGAATGCTACTGATGGCAGATTGCAAAAGCTGGGGACAAGTGGAATGATCTTTAAACAGCATTGGGACGACATAGGTTAAAAAAAAAAGAAAAACAAAAAATCTAATTGTGTTTTTTTATAGTGTGTAACTAAAGTCCATTGTTAGTATTGTATTTAATTACTTAAACAAAAGGTGACTTTTACATTTTAACTTAGAAACCACTGTAAAATCTATTTAGGTTTTTCTCGATGCGTTGAGACACTATCTATTCTAAATTGCAACACGCTGTTTAAATTTAAGACTGACTTTTATTGTCTCCTTGAATCGAGGCATCTACAGCATAATATTTTTTATCAAAATTGTAATATTAATTTATAATTTATTAGTATGGGTGCAGTGAGCATCTCAATGTTACAAGGTATCAAATATTAGCCAATATGAACACCCACAACACGAAACTTGATTTTTGCAGTCGCCATTTGGCGTTTGCTGGCCTATATTAAGAAGATTGGCAAACATCTAAGAGACCGAACCCCGTTTACTAAAAATCGTACCCTATTAACCTTTACACTATCATACAAACATAACATATCATGGGATTATGTATTAACGTGTCCATACAAAGACTGAAGAACGTTGTCCAGAAGATATAGCTTTGAACGATAAGACCACCCATTGTACTAAATCCATTTATTAGTAATTATGATATGTAATTTATTTTGGTGTAGAAATGAGTGTTATCTTATCTAATAACAATATTTTCATTAAATATCGTATCCAACTGCACCAGAATATTGGGACACCTAAAAATTTAAAAATCATTGAATATCCCGTTTTTAGTGGAAATATTACTTAACTCTAGCGCAATATAAAAATAACATTTAATGAAACTAAAGTCACAAATACTCTGTTTTTTTTGCTACCGAGTATATAGTTATACAGCCTACTTTTTTGTTTTGTACATGATGTTATTTAATTTAATTACTTCCAAAAATACATCGTCGAATCAAGTCGATTATATCTTTCTATTTTCCAAAAAGGTTGCGGTTTCTCAGCGTGTTATGAAAAGGAAGAGGAGCCGAGTTACTTATATAAAACGGATTATGTTATTTTTAGGATTCCGTAGGACCGTAGGAAAAAACGGAACCCTTATAAGATCACTTTGTTGTCCGTCTGTCTGTCTGTCAAGACCCTTTATCTCTAGAACGCGTGGAGGTATCGATTTGAAATTAAATCCATATACTCAAGCCTACAGTCCCTTGAAGCTGAAAAAAATCAATTTTCTAAGTGAACGTAAAACAAAGATACCGGCCGTATAAGGCGTATATGCCGCAAAAAATGTATATTTCGACCCTCTCAAGGTAATCCAAATTTATAGGATACTCTCCGTTGATCTAGAACTATGAAATTTGGCAAGTACGAGTAACATCGTCTTACACTACAAATACAGGGTAAAATGTTGTTTAAATTAAATCATAAAAATATAGTCTTTATTTAAAGTACGCAATCAATCATCGAAACTGTCGGTACAAATTTGTACGGAACCCTCGGTGGGTGAGTCCGACTCGCACTTGTCGGGGGTTTTTTAAAATCTTATTTTCTGTTAAAAAGTTTCCTATTTTCTAAATATTATTTTGGAGACGACAATTGAGAAGATTTGTGGATGAACCAAGGTCATTGACATAGCCCAGAGGATTAGTAAGCTGATGTGCCAGTGGGCGGGGCACATAGCTTGAAGAACTGACGGCCATTGGGGCAGAAAGGTTTTCGAATGGAGACCACGCACTCGAAAGTGCAGAGTAGGATGGCCCTCACTAGATAGAAATACGACCTTATAAAGGTTGTTGGAAGCCGTGGAAAGTAGGACGCACAAGATCGGTCGATCTATGGGGAAGCCTATTTTCAGCAGTGAACATCCTATGGCTGTTAATATGATGGTTTACATTGTGTATGAACATGATCGGTTATTTATATTGCTTCCATTTACATTTATATTGGTCCAGTACTACCAGTCGTGGCATAACGTAGGAAGTGTGGTAGATGTCCTCACAATAAACCATCAAATTGTCTTTGCTGTGTGAATTTCCTGTCCGCACAAGTTTTTTTAACAGGAAAGAAACTTGAGACCAATAAACATAAGGATCCTTTAGACGAAAGTGGAATATTAAATGTCAGGTGAATCAATACTTTTAAGTAGCTTGATATGTAATAATAGTGTTGATAAGGTCAAACCTTTTTATGGCATGAGGAACCATCCGTATTGAAATAAACTTGATTTTTATGTTCGTCGTACCACTTCTTTCTTGATACTATGACTGTATTCGAAATGAGCCTTGTGACTATGAAAGAACCAGTGTCGTTAATTTTATTTTTCGTTCTTGCTGGTATTCAAGTGCTTGCCCATTAAATTGGTGGATAGGAGAATCAGATCGTAAAGTTCCTGGGAACATTCCCCGAAAGGTATTCTAATATATAAAAGATCGATAGGCTTGCAATTTTACGGCGGTGTTCGAGACTGGGTCTTAGTCTCCGACATATATTGCTCACCTATAAGCCTAAAAGCCTTACGTTCTATCGAGTCTAAGGTAGTGAGCTGGTATTTGGACGAACCATACCAATGGTGGCAGCAGGCCAAAGGTACAGGCCTCTCTGAGTTTGTGGCATCTACCAGGATCCTGGGCTAGTCTGAATCATCAACTATCATCATACGAATTGGTAACTAGCTCTTTGTTTAAGTCTATTACATATATATATATATATATTACATTATATATAACATATCTATAGCTTTGTTAAGAGTAGTAGAGTGTCTTGTTAAAGGGTTTGCCTGGAGAATTAAGACGACCATACCTATTTCTGCCGCATTGGTGTATTCGGTATGTAGGGTTTCCGGTAAAATGAGGCATTATGCATTGGCATAGGCATGAGGCTTTATGTATTGTGTATGCTTCAAGTTGATGAACGCAGGGAAGTGCATCGTGGAGCATGTTTATAAGTTGCGTGACCTATGTTGCAATACTTTGCTATAGGATATGGTTATCACTTAATATCAGGTGGACCACAAGCTTGTTCCATCTCCAGGTAGTATAAAAAAGCTATATAACAAATTTATATAGGCAGCTTATATGTAGAAACACGATGTCTAAGTATTATTATTATTATTACGTAGACATCTATTTTTAGCAACAAAAATTATATCTGTTGTCTGGGTTTAGTGCATAATGTCGTACAAATGTTTGTGCAAGAATAATATTTTAATGACAATTTGACCGAAATGCATATACTACTGGTTGCATAACAAAATTAATGTTGAAAAGGAAGATCGTAAAATGCATTGGGGTCTAACGTTACAATACATGCATCTAAAATGTCTCACTTTAACATTCATACTAATATTAATATAAATTATATTATATAATTACTTAATAATCAACTTGGGCAAATCGGCGTTGTATGTATGTATGTTTGTTTGTCCGAGGATAACTTTCGAAGGGTTGATCCGATCATCGTGAAACTTGGTATGTAGATAGGTAGCGATCGCATAATCCTGGTGGGGCTAAATGAGCTAAAAATGTGGGGGGGGGGGGGGGGTTGTTGAGATATTAGGGTTCAAGAGGGGTAAAAAAATGGGACTTTCCGGTCAAGTGGTAAGTCTAATGAATGGTCATCATCATACATGTCCACCCCCTTTTTATTTTAAGTTTTAACCTTTAACCTTTTTCTCTTAATTTGAAAGTAACTGTGTCTTTCTGTCTCTCTGTCTATCTGTTTCTTACGTTTTCACGACTAAACGGCGGCGGTACCGATTTCGATGAAATTTGGTATACAGATAGATTATGGCTGGGCTTAGGACACAGGTCAATTTTAACCACGCATGCGAAGCCATAGGCGGTAGCTAGTATCTGATAATGTTTGACACACATTAACACAAATCTGGTAGAGATCTATGATCCTATCGATATTATTAGTTACTCGTAGATGTTAATGTCTCAATGCAAAACCTGGTCAAAAGCAAATGCAAAATATGGTCCAAATGATTATTTAAATAAATTATTTAAATAACAAAAAACAGCTAGTAAGGGATAATTTGGATAATAAAGCTGCGTCATACGCATATTAAAAAAAAATACTCTGAAAAGATAATAATCTAGAGGCGTTTGATTGCAAATTATTAAGGATGGATGTTATAATTTTATTGCGTTCAAGGAGATTTCGTTTAAGTTTCACGCAAACACAACTTATACTTAAATAATCACGGTAATCGATCAAATTCTTAGATTGAAATCATACAGTTAAATAAAAATTACTCAGATATTGAATCTACAGCTAATTGATGAAATCGTATTTATGTACCAAGTGCGCGTCCTTAAATAGACCAACAGATATTATCTGCTCCTTTAACTAAATACTTATTTTTATTTTCTTACATCATTATTTTTTTTTATAATTTTCATGTTATTTCATTTATTGTTTTGTTTTAATTTGACAATTTATATGCAATGTTTCACAATGTCTTTATGTAACTGCTTTATTATTTAAATATTTTAATTTGTTATTGTAATTCATAGATCAGATATAATTGTAACTAAAGAGCTAAATCTTGTTATCTATAATATATTGTGAGTGAGCTAGAAAAGAAGCAACGATCACGGGTTCTATTGCCGCAACTGGTACATTTGACTATATTTACAGAATTTAAAATTTGTTATCGCATTATTCAGTCAATCTTTTTTATATGTGCCTTACATCCGCCGACGCTAAGCTCACATCCGCTCCAAAGGGTTGCGAAAATGTGTCTCAATTGAAGTTCTTGGCATAATACAGACACTCGATTTACCTCATTATGATTTTTATTACTCGTACAGTTTATTATATAGGCGATACAGGCTTTGCCTAGTTCAGGGATCGTTAGATAGATCAAATCTGATAACCATATCTGCATAAACCCAATTTTGTAATGTTAAGGCATAACCTTAATTAAGTTGTATATGTAGCAATCAATACATTTTAAATTACATTTTTCATTTATGCGTAAATCAATTGAAATCCTGAAATAGTTTTTACCGCAGCAACGTAACTTGCAGCATAAATTTTACCGCATTTTGTATATAATTGCGGAATGTAAAAATGATTGATATACAAACACACACATCAATCTACTTCGAACCATAAACAAAACGGATCTCTTATAGGCCTCATTATAAATGCGAGCACTTGTTCATACCATTTATTTCACAAGTCATTATATCAATTACGAAATGTTGCACTATATTTTCCGCATTATTTCGTTATAATTTCTCCTTGTAACATATAAGTAACAGTCTCTAGTGACGTTGTCGGTCATTCTGATTAGTTCATTTTCTGAATTGATAATGCGTTTGTTTGTATCGGAACTTTAGCGGTATATTATAGAGAGAGAAAGAGAGAGAGAGAAAGAGAGAGAGAGAAAGAGAGAGATAATTCTTTATTGTTACACCAAATTACAATAACTTAACCTAGAAAACCTATACTAATTAATACATGGTGGTACAATGGGCGGCCTTATCGCTCAAAGCGATCTCTTTCATTATACTAACACAAAAATCTTATAACAATTGAAGATAAATTGATATCTGGTGACAAGTTGCAGCACTAGTTAGTTGGGTGAAGTTCACAGCAACTGTAGTGCCTAGGTAGAATTAAAATGGAGTAAGCCTTGTAAGGAACCTCAGAGTTGCTCAAAGAGCAATGGAACGGGCCACGCTAGGAATCCACCTCGGCGATCGTATACCATACGTCGAGATTCGACGTCAAACTAAAGTCGATGATGTAGATCTACGACTCGCGAGGCTTAAGTGGAGATGGGCAGTACACTTGGCTAGGCGGAATGACAACAGGTGGACCAAGGCAGTCACAGAGTGGTGGCCAAGAGATGGGCGTCGACCGCAGGGACTGGCCCAATGGTGGTCTGACGATCTCGTAACGGAAGTTGGACAGCAATGGATAAGACTTGCTTAAGACCGATTGGACTGGCAACATAGAGAGCCTATACCCAACAGTGGGTGCTGGAGGCCGGATAGATAGATAGATAGAAGCCTTGTAAGCCTTGCCTGTGATCTCTCACTATGGGGCTCTTAAGAAGGCTCAAGGTCACATAGCGTGCTATGGAAAGGGCTATGCTAGGAGTTTCTTTACGTGACCCAATCAAACATTAGGAGATCCGTAGACAAACCAAGACATAACCAACAGAATTAGCAAGCTGAAGTGGCCGTGTGTTTGAAGTACTGACGGTCGTTGTGGCAGAAATGTTCTGGAATGGATACCACGCACTGGAAAGCGCAGCGTAGGACAGCCTTTCACCAGCCGTAACGTGCAGGCCACACAAGATCGGTCACTCTGGGAATCTACGGGGGAGGCTTATGTTCAGGAATGGATGTTCCGTGGCTGATATGATGAAGTTTTGCAGTAATTATAATTCTTTCAAGTCTATCATTATCTATGAGGTTGGATTCGAGGCTACCTTATTTGTTATGTATTGTCGACCAAATGTTTGCATAATTTTTAAGTTAAATTTTATTTTATTTTTCTAAGTACTACATGGATATGGAACAACTCTATGGTTGATGATAAGTGGTAACCATTGCCTATAGCAAAGTATTGCCTCGTAGGTCAAGGAGATCGCTTTAAGCGATAGAACCGCCCATTGTACTGAATCAATTTGTAAGAAATTTATGTAATGTAATTTATTTTGGAGTACAATAAAGAGATATCTAATCTAATCTAATCTCGAAACGTGCCCTACGATGTCCTGCATCCATCAACTAGAGACATCGAGTGTAAACCCTCATGTACCTGTAATTTCACCGGCAACCATACCCTTCAAACCGAAACAAAGCAAACTGCAACTGGTTCCCATAGTACAATCTTTACTAAGTTTTGGGCTAGATAGCGTTGTGTGATATATTCAGCATTATTTATTATTATTTATGTATTGATGCTATCTCTATAAGTTTATAGACATCAAGGTTAGTTTATAAATAAACTAATAGTATATTCAAAAATGTTTCACAGCCAGAAACCGAGACAAAATCCCACAATTAATCAAAATAATGTTGACTATTGTGTTTTGTTAGCGGATATTTCCTAATTTGTATTTTTTATGATTTCCGGATTCATAAAAACATTGTAATTTTTTAAAGTTTTGCATACAAAGACTAGATTATAATTATTGGGTTATTTGGTCAGTGTGTTTCTGTTACACTTAAAAATCATATTATTTGATTACATCACTTACATAAGCAGAAATAATTATCTATATTATTTGTATTTATATTTAATTATTATTATATTATTATTTATATTTAATATTTGTTATTGTATATTTAATAACCATTTTTTCGGCTTTATCACTCAAACCTCGATATTAGATACTTGTGAGTTTCTTTATTAATATCAAGTAGGTATCTCCATATCTTATGCTGGAGTGAAAAAGGACACATCTATTAAAGATAACTTTTATATTTCATTTATTTATGGGACTCAATGGAACACTTGGTTAAGTCATAATAATGTACTAATGTTACCTACATTAGTACATATTATCACTTAGTATAAGGCCATGATTAATTGATCGAGCGAAGCGAGATCTCCAAATCAACTTGGGCAAATCGGCGTTGTATGTATGTATGTTTGTTTGTCCGAGGATAACTTTTGAAGCGGTGATCCGATCATGAAATTTAATATATAAGTAGGTAGTGTTAGCACAATTCTGGTGTGACTAAATGAAATAAAAATGTGAGGAGGGGGGGGGGGGGATCGGAGTTCAAGAGGCGTATAAAAAATCAAAATGGGACTATCCGGTCAAGTGGCTAATAAAAGGTCTTTAGTACTAACTTAAAGACTATACCTAAATCACGATGATCGGATCAACGCTTCGAAAGTTATGCACGGACAAACAAACATACATACCTACAACGCCGATTTGCCCAAGTTGTTTCGGTGATCTCGCTTCGCTCGATTATTATTATTATTATTGATAATTACGCAATTATTATTATTGATTTTATGGACACTTTTTCAAGATTTAGTGCGTAAGACCATTAAATAGTTACACGTAAATAGTGTTTCGCAAAAGTCATCGTTGGATCTAAACGTCTGTGTCATTCGTCCAAGGTCCCATTTATTGTAATAGTGTTTTGTTTATATTGTGGTTGTTTTGAAATTATTATCTTACTAGCGATAAGTTGTACCACCGTGTAAAAGTATAGAGGGCTTCCGAATATACTTACCCATGAAACTGAAAAAATGTTTCAATGCAAAACACCGAACTTCAAAATGTAGTGTAGTAAATATTTTTCACGCGTGGCAAAATATCGGCATGTATCAAACGTACTGTGTGGACTTGCTTCTGACTACACCTTTGTAGGATATATTCACGGATCCGCGTACTGAGTAAGAGATCCGAGAACGTCATAGAGATTAATAGTGTGAGTTATATTATTTATTTCTTGTTGTCCGGAAGAAATTGATTTTTTAACGATAAGACCGCCTAATTCTGTTGTACCTAGCTTGTAAGGCTTGTAATAATTTTCATTAATTAATTAATTATGGTTAGGTAATTCATGTTTGAAATCACCTGTATGTCTTGTACTAAATAGATTCCTAGTTTAACACAACGAAAATAAGGATGTATAACCAAAGAATAGCAACTATATCTACAGTATAACTGGCCAAATATTATATGTAGTTGGATCAATCATTATTGTAAATGGCGGTCAGCTAATCATCATTTTCATCGTATATTTTGCAATTTACAACTTAGCTATATTTCAAACCTATGATTGGTGGCAGATTGAGCGCTGTATTCTTCAATGACATACAATTCTAAATGATTGTTCCGACGCTCTAATGGAATACGATATCTTGCCTTCACTAACGGTTTAGCCTATTCCAAACCTGCCTATTATTTTTGAAGTGAAAACTTCTTTAGGCACGTTGGGCATAGTGAAAACTTCTTTAAGCGCGTTGAGCATTTTTTGAGATGGAAAAAACCATGGAACTCGCGACACTGTTACCGACACCTGTCACTGACTACTGACACTGACTGTTACTAACACCTTTGTATATAAGTATCTGGAGTGTAGTCTGCTTTTATTCAAGTTTTCACTTCTGTCGGCACTCCCGGAGTGCCACTTTTTTTCATTAGCTTTTGTGGCTTCAGTTTCCCTGCGGCCACCAGGCCTATTGTGATCGCCACTTGTTTTTATGTCGCCCCTAGTTCATGGGGGCGTACAAAGTTCACCACTAAGCCCTACAACTGCTAAAAACTGTAGAATATTCTTAGGGTGATAACTGTTAGCTCTTCTGGGCTAAGAATGTGTTCGTCCAGATAAATGCTACGTTTGCGCATTAGTGGACCACACTCGCATAGCAGACGTAGGGGTGATTCTGCCGCCTCATTACAGAATCTGCAGGTTTGTGTATCGCATAGCATGAACAGGTGCTTACTAAGCCGACAGTGTCCAGTCAGGGCTCTGACTATAATGCGAAGATTGTTTCTGTTTAGGGCTAAGATTCGGTTTGTATACCGTTTATCTAAGACATAATCAGTGATTTGGAGTAGTTCATGCCTGAAGAATTGACGATTCTTTGAAAGAGAAATTCATAAGGGTTCTTTGTGCCAGACTTTTTGGTATACCGCAGAACGAATCAGGGCCCAGCTGTGTTCCATTTGCCTTAGCCCCCAGCTCGCGCAAGCTCGTCGGCACATTCACAAGCCTGCCTAAGCACAGCTTGGAATACTCATACTATCCAGACTTATATTATAAATACGAAAGTACTGTATCTCTGTCTTTTTGTTACGTTTTTAGGACTAAACAACTGGACTGATTTCGTTTAAATTTGTTTGTTGGAGAGATTAGGACCTGGATTATGCTTTAGGCTACTTTTTATTGATCGACCACGTGCAAAGCCTCTGGCGGAAAATAGTGTAAAATATGTTTGTGTGTCAATACCATTCACCTGATGATAATAATCACAAATTGTGTCATAACATAATCTATCTTTAAATCAAATTTCAAAATCAATTCAGCCACTTAGTTGTGAAAACGTATTCGATCGTTTTTAGATAAGACCTTCTATTATTTAACTAATTGGTGAAAATTTTTTTAATAGTGAAAGACGTCAAAAATGGTACGGGCAAAGAGAGGCTTAATCTGTACCTATGCCTCAAGTTGATAGACGCAGGGCAGTGCATTGAAGGGCACGTTATTAAGGTGCGTGACTTACGAGGCAATACTTTGTTATAGGCGATGATTATCACTTAATATCAGGTGGGCCATAAGCTTGTTCCATCTTGAAGTCGTATAAAACAAAACAAATAAACTCGTAGACAAGTTCATAAATTAAGTTTCACTGATTACCCTCTATTGTTAAGCATTTACGTGACAGGTTGGAAGCACATCGCCTTGAAGTTTGCGCACGCCTTGTCAAGCTTTGCACAAGCTTAGAAACTAAACAAATTCTTCCCACATAAACTTGCGAAGGCCTTGCACAAGCCAGGCTTGCGCAAAGAAATGTATGACGTGTTGAGTTTTGAGCTGGTAGAAAAGGGTTTTTTGAAGTGAAAACCTCTAGGCGCATTGAGCATTTTTGAGATGAGGAAAACGATTGAACTCGTGACACTGTTACCGACACCTCTATATACATATAAGTATCACGTAATTGTTCAAGTTTTCACTTCTGTCAGCACCCCCGGAGTGCCCCTTTTTTAAATTAGCTATTGCGGCTTTTGTATCGGTACGGTCATTGAAGCTTGTTGTGATCGCTACTTGTATATAAATAGCCCTAGTTCATGGGGGCGTTCATAGTTTACCACTAAGCTGTACAACTGTTAGAAACTGAAGGATATTCTTAGGGGTGATGGCTCCTCCGGGCTGAGGATGTGTTTGCCCAGATGAAACTACGTTTACGCATTAGTGGACCGCACTCGCATAACATGTGTAGAGGCTATTTTACCGCCTCATTACAGAATCTGCAGGTTTGTGTATCACTTAGTCCTAGCTGAAACAGAGTCCAGTTAGGGTTAAGATTTGGTTTGTTTACTGTAGAAAAGGGTTACTGAAACTGGTATTGTATCTTAAAAGCATGTGCTAAGGTACCATTCACTAACTGAAACCTTTCCCTTATCCTAGACTGGACTTCTGATCAGCTCCCAATTGCGCTAACGAATGGGTATTGAATTATTCAGAATAATTTATTTACCATAAGAACACGGAACATTTAGGTTTGTCATTCACATAACTTCAATTCACAAACAAATGTTTGCATGATCTACAGATATTTGTTCCGGATGGATGTTTTTCTATATATAATAAGTATGTATTTACAAAAAAAAAGTATATAAGTATCTATCAGTTATCTGGTTCCCATAGTACAAGCTCTGCTTAATTTGGGGCTAGATAGTGCTGTGTGACATGTCCAGCATTATTATTATTATTAACTATTTCTAGCAGATGTACAATATAGGCCTTATCAAGTACGTTGTAAGTAAGCTTTTTCATTTCAAAATTAATTTGATTGAGTATTTTCCCCGAACTGAGATTTCGCGAAGGGCACAAACTTGGGAGGCTGTGGATGATGATGATGATGAGATTTTGCCTTGTTCATATTTGACATTTTAATAGAATGAGTAGCTTTTCTTGTACCCGCACTCTTCAACAAGCGAAATTTTTCATGGACTGACAATGCTTTCTTGCACAAAATAAAGCAAGAATTCTCTTTCATTTCTACCTTTGTAAAATGTGGATAATATTTAAGTTCGGGTGCGATGTTTTGTATTGTAGTTATAAATTATTTGCTAGTGGAATTGAGACGGCAATTGGAAGCAATCTACATTCCAAAGCGATTCTCAAAGCTCTTGCCCAACTGCATCCAATCGTTTGGAGGTATTTGGATAATTTGAATTTACATTGTCACGGCATCGGGATCAACATTGTTCTCACGCAACTCGTAATACGTTCATTGTTCTCTAAATATGTGTTTAGATGATAAAATCCATTAGAGGCAGTAGGCAAAGTAATGTTCGCGACCAACACTTGTAGACATTGTCCATAAAGTTAGTAAATCGTTTAAAGGGCAAGGTGTACGCTTTTATAACAAAGTTTCAAGTGATGTACAAAAATTGACAATTAACAAATTTAAAAACGCAATTTAACTAAATTTTTATAAACATGCCCTATGGATTACATATCGCTTACATATCGGATTAATTAGATGATAGAGAAGCTTGGGATTTAAATTGTTCCAACTCAGTCAATAATGGTCCAATTTAGACGTAATTTATTTTATTTATTGTTACGTATTCTAAAAGGTAAAAAATCATTAAGAATAACAATCAGTCTTGTTTCTTGCTTTTCTTTCCTGGTTTGGTCGCGAAGAAACAGGCAGTAAAATTGATGTTTTAAAGTATGTAATTTTGACATAATTTTTACCTATGTTACCTATTTTGGTTGACAGTCATATGTCAAAGTAAATAACACCTAGTGATGTAAACCCACGATAGCACCAGCACGAACCTTGGGTTTTAGATACTATCTTTCTGAACACATAAATGTAATCTTTGTTAAAATCCCACTAAACTTATAAACGAGAAAGTTTGTATGTATGTATGGATGTTTGTTACTCTTTCACGTCGGAACGGTTGAACCAATTGCGATGAAATTTGGTATGTACGTAGATCATGGATTAATACATAGGGTACTTTTTATTGGCAAACCACGCGTGAGAAGCAACGGGCGGAAGCTTGTAGTAAATACATTTAAAAAACAAGTGATAGTTGTCATTTTAATGAATAAAAACATTTGATTTGATTTGATTTGAACAGGAATCACATCAGGTTACTATGTCAGGTGACAGGTCCTGTGAACATAAATAAATAAATAAATAAATATAAATATTGCTGGACATTTCACACAGCGCTATCTAGCCCCAAACTAAGCAGAGCTTGTACTATGGGAACCAGATAACAGATAGAATACTTATATACATTTTTTTTGTAAATACATACTTATAATATATAGAAAAACATCCAGACCCGAAACAAATATCTGTAGATCATGCAAACATTTGTTCCGCGGCGGGAATCGAACCCGCTACCTCCTGCGTCTCAGCCGGCTATTCGCCCACTGCACCACGGAAGTCGTCACGAACTATGATACGAGTAGTTCATACTTCCAAAGTTTTTATTTTACTATTGTATATTTTGCGTTAAAATCACTATTGATAAGTTAGTGAAAATTACCAATAATAGTGAGTACGCTATTGCTTTTAGTAGGCCATTGTTTTTTCCCTAAATCTTATAAATCCGTTGGCATTTTCTTTTTCTTTATACCGTTTGGATACGGAACAAGCATACGGTCCACCTGATGATAAGTAGTAACCATAGACTTTTTTTTATCTAGCCTATGCTGTCCCACTGCTGGGTAAAGGCCTCCCCCTCATCTCTCCACTTATCTCGATCTTGTACCAAAACCCACCAGTCCCTATAAAAGGCGTCCAAATCACCGCGCCACCGCTTATTAGACCTTCCACGGTGTCGCTTTCCATCCACAAGGCTCCATCCAGTTATGACCTTAGCCCACCTATTTGCTGGCATGCGGAAGACATGACGCGCCCAATCCCACTTCAACTTGGCAGCCTTTATACCGACGTCAGCGATGCCGATCCTTGGGCGCAACGAGGTGTTCCGAATCCTGTCTGTTCTCTTGACACCCAAAATGCTGCGCTCCATCGCTCTTTGGCAAACCCCGAGCCTGGACATTTGAGATTCAGTCAGTGACCAAGACTGGGCACCGTAGGTTAGGACAGGCAGAATACACATGTCGATAAGTTGACGTTTTAGTGATAATGGAAGGTCGTCTTTCATGAATGTCTTTATGGACCAGTAACTCTTCCAGGCATGATCGACACGACGATCGATTTCTATGTTCTGCCTGTTTTCGAAGGAAGCTGACTCCGACCGCTATTCACCCACTGCGCCACGAAGGTCGGGGTCTGGTTGTGTCTCTAATTATATTTTAAGTATGTATTTACAAAAAAAAAGTATATAAGTACTATATAAGGGGGCAAATTCACGTAATATAATTTTAAAAACATAACGAAAGTTGAGCCAAATGAGATTGAATTATTTATTGAATATATTTTGGCATTCTGCTCTATTAATATTACAATATTAGCTTGTTAGAAATAAAGTCTATAGTCAACTCATACCATTGCATCGTCAGTTGAATACCGTTTAGAACATTTAACATAACGAGACTAGATCGATACTCGAATTTTGCTATTTTAAGTTACGGGAATAAACAGGACAGGGAAATTCCCCCTTTGAAAGATCATTGGGGCCACCCCTGTTATCTGGTTCCCATAGTACAAGCTTTGCTTATTTTGGAGCTAGATGGCTCTGTCTGAAATTTCCAGCATTATTTATTAATTATTATGTATTATTTTTACCATAATTTGAATAAAGCCTAAAAATGCATCTACCAAGCAATAGGTTACTTAACATTTACCTTCACGGTGTAGCGCAAGGTGTTGCAATGTCGTGCAAGATGTCCAATGCGTATGTGGAGCAAACCGGCGGATATCACGAGACCATTCTGGTGCAGGGGAAAGGGGACCGGAGATACTGACCTCCTGCTTCTGAACTCGGTTAAAAACTACTAGTTCTGCGAGCAGTAGACCTCAGGAGTACAAACTTTTTTATACTACTAATTACTGCCATTCAGGAATTTTGGACCAAGTTTTCGTTGAACATAAACCTTTACATCGAATAGACAAGTAGCTTTTGCCGTCATCATCATCATCGTCAGCCCTTCTCTCCCACTGCTCATAGGCCTCTCTTCATTGTCGCCATTTGCCTCTATCTGGCGCTGTTCTGACCAATCATCTAATAAAAATAGCCTTATACTAATTCTAAGGGTGGGGGGGATAAGATCTGCTGTGACTCCCCGCATTTTACTGTGCATTACACCCCCTTTCTAAACTACCCCAATCATCCTAATTCCTTAAAATAACGTGACAGGTTGATGACAGAAAACTAATCATGACAAAATCTATCTAATCTAATTAAATCATATCAAAAACATATTTGTGACAAAACCAATAATATGAGCAAAACAAACACATACAGGAGACATAAATAAAAACATATAGAAAAACAAACTCACAATACATAGCATTAAATACATAATATACATATGATTAAAAATAATATTGCAGTGTGTTTCATCGTACATAATAAATACTTTTATACCTGAAAATGCCAAGAGTTGCAAGAGACCTAACAAAGTGGAGTCAATTGGAAGAGGCTTTTACCGCCACAGGCTTATACATGACAACAAAAAGGATAGAATTAGTTATGTTTTTCTTTATTTTATATAAGTTTACAAATGTACCTATATAATTAATTTTATAGTGCAATGGAAATAAAGCTTTATATCACAACACCTGCTCGACAATGTGAAATTATATTATGTCATCTAAACCTCACCGAAAGCAGGTTCAGCCGGAGGGACCACGGCTGAGCCGGGAGTAAAGTACTGAATTTAATTCAGTACAACTTTATTGATTGGAATTTGATTTGAATTTTTTTTTAATCAGTTAACAAAAGGGCTTTGTCGCTCATGCGATTATGACACCCTGGTAATGTAAACAAAACAAATTTACTAATTATATAGGCAAATACTAATTGAGCTACCTCCTATCTACTAACTTATGAATGAATGAATGAATGAAAATTCTTTATTATACCTTACAAGCTAAACACAACAGATATAAAAATAAAATATAAATCAAACAAATGTAAGTATAATGGGCGGTCTTATCGCTTAACAAAGCGATCTCTTCCAGACAACCTTTGGATGGAGAGGATCATTGCTTAATGGAAGATTGGCTGAGGTGTAAAAAGAATAAACTTAATAATAGCAAAAGAAAAATTACTTAACCTTAAATACATAAATAATAGGTACATAAATAATTTTAAATAAGTAAGTATCATATATAAAATAAATAAATATGTACTTACATACATACATACATATATTAATATATACATATATCAATAATATTATAGATCAGTTGAATAATCACGACTCTTCATGGAGGTAAAAGTTTTTGAGTCTAGCTTTAAATACGGAAGGTGAGGGGGATTTTCTAATGGAGACCGGCAAGGCATTCCATAATCGGACAGCTTGGACGGAAAAGGAGTTTGCATAGAAACTGGTTCTATGCATCGGTGTTTTGAGAAGGAGGTTTTCAGAGGATCGGAGTGTTCGGGAATTTGTGCAATGAAGGAACTCGAAGCGTTCCTTCAGATAACAAGGTATGGACGGATTACGAAGGATGTTAAAAAGGAGGGATAGGATGTGAGTATTCCGGCGAAGTCGAATGGGGAGCCATTTGAGTTTATTACGAAATTCGGAGATGTGGTCGTATTTCCGGAGTCCGAAAATAAACCTTATGCAAAAATTTTGAAGACGCTCAAGCTTATTGAGCTGTTCCTCCGTGAGGTCAAGATAGCAGGAATTAGCGTAATCTAAAATTGGGTGAAGAAGAGATTGTGCAAGCGCAATTTTAGTAGCTATCGGAAGAAAGTTTCGCAGTCTCTTGAGCGAACCAGCAGAGGCAAATAGCTTCCGACTCACAGATTCGAGCTGAGGACCCCACGACATACAGCTATCCATGAAGATGCCCAAATTTTTTATAACCTTTGAGTAGGGAACAGTTACATCATCAAACTTAATTTGAGGGAGTGTTGTGTAGTTGATTTTCGATAGGGTACGAGAACTTCCCAGTATGATAGTCTGTGTTTTAATAGGATTAACTCTTAATCCATAAGCCTTACTCCATTCACCTATAAAAAGCAGATTATTATTAGTGACGGCGATCGCATCAGGCAACTCATTAAGTGGAGCCTGTGTGTAAATTTGGAGGTCGTCTGCATAAAGGTGGTAGGAAGAAGTGAGTTGACGAGAAATAGAATTTATAAAAAGTGCAAAAAGAAGAGGAGATAAGACGCCACCCTGCGGTACACCGGCTGATGTACAACACCAAGACGAAAAGGAATCGTCACAACGTATCCGTTGCCGGCGTCCGTGCAAATAACTGCGAAACCAGTCAACCACCGATGGAGATATGTTAATTGAGCGAAGCAAACCCAGCAGTACGTCAAAGTCGACAGTATTGAAAGCATTGCTAAAGTCGAGCAGTGTCAGAATAGTAAGGTAGCCGTTCTCCATGCCCGATCTTATATCATCCGTGATTTTGACAAGTGCGGTTACAGTACTATGACCAGGACGGAAACCGGATTGAAGAGGATTGAGCAGGGTATTTGTGATAAGGAAGGAGCTAAGCTGGTTGTGGACGAGACGTTCAAGGACTTTTGATAGGAATGGGAGGATAGAGATGGGACGATAATCGGTAAAGGAAGTGGGTTTGGACTTTTTAGGAAGTGGAATTATATGCGCTTCTTTCCACAAAAGTGGAACAGAACTAGATGAAGTAGAAAAATTGAGAATATGGCAAATTATTGGAAGCACCTCATCAATAATTGGAACTAACATATTCCGTCCAATATTGTCACTACCCATGGCATTTGAAACAATTGACAGAATGCTCTTTTTAACATCACATGCGGTGAATTGACTAAAGACAAAAGGAGAATAATTAGGAGTTGGCAACAACGAAAGATAATTAAGAGTGTTCATTTTAACATCCAAATCAATATTGGATGATGACGAAAAGTGTTTGTTAAGAGAGTCAATGTCTAGATCATTTGGAATGGTATCATGTCGAGATTTGCCAACTCCTAGTGTTCTTAGAAATTTCCAGACTTTAGATGGATCGTTATTAGAAACAGAGGCATGAATATGACGGCGTTGAGCATCCCTACACACCCTATTGCAGCGATTCCTGGCTAAATGGTATTTTTCTTTGTTGGCGTCACTAGCAATAAGTTTATATTTTAATTTAGAAGATGCTTTTTTTCGCATCAAAAGTCGTATTGCATCGTTGAGCCATGGAGCCGGCAAATGTTTTATCTTAACTGCTCGGATCGGAGCATGCACGTCAAAGAGTTGTGTAATGATGGTATTAAAGGCGGTAATTTTGTCGTCAATAGAAACTAAAATACTTAACTAAAAATATACACTAAAAATACATACTAAAAATATATACTAAAAATATATATAATATATAACTAAACTACTTAAATAGTTTTTTGGCAGTATCTGATAACGGATCTGCCAAAATACTATTACAATCACCAATATTAAAGTTAGAAGAATCTCTCGCACTAGCATTCTGAACACATTCCATCAATATGTGATATACATCATCAATAACATTGCAAGTCAAGCAATTTGGCGAGGTAGTTTTACGCATTAGATAAGAGAATTTATTGCATGGAATGTGTCCAGATCTGAGTCGCAAAGCTGTAACAGTCTCGCGTCTGCTTAACACTCTGTTATCTATGATTTGAATTTGGAGCCTCATCTGTATTAAAATTCGAAACAAAGAGAACTTATTTGTAAATCGAACTAACTTCTGCACAGAATGCACCAACCTAGATTTGGTTTTTATTGTCTTGCAGAAAGTGTGAAAAGTAGAGTATTCTCCTCGTGGATAAAGCTGTCTGTATCTTGGGCGTGCTTATATCCCTCTCTGCACTCAAGATTCTAGTAACTCCCTCGCTACACTCGTGAGTTAACTCTAGAATCCTTCGTTACATTCAGGATTCAATATAGCGCCCGTGACGCAAGACACTGCTTTATCCCCCTCGTTTAATAATCTACTATTACTTATTTTTTTATTCTCTTATACCTTGGGCTGTTTATTGGTAAACTGAAAACCTCACAACTAATTCGACACCAGCATGGTGTTGTGATGAAAGTAATCTATTTCTTGTGTCTTATCTGCCGCAGATCTAAGGCTATTGCATTCGAGTAACAAGATATAGTTTCACAATTCTTAAGAATTACGCTGAGTCAAGGTCGCGGAAATAGGGACGGAATTCGAGGTCAATATTATAGTTTCAGAAGATTTAATACCTCTTGCAGAAATGAATCGCATTCATCAATCACGGTATAGACTTGATACACTGGTATTCTCTTTACCGTGGAAGTTATGTTTCATAAATAAATATAAGTATGTGTACGTAAATTATTACGATTAGTTATTATTTAGGTTCATACATATATATATATACTATATATATATAACAAAGTCGGGTAAGCTTATAACTCACGAACGGCTGGACTGATTTTGATGATCTTTGATTTATTGGATTAGTTTCCACCAAATACACGCAAAAAAAAATGTTTGATTATAATTCATTTTCTCATACATATGCAGCTAATTTGATGCCTGATTGACAATTCAAGTCATATACATGGCAAAGGCGGTACGAAGTTCGGCGGGTCAGCTAGTTTATTAGAATTGTTATTAGAATTAGTATGTTATTAGAATTAGTATTCAAATTCGTTTCAAATTAAAATTCGTTTATTTACATTTGAATGTAACTTTACGGAATTAATCTAATACGCTATATCTAACTACTACAAGAAAAAAAATACAAATTTTAATATACTTACCTACATTCATTATGAAACTTAGGTAGATATCTTAGGTTAAAAAGGTACACAAAAAAACACAACAGATATCCAAATACAATAGGCACTTAAAATAACTAACATAACATAGGTATACATAATTAAATCCTCTCACAATAACTGAGACACACTCGCTCAATCGTCTTCCAGTCATCCGCAAACACATCAAACTGAGGATGGATGGAAATAAGCTCATCAAGGCTGCGCTGCGCACGGGAGATGGGTGACTGTTGGCAGTGCAACGTACGTGCTCGCAGTGGTTCCAACAAGCGCACTCGGCCTGATCGAAATCTGGCACGTTGTTCAGGCACGCAAAGCCGGCTTCAGTGAGAAGAGTGGGACAATCAGTTATACCTTTCAACAAACTGCAGAGAGTTATGATTTGGACATAGAGCCGCCTTGTTTCTAGGGAGTTATAACCTAAGGTATCTTGCAAAAACTTTGTAGGGTGTGGTAGGTACACCATTACACCCGAGGTAATGTCCACACAGTCCATTTCATCCAAAGGTTATCTGGTAGAGATTGCTAATTATCGATAAGACCTCCAATTACATACATCACATATATTTACGTGAAACATAAAAAGTGGAACGCCTTGCCTGAGTCTGTGTTTCCTGATAACTACAACGTGGGTGTCTTCAAGTCACGAGTGAATAAGTTTCTTCTAGACAAGCGTGTACCATCGTAGACTGCATCATTGCTCACCATCAGGCAAGATCGTGGTCAAAAGCAAGGCCATAAGGTATAAAAAAAAACTTTCATGAATCAACAATGTCAAGAAAATTATTTTGATAATCCAATAGAAGCCATTCGTGGTACGTAAGTGTTTTTGTAGGCTAGAAACGAATCCAAACTAAAAATGCACTAAAATTCACTACGATGAGAATACAGGAAATACCAGTTTTTGTTTTATCTCACTAAAAATAAATCTTATCGCTTACGTTGGCTTTGCTCATTATAAAACTAATTAATTTTATAATCGTAACATATTTGATTTTTTCCTACATATTATCCTAATTATTTCTAATTACCTACTACAAACTAGTAGAAACACCTTTGTTTTGTTTGATAGTAATTGAGGTTAGTATAAATTAAAAATTAGATTTGATTTGACTACCTTCGTGGCGCAGTGCAACAAATGTTTGCATGATCTACAGATATTTGTTCCGTGTCTGGGTGTTTTTCTGTATATTATAAGTATGTATTTACAAAAAAAAAATATGTAAGTATTCTACCAGTTATCTGGTTCCCATAGTACAAGCTCTGCTCAGTTTGGGGCTAGATAGCGCTGTGTGAAATGTCCAGCGATATTTTTTTATTAGCGATTAGTTACAGTCTCCGTCTGTGGTTCATCGTAAATCGTGGAAAAAATAAAGAATTCTTCGGAGATTAAAGTTTTGGTTTGTTCCTTTATCATCTTAGCCAGTAATACTCATTGTTAAGTATATTTCTCTTTTTGGTTATCTAATCCAGGTGACATGAGGACCAATCGCACTAATTTTGAACGATAATACCAAAGTTAAACCAAAACAAAAACGTTACTTTATGCACATTTGGTATCGCGCTGACAGGCGTGACATCACTCAAACCAACGTGAGTTCCAACGTTAGACACATTCAAAATTAGCGCGATTTCCCCCCTGGTTTTGAGAACTTCCTAAGAGCCGTACTGAAATCTAATCATCATCGTGATTATCAGCTATTGAACGTCCACTGCTGATCTTAGGCCCCATATAGACTTCAAGACCGATCTTGTGCGACCTACACCCGGCTAAATAATGATGTTAAATCCAATGATCTAATCAGCATATTCAATTTATTTTCGTTTTTATTTTATTGCTTATTTTTATATCTTAGGCGAGTCTAGAGGGGTCAACAATAAGGAACGCATAAACCAACCGTGAGGCAGAATAGTTTTTAATTAAAAGAAAACCTTAATTTCGAACTATTCCAAAAATGAGAGGTAACAGAGGATTAATTTTGGCGATCTTTTACCAATATCACAGGTACACTTCTTGTCCAGTACAATTTTATTAGGGCCAGAGCACAGTGATCGAAATTCGACTGATATTATTCATAGTTTTTTTAAACTCAATTTTAAGTTTAAAAAAGATAATGGACTATCTAATTAACCTATAATCATGCCAAATCTAACACTCTCCGTACGCGCAATAAGCCAAAAACGAGATAAAAGGTTTTCTCTTCACATACTTATTCATACGTGTTGACGTATGATAAATACGATAAATTATAGATTATACATTATTGTAGATAGTCAAGGAATGAAAAGTAATTCATTTATTTCAAATATGGGTTAATAACAGGTGACAGTAACTGTTTGAGTTCATCCGTAATCGCCATTTATCACATGCAATTTTCATCAGCATTCTGTCATAGAAAATTAAACTTAATAAGATGAAATTATTTACAATATTCAACATGCCATTTCTTACCTTAAAATTATTAAACGATCGATTCAAATATATTACGATTAACTACTCGTAGGTGTTAATACGATCAATCAAAGTCAAGCGATCGCTTCTACTTGTGAAAGGCGGCTCTGCAACATTTTGCAGACGAAATAAAAGCAAAAAACAACATAATTTATCACATTCTACATTGTGAAACCCAACAATATGTAATACAACACTTTTGGATGATTAGATTTTGTAATAACAATTTTATGGTTGTTTTAAATTTACAAGGTTAGACATCTCAATCTATGGTACACATAAATTTAGAACTGCTCGCGGTAGAGCGACGTTAGTATTTTGTTTATTTACTAGCTGACACAGCGAACTTCGTACCGCCTTTTTTTATTATTCATCACAGAATCAACATCACTTGATATCAATGTATACAAACTCTTATAGCTAATGCTCAATGCCAATAACAGATTCACATTTTATAGACCTTTAAGAAATTAGTCGCCTAGAGAAAAAGATCAAATACACAATACATTATATTAATTAATTTTCAAGGAATTTAGTAGGTACGCATTTGAAGAATGAAAGGGAAGGAGGGATGCTGTGTAAATGTGTATACTTGAGGGGGTGAGGGAGGGAGTGTAGTGTTTTGTGTAGATATGATTAAGAACAGATATAACTTGTTTCTTAAAAGATGCCTTACTATTAGGGAAGTGTCTATATCCGAAAAAACCTTGTTGTAGCGTGCGACAGATGACAGAGTTCTGGGCATAGTTGGTGTGACTGAAAGGAACATGAAAGAGGGTTGTGTGTCTAGTACGTTTAAAGGGCGTTTTGAGTTGAAGAACGAGAGACGCTAATTCGGGACTATCAATTCTATTACTGCAAACGTCGTGTAAAAACAACATCTGCAGCAAAGAACGCCGATCCTTTAACGGCATGAGTTTATGAAACCTACACGATTCCTCGTACGTCATGCTTCTTTTACAATGGGTGCGATAGTTTAACGTTTTAATGAATTGGGATTGAGTGCGCTTAATATCTTGCTCATATATTATAAATGCCTTGACATGCATATGACGTGGGCTACCAATGTACGTCGCCCCGGTAGAATTATCAATCGGCATTTATGTATGAGAAAATTAATTTTCGTCATAATTTCTTTTTTGCGTTAATTTTTCCGACATTGTAATAGTTATTCTGCTATTCGGGGAGGAGACAAATCCAACAAATCAAAGATCAAAGTTCTTAAGTTATAAATGCTGTAACTAACCCGACTTTGTTTATATGTTTAGATTAGAATTAGACAAAGCTATACAAAACAGCAGAATTAAAAGTAGAAATCATTTAGAACTACTACAAAATATGTCTTCTGCTTTATCAGATTTTTTTTGTTTGGTACTTCAGGATAGTTATTTATTTTCATTCAATACAAATACGGAATTTATCACGTACCGTTTTATCGGTGTTTCCACCGACAATGTTTTGGTTCAATTCGTGAACCTTCATCAGGGTGAGTAACAACGGTACGTAATAAATCCCGTTATTATAATAATCATCTTCTTCGATCACACCATCGCTTACCACCAGGTTAGGTAGTGGTCAAGCGCTTGGCTATCATCAATAAAAAAAATGATTGAAATAAATCACGAAAGTTTGCTGTAACATTTATTTTCATCACCCTTTCTCAGGTTCATATTTTGTACTTCACCCTGTTTACATAAATTACGAGGCTCGAAATAATAAACTGATTTGTAAAACTCACGAACGATCATATCTCTATTACTCTGCTTAAATAGGCCTCCCCCATAGATCCAGAGCGACCTATCTTGTGCGACCTGCACCCTGCCTCCAGCAACCTTTAACAGTTCGTCTTAGCCAAGTTACATTCGCTTCGAATCGATTCGTTTTCTACATAGGTTTGTTGTCGATATATCACGTGATATTTCCATAGCATGTGTCAATATAAATTCGAAAATGTATGGAACATTTTCGTATTTATCGACTAGCGTCATCGCTAATCGAATGTAACTTGGCTAAGCCCTCTGGTATACAAATACCAGTTGTAAACAGTGACTAGCATGACACACATTTATAGGTGTGTCTAACCTGGTTTAATGATGTCATACAAAGCGTTTTGCATGACAGTACACTGGTTATTACCCCGACTGCGCAGAAGAAGGGTAATTTTTTAGGGTTTATGTATGTATATACGAGGGCCAATTCACGTTATAAAATTTTAAAAACATAACGACAGTTCACCCAAATGAGATTGGATTATGAATTGAATATATTTTGACATTCTGCGCTACTAATATTACAATATCTAGATATTATTAAAATCTGAAATTTCACTCATACCATTGTAACATTAAACATATCTAGACTAAATCGAAACTTGAATTTTACTATTTTATGTTACGTGAAGTTCTGTTCATTTGGCGTATCCTGTGCGGCTTGACGGATTCGTACATTTAGACGCACATTAGGGGCGTGCACTAAGAGGCTACGATATACCGCCCTGCGTTTATCAACTTGAAGCCTATAATTTCACCGCCACCCGTACCCTTCAAACAGAAACACTAATGCTGCTTGGCGGTAGAAATATGTATGATATAATATACAATTAATTTAAACGAAAAAAAATGCAAGACTATAAAGCACTTAAAATAGCCGCTATCATTATAATATTTTATTTTTATCATCAGACGAGATGGTTGACCAATTTATTGCATGTTAAATATCAGATGGTGATTTATGAGTTGTTTAGTAACGGCGCTAGAGCAGCAATGGTCTCATCCATAATCAATTACATGGCCTTGGGATTGACAGACTGGATACATTCTGTCCCCGGTCATACCTACCCCTATTTTATCTGAAAGCGCATGTTAGATCACGCGCAGTGAAGGGTTCTGTACTCGTATTTTATAGTACAAGATCTCGAGTAAGATCATCCTGCACCAATCTGCTTGCCGGATAAAAGTTGTTGTATGTCAAATAGAATGTATTATGTATCCAACACTATGTGATACGTCAAAATTATTATTGCCCTAAAAGCTCCGAAAATCCCTACATCGATCATTCCTGTATAATATTTTAACTTACGTATATTTTTAAGCAGCTTCTACAAAAGACGTGTATCGGATATTATGTTTGATTTATGTTCAAACTAGCTTCTGCCAGTATTGTTTGTGTTGTTTGTCAACAAAAAGTAGCCTATGTGTTAATCCAGGATATAATCTACATACATACAAAATTTCATCGATCTCGGTTTTACCGTTACGACGTGATTAAGTAACAAACAAACAAATAAATAAATGAACATCCAAACTTTCGCATTTATAATATTAGTGTTAGGCTCAAAAAGAAATATCTTATTAATAATTTTATTTTTACGATCATGTAGGTATTGTGTATTGTATTCTATTAATTACTATTTTTTATGAAGTAAAAATACCATTTGTTACGTTAATTACCAATAAAAAAAAAATGTATCTTTGCAATAATGCATAATTACTACTTGGTTTGATTAACTACGTCACAAATTTAAATGTCACTACTTCACTTGATGATAAGTGATGGTGATTAGTGACATAGTGTTCATAAAATAATCTTTAAATCCAGATTGAACAATTGATCTCATTATTATCAAGTGAAGAGAGTTCGAACACTGGGCTGTACTTAAATGTAGTATAATCAATAGAAATTATTTACTACATTTAGTTACGAAATTAAAAATATTTGATTTGACTTTTATCCTCAATGGTTGTGAAACTGTAGGTAATAAAAACGTCAGAGCCCTCTCGCGACAAACCTTAGAACTTTATAATCTGCTGATTACGGTACGGGGGGCTTTCTAAACGCATGTTAACAACATTCTACGCTCTGAGTCGTTATTGTTTTACTATATTTTTATAGATGGCGCTTTATTTTATAGCTGGAAAAAACTAAGATTTATTTCTCTACCTACGTGATATAATTTAGATAAAGATAAAGATAAAACACGTTTATTTCGTCACCAACACAAAAGCAATTAAATCTTAAAACTTGTTTTTATTACTACCTGGAGATGAAATAAGCTTATGGCCCACCTGATGTTAAGTGGTAACCATTACCTATAACATAGAATTGCTTCGTAGGTCACGCACGTTAGGAATGTGCCCTGCGATGCACTGCCCTGCGTCCATCAACTTGAGGCATACAGGTGTAAAACTTCATGTACCTGTAATTTCACCGGAAGCCATACATTTCAAACCGAAACACAGTAATGCTGTTTGGCGGCAGAAATATGTAGGTATGGTGGTAGTACTTCCCCGGCGTAGGAAAAAAATACTTAGTGTTAAAAATGGCCACCACACAGCATGTGCTACGGCAGCTTCACTCATAATCATAATCATTTATTGCCAGAATATAGGTTATACAAAAAGTTGTAACATTTAATTTAAATTAGTTTCATTATAGTCTATCCCACTCAGGGGCGTGCAATAAGCTTGTAAAGCTTTCATATTTGTTTTCTTGTAAATATATTGTTAGTAACATTATGTCAAACATTTAGTATTCAATTATAATTATTATAATACTCTACCATAGCGCTGGTCTTTCGTGGTCACCAATAACAATTAACACACAATTTACATTCGAATAATGCCTGTAAGATATTGCTCTGACCAATAAGGCCACCTATTGTACTGCTTTTTTATTCTACCTTGTACTTATTTGTATTGGTTCATAATCAGCGGTAATTCTATTAAAAGTTATCTCACGATATCTATTTATTACCTTTGATGAAAGTTTACCCATCTCATAGATAAAGTCGCAGACCACTGCGCCGGCGCTGATGGGTGCAATAAGCGCAGGATCGTGGGTGATGGCACAAACTGAGGAGCCTTATACCCAGCAATGGGTGAAGTCGAGCTGTGGATGATGATGGAAGCTTTACAATTTACATTGGTAAATGATTTCCGTTTGAAGGGTATGCGTGCCGGTAAAATTACAGGCAGACTTTTCATCTGTATTACGTCTCAGTGATTAAATTTAACAAAATTATAGCAATTAATTTAACTTTCAACATATTATAGAAATCATTTGAATATTTAAACTTTATATTTAGTGCCAAAAGTTCATCTAGTTGAAGTAAGTATGTGGGATAGATCTTTTTGTGGTCTATTAGTCATCTTAGTAGTATAAAAGATAAGTTTAAATAGTATGTAAGTTCGTATGACCTAGTGGTCAACTTTGGTGTCGGAGTTATTAGGCCACTCGAAGGCCTCTGACATGGATGGTCGACTTTATTATCTTACATCTTAACGAACCATTTAAGCGCTCTGATGAAAATTCTACACAGAATCACGTTCTGCGCGGTCACTAGGTTACTTGGATGGGTGACCTATCTAAATAACCTAGTGACCAAGTCCTAACCCGAAGGGGTCCCTATATCGTCGGTATCGCACAACTGAGACCCGGAACAAATTTCACAAGTCAATGTAGACCAAATTGTATACATAAGTTTCCTCATTTCTTTTCATAACTAAATTACAACAATATACAGTTTTCAACCTAGACCTGAATCTCCAAAGGTATCAGAGCACGTAAAACTTGAACATGACAGAAACTCATCAGGATTTCAGATAAACATCTCGTAATTACTACAATTTCGCAAAAACTGGCAATCCTTGCCTCCCTGTGTGTCCGACTGTATTTCGAGAAGAGATTTCTCAATCCCAGTCATAATAAATCTAAATACCAAATTTTATCGAAATCGGTCCAGCCAGACAGAGATACAGACATACAGAGAGTCAAAGGGGCAGAGTCACTTTCGAATTGACGACCTCCGTGGCGCAGTAGGCGAATAGCCGGCTGAAACCCAGGAGGTAGCAGGGTCGATTGCATTGTTCCGCAACCGCGGAACAAACATGTTTGCATGATCTACAGATATTTTTTCCGGGTCTGGATATTTTTCTGTATATTATAAGTATTTATTTACAAAAAAAAGTATAAATTAAGTATTCTATCAGGTATTTATCTGTTTCCCATAGTACAAGCTCTGTTTAGTTTGGGGCATGATAGCGCGGTGTGAAATGTCCAGCAATATATATATATATATATATTTATTTTTTTTAATTTATAATATTAGTATTTTATTTAATATTTGGAGCCTGTACTGTCCTACTGCAGAGCAAAGGCCTTCCTTCCTTCCACTCCATTATACAGAGTGTTTGGTAATATACTGAGGATATTCAAGTGACAGTTTCTCAAAACTTAAAAAAAGACTTCTCGAAAAAAAACTACTAGTTATATTATCAAATTTTAAAGAAAATCGACTGAGTTTAGGTGATGAATTCGATATAAATCTTACTGCCTACTCTTGCAATCGACATCCAAAAATAAAGGAACAACGAGAGATAGCTTGAGATGTCACTAATACAGTATCTGTGGTTAGATGGCAAGCATTATGCAATAGCTCAACATAAGTTTAATAAAGTGTTTGTTATCACATGCCAAAATAAATTTCACATTTCTATGGTAAACATTTCACAAATTTATTTATTATGCTCATCATTTTTGTTCATATATTATCAAACATCCTTCATAAATTATTTATATTTGCACACCATTCGTTACATCTATCAGTTTCTTCTTCTTCTTCGTACTATTCACTTCTTAATCACAATAAGGATGAATAAAAATTTGCCACTATCTATCAGTGTATTATCGGAGTGAAGAACGCAGCCTTGTAGCATTTAAGTTGATACAACTGTTTTTACGTTCTATTCTTATAGTGCCTGGTAAAGTTTAGATGCAAACGTCACCAGGATCTAAGGCAATAATTATTTTCTTTTCCAATTTTGTACAGTTTTTCTGCTCGCACTGTACCAGAGTACACTGCCAACAATAGGACAATGTTGCATTGTTTTATGTAGTAACCGCGATTACATTCACTTAGCGTATCTACTTCACTGCGTGTGATGTATGAGTAGGTAGGTCAAAGGTTTTGTTGGGTTTTAGTTGCCTGCGATGTTTTGATGACTGCCGGCATATTGGTAAACTACGATTTTCATTAACTTATATATATAAAAAAAAGTCGGGTTAGTTACTCAAGAACCCAGCATACCCTCACACTCCAACATACCATACCCTAGAGTAAAAATCAGTCCAGCCGGACCGATTTTCATGATCTTTGATTTGTTGGATTTGTCTCCGTCCCGAATATCAGAATAACTATTAAAATATCGGTTAAAGACACGCAAAAAGAAGTTATGGCGCGGTTCCCCGATTTCCTGTTACACATTTCCGTCCCTTTTGGAAAAATCACTCTCACAATCCGAGAGGAAAGATGTTACACATTAATATCACACAGTTATCTGGTTCCCATAAGCTCTGCTTAGTTTGGGGCTAGATATCGCTGTGTGGAATGTCCAGCAATATTTATATTTATTTATTTAATATTTGATGTTGATTTGTTACTATCATTTGAGAAGCTTTCATAGTACTGAATTATGAATAGACTTAAAATACATTATAACGCATATCACTCACGACCACGCCTAAAAGAATGAGGCAACAAACATGTTTGGACATTTCTTTATAAGAAGTAGTGCGGACGAGTCGGTTACTCCGCTTACGTTAACCTTACTCATAATAAAATGTACACTTCGACAATACTTACTCGCGCCATAACCGCTTAGCGGAGTACCTAATGTTGCTACGAAAACTTCGGACTTCATAATAAAAATACACATTTTGAGATACAATGAAACAGTTTTCATTTTACTTAGATTTCAGTCATTATTTTTAATTGATTTCAATCATTGTTAATTAATTTTAATCGAGTACGTGGCGAGATGTTTCTCGGAGCGGAACGCACTCACCCTGATGAACCACAAATTGGACCGAAACATTGTCGGTCGAAACACCGATAAACTCCTTTATCTTTAACTTTTTTTCATAAAATCTCCGAAATTAACCGGGAAATAACTGAAATGTAAAATCACTGCAGTTATTATCAATATGACAGCTATAAAACAATACTAATACATAGTTTTTTTAGATAACACTATAAAAGAGAGGCCTACACCCAGCAGTGGTGAAGACAAGCTGTGGATGATGATGATGAACAAACTTTATAAAAAAATCTTAAAAGAATATGAGTGTCTACGAAATAAAACTTTTTTTGTAATGTAACAGAGGCCAAATCAGCTTTTGCATAAGCATATAATTAGTATCGCCTATTTATCTCGGCCTAAGAACAAGAACAACAATAATTATTCATGGAAAAATACAGTGTGGTCTAGTATTTCTAATCCTTTTAACCTTCGTCCCATTCACTTTTGCATGCTAAATAAGACAAACATTTAAAAGCTTTTTAATATTGATAAGGAAAATTATGTTGACTTTGCAAATTATTTCAAGAGAGTTTATATTTTCATAAGTGAATTCCTAAAATTACCATAAAGATTATTATTTACTTTTCTATAATTACGAGTAACTAACGCTTATTAAATAAATAAATAAGGAAGCTAATGTGCTGTCCGTACGTCAACTATTCATACTCAGACTATTGATAAAACAGCACAAGATCCGCCCACTGCAACAGGATAAGAGGCGCACTGACAAAGTATTTGATAGCATCAGATTTAATACGAATTTCACTAATCGTTTTCCCTGTTTTTTAGGTGGGTATCTCTATAACAAGCTTTCTGTTGAGGATTGTCTATGTCATCTCAAGCCTTATGAATTTAAAAAGTGCCTCACACAAATTCTTTTAAGTTACTCGTACGATGAAACTGAGCACCTACTTAATGTTTTGAAGTAATCGTGTAATAAACCTAATAATTACCTACAATTATTGTAACAACTTACCCTCCCTCATGGATCATACAAACTCATACTTAGGCACCCACATAACACAACACTCAACAATCACACACACACACACCCTCGCTCACACAAACATACCCACACACACTCATATCCACACTCGCACACACTCGGACCATAACACCGACCTAAATCATTTTCCTATTATTGCAAAAATTTCAAACACTATACAGCACAATTGTATTTTAATTTATATGAATGTACTTCTAATTGCATATATACATATACACAATAATGATTGGTCTTATTTATATAAAATTAATGTATTGTTATTTTTTATTCCACTTGATATTAAGCAGGAGGAGCACAGCTGCTTATCATACAGGCTTTTCAGTCTAGTTTAGGCAACTGAGGCTCATACATAATTATTGTCACATAATAATCATCTTAATTTTTGTTACATGTACCTATCTAATAATTATGTATTGTATTTTTGTACATGTATATTGTGTCAAAATAAATAAATAAGTAAATAAAAAAAAATAAAAATAGAGGAAATCTCTAGCATTAAAAAAAATATATATATCGCTGGACATTTCACACAGCGCTATCTAGCCCCAAACTAAGCAGAGCTTGTGCTATGGGAACCAGATAACTGATAGAATACTTATATACGTTTTTTTTGTAAATACATAGGTACTTATAATAAATAGAAAAACACCCAGACATGGAACAAATATCTGTAGATCATGCAAACATTTGTTCCGTGGCGGGAATCGAACCCGCTACCTCCTGCGCCTCAGCCGGCTATACGCCCACTGCGCCACGGAGGCAGTCAATTTATTATTAATTAATTATTAATTTATTGTATTTATTTATTATAATAATAAATATATAAATAATATAAGTTGGTCTTACCCCCAAGTCGCGTCAGTAAAACAAAGACTGTTTTAAAATTTTCCAAATATTATAAACCAGCTGTTGCCTGCGACTTCATACACGTTACACCAAGAATTACATATATAGCTAAACTCGTGGTGGCAAATTGACTTAACACCCCATTTTTGTCTCATGGGAACTGATTTGTGGGTTATAGTCTACGTATATACTAAATTTCATCTAAATTGGTTCAGCCGTTCTGACGTGATTGAGTAACAAACAAATAAATAAACAAACATCCAAACTTTTGCATGCATTATATTAGTGTAATATAATTTATCTAAGAGCCATGTTGTGGACACGACGAAGTTTTCTAAAAGTCAGTTTACACCAAAAACATACAATCAATTATTTAATCCCTTCAGCGATCTGTTACATGCACTAACACTATTGCTAAATATAAATTGCGAAATACGAATTGAGTAATATTAAGAGACTAGTTAGTTTTCTTACGCTGACAACTTAAATGGCCGTATTTGCATTTCATGGAAGTAGATAGTAAGTTATCTAGATCTCTTACACAAGTAATGTTCTCCTTATTTGTTATTCAGATAGGAGCTTACGTTTGAGAGGCAAATTTAGATATTTCTCGTTTATTATAAGACTCAACATAGTGAAAGTGACGTAATAATTAGCTCATATTCTGATCTAGTTTCGAAATAGGTATTATAATCATATCCCTGTAGTATAAACTTATGCAGTTACTATTAAGCTTGCCGTATCTTTAGTCCAAACAACAAACCCTATGTTTTGTCTTAAACATACACAAGCAGTTTCAAATCTGATTAAACTAAAAAATAGTATGTTACTTTTTCAAGGATTATACCAATTTATTAGTATGGCGGCTAATATGATTTATTAATTGTGTATAAAATTGTGTTATGTCATGCAGTTTTTTCCATTCTCAATATTAATTTAAAAAAATTTCATGTTGATGCTATGAAATAGGAAAAAGTATTAATTTTTATTTTATTCTGTTAACAGACCCTTTCGGGAAATTAAGCTCCTCGGGTTGCAGGTTCAAATTCATAATAGTAATGATTTTAAAATCTTGACAAAATATTTATTAAAAGTTACCTCAAGTTCATCATTTATGTAGGCTGTCTCACTTTCATTTTTACTATTTCTTGTTTTAGAACTAAACGGCGCGAAGGTCATCCTTTGTTGCACGTTTAGTCACAACATTATATTGTTCTCTTCCTATTTATTCAATACAAATGTTTCTTTTAAGTGTTTCCTAAAAATAAAACAAGCTGTTTTTTTAAAGATTACTTTATTTTCATAGCTTTTCGTACAACTTAACCTAAAATTGGTAACCTTTTAATATCACTACGTACACGTACGCCCATACAAACATGACATTATTTACAAAATTGTTGTTTTGCTGGTGTCCCGGCCAACAGTCAGATCTGGCGAGGGTTATAAATAAATCAGAAATACTTGATTATACTAGTCTAGTGGTGGTAGTAGGAACCTCCCAGGCTGAGGTGGCTGTGATCGTAGCTGTGATCGTGGCCGTGATCGTGACCGTGGTCATGTCCGACGAAAACAGGGACCTTGACAGGCACGGGGTAGGGCTTCTCAACAGTCACGGGGTAGGGCCTGTCTACGTGCACGGGGTAGGGCCTGTCGACGGGGACCTTCACGGGATACGCTACGGGCCTGTCGACCGCGTAAGGCACGTGCTTATACACTGGGTAAGGCTCTGGCACGGGGACTTTCACGGGAACGGGGTAAGGCTTGTCAACGTGCACGGGGTAGGGCCTGTCGACAGGGACCTGCACGGGGTAGGGAACGGGCTTCTCAACCGCAACTGGGACTGGCACTGGCTTCTCGACTGGGTAGGGAGCAGGTACGTGCACAGGGTAGGGCCTGTCAACGGGGACTTTCACGGGGACTCCGACGTGCTTGATCACGGGGTAGGGCTGAGGTACAGGGACCTTGACTTCAACGGGGTATGGCACGTGCTTCTCGACGGGGTAGGGCTGGGGAACGGGCACCTTCACTGGATAAGGAATGTGTTTCTCTACAGGGTAGGGCTGGGGAACAAGAACCTTGACGGGGTAGGGCCTGTCGACGGGAACATGTACCGGGTAGGGCACCTTCTTTTCAACGGGGTAGGGTGCGGGGACGTGTATGGGGACCTTCACGTACTCCTTTACTGGGTAGGGGACGTGTTTGATAACCTCGTAGGGCTGGGGCACGGGGACCTTCACTGGGTAGGGAATGTGCCTCTCGACGGGGTACGGGACGGGTCTGTCGACGGGGTAGGCGACAGGGACTCCCTTGACTAGGGTGATGGTCTTGGTGACGTCGGTGTGGTGGCCGAGGTTTAATCCGTAGCCAGAGTAGCCGTGGAAGCCGTTGTCAATGACATTGTAGGCTCCACCAAGACCGTGTCCGCTGCCGATGTAGCCAACGTCCAGCCCGTCTATACCGTACCCATAGCCGAGGTTCAGGAGACCGCGCTTGTCCAGCTTCTTCTCCAGCGGCTCTGCTTTCTTATCTGTCGTCTTCTTCTCACCGGCAGCCGCCGCGGCTACCAGGAGGAAAACTAAGCAGATCTGGAACAATACAAGGTTCATTTTTAGTATGATTTTTATAGTGTTATCCGAGCACTTACAGAAAATTCCAAGATTTTTAAAACTATCTCTAAAATTTTCAAGCCTAGACGGACTTATATCATCTCACTAATTTCGACCCTGACAAGAATCTGTAGCGCAATTGATTTGATAGTGCATCCTCGTATCAAGAAGAAGGTTGTGGGTTCAAGTCCAACGCGCATTCAAAGCAGTGTACAAAGATGAATCATCTTGATCTGTCATGATAATAATATGGCTCACTGTAAGTACATAATGTTTGTCCTGATAATAAAACCATGCGGTCTAAGCCAGATGCATTTGTACCGTCAGTTTATTTTCTTTAAGATTTTTCCAAGTTCAAGATGAATCTTTATAAGTCAATTAGATAAGATTTGGCCCCATTCGGCTCTTGGCCAAGTTCACTAGATATTATATAATAAAGTTTACAACTAAGATACCTAGTTAATATTTGTGTACAAATTACATGTTTTATAACATTGATGAAATGTTTGGCAGTCATTATCATGAAATTATACCTTAACGATCATGTTACGGCATTTTGATAGATGGCCTATGACTATGTTATTGGGTAACGGAGTCGCCCAAGCGTGGTTCGATCAAAAACTGAGGAAATACCAAGTGCATTTCTATCGTACGCATAGGTGCAGTCCAGTTACCTAAATGTGTAAAAGTTTGTTTGTAACCTGTTTTTTCGGCTGATAGAGCAGAGAGTTAGACACGCAGTTAATTGTGCAGAACCAAGAGTGAAGAGTCTCAAAACCACTAAGATTTTATTTGTTGACAATGTACTTTGTTTTGACTTATAGGGTCACCGTTTGGTTTGTTTTCTTCATAATTAATTAGGGTCACCAGTGTCATTTGTCTGTGACAAAATGATTTTGAGGTCACCAATATAATTTTATTTTGATAAATCTAATATGGGATCACCAATGTAGTTAATTTAAAATAAGACTATATAGAACGGTAATCAATTTTAAAATATATCTATAAACTATATAGAGCTGGCTTCGGCTGACCAAGATCAACTAGGCATATATATATCTATATGAATACTAATTTGTTTTAAATTATTCATATCGTTACATAAAAAGCCTATGTAAATAAGAGGTAATATGATTGACATAGTTGTAGAACACTAACGGTGCATAGTTGCCTATGTTGGCACTAAAATATCCTGCTTTGCTTAATACGGATACAAGTTAAGAACATAGGTACTATTTTGTAATAACGGAAGTGTTAATACGTATTAAGAAAAATATGTTCAATAAGCCTAAGTACCTTTAATGTGCGATATACTAATTGCAGTAGTTTTATTTAACCGCCAAAAATGCGGTCTTGACTGCCACTCCCGAAAAATACCATTTCAGCCACGAAAGAAAATGCCTATCATATCCATCCTGACGAAAATGGATATGATCTTCGCTTGCTTGAATCGTCTTCCAATGTATAAAAGCAACTGGAAAAGTGGTATAGGCTTAAATACGTTCAAAAATTACCTAAATAATTGGTCAATGTGTACTGACTATTAAATAAATGGTCAAAAATATGATGCTGCGGATGTAAACACCTATGATGCTGAAATGCATCCATTGTAATTTTACTTCTACGAATATATGCAAATTAGCTGCTAAAAGATCTAAGGAATTCAATTTAGCTGAAGTAAGCGCTAAAATTTCAACAGCCAGTATCATTCATCATTTAAATAATGTCGCGCCATCCGGGGAATTACTCAAGCCATAAGTAATGGTTGAAGATTGGTATAGATCATAATCTCTGTTGCTACACTCTGCGTGGGAGTTGACCGGTGCTTAGTTTGACCAGAGATAATAAGCACTTGCAAACTATTGGGTGGGATTTAAACGATAGCGAGAATTCCTGTATGAAATTATAAAATAGTTAATATCTTTACTGTCATTAAAATACCAAATAAATATACGAAAAATAAATGTTTACAAATTGATTTAGCACAATGGGCTTATTGCTGAAAGCTATTTAATAAGTTCTGTATGATGGTACTGCAATAAAAACTTTACTGTATTTTTTCCCAGAATCTTTAAAATTTAAATTCATACAAATTTCATGGTTACTATTCCAAGTATTTTGATGATTGCGACGGAAATATCCAAATATTTTACGCAAATTCCATAATAAGTTAAATTAATTTACGAATGCTTTTAATTTCAAAGCATTTTATTGTCACCCCACTGCACGAGGTCAAAGTATCTATAACTATATTACTAGAATCGTCTCACATTGACCTGACAATTCTCACGTGCAGTAGTTATTTACGAAATATTTGCTTATTAAATTGACAATGACATCTAACGGTATATATGTATAAACAAGAGTGGTTGTGCCAATCCTAATTATTTACCATATACTATAAATCAATGAAATATTGACCATATATATTAGATTTGTATATATCATGTAGTGTTTCTTCTTAAAATGGCAATCATTCCAGTATATCTGTTACAATAGACATATTATATGGCATTTATGATTTTTTAAGTGCTAATATGTCTTCAATAGTCATATATATGTATATATACTTTTGATGTATGTTTTTCTGAGCCTACTCATTACAGTAATGAGTAATTTTTACGTTAGCTGGCGACACAGTAGCCTATGGGAGTTGCATCGGCGTTTGCGCAATCCTGATGAACTGTCATCATTGATATTTGCAATGCAATCCAACGCATACGTATTTAACGATTTGCAAATCGTTGGAGGATATAATTATGCGCCTATACTATAATAATGTTTTATTCTATTTTTTAATTAGATTTAACAATAGGTTGATTAAAGTCGATGTGTGCATTTTTGGGAGAACTTGTTATTAAGTTATTTGATGGTAATTTATTGCACTAATTTGTGCGATTGCAATTACCTTACAATCAATAAGTTCAGTTAGCAATCAAGACTGGAAACAATAAAATTAATATCTCTGCAATTACTAACATATCTAGTTTTCAATTTCCGGTCACTGAGTATTATGAAAATGAACCGGTTTAATGTCGGGTGTTTTTAGGAAATTGAGTTTCACAAGTTTTCCCAATCTTTAATTGCTTTTGAAATTAAAACAAATATTATTCCGCCGATGCCAGGCAATTTAGTTAGATTGGTTTTCAGATCTGAAATTTAAAAACTTTTTGTTTGAAACGAATTCTATGAAATAAATCAAACACCGCTCTATTATTTATTCTACTACCTATTCGACAAAACTTTTCGTGATTTTTGCGAAGATGGAGATATGAAATTAATGGTCATTTAAAGGATTGGTCCACTAAAGCCAAAAACACAGAATATGAGAAAGAAGGAAGGGATATTGCAATGGGAAACTCACTACAGGCTATATCCATACTAATTTATAAATTCGAAAGTAACTGTGTCTCACTGTCTGTTTGTTACGTTTTTACGACTGAACGGCTGGACTGATTTCGATGAAGTTTGCTATACAGATAAATTATGAATTGGGACATATGCCACTTTTTACTCAACTGCGCAGAAGAAGGGTATTGTTTTCATTGACAAACCGCGCGTGCGAAACCGTAGCTAGTAATAATATAAATAATAAATTATATAACACGTCATGTCATATGGATGTAACAATTCATTTTAGTAACGCTATTTATAAAGCTTTAGTTTTAATTACTGTAATGTTACAGAATATTATAAAGTCAAAGTCAAATATTTTTATTCATTAAAATCACAAGGATCACTTTGAAACGTCAATTTGACTGCCTATTCCTTCGCGACCAAGTCAGGAAAGAAAGGCAAGAAACAAGGCTGGTTGTTTTTTTAATGATCCTTTTACAATACATAATACAGAAAATAAATTACGTCTCAATTGTAATATTTTGAACGAGTTGGAGCAATTTCTTTCCCAAGCTTCTCTATCATCTAAATAATCCGATATTTTATAGTAGGTTCTTTTATAAAGATTTTGTCTAATTACGTTTTAAAATTTGTTAATTGTCAATTTTTGTACATCTCTTGGAAGTTTGTTATATATATTAATTAGTACGAATATGAATATTCCAACGAAGGCTTTGTAACATAATAATAATTTGAAATTCGCAAGCAATAATTCTCTTCTGCAATAATTTCAAAGTCTTAAAATTTGCGAATCAGGAACCTGTAATTATGGTATAACAGATACCAAGACAGTGTTGTAACTATCCCACAGTTGAATCACGAATTCTTTGTTTTGCGTTTCCCATGGGGTTTTTCTTGGATTTTCCGTTATTAGTGTTGTTACTCAATCGGAGATAAAGTCACTTTAAAGAACTAGGCTATAGATAAGACAAAATATAATTACTAAAAGTTTTATCTTTTCTCCAAAATTTTTATTTTCTTTTGACGTTTAAGATAGATATATTAAAATGAGCACCAATTAAAACATTACCTTCCTTCTGCGTATTCAGATAAAAAGAAGCATCGAAAGAATACTGTAGATAACGACGGTGTCGCTAAGAACGATATCTTCTAGACAACCTTTTACGTATTCAAATGATTGCAATATACTTTATAGGCACTATTCTAATTCATTTCATAAATGATTTTATTTTACTTTTGAAACATGTTTATATTTATTAGATGTTAATTTACCGATTATTGGTCAATTGGGACAGAGCTATTCAAATGCAAGCGGTTTTTTTATTTGGAAATACTTTTACGATCTAGAATTGGAACAAAATAAATAACTATGAATTTTCGAAAATCGAAAAATTAAGTGACGACATAGTTTATGTTGCAGGGGGAATTACCTGGGATGGATTCAGGATCTTGGATTCTGGTACGTCGACTCTGGTTCAGAATCGTGATGGATAGCAGAAACTAAGGAAGGCTTTATACAACCCCTGATGATGATGATGGAAAAATAAGGGAGAACTGTTTGGCCTAGCTATGTAAGAGGTTTTTTTTAAGTCGTAGTTTAAATCGGTTACAAGTATACTTATTTGGTAACAAACTTGTCAAGCTAGCAAGTCGCTGTTTTATATAATTTTAGTACGTACTTGAATAATTTAAACTTACTAAAAACGTATTTTTGTCAACAATAACAGCTGGTGAGTGATTGATTGAATTGTAAAATGGTAATTTTGGAATTCTAAGCACGATTTGCTCGTCAACTTCACTTAAGTGTCGGTGAAATGATGCGTTGAATTGTTTATTATTATTTTATAGTCTGTGGTCTATAATTTTAATAGGTTTCGTTTATAGTCAGTAACTTAACTTTACGTCAGCACCTGCGTTTATTTACAAGCTATTCACTTATTATTTATAGGTTCGTTTTTACGATTTATGTAAAATTGACAGGTTCAGAAGTTCAGAAAAACTGGCAAAAACCTTGCTTTTCTCATATTTTTACAAATTAAAATTCATAGATTTCATTTAGATATTTAAATTTATTTCAAATATCACGCAATAGGAAGGTTGGCTAATAAGTTAGAACTTTTCCAAATATTAAAATCAACATTTGAAATCCCGCAAAATAAATTTAATAGATTGTGTGATTTAAATTAAGATTATGTCATTATATGCTTAACCGAGTTTTCGTTAATTAACATAAAAAACTAGATTTCGTATTATTGATCGAGCGAAGCGAGATCTCCAAATCAACTTGGTCAAATCGGCGTTGTATGTATGTATGTTTGTATGTCCGAGGATAAGTTTCGAAGCGTTGATCCGATCATCGTGAAATTTGGTGTATAGGTAAGTAGTGGTGGCACAATTTAGGTGTGACTCAATGCGCTAAAAATGTGGGGGGGTTGTTGAGATATTGGGGTTCAACAGGGGTAACAAAAATGAAAATGAGACTATTAGGTCAAATGGGACGTCAAATTAAAGGTGTTCATTAGTACACTCAGATTCTGTTTTTATTTTAAGTTTAATCCTTGTAACTTTTGAGTTATTAATAAAAACAAAACTTTGACAAAATTCACAGGGTACCTACACCAGTGACCCCACAATGCTGAAATTGGGTATTCGTGTAGCTTTGGTAACACAAATATAGGAAAAAGTCTGAAATCCAGAATAACTGCAGTTTTTACCCCAAAAAAGGGCATCCACACTACATGAACTCCTGTTACCTGTAATTTGAATGAAACTGTAGGTCAAGTTAGTTGGTTATTTATTTCGGGGCACTATTTTAATAGTCAAGGATTACAATTTTTTTTTGTTTTGTGGGAGAGTCGAACTTCACTGAACAGAATAACAAAGGTAGTGTAGTTAGACAAAACGATGCTAATCACTGTGCAAAGTGAACGAGGTCGTGGAATGGGTGGACTTTCATAATAGCTAGTAGCTTAATTTGCCTACTAATTGGCGAATATCCTTTTCACTAATAGTGACAGTGTAGGATTTTTGAGCTCTAACTTGAGGACGAGTTCCATATTAGATAGGCCTAGTTGTCCTAATCATCACGTATTTATAATATCATCTGGTGACAACATTCGCTTAACAAGTTGCCCTAAGTTACTATAAAAAGTTATGTTAAATGAGTTAGTCGCAAATATAGGGGACTGATATTTTATCATAATCGAGTTTTAACCATTGGAGTTCAATCTACTTGGACATAAATAAAAAACTCCCGCGAACACCTCGCTTGTGGAATGGTGTTCCTGTCGAGGTGTTCCCTAGGGACTACAGTATGGGGTTCTTCAAAAAGGGCGTTTTGAAAATTATAAAGGGGTCGGCAACGCGCTAGTCATAACTTTGGTGTTACCAACGTCCATAGGCTATGGTAACCGCTTACCATCAGGTGGGCCGTATGCTTGTTTGCTACCTTAGTGATGTAAAAAAAAAACGACGTAAAAACAGCTTGTGTCTCCGTGCACTGTTTTTTGAGTTTTAGCTTTTCAGAGCTTTAAGTAGGTGTCAAATACTCGTAACTACCATATAATAAAAAAAAAACAGTTTTCACAACATTATAAATACTCATTTAACGACATCAAAGCAGATAACGATGCAAATATTTTTTTTTAATGTTCTGGTTCAAATGACCATTATTATTCTTGTCTACTATACATTCTTCTAGAGGTATAGCATTTATCAGGCGATCAGCTAACCACCGGTTTCCTGGCTTCCTAGTTACTTACTACTCGTTTGACTGGACAGGCAACACCTGGCATGCCTTTGTGACGTAAGGTACCCTTAGGTTACCTATCTGTCTGAGGTTTTATTCGCATTTGCGGAATTTATAGGCACTTAAGATTGCTCCGTTATAAATTGTTTATGAAGGCTTTTGATTATTGTAAGAAAAATATAGTAACACTCCGGGAGTGCCGACAGAAGTGAAAACTTGAACAGACTACACTACAGATACTTATAAACCGAGGTGTCCGTAACGGTAACAGTGTCGCGAGTTCAATGGTTTTTTTCCCCATCTCAAAAAATGCTCAACGCGCCTAAATAATTTATAATGTTTCAATTTTATAACATCCAAATTAATGATATGAAATAATCCTTTTAAAATGATGATTTCCAGTTTTGATAAAATATTAAAACTCTAAAAATAGAGAATTTTCACTGTTTGTAAAGAAAATACTCCACTTGTAATTGGAAACTATAATGGAATTCCTTTTGAATTTCTGGCAGATATTTTTCTTAAATATACGAAACTGTCTCACTTCTTAAATATAATCACAATGATCCAAAGCGGTGACTTCAAAAAAGTGTGTCAAATCCCGAGCAACACATCAAAATCACTTATTAACACAGAGTCCTCAGACACACTATTTTAAATCACTTTTTTGAAGTCATCACTTCACATCACTGCACTTTTATCACTGTTTATTGGTGACTGCACTCACCGTGGTTTTCATTTTGCTCCTCAACTATGTGTGGAGTCGGGAATCGAACTGGATACACAACGTACGGTGTTGTGTGTTTTTATAGGTGGTTATTTGGTTAAACTTTCGCCATTGCCCCCCTTGTACTGGAATAGGCTTCGACTCTTGCGCGAGTCCTTGTCCGCTTGCGTATTTTGCCGGCGCTTGCTCTGCGCCAGACGCGTCGCGCGTATTTTTACATTTTTTTTAATTTTACCAACAATAATAAGTCTATTTAAAAATTGTCTGGAAGAGATCGCTTTTAGCGATAAGACCGCAACTTTTATGTACACGTGTCTTGTTATTTGTTTTAATATTGCTTTTTTTAATTTAAGTGTGATATAAAATATAACGTTATCAATCATTCAATAATAATTACTATTCAAAATCAAAACAACTGTGCATGAATTTGATTAATTATCGTATAACTAGTTAAGTCATTTGCCGCAAATAAAAAAACTTTAATTATCGACGTGCAACAAAGAGATTACTCGGGCACGAGAATAGGTTATTTCTGTAAATTAGTAATTCTCATATTTATGTAAATTATTACCACAAATAATTCAATAGCAATTTTCTAATCAACTTTTTACATTAATAGCAATCTATAGCAGTTTAATCTAATACTGACTAATGTTTAATTATAATTTGTAAAATGTATAGATACTATATACCTTTTTTATACAATACAAGGAAACCAATTGGACCATGACACTGTTTGAAGTAGGTACGATGCTAGGAACCCAAGAAACTAGTGCTTTGCTAATTGGTACGAACCTTAGCATTATTTGGATTGATAACTTTAGAGGATATCTTGATAAAAAAATTATGCGACCTGCCTGGAACTTTTTTTTTGGGCTACCTAATGTTCCGTGGTAACTATCGCATTTAACAAAGTATCGCCTTGTAGATCACGCACCCTGCGATTCACTCTGCATCATCAACTTGAGGCATACAGGTGTCAACCATACTCTTCAAACCGAAACACAGCAATGCTGCTTGGCGACAGAAATAGGTATGGTGGGAGTACTTCCCCTGGCGAGCCCTTTCACGAAGAGCTCTTTATGTTAGATGCGATAGATTATTCTAAAGTACAATAACCTATGAAATTACGAGTAAATATGTTGGAATAAAAATAAAATTAATAATAATAAAATAAATAAGTAAATAAAATTCATTAGTATAACTGAAATAATGTTACTGAATAATGAAGAAAAACTTACAAACTTACAAACAAATCAAAATTTGTTTGTAAGTTTTTCTTCATTATTCAGTAACATTATTTCAATTATACTAATGAAATTTATTCAAATATTATAAATTCGAAAATATCTCTGTATATCTGTCTGTTTGCTACGCTGCTGCGACGAAACGGCTTGGCCGGGGTGTAGATGTAGATATATTTATTACAACCCGGATTGAGACAAAAGTTACCTTTTATTGACAAACGGGTATGAAACCGCTGGCAGAAACTTGTATAATATAATACCACACTAATAAATGAGAAAGTGTAGATGTTTGTTTCTTTGTTACTCAACCACATCGTAATGGCTGAACCAATTTCGATGAAATTTAGTGTGTTGATAGATTATGACCTGGATTCAAACATTACTTTTTGTTGACTTTTTGTTGTTTTTGTTACGCGGACGCAACTAAACGGCTGTATCGATTTCAATTAAATTTGGTATCTGGATAAATTACAACCTAGACAAAACAAAGGTTACTTTTTATTGACAAACCACGCGTGCGAAACCGCGGGTGAAACTAGTACAATATAATTCAAAATTAATAAATAACTTCTACTCCGAGCTTACTTATTCGATAAGCTTGTACATGTTGATGGACGCAGGGTACAATTCTAAGGTGCATGACCAACGAGGCAATACTTTGTTATAGGCGATGGTTACCATGGCTTGTTCCATCTCCAGATGGTATAAATAAAAAAGTTGGTACCCGTATCATATTATATTGAAAATATGCCGGAATCATACTTTTTTTTTCAAATATTTTTATTCATTAAAATCACAAGGATCACTTTGAAACGTCAATTTTACTGCCAGTTCCTTCGTGACCAAGCCAGGAAAGAAAGGCAAGAAACAAGGCTGGTTGTTTTTTTTAATGATCCTTTTACAATACATAATACAGAACATAAATTACGTCTAAATTGTAACATTTTGAACGAGTTGGAGCAATTTCAATCCCAAACTTCTCTATCATCTAAATAATCCGATATTTTATAGTAGGCTCTTTTATAAAGATTTTGTTTAATTACGTTTTTAACTGGAGCCTGAAAATGTCTTTACTCAAACATTATTTCAATACTCAATCGTTTATTGCATGCCACAATATATTAATAGGTGGTAGTTTAGTAGAAATAAATGTGTGATTATCATCGACCCTGTACAAAAATTAAAAAAAAAACTAAATTTCATGGTACCTACTTTACAAATAACAATTTAGCCCCGCTTACCAAACTAAGTTAAAATACTTCTGTAAAACTACTTCTGTAAAATACTTCCTGGAAGTGACTTATTCATAATAGTTACAATACATTATGACATTAAAATTAAAAACCTATAAATAATAATGAAGATTTCAAACAAGATCATTGTTCAAAAAAAATATTTTTTTTTATCTAGAAATAGAACCGGTGAAGTGACATAATATAACTATTTGTAAATATAAAATATTCATAAACTTGGCTTAGATTCGTTTCTGTAAATATTGACATTTTCATTTTAGATCGAGGTTATTCGGGTAATCTCTACGAGTGGGTGTTTTATTGAAATGCTTATTAGCTGCAGAAAACAAGATATTTCTTAAGATATACTTTACCTTTCTTCACTAACTTTATCTATAAAATAAAACATAACTGCTTCGATCTATGGAAGGAGTACTTTGATAAGCGGTCTCAAGAAATAGGTATCTGGTACAAAACGATCCAACCACATCCCTTGAGTTCTCCGTGGATTGATAACCCATTTTTAAATCGTCATGAGACGGTCATTACATCTGATGAAAAAATCACCTACAGCGAATTGTCTGCTTTGTAACACAATAGACGATGTATCACATATTAATGGAGTGTGTCCGCAACGAACCTATCAGAAATACCCTAACTTTAAGATTTAGAGAAATAGGTTTCTGTAACAGTGTTCTAGCTGAACCTGTTTCGGACTCAGCTAGAACACTTCACAAATTAGTTACATAAGGTTACATTAATTTAGATTACCTACCAGGGCGGCATAATCGCATGTGCGACAAAGCCCTTTTACATGATTAAAAAAAAAAAGAAGATATTTCTACAAAATTTAAAAACCCAACCTTAGAACTCGCTGCTCCAGTTCTGACTAAACATAACTGAGACCCATTTCGCAAACATCACTGATGAGGTGACTAGATTTTCTTTTTATTCTAGATGAATTAGAATCACATGTCTAGCCCAATTCCACTCTATGCGTTTTTTTTAATAACACAAAAAATTATGTATATCAATAATCTCATTATTATTATTTTACATATTTATTTATTAATATAGCTGTTCCCCGCGACTTCGAACGCGTTATACTACTAAATGTATAGGTAACCTAGAAATAAAGCTAAACTCGCTGTTGCAACTTGACACCCCATTTTTATCACATGGGACCTGATTTATAGATAAAAAGTAGATTATGTGTTAATCTAGGTTATAATCTACCTACATACCGTTACGACGTGATTGAGTAAATAAATAAACGAGCATCCAAACTTTCACATTAGTATTAGTATTAAAGTAGTGTGATTAAATCACGTTTTAGGCTTTTCTATAGGTATTACTGGGGCCGAAGCCAATGAGTAAGAGACCTGTTTAATTCCTTCAATATTCACTATGAATATTGCAAGTTGGAGGTAAGACAGATGGTAGTACTATTACATCAAATGTGTTAGAGTTCGGGCTATTGTTAGAGTATGCGTATGAAATGGGTTATGGATTACAGAATAAAAGAATTCAATACGGCACCTGCCAATTCTGTAATATTACGAATGATTGAGGCATGTGGTGTCTGACCATCGACTAAACTGGCCCCATATATGCCAGTTATTATCACAGGCAATTATGGGGCCCGTTATTCGTTCTTCTTAAAGAAGGAGGAGGTATTTGCTCTGGGCAAAGACCTCCTGGGCAGTGGGATGCCAAAAGCTAGTCAAAAATATATTTTAGTGTTCCATTGCAGGGCTAAGACCTTTTAACTCACTTTTTTTATTTATAAACGTAAAGTTATTTGGCGCATAATTATTTTTAACGTCAAAAAGAACCAGCCCGTTAGTCAGGAAACGTTCGTTTTTGTGAGAGTAGCATTGAAAAGGTTTGAGTCCTTGCACGTGTCGATTTAATCGTTGCGGAAATAAATTCAATCCAATTTTAGGCATATCTTGCGAACTGGATTATTAAAACTGAGAATTTTAACTTCGGGTCAATTATTTTCAAGTATTGATAATGAACGACTGCGCGATGGGTTGAAGACATAAGGTCGTCAGGCTATGTGCCCCATCCACTGCCACTTTAGTTAAGATAACTCTTTATGGTACACCAAAATAAAATATAGAACATAATTCTCTGAATCAACTTGGTCAAATCGGCGTTGTATGTATGTATGTTTGTTTGTCCGAGGATAACTTTCGAAGCGTTTATCCGATCCTCGTGAAATTTGGTATATAAGTAGGTAGTGATGGCACAATTTTGGTGTGACTAAATGAGCTAAAAATGTCGAGGGGTTGTTAAGATAATTGGGTTCAAGAGGGCTAAAAAACCAAAATGGGACTATCCGGTCAAGTGGCACGTCTAATAAAATGTATTTGTAAGTACATTTCGACCCAGTTTTTACTTTTAGCTAAAACCTTGTAGTTTTTGAGTTATTAGCCATAATAAAAACGGAACTTTGACAAAATTCACAGCTGCAGTGATCCTACAGTGCTGTAATTTGATATGCGTGTAGCTTAAGTGACACAAATATAGGCAAAAGTCTGAAATCCAGAATAACTGCAACTTGTACCCCAAAAAAGGATAACCATATTACATGAACTCCTTACCTGTAATTCGAATGAAACTGTAGGTCAAGTAGGTTGGTTGCGCATTTCGTGGCATTATTTTATTGGTCAAAGATTAAGGCCGGCTTGCACAACGATCCCTAAACGTATTTAGCGACTAAACACGTTTAAATTTTACGTATTTGTATGATTTGACAACTCCTTAAATCATATTTAGCCACTAAATACCTTTAGTCATTGTTGCGCGAGTCGCCCTAAGAATATTTTTTTTTTTTAGAGACTCGCGAGATCTTAGTACAGGGCGAACCACTAGTTAGATAGATTTTACAAATAGGTAGGTAGTAGGTACTTTAGCTTGCTAATCCTCTGAGCCATCATGTCAGCGACTTTGGTTCGACTATGAATCTCCTCATTTTTGATTCTAGAATACAACAGACAATAGAAAACGCTTTATTATACAGTCACACATAAATTAACAAATCATATTTAATACATATAACTAGATACGCTATAGTACAACTGGCGGTCTTATCGCTAAAAGCGATCTCTTCCAGACAACCTTTGGATGGACTGGATTTTACAAGAACCTTAAAGGACGGTAGCTTTATAAATAACTAGCTCACCCGCCAAACTTTGTACCGCCTTGACATACATATGACGCGGGCTGCTAATATACGTCTCCGGTAGAATTGTCAACTGGCCATCATTAGCTGCATCTATGTATGAGAAAATACATTTTCTTCATAATTTCTTTTTATGTGAATTTTTCCGATGTTTTAATAGTTATTCTGCTATTCGGGGCGGAGACAAATCTAACAAATCAAAGATCATCAAAATCGGTCCAGCCGTTCTTGAGTTATAAATGGTGTAACTAACCCGACTTTGTTTTATATATATAAATGATTCTACTAGGTTTACCACTCCTAAACCTTCTAGGAGGTCTGAACAAAAAAATAATAATTTCTTAGCCCCGTACGTTACGTATCTGTGTTAAGCAGTGGGCGTCTTATGGCTGATATGATGAAATCTATCCTTAGGTTACAGTTTCTAACCTAGGTTCCTCTGTAATTTACCTGCCTCACTTACTGGTTCTCTATGTAAACGGAAAATTACAAGTCTCAACGATCACTGGATTTTCAAAACAAGTTTGAGAGGAAATTGACTAATTATTGAACTTAAATGTCAAATATAAACATGTACCTATGTCTTTTAAAACTTGCTGAAGTTATAATGATTAATGGAGGTGACAAGAAGTCAATTTGCTTGAGAATAATGTTAAAGTAGATACTTAAAATAAGTTTGTGCTACATCTAAAGCTAAAAGTACCTATGCTGTACGAACATAGGCGTCCGCTGTCGATTTTCAAAGCGACTGGTCTTGTGCGTCCTGTACCGAACGGCTCCCAGCAAGTCGTCCATCCATCTAGTGGGGGGCCGTTCTAGATGCACTTTCCAGTGCGCGGTCTCCACTCAAGAACTTTTTTTACCCCAACGGTCGGCAGTTCTTCGGTATGTGGCGCGCCCACTACCACTTCAGTTTGTATATCCTCGTGGCTTGTCTCAATTTGGCGTTTAAATTATGATATAAAACATATATAATTATAAATTATATTATGATTAGAACCTACCAATAATAGTAGATTATTAAACGAGGGGATAAAGCAGTGTCTTGCGTCACGGGCGGTATATTGAATCCCGAACGTAACGAAGGATTCTAGAGATAACTCACGAGCGGAGCGAGGGAGTTACTAGAATCCTGAGTGCAGAAAGGAATATAAGCATACCCAAGCTGCAGACAGCTTTATCCACGAGGAGAAAACGCTACTTTTCACACTTTCTGGGAGGCAATTAAAACTAAATCTAGGTTGGTGCATTCTGTGCAGAGGTTAGTTCGATTTACGAATAAGTTCTTATCGTGTGTGTCTCTTTGGTTCAAATTTTAATACAGAGGAGGATTCAAATAAAACAACTTTACTCCCGGCTCAGCTGTAGGGATTTAATTACCTGCTTTCGGTGAGCCAAATTGCTAGGTATATATTTACAATAACTGTTACCTCTATTTTTGTTATTTAAGTAGATGCGTACATAAGTTTGAAATTTGCGTAATAACACGATTTTTTTTCGTTCGTTCTTTTTTATTATATACCAATTATTTCGTTAGACAATTCAAAACCAACCTTTTTACTGAAAATAGAATGCAACTCGATTTCAAAACTCCAATTCGTGTAAATATAACTCAACCCTATACACCACCCACATAAATCGGAATTTGCTTACCAGAGACATAAAATAGATAAATTCATAGATAAAGAGATCTCCCGTCAACACACAATTAAATTATAATAACCGTGGCATACAGGGTGTAACGAAACGTACAGGGCGTACGATCTCGTACCCCTTCGTCATCCTTCGAGGTAATTACCTAAAACTATGAACAGCAACGCGACAGCAATCACATAGAATCTAGCGCTACTATGAAAGGGCAATAGATATAACTATTTTCCTATAATAGAATATAATAATCATTTATGAGGTACACACAGAATGACACATAAAACAATTATAAAGAACAGTAGATACCATTGACATTGTACAATTGAATATAATAAGACTGTTCGACTCATGTGTCTGCGTACCAAAATGACGTTCAGCTCAGCATGGTTCGCCATATTATGTGGCTATTTTAGTTCATTTATATAATTTCGATAATTTCGTTCGTTCGTTCATTTACATTTTTACATTCGCACACACCGTTTTGGTTCCACGTTCTTGGTGTGTACAGCTAAGGTATGGAACACTTTACCGTCGTCTGTATTTCCTAAAGAATACAATCCGGGCCTCTTTAAGGTAAGAATGAATAGGTTTCTTCTAGACCTTCGTGCTTCATCTTAGACCACATCCTCGCTTACCATCAGGTGACATTGTGGTCAAACGAAGATCATTTTAAAAAAAGAAGAACTCTTCATATATTTATTTGCTTTGAACTTCAATATATACAAGGATCTTAGAAAACATTATCATGGCTCACATTCCCCATATGGGAAACAAATATGTGTCCTGTTATATTTGCAGAATAAACGTGATAAAACATTTTCACACAAAAAATATGCTATGTTAATTTTGTATTACATATCCCGTACTATCCGGTATTTCAGAACTAGTATAGTAAGCCTAAACGGGATGATTTCGACCATGATTAACAACCTTTCACACTTCCCTTACCTTACCCTAACTTACCCTAACTTACCTTACACAAACATAATGTTTGATTTAAGGTATTTGACCTAAATTAGACAAACAGAATTTCAACAGAAAGCAGCAGATTTTTACCAAGTGATTCTTCAATGAAAATCATCGAATTCACAAAAGTCGTAGAACATTTGTTGTTCGCGTCCGTTCACACAGACCGGCTCATAGAGGAGAGTAAAATTTTATCGCGTTCGAAAACGAGTTTTGCGTTATTGAAATATGGTTGATTTGTTTTACACTGAGGTTGGCTCCATTTAAAACAGAAGTGAAATTAAAAAAACAACCCTACTTCAATGATCTAAACCTTTTTTTAAACGCGCTAAAAATGTACTCTCCTCTCCAACCCGGTCTGTGTGAACGGAGACTAAATGTTGAGAATCGCCTTCTCTCGGGATAACATACTAGTTCTGGGACATCCTGTATATATTAATCATACTAACCGTGCTTAGTAATACAAGAAGTAAACTTATCGTATGCAAAACTATATTTAGTTACAGAGTGTTGGAGCAAGCTATAGAGCGCAAGCAACCTGATTCTTTTATCGTCCTACTATTTTATTTCTTGTCAGTAGAAAAAAAATGGATTACTAAAACTACTAAAAAACAATATTGTTTTATCATATATGACTCTCATTTTTTCATTTGCGATTTCTGTTGTACTTGAAGAACTTACTGCCGTTAGAGCAGAAAGGGTTCGGGTAGGACGGCTCCCACTAGATGGACAGATGACCTGATAAGTGTTGCTGGAAACCTTTGGGTGTAGGTCGCACAAGAGCGGTAGCTCTGGAAATTTCCATATGCCTATGTTCAGCAGTGTACTGCTGATATGATGGTGATGGTTGTTCATACCTATATGCTTACGATTCATACTACATTACTCTATATAACTTGTTAATTATGTATCTGGAGGGTAAACCTTCCAAATGCAAATGTATACTTATCCGAGTATTTGAAAGGTACGACTGATGAAGCGTGGAGTAAACGATCGCGACTTAGACCTAGAGCTGACACACAATCCGATGACATAATAATAGTCGATATCGCAATAAGGAATTATCATATTACTTACTGACCCACCCGCGGCTTCGCACGCGTGGTTTCTCAATAAAAATATTACCCTCCTTCAGTCGAGTAAAAAGTAGAAAATGTCTCAATCGCGGTCTTAATCTATGTATATACCAAATTTCATCGAAGTCGATTCCGTTTAGTCTTGAAAACGTGACAAACAGACAGAGTTACTTTGCAAAGTTTTTAATATATTGTTATTTGACGATGTCTACGGCACAGTGGGCGAATAGTCGACTGAGACGTGACAAACAGACAGAGTAACTTTGCAAAGTTTTTAATATAAGTACGGATTGTTATTTGACGATGTCTGTGGCACAGTGGGCGAATAGTCGACTGAGACGTGACAAACAGACAGAGTTACTTTGCAAAGTTTGGAATATAAGTATGGATTGTTATTTGACGATGTCTGTGACACAGTGGGCGAATAGTCGACTGAGACGTGACAAACAGACAGAGTTACTTTGCAAAGTTTTTAATATAAGTACGGATTGTTATTTGACGATGTCTACTGCACAGTGGGCGAATAGTCGACTGAGACGTGACAAACAGACAGAGTAACTTTGCAAAGTTTTTAATATAAGTACGGATTGTTATTTGACGATGTCTGTGGCACAGTGGGCGAATAGTCGACTGAGACGTGACAAACAGACAGAGTTACTTTGCAAAGTTTTGAATATAAGTACGGATTGTTATTTGACGATGTCTGTGGTACAGTGGGCGAATAGTCGACTGAGACGTGACAAACAGACAGAGTTACTTTGCAAAGTTTTTAATATATTGTTATTTGACGATGTCTGTGGCAAAAACTTCTTAAACAGATATATGTTGCGTTAGCGCAGTCTATCATAACATACTGTATACCAATTTGGGGAGGTGCAACTAAAACTAAGTTCTTAGATCTTGAAAGAGCTCAAAGGTCACTGCTGAAAGTAATGTATTTTAAACCATACCTATACCCCACAGATACCCTATACTCATACTCTGAAATACTATCCGTAAGAAAACTTTATGTACTCAATTCAGTATTAAAACTTCACAAAACTCTGGAATATGACCCTACAAAACCTAAAAAAAGATTATCTAATGTAACTAATAAATCACATGTCAAACCAACTTTCGCAAAACGACAATACATCAGACAGTCTACCCACCTATACAATAAAATAAATAAAATTATGAATATATACCCAATGAACAATCACAAATGTAAAAGAATTGTTTCTGAATGGCTAATATCATTAAATTACGACGAGACAGAGACACTTTTAGAAATTGTTAAGTAATTAGTATTATAACATAAATCGAGTCGAAAGGCTAATCGCACACCTACCTACCACCACCGTAACATAGAAGCACCTGTACTGTACCGACATTCTCTTTACGTCCAAACACCAACACTATACCCATGCACATACTCAAGCACATACATTCACACACTCATGCACCTCCTTACGCGCTCTCATACACACACCATCACACTCACGTACATGCATAAACACACGTATCACACTCACACACACGCACACATACACACCCACTCACACACGCACATACACACACCCACTCACACACGCACATACATGCACCTACTCACACTCACTTATTCATTGTACACTATTACCTATATAAGATAAAATAAATAAAATGTTAGTAAAGGATGTTAAGTTCATTGCTTTTTAGAATATGTATTTGATTTTGTAAACGTAAAATGTTTTTCTTAAGCTACGTCTATTTTTTTTTATATTACGGAAGAGCGAAACCTCCTAATACAGGTATTATTTACTTAAAAGGAGGTTTCAACTACTAGTATATTGTAAACACAAGTTATCGAAATAAAACATTTGTATTTGTATTTGTATTTGTGGCACAGTGGGCGAATAGTCGACTGAGACGTGATAAACAGACAGAGTTACTTTGCAAAGTTTTTAATATAAGTACGGATTGTTATTTGACGATGTCTGTGACACAGTGGGCGAATAGTCGACTGAGACGTGACAAACAGACAGAGTTACTTTGCAAAGTTTTTAATATAAGTACGGATTGTTATTTGACGATGTCTGTGACACAGTGGGCGAATAGTCGACTGAGACGTGACAAACAGACAGAGTTACTTTGCAAAGTTTTTAATATAAGTACGGATTGTTATTTGACGATGTCTGTGGCACAGTGGGCGAATAGTCGACTGAGAGGCAGGAGATTGCGGGGTTGATTCACACCACGGAACAAATGTTTGTTCTATCAATATTCTATCAGATAACTGATTCCCATAATACTAAGTAAACATAAGTTTCGTCAAGTATTAACATAATTATTTAAAATGTAGCATAATACATTAGGTCATAAAGGCCGTGCATTAAACCAAGGTCCCTGCTTAAGACTTTGACTATAAAAACAAGTTATATAAATTAAAAATTCAAAACGTGATTTGGATGCTGATTTTTTCGAAATTTTGGTCTTTTATAACTGCATCAAAAATTACAAAATATGTTATATCAACACAATAGTGGCCTTCATAGTTCTACTTATATATTATTATATCATTTTGCGAATTAACATTTTATGGAAATGTTTTTAATGTTTGAGATTTTAACATCATGATATCCAAACTCAAGGTTTGTCAGAGGATTTGCAAATATTCGAAACTGTAGTTCGAATAGTATTCGATCAATTTGGGTGGTATTCGAATACTATTCGAAACATTAAATGTCAATTTTAAATTTTACCATTGAAAATCATCCCAACGCCGTTTAGAAATACTCAAAAAAGTTTTTATGGTGAACCCTTGCTATCAAAACCACAAAATGTGTAAAATGGTTCACGAATAAAAACAAAAATTTGGTACCCATTGCTGTTTACTGGTATTTAAATTAAACAAAACAGTGTGTCTAATAATAACGAATAATCATGACAATGATTGTAAGGTTTATCAAGCAAATAGACTAATTTTCACCAGACTACGGCTACACAGCTGACTTTCATACTTAAAATTATTCGAATATCAAAATCTGTCAGATATTCGAATAGTCAGAGAGCGATGAAGCGCAGTATTCTCGTTTCCAGAGTCGGAATATCAAAGCTCTCCCCTCTCGCTCTCTACCCTCGAAGCTGCTTTTGACGCGTCTGGATTCGGCCAGGGGACTAACATCAAATCCTATGTAGCCCGGGCGCCTGCTTGTGTGTCCTGGTCCTGCTTGTGATCTTGGTTTATTTACGAATATCCTTATTGCTGATTCGATCCATATATCCCTGTAAGTATAAATGTATTCACATTAGGTATATCGGATAAAAATACATGAACTTGAAAGTAACTATTACCGAACAGTCGCTCAATGTCAAGACCAAAATGCAGTCGTGGAATTAAAAAAATAAATAAATGAGTATTGCTGGACATTTCACACAGCGCTATCTAGCCCCAAACTAAGCAGAGCTTGTACTATGGGAATCAGATTCTTGATAGATTACTTATATACATTTTTTTTTGTAAATACCTACTTATAATATATAGAAAACATCCAGACCCAGAACAAATATCTGTAGATTATGCAAACATCTATTCGAAGCGGGAATTGAAACCGCTTACACCTCCTGTGTCTCAGCCGGCTATTCGCCCACTGCGCCACGGAGATCGTAAAAATGTGTGTATGTGGTCGCTCTGAAAATCTATGGGCGAGTCCTTTGTTCAGCAGTGGACTTCTTTTAGCTGATATTACGATGATGATGATGAATAATACACATGCATGCACATGACATACCAGGCACTGGCCGAGTGGAATGCTAGATAGATTTCTGTGTCAAAATAACACACATGCCTCTCTCACATGGCAGTTCGTAGAATCGTTCTGTGGCTAAGAAGAAAATAAAGCCGAGTAGGTATTTCTCCATAACTCCTTGAGGAATGCAATAGCCTAGTATTTCATATCTAATCTAGTATCTAATAGTTATGAAGTTGCATATGAGTTTCTAGCAGATCAGATTCACAAGCTAGTATGGACCTGCCATTATCTAGCATGCTATTGAGCATATTTCGAACATGTATTAGTTATGATTAGTACAATTATTGAAACTAGTTGGCTGGCAGTTGGCACAGTGGTCGAATTCGACTATGATTAATTTTTTAGCTTATTTTTATCAATAGACCCTTCCTTCGCCATATAAACTTCAACTATGCCAAACCACTCACTCTTCCGTGCGAGAGGAAAAGTGGTCTGCAAGAAATTGGAAAAATAGGTTTTTAATTATTGCTGTGGCGCAAATCTATCGACAACTGGAGCTCGGACTGATTATATTTATTTAAAATAGACGAAATTACTATTTCGCATTCCCCTGTTTTGTCCTCCAAAGCTAGATCGATTTTAATATTTCTTTCAAGAAAAAAGTTTTTATTTTTTGTATTTGCCAAATTTATTGTGTCTGATAAGGGCGATAAACTGAGCAATTTGAGTTCATATAATTGTTAACTTATGGAGAAAAACTAAACATAGGGGCATGACAGTGGTACTTATAGATTGTATGGTAAAAAAATATTTGCCCTAGTGTCACTATCCAGGAGGAAACAGGGGAGTACGATTGTACGGACTAAACGTAGGACGCGTATCCTCTTAAAAAGGGATACAAAGATTTCTCTACAGATATTAATATAATTATAGAATTCAGATTTGTAAGGAATCTAATAAAATAAAAAAAAAATACTTAAAATATTAATAAGTAAATGTAACTTAAGTCGACACGTACCGGTAATGCAGTAACAGTGCAAGGTCAATTAACGTTTTTAACTTGAACTTGAAAAGTTATTGCGAACCTTTCTATTCTGTATGCACTTTACATAATATTGGGCGGCGGTGCCGCGGTGGCGCCATGCCAAATCAAACATGCATTACCGTGGATCTTGTTTATTTTCTTTCAATTTTGTTCTATCCTGTCCATCCTATATCTGTCAGCCTCTCGGTTTTTTATCAAGTACATTTCGGGAAGTGTGCGACGGAACTTTTTAACCTAATCTCACCATCTCAATTCTATCATCGGACACCAGACGCTCCGCGATGCGCCACCGCTATATGATTGAAATATCTCACATACGCACAAAGCGGTTTTCTTCCACCTTTATTATGCGCACCGCCAAAGAGTGGAACACCTTGCCTGAGTCTGTGTTTCCTGATAACTACAACCTGGGTGTCTTCAAGTCGCGAGTGAACAGGTTTCTAGGTAAGCATGATCCATCGTGGACGGCATCATCGCTTACCCATCAGGCGAGATCGTAGTCAAACGCAAGGCTATAAAAAAAACCATGTGAGCCGTTTTGGTCTTGTGGGATGTACCACGACTTGTGATTTGGCAGTTGTGGGTTTAAACCCCGGGCGGGTACGAAAACAATGGATTTTCTAGTCGAAAATATTACGTGTGCTCAAAACAGTGAAAGAAAACATCGTTAGGAAACCGGGTTATCCTAGAATTAAAAATTCGAATTTATAGTATTCTAAAACACGGTAATGAGCTTGCAACTTTTCACGTGAACGCTTATCTTCTATGCAAAAAGTTGAGATGTATGTTTGGACGTGCCTCTAACAACACCCTTATGGAATATCTTCACAGATCTGCGTAGTAAGAGATCTGAGGATGTCCATCATGAGGATTAATATAGTACGGAATCGTGGTGCCTTTTAAATTATTATAAAACAAAGCTTTTTTTAAATATACTTTGGGAACATAAACTGAACTTACTGTAAAGAATCGTGACTTGAGTAAATTCAAACAAAAGAAAATATCTCCAACATTCTGATTTTATCAAAGAAAAGATACTATTTCGAGATTACAAATGGCTTTGAAAATCTGGGTCACATTTTCACACACGCACTTTGCAACCAGACCTTGGCACTTTGAACAAAGAGCTATCATTGCAGAAAGTGTAGAGATGCCATTAGTTGCAGGCTGACAGACCAATCCACAGATATTTATTGTATAGATAATGCATATGCGTCAATTTGTATGAAAACCAACTGTACCAAATTTTTGTATCTGCACTGACGTCCTGCATTGTGGTGTATTGTGCATTGACTAAACTAAAAATAGCAAAGAACACTCTCGATCAAGTCACTATCAAAGGAAAAAAAATCAAAATCGGTTCATCCTTTTGGGAGCGTATGACACAGACAAACACACAGATACACATTTCGAACTTATAACACTTCGCTGTTTAAGTCTAGCGTTAAAAAAAACTACGATTGAGCTTCGATAACGCTACGAGCGCCGAGCGCTACAAAGTTTTACTTGTGACAAGAATCACACGAATATTATAAATGCGAATGTTTGGATGTTCGTTTGTTACTCAATCACATCGTAACGGCTGAGCCGATTTCGATGAAATTTGGTATGTTCGTAGATTGTAACCTGGATTACCACATAGGCTACTTTTTGTTGACAAACAACGTATGCGAAGCCGCTGGCTGAAGCTAGTTATTATCCTTACTAGTCTAAAAATTCCAAATATTTGTGCTCGTAGGTATAAAAAAATTGGGTCTGTAGCATGTCTTGTAATTATAAAAAAATATGTTAAACTTATTATGTTTGTTAATCAGTTTGTTCAGGTCGAATCTTGCAACTGAATTTTAAACCTGTTTCTTCCAACCGATTGAGCTGAAATTTGAAATACATATGTATCTTCGGTGGCAATGCAATAATATAGTCCCATAGAGTGGTCTCATGATAGAGACGGATGCTAGACAACGGAACTTGTCTAACATCCGCTGAATATATTTAGTAAGCTACTAGTGTTTAGGCTCATTTGAATCAGCTTGCAGTACCGATTACGAATTTTATAAAAGCTTCTATTGAAAAAACAAATTTTCAACAACCAAACTTATTATGGATTTCTTTTGCCAAAATAATTATTAATTTCATACTTTTCGACTTTTATACGACAATTTATGAACTACCAAAGCTAAATTACATTGTAAGATAAAGGATGCTAGGACATTAGATTATTTACGATCAGTTGACCTTCTGTCTGATACAATGACCTGTTATTATCTTACTAAATCAATCACTTTTATTTCGGCCGTAAACAATAACGTATTGTACTAAATGTCCATTGTATTTAAGTCTATGCTGTATTCCTTCGTGGGAATTTTGGTGAACTTAAAATGCTACCATTACCAGTCATTTTCCGAGAAACAGTAGTGTGAAGCTTATAATTAATAATATAAGAACAAACCAAAGTCACTGACATCACAGAGGATTGCTGCTGAAGTGGCAGTCGGCGGGGCACATGGCTCGAAGAACTGACAACGTTGGAAGAAAGGTTCTCGGGCGGAGACCACGCACTGGAAAGTGCGGCGTGGGATTGTCACCCTCTAAAAGGAAAGCCGACCTGATAAAGGTTGCTGGGAGCCGTTGGATGCAGGTCGCACAAGATTCGGTCACTCTGTAAATCAATGGGGGAGGCCTATTTTCAAAATAGTGGTATTGAGGACACAACACTTGAATAACTTTCCTTTTGCTTCGCCGAAATTGGGTAAAAACGGTATTAAAACCGGATTATTAAAAAGGATATGATTTGAATGAAGAAAAGTATATAAAGGCTCTTTAGATTTTGAAACTATTACATTGTTCTATAAACGATAAGCTTGTTTTGTTCTCTCTCGATTATTAAATAATTTTTACCGATGTTGGTAATTATCTATTAAATTCTTGCCGGGCATTTATAAGTTAAACGAAGTTAAATGTTTTGTAACTTGATAGTCATTGCGTTTTACCCCACCGATTACTTAGATTATCAAGTGCTCTTTACTAATTTGCCAGGAAATATAAACCAGTCCAGTCAATTTACATATAAGCATAATAACGAGTAAGTCGACTGTACTTCATCAATAAAATCAGTATTCTGTATGTATGAGTCAATTGATAGAGCCTTGTTTGGAAGGTTACAATTCCTGTTCCATGTTTCACATTAAATCCAGTTAACTTCGAATTTTGATATCCTCATCTCAATTAACGTAATTAAGTGATGCTGAATCTTTAGTCCCGCCGCACACGAGCCACGCGTCACAGCAACGTAGCCCCTAATCAATCAATCAATCAAACATTTATTCGCTTCAAATAAGGTTTACAAACAAAGTTATTAAAATCATACATAGATGGCCCCAAGTTATTTGTACCACAGAGGCTCCTAGTTACACTTTTTGAGACTGCATTTTGTCATGAACTTGCCGCATCGTTGACGCGGGTGGTCGGACCACGCCACGAGGCACCCATTCTCGCTTCGTGTAGTCTTATGGCCGCAACCGACAAAAGTGGAGAGAACACGTAAAAAAAATAAAGACAAGTGGCTGTTGCTCGCTTCCCTTACTAAGTAGCCGCTTCTAGCTTCAGGTGGCAGCGTTTTGTGGTTGTAGCGCGTGGCCCGTGTGCGGCTACGCTGTCGTCGTAATGCGACCGACTGGGTGACCAAAACATGCGTCGAATATGCTTCAAAGAAATATTTATCGATGCAAGATATGCCGGCATAAATCCTAGTTTGAATTAAGGACTATTTATGTATCTGTTGGATGTTACCTATTTATTCAACCAATTGCTCTTTTTAGCCGAGATTGTTACCATTTATTTTTTCCCCTATCTGCTAATTTTTTTGCATTCATTAATCATGTGAGCTTGAATTTTCGGTGAATGTGTTCAATTGGAATGGAATGTTAAAATTAAAATAGCTGTCAAATTAGTCATTGGTGCAGAAAACGATTCCGGATTATATTTCCGCGTGAATAGTTGGACTTAAAGGGAGGACATTATATAGGTATTTTAATTTAGACCGTACAAGAAAGGGTTAAAATATTGATTTTCGTATTATTAACCTCTGATGCTACATATCGAATTATTTAGGTACATAATAGAGAAGCTTGAGATTGAAATTGATCCAACTCGGTCATAAATGTTAAAACTTAAACTTTATTTGTTTTCTTCGTGATATGTATCGTAAAAGGATAATTAAATAGATTAACCAGCATTATTTCTTTTGCCTTTATTTCCTGGCTCAATAGCAGAGGAACAGGCATTAAAATTGAGGTTTCAAAGTGATTCTTGTGATTTTAAGGAATAAAATGTTTTTTATTTTGATTTTTTCTTTCAGCAGGCACAACGCAATGCACTGCGTCTTCATAACCGTGCCCCAATAGTAGGCATATATATGACGACACTAGAAAGTCTATACTAGATAGGCTATAGACTAAGTGTCGTAAGTGCGACACCGAGTTCTAAACTTTGCTGTTGCTCAGTGTCTACAGTTTTAAGTGTCTTGTATCGTCATGCCTACCATAAGAGTAAACAACTATGCTGTACTAATAAAAAAACTATGCAGTGGTTTCTTCGAAATGTGCTTGACAGCTTTCACAAGCCATCAACCAACGACATACTTAGAATATTTACATACGTAACCAAAAAAACTTCTTAGCTTTTTATTAAACGGTGTCAGGACATTTCCTGTAAATGCAAGATATTTTTTAGAACTACATTACCTATGTGTAACATGTATCAGTTGGAAACTCTAACATCGATGTTGTAGATGTAGACGATAACGTCTGCTTAGGACAAACATTTCAGTTCGAAAAAGAGGTCATTCTTCGAATCCACCTCAGCTGGGCAGCGTTCGGGAAACTGAGTGAAGTCTTCTCGTCCAAAACACCTCAGTGTCATAAGACGTAATTCTTTGATCAGTGTGTGATGACATTATGGTACAGAAACGTGGTTTTTCACTATGGGTCTTATAAGAAGGGTCAAGGTTGCTCAGCGTGCTATGGAGAGGGCTTTGCTTGGTGTTTCTCTGCAAGATCAAATCAGAAATGAGGAGATTCGTAAACGAACCAAAGTCACTGACATAGAAATAAAACTCAAAGAAATAGCAAGCTGAAGTGGCAGTGGGCAGGGCACATAGTTCGAAGAACTGACGGCCGTTGGAGCAGAGTTAATTGCACGCACTCGGAAGTGCAGAGAAGGACTGCCCTCACTAGATGGAAAGATGCCCTGATAAAGGTTGCTGGGAGCCGTTGGGTGTAGGCTCCACAAGATCGGTCGCTCTGAAAATCTATGTCGAGGCCTTTGTCACCAGAGGATGTCCTATGACTAATTATAATGATGATAAAAAACCCAGTATGATATGTGCCTGCAACAAACCAAATCTATAGCAAAATATGTCATTTCAAATACAAGGACCATGATTCCAAACTCACGGTACCTGCATACCAAATCAGTGTCAACTGTGTCGTAACGAGGCATTTTAACTGACGGCTTCCGCGGAACCCTACTACCTGTGGGTTCCGTCGGTTGCAAGTTGCAACACTGCGCCAGATTGCCGCCAGATATACCAGTAGCCGGCGTAAGCTTGTAAAGAAAACCATAATACATTTCTATTTTACATCTGAGATTCTTTCACAAAACAGGAAAAGTTCTGATAATCTTCGGGTCAGCTGACCTGCTCCTCATCACTCATGGCGAAGAACCAGCCCAGTTAAATTAACTTTTCATCACAAAGATTGGATTAGCTATTCAAAAGTTTTCGTCAGACAAACAAATATACAGTGGCAAATGTCCACTCTGAGATTTGCTTGCTTCGTTCACTCGATCAAACATGTATGCATAACTAAGCTGGTCACCGGCTTTTAGCGTAGATGCGCTTACGATTACTTGCACGCACTTTATGACTAGATGATGATGATGATATTTAGTCTAGATAAGAAATAACCGTTGTAATGACCATTTATACTTGTATTTAATACTCACGAACGAGAAGATAGACTATCTTACCAGGCTAGTAAAGACTGCTGAGATTGTGGTCAAACGAAGAACGAGATAAATGAAGTCAATATTTTCAAAATTTCTGTGCAGTAACGCTTTTTCAAAGGTTTTATTGGTTATGGTCACTTCGCTGATGAAGTCATTTCTTTTTGGCAAAGATCTGTGAAGTTTATCTTCTTTTACTGGTGGAATAAATCTTGGATGCCTTATTTATGAGCCATTGTGTTCTGGTGATAATACAATATCATAGTGACGGGAGTTGATCAGATGATGAAATCGGAAGACAAAAGAAGGAATTCCTGAAAGAGTAACAGTAGAGTATTTATTGAAATCATGTTTGACATGGACAGAATGGGAGCTCCGCAGTCGCATTTAGTCCGGGAGGAGTTACGCATTCCCTATTTACAGAGATTTTGTCTACAGCAGCTGACTAGGTCCAGAGTCTGTTGATCGACTACCAGATTGATTGTTCACGGTAGATCATGACCTGGAGGAAGATTTCATGCGGAATAATAAAGTCAGACGATAGTGGATGCAACTCCTTCCATTCTTTTACCCATTATAATGCTAGATTGGTATGTGCAGATTATGTGGTACGTATACAGCTGCAGAAATTTCATGGTTTTCATGAAAAACAAACGTTGAAGTTTTTTTTTATTTGAAAAAGTTATTCTTATAAGTTGACCACCCTTTTTTGGGCTAGTGGATTGAGCCAACATCACCTTTGAGTTACGTCAAAGTTGCATTGAAGTCGAGACTACATCGCCTTCTGATCATTCTAACTAGCTTTTTAGTTGTATTAGAAACCCAATTGGCTACTACGTCGCGATATCGCAACATCCGGCGGAGTGTCCTTCATTCATACTTTTACTACAACTGCGTCGTTTAGACGTGAATGGTCTCTCACTGCCATAAGTAGAGGTGGACTGGTGAGTGAAGTAGTTTATTTAATGGTTTAAAAGCTTTCATTGTATTTCCTTGTTTGAAATATGCCAGGCCAATTGTTTTTACTAGACTATCCAAATGGTGTGTCAAAAGAATGACTCAGTCTTCTATAGTTATAACATCATCATCATCGTCAGCCCTTCTCATCCCACTGCTGGGCATAGGCCTCTCTTCGTTGTCACCATTCGCCTCTGTCCTGCGCTGTTCTAACCCACATACGACCTGCGATTTTTATAATGTCGTCGACTCATCTTGCCGGCGGGCGACCTGCGTTCCTGGTTTCATCTCAGGGCCACCACTCAGTCAGCACCCTGCTCCACCTGTCATCACCATGCCTCGCCACATGTCCTGCCCAACTCCATTTTAGTTATGTAAAGACAAAAATTGTGAAAAAATTGCCGTAATTTGTCTAGCTTGTTAACTTATTTCCCTCTAAAATTAAACGATATGGGTATCAAAACAAGGTCTTAGTAAGGTTAAAAAACTTTATAAGAAGAGTGCACACGGCGGAGATACGAGTGGTGAGATGGATGTGTGGGGTAGAATGGATAAGACGTGTTGGGCCGACCCTAATGTAGGAAAAGGACAAGAAAATGATGATGAATCCTTATTTATCTTTTGGCAACAAAAATTAAATCAAATTGGTGTAATATTGCCGCCAAGCAGCCTCCAGGAATTTGTGTAACTCATTCCACCATCTCATAACAATTAGTCACCAATTATTATTATCAACAAAATCGTGTCTACCAATAATAATGGTCGCATCTGTAAAGGTAAATGCACTTTTGATTGGTAGCTATCATAAAGCAGACAAGAAACCAATTATTGAAATATCAACGGGAAGCGTAAAAAAATTAAGATTGATAGTAGTGATGATTACTAGTTATACTCCTGAGTAGTTCGGTTCGTAACTTCCTTTGTTGTTATCATTAAGTTAAATCAGGCGAATCGAGTGGTGTCGAAATAAGGCCTGGTCGAAAATTATAGATTTTCTGTACTGTTTTTGGGTTAGGTCTCTCCCAATTCCTTCCCCTTTTTCCTATTGATGCGACGGTCACTCCGAAAGATGACTGAAGTTAAAAGGGATTGAATCTTTGTAGCTCCACCATCAGCCGCCGTTTTGTTTTTTTTTCAAATCAGTGTTTCACAATAAAACCTAAATAAATCCTAAAAATACAAAATATATTCTATAGTATACCTTAAATCCTAAAGATAAATGCATATAATGTTTTGTATACAGGGTGCTTGGTAATATACTGACGATATTCAAGTGACGGTTTCTCAAAACATAAAAAAGACTTCTCGAAAAAAAACGACTAGTTATATTATCAAATTTTAAAGAAAATCGACTATGTTTATGGTGATTAATTCGATATAAAACTTACTGCCTACTCTTGCAATCGACATTCAAAAATAAAGGCCGATTTGATATCTCTTTCAGAAATGGCTGCGGGTTTAGGGTTAGAAAGGGACAACAAGAGATATCTCGTCGATGTCAACAATACAGTATCTGTGGTTAGATGGCAAGCATTATGTAATAGAACAACATAAGTTTAATAAAGTGTTTGTTTTTACATGACAAAATAAATATCACATTTCACAAATGTATTTAATAAGCTCATCAAAATAACCCCTTGCATTTTTGTACGTATATTATCAAACATCCTATATGTTTGTGTCCTCCATGCATTTATTATATTTTTTTAGGTTTTATTTAGTGTCGCATATTTAAAACAAATAACTTAATAAAATTTACATAACCGACTTAACCAAACCACTGAATTGATTTTGATGCAATTTTTAAGAACCAACTGAAAGTATATCCTTTCATATAAAAAAATAATTTTCCATATCGGTTGATAAGTGACGGTAGTAAACATAAACTCCTTTATTTAAAGTCGCTTAAAAAAAGCAAAATTTTGTCTGATAGTGGACTCACCCATACAGAAATGTTTAAACCTTGACAAAAATGGGGGTATGGTTTGAAGTTTAGTGTCCTACTGAACTGTGGTGACAAAGATGGTGAAGGTAATGCCCACAGGCCTATAAGACACACAGCCCCATCCGTACAGATTTGTTGCCTGGCACACAATAAAATGAATAAAAACAGCAAAGTACCTATGTAGCAAATTCAAAACACGGAGTTATAAGATGGAGAGAGGCGGCGCCCTTCAACGGGTCCGGCTAGCGCTGGGAGTTCCGGTAACCGCTGATTACCGTAACATTGGTGGATACGGCACTTTGTATGCAGATTACAGACAAAGATAACTAGTGGCCCAGGGCCCGTAGCCAAATTACACTCGCTGCGAATCTATTCGATTTGTACATACATTTGTTGTCGCTGAATCACGTGGTATTTCTATAGCATGTGTCAAATCCCATACATTTTCGGACGTATCGACTAGCGTCATCGCTAATCGACTGTAACTTGGCTAAGCCCTCAGCACAGTGGTCGAAATTAGAACGTTATTAATTTGTTTTAATATTAATTTACCTTCCTTCTTTATTTAAACTTTAACTATGCCAAATCTCACACTCCTCTACTAAGTTTTCTCTTCACTTATTAATATATAGATAAAGAACATTGCATGAACGATGTGAACCATTAGTACAGTCCTAGATTTAAAAAAGTACAAGATTTTCCACTTACTGAATCGATAGAGATACCAGCGCTACTGAAACGTTTACGCATACATATGCGTGACAACCTGTTTTGCTGATTAATTTTTTAAATGTTTTATAATTCAATTTTAAGATACTTTAATGTTAATTATTTTAGCTAATTCAGTGTGGCTAATTGAGTTGAGCCATACATCCCATGGATGTATAAAAGAAATACAAACAAATGATTAGTTTTCGTTTGTTGTGAAATAAACCTAAACCTGCACTGCCTAATTGAAGATAATAATCAAAGCTATTGCACTTTATTACAACGCGTATGTGTATTTTTAACAACTAGCCCGAAGCCTTCTCCAAATCAGCCAAAGTTTCGTAACTCACCACCGCTGTATGACACATTGCAATACCAACATACCGATAATACAACTTCATTCACATATGTATAGATTTGTAGATTATCTCTTTAGATATCTCGTTTAGGATGTAATTTATAAAGCATTCACAAAATCGCATTCGAAACTGGTCCAGCCGGGTGTCCTTGCTGGGAAGTTAGGAACGGATGTGTCAAACAAAAATTAGGTCATTTAGACCTCCGTGGCGAATAGCTGAGTGAGATGCAACAGGCAGATTTTTGCTTGACCACAATCTCACTAGCCGCCTGCATTATTTTTTAAACCCAGCATCGTATCTTATTTTTTTTTTAATTATACGACCTGGAGATGTAACAAGCATATATTATATAAGCCCACCTGATATTGAGTGGTAATCATCGCCTGTAACAAAGTATTTTTGATTTGATTTGTTTATGTCTTGTCACTTTTTATAATTACATCATATACAATGCTTGTAATATACTACACTCTACACACACAATACACTACACTCTTACACTCACACTCACATACACGCACTCTCTACAACACAACGAATCTTTAATTCAACATTCAGTAAAAACTCATTGGCAACTCTTCCTAGGCACCTCTTTTCATTGCCTCTTTGCAAAATATCCCTCGCTATTCTCTCTTCCAAATTATGGATAGTTTTAATCAAATAAACAATGATATAGAGCAAATCACTGTATCAGAGTCTCACGCGTGCTCTCCAGACAATTTATGTGACTTTATCATACGCGATGGCAGTGATAACATTAAAATTTTTCATGTCAATATTCGCAGCATAAATTGTAATTTTGACCATCTCCTTACCCTATTACTAAGAATCAAGTATCGAATTGACATCGTCATTTTATCAGAATGCTGGTTAAGCAAATGCCCTTTTATTCCAACTCTTCCTGGTTACCATTCCTTTCAAACAGATTTTAAAAATCAAAACGATATGGGGTGGTTGCCTACATAAGAAGTGGACTCCAATGCAACGTTCATATACCTAACTTTAGTGACGCAAATTGTTTAACAATCAAGTTTGGTACAAATCTCGCAATAATAGCACTCTATCGCTCCCCTTCTTGTAAAAACCTAAGCCCTTTCTTTAGTAGCCTAGACCTAACACTAAAAAGCCTTAAGACGTTTAAAACTGCTATTATTATTGGAGATATTAATATAAATCTACTTCCTGAAAACTCTGACCCCCATACGGATGAATATTTGAATTTAGTCGCAGCACACGCTATGTTACCCGCACATGTCCTTCCTACTAGAGAGAAAAATTGTCTTGACCACGTTATACTTCGCACACCAAACTATGCTACTACTCTCATTCTTGATTCTTTGATTACTGATCATTCTCCTCTTCTTTTCTGCTGTAAAACTAAAGTCAGTGTAATTACCCCAAACCGTCTTGCTCATCGCCTTGATATTCACGCTATTGTTAGTGACTTAGAAAAAGCTGACTTCACTGACATCTTTGACTCTGGCGATCCCGAAGTGTCTTCTGATACCTTGATTAACAGAGTTTCCTCTATCATTAAGAAAAATTCCCATAATGTGTCTATTTCTAGTCGTAAACGTATTATCAAACCTTGGGTTACCCCTGGAATTCTTAAATGTATTCGACACAGGGATAAATTATTTCGTAAATTTAAAAGAAACCCTAATAATGAAACTCATAAACTTATATTTTACCGTTATCGAGCATTTTGTAATAATCTCTTAAAAAGCCTTAAACGAGAATTTAATCAAAAGGAAATCGAGAAAGCCAAGAGAAATCCAAAATCATGGACTGGAAAGACATGGAATATCATAAAACAAATAGCCAACCTAAACAAAAAAGATTCTAGTTCATCTCACTTGCTAAAACTGTGTGACTCTCCTTCGCAATCCGTTGATTCGGTAAATTTATTTTTTGCAAACGTAGGAAAAACTCTTGCCTCCGAAATTCAATCCCAAACTTACTCCTCTCTGCCCACAACTTCCCAAAATGATTTTGTCCTTTCACAACCATCCATTGAAACCAGTCAATCATCACTATCCTCTATGGCCTTTTACAGTGTCGACAACACCGAAATCGAAACGATCATTATCAATCTTAAAGACAAATGCGCATTGGGCTGGGATGGTATATCTACCAAAGTTGTAAAATCTGCCAGGCACGTACTTATTCCTATTTTAAACCATATCTTCAATCTGTCCATATCGTCGGGTACCTTTCCACACGCCTTCAAAAAAGCAGTTGTACATCCTATTTTTAAAAGCGGTGATAGGAATTGTGTCTCAAACTACAGACCTATTTCCGTTCCGACAGTTTTCTCAAAGATTTTTGAAAAAATTTTGAACAACAGGCTTGTGAAATATCTGCGCGACAAATCAGTCCTATCTCCAAATCAATTCGGTTTTAGGTGTGGATGGTCCACTGAGGACGCTGTTCTAGAGCTCACTGACACTGTTGTTCAAAATATTGACAAAAGAAAAAAAACACTTGGCATCTTCTTGGACCTATCAAAGGCCTTTGACACCGTCTCAATTCCCATCTTACTAAACAAACTGGAGTACATTGGTGTCAGAGGAATTGTCCTTGATATGTTTCGGAGCTATCTTAGTAACCGTTCACAGTACGTATCTATTGACAGTTTTCTGAGTAAGGAGGAACCCATTTGTTTTGGAGTCCCTCAAGGTAGCGTCCTTGGACCTACCTTATTCCCAATTTATATAAATGAACTCTGTAATATGTCATTCCCGAACTCCAAAATTATTACATACGCTGATGACACCGCCGTTCTTATTCACGGACAGACTTGGCAAGAAGCTCGTAAGAACGCTGAAAATGTTCTCACGTTTATTATGTACTGGCTACGGACAAACCTCCTCACACTTAACATTTCAAAAAGTAAATTTATTCCCTTCTCCACAAACAAAGCTTCCCAACCTCCCCCTTCATTTAGTATCCGTGCACACGTTTGCTCCGGAGTTTCTCCTCCTTCAGCCTATTGCAACTGCTTATCTATTGTACGTACTACAGCTCTCAAATATCTTGGGGTCATGGTAGATAGTACCCTTTCGTGGAAGCAACAAATTGAATCCACGGTTTCGCGAGTCAGAAGACTCATATTCGTTTTTAAAAATTTAAGGTCTGTTCTGGATTTCAATTTACTGAAATCTATTTATTACGCATTAGCTCAATCCATTTTGTCATATTGCATTGTATCCTGGGGTGGCTGTGTTAAAACCTTGATGCTTAGACTCGAGAGGGCTCAGAGAGGGGTCCTTAAGGTCCTTGCAAAAAAGTCCATCTGGTTTCCCACGTCCGAACTTTACTCACTCTGCCAAGTTCCCACTGTCCGACAACTTTTTATATTACATACAACCTCGCCCAAACACTCTCAGCTTGTTTATGATCCTAATATAACTGACTCTAAGCGCAGATCGGATCTAGTTTGCAAAACTGAAAAACGGCGTACGGCATTTGCCAGTCGTCATTTTTATTTCCTTAGCCCCACACTATATAACAGAGTCAACAAACACATTAATATATTTCCTTTACCCCGCTATAAATGTCAACAAAAATGTCTTCAGTGGCTCGTAACACTGTCGTATGAAGAAACTGAAGACCTTTTAAAAGTTGCTGTATAGACTGTAGGACATACACACACAATACACATAAGTTCACACACATACACACACACACAAGCACACACCCTCTCATACATACACACTAACTCACACACACACAAACTCATATACACATGCGCACATAATCACACATCCTTATCTTGTATAATTTAAAAAAATAATAGTAATAATGATAATTGGAAATAATAAACTCTGGAGGGGGGCGTTAGTGTTCGCGACACAGTTTATAACTTCTGCGAATACTATCGTGTTCCAGTATTGTTGTACCATGTTTTTGTTCCAAAATAAAGTTATTTGATTTGATTTGATTTGATATTCTCGCTCTCAAAAAGTATGATGGCAATATACGCAGCAGTGTTTAAACTCGTCTAAATTATGGTACGCAAGTAAGCAGTTCAAAATGTTACAATTTAGACGTAATTTCTTTTCTGTATTATGTATTGAAAAAGGATCATTAAAAAAAACAACCAGCCTTGTTTTCTTGCCTTTCTTTCCTGGCTTGGTCGCGAAGGAACGGGCAGTAAAATTGACGTTTCAAAGTGATCCTTGTGATTTTAATGAATAAAAATATTTGACTTTGACTTTAGCACAAATTGACGACCTCTTTGGTGCAGTGGGTGAATAGCCGGCTGAGACGCAGGAGGTAGCGGGTTCGATTCCCGCCACGGAACAAAATGTTTGCATGATTTACAGATATTTGTTCCGGGTCTGGTTGTTTTTCTATATATTATAAATATGTATTTACAAAACAAAAAATGTATATAAGTATTCTATCAGTTATTTGGTTGCCATAGTACAAGCTCAGCTTAGTTTGGGGCTAGATAGCGCTGTGTGAAATGTCCAGCAATATTTATTATTTATTTTATTATTACAGGTTATACAGATATCTCTATTATGCACGAGAAAATGAGTCGAGAAAATTTTGTCACGTTACACATGGGGTAAGACAATGGCAGTAGAGTGTTCTATACCTTATCCGTTTTCGTTCAACGTATAACGAAAACGGTGAGTTCGAATGGTATACTAACAACTCTCGTTGCGGGATAAACATTTGCTTACCTGCAAATATTTGCCCCGGGTCTAGTTATTGTGGTCCTTGCAGTTCCTGGTGCCCATGATAAATTGAACTTTAGTGTGACGTCAGGCAGAACTAAGTGTTATAAGTAAAAAGTATTATATTGTTGGGACTTATGTATTTTTTGGAGCTAAAAGTATCTTGAATATATCGCACTCATCGCCAGTAAAGACTCATCAATCGTGCTCCATTAATATAAAACTAAGCAAAAATTAATTGCTCATTAGCCTACTTGGCTAGATTGTAATCAAACAAGAGTACATTTACGATGTAGGTACATAAAAAAAAAGAACTCTGGCTACATCATGTCCTATTTCATCACGCGCGTAATTTCCACAATTTTCTAGAATATTAATTCTCTCCCATCAGCGCGGACGTGGCGCCGCAGTCCGTGCTAAAAATATTAAGTAACTAGCTTCCGCCCGCGGTTTCACACGCGTGGTTTGTCGATAAAAACATTACCCTCCTGCGCAGTCGAGTAAAAAGTAGCCTATGTCCCAACCCTGGTCACAATCTATTATACTAACTGTACATAGAGATTGCATCTAAGGAATACCTCATATTTTTAACCCCTTACTTTACCCACCCCCACCTCCCCTTTAGGGATGACTTTGCAAAAAATTTGAAACCCGTATTTCTTTATTTCTTACCAAAAGTCTAAATAAGAATTTTCTGTAGCCTATCTCCTTCTGCAGGATATAATCTATCTCGTTGCCAAATTTAATTACGATCCGTTCAGCTGTTTAGTCGTGAAAAGGTAACAAACTTACAAACAAACAAATAAACAGAGTAAGTTTCGCATTTATAATATTAGTAAAGTATGGATTGGGTTGTTGCTTAATTATTAGCCTTGTCCTTTGACGAGGATGTTTTAGATTGGTTTTATTATTGAACAATAATATTTAAACAAGATAATATTTTATTACTTCATCCTGTATCCGTCTGATCTTGAGATCCTTTTTAATACAAATTAATAAAACAGAACACTTTTAGGGTTCCCGACCAAAATAATAATAGCGGAAACCTTAGGAGAAATTGGAGTGACTCTATTCTTCCGTCTATCTGTCCGTCTGTTATAGCTAATTACCTCACCAACCTACTTGAAATTTGGGATATTCATAAATAAAACTTTCCCACCAATACGGCCTAATTAAAAATATTTAAATTTTGATTAAAATATTGATAAATTTGGTTCGATTCCTACACAAACAATCACTGCACATTCACTAGATAACTGAACAGTACAACTGTCTAAATTATGCGTATTGAATTAGTTACGTCTGTAAAAGTCGGGAAATCAATAAAATTGCACATTTTTTTTAAACCACACACGTTACTTTTTCGTGTAGAAAAATGCACGGGATTTAAACTCACAACATACAACGTTTGACGTAACTGATACTCGGTTTTCCCTTTAGGCTACGACATGGACCGCTTCGAAAGAAATGTAAAGAGGTTTCTACAGGGTAGAAAACGCATCGACAATACCCCGGGTGTTGCCGGTATCAATTGGTGATCGCTTACCATCAGGTGGGCCGTATGCCCGTTTCCCCACAAATAACAAAAAAAAAATTGAAAAGAGATGCTGCCTCCATAGATCGTAATACGGCTAAAACTTAACACAAGTTAAAATCAAAAGTGGTACTAATAAAAAAGCAGACCAAATTTACCAAACAGTGGTTAATTTCTTCCTGTTTGATGATGGATCTGATGGATGATACATAAATTTTACTTAGAAAACTATTATTCCATATAATTTTTTATTATAATTATAATTTATTAATTAATTATTTATTAATTCATTCATTATTATATATATTTATTTATGTTTTTGTACACTCACCTACCTTTAAAATCATCTCTCTCTCTAGCCTCAAAGGTTTGCTGGAAGAAAACTCTTCTTAGGGTTAAGTTCGCTTTGTAAATGACCTCTATTTCTGCATTTTTAAATGTATTTTCTTGTGTGCAATAAAGAATAAAGAAAACTTTCGTGATTTATTTCAATCATTATTATAAATACGGGATTTACGACCTACCATTTTATCAGTATTTCGACCAACAATGTTTCGGTTCAATTCGTGAACCTTCATCAGTTTAAGTAATGGATGATACATCAAGTTATTACTAGATAAGGTTTGGTTTCCTGCAATACCCTCCGAATCTATTCCTTTGTTTGTATCGTTAAGATCATTATGACATTTAGCGGGCGTGTCTACCTTGATTCTTGACTTTATTGGTTACTAGGTTCGTTGACATTTCAACACTGTACTGCTATTTATTAGATTATGTACCACAAACCACCACGATTATGGACCACAATTTTGACGGATATGGTACCTCTACATGCATGGAGCATGGTGCATGCTCGATAAGCAAGTATCGATGTGCTCGTTCTGTTTTTGTTCCATTTTGTGAGCATTTTAGTTCAATTACGAACATTAAAAAGTTGGTTCTAATGGTCTATGCGTTCGGTCTATCGGTCTATTTCAAGAGTCATTTTACCGCCTCTACTGAGCATAGCTCTCTCTGATGTAATTATTTTTATTTTATTTAAATTCAGTTGCTTGCAGCAAGTAGTTACAATAAACCCTTATAAAAATACATAGGAAGGAATTAACTTAAAAATCGAATACACGAACACAAAACATCATTCTGTTTTGAAAAAAATATATCTATTATTTATGATCAGGTTCTACTTACCTACTAATAAGTGCATGTTTCACCACCGCGATACCTCGGAGTAACGCTATCCACGGATAATAAAAAATAATATGTCTTTTGTTATGACATGTTAACACAAAAAGAGAGAAGGATTTTTAACCGTCAATAGGCAAGGAACTAAACCAAAAGTATTACTAACGACTCAAACATGTTTAAATTACGTATTTTAATACGATTTGAGAACTCCTTAAATCATATTTAGGCCACTAAATACGTTTAAGCATCGTTGCGCAAGTCGCCCTAAGTGTCATCGCTTCTTAGAGCCAGAAGTCAAGATCTTTCATTGTCTCTATTTCTCTACCTTCATTCACATTCTTTTTATGTTTCTGTGTCGTTCTTTTCGTTTTCATTTTTTTTTTTCAATTTTTTATATTATTGTATGTAGGTACCTACATAGTAAGTAACTAGGTAACCAGTATACCTAAGCCGGTTGCAATGATTTATTTATTACTAGTGGCCTGCAATGAGATGGATAGATAGTAAAAAAATTGTTGAGTAACTTGAGTAATAGGCCGACAAATACTTGGAGCTACCGTCGGCGTCGGTCGTCGCAAAGAGATGGCAGCTTAAAAATGCTAAATACAATTTAAGTTAAAATTAACTACTAGCACGCCTCGGCTTCGCACGGGTGCAAACTATTTGATCTATATTTTAAAGTTTAGCCAGCAATTTTAGCAATGTGACGATTTTTTTTAGTTTACGATTGATTACAAAACATCGGCTTTTCTCTGCTCTGATGAAAAACGTATCAAAAACCGTTGCATACTTTAGAAATTCATAAACACACAGCCGCGGATAGTGACAATGTTTTGTACTATACTAGCTGACCCGCCCGCGGCTTCTCACGCGTGGTTTGTCAATAAAATCATTATTCTCCTGCGCAGTCGGGTAAAAAGTAGCCTATGTGCTAATCCCGGTCATAACCTATCTGTATACAAAATTTCATCGATATCGGTACATTTACTTGGGCCAGTTAGCATCCTTCGAAAACAGGCAAGATAAGGAAGTCGGCCGCCGTGTCGATAATGCCTGGAAGAGCTACTGGTCCATGGCGCTGATGAAGGGCGACCTTCCATTGTCTCTGAAGCGTAAACTCGTCGATATGTGTATCCTACCTGTCCTGACCTACGGTGCTCAAACGTGGTCGCTGACGGAATCACAGAAGACCAAGCTCGGGGTTTGCCAGAGAGCGATGGAACGCAGCATTTTGGGTATTAAGAGAACAGACCAAGTTAGAAATACCACGCCGCGCTCGAAGACTGGTATCGCTGATGTAGGTCGCAAGGCAGCCAAGCTTAAATGGGAGTGGACGGGTCAAGTGACCCGCATGGAACAAGATAGATGGGCAAAGGAAATCGCAGGATGGATACCCGTAGACGGCAAAAGACGACGCGGTCGCCCGAGAAAGCGCTGGCGCGATGACCTAGATGTCTTCAACAGTGATTGGGTAGAGTTGGCCAGGGATTGAGAGGGGTGGAAAGAATTGGGGGAGACATTTGCCCAGCAGTGGGACAGTACAGGTTAGGGAAAAAAAATCGGTCTAGTCGTTTAATCGTGAAAAGGTACAAACAAACAGAGTTACTTTCGCCTTTGAAATATTAATATGGATAGTATGGATTAGAGATTTAAAATACTATTTGTGTGGCTTCTCGTACTCAGGATTCCTCGACACATGCTTTATTTTCGTTTTTTTCGCTACTCAGACTGAGTACATGACATAGTCGCATGTTCAGGCTTTGGTATGTCTATAATCTCCGCCACCAGAATTGACCATTAGTTCATACATCTACTTTACTACAAGTGTACCAGTGTGGTATACTTGTTATTACATAATTGTGATGACACTGCATTGCGGAATAAGTGTTATATTTGAAATAACTGCGCGCTTTGGAACGTAAATAAGGATTTATATGGACGGGTTCTGTTTTTTGTGAAACTTACAACTGGACTGCTGGTAATGCGCAATTTCTCAAAACAACTGTGACATAAGGCAAGACATATGACAGCATCTTGGAACTTGGAATATTACAGAAGCTCTCTTTCTGTATCTGGTGGTTTACCGTGAGTATTTTCCATAATTTCGAATTATCGAGATACTCAAAAACTCACAATTGTGGTTGAAATTATGCTGGAAGGCGTTCTTAACGATGATAACGATATATTGAGATAATCTTATTAAATATAACAAAATCGGGTTAGTTACACCATTTATAACTCAAGAACGACTGGACCGATTACTATGAAATTTGGTATATAGATAAATTATGATCGGGATTGAGATATAGTTTTCTCTTGTTTTTAGAGTAGGTATACTCTTATTTTAAAATTTTATGTAAGAGCACTGTTTTGGGGAAATAGCTGTCTTCTGTAATACAGTTTTTGACTAAAACAGTAGACTTCCCATGTTTTATTTGAAACGAGCTGATCCGCGCCTGTAATATACCATAAAATGGTATTGAGTTCATAAAGAAAATCATAGAAAGAGCACACTTAGTTTTTTCGAATTTTGTAATTTTCCGGGCAACTTTTTCCCCTAAAAACCTTATTCGGACTATAAGGAACATTTAATAAAAAAATTACCAAATCAGTCCAGTCGTTCTGAAGTAATGCGTTTACCAAAGAACACCATTTCATTTTATTAAAGATAAATTAGATAGGCTACGTTTTAACCGACTTTGCAGAAGGAGGGTAATGTTTTTATTGACGAACCACGCGTGCGAAGCCGCGGGCGGGTCAGCTAGTATTATATAAAATTTAAATAATCGGGTGATCAATATTATGTAAATGCATCAACTGTCTCAAGTTAGTATCAAAAATTATAATGTAATTTATCTATAAAACAATTGAGAAGGAGCTCTGACCCTCGATCCTGAATTATCTTGATAATTGTAAAGTATCATGCATGTCAACTGCCCAAAATTACATAAGCGTAAATCTACTCCTTTTCTCAGCATTTTGTCTCAATTGTATCAAGATTTGTCAAATATTTAAGTCATTGAGGGATTTTATAAGTGAAAGATGATTTTGAATACCAACCAAATGAAGAATCAATTCACTTGCTACAATGGACGGCATTATTGCTAAAGACTACTCCTATCTTGACAACCTCCGTGGTGCAGTGGGCGAATAGCGGGCTGAGACGCAGGAGGTAGTGGGTTCGATCCCCGCCGCGGAACAAATGTTTGCATGATCTACAGATATTTGTTCCGGGTCTGATTGTTCCTCTATATATTATAAGTATGTATTTACAAAAAAAATGTATATAAGTATTCTATCAGTTATCTGGTTCCCATAGTACAAGCTCTGCTTAGTTTGGGGCTAGATAGCGCTGTGTGAAATGTCTAGCAATATTTATTTATTTATCTTATTTCATTTCATTTTATTTATTCTCAACCAATAAACTATTGTGTCGGAATTTTTGTCATTTTACAATTAGAAAATACTTTATAAAAAATTTAATGTGAAATACAACAGTTTTAGTAAGTACATACATATTACAAAATTACCTGTCCAAAAATTAAAATACAATATGATATTACATGTCAACGAAAAATAATACTAATAACAAATAACAAGTCAACGGAAAATAAATAATAAATAAATAATATTATTAACGATCAAGTTTTTAATATGTATATTCTGACTGTTATAGCAATAACAGTCAGAATATACATATTAAAAACTTGTATTGTTGTTCTCCAAAACGGTCAAGTTGAAATAAATCTTACAAATATTCTCCGTGCATAGAATTAATTACTATAAAACAATAGGTTATTATGAGTTATGATAGGAACATTGCATGTTCATTTAATCGTTTCTATCATTTAGTTTAGTTTTTGATTAGTTGTAAATCGTCTTCTGTAGGTCAAGGATTTAAATACGGCCTTGGAGATGTAGCGGGAAATTGACATTTATTGGTCATTCTTCATAAAATTAGCATATTTAAACCAGATTTATTATTGATTTTATGTCGTTTCAGATGAGTTCGTCACCTAATATAGTAAGGACGAAATTATAATATTAGAAGATTATAAACAAATTTTAAATCGTGAATAGGCAAGGTTTATTCTATTTACGCCTTGTCTAAGCGTTACATACGATCTTTGTCTTTTAAATAATGAATAGTTAAACTATGAAGAAAATTTCAGTGCAAAAAGTTTAACTAGTTGCTCTGAATTTTTGAGATTACTAATGTTCATTTTTTAAAGAGAACATGAGATAGAAAATACTTTTAGCATTAAGCCCACCTTTTGTAAATTTCATGTGTATTTTATGCAATACGTTTTAAATAATATACCTACCCAAAAAGTCATTGTTCAAGATTTTGATGTCTTTATAAAATTCGTTTACTTGCTTGTATCAATATGAAATACAAGCTGACAAAATACAACATTACTGTATAATTGATCGAGCGAAGCGAAATCTTTTTTTATTTGAAGTGAAAACTTAGATGCTTTGGGCATTTTTTGAGATGGGAAAAAACCATTGAACTCGCGAAACTGTTACCATTTCCGCTACCGACACCTCTGTATAAAATTATCTCGTAATTGTTCAAGTTTTCACTTCTGCCGGCACTCCCGGAGTGCCATTTTTTTTACTTATTATAAATTATAGGCTAACGTTTGACCACGATCTCGCATTATGGTAAGCGATGGTACACGCTTGCCTAGAATAAACCTATTCACTCACGACTTGAAGACCCCTAAGTTGTAGTTATCAGGAAACAGACTCAGGCAAGGCGCTCAACTCCTTGGTATATCAAAATCTCAAAAAAAAATCTCAAAATTTGATCTCCAAATTAACTTGGACGAATCGGTGTTGTATGTATGTATGTTTGTTTGTCCGAGGAAAAATTTCGAAGCGTTTATCCGATCATCGTGAAATTTGCGATATAGTGAAATTTGTGCCAACACAACCAAGTGTTGGCATATAATCCTGGTGTGAACAAATGAGCTCAAAATGTCGCGGGGTTGTTAAGATATTCGGGTTCAAGAGGGGTAAAAACAAATGAAAATGAGACTTTTAGGCCAAATGGGGCATCTAATGAAAGGTCTTATGAAAGGATTAGTACATTTTGACCTCGTTTTTATTTTAAGTTTTATTCTTATAGTTTTTGAGTTATTAGCCATAATAAAAAAACTTAATTTTGACATCATTGACAAAGTACACCAGTGACCCCACAGTGCTGAAATTCGGTGTGCGCGTAGCTTTAGTGGCACAAATATTGGCAAAAGTCTGAAATCCAGAATAACTGCAATTTCTACCCCTAAAAAGTAAAAAAACTTAACATGAACTCCCGTTACCTGTAATTTAAATGAAACTGTAGGTTAAGAAATTTGGTTTTCATTTCGTGGCACTATTTAGATAGTCAATGATTACATTTTTTTTTGTTTTGAGACTCGCGAGATCTCAGTTCGGGCCAACCACTAGTAAATAAGTGATAACTTAAACATATATATATTTTCTTGCATATCTGGGGCAACGTATAAACATCGCGATTCAGCGGTGTAATGTAGCCAGTCTGGGGACACTTCCGCCTGGTTTTTTGAAGCACTTGAGATATCTATAGAGCGCTTGCAACGGTCTTTATGTGGCTCTACTGTTTCTTATATTTTTTGTAAATTATTATATGAAAAGTGATTAGTAGAGTTCCCTGAGAAAGGGCTTATCCGGGGACGTACTTACTACCACCATATCAATTTTTGCCGCCAATTGTACTATTTGCTTTGTGTCTTCTATGTTGTCAGTAATTTTTATTGTTTATGGTTTACAGTAAAGTGTTTTCATTAATTCATTCATCACGCATGATATATCTCAACTTTTTATTAAGGACCTACTGTATATTATTATACTAAACTGTGTTTAGCTACAATACGTTGTAAACATTTATGTTGAATAAATACCTATTAAAAAAAAACTAAAACTTAAACATAATATACATATATATATATATATATATATATATATTATTACTCAACTCATCCCAACAAACGTCATCATATACGTAGTTAGTTATTTTGAAACTGAATTATTTTATCGCCGTAAGGCCACATCTCGCATGTAATATAAATCTAGGCCACACACAATTTCGCTGACCTTCGCCTTCGTATACGATTTAATATTACTAAATTATTATTAGGAAACACGAGACCGTCTTAAAAAGTGGTTTGGGTAATTTATTCGCTACGATACGATTCTGGCCCGATTATTTTGATCGATCGTGAAGAGTGTAAAGATTGAATAAAGAGTTACCTAAGGTTCATTATACACTTTGATTTGATGCATTTTTGATGTGAAACATCTTTTGCAGTAAAAGCGACTCGTATGTCGACACGCCACCCACCGCGACGGAATGCGTCCAATAGGCAATGTATATTATAAGATAGGGGTAAGATATCAGATGTTTCGGATTATTTTTCGCAAGTTCCAAGTTCGTTGGGCCGCTTTGCGTATGATAAGATAAGACAAGATGATTATAACGGTTTCATTTAATTATAAATGACTTCAATAACCATCAATTTAGATATTTTGGGCGTCCCGTGATGACCACTTTTTTTACAATTTCGTTAATTAAATTTATTTTTGAGCCATGAACGGATGGAGTCATAGGAGCCAATTTTGTATTCATGTTAGATTCGGTTTCAGTGTGGAGTGACAATATTTTACTTACCTTTCGTTATTTTGAATTGAGCTTACAGACCGCGGTGCAAGAAGTTGCGGCTTCGATTCCCATTTTCAAAATTCGCAATCATCTGCAAATATTTACTCCGGGACTAGGTGTTTTTAATCATAGTAATCGTTGTTTCTGATGTATATGTCTTTGATAACCCACGGTACAGAGAAAAATAGTGAGGTTACTATTGTAGGTGTGTTATTATTTAGGTTTAAATTAATCGTGCAGTCTAAAAAGATCAGCCCACTTAAATTACAAGTGAATTATATAAAGCGCTCATTGGACCATTGCAGATGTACGTATTTATTACAATTCTCAATATCGTTAGTAACACTCGATTACCCAATTTATTCTGTACGAGTATACAACATATCGACACATCGACTCACTCGTGGTTTGTAACGTTGTTAATATGAAACCTCTTCTTGCGATGTTTTGTCATGATATTTCGTTAGTCAATGGTATCACTTTTTTTTTTAATTGTCAATGTGTCTGGTATGATAACCGCCTATTATGGATGTGTAGAATCAGTATTAAGATATGGAATTATTTTTTGGGGTAACTCCACGCGCAAAGAACATAATATTCATCTCTCAAAAGAAGTGTATTAGAGCAATATGCAAGTTGCAGAAAACTGACAGCTGTAAGCCCTATTTCACGGAGCTTAGGATTTTGACTCTCCCATGTTTGTATATCTACGAAATCGCTACATTCATTAAAACAAATATGGACCTCTTTATAAACCGTAAAAGTAAACGGCATATTAATAAAATTTGTTTTCCACCTAATAAGACAGCCTTATTTAATCAGTGTGATTTGTATGGCTCCGCGTATATATAATCACCTACCTGAGTCTGTATTGGGTTCTTCCAGTCTGAGTAAGTTCAAGAGAAACTTAAAACTAATATTAATAAAAAAAGCATACTGCAACATAAATGAGTTTCTTAGTGACAAATCACTTGAATAATTTTATTATGTAAATCTGACATTTTATTACTAATTTTCTATTTAAGGTAAGAGTTGAATATTGTAAATATTTTAAGCATAAATTTTGTTTTTTCTATGTAAATACTTTGTGGTATGTGGATACTGTTAAGGCTGACTCAAATAGCATGCGACAAACGCTGATTATGGACGAACTCAAACTGTACCACTAACCACCTGTTACTAACCCATATGCGCAATAAATAATTTGATTTGATTTAATTATTGGCTTGATGGTAAGTAATGGTGTGTTCGAAGATGGAGCACGCCTAAAAAGAACCTGTTTACTCTGAACTCAGATTATCTGTCGCTACCTGACCGGCCCCGGATTACCCCAGACTTTTTTTAAATATATATTCTATAACACTAAGGGTTAATGTAGCTTTCTATCAGTGAAAGAATTATCAGAATCGGTTTAGTAGTGTCTGAGATTATCCTTTCCAAACATACAAACTTACAAGCAACACCTTTTCCTCTTTATAATATAAGTAGGTATAAATTGTAAAAGATTTTTAGATCATTGCATACACAAAATACATATAGGAAAATTCTAGCCGGTGGAACTAGGGGTTTCTACCACACTATATTCCTATTTTTTTTTGTCCACTAACTCACTCGATGGTAAGTGATGGGTTCTTCCAGAACTAATAGTTCTGATGATCAGTAGTGTTCTTGACTTTTTATAGAATAGAATACTCGTAGAATAGAATAGAATAAATTTTATTTGACACACACAAAGAAACACAGAACGGATCACAAACAAAATAGTAGATAGACAGGAAAAATACAGTAGAATGAGATATTATAACATGGGTAGAACACAAGGATCTACCCAGCCAGTAGGGTGGTATTTAGTTTAATATATTACTCCTTGGTCTCTTTTCAATATTTTCAATTTTCGTCTTGTATCGTTTGATTCCGTACGCCAAAACAAACCTTTCTACGTTCATTTTGTTGAACTCTTATTCATATAAAAAAACCCAAATTAAAAAAATATATACATGACACGGTACGGAACTTTTAACTCGCCAAGGATTACGCTAATACATTTTTGTAAGGCTGTGAGGTCTGAGTGATTAAGATTTTCCATTTTTATCTAGACTTTACGATTTCTCACCTCTTTATTATAATACAAAGCTACATCATAACGAAATATGCTCTACGTTATGTTAAGTTTATGCAAATTTATGAACGCAAGATGCTATCTGCTCGTTATGAGACTTTTTTATCATTAGACGGTAATAAAATTGACATTATTAGCAGAAATAGACTCGATCGTAATATTATACATAGAGATAAGAGCTGAAATCTATGGCGCCGGTGATTCCTGGCTGATTTGTTGCCAATACAATAGTTTGAGCTAGTAAGGTTTATTTGACATTATCTCTAACTAGCCTTGTTAGTCTTTACAAATCGTTGAAATGCTCTGAATATCTCTAGTTCACATCATTATATAATAGACTAGCTTCCGCCAGCGGCTTCGTACGCGTTGTCTGTCAATAACAAGAAGCCTATGTTTGAGTCTCGGTCATAATCTATCAACACTCCAAATATAATCGAAATCGGTTCAGCCGTTACGACGTGATTGAATAACAAACAAATAAACAAACATCCAAACTTTCACATTTATAATATTAGTGTGATTAATAAAATATCTACCAACAATTTTTATCCGTCTAACCAGTTTGAATTTTTCAGTTTGCACTTGTGTTAGCTGGTATATAAACTTAAATATCTAGTGATATGTAACCTACCATTTTTGTTAAAACTTTCATTTGCATCCCGACCCAATAGATCAAATAGTGTTATGAATATTTGATCAAGATCGGAATGAAAGATTTAATCATAGATAGGTCATATCTATCAGGTATGATCTGCAGAATTCTGTTGGAGCTGGCCCATACTCTGCTTTAACAGTCTTCTTCTTCCTGCCCTTTTCCCACATTACCCGAGGTCGACACAACATGTATTTCTCCTCCACATCTCTCTATCAGCCGTCATCTCCGTTGTCACTTCCTTCCTACCAATATCATTCTTCACACAGTCCATCCATCTCTTCTTCGGCCACATTCATATCTAACATTCTTTTTGTCACATGATTTTCTTCCCTACGCATGACATGGCCATACCACGCTAGCCTCTTACTCCTCATTTTTTCTATCACTGGCGCTACTTTTAAACTTCCTCTAATACTCATTCCTTATCTTATCCGTTCTCGTTACCTCACACATCCATCTTGACATTCGCATTTCCACCACGTACATATATATATACACATATATTTTTTTGGGAGGATAGTTTCAAAAATCTTTAAGGATAAATTTATTAATTTGAGATTGAGACACAAATAACCAAAGAATGCCTTCTTTGGTTATCAAGGTAGATCAAGTAAGAAATGTCAAATATTAAAATATAACCCTCAATATCTTGCAAAACTTTAGTACCTGAGAGTTCAGTTATTTAGAGTAAACCATTTTAATACCGGGGCTTATAGTTAATTCATCGTAAACAGCATTGATGCTGTAATTGTTCTTAAACCTCATTATAGAATTAATTTAATGGAAGTGACATTAAGATAAATTATCATTAATCACTTGCCGCGGTTTTCGGTGGCAGTAATAAAATTTGATGTATGTTGTAGATTTTTATGTATTTTTTAATCATTTATTATGAGGACTGAAATGGAGCCAGTTATTCACAGTACGTTTAGTGGTAGATGGGTCAAATTGAGTGAAACTAGCGCAGGACTGTGGTATGATACAATTTCGGGTTCACTCTATATTCTCCCACTGATGGGATCAGTTAATCTCCACGGAAGAATAGTTTAGTTTAGCGTAGAATTTCTCAATATTCTACGTAACGTACAAGGTGTCTCTACACTTTGTCTTGCGTAGAAATATTTCTACAGACTACGCTTGGATAAAATAGAATAACTTATTAGGATTTACGTTAAAAATAATCATTGGCTTCGGAGGCGCATGCGCTCATTGATGAAAGATTGTGTTAGTAGAATATCAAAATGTAACTATAGTGGTCATTCTGTTATGATACATTGTCATAGTGAAATGATTAGTTTAATAGAGCCCCTGATTTGTTTGACATTAAATATAAATAAATGAATATCACTGGACATTTCACACACCGCTATCTAGCCCCAAACTAAGCAGAGCTTTTACTATGGGAACCAGATAACTGATAGAATACTTATATACTTTTTTTTGTAAATACATACTTATAATATATAGAAAAACACCCAGACACGGGACAAATATCTGTAGATCATGCAAATATTTGTTCTGCGGCGGGAATCGAACCCGCTACCTCCTCCGTCTCAGCCGGCTATACGCCCACTGCGCCACGGAGGCAGTCAAACATTATAACCTTGCCTCTCATTTTTACAATTATAAACGACATAGACTTTGTATGAAGCTGTTCTAAGTTCATAAAGGTCACGCGAAAGGGCCGACAAGGGCAGCAAAGCGATTTCAATAAGGACTTGACTTAAATTATGTGAACGTATAGTGTGAGTTGCGCACTGAATCTATGTAAGTTTTCTGTTAAGTTCCGGGTGCTAGAGTAAAAAAAAATTATAACAAAATAATATCTTGCTGTACAAAAAGTAAAAATGGATTTCACTCTTAGAGCGCAGAAATCTTCTATAATTCCAAGGATTTTTAAAATTCATATTCATGTTTTTATATTTATATATTTTGCTTACATGTACATAATACATTTTATACAGCTTAGATAGTAAGTTACTTAATTAGGAAAGTACATATACCCCTTATAGGGTACACTGCAATTTGAGTTTAAAAAACATACAATCAAATAAACTTTTTAACGAATAGAATTAAAGGAAATATGAAATGTCGAATCAAACAAATTATAATTAGTTGATTTTTTTTTGTTTATTCTATGCACAGATTTCCTTTAGATTTCCGCTTATCCCCATGTGCAAGCGCAAAAGAGAAGCTAGTTCTAGTGCACAACTCTTAAGTAGAATAACATAAGTTCACGTGAAGTGAATTACGGTGTTATTTAAATCGCCTAGGAAAGCTTGGACAGGTATAATGATATTATAATTACGTATATTGTGATAAATGTACGGCAGTTGCCGTTCTATCATGTTGGTTAACTATTTATTACATTAGAATGATTGGGTAAACTGAGGCAATAGCGTTTTATTGCAACCATGTTTTGGGTTTGTTGCAAGGTATGTATTAAATTTTACATAAGTAGATATTGCTCCTACACACACAAAGGTTTTCTCCATATTTTTTTATACCACCTGGAGATGAAACAAACATACCGGCCAACGTACATGACTTTAAGTTTAAAATTTTCTATGGTAATGAATTTTAAAAACAATACTAGGCACTAGCCCTACCTGTGTCTTCACTTAATGTCGTACATAATAAAAGTTAAAAAAACAAGTAGTATTAATACGACCTCCGTGGCGCAGCGCAGTGGGCGAATAGCCGGCTGAGACGCAGAAGGTAGCGGTTCGATTCCCGGCGCGGAACAAATGTGCGCGTTATCTACAGATATTTGTTCCGGGTCTGGTTGTTTCTCTATACTTAAAATATATTATAAGTATGTATTTAAACAAAAAATATTTAAGTATTATATCAGTTATCTGGTTCCCATACTACAAGCTCTGCTTAGTTTGGGGCTAGATAGCTCTGTGTGAAATGTCCAAAAATATTTATTTATTTATTTTAATGATAGATGATGCAAGTAAAATAATGAGTCAGCCCTTAGGTTTTGGAAACACCTGATGCTCTCGATACCTCAATACCACACACCTGACGCAAGTGGACTGACCTCACGACCCTACACTTGTCGCACATCTGTGTGTAAACATCATTATTACAGAAACTTGATCTCGGAAAGTCAACTTATGTAATGAGAAATTTTAACAGGCATTAGCCCGTGACTTTCGGCCACATATCCGTACACTGGGGCATGCCTACTCTAATTAATACTAATTTTCTTAACTGTGAGTTGATCTTATCCAGGTTTTACATGCATTTCTCTTTATCTCTCCTCATTTCTCTCAGCGTTTACCTGGTTGTTTTACGTAATTTCAAAATGATCATAAGACTTCGGCAGTGGCATTATCGTATTACCATTTTGTATTACATAATGGTATCTTAATGTAAATATAAGACTTGTACAAGAAAATAAATAAGAAATTCGTTGAAAGTATTTTAAAACCAACCTTTTCGTAATTACCAGCAGATACCGCAAGCTTCTTCCTTTTTTTCTAACTTCTGCGTCCCACTGCTGGGCAAATGTTGCTCCCCCAAGTCCCTCCAAGCATCCCTATCAGGCGATATCTCCCACCATCCTCTTTTCAACCAACTTCAAAAAAGGAGGTTCTCAATTCGACTGTATTTTTTTTAATGTTTGTTACCTCAGAACTTTCGACCGTTCGACTAGTCCGGTTCTGACAATGGCATCCATGAGAAAACCATATATGTCTAAAATTTGCATTAAGTATGTGCGCGACAAATGGACGAATAACTCAATATCTCGCCAACCGATTTCGATAATTATTTTTTTATTGGAAAGGATGTACTTCAAGGGTAGTTTGATGAGAGTTTGGTTAGGTTAACCGACTTCAAAAAAGGAGCAGGTTCTCAATTTGACTGTATTTTTCAATGTGAATAATCCAGGTAACTTTGAAGTCGGTTGTTAGAAGTTTGTAAAAATTATTTACTTTATAATTAGATTTAATATTATTGTTTTGGATTGTGTAGAACCACACTACATAGTCAAAGTATAGGCTTGTGTATTAGTTTTCAAACATTCAGTTTTGAATACGTTATTAGTTCACACGGGAAACAGCAACAAATTGTGTAATACTGCAGCCAATCTTTGATTGAATACCGTGCTCTGAATTAACAGCATAACTATCGACCGAAGGTAAAATAATTGCAACCGGCATTAAAATCTGATGGAGCTATTAGTTCTTCGGTATTATTAAGCTCACTAATAGAATATCTATCTCATACCACAATATCTAATAGCCTATTAGGCTACATCGGCAGCATATTGATTTACAAGGTTGTCATAACTTTTGTGAAATCGGTCTCTTTTGGTTATGAACTCTATTTTCACTAAAAAAAAGATTTTTACCACGATTTCTGAGTTTTGAGTGTAAATATCTTTTTTTTTGTGAAAATAGATGGTTGTCATATTCTGAAGTATCAACAATTGGGACCTTAGTCGGCCGCTGTAGACAAATCTCTGTACATAAATGATTAATACGTAGGTAGCTCCTCCCGGACCGAATATGCCTGCGGGGATTCCATTCAGTCCATGTCCCTCATGCTCTGTTGTCCCCTGTGTCCTACCATCTGTATAACACGCAGAAGTTAACTAGTCACCCCGCTGTAATGACGTCATAGTGATGTACTAACTGCATAAAAAATTCAAGTACATACTCAGTACGTAAGTAAGTGCGACACTCGTGATTATGACTGCGAATGTGGATGTGCACGATTTCAAGCGAAGTTCACGGGCGGTTCGCGTGCGTACCTACTAAATAGATTACTTAAAATATGTTTTGTCTCTTTCTCACTTTTACAAATGACAAATGTGTGACTGACGCTAAACATATTATAATTAATCAATTTATAAAAATACCTATTCGTTTACAATAAGGGGGTTAAATGTAGGCTAACAATAATAACAACGAAAAAAAAACAAAGGACGCGCGCGCGTAACTGTAGTATTTAATTTACTGACCGTACTGACGCGTCGAGGGCGAGAGAGGTAGGCGGTGGGGTGTGGTGGGAGGGGAAGCACATTCCACGCAGGTGCCAAGTTGATTTCTGTGGGTTGTACAAGGGATAACTTCAAGGACACACCCAACGCTAAGTGACAATCAATCGCTTCACTATGATAATGTTAACCTTTTGGTATTCAATTTTTACGTCAATCAAGTTGCTATGCAACACCAATGAAATTTGGTAGCTTATGACAGGAACAACAATCATAATCGTTAATTATTATTATTATGGCTCCATAATCGTAATAAATTATCAGAATTAGACCCCAGATTTGTCAACTGACATGACAGAAGAAGAAGAACGTTTTGCTACCGTCAGACAAACACATATTCTATTGTATTTTACACTGGATATTGGCTTACTGGCTATTTCCAATACATATTCCAGTTTCATCATGTTCATAGAAGGTTTAGAACAAATTAATAAGATCCTTGGTTCATTGGATTCTAGTTCATGTAGAAATCGACCTGATTTTACCGTAAATTATAGTGATTCTGCAATCTTGTACTGCTAACTATGGTTATTATGAAGTGCGTGCTTCAAAATGACGTTGTTTTGACGTATACGAACTAAATATTTCACATACTTTTTAATTTATATACAGGTATTCATACAAGGTGTACTCCTGAAAACTTCAGGGAGATCGTTTTTAGGGTTCCGTACCTCAAAACGTAAAAAAGGAACCCTTATAAGATCACTCTCTTGTTCGTCAGTCCGTCTGTCTGTCCGTATGTCACCACCGATTTTCTCTGGAACGGGTGGACCTAGCAAGTTGAAATTTATACCAGATACTGAGATCTAATAGTCCCTATTAGGTGTATAAAAATCAAGGTCCTGAGTCAACACGATAAAAAGATTTGGGCAAATTTAGATTTTCGCGAAAACTTGTAAGTACCAAAATTTACCTTAATTTACAACTTTTTTTATTTTTCGGAATTTTTCCTTTACTTGTGCTATAAGACCTTGCTTTTAACCAAAATTGACAATTCTAGGTCAACCGGAAGTACCGTATAGGTTTTGGGTCGAAAACATATATGGTAGTTCCCGTTAATCTAAAGTCACGAAATTTGGCAAAAAGCAAAGTCTTTGGCAAAGCAGCACAAATAAAGCAAAAATTCCTAAAAATTAAATAGTTGAAAATTAAAGGGTGGCCCCATACATATAGTTGTCGCCAATTAAGATCTCCTCCAATCCAATTAAGCCTCTGAGTTGTATGGGCGCTCATACAATTTATTATAGATAATGGTACGGAACCCGTCGTGCGCGAGTCCGACTCGCACTTGGCCGGTTTTATTCATAATCATCATCATATCACCCAAAGGACGTCCACTGTAGAACATAGGCCTCATACCGTTCAAATAAATTGGAAGCAAAACATTTAATATCTGATTATTTTGAAGGAATTTATTGCTAGGACAAAAATAAGACCTAAAATACAAAATCAAACGCTCAAAATAGCTACTTCAGACTTCCAGAAATCCTTACTGCTACGTCCCTCCTGGGGCTAGCGGTTGTCAATAAGGTTAGTACTCATCGGGGTTAGTATAATAACTATATTCCCAGAAAAAACATCAAACATTTTCCCGTTTACCCTTAAGGCTTCTTTGATAAAACCAGCTCAATAAAGAACCTAGTCTTAGTTATCTCACAACGAACAGGTATTTACAACGACATAGTAAATACATTTGGGTACGTAACACAAATAACTTGGGTATTTTTGTGCAAAACTGGTTTAATGAATCACGCATTCTTGCATTTGACTCACCTCATTAACACGCGTAATAGAAATCAAATGATCCGACTTGTAGGTATCTATAAAATAAGTAATTCTACGGTAATTCATTTATACCGCAATCCAATAAAATGCGATAATTGGGGGGATCGGGTGTGGTCCAAGTGTCAGTCAAGAAATTCATAGTAATTTTTATTCGTAACCTATTCTATCCCACTGCTGAGCAAATCCTTCCACTTGATCCCTGTCTTTGACGGTCATCCTCTTTCTTATATGACATTGGGTGAGACACGTCAGCCAAATGCTTCCAGATAGGCAAACATCACCAACTGCGTATTTTATGGATAGAAAATGCAAAAAACTGTGTATAAAACAAATGTAAAAATTGTGGTATCCTAGTTAGATTTGTGCCGGCTAGATTATTTTGGCAATAACAATAACTTGAAAAGTAGTAACCGTTTTGCTGTCTGTACATATATGTTCTTGATGCACATAATTAAGGTATGGAACACTTTACCGACGTTTTTCCTAAAGAATACAATCATGGTAAGAGTAACTAGACTTCTTCTAGATCTTTGTGCTTCATCTTAGACCACACATCGCTTACCATCAGGTGAGGTTGTGGTCAAACGAAGATCTATCCAGTTATAAAAAAAAGATTTCTGGTACTCCGTCAGGTAGGGTTGCCAATGTTGCCATAGGTAGCTGCCCGGTCTACTGGTCAGGTACGTTATCTTGACTTAAGTTTAATAAATAAAACATTTAAAAAATGTATCTAACGTAATATTTAGAATTGCCTCTGACTGCCCCCTTGTTGTTCATCTTTACGAGTCTGCATACTGAGTAAGAGATCAGAGGATATAACTTTTGAAACTATCATGGTTATTAACACTATTTGTACTAAAAACGGGATATTTACCATGATTTGTGAGTTCTTGATGATCACGGGTAAACTGACTGTTTACCCGTGATCATGGCGCATGCAACTGCGTCGAAATATCGGGACACTCAAGAACTCACAAATCATGGTAAATATCCCGTTTTTAGTACAAATAGATCAGAGGATGATTCTTTCTTACACATTACGTTTGACCATGATCTCGCCTGATGGTAAGCGATGATGCTTTAATAGCTAATATAATGATGACATGAGCTACCAAAAATGGCAAATTTCCGCTACTATTTGGACCACACAATCAAAATACTGGGGCAGTCGGTCACACACCAATGACTTGATTTGTATAGATGACAGCTCAAATCTCATGATCCATCGATTGCAATAATTCTTTGCATATGACTAACTTTTTTGTAAGATGGATTACGATATGAAAATGTTTGTACGAGTCATTATGAATGTGTTCATAGTGTGGCAGGGTCACAAGTCAATGAGTTTGTTTAAATTACTCCATAGTTTTAAAGACTGATTTATGAAGGAGCTGCTTGGTTTTCTATCACCAGGCACTGAGCTAATGAGAGATTTATTGAAAATTAATTGCACAAAAATGAATATCTAAGTACACAAGCGAACTTAATTCTAGTAAGCATTCTCTTCTAGTTAACCTTTGCTTAATGAATGTGAGGGAGTAGTAAGAGAGGTGTATAGAATACACCCATAAAAATGTACGTAGATGACGTAATACTAGTTTGACCAGATTCCATTGGTTGTATTTACAAATATCGTCAGTCAGCTTAGGGTTTTTTTTTATACGACTGGAGATGCAACAAGCATATGGTGCTTGCACCTGATGATAAGTGGTAACCATCGTCTATGACAAAATATTGCCTCGTAGGTCACATTTCTTCGAATTGTGCTCTACGATACACTACCCTGCGTCCATCACCTTGAGGCATACAGGTGTAAAGCCTCATGTGCTTGTAATTTCACCGGCAACCATACCCTTCAAACTAAAACAGAGCAATGCTATTTGACGGCAGAAATAGGTTTGGTGCATCCCCGGGCGAGCCCTTTTACAAGGAACTCTAGTAGTTTTAGTAGGTAGATAGGTCAACATATCAGTTCATTTACCCCTGTAAAGCACATTGGAAACTAACCCTTGGCCATAGCATCTGCAATTTATAGGTCACGGGTCTTAAGACGTGCCTTATCTTTGCTCTGCATCCAACCGGAGACTAAAATCTCACGATCCTGTAATTTCCCTGAAACTGCAATTTGGGCATTACTTGATGGCATCAGGAAGGGGTTCTATCTTCACTGGCCGAACTCTTTCAATTAGAATGAATACTACTACCATTAGTTGTATAGCTTCCGTATAAAACAGATGAAACAATAAAATAAAAAAGTATATATTAGGGCTAAAAAAATTTTTTACATAGATTACATAAATTCCGCTAATACATTTTTATGATTGTGGTGCCTGACCGATTAACCTTTTTCTTTGTTACACTGATAACCGTACATATAGTTGGAAAGGATAATTGTTCGGTCCTCTTCTCTAAAACTATTCCAAAAATAATCTGTACATTGGCAAAATTGATGCTAGATAGCATTCTCCTTCAGTAAACTTTGTATAATGCGGACAAACAGTTTTTGTAAGTTTTTTTTATGTAACATGAAGATGACGTCTGCATAAAACTTAGGCTTACAAGTTTATGGCCTCCGTGGTGCAGTGGGCGAATAGCCGGCTGAGACGCAGGAGGTAGCGGGTTCGATCCCCGCTGCGGAACAAATGTTTGCATGATCTACAGATATTTGTTCCGGGTCTGGTTGTTTCTCTATATATTATAAGTATGTATTTACAAAAAAAAAATGTATATAAGTATTCTATCAGTTATCTGGTTCCCATAGTACAAGCTCTGCTTAATTTGGGCTAGATAGCACTGTGTGAAATGTCCAGCAATATTTATATTTATGGCCCACCTGATGTTAAGTGGTAACCATCGCCTATAACAGAGAATTGCCTCGTAGGTAGTGCATATTTGGTGAGAGGTTTAATTTAAATTCCAAGACACATAGAAAAAACTAAAGCTAGTCAAATACACCATCATTATCAAATTCTTACCTGAACCTGTTTGTTCCAGATACTTCGTGAGCACCATCCTACAGTTCCAGATTTACCGAGCACTATGTGAGAGGACTGGGCAGTTTATACCCGGGGACCCGTCGCGGCCTCTGCACAAGTGTGACATCTATAGGAGTCCGCAAGCAGGGAAGATGCTGACGTGAGTACTGATCAAATCCTTTATTACCTTCCTCTTTATCCCTCCTTTCCCCTTGCCCCACCGGACAAGCAGACGTACCGAGAAGTACCACCCATACCTGGTTGGCATACCAAACACCGTATCAAACGATTTGCTTTAATTTTTCTTGTTATCACAAGTAAAGAGTGGAACTCACTTTCAGCGTATGTTTTTCCGGACCAGTATAATCTCGGAGTCTTCAAGTCAAGAGTTCGATCTCACCATCATGGTGAGGTAGTGTCAAGCGCTTGACTATCATCAGTAAAAAAAACCTGATCGGTTGCGGGCCACGAGATACTCCTAAGCGACTTTTCGGCGAATCGTTGACGAATGTAACAAAACATTTGTATTTTTTTTTATTACTAGGAATACATACACTGACAATATTTACCGGTTACATTTACAAATGGTAGAACATAGTGCTACATTGCAGATGATATACTGCATGCATTAATATTTTATGCCGAGGGAATAAATTAATTGGATTTTAATAATTAACTAAGATGGCATGCACGTACTCGTACTTCTAGCCAACAATACATTTCATTATATCATAATAACCACAAAAAGTGTAATAAAATTAAATAAGTTAATTTATTCCTATTTACAAATTTAAAACACAATAAAATCATATTATATGTATCTATCAATTGTCTATATAACTTATCTATGTATATTATTAAAGAAAGATTTAAAATTAGATTAAAACTCACTGCCTTTAAAAGTGCCGTTAAGTGTGTATTTTTGTATTGTTTAGAAAGGGGCTTGACGATAAAAGATACGGATAAGCTATTAATGCTTTAATTTTTTTATAATTTTTACAATCCTACAAACACAACACTGTTTTTTTTGTCAGCTGTCTCTTGGATACTGTAGTATCCGCTCAAAGGCCATATACAATTACACCTACAACTCTTCTGGTCAACTGCATTGTATATCGGGTGTCAGTGTATTTATGACTAAATTTGGGTTTGCCATATTCGCGCCCATGACAGAGCATAGGTATAATAGCGAAAGGTTCGCCATCGACGGACACGTACCGGAGGACTATAAATCCGCCCCGCAAATTAGCATTAACTTTTTTTTCGAGTAGGCACTACATATACATACTTCACCTATTCTGCCTGCACGTTTAGCTGGAAGAAAATGATAATTACCATTTCTTCTTCTGTCAACTGTCAACTGTTGGTAGAGTCAGCTGAATAATATAAAATTTTAAAATCTTATTTGAGCAACTGGAAAATAGTTTTTTTTCATCATCATCATACTATTTAGAGTATGTAGTCTGCTAGATAGGTCTCTCAAGGCCCACTGAGCCTAATTCTTGGCTCTTCTTTTTATTGAATTTCGTGGTCATCTGTGTCTGGTAAAAAATTTAATGTTTTAACAAATTGGGATTAGAATCGAAAACGACGCAGTCTACGATATTATAACATTCTACGGTTTTATAAGCACATTCCAAGCCGAATAAGGGTATTGTCTCAATTCAGTAGCCCGGACCAATTTGTATAACCTCGAAATTATCTCAAAAATTCCAATTAATCACAGAGAATGGATAAAAATCGATTGCATTCTAATTTTGCTTAGAATCAGAGATTATTATCTCCAATAATATTATTATCTACGTGAAGTTATTAGAATCGTGCGCCCTTGGCTGGATATCAAGGTTCTCGGTAAAAAGGTAGAAAAACAAAGAAGTAGGGGCATGATCAATGATTTATTTGTGAGTCAGGTATCCGGTCCACGGTTCTAGGTGACATACTCAGTGACATAATCTACACGAATCGTATACAAATCACAAGTATTTTCAGAACACGTTCATCATACATCGATACGTTGATCGTATATCTGCGTCTAAATTGTATTTTTCCAAACATAAAGATGTATAATGCCTAAAAACTAATGTCTACAACCAGTGCATCTTACCCACCTGTGATGACCTATGCAGCCGAAACTTGGACCTTTTTTAGGGTTCCGTACCTCAAAAGGTAAAAATGGAACCCTAATAAGATCTCTCTCTTGTCCGTCTGTCTGTCCGTGTGTCACCACCGATTTTCTCAAGAACCTAGCAAGTTGAAATTTATACCAGATACTGAGGTCTAATGGTCCCGATTAGGTGTATAAAAATCAAAGTCCTGAGTCAACACGATAAAAAGATATGGGCAAATTTAGATTTTCGCGAAAACTTGTAAGTAGCAAAATTTACCTTAATTTTCAACCAAAATTGACAATTCTAAGTACCCTATAGGTTTTGGGTCGAAAACCTATATGGTAGTTCCCGTTGACCTAGAATCACGAAATTTACCAAAAAACAAGGTCTTACAGCACAAACAAAGGAAAAATTACATAAAATAAAAAAGTTTAAAATAAAAGGCAGTCCCAATACATACATAGTTGACGTCAATTAAGATAGTCCTCTGAGTTGTATGGGCGCTCATACAATTTATTATAGATAATGGTACGGAACCATTCGTGCGCGAGATCGACTCGCACTTGGACGGTTTTTTTTTATCATGAATAGACCTTCGTTTGACCACAATCCTGATGGTAAGCGATGATGTGGTCTAAGATGAAGCACGAAGATCTAGAAGACTCATTCACTCTTACCTTAAAAAGTCAGTGAATACTCTACTTTAAAATTTAGGTAAATAAATAGATATAAATATTATTTTTACTCCCTTTTTTATGCGACCAGGAAATGGAACAAGCATTATGGCCCACCTGATTGTAACCATCGCCTATAACAAAGTATTGCCTCGTAGGTCACGCACGTTACAATCATGGCCTACGATGCACTGCCCTGCGTTCATCAACTTGAGGCATACAGGTTAAAGCCTCATGGGCCTGTAATTACACCGGTAACCATACCCTTTAAACCGAAAGATAGCGGCAGAAAAAGGTATGCTGGTAGTTCTTCCCCGGGCAAGCCCTTCCACAAGGAACTCTACTACTCTTATTAATGTTCCTTGCATAAGAACGCCTAAATAAATAAAAGAATTCGGCTTTTTGCTAAGTTATTTTTACAAGGCGGCAAATAAACAGACGCGCCAGCCAAAAACATTTTACCGCCAATCTAACGACATTCGATCCCCAAAATGCATTCCAAATTCAATAAAAACCAATTTACCATTCCACTAATTAGTCGCAGAAACACATCGCATTTTCTACTCTAAGCAAGAGAAAATAGGGTTAAAAGCCGTTGGCACGGTAAGGATTAAAAATAAAGCATAGCGCACACAATTGACGCCGTCTGCGATCACGGAAATGACCACTTGATGTGAACCCAGCCCATGCGGGTCATAATGCTCTTAATTTGTCATATCGTTAATGTATGGACGTTTTGGTCGATATTGGACTTTTAAAATACGGAATTTTTAATTTTGAAACCATGCACTTATAAGATATTGTAAGAGCTTCCAATTTGTGTTATTTAGGGTACATACGTCTTAAATTAAAATCTTATTATCTAAGTAGTGTAGTGGTACACGCAAAAAATTTTAATCATGCTGGATATTTCACACAGCGCTATCTAGCCCCAAACTAAGTCAAGTTTGTATTATAGATAAATAGATAGCTCTTTATTGAATTGCCACAACTTGGAGAAACTGGTCATCACTGGCAAAGTTGAGGGGAAAAGACCACGGGGTCGTAGCCCGATACGTTGGTCTGATCCGCACAACTCTCGACTCTGGGTTTCGTGATGCCTTACATGTCGCCGCCAACAGACACCGATGGCGAAACATAGTCAAGGAAAAAATCACCCATGGAGGAGGTTACGACCCTCAGCATTGAGGATAACGACTCGAAGAGAGAGATTGAATTACCACACAAATAGAAATAATACAAAAATAAGAACATACTAGGCAAAACAAATAAGGCAATACAATGGGCGGCCTTATCGTTGAAAGCAATCTCTTCCAGGCAACCTTTGTGTATTGTGGATATGATGGGAACCAGTTAACTGTTAGGTATATAGTTTGTAAAATTTACGATATAACAAATATGTCTTTGTTAGCTTTACTGCAGTGATTAGCAATAACTCATTCCAATTTATCCAAATCTCAGTAACTTTGTAGGCTGCTAGTAAATTAAACCTTACATAATGGATTGCAAGAACAAAGCTACCGATACCTCTCGGTATTACCTAAACACCCTTCCTGGATCGGGTTATAGACATCGGTTTATTTAGAGCTAGTGGTGTTCCGGCATTTGCGGTGCGTATTGATTAATCAGAACTAGTCTGTTCTCATTGCCGTGAGTTAATAGAATGTTTGACGACCTCCGTGGCGCAATGGGCAAAAGCCGGCTGATACGCAGGAGGTAGTGGGTTCGATTCCCGCCGCGGAACAAATGTTTACATGATTCGTTCTGGGTCTGGATATTTTTCTATATATTATAAGTATATTTATGATATTAGTTATCTGGCGCCCATAGCTTTGCTTAGTTTGGGGCGAGATAGCACATTGTGAAATTTCCAGTTATATATATATTTTTAATTTAATGTGTCCCGTATTCCGTGTCACAGTTGTGTGAATCTCCGCCAATGAGCACCAATGATTTTTTGTGTTTGATGAATGTGTGTGCCAAATTGCACTTGCTCAAAGGGGTTAGGAGTTACTTCTGCACGTACTGACCGTGTTTTTAATGTAGATTTGGCTGAGTAAGTCAGAAGGCTGGTATGTAGCAAGTACTGGCGGCTGAGTTGTTTACCTAGCTGTTGCTGCAGCTTACCAACAGGCACTTTATAAATCATCTCCAATCCAATAACCTTTACAATTTTACAATGAATAAAGATAACCTTTCGCGTAAAAAAAATTGTCTCACTCCCAATCAACAACTAAAACTTCATTAAAGAAAGAATCTCGAGCATTCATCGTCATCAATAGTATGTCCACTGTTGAACATATTCCTCCCCCATAGATTTCCAGAGCACCCAATCTTACACAGTCTGCACCCAACGGCTCCGAGCAAAATTTGATAGGTCGTGTTTCCTTCTCGAAGCTTTAAAAATGAGTAAAGAATTCAGTCAGTATAAGGTATTCGTTGATAACAGTCAGGCCCAAGACTAACTTTGGAATGTAGGTCAGCTAAAGCAAACTTTCAGTCAGGTTACTCTTCGGTTAAGGATAGCGTCCATAAAACAGATAAGATCTATGCAGATTTGTTACATAATGTCGACTCACTTGTAATCGAGCTTACTCCAATCGGCTAAAATGCTGCTCAAATGGGCATTCTAGGTTAATTTCCACTATATTCAAGTTAAGTAGAATTTTCATTTTGCTTATAGACATTTGTGTATTTTTAATCAGTTGTTTTGATGTGCATCTTCTGTCGTCACCTATAAGATTAACTTACACTGTCATCACAAAATAAAATAAGTAAATGTCAATCAACAGTCGTTGGGGCAGACGAATGCTGCCAGAGTCACCCATTTAGACAAAGTGCCGAACCATTACATCAGAGGAACCTTCAAAGTAAGACCAATCAAATTAGTAGAGACACGACTACGATGGTACGGCCATGTCATGAGGAAGCCGGTAGACCATATGACCCGAAAAGTTCTGGACTTTAAGATCGGACCGAGAAAGCGCGAAGGCCTCGACTAACATGGATGGCTGTAATAAAGAAAGACCTGGAGTATGACACTATAGACCCAATGACGATCCAGAAAAGACATATCTGGAGACAAGTGATTAGAAATGGGAAAAGGCCTGAAGAAGAAGTCCTTGGGGCGGAAAGGTTCTTGAATAGACCACGCACTGAAAAGCACAGCGTAGGTTGCCCCCCCACTAGACGGAAAGAAGACTTGATAACGGTTGCAGGAAGCCGTTGGGTGCAGTCGTCCACACTTGACGCCGCAAACAGACTCGGCTCATGTTTGGCTTGCCTAGCGTAGACCCAGCTTTATACATACAGGTGAAAACACTCATCATCGACATCATTAGCCCATATTAGTCCACTTAAGCCACTCAGAATACGTGCCACTGAGCCCGGTCTTCGGCTCTTCTCATTCAATTTCTACACCTAGCCGGGGGCGCCCCACACTATGTTAGCCAAGACATGGTCTCCACTCAAGAACTCGTTTACCCCAACTGTTATATGGCCAGCCCACTGCTACCCACTTCAGTTTGTTAATCCGCTGGGCTATGTCGGTAACCTTGGTACTCTGTCAGAAAAGACTCATGTGCTTGTAATTTCAGATATGCTAGTTTTTTTATCTCTTTACTTTTGTTAAGATTAGCATTCTCACAGATACAATGTAATACATTTTACTAGCTATGTTCTAGTCCAGTTGTAGTTTTCGCAAGCGATTTGACCCAAATAGTGCTTCCTATAGTCCGTACAATGGTCATTAGGACAGCGAAGGAGTCACGTTTCTGCGGTACCTATGTACTATGTCTGATTTGTGTAGGCTGGAGGTTGGGAATAATAATGAACTGAAAATCGTTTGAGAAATATCGGAAATTTTGGTCAGAAAATCAAAATGTCTTTATTAACGCCTTTGATGGACATCATCAGATCCTTATAGTTCCACCAGGGGGGTCAGAGGCAAGTTTGAGACTATCCTCCCATAACCCAGCTAAACTATTGGTGGATTCCTCGCTCGTCGCTTTGCTTCCTCGTTTAGCTCTGATGAAAAGCCACCCTTAAGATTACGTTTGATCTATAACACACAGACGGTATATTTAATGTTTCAAAATAATCCTTGTCATTTTAATGTATATTGACTTTTCACTTTTTCCACCTTTTGCATAATAATCAGCTTTCCATACATAGCACAAATGTTTGCTGAGAACAGTGTGTCACGTAAATATACGTTACTTATAATACTAGTGGTTTGCCCCGAACTGAGATCTCGCGAGTCTCCCATAATAACAAAAAAAAAATGTTATTCTTAATTATATTACTGCTATCTTTGACTATCAAAATAGTGCCAAGAAATACAAACCAACTCACTTGACCTACAGTTTCATTCAAATTACAGTTAACGGGAGTACATGTAAATTGGTTGCTCTTTTTGGGGTAGAAATTGCGGTTATTCTGGATTTCAGACTTTTGTCTAAATCTGTGTCACTTAAGCTACACGTATACCAAATTTCAGCACTGTAGGGTCACTGGTGTACCCTGTGAATTTTGTCAAAGTTCAGTTTTATTATGGATAATTGATCGAGCGAAGCCAGATCTCCAAATCAACTTGGGCAAATCGGCGTTGTATGTATGTATGTATGTTTGTTTGTCCGAGGATAACTTTCGAAGCGTTGGTCCGATCATCGTGAAATTCTATACATAGGTAGCTAGTGATTGCATAATTTTGGTGTGACTAAATGAGATAAAAATGTTGGGGGGGTTGTTGAGATATTGAGGTTCAAGAGAAGTAAAACAAAAATGAAAATGAGACTATTAGGTCAAGTGAGACGTCAAATTAAAGGTAGTATATTTTGACCCCGTTTTTATTTTTAGTATAGTTTTTGCAGTTTTTAGTATACACACATACTTACATACATACATACAACGCCCATTTTCCCAAGTTGATTTGGAGATCTCGCTTTGCTCGATAAATTAAACTATTTACAATTAAGATGCAATTCGATATTTACAAATCCCTTTTTACAACTCACAAGTTGTGAGTATTGTAAAAATTGTTCACAACAGCTATTAAGTATCTTATCCACAAGTATCTTATACGCAAAGAAAAATAACGATACCTTTACTTACTGCGGCAAATACATAGACAAGACAGGCTCCTTACCAACACGAGTAAAAAAAACCCTTCAAAGAATTCATATTTATAAGGACTAGTAATTCTCACAGCTATTTTCGGCATACTCTAGTTAAGTAGAGTTATGTGACCACTATCCATTACGTACACTTATGGTTTATCGTTCCTACTTTTATGGCTTGACCCAGTGACTCGCTTGCCCTATTATAAGCAAAGCAATCTCACGACAAAGCCTATTGCATACAGCCTCCATGGTGCAATGATATGAAACCTGCTAAAATTCTTCGTCGTGTGACAAATTTGTCACCAAAATGTTGTTTCTCAATACTGTATGTACTAGTTATTTCTCCTTGCTTTTATTATAGGAATCAAGAACAGACTACCAAGAACAAAAGGAAGTACAATAATACTGATGAGTTTGATATCTATTGATAAGTTTTCCATTCTTTTTTGTATGCCATACAAATCTAAATATACTTCATAAACATACATTGTATATTCCAATTGCATTTCAGTTACATGAATAAGGTGTTGTAATTATGATATTGTTGTTAGTTATTTGTATATTATCATATTTATATCTAATATCATATGTGTCTTTGTAAAGACACCACCGTCCTTTTCGTCCACAAAGTCCAGAGAAATCATTTTAAGTGATAATACCGCCTACTCTACATTTAGTTTTTCGTTTTTAAGTGACTTGTTTTTGTGTTGTGTTTTTTAATTGTTGTTATGTGCAATAATTGAGTTGTCTACAATAATAGAGCAGGTAGCTAGGATAGAATATGTTCTGTATGCGCCAAACTGGCTCCATCTCAGGGTTTTGCTGCCAAATATCTGAGGATGTTTAAGATCCGATAAGCTTTAGAATCAAGGTGCTTGTAATCTTACCACCAACGATAAAAATACTGGTCTTTGCCCAATACTAGGTATGTTTAAGTACGTACGGATAAATAATGATCAGATGAACTTTATAGAGGCCAAAGGGAGAAGAAAAAGACAACATTTAAAACTCCTTATTTACTCACATTTATAGTAGTTAACGATTGGATATCAGTTTGAAGTTTTTGTTTTTAAAGATTACATATATGTATAAGTGAAGAAACCACAAATTGGTAGACTCTACCTTATTTTCTTATACCTAGCATATTATGTAATTGTCTGTCTGCTTAATATTTACCAGACAAGAACCTATTTCATACTCTATTTCATAACTATTTTCCGCGATTTCACTTGCTTCAATTACCGAAGGATTATATCCTTAGGGCAAATGGTTAACACTCGATAGGACCAGGTAATTTAATTAGTTTGAATCAGTGATCTAAACCAATAACCATCGTCATTATATCAGCCATAAGACGTCCACTGCTGAGCAATGACCTCCTCCATAGATTTCTAGAGCGATCGATCTTGTGCGCTTTCACGCAACGGTCCTCGACAACCTTTCCCGTCTTTTCATCTAATAGGGAGCTGTCCTCTGCTGCGCTTTCCAGTTCGTGGTCTCCGCTTGAGAAGTTTTCTTGGCCCAAAAGGGGTTAGTTCTTCATACTATGTGCCCCGGCCATTGCCAGTTCAGCTTGCTGAATCTCTGGGCTATGTCAGTGACTTTGGTTTATCTACGAATCTCCTTATTTCAGATTCGATCTCGTAGCGTAGAGTACCAAGTTAGTATAAGCTTCATAGCACACAAAGCGACCTTGAGCCTTTTTATGAGGCCTATTATAGTGAGAGACCACGATTCTATGCCATTGTCAACACGGGTAACGTACACTGATCAGAGATTTTTGTTTTCCTGTAAAGCAGTAGCCGGTGAAAACTTGACAGACAGTTTAATTTACACGGAAACAAAACTGTTCTGAATATTTAGTGGTATTTTTAGTTCCTAATACCCCCCATATATATGAATACTTCTAATACCTATAAAGCATATCAATTTTATATTAACATTCGATATGATTATTAATTTACTATTACATACTAAAACTCTGGACGGATCGATGTAATATTGTTCACTGAAGCTCACGTCTATCGATGTGTGGGTGATGGCCACTGTTTCTTCGATTCGCAAAAGTGACACATATGGTGCGCGATGAAGTACCGAATTTAGTTATACTCCATCCAAAGTTTCTGTAGGTCGATAATAGTTATAATAGTATTATTATTAATATTTTTCAGGCGCCTGATGGAGCGAGGGTCATCAGCCCCCTGGTCCCAGATCCTGCAGGAGACGGTGGGAGACGCCAGGCTGAACGGAGAAGCAATGAGGGACTACTTCAGACCGCTGGAAGACTGGCTTCGGAGTGAGAATCTGAGGACTGGAGAGTACTTGGGCTGGAGTTATGATGGAGACTACTGCAAGTTCAGGTAGCTCTTCAAACAGTTATACTATATATATATGATTTTTTAAATACGTAAATTACGTTTACGTTCAGGTCTAAGTTACCTGTCCATACAAGTTGTATTGCCGTTGGTTTCTTTAAATAAATAAACAAATATTTTATCTTCTTTCCAGCATCGAGACTGCAGGTCTTCAGGTCTACGGAGGGTTCTACAATGCTGCAGTCAGGAGCTATGACGTCACGAGCTTCCTCACTATTCTGTCATTATCCACTATTACCACGATTTTAACTTTACGTAGACGATAACGATACTTAATATTTTTCGATTATTACTTTTAAGAAGGAAAATGATCTGTTTTAAGAGATATTGTGTTTCATAAATTTTCATGATTTAATAAAACTCAGGGTTATAAATTGCAATAAATTAAAATATAGAAATACTTATTGTTGTAAATAGCATACTAACTTAACGTTTGATGGATTGTTTAGGAAATTATGTGATAACATTTTTAATGACGGAAATATATTATAAAAATAGAATATTGAAGTTTAATTTGTGAATTTGACTAGGTAATTTATGAGTCAGTATGTATTTACTTATTTTGAACTTCAGCATTAATCCTCTAAACACTATATCCAAATATTAGAATTATTTTTATTAAGAATTATAATTTCATTTAGAAGAAACGGTTGAACTAGGTACCTATCTAGTTGCAAAGAGTTGCAAATGATCTATAGATAGCTTAATCTGATCTTGCATAACTAGCATTTCAAGTCAACAACTTCAATTAAATTTCTACCGTTGATCTCATAAGGATAAGTAACAAATTTCCTAATAAAGGGAACGTGAACATTGTATTGGTCAATAGAGTTATTATTTACAAATTATGGCCACGATGCGGGTAGATAATAATTTAATTATTAGGACTGATTTTATGGAGTTGGTAATTTTGTTTATTGTTCTATTTTACCGTTCTTTGTTCTAGTTATCATACGTACTGCAGTCACGTATAATTTGCCTCATATTTGTACGGATAAAGTTTTTATATTACTATTTTATACAGAAAGAAAGAAATTACGTTTTTCTCAAATACGCTTGGAAATTTAAGCATTATTTTGACAACCTTCTTCGAGATAAATCGAAATTGCTGTACTGGCCAAATACATGCGAGCAGCGTTTTCATACAACCTTTGCCGGCCGCTGCCAGCGGCCGGCAAAGGTTGTATGAAAATCCATATCTGTCGTGGTTTAGCGGCCAAATAAATTACATAGTAAACTCATATCTTGAGTAATTTAAAAATGGAACGATCTTTTACTCCGAAACATGGCAACCAAGGAGGTAACTTATCAAAGGTTTTATTTAAATTTCGATTTGGCTTGTAAATATAAAACTGTTTATTGAAAAAAAAAACAAATGAACACTATCGCGGGAAAAATTATTGTGGTTTTGTATTTTTATTTTATTATAACTTCCGCGCATTATTTGAGAAAAGTACTATGCAAGCCTTGGCCACAACTAGGCATTGATGGACTTACGTATGTGACCACGTTCCTCCATCTTTTGCTCTTTTGCTGGCCGCTGCAGTAATGAAGATATTTGACAACAGATAACAGAAAAAATAAGTAAGACACAAGAAGAAAATGAATAAAAAAGTACATATGTAGACGAGTAGCTAGTATAGTCGAGCTATTTAGTTAGTTATTTATTTAGTTTTATAGAGTTTTTATTTTATTTTTTTTCGTAGGTATTGTCACTTTGCCAAAATGTGTCAAACTATTAGATGGCTAAAGTTATCTTATTATACTTTTGTTACAATATCTAAGAACATTACAAACACCGAAACATCCGAACTTATAAAAAGTATAAAGAATACGGCACATAGGTGTAAATAAATAATGCTGGACATTTCACACAGCTCTATCTAGCCCAAAAGTAAGCAAAGCTTGTGTAGTATGGGAACCAGATAACTGATAAATACTGATATAGTTTTTTTTTAAATGAGCTAACAATAAAATAATACAATATAAAAAAGGATTGTGTGGTTTTATGAAACCACGGTAAAAGTGAAACTTTGTTTCACATTATAGACATTTTTCCTCGTTGGCACAAATGAGTAATAGGCTATACACTACACGGTCAGCTGATGCGAACTATAGGCGCCGCCATATTGGCCTCGGCTGCTCTGACGAGCGCCTTTCACTTTATCCCTACTCCGCGGCCGACCGTCACGCGACATGCAACACACAGGCGAAAAAGTTTGAGACGATGTAATAAAAGTTTCACTTTAATAGTTGAATTTAGAGGTGCAGGCTAGGCAGGAAAAAGTCAAAATTGAAGCTACGTAATCAAATGTAATAATCAAAAAATCAAAAATAATCAAAATAAATAATTATCCCAAATTAAAAATGGTAATCAACGGATGAAGTGATTTCAAAGTAATGCCTACGTTTTATGGTGATAATGATACTAGTAGGCGCTCTTTTAATTCCAAACAATTTTCTAGCGGGCGTCTCGGTTCAAATACAGTTATCTCAACTGTATTTGACTTTCGGCAAAGATGTGTTTACATTAACCTGAGAAAAACCTTTCAGAGAAATTGACATATGTTTACAATCTAAACAGAGATACGAATAGAAAAATAATTCTCTACTGAATAAATAACATCTACATTTTATTTATTTATTTTTTATTATTTTTTTTAACTGCTACATAATGACCTACCATTAATTAAATTACCTTCACTACGATTATTTTGTAGGTACTCAACTTACGATGAGCACAGAAATAGGGGACGTCAGGGGAGATAGGTCGATGACATCAATGAGACCGTACGTAGTAGGTACGTGGCTTATACTGACTGACACAGGATCGGGACGAGTTGCTTAAATAAACAAAATGAGGCATATGCCCAGCATTGGGTTAACATGGTCTGAAAAATATGATAATAATGATGAACCTTGCGACGACTGGCACTAAAAGTTACAATTTATGGCCGGTTCCTATAAACTTCAATAACCAATGACACGTTTCTTCATGAAAATGTGTCAAATCGGTTACCAATGTTTATAGAAACCGCTCATTAATAATGAATAAGATAATAGTCAAGTCCGTTGAATTTTTTTAAATATTTCGGAACATAAAATATTTTTATAATTATCTAAATCTATTAGGGACTAAAGAGATTACGATAGGATTACGAAGATTACTGGGTGAAAAGGCTCCGTAAAAAAATTCTGTGATGACTGATGACGGTTGATCGAGGAATATAGATTAAGAAGAAAACAGTTGGGCCGAGGTCGACCCCATAATGATGTTGTTAGAAAGGTAAAAAATAAAATATAAATAAAATCAAGAACAGACAAGATCGAGAAGTAGACCGTCGTGTCGATAACGCTTGGAAGAGCTACTGGTCCATGAAAGAGCTAATGAAGGGCAACCTTCCACTGTCACTTAAGCGAAAACTCATCGACATGTGTATCTTACCCATTCTAACCTACGGTGCTCAGACTTGGTCATTGACGGACTCACAAAAGTTCAAACTCGGGGTATGCCAACGTGCGATGGAGCGTAGCATTTTAGGTGTTAAGCGGACCGATAGAATCCGCAACACTACTCTACGCTCTATGACCGGAATCATCGACGTGGGGTACAAGGCTGCAAGACTCAAATGGGACTGGGTGGGTCATCTCACTCGAATGCATCCTGAAAGGTGGACTAAGATCTCCACCGACTGGCAACCTACAGGACGACGGCAACGAAGCAGACCGCGAAAACGTTGGCGCGACGATCTGGATGGGTTCCATTCTGACTGGCAGGAGATTTCTGGAGAACGCAAGGAATGGAAGCAAATGGGGGAGACCTTTGCCCAGCAGTGGGACAGTATAGGTTATTAAAAAAAAACTACAATGATAACAACAAACACAAATTACAGAAGAATGTTTCCAAAAAGCTATCAGAGATTCGCACTCACCGTTTCGGTTCTAAGTTTTTAAAGCGTACTGCTAAGGTATGGAACACTTTATCGTCGTCTGTTCTCCTGAAGACTACAAGCCAGGCATCTTTAAGGTAAGAATATACAGTGTGTCCCTGGATAAAGTGCAACCCCGAAAGGGGGTGAAACTAGATCAAAAATTATCGACAAAAAAATAGAAAAAAAAATTAAAAAAAAATTCGTATATACTTTATTGATGTATTAAAATTTTTATTACTCACTAATTACTCTATTTAATAAAAAAATTATTTCTTCCAAAGTAGTAGGTCTATTTTGTTAAAATAAAAACCATAATCATGTCAGATATGTGACGATGACGATAAAATAACAAATAACTCACAAACGAGTGGCTATCGTGACTTAAAGTTTAATTTTTGTATTAAAATTAGATTTTTTAGGCTGTTTTTTTCCAATAAACTCCAAAAATCTTAAAATTAAGCCTATAATACTAGAAATTTTTATGACTTTTTATTATTGTCTATCATAATAGCTTTTAAATAAAAAAAAACCTACGTTCTAACATAAAAAATGTGCTGGCTAGGAGCTTTTAAAGTTGACCACTGATTACGTCACCACTCAGGTAGAGACACGTTTTTTTTTTGCTGCTCAGGTAGTATTAAAAATCAAATTTTAGTTACAACATTTTTATTTAACTTATTACATGTAAGTATGAAATAAGGGTTTTGTTTAATGCATTAAATGCTCAAAATGGCTTCCTTGTTGTTGTAGGCACATTGCCGCACGAAGAGCGATTTGTTATGTGGCTCTAAGCACCATCTCTGGGTCACTTCTTATCTCATCGGCACATCGCATGATTTGATCTTGTAACTCTGCCTCGGTGTCTACGGTCGTTCTGTAGACTCTTTGTTTCATAACACCCCACAGAAAATAGTCTAGGGGTGTCAGGTCAGGTGAACGTGCCGGCCACCCGACTGGTCCATCCCGGCCGATCCACCTATTAGCGTAGTTTTCGTTTAAAAAACTTCGCACATTGCGCCCGTAGTGCGCAGGGCATCCGTCCATCTGCAAATACATCTGTTGCCTTGTAGCCAGCGGAACATCTTCCAGCAGTAGTGGCAGATCGTCTCTTAATAAGTTTAAAAAACTTTCGGCATTTAATGTTGCGGGTAAAATAACTGGCCCAATCAGCGTGTCGTCTATTAGAGCTGCCCATACATTAACTGAAAATTGCACTTGAAAAGTAGACGCCCTCTTTAGGTGTGGATTTTCCTCGGACCATACATGTAAGTTTCTGCAATTTGTGATTCCATTCCGGGTGAATTTCGCTTCATCAATCCATAAAATTTTTTTTAGGAATTGTGGATTATTTCTAATTTTTTGTTGAATCCACGTAGACATTACGCATCTTGCACGATTGTCTACATTTTCATGCAAATGCTGTACTCGCTGATAATGGTATGGATGCAATCCCTTCTTTTTCAAAATTCGCCATACGGATGTTTTTGATATACCGTGACGCAAAGCTAAGCGTCTAATGCTGGTTGTGGGATCAGCAAACAAATCGTTTAAAACGGCCTCTTCTATGGAATGGTCAATAATGGTAGCTTGTTGCTCACGGCGATCTCTTGCTAATCCAAGTCCGATGTTGGATAACTTTCGGTGAACTTCTTGGAAATTTCGTGCTGACGGTATAAGTCTGCTCGGAAACGCATTTATGTATGCAGAACGAGCGACTGTTGTGTGTCCACGTGACATACCATAATAATAATGGATGTCAGCGATTTCTCGCGGAGAGAACTCAGTCAATCGCGGCATCTCCACAACACAATAAAGTACAGTCAAAAACGTAACAAAAAGTCAAAAACAAAACAAAAGCAAAACAACGTAACAAAAACTTGAAGGCGCAGTAAGGTACGGTAGGCGGTAGCAGCGGCGAGAATATCGGAGCGACTGGCGTGCCTTGTTGTGAGTCCTGTTTCGATCCCCACCCTTCATCTTTCATAGAACAGGCCCAGTGACCATAATCTACAACAATATAAGTTAAAAAAGGGTCTCTACCTGAGTGGTGACGTAATCAGTGGTCAACTTTAAATGCTCCTAGCCAGCACATTTTTTATGTTAGAACGTAGGTTTTTATTTTATTTAAAAGCTATTATGATAGACAATAATAAAAAGTCATAAAAATTTCTAGTATTATAGGCTTAATTTTAAGATTTTTGGAGTTTATTGGAAAAAAACAGCCTAAAAAATGTAATTTTAATACAAAAATTAAACTTTAAGTCACGATAGCCACTTGTTTGTGAGTTATTTGTTATTTTATCGTCATCGTCACATATCTGACATGATTATGGTTTTTATTTTAACAAAATAGACCTACTACTTTGGAAGAAATCATTTTTTTATTAAATAGAGTCATTAGTGAGCAATAAAAATTTTAATTCATCAATAAAGTATATACTAAATTTTTTTAATTTTTTTTTTCTATTTTTTTGTCGATAATTTTTGATCTAGTTTCACCCCCTTTCGGGGTTGCACTTTATCCAGGGACACACTGTATATGCTTCTTCGTGTTTCATCTTTGCTTACCATCAGCGAAATATACCAACGAAATCCATCATCAAATTCAACTCACTCATCAATATTTCATCCAATTTTTTGTCATTGAATTATTTACAATCCCATTCCATAGCCAGAGTTTATCAAATAAACATTGCATCCCTCGTCAACAGTCCCCTGCTGATAACATTAGGAGCATAAACAAGATGATGCATTGTAAAATGTGCTCTATTTCCTCGGATTACGGCTTAAATGACACTGACATTAAGTTATGGCTCGGAGATGTAGGGGTAGGAATGGCGCCAGCCGCCGCCGTCAGCGTGTCGCCACCTTTATGTAACCACTTTTGTTGTCTCCTGCCCGCGTCTGTTGTCCTAGTATTTTGCTCTGGTTCAGAATTGAAACAATAGTTTTTTTTGTATTGTGATTTCATCTTAGTAGAGTGATATAATTCCTACAGTACTTCACAAGAATTTTCTGGTATGTATTTTTGACCGAGCGAAGCGAGATCTCCAAAGCAACTTAGGCAAATCGGCGTTGTATGTATGTACTGTACATATGTATGTTTGTTTGTTCGAGGATAACTTTCGTAGCGTTTATCCGATCATCATGAAATTTGGTTTATATGTAGGTAGTGATGGCATAATTTTGGTGTGACTCAATGAGCTAAAAATATTGTGGGGGTTGATGAGATATTGGGGTTCAAGAGGGGTAAAAAAAATTTAAATGAGACTATTAGGTCAAGTGGCACGTCAAATGGAAGGTCTTTATTAGTACATTTGAACCACGTTTTTATTTTTAGTTTTGTCTTTGTAGTTTTTGAGTTATTAGCCATAATAAAAACAAAACTTTGACAAAATTCACAGGGTACACCAGTGACCCCACAAGGCTGAAATTTGGTATTCGTGTAGCTTTAGTGACACAAATATAGGCAAAAGTCTGAAATCCAGAATAACTGCCATTTGTACCCCAAAAAAAATATAACCAAATGACAAGAACCCCCGTTACATCTAATTTGAATGAAACTGTATGTCAAGTAGGTTGGTTATGCATTTCGTGGCACCAATTTATTAGTCAAAGATTAAAGCCGGCAGGCACAAAGATCACTAAACGTATTTAGCGACTAAACATGTTTAAATTTGAAGTTTTTGTATGATTTGACAACTCCTTAAATCATATTTAGCCACTAAATACGTTTAGCCATCGTTGTGCAAGACGCCCTAAGAATAATATTTATTTTGGGAGATTCGCGAGATCTCAGTTCGGGGCGAAACACTAGTTTTTATCCAGAACCAAAGTTTTCCTTTTGATTTGTATATTTTTGCAGCTAAAGAATAGTTTTATACACGGTGTTTCTTAAATCACTGTTTTCCAGAACAAACGTTGTTCAGACCATGGTTTACTACCGGTTTATAGCAATAAATACGTTATTAAAAAAAAATCTAGGTGTTTTCAAATAAGTCTTAAGTTGCTCAAACTTTAACCATGACATAGCACACAGCAACATAGCAAATAGCGACGTACACGCACACCACTAACTCAAATCGGCTCCGGACAGCGGGGCACTGACACCATTGTTACCAACCACCATTGTACTTGTTGCTTTGTTTTTTTGATTGTTTCTTGTGTGGTGTACAATAGAGTATTTTCATTCATTCATTAATTCAAATTTTGTGCAATGTTAAATACCTAGTTAGGTGTAGTGTAGGTAGTCCCGTCCGGCTTGACGATTTTTGAGATGGTTTTAAAATCTTAGGTAGGTAGGTAGGTACATACCATTTAATTAATCGGCACGTGCTCCGTAGAGTTTTTAAGTTTATCACGGCACTTAACAAAAATCACATAACACGGTAAGCAGGTAGGTAGGCACCTACTTAAACAATTTTTTGTCTGTTTTTGAAGTCAGAATAGAAAAATCACATAGGTATCACGTATGTACGTAGGTAACAATCACTTAAGTTAAAAATCACGGAGGAACAGCTGCCCCACAAGAAGAAGTCGCGTGGAGTCAGGTCTGGAGAGCGAGGTGGCCAGGCCACTGGGCCGCCGCAGCCTATCCACGAAGCGAAGCGCCTATTTAGGTAGTCGCGCACGGCGCGTGCGTAGTGTGCTGGGGCTCCGTCCTGCTGGAACACCATGTCCCGCTACACGCGCAACGGGAATTCCTCCAGTCGATCCTCTACCTCCCCCCTCAGGAACTCTAAGTAGTTCTCTCCGTTCAGTCGGGCAGGAACAGAGGACCAATAATCCTGTCTCCGATGACAGCGGCCCAAACGTTTATGGACCAACGGGGCTGGAATCTGGACTGGCGGAACGCGTGCGGATTCGTCGGCACCAACACACAAAATCATGTTGTACTCGACATTCTCGCTTGGATCGGAACTCGGAAGGAACCGGAACTCTAAATTAATGAAGGTTTCCGTGCGGAGGTCTTTTTAGCAATCTTACCTTTACCTGGCGTCCAATAAACCCGTTAGGTCTTTGGGGCATCAAGCGCCAGAGCCACAATAATCAACCGTATACGCAAGGGCATACGGAACATTGTAGGCGAAGGGCCGGCGAACAGAGCAAAAAAATGGGTAAAACCATTGTTCGGGATAAAACCCATAATTGAAATTGCCGTCATATTTTAGGGTTCATTTTTGATGTGAAAATTAAAAACCATCATTAGTCCGGTCAATTTAGACATGCAAGGGTACAAAAATTCGCATAGAGCTAAAAATTGGTATGAATGTTCGGAACACCATATGAATGCTAAAAAGTCCCCATCGATCCCGTGCCTGAATTTTTTTTTTATTCATGGTCTAAGGTCTCTAAAATTAGTTTTTCGTTTTATCTCAAAAACCGTGGCTCTTAGGAAAAAAAGACATTTTTAATAAATAATAACATGATCTACAATAATTTTGATCGTTTTAATTTTATGATAAAACTTACCGTTTTGCTGAAAAACGCGAAAAATCAATTTTCGAGACCTTGAATAAAAAAACCAGGTATGGGATCGATGGGGACTTTTCAGCATTCTCTATGCAAACTTTTATAGCTTCACTTCAATTTTTAGGGCTAATTGGACCGGACTACTTGATGACACTCATGTTTGTAGGTAGGTTCTTACTAGTTTGGTTCTTAGTTACCTAATTAGGTAGTTTATTTTGGTTGTCATGTCACTGCAGCACTGGGTTTTCCTGGTCACTCATTCGTCAAACATCGTAAGAAACTACCATGACCTTGGACACGGATTTTTGGTCACAGAAACTTTTCACCACACTGGTTTTTTCACCATCAGACACGATTCACGACCCTCATACCCCGACTTGATCACTGACCTAACGCAGAGTAACCAAGAAATAACCAGTGGTAGGACGAAAGAATTCAACCTAGAGTCACCAAGAAAGAACCAATGACATTATGAACAAATGACTGAACACCACCATAAAAAAGCTAAAAATATTTTGTACGGAACCCTTTAAATATGTAACTTATTTCATAAAGATTTTGTGGGCTGAGCCTACCAGTCCAGTGAAATCAAAAGATGCGTCAAGCTCAGAGTACAATAAACCCTAAAATCAGCTGATTTTTGGGTTGTCACCACTTGTCGTACGTTCAGTTTTCAAGCAAACTTTGCTGCACTGTACTTCAATGAAAATCATCGAATTTACAAAAGTCGTAGAACAATTGTGGTTCTCCTAAGTGTCCAGAATCGCCCCCCCTTCGGGATAACATACTAGTTCTGGGACACCCAGAATAATCCTGAAGTGAACATTCTGTGGACGGACGAGTCTACCTTTACGCGCGTAGGCATGTTTAACATTCACAATGAACATTATTGGGCGTTTAACAACCCACATCTGATTAAGAAACACTCCCACCAAATTAGATTCAGTGTAAATGCCAAGCGTATGTAAGCGTATGTAATGTAAGCATATGTAAGAGCCAGCATTATCAATGAAGTGATAATCGGACCAGCGTTCATCGAAGGAAATTAAAATGGTGCTTCCTACTTGGACATGCTGATAACAACAATACCAGAGCTACTGGAAGGCGTTCCCCTAGCTTATTTACGTGAAACGCAACGGCGGTCATTGAAAAAAGATTGTGTTAGTAGAATACCAAAAGGTATCTAGTGGCGATTTTTCGACGATACCATTGTCAAAGTGAAACAATAGGTTTAGTAGAATTGGGGCCCTGGTACCTACCTATTACACAATGATTTATCTTGCGCGTGCGGGGGTTAGGTATCTACACCGGGCGCCCGCTGTGTCTGTGTTGCAGAGAGTTACGTTCGTTCAGACATTTTATATTCATAAAGTTTTCGTGTTTTTAAAAAACCAAACACGTATTTTTTTTTATTTGATGATATAAACCGGTAGTAAACCATGGTCTGAACAACGTTTGTTCTGGGAAAACAGTGATTTAAAAAACACCGTGTATACTACTGATACTGCTACTCGACATCATAAACAAATTTGTTGCTATGTAAGTAGTAGCTGCAAGAATTAAAAAAACAAATTCTTCTTTCTTTAACTCTATAGATCTTCGTTTGACCACAATCTCACCTGATGGTAAGCGATGATGTGGTCTAAGATTAATCATGAAGATCTAGAAGAAACCTATTCACTCTTACCTTAAAGAAGCCTGGATTGTATTTTTTAGGAAAAACAGATGACGGCAAAGTATTCCACACCTTAGCCGTGCGCATCAAGAACGTAGAACCAAAACGGTGTGTGCGAATGGGTGGTATATCCACTAGGTACGGATGGTACTGAGGTAAATGTAATACAAAAATCTACTATACTGTGTTCCTATAATTAAATAGTCAAACAAACTTACCCCGGTAAGTGATGTTCGACTGGAATTATGCCAAGTGTTGTCCGGTCCGAAGATGATGAGCCTGGATTTACTCTGTAGTACGATTTATTGTTCTCAATATCACTTACAGGCGTTTAAAACCAGCAAACAAAACGGAACGTATAGTCCCAGTGCTGCTAGTTGCCACTCTCTGGAACTAAACCTCATTAAGTTTACAGAATTAATACGCTTTTTTGATTTTACTTTAAGGGTACATCTAAGTATTAGATTAAGGGTTGGGTGGGACTCATCATCTTCGGACCGGACAACACTTGGCATAATTCCAGTCGAACATCACTTACCGGGGTAAGTTTGTTTGACTATTTAATTATGCTCATGTTGTCCGGTCCGAAGATGATGAGCCTGGATTTACTCTGTAGATGTTAAAAGTCTCATGTAAAATCAAGAAACTTTATTCTCCTTTAAATTGTTTACATAATACAACAAAAAATACAAATTTAACATGCAACTCTAATTGGTTGATTTAACAATAGTCAACATTAAGTATCATGTAGAAACTCTCTATAGAACTCTCTTCTTTATAATTAACTAAATTATCACAATTATTTGACCCTTATCAATCAATTTTATTTATTAAGTACTGCACTAGCAAAGTGCACATTATTTATGATAGGTCGGTTGTAAAACCTTGCAAAAGATGAAGACTCACCAGTCCAACCAGCCGTTCTTCGGATATTATCAATATTTACACCTCTTGCATAAGCTGCAGAGGTAGCAGCATGTCGTGTACTATGTGCTGAAAATACTTTAATGTCTATACCGCTATCTTCCATGATTTTCTTGATCCAACGGCTGATAGTACTGGTTGAGACACTTTTGTGAGGTTTCCTTAAGGATACAAATAAGTTATTAGTAGACCTAATATTTTTGGTTATTTCCATATAGTTAATCACAGCTTTAGCTGGGCAAATGCCAATTCTTTCTTTAAAAAATGGTAGAGTTAGGTAAGGTTGGCACCTATTAGGTGCTGAAGTTTTAATCAACTTATTTATTTTAATACTAACACAGGTATCTTTAATTTCTATATTGTTAATTTCAATTAAGGAAAGTGTTTGTGCTCTTTGGCCTGTAGCCAATGCCAGTACGAGTAGCATTACAGTCTTTTTAGTATTTATTTCTAAACTATTCTTGTCACTATAATTATTTTCTATAAAATTTAATACAATAGACACATCCCAAGTATTATTATATTTAGGCGCCGTGGGTTATTATCTTAATCTAAAGAATCCTTTAAATAATCTTTTTTTCTTATCATTATTTCCCAAATCAGAAATGATTAGGGACAACGCTAAACGTAATGAATTTAAACTACCATATGATAGACCCTCATGAAACTTACTTGTTAAATACATAACTATTTCAGAGATGCTGGGATTCGTTATTATTAACCCCTTAGAATAACAATGTTTGGCCCAACTAACTATGCTTGGCAAATATTGTTTAAGAGTATTACTTGAAATTGATGATAACATTATTTCTGTTATTTGTACTAAAAACGGGATATTTACCATGATTTGTGAGTTCTTGAGTGTCCCGATATTTCGACGCAGTTGCATGCGCCATGATCACGGGTAAACGTTTACCCGTGATCATGGCGCATGCAACTGCGTCGAAATATCGGGACACTCAAGAACTCACAAATCATGGTAAATATCCCGTTTTTAGTACAAATAGTGTTAATAACCATGATAGTTTCAAAAGTTATATTATTTCTGTTGCTTCATCATTAATTCCGGAACTTAGAAAGGCTTGCCTGATAATATTCCTGCCATTAATGACAGGTTTCGGTGAAGAGGATGTAATAGTCTGGAATTTTAAAAGGTTAACAAATCTTTATTGGGTTCAAATATCATAGGATTGGAAATTAAGAGCTTTTTAAAAATTGGAAACCATGGTTGTGTTGTCCAGAAAGGAACAATCACTATTCCTTCTGATCTTTCTGAAATAATTTTTTCCAGGGTTTTTAGAATCATTGAAAAAGGAGGAAAAGCATAAAAGAAAAAAGTTGACCAATTTATAGTAAAAGCGTCAACTGCCCAGGCGAAAGGGTCTGGATGCCACGATACATATGACTGACATTTAGAATTTGTTCTAGAAGCAAAGAGATCTATTGAAGGTTGACCAAAAACGGAAACAATCTTTTCAAAATAACTATTTCCTAATTCCCATTCTGTGTGACCTAACTCTTTTCTAGATTCAAAATCTGCTATTACATTTTCTTTGGTATTAATATATGTAGCAAAGATCCAAATATTCCTAGTTTCGCACCATTGGCATATCTTTTTGGCAATATTATGTAGATGAGGATATTGAACCCCACCTAATCTATTTATGTATGAAATAGCTGTAGTATTATCTATGTGCAGCAATATGTTACAGTCTTTCAGATCTTTAGCAAAACATTTTAAGCCAAAATATGCTGCCAACAACTCTAATGAATTTATATGAAGTTTAACTTCATCTTCTGTCCACAGACCATTAGCTGTTTCGGCCCCACATGACACCCCCCAGCCTTTTGATGAGGCATCTGTAAAAATTTCTATTTTGTAATTGTTTTTCCTAATGGGGCAACCGTATGTCTTGATATTATTGGCCCACCATTGCAGATCTCCTTTGCATTGGTTATTTATTGAAGTATGACCATCATAATTATCGTTATTATGTTTCAATGCCAAGTATTTTGTTCTTTCAAGATTTTTTGTATAAAGAATCCCATACTTAATAGCAGGACAAACTGATACTAATGTTCCCACTGTCTGAGCCAATATCCTTATTTGAACCTTCTCCTTGTATAATAATTCCTTAACTAATTTGTAACATTTTAACCTCTTTTCTTCAGAAATGTTGATGGTCATATTAGCAGAATTAAAAATAAAACCTAAAAATGTACATGTTTTTGATGGTATCAGGTTGCATTTATCCTTATTAATTACAAACCCTAACTTGGACAGCAATTCAATTGTGGCATTCATATTTTGTTTACAACCAGACAAAGAACTATCTATGCAAAGAAAATCATCCAGGTACAACACTGATACAAAACCCTGTTTTCTCAAGTGAGCAACCACAGGTTTCATGATTTTTGTAAATGTCAAAGGTGCTGTGCATAATCCAAAAGCAAGGACTCTAAATTGATAATATTTTCCTTCAAAATAGAATTTTAAAGAATCTTTTACTGTCTTTATGTATATTTATCATATAATATGCATCTCTGAGATCTAAAGATACTAAGAAATCATTCTGTTGTATAAGCTTGCATGCTGTCCTATAATCTTCTAATTTGAAATGCTCTGTGTCAATGAATTTATTTAATTTTTTCAAATTCAATATGAACCTGAAAGTACCATTAGGTTTCTTCACCAAAAAAATAGGTGAACAAAACTGATTATTTTCAGTTTGACATAATTCAATAGCCTGCTTATTTAACAAATTATTAATCTCCAATCTAATTTGGCAGAGTTCTGAATCAGTAAAGTTATTATTAATTGGGATTGATGATTGGTACGGTACCCTGTGTATAGGTATTTTATACCCTTTCACCCATTCAAGAATGGTATCATCCTTTGTGATAAGCTCCCAATTATCATAAAAAAACTTTAATCTGCCTACCTCACTTATCTCCTTGCATTGCGATATGGTAGCCGCTCCTGTTGTCTCTCGTTCTTTTTCTGCCCTCGCCCGCTGTGTGTTATTCCCCCTGCAGCCACTGGTTTTTGTGCTCTGGGGTATGCACCCTGACGAGGGCCCCGCCAGTTTAAAGCTCTTGTATTATTGTTTTTACCTGCATTCTCTGCATTACGGTTTCCCATATTGTTTTTCTTCTGCGGTACTTTTAAATCTTGAACTGACTTTTGTACATTCTTTGCAGTTTTGATCTGTTCTGAGAGATCATTTCCGAACAAGTATTCTTGAGGTTTGGTTTGCAATAATGATTCTTTCATATCCTTATTGATACAGCCAAGAATCAATGACCTTCGGCCCTTGGAATCGTGATAGAAGGTCTCACAAAGGAGCCGAGATGCCTGGCTAATCTTTTTTAAAATTTCTTTATGATCTGTACCTACTGTTGATACATCCTTGCAAGGCAGAACCAAGGCATGACAGGGCAGTTGAAATCAGTCTCTGCCTGTTTTCAATAATCTGGTCTCTTTTCTTGGAAGATTCTGGTAATGCCGCTTTCACCTCCGGGTTCAATTTTGGTGCAATTAATTCTTTGCAATTTTCAAAAGGAAGGTTGTTTTTCCTTATTTCCTCTTTCTCCTCATTTTTCAGGCCATTAGTAATAATCTCAATCCACCTGTTTGCTATTTCTTTGTGCAACATTGCACCTTTTTGTTCTGTCTGAACTTCTCCTAATATTTCTAATATGCTTTCATCTAGCATTGGATCATCATCAGATTTCTCATTGATTAATTCAATTTGCTCTGTAGGAGATTCCAATGGAAACATTTCATTCTCATGATCCAGCCTCTCAGGTGAGAGAAGGATATCTTGATCAACCTCATCATCTTCTGTAAGAGCAGAATATTTTCAGTAGGTATTGTCATGAGAAAAGAATATCACAGCACAGTTAGTCACAACAAAAAATAAAATGTAAGGTTAGATCATGTACTGTGTGACAGGATTGGATATGTTCGCCCCAGCAAAGGCGACAAAGAACTTTTGGTGCAAAATCCCACAGATAAGCCAGTAAAAGTCTTTGTTTGGTCGTGTTCGCCCCTTCCGGACAGCCCTTGACCAATACTTGTAAAAAAGGTATAAATACAGACAAAAAACAAACGCAAGAACTTTTGGCGCAAAACCCCACAGGTATGCCATTAAAAGTCTTGATTGATCACGTTCGTCCCTGCAGGACGCCCCCAGATCGTTTGTAGTATACCGGTAGATGCCTGGAAAGGGATCTATAGACAAATACAAACGCAAGAACTTTTGGCGCAAAACCCCACAGGAATGCCATTAAAAGTCTTGATCGATCACGTTCGTCCCTACAGGACGCCCCCAGATCATTTGTAGTATACCGGTAGATGCCTGGAAAGGGATCCTTACTCCCAAGAACACACACAAACTAGAAAAAACACTTTTTGAAACTTTAAATTATGGCGTCGTTTGTAACGATTTACCTTCATCTGAAACTGGAAGCTTTCGTATCTTTTTTTCCAATTTTCTGATCTTTCTGAGTAGATGCTCCTTATCTACTCCGTTTGATCTTTTCATTTTCACAATTTTTCACTATGAAACCGAAAAATATAACAATTTAAAAATTTTGTACGAAGTGACGTCGCGAGTATAAAAAACCGAATGAGGTTTAGTTCCAGAGAGTGGCAACTAGCAGCACTGGGACTATACGTTCCGTTTTGTTTGCTGGTTTTAAACGCCTGTAAGTGATATTGAGAACAATAAATCGTACTACAGAGTAAATCCAGGCTCATCATCTTCGGACCGGACAACATGAGCATAATAGATGATATGAAAGTACTTTAGCAGCTAAAACTTATGCGGAATTGAAATTGTATTTTGTATTTAGTTATTATTATGCAATAACATCAGAAAATTCTACTTTCAGAAGCAATAACCCGCGCTATAAGCAAACAGGCAGATTGTATTCTAGCTTCCGACAATATGACGCCTTGTATCGATCGCCTCCTGCAAAGTTATGGTGGCCTGGTAGTTTCATCCATGAACAATATTTTTATGACTGTCATCCAAAATCGAATTCATTATGTTTCTAATAACTTCCTGTGTACTGTCCATTCTGTTAACCTAAATACTTTGTTTATTATTCCAAATTATGGACCTAGTTATGCAGTAGATTGCATCTGTACACCTGACGCGACGATATGACGGGGCTTATTGATCGACCCCTCTTGTATACTTATGAGCTCCTATTAGTTTCATTCAACCGTATTTGATTGATTTGCTTATCCTGGTAGGTAGCTATAATGTTTTATCACTCCTTTGTTTACATTGCAATGTACCAAGGAACTACGAGTGTAACATTTTCAGTAATGATCTACATAATTTGAATTGCAGAATTATCAACTGAGTAGGTAATATTGAATCCACAGACGACAATCACAGTTTTAATCAGTTTCTCAAACGACAAACAAAACCATCCAAAAAGTTTTAAGTAAAGGCTAATAAAACTTTCAAATTGGAAACCGACCAAAACCAACCCTACAATAGTAGGTATCCATGATCTCGCGTAAGATGTCCCTGCGCGTCCCGGCGCAGAAGATACCATAGTTAGTACTGAAGTCGATACACAGATGAGATAATAGTTTGTACTTAAGTAGGTAGATGGTCCCGGCCAGTCCTCTCCCGGTCGCGCTTCATTCCACATGTATTGTGCTCTCCTTGCCCTCCTGTACTCCTAGTAGACCGTTATTGTGTTTTGATTATTTCGGTTGGATTTTCATGGGCATTTTAACGAGCGTTGATCTAATCTCTGCTAGTACTTCACAAGGAACATATTGTGAGTATTTTTTGCATACTTCTAGGATATACGGAATATATGGATTAGTAAATTAGTTTAGCAGTTTGGTATGCGCAGACTTAATTGAAACAGGAACTCCTAAATTGATTTAAATTGAACAGAGAACACAATGCATGAAACTTGAAACAATATCTACCATGTATCAAATGTTTCGAGAAAGTAAGAGCAGGTAATTAAAATTTCTCTAATTATATCAGAATAAAATTGCACTGCATATTACAAATACGACAAAACAAAAGACTTTTTTCTTAAAAAATATTCAAGTTTTTATAATATTGTATAATAGATTATTCGACACTCTATAGTTTTATAATGAACTTCACAGCTCTGGTATTTTTTATTTTATTCTTGACTTAGCATTGTTTAAATAGAAGTCCGCTACACTCAGATTTAGGAAAACTTAGTGTTTAAAATTAATCAGATTCGTTTGTTGAATCAATGTTAACTTCCCTTATCAGTTTTTTAAACATGTTTAGTGATATGATTTTAAAGCCTTTGTCTGTTTATGTGTAATCTCCGTTCTGTTGTAGAACCCAAACGGATTCAACCATTTTAATGCGGTTTGTTTGAAAGCTGGCGTTTGCAAGTTAGAAGTTCTTTGGACTATTATATGAGTATATGGCATAAAAGTTGATCACTGACGGACTACTTGCAAACTTTTTGTAGTAAGCCAGCCCTCAAATTCAATGACAGTCTATAAATCATCATTATCACCATCAAATCAGCTACAGAAACGTCCATTGCTGAACATAGGCTTGCCCCATACAATTCCAGAGCGCCCGATCTTGTGCGGACTCCATCCAACGGCTCCCAGCAACCTTTAACAGGTCGTCTTTCCATCTAGTAGGAAGCCGTCCTACGCTGCGCTTCCCAGTGCGTGGTCTCCACTCGAGAACCTTTCTGCCCCAACGGCCGACAGTTCTTCGAGCTATGTGCTCTATGTACTGCCACTTCAGCTTGCTAATCCGTTGTGCTATGTCGGTGACTTGACTACGGATCTCCTCATTTCTGATTCGATCTCGTAGAGAAACACCAAGCATAGCCTGGTAAAATTACATTTGTGATAATTATAGTCTAGTCGTATCGCGATCTAGACTTTCTGGCTACCTAGATATGCTGTCCAAAAGATACGCACCCACTTTTACCGTTCAACACCAGCATCATACAATTAACAGTGGGTTCAAGCCGCTACAAATTCAACTTTTGTCACGCATAGCATGTTACACTCATTATACCAATTAAAACCCTGTTACCACACTCTAAATAGTTCACATCTGCTGAATGTATACGATGCAATTGTTCCGAGTTTATATTCATTCATAATTAGGCTGAGAGAATAGTTGTTTCTTATTACATGCTTAGCTAAGTCACTGTTCCTGGTTGAACCTTGTAGTATTAGGCAGTGACATAACTAAACAATGATTTATTTATCTTAGCAATTTTAGGCGTTTATTTTTAACACATATGCAATAATATTTGAGCAACTGTCAGTGCATCCTCTTATCAAGAAGAATGTTGTGGGTTGGCTCGAAAGTTTTTGAGATGGTTTTAAAAATCTTAGAATTTTCCGTAAGTGTCGGATAACTCTATAAAACACATATTATGCAATAATGACAAATAATAAAAGAAATGACAACGTTTACCTAAGAGAAGCTGCTAAGTACAGTTTGTAGACCCTTATTTTAAAATAGGAAATAGTTGCATAATCGGACAGCTCGTACCGTAAACGAGTTACTAAAGAAATTAGAATTATAGGCTGGGGTGCTCAACTGGAAAGTCGTTGAAGAACGCATATTGCGCAATATCGTCATTTCCAGTATAGATAATGTAAAGGTTTAAGCCCCCTCTCTATCTCTCTCTCTCTAGCCCATCCTGTGCCATACGCATCCAGGTTGACATCTGCAGTTTCTCTTTTATTTTTTATCATTTTAGTACCGACAAATAGTTCCTACCCGGTCTAACCCTTATCTGTGTCATCGAAATCAGTCCAGCCGTTTAGTCGTGAAAACGTAACAAACAGACCAGGGAGGGACCCAATTAGGCTAATTAAAAAAAACTATTATGGAGCCATGCTATTATTTAAGGATTAATCTTATTGTTCCTGTCATAAGCGGGCAAATTTTCAATGGTGTTGTCATAGCAACGGCGGTCATTGAAAAAAGATAGTGTTAGTAGAATACAAAAAAACTATCTATAGTGGCCATTTTGCCATACCATTGTCATAGTAAAGCGATTGGTTAGTAAAATTGGTTACAGATACACAGTAACTTTTAAATTAATAATAATATTTGTATAGATAATAATTATATTTTCCTTTGTACTCATGCCTACTCTGTGTTGATAATTGAAACTATTACTGCGTAGTAATGCTCTATCTAATGAGATCACATCCTCTAGGATAGATAGATATTAGGTACAATTAGGTAATAGATTGTACAAATGGTGATGTAATAAATTATTTGATTCTACAATCAATTTATATAACTGATAATGTAATTTAATTGGAACAGTTAAACCACTAATTACTTTAAAGAATTAACAAATAATATATAAATAATAAAGCAGTTACTTAGAGCGTTAGACATTGTCAAACATTGCATTTAAATTGTCAAAGTAAAATCAATAAACAAATCATTACAATATAATTCTTTCTTTATTCTTTATTGCACACAAGAAAATACATTTAAAACACAGAAATAGAAATCACGTACAAAGGCGAGCTTCTTTTATTCAAATTTTTATTAATTTAATTTTAACTCTTCTTTATTGTACACAAATAGATTACAGACAAAACAACTTACAAAATTGACATGTACAAAAGGCTAAAACTTAATAACAATCAAATTCCATTAAAAATTATTCACAATATATATGTATACTTTCAACAATGAAAACTTATTGTTATTCGTCCTGCTGCGGTACCATTATCAGTGGGACCAGAAAACGCCAATAACGTTAATAGAATTTTTTAATCTTTTATAAGATAATTTTATTTTCAAAGTATTTTATTTATATAAAGAGATAGAGATTAAGTTTAGGAGTTTGGGACTAATTGACTCGTATTTCAAAATTCAAATCAAAACTGAATCATAACTACAGATTAGATTTTTGAAAAATCTGTTGAAAAATGTTGTTCGAAGTTTTTTCGACAGTGCATTTGGCAGATTGGTCGAAAGGTCTAAGAAGGACATTGCAACTCATGAGAGAACCCAAAAATAGTAACCCTTCATGTAGCTATGTAAATATTTGACAGGATGTAAAAGCATAAATGATCTATCCCCCAGTGGAAGTGTTATTATGTTGAGAATTTATTCATTGTTGAGCGGAAGGGGCCTGTTTGGCCCGGGATCTATTAGACCTAGTTGTGGTAACGGCTGACAAAATATTATAGCCGACGGTTTGAGGCTGATTGATTACTATTTTTTATTGTTAAAGGGCCTATTGTAAATTATCAGTCATCAGAAGAATTATCTCAAGCTTATCCTGTAACTAAATGGGCTTAAATTATAGTTCTAAGAAAAACAAGGTTAGAATTATCATAATAGAGAAAAATCTTCCCATATATATTAAACAAACAGGATTTGAACGCCCCTTTCACTTCGGAACCATACATCGGAAGATTTTCCAATCCCACATAACTAGCAGTGAGCCCGGAGAAAGTTGCTGGTTCAAATCCCGTCGGGTTTACAAATTATAAGTTGTTTTAAAAAATTTAGGAATTATATACATCATAGCATAGTCATGAACCATAGTCATTCAACCACTTACGATAAAAATAGGATGTAGTTATCAATGCAGCTACTTATATCTTGTTTAACTATTATAGGACTTTGATCACATTACGTTAGTAAACCGTCAATCTATGATCTAAATTAGTAGAAATTATACAAAAGTTAGATACAGCTTCACTTTTACCGTGCTACTAATAAACTAGTATAAATCTAAAAATATTTCAAAACAATTCATTAATTTCAGGAAGATTTACAGAGCTGACACAATTATTTTGATTAGGAAAATACTAGCTAAACACATCAACTCAAAACTAGTTTTCACCAATAGATAAATATTCAAAAACGTTTAACTAGACAGACCAATAATATTTATTTAAATAAACCTAGGACCAAATAACGGTAAAAAGAACATAATGTTCGAAGGAGCACAACTTTACATAAAAAATCTGTTATAACACTTAAAATCTTTAAAAAACTGTTATAAGACCACATTTCAAGGGATTTCTCGCAAATTGAATTGTATTTATCGCGTAATTTGGGTAATAACAAGGTGTCAGGTACAGTTTTGTTTAGGTATAGCCATATTCAGCGCATAACGCATGCAATGTTTAATCTTTACACACAATGTTAAATCAAATCCGATCGAAAGAGTTTAATAGTAACATGGTGAGGGTAATTGTATTTTTTATAGTGTTGTCTGAACCATTGCGGAAAAATTCCAAGTTAAAACCATCTCAAAAATGGTAGTGCATCCTCGTATCCTAGAGGAAGGCTGCGGGTTCCCGTCTAGGCTTGAAAAATGTTTGACATGGTTTTAAAATGGTGAGAGTAGCTACGCAGTACATGGTTTACTTGTTATTGCAATTTTTCAAAAGTATAATAAAAACACTATTTTCACTAAAAACAGGATTAGTGATTTGTGAGTTTTTGGAATCCTGTGGTGAGAATGTGTAAGAACCGAAGAAGTAAAGTGCCGATTTCGCGTCCTGTTTCGGAATCGAGTTATAATCGAGAATTAAACCGGTAGTAGTAATAGTATTAGTGAATTAATTCCTATCAAGATACTGAGAAAGAGGGTAGATCGATAAATCTGCCAATAATCCACTCGCAAAGACTTCAGTTTACCCGTGATCATGGCGCATGCAACTGCGTCGAAATATCGGGATACTCAAAAACTCACTAATCATGATAAATATCCCGTTTTTAGAGAAAATAGAGTTCATAACCACGATAGTTTCAAAAGTTATTATAAAACAGTATTCTTTTGTACACGTAATGTAATATCAAGTGTTTGTTTAATCCACATAACTTACAAATCTTATCAATACGTAAGTAATCGGATGGTTAATGTCGGGCGGAAGTAGCATGCTAGATAAGATGAAAAGTAGTAAAAGTCGTAAGTAGTAAAACTCTTATTTTCATTTAATTTCATTTCATTTATTTTCCACTGTTCATTATAGAACACTAAGTTACGTCAAATTTAGAATATAACAATAACAATTGTGATATAATTAACATTATTGTAGCTCAAACAGACAGGTATCGGGACTAATTAAGTTATTATATCAAATAATGTCAACTTAAAATAATAAAAACAAAACAAAAATCAATAGAACACAGAGCAAAACAATGTCAAATAAGTCAATGCATCAATGTCAAATCAATACTAAATCGATAATTAATGTTTTGATGTCAAAAAAAAAATAAGGAAAAACCTTACAAATTGCGGCTGTAAAGGAGTCTTGTCATTACGATAAATTATAATAATTGTAAAATGTCAAAAATATATAATTATTCGATTCCCGCCGCGGAACAAATGTTTGTATGATCTATAGATATTTGTTTCGTGTCTGGGTGTTTTTCTATATATTATAAGTATGTATTTACAAAAAAAAAGTATATAAGTATTCTATCAGTTATCTGGTTCCCATAGTACAAGCTCTGCTTAGTTTGGGGCTAGATAGCGCTGTGTGAAATGTCCAACAATATTTATTTATTTATTTATTGAATTAAAAAAAAATCTAAATAAAATAATAAAAGGAAGACAAACTTGACATTACCGCCCATTTTCACCGTTGCGTACAGCGACAAGCTACATAATGACTTTATTTATTTATTTTATACTTTATTGCACAAAATACTTATGAAATGTACAAAAAGGTGGGCTTAGTGCTAAAAGCATTTCCTACCGGCCAACTTCAGAGGTATAAAAATGTTGGTATGCTAACTTAAAAATATTAACTAATTAAGATAACAAAAGAAACACAAATAACTCCAATCACAAAGAATAAATACATTAATCTACTTGACATAATAATAAAAATCACACTAATATTATAAATGCGAAAGTTTGGATGTTTGGTTATTTATTTGTTTGTTTGTTTGTTACTCAATCACGTCGAAACGGCAGAACCGATTTTGATGAAGTCTGGTATGTACGTAAATTATAAACTGGATTAACTCATAGGCTACTTTTTATCCCATTAGTCTGTTCCCATGGAATAAAAATGGGATGTCAAAGTTTCTATATGTATTTTTGCACCCCAGAACAACGAAGCCGCTGGCAACAGCTAGTATACACATAAATATACAAAATAGGCTAATTATAATATAATATGTATTATTAAATACACATACATAGGTATTTAATTTACTATACTTAGGGCGACTTGCGCAACGATGCCTGAACGTATTTAGTGGCTAAATAGGATTTAAGGAGTTGTCAAATCACACATGTTTCGTCGCTAAATACGTTTAGGGATCGTTGTGCAAGCTGACCTTAGTCATAGGACTTTGCCGTGGTTCCTGTAAATAAAATGCTGTACCTATTGTGCGATGCCAGGTATTTATTGTGATAATTGGTCTGTTTACATAACAGATTTCAGGAGATTTTAATGAAAACAGATGTTTTTATTGTAACCACAATGCGTGTAATAGCGTATATCTTGAGTACAAAATTCGAGGGGGAAGGCACATCATATAACCAATAGAAATAAGCTTTACATAGTCACGTGATGGCGACCTGCGTAGTTTGGTAGGATAATAACATCGTAAGTTAGAAAAACTGAGCCGTGAGTTTAGCGTTATCGCGAACAAATGCAATCTCAAAATCAGTTCTGTCTTCGTTTTTTTATTACATTTACCAATTGACACTACGTAGCCCGTATTATATACCTACCTACCGTTATGTCATACATTATACCCGGCCCACATCACATCGCATGGGAGTTCGCAATTGCGGCAGGATACGCCGATTGGCGTCACTTCTTTATCAATGGAGCCGTTGACCTTTTTCTGGGCTTTCATTGAAGTTCACGGGTCTTGATTAGTCTTTCATACCATTAGCAGCTTAGATTCTGAGTTACTACTACTGAGTTAATAGCTTAATAGTCTCGTAAACAACCTTTTTATTTATAAGCAAAGCAGAAACTTTACCAACTATCTCAATTATTTAACCCTTTGAAGCCGCAAAATCCAATATATAATCGAAATGTCTTTCATTAGGTATATCTCAGAGAGGAAAACATTTCTCCGATTTCTGACAATCAAATTCTTACAGCTCTTAGGCGCTACGCAATTGTAGATATTTGTGTCTTGTGTTGGATACAAGTTACCAGTGAATATTTGGTTTTACTAAACCGAAGTATGCAATTGGGAACAATTTTATCTAGTTTCGACACAGATACGTTTATAGATATATGGAAATGTACAGTTAAATATCAGTTAATATAATATTTAACTATGTTATTATTAGTTTGCATTTTACTTTTGAATTTTGTTGAATTATTATTGTTTAGTATGTTTTTAATTTGACAAAGTAGGCTTATTTGTATTTGTGATTATTACTTTTTTGTTTTATATAGACATTGTTTGAGTGTTTGTATATTCAATTATATTCTTAAAGGTAGCTTCGTCGATAAAAAATGCTTTTGAAAAGAAGGGGAAAAAATCTACGGCTGAGATTGCTAGCCATTGAATTCACCTCCATATTGTGGTTCTGTCACTTCACGACCAAGCCAGCAAAGAAGCCTGATATGTGAAATGTAGGCTTCTTTCCTGGATTGGTCACAGAGGATCAGACGGTAATAGTACATTACTGCAGCGGTCAGAAAAAGAGGCATTGATGGACGAACGTGTAAATGTAGGCCGAGGCGAAGCCGAGGCACTCATACATAAGTCAATCAATGTCCTAGTTGTGGCCAAGGCTTGTATAGTACTTTTCTCAAATAATGCGCGGATATTATAAAATAAAATAAAAAACACAATTACCTTTCAAAATCAATGACGAACAACGAACAACAATCATTTTTCCTGCGATAAAGTGTTCATTGCATTTGTTTATTTTTCAATAAACAGCTTTCTATTTGCAAGCCAGTTCGAAATTTAAATAAAACCTTTGATAAGTTACCACCTTGGTTGCGATGTTTCGGAGTAAAAGATCGTTTCATTTTTAAATTACACGACAGATAAAATTTATTTGGCCGTTAAACCAAGACAGATATGGATTTTCATACAACTTTTGCCGACCGCTGCTCGTATGTGTTTGGCCAGTACAGCAATTTCGATTTATCTCGAAGAAGGGTGTCAAAATAATGCTCAATTTCCAAGCATGTTTGAGAAAATTGTTTTCAGCTCTTTATGATTTTAGTTCGGAAGCCTATGGATACTACATTAATTTGTGACAAACCTGTTATATTGTGTAAATAAATTAATATTATTACTCAACATTGAATTTTAATTATCATGCTTATGAGCTCCTAATGACTTCAATACTCAATTAGTTTTTTATTTATTAATTTGATCGGCATTACGTAAGGGCTTGAAGAGTATCAAGTAAGGGTTACAATTCTTACAATACACATGAGAAATATTTTTACCTAATAGCTCGTAATTGCCCTTATCCAGCATGCTGTTGAGCTCTTTTATATGTGTTACATCGATTAAGTAAGTGAGCAATCTATAAACCACCACTGGCACTACCACTTAATCTACACTACACAGGTTCGCTGGAAGAAAAATCTAATTAGCATTAATTTCACCTATTTTATTAGTGCAATTAAGAATTTTCTAATCTAATCTAATAAATGAATCCTATTTCCCCAGAGAAGCTGCTAAGCTATTCAATTCGTACAAATATTCAGTGGAAGCGGGGTCAACTAACCAGCCAGGATGGGGGCCGAATGCAGGCCAACGACTAATTGTCGTGCGATAAATGTGTCGTAATAGATGGTAATAGGGGGCATTATAAACTGTTCCCTGTTCTACGACCCCGGTACTAACTTTATGCTATTCTACGCCTTCTTCGTAGTAAATGATAGATATTCTGTGAGGGTTTATAATGGACTCATGGTGTTGCGATGGGAATGGCTTCTTTTGATTGAGTAATCAGTCAAAGTGATGGGATGTTTACTGAGTAAACACTGTTTGTAATGGTAACAACTATTTTCAGTATTCTCATTGAAGAATTTATCATACTTTTCTATTAAAAACTGACTTCCAGTTTTGACACAAAGAATTTTAGATGGTTTTAAAATATCTTCGAATTTTTGAAGTAAGACGAAGTTGTTGGGGATCGTATAACGGATTAAATGGGGTTGGGCAGGACACCTGGCACGGTGAAGTGACGACAGGTGGAGTAAGGTGCTCGGACAGAAACGTCGGCCGACCAGCAGCGTGATGGGCAGATGATGTAGCAAGCATCGCGGGTCGAAACTTGATTAGGCTAGCACAGGACCGTGGAGAATGGCACATGCAAAGGGAGGCCTATACCCAGCAGTGGGTGAAGTCGGGCTGTGGATGATGATGATAATAATAATAATAGATAAATATCGCTGGACATTTCACACAGCGCTATCTAGGCCCAAATTAAGCAGAGCTTGTACTATGGGAACCAGATAACTGATAGAATACTTATTTTTTTTTGTAAATACATACTTATAATATATAGAATATATAGAAAAACACCCAGACACGGAACAAATATCTGTAGATCATGCAAACATTTGTTCCGCGGCGGGAATCGAACCCGCTACCTCCTGCGTCTCAGCCGGCTATACGCCCACTGCGCCACGGAGGCAGTCAATCATGATGATGTTCTGATAACATTATAAAAATAAAATACTACTCAAAAGAATTTTGTTAGAAAGGCGGTACCTCAGAGGTGGTCCAACATAAATTGTTCAAGATCTGATGATGGGATTCACGACAAAATCACGAAACTTTTTAATTTGCAAAGGTACCTTACACTTTTTTATCGATTTTTGGTTTTCTGAAGCCAGTTAGGAGTCGGTTTTGTTAAAAAGTAACATGCGAGTCTCAGAACACAAATATCCCAACGGAATGTGAGTGCCCCGACATTGCGGCACAGTTATTTGCACCACAAGCTATATTTACCTAGGTATTTTTGACAAAAGAACTTTTACAATTTATTTTTTCCATTGTTACTTATTTGTCTGTTTTATTTCAGTAAGAGATGACACCTGAAGATTCTGGAACCATCTAAGTGCTATGACCACTAAGGAAGAAAACAATGAGAATGTAAAGTCGAGGCGGGTAAAATGGTGTTTATCGATGTGACAGTGACTAAGACTAAGCTATGGTGTGTGGGGATTGTGATGATGATGGTGGTGCTGGAGGTGGAAAGTCTCAATGGACCCAATGTGTGCATGGTGCAGCAGAAGTAAGTGTTTTACTTGCGGATTACGAGAGCGAGTATACTGGTATTCTTCTTTGAATCTTCTTTGTACCTAACAAGAAAAAATATTAATTAAACGACCTTATATTACTGAACCAATGGAATGTTGTTGATAAGGATTAATCTATGCAAAGAAATGTGTTCCTAAAAATTAAAGGTAATAGCAAATTTTTGTAAATTATTTATAATATCTCAATTTTACCTAACTACTTCTTTTGTTAATGATTATTTCTTTAATAATATCATTGCGGGGAATTTTCGGAATGCATCAGTGGAAGGCGGGGAATTTCGAATCGAGCACACTTTTGCGAGGAATCAAAAAATGTGCTTTGGCAGCACTGCTGGCAACAACAGAAAACGTCAGATAAATACTATTGCTATGGTTACACTATTATTTTGTAATTTGGAAATCAAATCATCTATGTATTATAAAAAAAAATCCCAAATCACGGATTTTAATAGATGCTTACGGATTTCAACTTTGCCCAAGTCAATAATAACCTTGGCTTTAATAGAAGAGACAACATTATTTTGACAAACAGAATAATACGCAACGGACATAATTTATGAAAAGGAGTACATAAAACGATCAGAAGTCAAAAGAATAAATATATAAAAACAGAAACAAGTTGGTACTATCACAGGACAGTAATAAGTTGCTCAAAATGGTTTCCATTGACTCCAATGCATAAGTTTATACGTCTCTCTAAAGACTTTACTGCATTTGATACCATGACAGGATTTATCCTCGATAAAATATCAAGCGCTAATGAGCTTTGTAAGGTCTCAACCGTTTCGTAACGAGCTTTGTAAAGTTTGTTCTTGATGTAACCCGGTTCGTAGGAAATAATCAAGTGGTGTACGATCGGGTCATCTTGCCACCCATCTTACCGGAACATGAGTGTCAATCCTCTATCCCCAAAATGTTCGTTCAGCATCTCTCTAACCACACGGCTGTTATGAGCTGGGGCCCCGTCTTGCTGGAAATACAGATCCCCTATCCTGGCTAGTGGCAAATTCTCCATTTCCACAAACACGTCGTTTAAAATTTTGACATATTTCGTAGCATTTAAAGTACCGTTGTAAATTTTTATGAAAAAATATTGCTTTCTAGGATTCCCCACCAACAATTAAACGAAAATTTAATCTGGGATATCCCGTGATCGCAATAATTCCCTTGACACCAGTAATGTTCATTTTTCCGATTGTACATGCCGTTATTCGAGATGCTTGTTTCGTCGGAAAGTAAGATGTTAAACAAATAATTTCGATGCCTATCCATTTCTTCCCTAAGCCAGGGGCAAAAATCCAGGCGCATTTCATTATCACCTGGTTGAAAGTTTTGAACAAATTGTCCATAACGATAGCAATTGTATTTATGTTTGTCAAGAACTGCAATATTTTTTATTATATTGTTACGAGCTGAGGGTTCGGGATAAAATAATGGGAATCGATCTAACCAAAATAACACTTTTATTCAGCACTAAACGATGAATACACAAACTTGGTCACACGTAATCACAACACACTAATTCACACCACTGTTGCACCACTTAAAGTCACCGAAATGTTCGCACGTATAGCAAAATCCAGACTGACTCGCGAGCAACTACTGTTCACGCGAGACCCTTCTCCACGTCAGTCCTCCAGGGCCTCGCTGAGACTCACTAACTGACTGTCCGGCCATCTCTCCGGCCTATTTATATCGCGCACAATTCGATTGTTCGAGAACGATCTCGATCGTTCCAGGAAAGGGGTCGGTGTTTCGACAGAACGACCAATCCCCATTGTGCGCAACCGCAGACAATAACAACAATAACACAGCAAGACAAAAGCGTTCGAGAAGTTTCGATTATTACTCATTGTTTAACAGCCTCGGCGTAACACTGCCCTCTCCTAAAACATGCTCGTCCCGAGCATTCTTAGCCCCATATCGCGGCAGCCGATCAACACGAACAATTTTAGGCGCACCTCGCGCTGAAGATGTAGCAACTAGAGGAGCCACATTGCCGTCTCCAGTACTTCAGGACACCCAGAGTCCCTTTCTCATCAGCGATCCCAATTTCAGCCTCCAAAACACGGCTCTCATGATTTCTATCTATTCCTTCACTTCCTGGAATTCCTTTCCAGATGAACCGAACAATTCCCTCATTAGTCGAGCCCAATTCCAGCCTCCAAAACATGGCTCTCATGATTTCTATCTGTTCTTTCACTTCCTGGAATTCCTTTCCAGATGAACCGAACAATTCCCTCATCAGTCGAGCCCGCTCTTCTTGCCAACGTCGCTGCTCTTCCTGTTGACGACGCTGCTCTTCTTTATCCCGAACCCTCAGCTCGTAACAATATAATTAATTTATATATTGTTTTTATTTTTTTTTTATATTTACCCACACAGATCCTTCTGGTCTGTTGGAAAATAACTAGAATTTTTAGTTTAGTTTTTTGATTATGTACCATTTACCTGATTGGAACTCATAGATATATAGGAGGAGGGCGTTGGTGTCTGTAACACAGTTTTCATACTAATACAGGCATCATCGTTTCAAAGTGTACACATGACTGTATATTTGTTGTTCCTCAATAAATGCTTTTTATTTATTTATTTTATTATATATAATTAATTTATTTGTTATTATTTTTAAGGTAACTTGTACATTACATTCCTATTCATCGTAAATTTTTGTAACATTTAAATCAAACACGATAACTTGAAGATATCGGTCATATTCTTATATTTTTTTAGTTCTCTTAACTCAATCTAAAATCGATTAGATTCATAGTCTACCATTTCAATGTTTCCAGGTACAATATAACAAAACGAGTGAAATATCGCGCGCCGATGTCGGTGCGCACATACGAATGGTGCTTCTCTATGCCCCCAAGGTGCTCCAAGTGGAAAACAGAGATGAGGGAACTCACAAAGCTAGAGGTAATGATTACATGTTCCTATTCTATAATTAAAATTTAGTACTAGTGAAAACTGTCGCATGCAAACATAGACGCACTCATACAAGGATCTCGGATCAATTTGTTCAAAGCTTCGATTGACTTGACCCGAGATTCTTGTACACGCGCATCTACACGAGCGTGCAGCGATTTCCGCTCACTAAACTAAACTTTACATCTGTTCCTATCTAATTTCGACTGCCTCCGTGGCGCAGTGGGCGTATAGCCGGCTGAGACGCAGGAGGTAGCGGATTTGATTCCCACCGCGGAACAAATGTTTGCATGATCTACAGATATTTGTTCCGTGTCTGGGTGTTTTTTTATATTATTATAAGTATGTATTTACAAAAAAAAGTATATAAGTATTCTATCAGTTATCTGGTTCCCATAGTATAAGCTCTGCTTAGTTTGGGGCTAGATAGCGCTGTGTGAAATGTCCAGCGCTATTTATTATTATTATTTATTATTAATTGGTGTAATGATCTTTTATTCAAGGGTTTATCAGGACTTCGGATGCTGATGACTTAGCTATAATCTACACACTCAATTTTTCTGCCCTAAAACTATAATTTCCTTTATATAACAAGTAAAAAATGTGACCCACAGAAATGAAACAAATCATACATCATACAAATATTTAGGCACTGTTTTAAATTATAAATATTTTATTGAATGCTAGATATTTCAATCAGCGCTATCTAGCCTCAAACTAACCAAAACGGAGCAAAGTTATCATAATCAATGTATAACTACGTAGCAAATTATAAAAATTATAAAGAATATGGCATTTGGATAAATAAATAAATAATCAGCGATATCTAGCCCCAAAAAAAGCTTGTACTATGGGAACGCATCGGCCGCCAAGATATTTATTTCTCTTAAGAATTAGTAATTTACTTACAGAGAAAACTTAAAAATAATGTAAAACTAGTGTGCCTTACAGCGTAAATTTATATAATGGTATAGTGTATATAAAAATGTATAGTAAATTACTTATTAACAATCACACACAACAGAACAAAAAAAATAGTTAAAGTGGGTAGGTGCCTAATTTGTGCATCTGAACTCTGAACAGCAGCGAGCGAACGCTGAGCTTACTTTCCGCGATAGTTGTCTAAGGCCTAGGCCATAGTGAGTCAGTAAAATGTTGCACTTGAGTAATAGATGCATCAGCTTAGTTATGGTTAGGAGGAACTTATAAGTTTTTAATTATTGAAAAATCCTTTAAAATGTGACTTTTGAGCAATCGTTTGACTGTGACTAATGAATTCACATCTTTGATGTCTTTTGGTAGTTTATTGTACAGTTGCGCACCTTCATACAGAATGTTCTTTTTTCCATAGTTAGTACTAGGTGCTCTTAAAACAATATTGTTTGCTTGTCTTGTCATTCGTGTGTGAATATGTTTTTTCTTTGTTAATATAGGCTTTAGTTAATATTTTTCTAATTAGTAAACATGTATTGAATTTATATATTTGGTTTAGTAATAACACTGCCTGTTTCTCTGTCTGTTGGTTACGTTTTCACGACTGGACTGATTTCGATGATATACTTGGTATATAGATAGATATATAGCTCGATTACCACTCACTGATTGATTGACTGACTGACTGACTGACTGACTCATTGACATGTTTGTTCTCCCAGATGCCACCTCGTAGGGTGAAAATGTTTGGTGGGATCGTATAGAGGGAGTTCCGATGAGTTGGGAATAAATCCTAAAGTACCCCTTTTGTCCCCCATTCGCTCACATCGACCTCGTATCTCGGAAAGTATAGGTCTTAGAGAGTTGGTGCAAAAACTAATGTTGCAGAGGACATTTTTTTATATCCGGTTCCATGAAAAAAAAATTGTCTTTCATACAAAAAAAAAATTGTCCCATACAAAATATTTCTGTATGAATACCGTAAACCGTATATTTCGTTTGCCGTAATTTTCATACTGTTTTTGTAGGGAGCCCATGGCTTGTGTGTACTATAAAATTACTGTAAATTTGCTTGATTCTATATAATGGTGGTGGAGGGGCATGAGACAACTTTCATAGTTTTTGCAAAGGTCATCATCATCATTTTGGAACATCCAATTTTTTTTTTTTTTTAGTATGCAACGTTCATCATGTTTATTTTGGAACATCCACATTTTTTTAATTATGCCTCATCCACAATGATCACTTTGGAACGTCAATTTTTTTTTTATTATGCAACATCCACTGTGATCATTTTGGTACATCATTTTTTTTAATTATGCCTCATCCACAATGATCACTTTGGAACGTCAATTATTTTTTTTTATTATGCATCATCCACTGTGATATTTTGGTACATCATTTTTTTTAATTATGCCTCATCCACAATGATCACTTTGGAACGTCAATTTTTTTTTTTTTATTATGCAAAATACTTTGTGATCATTTTGGAAAATCAATTTTTTTTAAATTATGCCTCATCCACAATGATCATTTTGGAACGTCAATTTTTTTTTTTTTTTTTTTATTATGCAAAATCAACTGTGATCATTTTGGAACATCAATTTTTTTTAATTATGCCTCATCCACAATGATCACTTTTGGAACGTCATTTTTTTTTTATTATGCAAAATCCTTTGTGATCATTTTGGAAAATCAATTTTTTTTTAATTATGCCTCATCCACAATGATCATTTTGGAACGTCAATTTTTTTTTTATTATGCAAAATCCTTTGTGATCATTTTGGAAAATCAATTTTTTTTTATTATGCCTCATCCACAATGATCACTTTTGGAACGTCAGTTTTTTTTACTATGCAAAATCCTTTGTGATCATTTTGGAACATCATTTTGTTTTAAATTATGCCTCATCCACAATGATCACTTTTGGAACGTCATTTTTTTTATTATGCAAAATCCTTTGTGATCATTTTGGAAAATCATTTTTTTTTAATTATGCCTCATCCACAATGATCATTTTGGAACGTCAATTTCTTTTTTTTATTATGCAACATCCGCAATGATCATTTTGGAACGTCAATTTTTTTTTTAAATTGTGCCTCATCCACAATGATCACTTTTGGAACGTCAATTTTTTTTTTATTATGCATCATCCACTGTGATCATTTTGGAACATCATTTTTTTTTTCAATTATGCCTCATCCACAATGATCACTTTGGAACGTCAATTTTTTTTTTATTATGCATCATCCACTGTGATCATTTTGGAACATCATTTTTTTTCAATTATGCCTCATCCACTATGATCACTTTGGAACGTCAATTTTTTTTTTATATGCAACTTCCACTGTAATATTTTGGTACATCATTTTTTTTAATTATGCCTCATCCACAATGATCACTTTGGAACGTCAATTTTTTTTTTATTATGCAACATCCACTGTGATCATTTTGGTACATCATTTTTTTTAATTATGCCTCATCCACAATGATCACTTTGGAACGTCAATTTTTTTTTTTATTATGCAACATCCACTGTGATCATTTTGGTACATCATTTTTTTTAATTATGCCTCATCCACAATGATCACTTTGGAACGTCAATTATTTTTTTTATTATGCATCATCCACTGTGATATTTTGGTACATCATTTTTTTTAATTATGCCTCATCCACAATGATCACTTTGGAACGTCAATTTTTTTTTTTTATTATGCAAAATACTTTGTGATCATTTTGGAAAATCAATTTTTTTAAATTATGCCTCATCCACAATGATCATTTTGGAACGTCAATTTTTTTTTTTTTTTTATTATGCAAAATCAACTGTGATCATTTTGGAACATCAATTTTTTTTAATTATGCCTCATCCACAATGATCACTTTTGGAACGTCATTTTTTTTTATTATGCAAAATCCTTTGTGATCATTTTGGAAAATCAATTTTTTTTTAATTATGCCTCATCCACAATGATCATTTTGGAACGTCAATTTTTTTTTATTATGCAATATCCTTTGTGATCATTTTGGAAAATCAATTTTTTTTTTATTATGCCTCATCCACAATGATCACTTTTGGAACGTCAGTTTTTTTTTTACTATGCAAAATCCTTTGTGATCATTTTGGAACATCATTTTGTTTTAAATTATGCCTCATCCACAATGATCACTTTTGGAACGTCATTTTTTTTTATTATGCAAAATCCTTTGTGATCATTTTGGAAAATAATTTTTTTTTAATTATGCCTCATCCACAATGATCATTTTGGAACGTCAATTTCTTTTTTTTTATTATGCAACATCCACTGTGATAATTTTGGAACATCAATTTTTTTTAATTATGCCTCATCCGCAATGATCATTTTGGAACATCAATTTTTTTTTATTTATGCCTCATCCACTATGATCATTTTGGAACGTCAATTTTTTTTTATTATGCGACATCCACTATTCGAATATTCTCTTTGATTGCTTGTTACACTTCGTCATCCTCTTTTATTGTTTCTTCCGCCTCCACATCTTCTATTTTTGCATGTTCCACTTCGTTATCCTTTTAAAATGCTTCTTCTACTTCATATCCTCTTTAATTGCTTCAGTTACTTCATTATGCGCTCTACAAAATTGTGGTGTTTCATACAAAACTTCAATCGCTCATATCTTCTAAACGGGAAGAGATAGCCCTAGCAAACTTGTACAAAATATTGGTATAAACTTTTGGTGGAACTGTTTTTTTATTGTCATCCTTGACATCCTTTTTGAATGCTTCTCTCACTTCGTCGTCTTCTTTGAATGTTTTTTCCACTTCGACATCATCTTTGACTGCTTCTTTAACTTCGATATCCTCTTTGATTGCTTCTCCCACTTCGATATCGTCTTTGACTGCTTCTTCCATTTCGATATCGTCTTTGATTGCTTTTTCACTTCGTCATCTTCTTTGAATGCTTCTACCACCTTGGTATCCTCTTTGATTGCTTACTCAACTTCAATTTCCGCTTTGATTGTTTCTGCCACTTCGATATCCTATTTGATTGCTTCTTCCACTTCAACATTCTCTTTGATAGTTTCTTCCACTTCGATATCCAATCATCAAATTTATGATTTTTCTTACAAAACTTTAATCGCTCGTATCTTCTAAACGGGAAGAGATAGCACTAGCAAACTTTGACAAAATATTAGTACAAATTTTTGATCATTATCATTTTACAACATACATTTATATTATGCAACGTCAATCCTGATCATTTTGGAACGTCCAGATTTTTTTATGCAACGTTCATCATGATCTTTTTTGCAACGTTCAATTTTTTTTATACAACTATTATCATGATCATTTTGGAACATCCAATTTTTTTCTCTTTGATTGCTTGTTCCACTTCGATATCCTCTTTGATTGCTTCTTCCACATTGATATCCTATTTGATTGCTTCTTTAACTTTGATATCCTCTACGATTGCTTGTTCCACTTCGATATCCTCTTTTATTCCTTCTTCATCTTCAATATCCATTGGATTGCTTCTTCATCTTTGATATCCTCTTTGATGGCATTTTCACTTCGGTATCCTCTGTAAGGGCTCCTTCCTCTTTGATTTCCGTTTGATTGCTTCTTGCACTGCAATATTTTCTTTGATTGCGTCTTCATATTCGATATCGGTTTTGATTGCATTTTTACTTCGATATCCTGTGATGGCTTCTTCCACTTTGATATCCTCTTTGATTGCTTCTTCCACTTCGATATCCGCTTTGATTGCTTGTTCCATTTTGATATCGTTGTTGACTATTTCTTTCACTTCGATATCGTCTTTGATTGCTTTTTTCACTTCGTCATCCTCTTTGAATACTTCTACCAACTCGGTATCCTCTTTGATTCCTTAGTCAACTTCAATTTTCTCTTTGATTGTTTTTGCTACTTCGATATCCTATTTGATTGCTTCTCCCACTTCAATATCCTCTTTGTTTACTCCTTCCACTTCGATATCATCTTCGATTTCCTTTTGATTGCTTCTTGCACTGCATTATTCTCTTTGATTGCGTCTTCATCTTCGATATCGTCTTTGATAGCATTTTCACTTCGATATCCTCTGTGATGGCTTCTTCCACTTCGATACCCTCTTTGATTGCTTCTTCCACTTCGATATCCTCTTTGATTGTTTCTTCCGCCTCGACATCTTCTATTTTTGCATGTTCCACTTCGTTATCCCTTTAAAATGCTTCTTCTACTTTCATATCCTCTTTAATTGCTTCAGTTACTTCATTATGCTCTCTACAAAATTGTGGTCTTTCATACAAAACTTCAATCGCTCGTATCTTCTAAACGGGAAGAGATAGCCCTAGCAAACTTGTACAAAATATTGGTATAAATTTTTGGTGCAACTGTTTTTTTATTGTCATCCTTGACATCCTTTTTGAATGCTTCTCTCACTTCGTCATCTTCTTTGAATGTTTTTTCCACTTCGACATCATCTTTGACTGCTTCTTTAACTTCGATATCCTCTTTGATTGCTTCTCCCACTTCGATATCGTCTTTGACTGCTTCTTCCATTTCGATATCGTCTTTGATTGCTTTTTCACTTCGTCATCTTCTTTGAATGCTTCTACCACCTTGGTATCCTCTTTGATTGCTTACTCAACTTCAATTTCCGATTTGATTGTTTCTGCCACTTCGATATCCTATTTGATTGCTTCTTCCACTTCAACATTCTCTTTGATAGTTTCTTCCACTTCGATATCCAATCAACAAATTTATGATTTTTCTTACAAAACTTTAATCGCTCGTATCTTCTAAACGGGAAGAGATAGCACTAGCAAACTTTGACAAAATATTAGTACAAATTTTTGATCATTATCATTTTGCAACATACATTTATATTATGCAACGTCAATCATGATCATTTTGGAACGTCCAGATATTTTTTATGCAACGTTCATCATGATCTTTTTTGCAACGTTCAATTTTTTTTTTATACAACCATTATCATTATAATTTTGGAACATCCAATTTTTTTCTCTTTGATTGCTTGTTCCACTTCGATATCCTCTTTGATTGCTTCTTCCACATTGGTATCCTCTTTGATTGCTTCTTTAACTTTGATATCCTCTACGATTGCTTGTTCCGCTTCGATATCCTCTTTTATTCCTTCTTCATCTTCGATATTCATTGGATTGCTTCTTCCACTTCGATATCGTCTTTGATTGCTTTTTTTACTTCGTCATCCTCTTAGAATGCTTCTACCACCTTGGTATCCTCTTTGATTTCTTCCTCAACTTTAATTTCCTCTTTGATTGTTTCTGCTACTTCGATATCCTATTTGATTGCTTCTTTCACTTCAATATCCTCTTTGATTGCTTCTTCCACTTCGATATCATCTTTGATTGCTGCTTCCACTTGGAAATCCTCTTTGATTTGATTGCTTCTTCCATTTCGATATCGTCTTTGACTGCTTCTTACACATGGATATCCTCTTTGATGGCTTTTAACAGCTCGATATCCTCTTTAATTACTTCTTCGACTAAAAGAAAAACACGCGAGCTGCGAGCAGCTCGCGCACAACGCAACCTCTAGTACTTGGTATATAGATAGAATATGACCCGAATAGATTATGACATAAGCTATTTTTTACTCTGCGCAGAAGAATGGTAATGTTTCAATTGACAAACCACGTGTCAAGCCGCGAGCAAAAGCTTGTCACACTAATATTATAAATGCGAAAGTTTGGATGTTTGTTTGTTTGTTACTTAATCGCGTCGTAACGGCTGAACCGATTTCGATGCAATTTGGTGTGTTGGTAGATTATAACCTGGATTCAAACATAGGCTACCTTATGTTGGCAAACACCGCGTGCGAAGCCGCGAGCAAAAGCTTGTTTCTAATAAGTTAAAAAAACTGATGCATATCGGCTTATATGGCCCATCAATTATTTTATAAGGTTCTAATAAATTGTCACATTCTGCAGATAAAGATCCTTGAGATAAACTAGATCGATAGGACAGTCCCTTGTCAATAATTACTGCATTCTTTACTTACGATTAGTGCTTCATAACTCGTGCTGTGGAAGCAATTTAAATCACTCTGCTATTTGAATAATTGCTATAGTATATTGCTTGCTCTATTTTTCAATAACCTCAGCAACCCAATCAACCATCATAACTTGGCATCAAATAATCGTAGGGTCAAATCCAAGTAAGCATAATAAACTTTTTGAACTAAACTGAAATTCGGTGTCTACACATAAAAGCCCCCAAAAATAGCTACAATTTGAAACATTTATGTTCCATAATAATTATGATGTTACGAATATGATAGATTGTATCCTAGGACAATGCAATAAGAAGTTTCGTTTCAAATTTCAGACGGACGAGCGAATAGCAGAAGTGGCTGTCTGCTGCCCAGGGTACAAGATGAAGGATGTCTCCTGCGTCCCTATTTGCCCCAACGGCAAGACAGGACATCGGTGTTCTGACGGTAAGTGAGGTTGAGCAAACTTGAGTGAACAGAAATCAATACTTTAGGGATGGGTGAGTTAAAATGTAGGTTCAGAAAACTATTTAAAACTAAACTTAAATTTGAAAACGCTTAAAGTGTTTTTTTAAGTGTAGATGTGTAGGTACCTCAATAATTTTCCCTATTTTCAACTAAAATTTAAGGTATCGTGGATACTTGAATTTTGTTATGAACAAGTCTATGACTTCTAGGGCCATATTTTAAGATTTTAGACACTATTTTAGATATGAAAAAAATTGAGAATAGGAAGATGCGCCAAGCATTTTTAAAAAGTGGAGTCGCACTAGTACTTTTGTATATTTCTGTGTGATCACTACTGGTCGGCATAGGTAGTGCCATTCACGGGAATTAGTGACCGTTAACTTAACGTGGATATGCCTTCTAAATCCCGGGAAATATATTTTTATTTTATTTAACAGGTTCTTTTAGTATCTCGGAATTCGTATTTTACATAGGTTGTATTGGTCACTAAAGTCATCCCTTTCCCTCACGCTTTTGTAGCTTATCGCGGGTGAGGTGAGGACTCGGTTTATTAGTAGTCTGATATGTCGTCGTGCGTACTCATGGTATCTTAAACAGTTAAACTTCATTTACATCGACATTCAGAAAAATATCCCCGGGATTCGGGGAATAAATCCCGGGGCATATCTATATTAACTTATCATTCAGGTTCATTGACCCAAAATAGCACTACCTATGCCGACCCCTAGTGATCACACTATTACACATAGGGATAGAGAAATCATTTACTTACATATTATGATGAAGAAAACCGATATTATGTCCTCTCTTCTTCCTACAGTTTTTTGTTTATAAATGATGGTAACTTTTTAGACTGTCCTTCAAACAAATGGGGTCCAAACTGTGTGAACGAGTGTGAGCCGTGTAACAGTGGCACCTGCTCTCCTATTTCTGGAGACTGTTCCTGCCAGGATGGATGGCAAGGTGAGAGGTGGGTTGCCACTTTTTTACTTGGCTGTATGAGTTTACTGATTATTTCTCATCAGCTTTTGACAAAGTTCATTACAAACACAAATGCCAGTTAGTTCATGTTAAATATTCGCTCAGAAAGTTGTGGTACCTACGTCTATAGATACACCGCATACACGAAGAAAGCCAAAGAATTCAAGAATATAATTGTAGAATTTTCTTATTATTGCAAAATAGAAAAGAATATGAGTTAGTCCCATAATCCATCAACATCATCATCATGTTTGTAACATCTGTATAATTTTACCAATGTTCCGGCAAATAAATAAATCTTTAATATTAATCTTTAATCCACCGAGAGAATTCCCTTCGAAGGGGATTTTGAAATTTTCAGTCATAGTTTCATGACCCCAATTTTCCTTTTCAGTTGTGAGATCCGCATGCTCCCTGCTACGAGCACCACCACGACAACAGAAGAATTACTAACAAAATCTGCGACTAAACCCACTCCGCCTGGTACCACTATACCTTATACAAGTCCAGCTTTTATAGTCACTACACCTTTACAAACTACATCATCTAGTAATAAAAATTTTATAGAAATTACTACTCGTCCAAATATAATAAAGCCTATAACGGAGATTCGTATCTCAGTCTCAAACAAAACAATTTTGTTGAATTCTCCTACTGCAGCTTCTAACGGAACAGACTCATTGGAGGCTTTATCTTCAGTACCAATGAGGACAACTTTAATAGAAACTACAAGTACTTTAACAACAACTACTGTAAAGCCTACAATAACCGTCAAAACTACAAGTCATATGACCACACCTGTAACAAATGCTTCGACAACAGTGAAAGTTACTACTGAATCGTTAACAACAACTATATCCCCTCCTAGAATAGTTACTACACCAAGTGTTGTTAGCACTACAGTACCTGCTACTACCATATCAGAGACAGTTACTTCAATCACGTTTAATAAAAGTAAGCAAACAGAAATATTTAAAGTGGCCTCAACGCTTGTTACTGCTAAAACAACTGAACAAGCCACAAAATACACCACAAAAGTTGATACAACTATCTTCAAGACTACACCTGGATTGACTACTTCTACCAATTTTCGAAATAGTTCGAGAAGTTCAAATGGAGCAATTGACATGATTAAACAAGTAGAACAAACTACAAGAAAAACTCTGAAAGATTCAAAGTACAACCGAACAGAAGTTCCTATTATACCCAAAATAACTATGCATGAACTACATATTCCAGTAAAAGTTACAATGGAAAAGGTTGAAACGTTCAAAACAACTACGCCACCTAAAACAACGGACGTTACTGTTTTCATTGCTCCTATTTTAACAACAGACGCAACAACCAATAAAGAAACAACAAAAAGGCCACAATCAACAATCAGATACTTTCCAACAACGGTTAAGTTCAAGCCAAAAGAAATATGGATACGACCAGCACAGAAAGGTGAATCATTCATGAAAACAAAGACTGAAGCAAGCTCAGACATACATTCAAAGCCCAGAGTCACCCAGCCCACCAACACTACACCAAAAACTATAATAGTATCGATAATACCAACATCCGTATCATACGCTACTTTCAAAAAGATAGCTTTGACTACAGCATCCTTGCTATCACAAAAGACAAATATGGCTGTGGCATCACCCAATGGAACTACTGAACAAGGAGTTACTAAACCAATGATAAAACTGACCACCACAGAGTCTCCATTGACTACTAAATTGAGTAACGTGACACATCAAAATTTTATAACAAAATTGAACAAAACTAATGTGGTACATTCTCCCAAATCTGAACTACACCACGACAGAACCACTAAACCAGTATCTACTTTCCACACTACCAGAGAATTTCCGAAGAATGTTTCTAAGAATGGAACTAATAGCATGACAACTGTCGATAGAAATCTGAATTCTTCTAACTCTTTAACAACTCCTTTAACTAACGTTTTACGAACACAACAACAAAACATAACACAAGAGACGACATTAAAATCAATTGTTGTTAAGTCAAGACCTATCAAAATAGTAACTGTGAAACCTCGAAATGTTACAATAATAACAGTATCGGGAAAAAACAATAACGAAACCGTTGTGAAAATAACTAAAACAATAGCCACAGATGTAGAAAAGACTAACGCTACTAGAGTTAAGGATATCAAAACTAATCAAGTAACAACTGAGAGTCCTGACGATGAAGAGTTTCATATTTTGACAGAACCGGAGCATATTACGGCTGTGATGGAAGGGAAAGGGAAGGAGATAACCTCTGTTGATCTAATATCTGTGATCAGTATAGCTGGGGGGATCATGATGGCGGTGATCACTGTGGCGGTGATCATAGTGATGGTAGAGAGGTGTAAGAAACCACGGTACGAGGGCGTGAGGAAAATGAGCGATATTCGAATGCAAGTTATGATGGACAATGATGATGTGCCGCCGCCCTATGTGAGGAGTATCTTTCACACACCATTACCAGGTGAGTTTATTTATAATAATATATTTAGTGTATAACTGTGTGCCAAATGGATATTAGGCATGACAGTATTGTTACTTGTAGGTATGGTTACTTAGTAAACCAATAATGGTACTGCTTTAAAATTAATTAAAGAGACTAAAAATACCTACATTAAATATACTTATCAAAGATTAGGAACTTCTGGAGTAATTAACATTATCTGTATGACTAATACTTACCTTAACAATATAAATATTCTTAACCTAAATAAACGCATTTAAGTGCCATAAGTTATAACGACGACCTTTGTAAGCACAGTAGATGAGAAGCTGTTTGTGACACAAAAGTTTAATCGAGTAGGTATCATTCCTATTGCAGTATAAATGCTAATAATCTGCTAATATTTATGTGGTTGAAAGCTTAACCCAGATTCCAAATAATTAGATTGATATTTGTGTATCTACCTTTTTTGAAGATAATATACCGAATTTAGAAAGTAAACGTTACGTCATGAAAATACATTTTATAGTTGTATAATCCATCTAACACATAAATTCTACTGAAACATCATCGGCCCATTAGCTCAGTTGGTTAGAGCGTCGTGCTAATAACGCGAAGGTCGCGGGTTCGATCCCCTCATGGGCCACACTTTTTGCATTTTCAAGAATGTTTTGTTTTGTTGTAGATCCACCTTCTTCCGAAAAATGCCATTATCAGCCAATTTCTACACTGGATCGGAATTTAAAACAGTTTATGAGGCCTGTGGTTGTGCAAACAATTTCTCCTATTATGCTCGAGAACTTTAGAGGTAAATTTTGGATTCCGAAATAAAAATAATAATGATCAAGATATAATATTATATTGTATTAATTTCTCAACTTTCTAAATTTGTTTACAGGAATTTTAGAGTGCCATTACGATCATTTACCTCGAAGAAGTTACAACTTTGATACTAGCCAAAGACATTGCTCAATAGCGCCATCTGTGGATGACGTGGATGAACTATCTCGTCTAAGACCTTGCAGCGCAATGGAATCCACGATAGAAGCTTTGAAATGCGAGGCTAAGCTTGATGTAATTGATTCTACAACATCAGAACCGCTTTATGCTGAAATACCTTGCTGGAGACCACCATCAGAACATGCCATTGAAATTATGAACCTAAATGGAGAGGCAGTGACCGAATTATGACCTGATTTTGTAAACTAAATTACCTATTCGACGGACATCTTGCTGCATGCGTATTTAGTTTTAATGAGTTTTGATAGATGGCGTTTTCCTTAATACGAGTAATGTGTTATACCAAAGATTATTTTGTGTGGGTGAACTGTATTTGAATGTAATGATTTATTATTATTAACATTAATAAAGTAATTTAAGTATTACCTTATTATTATTTGGAGTCAAAATTTTTGATAGTGTTTACCAATCATAAATCTTAGTTAGGTAGGTACGTAAATTTTCATACGATCAGATAGATAAATGTTACTGATTCTCGGAATCAAGGTCATTGTGGATACCTAACAACATTATCTAAGCACTCTTTCCGCTGGAGAATTAATTTTGATAACAACTGTTATTATAAAAAAACTTTTTAATCCACATTCTACATAATTCTTATTTCTACAATAAAATTAATGAATCCCTCTCTACAGGAAAATTATATTTATTCCTAATACATATATGTTACTGTGGATATGCCCTTCCTATTATAAAGAATCAAATGCAATTTGTCAATGAAAACTAACCGGTGTCTAAATCCAGGTCAAAATCTATCTATATACCAAATTTCAGCAAGATTGGTCTAGCCGTTTACTTGTTTAACGTACGCTATGATTGAAATGAAATAAAATGAAATGATATTTATTTGCCAGAAGTATTGTGTATAAGTTGATAAAGTTATATAGGTAGGTTTCACATACTTCACCGATTAACCGATCTGTCATAACCGATGATTATGACAGAGGTTTCGACTTTTTAGTTTTGTTACTTAAGTGAAGCTAGAAAAACTACGAAGCTACCAAGCTATAGTACAATATAGCTACTTATACACAACAAATGACTACAACGCCCGCAAAGTATTTGTCGCTTCATTAAAGACGCTACTGCAAAGAAGAAATACAGCTTCCAGTATATTTCGACGTGTTCTTATGAGCAGTGGTATCTGTGAAACATACGTAAGTTCAATTTACTCACAGAATAAGTTTGTTATTATAATAATAGTCACAGAATAAGTACAAGCTACTTTATGTAAGGTCACAGAGACATAAAAAGTTAGTATAGATTACGTCATATGTTATCGAGGTTTTGTATGTGACACTGGCATCTATGAGATCATTGAAGATCATGTTTTCTGAGAAGCCAGCAGGAAAATATATTAAAAAATAGTGCATAAGTAGCAAAGATCTATAATATCTTTGCATTTGGGATCTATATTTTGACCGCGTAAGTAACCAATTATTTAAGAAGATTCTCAAGAAGATAATATGAAAATAAATAGAAATTCTGTGTTATGTATTTATTATTAAGTATTAATAATTACATATTTTTATTTACATAGGTTTTATATATTTTAAATAACTATAAACTGTAATTTCTGACATTAATAATATAACTAAATATTAATAAGGATATAAGATAATTGTGCGTTACCTACATTCAGGATCACAGCAGAGGCAATAATTCTTTAAGTTTGTCGACTTTCCTATACGAATACGTTTATGTCGCTCTTAAACATATTAGAAAACAGCTGGTTACATCCACATTTAACATGTCAGTCATTCGACTTTACAATTTTGTCCAAGGTAAACCAAATATGCTTGTACTAAATTTGTCAATAACGAAGATTGACTAAATTTCATGGCAATTTAAATAATTTTAACTTATGAAATGTTACAGATAATAAAAATGATAACTATAGGTGCCTCCAAGTTTTTTGTTTATCTTACGCTTGGAAGACTTATTTCTAATATCCTAGCCCTGGTTTTTTATTTTTAACTCATGACGGAGACTTTATGTTCTAAGTTCATCTGATCTTTATTATTTTGATGTTTATTATAGTTTATTATTTAATTTAATTTATTTATTAGGCTCATCAACAAAATGTAAGTGAGTAAGTGTTTATTTACTAGGTATTGACTTTTATATTGTAGAAGTTACCTTTATTTTTTGTGTTTTTAATTTTATTGCTGTGCAATAAAGAGTATTTCTATTCCATTCTATTATTACATGCAATTTCATGTAGATAATTATCTCAGAGTTAGGAAACTTCTCTCACTACATTCTGTGCATCTACAAAATTGATTTTTCCACATCACACAAGCGTTAACCGTAGAATGCTTTCTAGAATTAAGTTCGCCCGATTTATATATTTTGTACAATTATGGATCTTTATTATATTTACCTAACTTTTGAATCCTCGTGTTTTCAGGTAAGATGTGGCTACTCGTGCTATTAGCCGCGGTGGTCGGTGCGAACCCACAGTATACGAAGACTGCTTACTCCGGGGTAAAAGGGGGCTACACGGGTCCAGGACACAGCTACCCGTACAATGGGGGACATAACCAAACGAAGTAAGTCTTTGTTACGATCATTATATCGTTTGTTTGAGTTCGTACTCGAATAAACTATGGTAGCACAACTGCGATGGAGTGCCATGCATGGACTGCCTCCGTGGCGCAGTGGGCGTATAGGGTTCGATTCCCGCCGCGGAACAAATGTTTGCATGATCTATAGATATTTGTTCCGTGTCTGGGTGTTTTTCTATATATTATAAGTATGTATTTACAAAAAAAAAAAAAGTATATAATATTCTATCAGTTATCTGGTTCCCATAGTCCAAGGTCTGCTTAGTTTGGGGCTAGATAGCGCTGTGTGAAATGTCCAGCGATATTTATTTATTTATTTATAGAAGTGCAAGATCTTGGGATTCGAGTGATGGAGCTCAAATGGAGTTGATCAGGGCAGCTAGATGTGGTAATGGCCTTGGAAAATTTGCTACCATAGCTGACCCTGATCATTCGTCAGACTACATAATAAAAGTATTTACGATAGAACATTATACGAAAACAACGAAAATTCTAACTGATATATTCCAAGATCTCTGTCTGTTTCGTTATTGTGTGGTTTACATTTTCAGTTTTTACGGTAACAGCAGCCACCACAACCAGCAAGGCTACGGAGGACCAAGCTACCCTGCTTATGAAGAACCAGGAGTTGGTGTGTGCTTCATTGAAGTACCGTAAGTATATTTTCCTTAAGGTACTAGTGATAGAATAAAGGAGTTTCGTTTGGTTATCTTAAAGTGCGTTTTTAGGTAAGTAAATTATAATGACAACACCAAACACAAATTTTTCTTGCATCAAAAATCAATTTTATAACCTCTTTCGTCTCAGTCGGTTTGTCACAATTTTTCACTCACAACACAACAGCGGTCGCCTAAAGCTAGATGCATGTATAATTTATCTTTAGCACAGACCAGTATAATTTAATATTGATCTATTGAGATACATCCTGGAGCCAGTGTAGGTAACTGCAGGGATTCACAAACAATGGCTCACCTGCTCTCGTGACCCTCGGTGCTCGACCACATGCATATGAGGAAACTTAAACTAGGCAATAGAGAGGGGTGCAAGTGGCATATAGATATAACCATAATAATACGAAAGAAGGAAAGTAGCATAACAGCAAGCAGCCCTCTTTTATCTGTGCTTAACTTATAGACTAAGACCTGCTAATGTTTTTACTATGTTTGAGCAAATGAACGTTCAAGCATCTTATGTTATCTCTATCGTGATAGTCACCAAATGAGAGTTGATCACTAAACGATTTTCCGATTCGTGAGGTCATTTAACAGTTCTTAAAAGTAACTTTGAGGTCTTAGTTAGTTTCTGTTCTAAATCCCCTTTTACTTGATATTTGCTGTAAGGTGGAAAATTAAACAAGTTTCAAAACTCCCCTTGAGGGAAATTCCTAAGGTGGATTATGGGACTATCAGTTGATAAGTGTTCCGAAGCACTGGATGGTTTTCAAGATATGGAAAAGGGGGGCTGATCAGCCATTTAGTTTTTTCCGTTTCCATTTTCAGATCTACCATAGTACCCCAAAAGGGACTAAATCTTGTAAGTTGGCGTAAACAGTTCTGTTGTTAAAATTTCAACAACTGCCACAACCGTTCTCTGTAATGGAGGTTATCTTAGTAGCAAGCATTTAATGGAAACAATTCCAGATCAATAAAAACAAACAAAACAGATAAATACATCGCGTGCACTAAAAGGTTGAACTAGGTGATAGGTGGAGGTCTGCCTTATCCGAATGCAGATAAGAACATTTGTCGTCGCTAAGTTTCTATTTATTGCATTTTAATTATTAGTGTTATTTAAATCCGCGGTCAATTTGTTCTGCATCTACTGACAATTTTTTTTCTGTGGATTAGGCATTTGCCATACGAGCATCTGCTAGGTATCTGCTAAGGAAAAGGGGAGATCTCCCACCGAGCGACCTTTGACTCGGGGTTCTAAGACCAACAGGTCTTGTTGAGCAGTATTACTTATGATTCGTCGCCTAAATTATTTTCCAAGAAAATCTTTTAAATTATTACATTTTAATTGCATACACCTATAGTTAATATTCAAATAGAATAGAAAATAGATTTACTCGTAATTCCAATCTATTTTAGGCTTACAAAACATTTTGTGACACTGCTGAATACTTCATTGTAACTGTTTACTTTCAGTACTGCCAGTTTGGTCAGGGATCCTTCTCAAGTGCCAGCCGGCAACGGGGTAAGTAATAGGGGAAAAGGAATACCATTATTATTAGATCATGCATATATTGGTCTCCCGGGAATCTCTAATCTTGTGTTTTAGCCGAAATAAAGCACTCTTAGGGTGACTTGCGCATCTATGCCTAACGTATTTAGAGGTTAAATATTATTTAGAGCGTTGTCAAATCATAAAAATACGTCAAACTTAAACATGTTTAGTCGCTTAAACATAGAGATCGTTGTGCAAGCTGGACTTAGTGTAGTTTGCAAGTTAGGCAAGTCATGAGGTCGTGACATGACGGCAGTCTGAAAAACTCCACCACTAGTTTACCTGTAGGGTCGAACTACGAGTAACTTACGTGTTTGATTCCCCAGTCTCGTCCTGATCTCAGCCGGATCCGCTCCTGCTGCAAAGGCTACATCCGAAACATCCACAACCACCGTCTCTGCGATCCCGTGTGCTCTGAGGATTGCATCAACGCCCTCTGTAGCGCTCCCGAAACATGCACATGTTACCCTGACCACGTGAAGAACGCTGTTGGTATCTGCGTCGCAACGTGCCCTATCGGCTGTCAGAATGGACGCTGTGCTGGCGGGGAGTGTATATGCAAGGATGGGTATAGACTGGATATGGACAGCAAGTACTGTATGCCTATTTGTCAGGACAACTGTGGTGGAACAGGTGTGTTATATAATGATGAAATAATATAATTCATATTTGACTTACCCTATGTGGAGATTCCATTAGTTTCAACAAAGTGAAGCCAGATTCAACATTTTTTTTTTATGCAACGAACTTATTCTATATTGTACACAAGAAAATATATTTAAAAAGTATATAAAAAGAGGGCATGTACAAAAGCGAGCTTAACTCTAAGAAGAAAACTTAACCAAATGAAGTCACATGGAGTTTTATTGAAATGTTATTCCGCCACTCATGCTCATAAGCCCTTTAAAAATATTGCTTTCCCAATCACTAGAGATAACTAAGAATCTTTTTCCAGGTGTAGGCGTCTGCTCAGCCCCAAACACTTGTACCTGTAAGACTGGCTACGAGTCCTCGTCCACTGGCTCCTGTCGGCCGACTTGTTCTGTTGACTGCAGGAATGGAGACTGCGTAGCGCCTAATGAATGCCGCTGCAAACAAGGCTACGTAAAGGACCAGTCTGGAGTCTGTAAACCTCACTGTGCCCAGTAAGTGTAAAAGCAGAGCAAGGTATTAAAACCTTCGGTATAAACATAGTTCGTTAGTTTTGCACTATAGACGTACACACTACCAACTAATTTTATTTGAATATTTTTACTTTTCAGAGACTGTGGAGTAAACGGCCGCTGCATATCTCCAAATGTTTGCAACAACCCCACCACTACCACCACTCCTTCACAATATCACCCCTACCAACCATACAACCCTTCAAATCCCCAACCAAATCCTCTAAGCTCGAACTCCCAGTATCCGAACAATCAATATCCAGCAAATTATTCTAACAACCCTTACAACCCTGATAGTCAACGACCCTATTATTCAAATTATCCTAATCAACTTAACAACCCAAACGGTCAGTCTTACTACCCAGACCAAATCAGTCCTCACTATCCAACGAGTAATTCCCAACCAACCAACTTAACCTCTGACTCTCAAATCAAACCAAACCAACCTGATTCTGGCTACCCATATAACCCTATCAATCATACATTGAACTACCCAAATGGCCCCAATAATTATCCTGCCAACCAAACAAACCCATACAGACCTTACCAACCATACAATCCAACAAATCTGAATCAACCAACTAATTACTACCCATACAACCCAAGTGGACAACCGGGACAGCACCCCAGTGGTCAACCTGGTCAATATCCTAGTAACCCAAATGGTCAACCAGGTCAACAACCAAGTGGGCAACCTGGACAGTATCCAAGTAGTCAACCTGGTCAATATCCTAGCAACCCAAATAGCCAACCCGGACAGTACCCAAGTAGCCAACCTGGTCAATATCCTAGCAACCCAAATAGCCACCCCGGACAGTACCCAAGTAGTCAACCGGGACAATACCCAAATGGTCAACCAGAGCAGCATCCTAACCCGAATCAACCTTACAACCCCTCGAATCAGTATCCTTACTACCCTTATCCTTACGACCAGACTGGCAACGAGGACCTCGTGCCCCGTTGTTCCCAGCCTTGCATCAATGGCGTCTGTGTGGAAGGGAACCGCTGCTCTTGCAATCCTGGCTACGAGTTGGACAATTCTGATCCAAGTGGAACCAGGTATGGTCATCATTAGGGTTCAAAATGGCCTGCAACTGTTTAGCTATTGCTTACACGTGTGCTTAAATGCAATGTGCTACATCGTCGCATACTATTTTAACAGATAACTAACCTGACCGCATCCATCCATTATGAACCTGATCGCTCCCACTTACCTACTTAACATAAAATCTTATAGTAGGGTTGGATTTAATGATCCCATTTGCTCATTTTGGTCAGATTCCTATAAAACATATGCCTACAAGAAAAAAAAGTATTATATATTTAATTCTTTAATACAAACAGTATAATGTCATGTCTGATTCCTGGCTTGATCGTGGAGAAATAGGCGAGACAATTTCCAAAATAATCCATTTAATGCATATTGAATTTGATATAAACGTGTACACGTACAACGTGTTTGATTATAACATTTCTTTAGTCAATTAATTAGTAAAATAACATAATGCCGAACATTTTATACAGCAGTACTATCAAGCCCCAAATTAAACAATGCTTGTAGATACTATGGTAATTAAATAGCTGTTGAAATATTTATATATATAATTATTTTTTGTAAACATGCTTCTAATAGAGAAACACCCAGACACGGAACAAATATCTGTAGTCGTTAGTTCCGCGGTGGGAATCGGACCCGCAACCGCAACCATAAGTGTTTCAGTCCACGAAAGTTAACAATGAAATCATAAAGATATTTTAATTATTTCAGGTGTCGTCCCCACTGTGCTGGTGGCTGTCAGAACGGCGTTTGCTCTGCTCCCAACTTCTGTATCTGCAACATGGGTTACCGGAAAGAACATGGGGTGAAAGGCGGAATCTCTCGATGTGTCAAGCGCATGAAGAGATCCATAAAACAGTAATTGATGCGAGAAAACATTCAATGGATAATGTCGAAATATTTTGTTAAATTTTTCGTATTTTAATACAATATTATGTTTGTTTATAATTACCTAAATAAATACTTAATATATGTGTATAATATAAGTATAGGTGATAAATGTCTTTTTTGGTAAGAGACCTGACGGTATGGCTCTTACACCTTGGGAGAAGGGTAGGCCTTTGGTGTGAGACGCCACGTGCGTCGATACCCTTGCGCCATCTCATCTGTATGGTACAGCAGTTGAGGCCGGTGCGGTGGCAAACTCAGCCGAAGATCTCAAGCGGCGCATATATGGAAGTCTCGACAGAGCTTACGTATTTGAGCCATTTGGGGTCGAGACCCTTGGTCCATAGGTACCGGGGCCCACTGCTTCTTCAAAATTATTTCTGGGTATCTGGTCGAAGCGACGTGTGATCCGAGAGCTGGCGCTGATCTGGGTCAATGCATAAGCATAGCAATTCAGCGGGGCAATGCAGGCTCTTGGAGTACCTCCGCCTGGTAGTAATCTAGAGCAGTTGAGCTATTTATAGATCGATTGCAACAGTCTTTAGATGATTCAACTGTTATTTTACTACTGTACTTTATCTATACATATATATATAATATATATATTTTATCTATACTAATATCATAAAGAGGGAACATTTGATTTGTTTGCATTGAATAGGCTCCGAAACTACTGGATCGATTTAAAAAAACATTTCACCGTTGCGTTGGGAAACTATACTATCTCCGGGTGACATAGGCTACTTGTTACCCAACTGCGCAGAAGGAGGGTAAGGTTTTTATTGAAAAACTACGTGTGCGAGGCTGCGGATTGGTCAGCTAGTTGTAAATAATTGTATATTCTTTCTGTTATTAAAGGCCCTTTTTTTTGCTAATATTAAAACTACACTATTATGTAAGTTTTCTCCTTTCTTCAGTCTTTCTCCTTATTCTCATTTCATATGGTCAAACTACGATGGAAGCTGGAAAAAAAATAAGCTTCTAAGTTAGCGCAATCAAAAAATACGGCCACATAATGACGCATAATTTGACACTCGCAAATAAATCAAAACCGTAGTAATAATCAAAACAGTACTTCCCGTTACGAGTACTATACAGTATTTGGCACGAAGCTAAGTATTTACCTAAGCTAGGTATCTTAGAGCTACAGGTAAATACTGAATCCAACTCAAACACAATCATTCAAATAGGTTAATAAAGTAAACAAAGAAGTAATGAGGGAACATATATTATTAAATTACAATTACGGGCACATGAGGCTTTACATCTATACAATATGTAACAAAAACCCTGTCGGATTTTTAAGGGTGTGATATAGTATCGATATTTGGTCACAATCATGTAATTCTATTACAGAAAAAACAAAAAAAAATACCCGACTAAATTTTATTATTTGGCGCTCAAAAATTAAAACTTACATCTGGCAACACCGGAGACGGTGACCGCCCTTTAGACGACGAAGACACGTGCCTGTGCACGTGTCTTTTGTTTTTTTTGTTGACGATTGTAGTCAAGAAACAATAAGTTTATTGCAGCTCTGAAAATAACTTGGGTTTAGCTCTGAAAAGAACTTGGAGTTAGCTCTAACAAGAGCTTAGGTAGGTATTGCTAGTTATGTAGAAGCACGTCAACTTGATCAAGACTTCGGCGGTCGTGTTCCACGTGTCGACCTCCAACTTCAATGCACCTTCGACACCGTTTTATAAGGTTGGCACGCATTTTTCGCAGCACACTTGTATCAGATTTTATTGACTCAAAAGCCGCGACGATTCGAGTTCGCATTTCCGCTTCCGAGTCACACAGCTTATTAAACACAACTTGTTTGACGTGCCCCCACAAATAAAAGTCTAATGGCGTGGGGTCGGGAGATCGCGGAGGCCATGGAATAGGTCCTCCCCTGCCTATCCATTGCTGTGGAAACTGTTCATTTAAGTAATCGCGAACTGCACGCAAAAAATGAAGCGGGGCGCCATCGTGCTGGAACCACATTGAACGATGGAAAGCCACGTTTAAATCGTTCAACTCTTCACTAAGCTCTTTGCGCAAAAACGCCAAGTAGTTCGTACCGCTCATAAAATGATTTAAAAATTACGGACCAATGATTCGATCTCCGAGTATACCGGCCCACACGTTAATAAGCCAACGATGTTGGAAATGGCTTGGTTTAATAGCAAACGGATTTTCCATTGCCCAAACGTGTTCATTGTGCGAGTTAAAAACACCGTTTCTCTTTGTGACGTACAGGCGCTTGGCCTGGATCACACTGGGTCGATCACTTTTGATATGTAAATAGCAATCGCCGTGTAGTCTTATGTATGATAAAAAGTATCCTCCAGGTAACAATAGAATGCGTACATACCTAGAAGACCAACAGAAGATCACCTTCCCCAACGCGTTTGCTTGCTGTCTGTTGCTGGGCGATGCTGGCGGCACTTATCACATGCACACCGGCCGGTGGAACTTGATTGTTTGTTAATAGATTTGCACAAAGATAGTCTGGATAAATCCACACACGATACACGAATTTGGAATGCTTTTGATCGATTTTGGATGAGTTGTTTCGGTATTGATGTTGCGTTGTCACTCGTTCGAGGTGAGGCAGCCGAATGTCTTCATCAGACCGTTGTGGGTCTGCTCAATTTTATGAGGGTGACTGTTGTAAATCTACCGCACGCATAGGACAAAAAAACTGTTGCCCATGTTACAGGAAAACAACCTCAATACCAAAACATAAGACACACGTTTACTGACGATAACTATGTGAACGAAACACTCTTCTCTTGCAAACATAGTGTTACGAGCTGAGGGTTCGGGATAAAATAATGGGAATCGATCCAACCAAAATAACACTTTTATTCAGCACTAAACGATGAATACACGAACTTGGTCACACGTAATCACAACACACTAATTCACACCACTGTTGCACCACTTAAAGTCACCGAAATGATCGCACGTATAGCTTAATCCAGACTGACTCGGGAGCAACTACTGTTCACGCGAGACCCTTCCCACGTCAGTCCTCCAGGGCCTCGCTGAGACTAACTCACTCAGACTGACTGAGACTGACTGTCCGGCCATCTCTCCGGCCTATTTATATCGCACACATTTCGATTGTTCGAGAACGATGTCGATCCTTCCAGGAAAGGTCGGTCCCTCGACACAATGGCCACTCCCCATACTGCGAAACCACAAACAATAGAAACAATAACACAGCAAGACAAAAGCGTTCGAGATGGTTCGATTATTACTCATTGTTTAACAGCCTCGGCATAACACTGCCCCCTCCTAAAACATGCTCGTCCCGAGCATTCTTAGCCCCATATCGCGGCAGCCGATCAACACGAACAATTTTAGGCGCACCTCGCGCTGAAGATGTAGCAACTAGAGGAGCCACATTGCCGTCTCCAGTACTTCAGGACACCCAGAGTCCCTTTCTCATCAGCGATCCCAATTCCAGCCTACAAAACACGGCTCTCATGATTTCTATCTGTTCTTTCACTTCCTGGAATTCCTTTCCAGATGAACCGAACCATTCCCTCATCAGTCGAGCACGCTCTTATGGCCAACGTCGCTGATCTTCCTGTTGACGACGCTGCTCTTATTTATCCTGACGTCGCTGTTCCTCTTGCAACCGAGTCTGCTCCACCTGTTCATGTCTCTGTTCCTTCTGCAACTGAGCCTGCTCTTCCTGCTGACGACGCTTCGCTTCTTAATGCTGACGGCGTTGTTCCTCCTGCAACCAAGCCTGCTCTTCCTGTTGACGACGCTTTTCTTCTTAATGCTGACGGCGTTGTTCCTCCTGCAACCAAGCCTGCTCTTCCTGTGGACGCCGCTTCTCTTCCTAATGCTGACGGCGTTGTTCCTCTTGCAACTGAGCCTGCTCTTCCTGTTGACGACGCTGCTCTTCTTTATCCTGACGGCGCTGTTCTTCTTGACGACAAAGCATTGCCATAATAGCGGCAAGATCGCCTGTCACAGGAGCTTGCCCCACGGATGATGATGATGATGATGCTCCAAATGATTCGGTGGCGGCTAATTCCATCTCCATCGGCTGACGACTGCCGAGCTTCTTGAACCGGAGACTCCCCAAACCGCCTTTCATCCATTTCCTGTTGTCGTTGACCTCTCGTCCTTACACCGTCCAAGTTATCCTTTGGTAGAACCGGCATTATTTTATCCCACTTCTGACACCAAATTGTTACGAGCTGAGGGTTCGGGATAAAATAATGGGAATCGATCCAACCAAAATAACACTTTTATTCAGCACTAAACGATGAATACACGAACTTGGTCACACGTAATCACAACACACTAATTCACACCACTGTTGCACCACTTAAAGTCACCGAAATGATCGCACGTATAGCTTAATCCAGACTGACTCGGGAGCAACTACTGTTCACGCGAGACCCTTCCCACGTCAGTCCTCCAGGGCCTCGCTGAGACTAACTCACTCAGACTGACTGAGACTGACTGAGACTGACTGTCCGGCCATCTCTCCGGCCTATTTATATCGCACACATTTCGATTGTTCGAGAACGATGTCGATCCTTCCAGGAAAGGTCGGTCCCTCGACACAATGGCCACTCCCCATACTGCGAAACCACAAACAATAGAAACAATAACACAGCAAGACAAAAGCGTTCGAGATGGTTCGATTATTACTCATTGTTTAACAGCCTCGGCGTAACAATAGTAAGTCGGCGGCGGCAATCATAATTACAAGAGTTATAAATTTTTATAGATAGGTAGTTTTAATTTCGTAGTTTAGTTCAAAAAGAAAGAACCGGTACAATAATCCTCAATGCATACCGAACGCAAAGACAATGCACATTGCACGTGTCATAAAGCTAGTTATCAACTACTTACTTTTGTTCATTCTCTAACTGTTTACTACAGTTACTATAACTGTTTACTTCATTCTCGCTCGGTCCACAGCTGAATATCGAGAGTTGACAACTCGGTAAAATTTGCCTATTTGGGGGGTAAAATTCAGATAATTCTTGAAATTAAAAATGAAATAACTTTCAAGTTATTTGATACATATGTTTTTATACATCTGCCCGACTTTAATTTTTATGACGGAATACGCTCTTCATGGATCCGACGGGGTTTTTGTTACATACTCGTATTGTATAACTCAAGTTTGGACGCAGGGCAGTGCATTGTAGGGCACGCTTCTAAGGGAGCGTTCATTAATGACGTTCACGTGAGGTGTTCAGGGGGAGAGGGGCAAGCTGTATCTCGCCCAATCTCACGTGAGAGGGGGGGGGGGGGGAGGTATTGTGTTTTTTTAAATAAGTCCAACGCATTTACCGTATGAATACAAATTTTGAAAAATCTCACGTGAGGTCGGACTAAATCTCGCGACGTCTCACCAGGAGGGGAAATAGGTCAAATAATCGACAAAAATGCCTTAGGTAATTAATGGACGCCCTCTAAGGTGCATTACATACGAGTCAATACATGTTGTAAACGATGGACTTTATCTACCACATTGTAAACTTGATATTTATAAAAAGAATGTATATGTAATGGCTCTAAAAATATTTAATAATTTACCAAAGAACATTCAAGAGCTGCCACTTTTTAAATTTAGACACAAATTAAAATTATGGCTTTTAGATAAGACCTTTTATACATTAGAGAAATACTTTAATAAATAATGACATGATTAATTTGACAGAGAATAATTATAATTGAATACTACATGTTTGACATAAATAGTGTAATGTTACTAACAATACAATATGTAACAAAAACCCCGTCGGATCCATGAAGAGCGTATTCCGTCATAAAAATTAAAGTCGGGCAGATGTATAAAAACATATGTATCAAATAACTTGAAAGTTATTTCATTTTTAATTTCAAGAATTATCTGAATTTTACCTCCCAAATAGGCAAATTTTACCGAGTTGTCAACTCTCGATATTCAGCTGTGGACCGAGCGAGAATGAAGTAAACAGTTATAGTAACTGTAGTAAACGGTTAGAGAATGAACAAAAGTAAGTAGTTGATAACTAGCTTTATGACACGTGCAATGTGCATTGTCTTTGCGTTCGGTATGCATTGAGGATTATTGTACCGTTTCTTTCTTTTTGAACTAAACTACGAAATTAAAACTACCTATCTATAAAAATTTATAACTCTTGTAATTATGATTGCCGCCGCCGACTTACTATGTTTGCAAGAGAAGAGAAACGGTGTTTTAACTCGCACAATGAACACGTTTGGGCAATGGAAAATCCGTTTGCTATTAAACCAAGCCATTTCCAACATCGTTGGCGTATTAACGTGTGGGCCGGTATACTCGGAGATCGAATCATTGGTCCGTATTTTTTAAATCGTTTTATGAGCGGTACGAACTACTTGGCGTTTTTGCGCGAAGAGCTTAGTGAAGAGTTGGACGATTTAAACGTGGCTTTCCATCGTTTAATGTGGTTCCAGCACGATGGCGCCCCGCTTCATTTTTTGCGTGCAGTTCGCGATTACTTAAATGAACAGTTTCCACAGCAATGGATAGGCAGGGGGGGACCTATTCCATGGCCTCCACGATCTCCCGACCTCACGCCATTAGACTTTTATTTGTGGGGGCACGTCAAACAAGTTGTGTTTAATAAGCTGTGTGACTCGGAAGCGGAAATGCGAACTCGAATCGTCGCGGCTTTTGAGTCAATAAAATCTGATACAAGTGTGCTGCGAAAAGTGCGTGCCAACGTTATAAAACGGTGTCGAAGGTGCATTGAAGTTGGAGGTCGACACGTGGAACACGACCGCCGAAGTCTTGATCAAGTTGACGTGCTTCTACATAACTAGCAATACCTACCTAAGCTCTTGTTAGAGCTAACTCCAAGTTCTTTTCAGAGCTAAACCCAAGTTATTTTCAGAGCTGCAATAAACTTATTGTTTCTTGACTACAATCGTCAACAAAAAAAACAAAAGACACGTGCACAGGCACGTGTCTTCGTCGTCTAAAGGGCGGTCACCGTCTCCGGCGCGCCGCGTAGGCCGCCGGTGTTGCCAGATGTAAGTTTTAATTTTTGAGCGCCAAATAATGAAATTTAGTCGGGTATTTTGTTTTTTCTGTAGTAGAATTACATGATTGTGACCAAATATCGATACTATATCACACCCTTAAAAATCCGACAGAGTTTTTGTTACATATTGTATACATATTTATAAGAATATAAATATGAAAGCTTTACAAGCTTATTGCACGCCCCTGAGTGGGGTAGAGTATAGTGAAACTATTTTATATTCAATTTTACATCTTTCTGTTTAACCTATATTCTGGCAATAAATGATTTTGATTTGATTTGATTTGATGGTCACCACTGAGGTGGGCCATATCCTCGTTCCATCTCCACGTTGTACAAAAAAAAATAAAAAAACCCGACGAATTGAAAACCTCCTTTTTTAAAGTCGGTTACAAATACGTCTGAGTCTCGAGTGCTAGTATATGACTGAGAAGCACGGGTTGTATTACACATCCTGACATAATGATCGTGAATCAGCTGATAGCCCAATCTTAACAGCTTTGAGACGTGCTCTCTGGAAACTCTTAGCTTATAATATATAATGCATTGGTGTTATAATTACTGCTCTATTACAAGCAGTAAGTTAAAGGACTCAACATGACTCTGTGTCAATTACTCATATTTTTCATAACTTTTAAGCAAGTGATTTCTCAAGTTTGTAATGAAACAAAAAGGTAAATAAATTAAGCTTTTTTTATACGATATGGAGACGAAACAGGTCCACCTGATGTTAAATGGTAACCATCTCGTATAACAGAGAAGTGCCTCGTGGGTCACGCACCTTAGAATCGTGCCCTACGATGCACTGCCCTAGGTCCATCAACTTGAGGCATACAAGTGTAAAGCCGCATGTGCCTATAATTTCACCGGAAACCACACAGCTCAATAAGCATGAGCGTCTTCAAAATTTTTGCATAAGGTTTATTTTCGGACTCCGGAAATACGACCACATCTCCGAATTTCGTAATAAACTCAAATGGCTCCCCATTCGACTTCGCCGGAATACTAACATCCTATCCTTCTAATTTACAACATCGTTATCTGAAGGAGCGCTGCGAGTCCCTTCATTGCACAAATTCCCGGACACTCCGATCCTCTGAAAACCTCGTTCTCAAAACCCCGATACATAGAACCAGTTTCTCTGCAAACTCCTTTTCCGTTCAAGCTGTCCGATTATAGAATGCCTTGCTGGTCTCCATTAGATAATCCCCCTCACCTTCCGTATATAAAGCTAGACTAAAAATTTGTATCTTCATGAAGAGTCGTGTGATCTATAATATTATTAATATATATGTATGTAAGTACATATTTATTTATTTTGTTTATGATATTTATTTATTTACAATTATTTATGTACCTAATATGTATATAAAAAAGTTAAGTAATTTTTCTTTTTCTATTACTAAGTTTATTCTTTTTACACCTCGGCCAATCTTCCATTATGCAATGATCCTCTCCATTTAAAGGTTGTCTGGAAGAGATCGCTTTATTAAGCGATAATACCGCCCATTATGCTTACATTTATTTGTTTTATTTTTATTTTTATATCTATTGTGTCTAGCTTGTAATAAAGAATTTTCATTCATTCATTAATTCATACCCTTCAACCCAAACAGCAATGCTCACAAATGATATTTTGTATAGCATGCTGTGTCAAGTGAAGAAATATACGTTTTGTACTAAAGTTAGGCTAGTGGTTCGCCCCGAACTAAGCTTTCGCTAGAGAGCCTCCTTGTAAAATAGGTCGTCCAGGGAAGTACCTACCTATCACTAACACACCATATCACCACATCATCACGACACCAACGTCCTTTTATTCCATAAATTCCCCTCCATCCGTTGTCCGACAGAAATCGCTACACGCCATAAAACCGTCCATTATACGTATCTTGGTTATTAGTTTTTAATTATCTAATTTTTGTTTTATATTCTATAAATGTTATTTAGTATTGCGAGGAAATTAAAAAAGTCTTTATAACAGTTTATTGGTAAAAAGAAAATTTACGTTCCCGGTATCCATTGTTTTTGTTTATCTCTACTAAATTATGGCCTCTTTTATTTAATAGAAATAGGAATTTGTCATAAAGGCTGTATAATCTTATAATTCCCATAATTATCACAATCTCTCATTTTTAAATCGAAATAAGAGTTCATCATGGAAGTTGTATTTAATTTCAGCATTTATGAATGCAATGAGCCTCAGTCTATTTTCAAAATTATTTACGCCCCTAGGAGCGTAAAACGCATTTACGCATCAGGTATTGAGCTAACAATGACCAACTTTCAAAGCATGAGTGATATACATAAATAAATTAACATTTTTTTCAAACCACCTGCTCTACAATGTCAAATTATATGTCATGTAAACCTCACCGAAAGCGGGTGATTAAATCCCTACAGCTGAGCTAGGAGTAAAGATGTACTGAATTATATTATGCCCTCGTGGGCATAATTTGATTTGAATTTGGAACCTCATCTGTATTAAAATTTGAACCAAAGACACCGAACAATAAGAATTAACCTCTGCACAGAATGCGCTAACCTAGATTTGGTTTTAATTGTCTCACAGAAAGAGTGAAAAGTAGAGTATTCTGCTCGTGGATAAAGCTGTCATCTAGTGCGTACTATATCCCTCTCTGCACTCAGTATTCTAGTAACCGTTACGTTCGGTCAATATAGCGCCCGTGACGCAAGACACTGCTTTATCCCCTCGTTTAATAATCTACTATTGTTGTGCAGTGTCAGCCGCATGGTCCCTGAAACATATACGTACACGTACTACGAGGCCTATGAGGACAATGACTGTCTGTTCTGTACATGCATCAAATCCAAGCAAGCCGTCAATATTGGAACGAGACTCGTAGAGGTACATAAATACAGTTTTAGTTCATAAAGTGCAAAATAAGGTTAGTTTCATAAAACTAGACCTTATTTTATCGACAAAACAAAAACTAATTTATTTTCTAAACTCTTTATAGTTTTTATGAGAAGGTGATATTATTTTGAGTAAATTATATTTTGTTGTTATTGTTTGTTTGTTTCACCCAATATCATATTTGCACTTTATGAAGACTCACACTGTATAGCTGTATAAATCTAGCCATTCCAAAAGAACCTTTTTTTTGAAACTTTTGAAATTCTGTTATTCTTGATTAAACTTCGTAGCATGTATTTCTGAAATATAAATTAAAAGATGTTTAATTTTGGATTATGTACTTAAACAGCTTAGTTGTATATAATAACTACTTCATCATCATCATCATCTCCGCCCACATCCACCCACTGCTGGGTATAGGCTTCCTTGGTATCACCCCACTCTCTCCGGTCCAGTACCAGGCACATCCATTGCCTTCCCGCAACCGCGCAATGTCATCCGACCATCTGGCTAGTTGTCTGCCAATTGGTTTACGCCCTTCTCGCGGCGACCAATAATTACTTATCAATAAAAATGGTTTTCAGAGACTTGTGAATGAAACAGTAAGCGTATGCTGCGATGGTTATATTAACGACGACAGCTACAACGGTGATAGGTAAGTAAGTATTCTATTAATATTTCTTCCTTACTTCCAAGCTTCATTGGTGTCGTCGATCATGAGTGAATTTATGCATCGCAATTAGAAAAATACACACCTAAGTAATCATAAATATGGATCATCGATGGCTTATCTTCATCTTGTCATGTCTTAGACAATAATAAGTTTTCTTGCTTCAGCTTACAGTGTGTCCCACTCTGCCAGCCACCGTGCGACAATGGCTACTGCAGAAGACCCAACGAATGCGCCTGCGAACCGGGATACGCTATAGACCCCAACGATATCCTAAACAGATGTATCCCTCTGTGTCTCGATGGTTGCAGTGTCCCTGACTGCCTGCCCACGTGCAGTCAATACGATAATTATGGTACCAGTGCATCAGATATGTGCTTTGACACTTGCTTTAATGGAACATGTGTTGCACCAGGTATTTGCCACTGCAACCGTGGTTTCATCCGTGTATCGGAAACCTGCGAGCCGGTTTGCTCCTCGTGCGAACACGGCACTTGTGTGGCTCCTGAACTGTGCCACTGCGATCCTGGCTGGCACGAGGAATGCGGGTCTTGTCAACCAATCTGTTCCGGATGCGAGCACGGTAAATGCAAAGCTCCAGGTCTATGCGAATGTGAAGCTGGATACAAAGCTGATAACGGAAAATGTGAACCAAATTGTTCGAATTGCACTAACGGCAACTGCATTGCCCCAAATTTGTGTGTCTGCGATCCTGGATGGTATATGAATGAGGCTGGTACATTGTGTTTGGCCCACTGTAACGTGGCATGCGGGAACGGATCGTGCGTTGCGCCTAATCACTGCGAATGTTATTCTGGTTACCGACTCAAAGCACGGCAAGAGGAACAAAATAGGTGGTACATTGAAGCGCCACTATGCATCCCTGAATGCAGCGACTGTGCTTGGCTTTGCGTCGCCCCTGATGTCTGCGAGTGCGATGAGCACTATGAAACTATTTACACAACGGAGGATGGTAAAGAATGTGACTGCATTGATTGTTCTAATTCTAACACAACATGTAATAAGATGACGTGTAGGATAAATTTAAATAAAACTAAATTAACCATGAACGCTAACGTGGAAAGGATAAATGAGTCTGAAATAATTACTGCATCAAGCAAGAATTTAGATTTTTTTCCTGTTGGTTTTGCAAATATAACACCTGTTAACGCTATAAATAAATCAACGAATGATACGACTGGGTTGAATACTTTAAAAACTGCAAAGTTCACGTAAGTATAGTTCGGTATCTATCTATTTAGCCTGTTGGCATCCAGTGCTGAGTACGAATCTCATATCTGTTTTAGTATAATTAATATATATTAATATAAACAGCATCAGGTGGCAAAAAATACGCAGCCGTTACAGTTCTTGGGACAAAATTTAAGACGTGGTCGACTTGCCAAGCAGGAAAGATAGTCAATGCGTGCAGAGATATCTAACTTATTGGTCTCTTTCTACTCGATGTTTTCGTTCAAGTGGGCAGCTGTAAATGCGCACATACTTTTGGTATATGACTTTTTGAAACATTGTAACCATACTTGGTTTTATCAATTCATTCCAAATTCTATAATTTGCAGCTAAACTGGAGCTATACGTTAACAAATTTATCTATTTCAGATATCATTGGATCTATACCTCAATAATAATAGTTGAATTGCTGGTGATCCTGTTCTTGTTAGCTCTGCTGAGGAAAAAACTTAAGACAGTGACGTTTGTACCAAAAGGTACCGTTGATTTACTATTCTGAGCAGCTCGAAGAGATGGTAGTTTCAAAGAGGGCAATAACTAAGCCACCAGCTTGTTATGTGGCAAACAGCTTTCGATCTCACCAAAAAGTATTCTACAGAGTGCTTTGAATTCTACCCTTCTCTTTTCAAATATTAAATTAAACCAAGAATAACAATTAAAGATAGAGCCACACTTATATTATTAACTAGCTTCCGCCCGCGGCTTCACACGCGTGTTTTGTCAATTAAAAGTGTATATGTGTCAATCCAGGTCATAATCTATCGACATACCAAATTTCATTAAAATCCATTCAGTAGTGTGTGTGAAAGAGTAACAACATCCACACATACATCCATACAAACTTTCGTATTTATAATATTAATGGGATTTGAAAGTAACGCTGTCTCTTTATCCCTCTGTCTGTCTGTTTGTTGTTGTATGTTTTCAGGACTAAATGACTGAACAAATTTTGTACATAGATTTGGATTGAGACATAGGCTACTTTGCGTGCGAAGTCCCGAATAAAATTAATCATTTAATTGAAATTATATAGAATACTACGTATTGAACAATACATTTTGTTTTTACATTCGTAAGATAAATAAAACATGATCTTATTTCAGATAAACAGAACTCCGAAGATACAGTTTACTATACCAGCTCAGTCACGTGTTCCAAACTAAAGAAAACAACGGAACTGGACAGTTGAAAAAACTCTTCCGAAATAATGATTAAATCATCAAATCACATTAATAAAAATTTTAGTAGGTACCTGAAAGGTATGAAAAATTTAAAAAATAAGGTTATTATTTTACTAATTTACTACTTAATCCTAACAGTATTTTACTAATTTACTACTTAATCCTACTTAAACCTAAACAGGGTGATCCTCTATCGCCTAAGCTTTTCACAAGTACGCTTGAGGAAATTTTTAAAAAGTTGGCAATTTCCTGGAACATGAGAGGGATCAGCATCGGTGACAAAAGACTCACAAACTTACGTTTTGCTGACGACATCGTTCTCTTCGCTCCATCCGCACAAGAACTTCAACAAATGCTCCAAGACCTGAGCACAGCAAGTCTTGAGGTGGGACTGGCCATGAATAGATCAAAAACTCAAGTCATGACCAACAGTATAAAACGTAGGGTCGAAGTCGATGGGCAGGTCATACAATATGTCGATGAGTATATTTACCTGGGCCAGCTAGTCTCCTTCCAAAACCGCCAAGACACAGAAATCAATCGCCGCATTGAAAACGCTTGGAGGAGCTACTGGTCCATGAAGCAGCTTATGAAGGGTTCCCTTCCACTGACACTGAAGCGAAAACTCATCGACATGTGTATCCTGCCCATATTGACCTACGGAGCTCAGACTTGGTCCTTGACAGAAGCACAAAAGTCCCAACTCAAGATTTGCCAGAGAGCGATGGAGAGAAGCATCCTTGGAGTGAAGCGAATCGATCGAGTCAGAAATACCGACCTACGAGCCAAAACCGGCATAGCCGATGTAGGCATTAAGACCGCCCGCTTAAAATGGGATTGGGCAGGCCATGTGGTTCGAAGCACAAAAGTCCCAACTCAAGATTTGCCAGAGAGCGATGGAGAGAAGCATCCTTGGAGTGAAGCGAATCGATCGAGTCAGAAATACCGACCTACGAGCCAAAACCGGCATAGCCGATGTAGGCATTAAGACCGCCCGCTTAAAATGGGATTGGGCAGGCCATGTGGTTCGAAGCACAAAAGTCCCAACTCAAGATTTGCCAGAGAGCGATGGAGAGAAGCATCCTTGGAGTGAAGCGAATCGATCGAGTCAGAAATACCGACCTACGAGCCAAAACCGGCATAGCCGATGTAGGCATTAAGACCGCCCGCTTAAAATGGGATTGGGCAGGCCATGTGGTTCGAATGCATCCAGAACGATGGGCGAATCTAGCCACCCAGTGGATACCGAACGGACGACGCAGCCGTGGTAGGCCCAGAAAAAGATGGAGAGACGACCTGGATGCATTCAAACCAGATTGGTCAGATTTGGCTGTGGACCGTGATGGATGGAGGGAAGATGGGGAGACCTTTGCCCAGCAGTGGGACAATATAGGTTAGTAAAAAAAAAAAAAAAAAACTACTTAATATTGCAGTCGATAATAAAATTGTAAACACAGTTGCTGCCCTTGAACCGTGCCAGGGGATAGATCCTCTTCCAGCTCCTGGCACAAATATTGCACCATTACTTTGCTATCTTTGATAAGTTGTAGAAACTCGCTTTCGGGGAGGCTCAGAGCATCAGCGAGTTCACGCACATCGTTTCGTTGCTTCTTTCTTTTAATCTTTTCATCATGGAACGTCGCCCAATAGGGATGATAATTATTCATTTTAATATGTAATACTATTATTTATCATTTATACAAAAACTGTGGACAAGCGCGCGATGGCAAGAAACAGAGAAACTTTTGTCTAGGTCTCGCAAGGCCTAGACAAAATCGGAAGAAAGTTGTCATCCAGATGTCAAAGATCGAGAAAATATGCACTACCGTGCTCGGCCTGTTGAGGAAGTGTCGACAACGTTTCTTCCCGTTCACTCTCGCAATCGCCGTGCTCGAGACGGTCGACAAGTGTTTTCATTCTTCCGAAAAATGACATTTGACTCATGACAAAATCCTTGTCTACATCTACTGTGCTATGCCCGCTGCACACACACAAAAATGACACTACGGAAGACCAGCGCTATAGTAGTATACATATAATAAATATGCTACTATGCTGTGTGGTGCCCGTTTTTTTTTACAAAATTGCTATATAATTTGAGTATAAATTATATAGCAAATTTGTTTAAGCTGTAATGTACACTTGTGATGCAAAATAAACGTTTACTATGTCCTTAAAACATTTGTTTTTTTTTAATTGTTTTATTCTTGTTTATTTGATCGAGCGGAGCGAGATCTCCAAATCAACTTGGACAAATTGGCGTTGTATGTATGTAAGTATGTATGCATGAATGTTTGTTTGTCCGAGGATAACTTACGAAGCGTTGATCCCATCATCGTGAAATTTGATACATAGGTAGGTAGTGATGGCACAATTTTGGTGTGACTAAATGAGCTAAAAATGTTGGAGGGTTCTTGAGATATTGGGGTTCAAGAGGGGTAAAAAAATGAAAATGAGACTATTAGGTCAAGTGGGACGTCAAATGAAAGGTCTTCTTAGTACATTTCAAGCCTGTTTTTATTTTTAGTTTAATCTTTGTAGTTTTTGAATTATTAGTTATAACAAATACAAAACTTTGACAAAATTCACAGAGTACACCAGTGACCCCACAATGCTGAAATTTGGTATTCGTGTAGCTTGACACAAATATAAGCAAAAGTCTAAAATCTAAAATAACTGCATTTTGTATCGCAAAAAAAAAACACTATATAGATAGTCGAAGATTACGAATAATATATTTTTGTTTTTATGGGAGACTCGCGAGATCTCAGTTCGGGGCGAACCACTAGTTATAATTGATCTTGTTTTTATTTTATTTTCTGTGTGTGTTTTAGTTTTAGATATGGGCTGTATTAAGTTGCCTAAAATAAAATATTTTTATTTATTTATTATTGTATTAAGTTCCTCGTGGTCCCGGTCGTACTGTTGCTGCCTCTCGCCACACTGTTCCTGTTGCCCAACTCGACGTCATTGTTTCCATCATATAAGTTGTTCTGTTCAGGTGGTACCACTGGAAACAACAAAAACATCATAAATAGAGGATGATGCCCTATACATCCCCTCCTAATAATTTCTGAAGGAAATTTTACTGAATTTTATAAAATTTTAAAACTCGAAATCTAAATTTATTGATTCAATAAAATCACAAGGATCACTTTGAACTGTCAATTTTACTGCCTGCTCCTTCGAGACCAAGTCAGGAAAGATAGGCAAGAAACAAGGCTCTTCAAAGTTGTTATTTTTAATGATCCTATACATAACAATAAAGAAAATAAGTTACGTGTAACATTTTTGACCGAGTTGGAGCAAGTGTAATCCCAAGCTTCTCTAATCATCTAAATATCCGGCTTTATTTTACAGATATTTTTAAATACATTTTTAAATTTGTTATTTGTCAATTTTTGTATATCACTTGGGAGTTTGTTATAAAAGTGAACACCTTGCCTTTTAAACGATTTACTAAATTTATGGAGTCTACAAGTGGCAACATCGAGTTTATCCAGATTTCTAGTATTAAAATTATATTTTTTTCTTAAACTATTTTTCTTAAACAAATTAACATTTTAGCGAACATTCATCAGATTTTCATAGATGTAATGACAAAGGAATGTCGTAAGATACGTAAGATATTCCAGATGGAAAGAAATTAGTGAAGTTTTTACGGAGTGCGGTGTACTACAGATTATTATTAGGTCCTTACATAATATATGAAATTGGCGTATGGAACACAAAACAAGCAAAACAATTTTTTTTAAATGAAATTATTTTAACTAATCAATCAAAGTATAAACCATTGTTATCTATGCACTTTTGCCATTTTATCGGTAGTTCATTGATTCCTTTGCTGAAAAAATTGTGGAAGCGAGAGTGAATAAAATCTTTGAAGGCGGTTTTGACAGCCTCATCGGAATTGAATTTTTTTCCTTACAAGAAGTTGCCCAAATTTTGGAAAAAGTGGTAATCTGCTGGAGCAAGGTCCGGGGAGCACGGTGGGTGTCGGAGACATTCCAATCGCAGCTCTTCTAATCTAGCGACCGTCTGTTGTGCAGTGTGTGGTCTAGCGTTGTCCTGAAGCAGCAGTGGGCTAGAGTAATTGTCCAGACTCGGTTGTTTAACGGCTAGCTTTTCCATCATGGTTTGCAATTGTTGACAATACAGATCTGCCGTGATCGTCTGGCCAGATCTTAGGAAGCTGTAGTAGATGACACCAGCACTGGTCCACCAGACACTTACCTGTACCTTTTTCTGAGTCAACTTTCGCTTGGGGCAGGATTTGGCCGGTTCTCCTGGGTTCAACCATTGTGATGAGCGTTTTCGATTACCGTACAGGATCCATTTCAAAATCCCCTCGTTATTGTGACGGTTGAGTAATGTAACCCAGGACTCGACTCGTGTTTGTTGGTTTGCTGTACTCAATTCATGCGGTATCTATTTTTCGAGCTTTTTCGCTTTTCCAATTTATTTCAAGTGAGTTAAAATTGTTTTTATCACTCACACCGAAGCTTGCCGCTAACTCTGACGTGGTTTGCGATGGATCCACTTCCACGATCACTTTTAATTCTTCATTATCAACTCCGGCCGTCCACGGGATTTGTTCTGTAGGTCAAAATTTCCAGAACGAAAACATTGGAACCAAAAATGTACCGTGTTTTCTTTTACGGTAGCTTCCCCATACACATCATTAATCCTTCGAGCTGTTTCTGCAGCGCTAGTACCACGGTGGAACTCGTATTCCTAAATAACCCGATATTTTAAGTTTTCCATATTGTGATTAGAACGATGTAAAAGAAAAATCAAATGTCCCGAAAACAAATGAATCGCTAAATTGAAAACACAAATACACAAGCCTAAATTTGAAATAAATTTCAATTTGGAATTCTTAACAAAACTCCAGATATTTGAGATCAAAGCGGCCAGCTTGACAAAACGCCAATTTCATATGTAAGGACCTAATAATAACCTGCCAAAACATTTTTTTTTAAACTTGTGGCGTGGCGTAATGATTATCTAACGTTAACTCGTCGTTACGCGCCGCGATACTATCGCCGTATGGAGACACTCTCATCGACTTAATATGAAATTAAGTGGCACGACGATAACATCGTCACGATTCACTCGCTCGTGTAGATGGCGCCTTAGGCTTGTTATTGACAAACCACGAGTGTGAAGTAGTAGAAGTTAGTACTAAATAAATGGAATCCGATCAAATTATGTTCTATTTGACTTACCATATGATCTGGTTTTGAATTTGCCGTATACAACCATCCCAATCCATGCTAAGAGGGCACCTACTACCATCCCGCCTAATAAGGCCCCTATGATAGTGCCTGCACTCATGACACTTTTTGATTCAGCACTGAAAAAAAAATTAGTATGTTTAATTGTCAACTTTTTAGACTTATAATACACTTTTTTATTTAAGTTTATCATGATGAAAACTAGCTAGGAATGTCTTACTGCTGGACAAATACATCAATCTCTCTATTCAATTAGTTGTTGACGAACAGGGCCTGTCTTCGTGAGCCTAGTGCAACTGTCTCTGTCACGCCATGCGAAAATGCGCGTAGTGTGAGAGTGTAAACCAAATTAATAAAATTGTGTACAATAATGATTTATAGCAAAACTATCATAGCACATCATCATCGTATCAGCCATAGGAAAACCTCTGCTGTCATAGGCCTCCCCCAAAGATTTCCAGAACAGCATCAGGTCGATTTTTCATCGTAGCACTTGCGTCATATAAATAGAATAGAATAGAATAGCATACTCTTTATTGCACACCAACAAAATTAACAATACAATAAAAATACACAAAAATTAAGTACAATGAGCGGTCTTATCGCTAAAAGCGATCTCTTCCAGACAAACTTTGGATGGACAGGACAAAACAAAATCAAAAAGACTATAAACTGACTTTTGAATCTCCATTGATTGATTGATTGGAAATACTTTATTGCACTTATAAAAATACTACAAACCCGAAAACATACCACAAAGCCTAAAGAGCATACTCTTCCAAATAACTTTCGTGTATTGTGGATAAAGATCTGTCTACTATCAGTGATTACCAGTGCGGATTCACCCTGGGAAAATCTACTAAAGACGCCATTCAGACTGTGTGAATAGTCATTAAGAAACATCGCCATAACAAGGAAGCCCTACACTTCATTTTTATTGACTTGGAGAAGACTTTTGACAGAATTCCGTGCAGAATTCTGTAGCAAGCAATGAGAGCGCAAAATATACCTGAACACTACATACCCATGATTGAAGACACATATTGCAATATTTACACACAAGTCCGAAATCCGGCTGGCCTGATCAAACGCTTTGGACTGAAGGTGGGGGTCCATCAGGGATCACCTCTGAGCCCACTTTTGTTTAACCTGGTGATGGATTATCTAACAAAGGAATATTCAAGCAACTGTTCCTTGAACTATGTTACATGCCGATGACATAGCACTTATCGCCAAAGACGCTAACACTCTACAAATGATGTTATCCGAGTGGACATTGGCACTGAAAAGGTTTGGGCTAAAAGTCAGTCGATCAAACATGGAGTTTAACTTTAGTGGTGGGCTCGGGGTTTCTACAGTTCACTAGCCAGATGGAACCTCAGTGCCAAAAGGAACACAATTTAAATATCTCAGCTTCATGATCAGCTAAGATACCAGCTTAGAAGCTGATGCCACACACAGAGTAAACGTGTCCTGGCAAAAGTGGAGAAGTCTGACCGGAGTTTTTTTTTGATCAACGTATGCTTATTAAAACCAAAGGTAAAGTTTACAAGCCCACAATCCGACCGGCAATGCTGTACGGGGCAGAATGCTGGGCAGTTAAACAAACCCACGAACAAAACTTACATACTGTAAAGATGAAGATGCTGAGATGGGTTGAGGTATGACCAGACTGGACAAAATACAGAATGATTACGTCCGAAGAAGCTTCAAAGTCCCCCCTATTCTTGTAAAACTCAGCGAAAGCCGTCTCCAGTCGTATGGACATGAGATTTGCAGAGAAAGTGATCACACTGTGAAGAGGGCATTAGACCTGCCAGAGAGGAAACGGGGTAGAGGCCGACCCTTGCTACATGGTGGAGTAGTACTGCCAACCTTTTAAAAAAGCCCATTTAGACCACGCAACAACCCAGGACAGAATGTCTTGGCACACAAGAATTAGGAGAGCCGACCCAGCCTAACGCGGGAACAAGAAAAGAATATTGTGGAGAATCTTCAGATTCAAGAAATTTTCAGTTCGCATAGTATCTGCTTAGCATGTATCCTCAACTTTAACACATGTATTTTTATTGAAAACTAAATGATGCAAAATTATTGATAAAAATATAGGATAATATGAAGCTATCTGAGCTATCTATAGTCCCTTTAATCAGTGTTTATAAATGCACGATTATCTGAACCTAGCCTATTATTTTCCTTGGTAGCAGAGTATTTGTATTAAGGCATAGAAAATCTTACGTATTGGTGGCGTAGGGAGCTGTTTGATGATATGCTCGCTCAGTTGGTTGAATACTTGAAGAAGTTTCGGCTTCAGGAGTCGTTACTGGTGGAGGACTTGAAGAAATTTTGGCTTCTGGAGTCGTTACGGGTGAAGAACTTAAAGAAGTTTCGGCTTCAGGAGTCGTTACGGGTGGAGAACTTGAAGAAGTTTTGGCTTCAGGAGTCGTTGCGGGTGGCGAACTTGAAGAAGTTTCGGCTTCAGGAGTCGTTACGGGTGGAGGACTTGAAGAAGTTTCGGCTTCTGGAGTCGTTGTAGGTGAAGAACTTGAGGAAGTTTTGGCTTTTGGAGTATTTACGGGTGGCGAACTTGAAGTAGTTTCGGCTTCAGGAGTCATTGCGGGTGGCGAACTTGAATAAGTTTCGGCATCAGGAGTCGTTACAAGTGGAGGAATTGAAGAAGTGTCGGCTTCAGGAGTCGTTACGGGTGGAGGATTTGAAGAAATTTTGGCTTCAAGAGTCGTTACGGGTGGCAAACTTGAAGAAATTTCGGCTTCAGGAGTCGTTACGTGTGGAGAACTTGAGTAAGTTTCGGCTTCAGGAATCGTTACGGGTGGAGGACTTGAAGAAGTTTCGGCTTCAGGAGTCGTTACTGGTGGAGGACTTGAAGAAATTTTGGCTTCTGGAGTCGTTACGGGTGGAGAACTTGAAGAAGTTTTGACTTCAGGGGTCGTTACGGGTAGGGAACTTGAAGAAGTTTCGGCTTCAGGAATCGTTACGGGTGGAGGACTTGAAGAAGTTTCGGCTTCAGGAGTCGTTACTGGTGGAGGACTTGAAGAAATTTTGGCTTCTGGAATCGTTACGGGTGGAGAACTTGAAGAAGTTTCGGCTTCAGGAGTCATTGCGGGTGGCGAACTTGAAGAAGTTTCGGCTTCAGGAGTCGTTACGTGTGGAGAACTTGAATAAGTTTCGGCTTCAGGAATCGTTACGGGTGGAGGACTTGAAGAAGTTTCGGCTTCAGGAGTCGTGACTGGTGGAGGACTTGAAGAAATTTTGGCTTCTGGAGTCGTTACGGGTGGAGAACTTGGAGAAGTTTCAGCTTCAGGAGTCATTGCGGGTGGCGAACTTGAAGAAGTTTCGGCTTCAGGAGTCGTTACGTGTGGAGAACTTGAAGAAGTTTCGGCTTCAGGAATCGTTACGTGTGGAGGACTTGAAGAAGTTTCGGCTTCAGGAGTCGTTACTGGTGGAGGACTTGAAGAAATTTTGGCTTCTGGAGTCGTTACGGGTGGAGAACTTGAAGAAGTTTCGGCTTCAGGAATCGTTGCGGGTGGAGAACTTGAAGAAGTTTCGGCTTCAGGAGTCGATGGTGGTGTAGTGACTTTGCTGTAAACAAATCATAACATTGGTAAAAAAAAGCTATTTCTGGCACTTTAGAGGGTCTAACACGAATATTTATGTAAGACGACCTCCGTCCGTAGCGCAGTGGGCAAATAGCCGGCTGAGACGCAGGCAGGAGGTTGCAATGATTTCGCGATCGGGATCGCGATAATATCGATGAAGAACGATGATCTCCATTCGCACCGCGGAACAAAATGTTTGCATGATCTACAGATAATTGATTCTGTCTTTCTAGGTGTTTCTCTATATAAATTATAAGTACATTATTTTATTTACAAATAAAAGCATATAAGCATTCGATCAGTTATTTGGTTCCCATTGTACAAGCTCTGCTATGTTCGGCGCTAGATAGCGTTGTGTAAAATGTCCAGCCGTATTTATTTATTTATCAGCGAGATGATAGTAAGGGCGCTATCACACTGGCGATTAGCGAGCGTGTTTCCAGCGAGCTGATCAGCATAGCGTATGCGTAACGAGCTCGCTGCACGCTGCATTTTTCTTATAACACACACGACTCACTGAAGTATGGCGGGGCCAGGGGCTCGCCATCGAATATTTGTACAGATGAATGTTTTTTTCGAATATTTGTAATTGTGCTATTCGAATATTACAATAATTTTAAGTATTAGAGTCAGCCGCGTAACCGTAGTCTACAATTGTGAAAATGAGTATATTTGTTTGATAAACCTTACAATCAGTGTAAAAACCACTGAAGCTTATATTCGCTTATAAGCTTTATATTTCGTAAATAGAATCTTGTACCAAAAATGTTATAAAATAATCTTAATGTTTTTTTTCCAAGGCCTATTTAATAATATCTCACACGATGGGTGGAAAAACTTCCATCACACTAATATTATAAATGCGAAAGTTTGGATGTTTGTTTATTTATTTGTTTGTTGGTTTGTATCTCAATCCCGTCGTAACGGCGGAACCGATTTTGATGAAATTTAGTATGTATGTAGATTATAACCTGGATTAACACGTAGGCTACTTTTAATCCAACAAATCAGGTCGCATGAGATAAAAATGGGGTGTCAAGTGAAGTTGCAACAGCGAGTTTAGCTTTATTTCTAGATTACCTACACATGTAGTAGTGTAACGCGTACGAAGTTCCGGGCAACAGCTAGTGTCATAATAATTTATTAGGAGTCAGCAACAAAATAAAATAAATATTGCTGGGCATTTCACACAGCATCATCTAGCCCCAAAATAAGCAAAGCTTGTACTATGGGAACCAGATAACTGATACTTTTTTTGTAAATATGTATCTGTATATAGAAATATATACGTATAATAATGCGTATATTATAATATATATACAAACAACCAGACCCAGGACAAATATCTGTAGAGAATACAAACATTTGTTCTCTGGTATCTCTGGTATCTGGTTCCCATAGTACAAGCTCTGCTTAGTTTGGGGCTAGATAGCGCTGTGTGTAATGTCCAGCAATATTTATTTTATTATTTATTATTATTTGTTCCGCGGCGGAAATCGAACCCGCAACCTACCAAATATTTATTACAAAGTAGTATTACTGGTAAAAATATAGGATCATATGAAGCTATCTGAGGTATAGTGGACTCTTTAATAATGATTTAATTAAGTACTTACTTGGCAAATTCGCAAAAGCTTTCTCCACTTTTGAACTTCATAATACTGAAAAAAAAATTTATCAGTTGAAATCGCTAGAAACTTTACAGAAGTTGCAAAAAAAGCTGCTACTGATCAGAGTTTATTGTTTTTGACGCGAAACATATGTATATATTAGCGCGCCTTGGGGTTAAGACCGACTCGTATGCCATCACGTTCTGACGGCATGTGTCCAATAAGATAAGAGGTAAGATTTAAGTAAGATAAGAGGTAATACATAAATAACATTAGGGGTAAGATGACTTTAATTATAAATTCTTTTAAAAACCATCAATTTAGATGTTTTACTCTTGCCAGTCGTCCCGTGACCGTGGCGGCTAGATTTATTTATAACTTATACAATATATTATATGTCTAAAGCTTGTAAACTTACCCACCACCTCCTATAATGTCCAAATCTTTAACAGTTAGTTTCTGAAATAAATAAAATTATACATACAACATGTATACAAATAACGCGTTTTTTTATTGTTAGTATTTTGACCATAGAATGGGTTAACTATCTATACGTAAACCAACTAACAGTTGAAAATTTATTGATTGAAAATTCTTCATTGGACAAAAATAATACATCTGTACACAGGCGAACTTAATGCTAGCAAGCATTCTCTTCCAGTTAACCTTTGCTACGAACTACTACAATAGTTTGCTAAAGTTACGACGATATTCAAGAACTATTCCTCCACCCTCCCGTTAAATAAAGGGAAACACCAGCCGTTGTTTAAATGATTTTTATTAAAAACTAGACCTTTGCCCAGCAGCGGGAAAGTATAGGTTAAAAAAAAAGTAGAAACGAGACTTTTCCCTTGAGTAAAATTACTCGGTAGACGTTCATCTGGCAATAACTACCCACTCGCGGAAACTTTTATTCGAATTTCATTTCATTTGGTTTATACTTCAGTTCATTCCGTGATCGGCGCATGCGACTGTCGGAACATACACTAAATACGAGTATTCACAAACTATCGGAGAAATCTCTTGTTTTTCAGGCTTGTTTCAAAAGTTTTTGGGTGTGAATTGAGAAAATAGGGCATCGCAAAATATAAAAAAAATATCTATCTATCTATCCTACATATATCTACATATAATACTATCTATATATACTATCTACATATATATTACATATATGTGGTTCGAATGCATCCAGAACGATGGGCGAATCTAGTCACCCAGTGGATACCAAACGGACGACGCCACCGTGGTAAGCCCAGAAAAAGACGGAGAGACGACCTGGATGCATTCAAACCAGATTGGTCAGATTTGGCTGTGGACCGTGATAGATGGAGGGGAGAAGGGGAGACCTTTGCCCAGCAGTGGGACAATACAGCTTGGTAAATCAAAACTATCTATCCAGCCTCCAGCACCCACTGTTGGGTATAGGCCTCTCTCTATGTCGCCAGTCCAATCGGTCTTGAGCAAATCTTATCCATTGCTGTCCAACTTCCGTTACAAGATCGTCAAACCACCATTGGGCCAGTCCCTGCGGTCGACGCCCATCTCTTGGCCACCACTCTGTGACTGCCTTGGTCCACCTGTTGTCATTCCACCTAGCCAAGTGTCCTGCCCATCTCCACTTAAGCCTCGCGAGTCGTAGATCTACATCGTCGACTTTAGTTCGACATCGAATCTCGTCGTTTGGTATACGGTCGATGAGGTGGATTCCTAGCATGGCCCGTTCCATTAAAAAAATATAATTTCTGCAAACTTACCGAAGATGTCGGCGAGCTTGTTGGTGGATAGCTGAAAAAAATTTATTAATAAATAACTTGACAAGAGCGACTTACGTAACGATTCCTTAATGTATTTAGTTGCTAAACTATTTAAATTTTACGTATTTGTATGATTTGACAACTCCTTAAATCATATTTGTAATAACAACGGAATATTTACCATGATTTGTGCGTTTTTGAGTATCCCGATATTTCGACGCAGTTGCATGCGCATATTATACAAATAGTGTGCAACCATGATAGTTTAAAAGTATATCCTTAAATCATATTTAGCCACTAAATACGTTTAAAAAGAAAGAAAGAAAATTTTACTAGGAAAACTTTCATGATTAATTTCAATCATTATTATATATACGGGATTTAACACCGATAAAACGGTACGTGATAAATCCCGTATTTATAATAAAAAAAGAAAATATTTCATGCAAGTTTGTTTAGCCATCATTGCGCAAGTCGCCCTAAGATTTGAAATTTTGTATGCAATGTAGATATAAATAATTTATAATTATACCATTTAATTCCAGGGAATAAAATATACAAGAACAAAAAGGTACTTGCTTTACACTGCTTTAATTAAACTAAAAAAGATTTAATCACAAAACTCGATTCTGTTTCAATTGAGAATTAAAAGACTAAATAAGACCAATAGATGATTACTAGAATAATTCAAACTATTACACAAATAGGTACGTACCCCAAACTTTTACAAAGGTCTACAATGTCGATACCCACCTTCCTGAAAAATTAAAACCTTTAAATTACATAAATATATTAAAAAGTTTAAAAAATAAGCAAATCCGTTGTTTTCATAAATAATATTTTTTACAAAAAAATCTAACAACCGACTTCAAAGTTACCTGGAATATTCACACTGAAAAATACAGTCGAATTAAGAACCTCCTCCTTTTTGGAAGTCGGTTAACCAAACTCTCAGCAAACTACCCTTGAAGTACATCCTTTTCAATAAAAAATGAATCATCGTAATCGGCTGGCATGATATTGAGTTATTCGTCCATTTGTCGCGCACATACTTAATGCAAATTTAAGACTTATATGGTTTTCTCATGGATGCCATTGTCAGAACTGAACCAAATTGAAATGGGACCACACGGGAAGCACCAGCTTTCAAATAAAAAAGAATCATCAAAATCGGTTCACCCAGTCGAAAGTTCTGAGGTAACAAACATAAAAAAAATACAGTAGAACTGAACCTTTTTTGAAGTCGGTTGAAAAACACAAATTATACAAATACAAATTTTGCAAAAATTATACAACATGTAAAAATATATAGATCTTACTGTTAGGAAAGATAATAAGAACACTACTGTTTTCCAATGTTGAATAGGTTTAAAGAAACATTATTCATTTGCTTTGGTAAATTATGCTCGCTTGGGCTTCTTACATACGCCAACAAAGACCGGCGGACGGCGGCTTGTCGGCGGCTTTATTTTAAGACATTCTAAGACAACCGTGGTGGAGTTGGTGCGATCAGGACTATATTTGGGACTATATAAATAGATTTGTATGATGAAAAGCTAGATATCTCATCATCATCATCATATCAGCCAAAGAATGACCGCTGCTAAACATAGGCCTCCCCCATAGATTTCCAGAGCGGCTGATCTTGTGCGACCAACGGCTCCCAGCAACCTTTATCAGGTCATCTTTTTTATCAGATCTTCTTGTCCGCCACCTAATTATGTAAAATCAGCAATACGCAGCAATCGCTCGCAAAACGTCTTTACTTTATAAAATAGTTCTACCTGTTGCCGTCCCTTTGTAGGAAAAATTTGTTCACATTTTTAGGCTTGCGCATTTAAATCGTTGACGAGCATACTCGTCAACGACTACATTAGCCACTTCTTGTATTTCTCGTTCATCGTCATCATCCACAGCCTGACTTCACCCATTGTTGGGTAAAGGCCTCTCCAAGTGTGTGCCATCCACCACGATCCTGCGCTAGTCTCACCCACTGACGGCCCCGCGACCTTTACGATGTCGTCCACCCATCTCGCTTCCGGACGTCCTACCCTTCTATGCCCGCTGCTCGGTAACCATTCAGTCGCTGACCTGTTCCATCACTACGTTTAGCCAAGTGTCCAACCCAGGACCATTTGGTATTTCTCGTTATGTGAGTGAATTTATATTCTCTTGGAAAAAATTAAAGTCTTAAACCGTAAAAGCAAAGTCAGTAAATAAAAGCTGTATATATATTACCCATCGTCATCTACGAGTATATTGACAGTTGTTATATATTTTTTTCCAGTTCCGGCCACATTTTGGTATAATGTGATCTGAAATAATATTAATATTTAATGCACTTTTTAAAATCACGCTAATATTATAAATGCGAAAGTTTAGATGTTTGCTTGTTTGTTACTCAATTGGTTCAGCCGTATGACGTCATAACGGCTGAACAGATTACGATTAAATTTAGCATGTCGAATTTTCACATAAGTTATAGTATTATATCAGTTATTTGGGTCCCATAGTACAAGCTTTGCTTAGTTTTGGGCTTGATAGTGCTGTGTGAAATGCCCAGGTTTATTTATTTATTTAAGGTTACATATAAGAACAGTCAAATCATCATCGTCATCATCAGTGATAGGACGTCCACTGCTGAACGTGCACGCAGTAACCTTTAAGGTATGATTCCGATCTCGGCAGCAAGCAGCAGTGCTGCCGCAGCACTACTGGTCCCCATACATTCTCTATAGATTTATATGAGATTACATTCCGAGCGTGGCAGCAATGCTGCCGCTGCACTGTTGCGCGGCAGACCAGTAGTGACGCGTCCGACGCCACAGCGATGACACCTACGTGAATGTTGACAAACAAATTTGCAACAAACGATTAATCGCAACTCTGCCGCCTTGCTCGGAATCAGCGCGGCAGAAAGCACTGCTGCGCAGCACGACAGTGGCAGCGCTGCTGCTTGCTGCCGAGATCGGAATCGTACCTTTATCAGGTCGCCAGTTATTCGAGCTATATGCCCGTCCATTGCCACTTCAGCTTGCTAATCCTCTAGCTAGGCTATGTCAGGGAATTTCTTCATTATCCACAAAGGAACGGAGAAGGTGTATACGTTTAGGGTGAAAGGTAATTTTTTCGTGCAAAACAAGAATGTTCGCATTAATCTCCAGAACAGTTTGACCGATTTAGATATGGTTTTCTCTAAAAGGTTTATGATTCATCAGCGATGGTGTTTAGATAGGTGGTGGTGTTATAGATAGTGTTAACTCGCCAGAGGCTGTTGCAATAATGTTGTTTTTTTTATAATATTTTTTTTATATCTCTTTCAACTCAATTTCGTAGAGAAACACCAAAACCCTCTTTATAGCACGCTGTGCGACCTTAACCCTTCTATGAGGTCCATAGCACCCTTAGCAAGACACCAAATTCTACTGCCAACTTTTACTACCAAGTTCTGCTCCATATTGATATATGAGTGATGATTCACTATTCGAAGTATTTTGGACGAGAACTACTTCATTACGTCAACACAAAATAATCTTTATTCATTGCGAACTAAAGAACTATTTGGAACGTCTTATAATGATTTAATTTTAAGTAATCACGGTATATAGACGACAATTACGAATATATATAATATTAGGTTGGGGGAAAAGTTTCTTCGCATTTTTTAAGAAAATTCAAAACTTTTTTTAATAGTTTATTTACATTTAACTAAAGTATTTAGGTACCATTTTGTTCGATAACTTTTTGCCATCTTGTAGGTAGGGACATGATCCCATTGCTATAGAAATTGTGGGGCTTCTGATCAAAATACCGCGACAAGTGGTTTTGGCAGTCCTCTCGTGATGTTAACTTGACACTGCCTAAAGAATTCTGAAGAGACCGAAACAGGTGGAAATCTGAAGGTGCAAGGTCAGGACTATACGGCGGATGCATTAACACCTCCCAGCCAAACTCTCTTAATTTCTGCTGAGTGGCTAAATATGTGCGAGGTCTAGCGTTATCATGATAAAAAACCACACCCCTTCTGTTGATTAATTCCGGCCGCTTTCTCTCAACTTCTTGCTTTAATCTCATCAGTTGTTCGCAGTAGAGTTCAGCATCGATGGTCCTGCCTGGTGGTAACAGCTCATAATGAATAATGCCCTTCCAATCCCACCACACACACAGCATCACCTTGTTGCGAGTCAACCCGGGTTTCGCCACAGTCTGTGAAGCCTGACCGGCCTTTGACCACGACCTTTTTCGCACGTTCTTGTCGTACGTGATCCACTTTTCATCACCAGTTATCAGCTTCTTCAAAAATGGTTCGGTTTCATTACGTCGTAATAAAGAATCACAAATGGGTACACGGTTCATTAGGTTTCTTTCAGTGAGCTCGTGGGGTACCCAAATATCGAGCTTTTTTGTGGACCCAGTTGTTTTCAAATGCGCCAAAACTGTTTTGTGGTCAATTCCCAGTTCTTCAGCTACGTCGTAACTACTGATATGCTGATCTTGCTTTTTTAAAAATGGCATCAATTTATCCGTAATAGGGCGACCAGAGCGACGTGCATCTTTGACATCAAAATTTCCGGATTGAAAACGCTTAAACCAAATTTGTGCTACTCTCACAGACACTGCACTAGGTCCATAAACATCGCAAATTTTTTCGCATTTTTACCTTTTTTGTAGTTAAATTTTAAAATGTATCGAATTTCTTCATTAGATTCACTCATCTTTACAGTACGAAAAACAAAAAAAATCACACATTTTCCTAATTTGAATTTGGAATTATCTTCTTTATTATAAATTTAAACTTTGAATGATACCAAAACCAACCAGATACAAATAGTCTAGCCAAAGATATTTTATTACGAGTTCATACATACTACATATAATACGAAAAGACTTTTTCCCCAACCTATTATATGTAGACACTAACACCTAAACACAATGGTTATTTATATTCATACTATTTTTATATTAGGTGACAACAACAATGATAGCATTGTGGTTTTTAATCATCTATTTCCTCAACATTTTACCAACTGACTGATAACATTACATTGCAGCGGCATTAATGTGTTTTTATGCAGTTAGTTTTAAAAAAATTTAGGGTTTCGCTTCATAATAGAAAAACGGAACTCTTATGATGCAACTTTGTTTATCTATCAGTCCGTTGGTCACAGCTGATTTCAGCCACTCTGAAGCTATTGACTTGAAATTTGGAAAAATAATAAATAATACTTCCTCATCTCTATTGCAATAAAAAAACATATTAAAATGCTTAGCTTAGACATCACAAAACCATTTCTTTTTTATTGTATGGTTAAAATTATCGGAAAAAATACCGTCCCTTATATTCGAAGTTTGCAATACAAACAATCTAAAACTTATATGATGCATAGAAATAGGTATATGTAACGATTACAAGAAAAAAAATGAAGTCGCGATCTAGAACAGTTTTTTAGAATCTGCCTAAAAGTTTACGTGGTTTTGAGTCACGTAACTATTTTTTTTATTCTTACCGTACAATTCTAGTTATACCCTAGTAATACTATTACAATCTAGCCATGTATAGACTAATGAGTAATTTCATTTTAATTTTTAACTAAGAATGTGTCCAATAGCACTTTCCTTACTATCTCTAGATATGGCGCTACTTTAAAACATAATTATAATACCAAATTTACATATATAAATATAGTTTTGTACCGAATAAACATTATTATTAAGCTGCTTCTAAGCATGCTATGTTATTTAATTGGACAGTTTTATAAACACATATAAATGGCATGCATTATCATACGTATTCCTAAGTTTTAACTTAATGAGCAACACCTCCTATTGATTACGGGTTTTTAGGATTCTGATAATACAATTAAATAAATGATAAGTATTTGTGCTGTATAATGAACCGATAATTAGTTTAATCAACGTTTACAAACTATTCGATACGTACCTCATTAAATATTAACACTACATATTTTAGTGGTTCACATGGTACAAGCTTTGCTAGATAGCGCTGCGCTGTGTGAAATATCCAGCATTATTTATTGATCGAGCGACTTATTTGACTTGGGCGAATCGGCGTTATATGTATGTATGTTTGTTTGGCCGAGGATAATTTTCGAAGCGTTATTATCGCGATGATCGGATGACCATCGTGAAATTTGGTACATAGGTAATGAAAACACAATTCTGTAGGCCTAGCACTGTAGAGAAGAGTTTTGACTTGAGTAATTTTTCGGAAGAAAGGAGACAATTGTCGACCGTCCCGAGCACGGCGATTTCGAGAATGAGTCGAAAGAAACGTTGTCAACACTTCTTTGACAGTAGTCTACAACGCCGAGCACGATATCCATCATTTTCTCTATCTTTGACATTTAAGGGTAGACAACTTTCTTCTGAAATTGTCTAGGTCTTGCGATGCCTAGACAACGCTGTCTTCTCAAGTTGTCTCTTTCGCACTCTTCTCAATTGCGCGCTTGCCCACAATTTTTGGTTAGATAATTAATTAATTATATATACAACGCTATAGACTGAGTATCCTTCTCTTGTCTACGAAGAAACCTTTTACAGCCTGCTCGGGGCAAAAACAATTTCGGAAGCATCGACAGAGAATAGAATAGAATAACGCTTTATTGTACATCACACTTAAATTTAAAAACAATATAAAAAAACAAATAACAATACGCGCAGAAATACAAGTTACGGTCAGAGCCTTGTCGTCTCTTAGAAGAGTAGGCAAGGAAATCACTGTGCTAGCCTTGCTGGTGTGACTAAGGTGTGGGACTATAGTAAATGAGCTAAAAATATGGGGGCGTTGTTGAGATATTGGGGTTCAAGAGGGGTAAAAATCAATAATTAGACAATCAGATCAACTGGGACGTCTAATATGAGATCTATATATAAAGGGGTTTTTTTTTTAAGTTTAAGCCTGGTAGTTTTTATGTCAAGAGCCATGATAAAAACTGAACTTTAACGAAATTCACAGGGTTGTTGACCAGACCCCACAATCCCGAAATTTGGTATGCGGGTAATTTTAATGACACCAATATAGGCAAAAGTCTGAAATCCAGAATAACTGCAATGTATACCCCAAAAAACCAACATGAACCCCGTTACCTGTAATTTGAATGAAACTGTAGGTCAAGTTAGATGGTCATTATTTACTCGATAATTTACACTGTAAAGTTTACATGACACTATTTTAAAAGAACGAGTATGCGGCCTGCTTAAATTCGAAATATGACCGTAATTCATTCTTTATTAGAACAAAGAAATAAAAAAGTAACAGATACGTTATTTTATTTTGTAATTTATTTATAAATTTAAATAAATTAAATAAATGGCTCCAGATCGCTACCAGGCGGAGAAACTGGTTGCATTGCCCCGCTGAATTGCAATGACAATGGCAATAATAATCATAGTTTTTACTCACCAAAACTACAAGGACTTCTATAAAATGCATATTAACGTCAAATTTATCCCGGTCCAAAATCACTAATTTAAATCTCTATTTTTGCAAGCTTTAAATTTTTAAACACATGCACTGGTCAATTGAGAGATCAGCGGTGAAGTTCCAGTTTGGCTTTTAGCATAAAAGATTCCCTGATTTGACGACTACTTCAAACGGACAAATAATGCCAAATAACACAATCCTAAATCTACTGGACGTTGTCGCTGTAAATACCTATTTATAATATTATTACTACTTCATACCTACAATGATGTGATATTTATAACTGGGTTTGGACCTGGAATATCCATATGATAATAATATTTATAACACATTTGCTCGTAAAGGGTCTCTTATTTCACCAATTTCATATCGTAATGTATGTCATTACGTACTTGTGCGTTATTGTAAAGTAAAACGCACGAGTTTCTTTTTAAAAACGTAAAACGTACGGTTTGTCAAGATGCTCCGTCTAAAACAAACAGTACTTTTTTAAATAAACTACTTTACTACTTTACTTTGCTAAGGCAAAGAGTTTTTATGTCAGAAAAGTAGTTAACATTTTATGAATAAAATTAACTTTGGGAGATAATAATAATAACTTGAAAAACATTAAAAATGCCAACTGGCAACGTAATAATCAATTTTACAAATTGTTCAAATTTTTCTAACTGCTTTAACAAGTGATTTGATTTATTCGTTTAAGAAAGTCCGAGTTTTATTTATTTCCTCGCAAATATGTTATAAAACGTCGTATGACATGCGTGCGCTTTGATACATACAGATTACATACATACAGCCTCTGCTTTTATGTAGCCCTGGCCTACGGCTCGGGCTTGCAATATCGCCTCGGCTGTAATTTTCAACTTACCGCACTTATATCATAATGTACTATTATGTACTGAATTATACTTTTAATAAATCCGATGAACATTATTCCTTGAGGTATTTGACGATCTCCGTGGCGCAGTGGGCGAATAACCGGCTGAGACGTAAGGTCTTCATGACCTTATCTATCCTTCCCCTTCCATCACCGGACAAGCAGACGTACCGAGAAGTACCACCCATACCTGGCATACCACCTCGCCGTACCAAACGATTTGTTTCAACTTTTCTTGTTAGCACGAATGAGGAGTGGAACTCACTTCTGGCGTATGTTTTTCCGGAGCAGTATAATCTCGGAGTCTTCAAGTCGAGAGGGAACAAGTTGTTTTTAGGCAAGCGTCTTCGCTATTTTCGATCACATCATCACTTACCGTCTGCTGATGTAGTTTTTAAGTGCTTGACTAAAATCAATAAAAATAAATGTGTTCCTGATCTACAGATATTTGTTCCTGGTCTGGGTGATTCTCTATTATTATAAGTAAGTATTTACAAATAAAATGTATAGACAAGTATTCTATCAGTTATCTGTTTCCCATAATATAAGCTTTGCTTAGTTTGGGGCCACTTTCCATCATCAGATCAGTTTGCTGTCACCATGTCAATACTTATCGGAAAGCAAGTATTTAATATTATGTATACCTATAGGGTGTTTGATAATACGCACAAAAATGAAAGGGGTTATTTTGATGAGCACAATAAATAAATTTGAGAAATGTTTACCATAAAAATGTGAAATTTATTTTGGCATGTAAAAACAAACACTTTATTAAACTTATGGTGTGCTATTGCATAATGCTTGCTATCTAACCACAAATATACTGTATTGGTGACGTCTCGAAGTCCTTTTCTAACCCAAATCCCGCAGCCATTTCCGAAAGAGATATCAAGTCGGCCTTTATTTTTTGATGTCGATTGCAAGAGTAGGCAGTAAGTTTTATATCGAATTAATCACCTAAACTTAGAAGATTCTCTTAAAATTTTGATAATATAACTAGTAGGTTTTTTCGAGTTGTCTTTTTTTATGTTTTGAGAAACCATCACTTGAATATCATTTATAAAACCAAACACCTTGTATTTATAAAAGTCAGTACCTTTAATCCAATCAGACATTTTTAGGGTTCCGTTCCTCAAAAGCAAAAAAGGAACCCTTATAAGATCACTTCGTCGTCTGTCTGTCTGTCCGTCTGTCAAGACCCTTTTTTCTCAGTAACTCGTGGAGATATCAAGTGGAAATTAATATCAAATACGTAGCCCCTTGGAGCCGTAAAAAAATCAAGCTTCTAAGTCAACGTATTCAAAAAAATACTGCCATTTATGCGGTATATAAATTAGAATATATATATATATATATATATGCTCGCAAATAAGAGATTAAAGGCAAGAAGCAAGGTAAAAACACAAGTAAAAATCCAAAAAATCCATTAATTTGTAAATATATTTTTTTGACTTATTTGGTCACCTGGATTAAAAGTCATAAACGGTATTCAATGACAAAACAATGCTATAAGTTGACTGACATGCGATTATAGACTTTATTTATATCAAGATGATATCTTAATATTATTGGCTGTTGTTCAGATTCAGAAAATTGGCCGTCGAAGTCGCGGGCATTCAACGAGTATAAAATAAAGCAGGTTCCCGAACTAATTAAAAACTGTGCACTACCGGTAAAAAGTGGCATTGAATCGTTATCAATTATTTACGGTCTATATACTTATTAGTGTCCGACCGAAACAGGTTTTTCAGCCGAAACCGAGACCGAACCTTCGGCCTTGTTCTCAGTTTCGGCCGAAACCAAAACTTACTTAAACATATTTAAATATTTTATTGTATACTGAAATCTAGTGAATTTTTCACACATTTATTTGCATATACAATGTATATCATAATGCAGATAGTTAAATAGTGTTAAATAAAATAAAAGACAATCATTTAATTACGTAACCAATATATGTTTTATTCTTTTATGTCATGAAAATATAAACTAAATAAATATCTTAAGGCTTGTTGGAAATATCCTTTTCAAAAAAACAACATTCAGTTAGACATAAACATATACTACAAAACTACAGACTCTCAATTGAATATTTTAATTAATGTGTTCACAATATTTTTAAAATTAATCTAATATTTATTTTTTGAGATTTTTATTTACCGTGGCGGGCGAGCAACGAGTTAGCCGCGAAGTTCGCCGAAAGATGCACGATTATTCACGAACAAATGCAAATTTTGGCGCGGCCGGAAGTTTCGGCCATATTTTGGCCGAAACCGAAATTAAGGCCGTAACTAGATTTCTCGGCCGAAATTGGCCGAACCCGAAACCAAACTTTCGGTCGGTCACTAATCTATCCATATAAAATGCTTTGTCCTGAATGACTGATTGACGGATCAACGCACAGCCTAAATCGCTGATCGTTGAGACCTGAAACTTGGAGGGTGTATTCTTTGTATGACGTAGGCATCCGATAAGAAAGGATTTTCCGAAATTCTACCCCTAAGAGGGTAAAAAAAGGGAGGCAAAGTTTGTATGGGACAATGTGATACCTTGGTCCAATCTACTTCAAATTTTCATATATTTTTTTTAACAGAATCGATGGAAGATGTGTTTCGTATTTTATTGAAATTCATCCTCTAACGGGGTTAAAAAGGGGTAGAAAGTTATTTTGGCGGTGATTTGCTTTGAAGTTGACATCAATACTCCTTAGTGCTTTAATCACCAACCAAAAATTCAAAAGTTTGAAAACACAATCCGATTTTGTTCAAAAAAGGTTCAACGCACTTAAAAACATAAGCAAATGCTCCTTAAAATTGGAATGTCTCGAAAGTCACCGTAATATAATAGTACCTCTTTTGAAGGTTTCTAAGCTTAAAGAGGTTATGCACTTTTAGGACGCGGCCTCATAGGGACGTAGAGTTCGAAATTTGAAATGGTAAGGACTACGAGTAGAACATTTTGGTCAGAAGAAAATAGTTTTCTTTTAGTTTGTCTTAGAAGTTTAATTTAGTGTGTATTGTTTTGTGCAATTTTTTTACATTACACTAATATTAGTGTAATGTAAAAAAATTGCACAATCATATGATTTGATCATATGATAAATGTGAAATTTTGGATGATTGTTTATTTGTTTGTTTGTAACTCAATCACGTCGTAACGGCGGTACCGATTTCGATGAAATTTGGTATATATGTAGGTACCTGGATTACCAGATAAGCTACTTTTTATCCCATAAATCAGTTTCCATGAGATAAAAATAGGGTGTCAACCATTTGTATTCCATTTGCAACAGCGGGCTTAGCTTTATTTCTAGGTTACCTACACATTTAGAAGTGTAACGCGTATAAAGTCGCGGGCAACAGCTAGTACTTATATAAATTTTCCTCAACATGTAGAATTTGTTACGGTGAGCATTATGTATAGCTAAAAAGTATTTACAATAGTAGCAGATAATCTGTAGTTGTAAGAAGAATTATCAAAGCTGAGTAGACTTTACTAGTTTACGAACAGTAGTCGACCAACTTATGTCTGTTTGTTTATATTGGGTTACTGGTTTACGAACAGTAGTCGACCAACTTATGTCTGTAGTTGGGTTTGCAAAAATTACTCACAGACCTGTATTTCAATATAATGTTCATACAAAATGACCAAATCAACTGCAAAATTAACTTTTTTACACAGTATAAAATGAAGTCGCTTCCGCTGTCTGTTACCTTAGATCTTTTAAACTACTCAACGGATTTTAATGCAGTTTTCAGCAATAGATAGATTGATTCAAGAGGAAGGTTAATATGTTTAACTAGTTTCCGGAAGCACGCTCTTCAGCTTTATTCGTATGCTTTGATTGAGAAATTGCTGTGAACGAGCAGTAGTCGACCAACTTATGTCTGATTGTTTATATTGGGTTACTAGCTTACGAGCAGTAGTCGACCAACTTATGTCTGTAGTTGGGTTTGCAAACAGTACTCAAAGGTTCATTTGAAAATAATGTTTATACAAAATGACCAAATCAACTGCAAAATTATCTTTGTATATTATCTTTGTAAAATGACTAAGATACAGCTGTACTACCTACTACGAAACCCTTGAGCTTTATTTGTATGCTTTTATTGGGAAATTGCTAGTTAGTGGCATGTGTTTGGTGATCATTGATACACCGCCGTCTTTTTGATTTTGTGTTGTCCTGTCCATCCCAAGATTGTCTGAAAGATGTCGCTTTTAGCGATACCCATTGTACTTACGTTTGTTTTTGTGTATTTCTTTGTAATTGTTATTTTGCTTGGTGTGCAATAAAGAGTACATTTATTTATCTATCAGTAAGGCTTCCGCTGTTATTTTTTTAAGGTATCAATAAAAACAAGTGGAAATTATGTATAAAATTACAATTTATTAGTAGTTCAAAGGCCTTACTAACTTTAAGCACTTATTTAAATTCAATCACAGTTGCAATGAATAACCTTACACTTTTAAAATATTAAATATTTTTCAAAGTTTAGTAGTTTACGATTTCTAATTTATTTATTCCTGAGGTTACATCTTATACAAAAAAATTATAGTTTAATTGTATAAGTTAACATCATTAATTAATTTAAAAAACATAATTCAAGCACCTTCGTAAAGTCACAGTAAAACTTTAATATTAACTTAATTAATATTAAACTTTAACTTTAATTATAACAGTTTCACCATTCATTCACTCAATTCTCATCAAACCATTGTACTGGAAGCACACATCATTTTTGTTAAAACTAATCCCGTCGCAATTTTGGGGTTTTATTTGCACCTGAATTCAAAGATTTTACAACGACAGTGCCTAAAAGCACCTCAAACCACGGGGCTGATGTATTGCAGCGTCCCTAAGCGAGCTCATCAAAACTATTGACGTTTGGTCGATGTTAACTTTTATAAAGGCCTAGATGTGGCAGCCGCAACCAAAGAGTGAAGTAATACATGGTCGCACCACTCGCACCCCAATCAAATAGAAAAACTCATAATACCTGTTTTGTTACGTACGACATTAATCAAATACACACATTTGGAATCGTATTAACTGATTTTAGAGGTAGGTTTAATACTGGTAGGCTGAACATTTATCCAGTAATCGATACATTTCGGAGAGTGTGCAGCGGAGCTTTTCAACCTGATCCCACCATTCTATCATTGGACAACCAGACGCTCCGCGGTGCGCCACCGCTACATGGTAGACATACCTCCCATACGCACAAAGCGATACTCTTCCACCTTTATTATGCGCACCGCCATGGAGTGGAACGCCTTCTTTGAGTCTGTTTCCTGATAACTACAATCTAGGGGTCTTCAAGTCGCGAGTGGATAGGTTTCTTTTAGGCAAGCGTGTACCATCGTAGACTGCATCATCGCTTATCATCAGGCGAAATTGTGGTCAAACGCTAGCCTACAATTTATAAAAAAAAACAATAAACAATTTTTTACGGAAATCGGCGCAGGCTTTGTGACGTTTAGTCAGTTTAACAGGTACCTACCAACTTACATGATGAATGAAAGTGATTTGATTACCTATTTCATACAGGCTTTTTCATTGATATTTTAGGACTTAATATTAGAATTGTTTGATAATTTAAAATTTTAATGTCGCATATAACAAAACACGCGGTATTATGACAACTATCGCCGTTTAAGATATTCTATCAAAAACAAAACACTTTTAGTATGTCATTTTGAGGTCTTGGTAAACTTCCACCTGAAGTGATCTTTCTTCTGAATAATTTAAATACATTGGAAATAAATCATTGTTTGTTTTCTATAAATGTGTTCATTAAAGTTGGTGTTATCTCGTTGTTATTGTTGACCACTTAGCATAATTGAGACGTCACCAAACTCACGGCAGCAAATAAGTATTATCCTTATAAACAATGAGTATTTAATACACTTTTTAATACAAACTTACCTTCAATTTTGTACTAAACTTATAACTCTAGCAGTATTTACATTTTTAATCACTTACCGCAAACCCAGCCGTGCATAGCTTCTAAACTTTCTTATTTTTTTACTGTTCTAGAATATTAAATTTAAAAAAACAAAATTGTGTCATACCAAGCATTTCCTTGTTAAAAAGAATGTAATTTCTATCTGTATGGTTAGTCAAATCTATCAAAACTATTTGAAGTTATGAGCAGCGCGGCCGGCCGGTGAATTGCAACTGGTCCAACATTTTATCATACCTACACATTTTACAACATTTTATTTATATTTTAATTACTAATTTAAACGGGTACTTATTGCGTGTACCTTTATTATTTGTTTGTTAATATTATTTGTCATCCCGACTGTGTTGCAACACAGTCGAAACGTCGGTATAAAAATGAAAAAGGTCCTTAAGTAATACCCTTTTAAATTGTTAAATATGTCTAAAGTTTGAAAAAAACTGATGTTTGAACGTTTTTCGATTTCTATTAAAGTTATTATCTACAGTTGTTCGTCTTCAATCTCTATTCTAGCGCCCAGCAGTTTTTCGTTGACTGCCCTGTGATCGTTCAAGTCATTGGCTTCATTAGGCACTTCTTCGTAGAAGTCCTCCGGAGTCTCAGTAGCCTCTGGGATGCTTCTTGAAATCAGGGTGTCGGGAACAGTATAGTGTACCACGCTGCCGCCGAAAGCAGCTCCTAGAAGAGAAGATAGATAGATCGTTCATATACATCTCGACACTCGTAAATTATTAAAAACAGACATTGCACTCTAGACGATTAGAGATAAGACGATTAGACGAAGAGAGATAGAAGATTTAGACTTACGTATAAACAAAAAATAACATCAATACGTTAAAAAAACCAAATAATCAAACAACATAGTGAAGGACCACGATTTGTGCCTCATGCCATGTCATCACTGTGCGATTGTTATTTATCATACATCTCACCATCATCAAGGGTCTTACTGCCGCGTTTGTTCTGACTCCACATCCTCTGCATGATGACTATCAGCATAACGATGAGCAGAAGACCGACTGCACCGCCAAATATCCATGACATTTCTAGTCCGGCTAACCTGGAATCAATAAGCAAATATATTAAGCACTGACCATAGTTTCCGTAGCTATTCCAATTTTCAATCAATAATGACGTAACTACTTATTTATATTACCATTTATGTCAACCTTTAGTATATTACATAAGCACTTAGTACTATGCAATGTTCGAACGTCTCATCATGATAGAAAATGTTACTATTACCTAAAACTATAAAATTTGTGTCAAGGTAGCTCTCATTTCTATTCTTTGACCAAATTTTACAGGAAAACACAATTGACAATCGCCAAATCAACAGATGTACTCTTTGGAGGCCCGCGGGCATCTTAACGAATGTATAATATATGCAGTATTTCTTACTTTTTTTATCTGGCAATTGTTTATTAATGCTTGTGTTTTTTTAATGTTTTTTTTTTAATCTTCATCTCAAAATTACCTCAGACAAAGACTTAAAAACTGAGATGCCCTATATTGGTAATAAGTTTCATATTAACTAGTCAGGTAATCTCTTGCCAGTAGCTAGCCAACAACTAATTTAGGGACATCTATGGCCTGTTCTTTTAGAGATTTAAAAATCATAAATCAATAAAGCTAGTAACGTACCCTGTAGTAATTTGCTCCGATGTATTGAATAGATAGCATTTTTGGCTTTTGTTGGAACACCAACAATCAGAAGTATCACAGGTGCCATTGCAATCACCACACGGTACACTGAAAAAGAAAAAAACTGTAATTGCAGGATTTAAAACTACTTCGCTTATTTAGGTTTTCCAGTAAATGAAATGAAATCTTTATTTGCTCGAATAGGGTAGGTACTAGATAGTAAACCGTCGAAACTTCTTGCGTCTCAGTGAAGACCAATGCTGAAAACTTCAGTTTAAATTATTAGTTTTAATATGTACCTAAAATAAGTTCTAAAATTAATGTTTATGTGTGTTTTTGTTAAGTCATCTTACTTATTATTACAATTGAATTTTTTTGTAATAGTTATAGATGTCCGCATCTAGACAAGCGTGGTGGATAATCATGTCTAAACCCCTTTCCTTGTGACGACACAACACAAGCCCACGCCCCAAGTGCCCGGGGGCTCCAGTAGGTGTGTTGCCGATGACAGCAGGCAAATTCGCCCTGGAGCTAGGGGTGGTAAGAATCGCCGGGTGGGATCCCTCTGTCAAACGACCCAAGCATGTAAAAAGGACACTGAGAAACTAAATATCATAACGTTCAACGCTCAAACTTTGAGAACCGAGGAAAGGTTAATTGAACTGGAAAATGCCCTTAAATTTATCAAGTGGGATATCATTGGCCTCGCCGAAGTTAGACGAGAAGGAGAAAATACGTTTGAAAGAAAAGATAACTTATTTTATTATATAGGAAAGGGAAGTTTTTACGGCGTAGGATTTTTAATATCAAAAAAATGGAAAAATCAAGTGATGGAGTTTGTAGGGTATTCAGATAGAATAGCATTACTTAAATTTCGCGTCGGAGACAAAAAAGTACTAACAGTTGTTCAAGTCTATGCTCCAACATCTGCTCATCCCGATGACGAGGTGGAGGAGTTCTATGATACTCTGAATAAAGCCTATGACGAGCACAGGGGGACTTGGACATTAGTCATCGGTGATTTTAACGCCAAGATTGGCCCTAGAAACACACGAGATAACCCTAACATAATGGGACCTCATGGTTTGGGAGTCCGAGATGATCGTGGGGCTCGACTTTTAGAGTTTGCTTTTGGTCAAAACATGTCCATCAGCAACAGCTTCTTTTACAAAAAACCGCATCGTCGTTGGTCCTGGAACGAAATAGATTACTGTCTCTCCTCCAATAAACAAATAGTTATAAATGCAGAAATAATAAAGTTTAAAAATTAGCTCTGATCATCGCCCACTACGAACTACAATAAGTCTTGATACAAAAATTCTACGTACAAAAATGATAAAAAATACAACTAAAAGACTAGATAAACTCACACTTATAGGAAATAAAACGCAATTCAACTTAGAACTTAAAAATAGCTTCAGCCTCTTAAATAGTACAGATAGTTTAGACAATGTGAACATCCAGTATAATATCATCAGAGTAAGCATCAAAAAGGCCAGTCAAAAACTCAAATCCTTGAAGCCCAAATGTCAAAAACTTTCCAGTAATACCCTTGACCTGATTGAGGAAAGACAAAAACTAAATCCCCTAACACCAGAGTTCAGAGAGTTTGATAAAAAAGTCAAACGACACATTCGTAAAGATCTCAGATCTTACAACATATATACATCTAGTCCAGTCTGCCTTAGACAAAAACAGATCCTTAAAGAATGCTATGCGGGGAAGAGAAGTGGGAAAATCAACTATAACCTGTCTCAAGGACATTCACGGCGTGAAACAAGGTGACAGAGAAAGAATTTTACAAATATGCACCCAGTTCTATAAAGACCTGTATTCTGACAATCTGCCCTCACAACAACCGGATCTACAATATTTATGTTCTGATACGATTGCGACCATAACCGGTTACGAGGTTCATTGCGCAATCGCAAGCATGAAATATAATAGAAGTCCTGGTGATGACTCAATTACCACAGAGGCTCTGAAAGTTGGAGAACATGCTTTGCTTCCCCATATTACAAACTTGTTCAACAGTATACTAAAATCTGGTACAATTCCTCCTAATTTCTGTCATTCGAACATCATTCTCTTACACAAAAAGGGTGACAAGTCGGATATAGGCAACTACCGCCCTATCAGTCTTGTTTCTCACCTGTACAAAGCATTTATCAAAACAATAGAAAATAGAATCTCTGGTCAGTTAGACCTTAGACAGCCACCAGAACAAGCAGGTTTTCGACGTGGCCTCTCCACCACTGATCATCTTCATTCACTTAACCAAATAATTGAAAAACATTCAGAATTTAAAGTTCCACTCTACCTTGCGTTTGTAGACTATTCAAAAGCATTTGATAGTCTCAAACTATAAAATTTGATAATCAAAACATTGAAAGCACTTAGGTACATCAACCTTTTGCGAAACATTTATCTCAATAGTACAGCATGCATTCACATCCATAAAAACGGGCTTCAAAATCAACATTGAAGTGTTCAACATCCAAAGAGGAGTCAAACAGGGCGATCCTCTGTTTCCAAAACTTTTTACGTCCACCCTTGAAGAAGTATTTCAATATTTGACGCCTAAATGGAAAGACCTGGGCATTGTCGTCGGCGAAAAAAGACTAACCAATCTCAGATTTGCCAACGATATTGTCCTATTCTCCTCAACACCATCAGGGTTAGAAATGATGCTCCAAGATCTGAGCAGGGCGAGTGCCAAGGTGGGACTCAAGATGAATATGTCAAAAACAAAGGCAATGACCAACAGAACGGAGAGGAAAATAAAAGTCGAGGATGTGGAGATTGCATATGTCCAGGAGTATGTCTATTTGGGCCAAATAGTCTCTTTCCAGGCGAGACAGGATAAAGAGATTACTCGCCGCACAGAAAACGCCTGGAAAAGCTATTTGTCAATGAAAGACCTCATAAAAGGAAATCTGCCACTATCTTTAAAACGGAAAATAATGGACATGTGCATTCTCCCCATTCTCACATACGGTGCACAAACTTGGTCCCTCATCAATATTCAAAAGTCCCGCCTCGGTGTTTGTCAACGAGCTATGGAGCGCAGCATCCTCGGAGTCAGGCTCACAGACCGTATACGAAACTCGACACTGCGCTCCAAAACACAGATCGCTGACGTGGCTATGACAGCCGCAAAATTGAAGTGGGACTGGGCAGGACACGTTTGTCGTATGCCAGAGGAACTATGGTCAAAAGCCACTACAGAATGGGTTCCAAACGGGCGGCGGCCTCGTGGTAGACCCAGGCGGAGATGGAGGGATGAACTGGATGCATACCAGAAAAAGTGGCCTTAATTAGCCAGTAACCGGGATTCGTGGAAGGAGGGAAGGGAGGCCTTTGCCCTGCAGTGGGACTCTACGGGCTAATAATAATAATAATAAATAGTTATAGATGTAGCGTATTCGTTTTAGATGTATCACACCTATTATCTAATATTCAAGCTTACAAAAAAAAACTTACGCTTCAAGCTCTATGCAGGTAGTAAGATTTTCATTAATCTTGTAGCCATTTTCACAGGTGCATACTCCGTGCATCCCGCAGTGTCCATGCTCGCAAGGACCTTCACAGGGTTTGTAGCACATATGTGGCATCGTGGCATTGTGCTTATACCCAGTAAAGCACTCACAATTGTCTGGACCGGTACAGTGTCCATTCACGCATACGTCGGTACATATCGGAGTACATATATCTTTATTCATGACGTAGCCGGTGAGGCATTGACAATCGTTAGGACTAACACACACTCCGTTGACGCAAGAAGTGCAATTTGGCTTGCAAGCAAAGCTATCTCGAGCTGGTTGGTATCCTGCCAAACACTGGCATTTATTCGGAGATAAACAAGTGGCGTTTGCACAATTGGGCTCACACACAGGATCACAGGTAAACTTGTTGGAAGAGCTAAGTTGATAACCGTTGTGACATGTGCACATATTCGGTGCTGTGCAATCTCCGTGCAGACACGGCTTAGTGCACACAGGCGCACATTTACCCGCTTTCATCAGAAAGCCCTCGTTGCATCGACATATATTCGGCGCCACACATTCTCCGTTTTCGCAGGTGTCACAAGTTGGTTTGCAAGCGAAGCTATCGTGCGTTGGCCCATATCCCACTAGACATTCACACACGTTTGGTGACACACAAGAGGCGTTTACACATTTAGGAGTACATACAGAATCACACGTAAACTTATTTGAAATGCTTAATACGTATCCCTCGTGACATGAGCATACATTCGGTGCTGTGCAATCTCCATGAAAGCACGGCTCAGCGCATACCGGGGAACACCTGCCGTCCACCATAGTATATCCTGCGTTGCATCGGCAGTTATTTGGAGCCACACATTCTCCGTTTTCGCAGCTGTCGCAAACAGGTTTACACGTCGCATTCGTGAAACTATCTTTGGGTTCGTAGCCGGAAAAGCACGAGCACGTATTGGGTAAATCGCAGGAAGCGTTGATACATTCCGGTTTGCAAATCGGGTAACAATGGAATCGATCGGTTGTGCTTAGACTGTATCCATGATCACACGAGCACGTATTCGGTGCCGTGCATTTTCCGTTGGAGCAAACGGTGTCACAGACGGGGACGCAGACGCCGCCGTTTTTGGCGTATCCGGGATCGCACCTACAATGCCCGGGCGCTACGCACTCTCCGTTGTGACAGTTATCGCAGACAGGGTCACAGTGCGTCTGATTGATGCGCTGGTAACCCTCCAGGCATTCGCAGACACCGGGCGCTGAGCAGCGCGCATTCTCGCACGCGGGGACGCACTGGGGCACGCACTCAGTTTCAGTATCGGGTGCGTATCCCGGAAGGCAGGTACAGATATCGGGGTCGCTGCAGGCTGCGTTAACGCACGGTACATTGCAGTACGGTGCGCACTCGATGGGGTCGTTGATGTAGCCTGGCAGGCAGGAGGGCACGCAGTGCGTGACGTTATGGAAGTGGTAGCCGTCATTGCAGTGGCAGGAGTTGGTACCGACACAGGTGGCGTTGCCGCAGGGCGGGTCGCAAGTAGGCGCCAAGCAAGCCTGCCCCACCAGCATCCGCGGAAACTCGCACACGCACACGTCGGGCGCCACGCAGCTCCCGTCCTTGCAACCGAACTTGCACTCTGGAATGCATTTGTCTTCATCCCGTATGTACTTATAACCCACGCAGCATGACGGAGTGTATAACTGTATTTTTTTTATCTGAAATAATATGAATAAAATCAGAATCATTTGTTTTTTTAAAGGAAATTTATGAAATCATATTAACGCTGCAAAAATCACTGGTTCATAGTTTTATGAACCGTAATGTTAAAACAGTATGTAGCCAAGTGGCAACCTCTAGTTCACTATTTTCCTTTATTAACATACATCGAGAAAATAATAATTGCATAACAATTTAAGAATAGAAATACTTGTTTCTTACCTTTGTACAGATACCCGACTTTGTACGGCGGCATGCAAATGTTACTCTTTTTGTAGACCTGAAAAGTTCAAGGTGATTATTAATAGTAGATTATTAAACGAGGGGATAAAGCAGTGTCTTGCGTCACAGGCGCTATATTGAATCCTGAGTGCAGACAAGGATATAAGCACGCCCAAGATGCAGACAGCTTTATCCACGAGGAGAATACTCTACTTTTCACACTTCCTGCGAGACAATAAAACCCAAATCTGGGTTGGTGCAATCTGTGCAGAGGTTAGTTTGATTTACGAATAAGTTCTTATAGTGTGGATCTCTTTGGTTCGAATTTTCATACTGATGAGGTTTCAAATTCAAATCACATTATACCCGCGAGGGCAAAATTTAATTCCGTACAACTTTACCCCCGGCTCAGCCGTAGGGATTTAATCACCTACTTTCGGTGAGGTTTACATGACATATAATTTGATATTGTCGAGCAGGTGGTGTGAAAACCTTTTATTTGCTTTGTCTTATGTGCCATTTTGATACAAATCTTAGAGCCAACACCTTTCCTATATTTGATTGCACTGTTTATCAGGGTTTCGTTTTACTCGTACACTATCAGTGCGAGAAAGTTGAAATTAGGTGTTTTTGAAAATCTATTTGTTGAAACATAGTATATATATGTGTAAACCGGTGGCTAATTATGTGAAATTAGCGACAGCAGCGCGACAAGCAATCGGTCGCAAAACGTCAAATTGCATAATAGAAACTAACGCTATCAGCAAAGGACGGCAACAAAACTATTTTCCTTTAGTAAATTTGACGTTTCTGATGGATTGCTTGTCGCGCTGCTGCTGCTAATTTTATATAATAAGGAGGTCGTAGCATAAAAAAAATTATCATCTTAAGGCAATAAGAATACAGGTAATATAATCTAATTTCAAACCAGATAGAAGAACTTAAATATATATTTTGAATAATTGGAGGTTAAATGTTGTTTCAATTACAAAAGCATTAACAATAATATTACGATGTTTACATAATTAATTTAATCTATGACATCATGTTATATATTGTTATTATGATTTAAATTACTTTTTTGGACATAATATGAAATAAGAAATGTAATATTCTGCCGCTTCTGTGTATGTACTTACATATATTAGGGATATTTGTGTTTTTGTTCAAGCCTATCCTGATTACTTCAAAAAATGTAGTGCTGTTATAACCAAACAAAAAAGTTCTAAGTGTATAAACCTATTATACCAACCTCCATACCATAAGGATATTTATAAAAATGTCTACTATATGTCCATAATTTTTTTAAATAAAATACCTGACGAACTGAAAGTGTTACAAAGAAATGTATTTAAGAAAAAACTGAGGCGTGGCTTTTAGATAATTGTTTTTATTGTATTAATGATTTTTTTAAATTTTAATTTAAGATATTGACATTGGTAAATAAATACCAAATGACAAATATTTGCAAGCATGTAAGTATGCAAGTTGAATATATTGACAAGGATACATTTAAGACCTTTTATAGTAATTTTTGTGTATTCTAGGAAATAAACGATTGAATTTGAATTAGAATTTTGAATTTGAATATTTATGATATTATTAAGATGCTACGACAATGCACTAAGTGGTAGATTTTATAATACTAGCTTCCGCCCGCGAATCCATCCATTGAGATCGGTGCAGCCGTTACGACGTGATTGAGTTATAAACAAAAAACATCTAAGCTTTCGTATTTTATAATATTTTATTAAGCTATTGCATAGCTTCTATCGCGGGCCTTGAGCGTGGAGACCGAATCCAGAAATTCCGTAACGAAAATAACCTAACACCCCGACCGGCACAGCGGTGATACTTTTTAGTTTTGCCATCTATCGATGAATAGCAGAACTTTTAATTACTTTTTGAAATATCACGCTTGTCTCTTTAGTTCAGCAACTCGCCTCTAGGTGGCATTGGTTGTATCGGCGTTACTGCGCATGCGTAATCCCCCTCGTATCGTATTTAGGTAAACTGTACTATTGTTGGCACCCCCTCAATGATTGGCACTATGACATAAAAATCAAAATAATAAAATAATCTTTAACAATTTATGTAGGTGGCAATACATTATTCGAAAGCATTTTTAATTTCGCTTGTGGAAACACCATTTTACGACTGTGACGTCAGCTGTCTTTCTTTCGCATTCGTTTGAACAAATGGGACCGTTGGTTTGTGCTAAAGTTATTAAAAGTGTAAGGTCTGGAGCTTGAGTCTGACCGTAAAAGTGAATTATTTGGTAAGTCCACAGACATTTTGACATGTATATTTGTATAAACATAATGTATTTATTCTGTATTGTGTTGTTTTCTAACATTAAAAGTAGTTCGATCGTTTTTTTGCTGGTGCCAATCACTGTATTATTTTTCGTATGATATTGTAATGATTGGCAGTAATGCCAATGATTATACTTTTGAATGCATTGTGCGATGTGGGTAATTCTTTGCCAAATGATATTTTGACCATTTTAAACCTTATGTGTAGTGCAATCAGGTACATTTAGGCTTGTGTTTGAATTCCTGGCACTGCCAATCATTGTATTTTTTTCACAGTGCCAATGACTATATCTTAGCGTTGGTATCTTGAAATTGAGGTTTACTTGGATATTTTAATGAAAAAAACAGTATCATCTATGCATCACTGTCGTCCAGACACGACTAGTACTTAATCCTAGGAATGTTAGATGGTAACTGCAGGGTTCCTTTTAAAAATTATCCATCAATAGACACATGTTTCAGGTACTTACCGTGCGCAGCCAAAATATGTTAAGGGTTATAGCGAAGAAGATCTCGAGAAGGCTTTGCGAGACATAAAAAATAGGATGGGCAAAAAAACAGCTGCAAATAAGTATAATATTCCTCGCGCTACATTACAGTTTCGTCTCTCCAGCGCTTTTGTTAAGAAACGACCTGGTCCAGACACCGAGCTAACTTCTACAGAAGAATCTGAGCTAGGCAAGCGGATAATTGCCTCCTGTAAAAAAGGGTTTCTTCGGCGTAAAGAGGATATCATCAAAAGCGTACAAACATTCTTGGATGAGCATCCTAGACCAAACAGGTTTATAGAAAATACTCCTGGAGAAGGCTGGTACAAGCTGTTTCTAAAGAGGCATCCAGAACTTTCTGTTAGAACCTCTGAAGCTGTAACTTCAGCAAGTGCAAAGGTGTCAGAGTCGCAGATTAGGAAATGGTTCCAACAAATTGAAGAATACCTAAAAGAAAATAATCCTTTTGGTATTCTAAGCGATCCGTCTAGAGTGTATAACGGAGACGAGACCAATTTTATTTTGTGTCCCAAAAATACAAAAGTTATTGCTTTGAAGGGAACAAAAAACGTGTATGAGGTAGACCACGCACAATCAAAGACATGCGTTACTGTCATGTTTAATTTTGGTGCAGATGGTGAAACTACACCTCCAATGATTATTTTTCCTCTGAAGAGGATGCGACCAGAAGTACAAAGTTCTGTACCAGATGAGTGGGGTATTGGCTTGTCCGGTAATGGATGGATGAAGAGTGAGAGTTTTATCCAGTACATAGAAAATGTTCTGTATCCTGCGTTAAAGAAAAGAAATGTGGAATTTCCCATTATCCTTTTTCTGGATAGACACAAGAGTCATACCACTCTGCAAGTAGCTCAACTATGCCAACGCCTTGAGATAATACTCATTGCGTTATACCCGAATGCGACACGAATATTACAACCGGCTGATGTAGCTGCATTTCGCCCTATAAAAGTCATGTGGCGTAAAGCTGTCCTGGAATGGCGTACAGAAAATTTGAGTAAATCGTTGCTCAAAACAGATGTCGGACCTATCTTAGCTAAGCTTTTGCCGAAAATTAACAAAGCAACATTAAAGAATGGTTTTGCGACATGTGGCTTATGCCCATTTAATCCTGATCTTGTGGATTACTCAAAATGTTTGCAGCCTTCGAAATCAGATCAAGACAATTTGGATGAACGTACACCAACAAATCTGAGCTATCAGACTTTTCAAGAAATAGTTGGGCCACAGCTGATAAGGAAAATGAAAAATCATATTGTAGGTAAATCAACAGAAGCTCAGAAACTATTTGAACTTTATAAATATCTCACATCAAATACTTTGCTCCAGGAATTGCCATTAACAATAAATCAATCTGAACTTACGCAGGACATAGAAATCGACCTTGACCAAAACAACAATAATAATGAAGAAGATTTGTCTAAGCAAATAAATACAACAGTAACAGAACTTTTACCACAGGAAACAGAAAAACTGAAAGAACCCACGGAAGCCAATGTTCCTGAAATTGATTCAACAGATGTCTTTTACTCCGAAATCTTAGAACAGGAACCATCTTTGCATGCTGAACCTGAATACTACGAAGACTTCGATAATTCACTCTCTGTACCAATCAGCAATTCATTGGTACCAGAAGCTGAAAATACAGTTGAGATAATTCCTGAAAATCAAAACCAAAATGCACCTATGAATGTTTTACTTGATGTACTACCATCGACCAGTCGACAAAATATAGTGTTTGTGGATGGTAAATGGCAGATTGCGGATGACTTACCCATTAAAATCCTACCGAAAAGTCCATTAAAAAAACCAGATATTAAAGCTTTTTTACAACTGCTCAAGACTCCAATTAAAAAACAAAAAACTGGCATCGAACACCGTAGTTTTGTGTTGACAAGTAAAAGCTGGGAAGCCGTTGAATTGCAAAAACAAAAAAAGAAGTTGGAGGAAACCCAACAAAAAGAAGCAAAACGTAAAGAAAGAGAAGAAAAAGCGAACCAAAAACGATTAATTAATGAACAGAAATCAACAAAAAAGAACAAAGCTAAAACTGCTGACCTTATAAAACAAAGTAAGCCAAAATCAAAAAGCCCAGTTCCATCTAAAATTATAATTCAATCCAACATCTTGTATAAGCCTGCCAATATCAAAAACCCTATAGAAGCGAAAAATTAAGAGGATATCAAACAAACGCCAAAAGAAACATGTATAACAGGTCATGAAGTAATGGAGCACAATGTTTTTACGATAAGAAAATGTGATAACATTAAAGAAATGCAATACAATCCTCACACAACTGGACCAGAAGACAACCTAAAAATATATAAGAAAAAAAATGCTCATAAAATAGAAATAGTAAAAGAAAATACTGCGAAAGAAATTACGAACTAAGCCGATACAAAACAAAAAGATAAGATGAAAGACATGAAAATCATTGCTGAAATTACAGAAAAACAGAAGATAAAGGAAATAATTAGCGTTGCCCATAATATTAACAAGACTAATACAGAAGTAAAGATAGAGGTAGTAAAACGCGATGTGCAAAACTATAATACAATATTTCAGAAGCCAGCAAAAAAAATGTCAGACGAAGATTTAATAAAAATATTGACCGAAGGTGACTCACAATAAAATTAAAAAGATATACTAAACTAAACTATGCTGCTATTAATCTCTAGATAGATCAATGGCTATTTCTATTTTTTGATTACTTAAATTTCGTGCCAATGTTTGTACTTAATCCTAGTTTTAAGTTTAATTTAGTCTATATGACAATAAACATTTTTTTTTCTCACCGTTTTGTAATTTTATTGTAAGTTTGGGCATCAAAGTGTACATCAAACCATCAATATTCATAGACAAATTGTTAAAATTGCAGAGCTGACAATAAACATGTCCAAAGCCAGGTTAGGGTGCCAATCATTGAGTAGTTTACCTATAACTGCATAAGTTGATAAAAACAGCTATGCTTTACCGCGGCAGTCTCCGAGTGCCACACGTCTTTTTTTATTATATTAGGAACAACAAACAGTTATACATTGTGTTATAAGTAACACAACCCACGGCGTCATCCACAGATGTGATAAGAATGATTGTTTCGTAGCCCCTCTATGTAACAATCACAATATTTTAAATTGTGATATGTGTGCCAGGAAGTGAATCACATGGTTTAGACGCAAGCGGTAAAATGAAAACTGAAAACGCCAAAAATAAATGGTTTCTATGCATGAACACGTACTAGCAGTTTTTTACAGTGACTGATTTTAACTAGCTACCTACACAAGTATAAATCTGTCGTACCTATGTCCACTTGGACCATAATAACGAATCGATTGATCAATTCATCAATATCGGAGTAGTTTAGGTGCTACGGAGGAGCATACATCCATACACTGCTAAACACATAACCCTTCTTTTGGTTTTGCCTTAGTAGAGTAAAAATGTAGCCTATGTCAGACACCTCATTCATCAAAATCGGATGAGTTTTATACAAACATAAATAAAAATAGAATAAATGCTGGACATTGACTGCCTCCGTGGCGCAGTGGGCGTATAGCCGGCTGAGACGCAGGAGGTAGCGGGTTCGATTCCCGCCGCGGAACAAATGTTTGCATGATCTACAGATATTTGTTCCGTGTCTGGGTGTTTTCCTATATACTATAAGTATGTATTTACAAAAAAAAAAGTATATAAGTATTCTATCAGTTATCTGGTTCCCATAGTACAAGCTGTGCTTAGTTTGGGGCTAGATAGCGCTGTGTGAAATGTCCAGCAATATTTATTTATTATTTATTTCACATTGCGTTAACTAGCCCCAAACTAAGCAGAGCTGTACTATGGGAACCAGATAATTGATAGAATACATATTTACATATTTTTTTATAAATACATACTTATAATATGTAAAAAAATAACCAAACCCGAACAAATATCTGTAGATCATGCAAACATTTGTCCCGCAGCAGGAATCGAACCCGCTTCCACCTGCGTCTCAGGCGGCTGTTCGCCCACTGCGCCACTGAGGTCGTCAAAAACATACATGGGGGTAATGGGTAATCTTAGGGAATTCTGAACGGATTTTGATAATTATGTCACCGATAGAAAGCTACACTATCCCTGAGTGTAATTATAATGATATAATAATAAGTTATATTATTAATATACATACCTATGAACCTTCCTCTTGAATCACTATCTATTGCTGAAAACTACATTAAAATCCGTTGAGTAGTTTAAAAGATCTAAGTGAACAGACAGCGGAAGCTTCATTTTATACACTACTAGCTGTTGCCCGCGATTTCGTACGCGTTACACTTCTAAATGTAACCTAGAAATAAAGCTAAACTCGCTGTTGCAACTTGATACCCCATTTTTATCCCATGGGAACTGATTGATGGGATAAAAAGTAGCCTGTGTGTAATCCAGGTTATAATCTACGTATATACCAAATTTCATCGAAATCGGTTCCACCGTTACGACGTGATTGAGTAAGAAACAAACAAATAAAAAGCATGTGTGAAATTCACACGTGGTAGAAGTGAAACCTTCAAATACCACGCGCATGTGCTTGGGATCTACCGACTCTCTCCTACTTTCTACCTTTGTGTATCTTTCTTTCTCTCTCCCTCTTGCGTTGGAATATTGGACGCTACTCGTTGCTAACGCTCGCGCTGGCCTGTAACAGGTATACTACGCGCATGCGTTCGAGTGCCACGCATTCACTCTCGCTCTGTCTCTTTCTATTCCCCCTCCCCAGGAGCGTTGAACATTTAACGCAACAGTGCTTTCATACCCCCTCCATGGTAGCGTTAAACGTTTAACGCAACCTTGTTGGAAGTCGCATTAGAAGTTTCACTTCAATAAATAAACATCCATACTTTCACATTTATAATATTAGTGTAATGTAAAAAAATTGCGAAAAACAATACACACTAAATTAAACTTCTAAGACAAACTAAAAGAAAACTATTTTCTTCTGACCAAAATGTTCTCGTCCTTACCATTTCAAATTTCGAAATCTACTTCCTTATGAAGCCGTGTCCTACAAGTGCATAACCTCTTTAAGCTTAGAAATCTTCAAATAAGGTACTAATACCTATAGTACAGTGACTTTGGAGACATTCCAATTTTAAAGAGTATTTGTTTTCGTTTTTAAGTCAGTTCAAACTTTTTTGAATAAAATCAGATTGAGTTTTCAAACATGTACACTAACGAGTATTAATATAACTTTCTACCCCTTTTTAACCCCGTTAGGGGATGAATTTCAATAGTAAAAAAAGGTGTATGGAAAATTTTAAGTAAATTGGACCAAGGAATCACGTTGTCCCATACAAACTTTGCCCCCCTTTTTCACCCCCTTAGGGGTAGAATTTCGGGAAATTCCTTCGTATCGGATGCCTATGTCCTACAAAGAAGACTTTCTCCAAGTTTCAGGTCTCTACGATCAGCGGTTTAGGCTGTGCGTTGATCCGTCAGTCAGTCATTCAGGACAAAGCATTTTATATGTATAGATATTCAGTACCAACATATCAGCCATAGGACGTCCAATTCACAGCTACCACTAGTATACAGTTTTTATTAAATTTTTATTGTTTTCAGTGCAGTCGGATAGTAATTTTGTACCAAACACCTATTAATATTTTGTAGTTCTCTAATTCATTGAGCAAAGCGAGATCTTAATGGCGGGTTCCTATATCCGTCGGTAACCAGCTACGACTCGTTTCTCCCTGAAAACGTATCAAGAGTTTGACACTAGTTCGACACTTTTTCAAGGAATACGAGTCGTAGTCGGTTACCGACGGATATAGGAACCCGCCATAAATCAACTTGGGCAAATCGGCGTTGTATATGTATGTAGTAAGTATATAATATGTTTGTTTGTCCGAGGATAGGTAACTTTCGAAGCGTTTATCCGATCATCGTGAAATTTGGTATATAAGTGATAGCGGGGGTTGTTGAGATATCGGGGTTCAAGAGGGGTAAAAAAGTACTCCGACCAAATGTCACGTTTAACCTGTTTGTATTTTTAGTTTAAACCTTGTAGTTTTTTAGCCATTATGGCTATAAACTGAATTTTGACAAAGCTCCCAGGTGGCACACCAGTGGCTCCCAAGAGCTGAAATTTGGTATGCGTGTTGCCTTAATGACACAAATATAGGAAAAATTCTGTAATCCAGAATAACTGAAATTTCTATCCCAAAAAAAATTACCAATTTACATGAACTCCCGTTACCTGTAATTTAAATGAAACTGTAGGTCAAGTTAGTTGGATATGTATTTATAAATAAATAAATAAATAAATAGTTTGGGGCTAGTTAACGCAGTGTGAAATAAATAATAAATAAATATTGCTGGACATTTCACACAGCGCTATCTAGCCCCAAACTAAGCAGAGCTTGTACTATGGGAACCAGATAACTGATATAATACTTATATACATTTTTTTTTATATACATATGTACTTATAATATATAAAGAAACAACCAGACCAGGAACAAATATCTATAAATCATGCAAACATTTGTTCCGCGGCGGGAATCGAACCCGCTACCTCCTGCGTCTCAGCCGGGTATTCGCCCACTGCACCACGGAGGTCGTCATGCACCACGGAGGTCGTTTCGTGGCACTATTTTGATAGTCAATGATTACAAATAATATTTTTTTGTTTTTATGGGAGACTCGCGAGATCTCGGTTCGGGGCGAACCACTAGTATAATGCAAGCGTATTTAATTTTTAAGACTGTTAGTTATTCCTCAAAAATATTGAGTGAAAATAACTTACATAGAAGGTGCGCGACAAACGCCAATATCATCAACTTTTAGGGCATCACTGTCGACCAGCATCACCGCCAGCGCGGTAAAAACCAGCATTCCTCGCAAACTATCCATCGCTTAACTCACATGTGACCACTACCCATCAACACTTCAACTCGTTTGACTCTACGAGCTTATTCATCGACGCGTTATCACTCACATCCTTTGGAACCCGCAAGAGTATAGTTGCAATACAATCCAGGCTTACAAATTACAATATACGCGGAAATATGTATCGAAAATTGATAACCGATGTTCAACTCATTAGCCAACGTACAGGTTGATGCTTAAATGCACCGCACTCTTTCCTTTGACGAAAGGTAATGAACGTTACAATGATCGATTCAAAATCGTGAGGCGGTCGGGAGAACAATGACTTTTGCATACGACGAGGAGTTTTATAGACGTCCGGTTTGTAGCCGTAAATATTATTGTGACGTCCGTTGGGATAGGAATACATAATTAATATTTAACTACGCAAAATGAACTTATTAGCAACATTATAAATCAGTCAATGTCTCCTTTGTTTGGTCGGGATATCAACCGCGAGTTATCGTGAAGCGGTTTTGACGTGACCAGAATAGCCAATGAAAAATTGATGTCGGCTAGTTAGGAATTGACATTTATTTATGTTTAGCCTGTATTGTTTCTGTTGTTATATTCATAGTTTGTCTAACATTATATTTATTTTTATTGATCGAGCGAAGCGAGATCTCCAAATCAACTTGGGCAAATCGGGGTTGTATGTATGTTTGTTTGTTCGAGGATAACTGACGAGGCGTTGATCCGATCATCGTGAAATTTGAAACTTAGGTAGGTAGTGATGGCACAATTTTGTTGTGACTAAATGAGCTAAAAATGTGGGGGGGTTGTTGAGATATTGGGGTTTAAGAGAAGTAAAATGAAATACCTTTCATTTTACTTCTCTTAAACCCCAATAGTACATTTAGACTCCGTTTTTATTTTTAGTAAAGTTTTTATAGTTTTTGAGTTGTTTGAGTTTGAGCCAGAATAAAAACTCAACTTTGACAAAACTCACAGGGTACACCAGTGACCCCACAGTGCTGTAATTTGGTATGCATGTAGCATAAGTGACACAAATATAGGCAAAAATCTGAAATCCAGAATAACTGCAATTTGTATCCCAAAAAAAACAACCATAGTACATGAACTCCCCTTACCTGTAATTTGAATGAAACTGTAGATCAAGTTCTTTGGATATGTATTTCGTGGCACTATTTTATTAGTCAAAGATTAAAGCCGGCTTGTACAACAATCCCTAAACGTATTTAGCCACTAAACATGTTTAAATTGTACGTATTTGTATGATTTAATAACTTCTGAAATCATATTTAGCCACTAAATACGTTTAGGCATCGTTGCACGAGCCGTATATTTTTTATGTTTTGGGAGACCCGCGAGATCTAAGTTCGGGGCGAACCACTAGTTAAGTTAAGGTGTCTATTCATGGTTGAGGGGAATTCGAGAAGGAATGGTGGGAATCTACCAAGGACCGCGATAGTTGGAAGGAGTTGGGGGAGGCCTTTGCCCAGGTGCTCTCAGGACACTGCTGTTTCGGGAAATACCTGTGCCAAATTGGGAGGAAACAGTTACCAATGTGCCACCACTGTGACGATTGCCTCGATGACACGGCTCAGCACACTCTCGAGTTCTGCCCTGCCTGGGTTGAAGAGTGCCAGGTTCTCGGTAACATTGTAGGTCACGACCTTTCTCTCCCGACCGTAGTTAGCGCAATGGTCGAGAGCAATAGGTCGTGGCAAGCTGCTAAGTACTTCTGCGAAAATGTAGTGCAGCAGAAGGAAGCAGTGGAGAGGGACAGGGAATCTGAGAGCACTCTCTCAACCCGCCGCACAAGACCGGGGCGAAGGAGAAGGGCGTATGCGAAAGCGTATGCCGACCTCCGTCCCCCATAGCAGTGGCCTAACTATATACTGCTGTATATAGTTAGTAGAGAGGACCCTAAACCCTAAGAGATGGGGCCCGCAAGAGCGGACCAACGCCACCGGGGTCGCGGAAGAATGTTCTCTGTTCCCGTGTCCCCAGCATACAGCGAGCGGAGAAACGCCGTGGAGGTTTAGCCGGTAGGAGTCCGACATACCGCTCCCTAGGTTCAGAGCGGTATCCATGAGAGTTCCTCCACGTAAAAAAAAAGGCCTTTGCCCAGCAGTGTGAAAATGTAGGTTAGTTAAAAAAAAGTTAATGTGTTAATATGGACGACTGATATAATGTAGAGCAATAGTAATTGTTGGTTTAAAATATTACCCTTCTTCTGGAGATTAGTATGATAATAATACTTATTTTTAACAGTTTAACAGTTTCTTTTTATCGAATAGTTAATTAGATTTGTAGAAATAAAAATAAAGAATGAAGTTCATAGAAAATTCGTACAAAATGTCCATAATTATCTACAAAGAGCAAACTGTCGTGGCTACGGAAGCCTTCCTTAGGCATGGTCCGACACGCGCTTAGCCAACTAATTACAAAATAAGTACCCACAAAAGCTTTCGTATTTCAGAGCAGTGTAACTCATTATTATCATCATCATGTCAACCATCCACTGCTTAACAAAGGCCTCCCCATAGAGTTTCATAGCGACCAATCTTGTGCGTACATCTGCTTCCAGAAACCTTCATTAGGTTGTCTTTTCATCTTCCGTGATGACCTCCGTGGCGCAGTGGGCGAATAGTCGGCTAAGATGCAGGAGGCTGCGGGTTCGATTGCCGCCGCGGACCTAATGTTGGCACGATGTACGATATGTTCGAGGTCTGGATGTTTCTCTTTATGTACGTTATAAGTATGTTTTTACAAAAATTACACTCTCCGGATTCTGGTGAAGCATAAGGACGTGCTACTTGATCCGGATTTCTGGCCAGTCGGCATCGCCAGGAGCATCGTACAAAGTCAGACTATCGAAGCATCCTAATCAACTATCTGTGATGCTCCTCGAACCAAATCAGCTAAACCGCCTTAAGCGCCACAACATACTAGAACTGAGTGACAAAAACTAGTTTCTCCAAATGTGCATACTCTCAGCACAGCGCGCCAATTATGCTCTCCTAATATCTGCTTATAGCCAAAGGCTGATTGTAGATGCAACCCAGTAAACAGGCAAACAACCCATCTAGTTATCGTCCCATTAGTCTACTCAATAGTCTAGGTAAGATATATGAGCGTCTTCTAATGAAGCGTCTCTGGGCTCATGTCAATGAGTTCAAACTCCTTCCCGATGGGCAGTTTGGCTTCCGTGCCCAACACTCATGCCCACAACAGGTGTTCCGCATAACGGAGCATGTCCTCTCCAATTGGCAAAGTACCTGGCCTTTAGATACTGGTGCCGTCTTCCTTGATGTAGCGAAAGCTTTCGACAAAGTCTGGCACAATGGCTTGATCTACAAGCTTTTCAAACTCGGAGTCCCAGACAGACTCGTGCTCATCTTACGAGACTACCTACAAAGTCGCAGCTTTCGCTACACCGTGGAAGGCACTCTCTCTAGTCCTAGACCAGTCAGAGCGGGAGTCCCTCAAGGCTCCGTTCTCGGCCCCCTCCTGTTCACACTGTACACCAGCGATATCCCCCGCACTCCTCAAGTGGAAATAGCCCTATACGCAGACGACACAGCCTTGTACACATCCAATCGGAATCCTGATCGGGTGGGTATAAGGCTGCAGGCTGCCCTTCACTTATTAGCCATTTGGTTCCGCAAGTGGCGGATTGAGGTAAACCCGTCGAAGAGCACAGTGTACTTCTTACGGATAAACCTCACTCCCAAACCGATCTCCTTATTTGGCAAGCCCATTCGCTGGGCCCCTTCAGCCAAATCCTCAATACAATGGGTGTCATCCTCGATACGCAGTGTGAAATAAATAATAAATAAATATTGCTGGACATTTCACACAGCGCTATCTAGCCCCAAACTAAGCAGAGCTTGTACTATGGGAACCAGATAACTGATATAATACTTATATACATTTTTTTTTATATACATATGTACTTATAATATATAAAGAAACAACCAGACCAGGAACAAATATCTATAAATCATGCAAACATTTGTTCCGCGGCGGGAATCGAACCCGCTACCTCCTGCGTCTCAGCCGGGTATTCGCCCACTGCACCACGGAGGTCGTCATGCACCACGGAGGTCGTTTCGTGGCACTATTTTGATAGTCAATGATTACAAATAATATTTTTTTGTTTTTATGGGAGACTCGCGAGATCTCGGTTCGGGGCGAACCACTAGTATAATGCAAGCGTATTTAATTTTTAAGACTGTTAGTTATTCCTCAAAAATATTGAGTGAAAATAACTTACATAGAAGGTGCGCGACAAACGCCAATATCATCAACTTTTAGGGCATCACTGTCGACCAGCATCACCGCCAGCGCGGTAAAAACCAGCATTCCTCGCAAACTATCCATCGCTTAACTCACATGTGACCACTACCCATCAACACTTCAACTCGTTTGACTCTACGAGCTTATTCATCGACGCGTTATCACTCACATCCTTTGGAACCCGCAAGAGTATAGTTGCAATACAATCCAGGCTTACAAATTACAATATACGCGGAAATATGTATCGAAAATTGATAACCGATGTTCAACTCATTAGCCAACGTACAGGTTGATGCTTAAATGCACCGCACTCTTTCCTTTGACGAAAGGTAATGAACGTTACAATGATCGATTCAAAATCGTGAGGCGGTCGGGAGAACAATGACTTTTGCATACGACGAGGAGTTTTATAGACGTCCGGTTTGTAGCCGTAAATATTATTGTGACGTCCGTTGGGATAGGAATACATAATTAATATTTAACTACGCAAAATGAACTTATTAGCAACATTATAAATCAGTCAATGTCTCCTTTGTTTGGTCGGGATATCAACCGCGAGTTATCGTGAAGCGGTTTTGACGTGACCAGAATAGCCAATGAAAAATTGATGTCGGCTAGTTAGGAATTGACATTTATTTATGTTTAGCCTGTATTGTTTCTGTTGTTATATTCATAGTTTGTCTAACATTATATTTATTTTTATTGATCGAGCGAAGCGAGATCTCCAAATCAACTTGGGCAAATCGGGGTTGTATGTATGTTTGTTTGTTCGAGGATAACTGACGAGGCGTTGATCCGATCATCGTGAAATTTGAAACTTAGGTAGGTAGTGATGGCACAATTTTGTTGTGACTAAATGAGCTAAAAATGTGGGGGGGTTGTTGAGATATTGGGGTTTAAGAGAAGTAAAATGAAATACCTTTCATTTTACTTCTCTTAAACCCCAATAGTACATTTAGACTCCGTTTTTATTTTTAGTAAAGTTTTTATAGTTTTTGAGTTGTTTGAGTTTGAGCCAGAATAAAAACTCAACTTTGACAAAACTCACAGGGTACACCAGTGACCCCACAGTGCTGTAATTTGGTATGCATGTAGCATAAGTGACACAAATATAGGCAAAAATCTGAAATCCAGAATAACTGCAATTTGTATCCCAAAAAAAACAACCATAGTACATGAACTCCCCTTACCTGTAATTTGAATGAAACTGTAGATCAAGTTCTTTGGATATGTATTTCGTGGCACTATTTTATTAGTCAAAGATTAAAGCCGGCTTGTACAACAATCCCTAAACGTATTTAGCCACTAAACATGTTTAAATTGTACGTATTTGTATGATTTAATAACTTCTGAAATCATATTTAGCCACTAAATACGTTTAGGCATCGTTGCACGAGCCGTATATTTTTTATGTTTTGGGAGACCCGCGAGATCTAAGTTCGGGGCGAACCACTAGTTAAGTTAAGGTGTCTATTCATGGTTGAGGGGAATTCGAGAAGGAATGGTGGGAATCTACCAAGGACCGCGATAGTTGGAAGGAGTTGGGGGAGGCCTTTGCCCAGGTGCTCTCAGGACACTGCTGTTTCGGGAAATACCTGTGCCAAATTGGGAGGAAACAGTTACCAATGTGCCACCACTGTGACGATTGCCTCGATGACACGGCTCAGCACACTCTCGAGTTCTGCCCTGCCTGGGTTGAAGAGTGCCAGGTTCTCGGTAACATTGTAGGTCACGACCTTTCTCTCCCGACCGTAGTTAGCGCAATGGTCGAGAGCAATAGGTCGTGGCAAGCTGCTAAGTACTTCTGCGAAAATGTAGTGCAGCAGAAGGAAGCAGTGGAGAGGGACAGGGAATCTGAGAGCACTCTCTCAACCCGCCGCACAAGACCGGGGCGAAGGAGAAGGGCGTATGCGAAAGCGTATGCCGACCTCCGTCCCCCATAGCAGTGGCCTAACTATATACTGCTGTATATAGTTAGTAGAGAGGACCCTAAACCCTAAGAGATGGGGCCCGCAAGAGCGGACCAACGCCACCGGGGTCGCGGAAGAATGTTCTCTGTTCCCGTGTCCCCAGCATACAGCGAGCGGAGAAACGCCGTGGAGGTTTAGCCGGTAGGAGTCCGACATACCGCTCCCTAGGTTCAGAGCGGTATCCATGAGAGTTCCTCCACGTAAAAAAAAAGGCCTTTGCCCAGCAGTGTGAAAATGTAGGTTAGTTAAAAAAAAGTTAATGTGTTAATATGGACGACTGATATAATGTAGAGCAATAGTAATTGTTGGTTTAAAATATTACCCTTCTTCTGGAGATTAGTATGATAATAATACTTATTTTTAACAGTTTAACAGTTTCTTTTTATCGAATAGTTAATTAGATTTGTAGAAATAAAAATAAAGAATGAAGTTCATAGAAAATTCGTACAAAATGTCCATAATTATCTACAAAGAGCAAACTGTCGTGGCTACGGAAGCCTTCCTTAGGCATGGTCCGACACGCGCTTAGCCAACTAATTACAAAATAAGTACCCACAAAAGCTTTCGTATTTCAGAGCAGTGTAACTCATTATTATCATCATCATGTCAACCATCCACTGCTTAACAAAGGCCTCCCCATAGAGTTTCATAGCGACCAATCTTGTGCGTACATCTGCTTCCAGAAACCTTCATTAGGTTGTCTTTTCATCTTCCGTGATGACCTCCGTGGCGCAGTGGGCGAATAGTCGGCTAAGATGCAGGAGGCTGCGGGTTCGATTGCCGCCGCGGACCTAATGTTGGCACGATGTACGATATGTTCGAGGTCTGGATGTTTCTCTTTATGTACGTTATAAGTATGTTTTTACAAAAATTACACTCTCCGGATTCTGGTGAAGCATAAGGACGTGCTACTTGATCCGGATTTCTGGCCAGTCGGCATCGCCAGGAGCATCGTACAAAGTCAGACTATCGAAGCATCCTAATCAACTATCTGTGATGCTCCTCGAACCAAATCAGCTAAACCGCCTTAAGCGCCACAACATACTAGAACTGAGTGACAAAAACTAGTTTCTCCAAATGTGCATACTCTCAGCACAGCGCGCCAATTATGCTCTCCTAATATCTGCTTATAGCCAAAGGCTGATTGTAGATGCAACCCAGTAAACAGGCAAACAACCCATCTAGTTATCGTCCCATTAGTCTACTCAATAGTCTAGGTAAGATATATGAGCGTCTTCTAATGAAGCGTCTCTGGGCTCATGTCAATGAGTTCAAACTCCTTCCCGATGGGCAGTTTGGCTTCCGTGCCCAACACTCATGCCCACAACAGGTGTTCCGCATAACGGAGCATGTCCTCTCCAATTGGCAAAGTACCTGGCCTTTAGATACTGGTGCCGTCTTCCTTGATGTAGCGAAAGCTTTCGACAAAGTCTGGCACAATGGCTTGATCTACAAGCTTTTCAAACTCGGAGTCCCAGACAGACTCGTGCTCATCTTACGAGACTACCTACAAAGTCGCAGCTTTCGCTACACCGTGGAAGGCACTCTCTCTAGTCCTAGACCAGTCAGAGCGGGAGTCCCTCAAGGCTCCGTTCTCGGCCCCCTCCTGTTCACACTGTACACCAGCGATATCCCCCGCACTCCTCAAGTGGAAATAGCCCTATACGCAGACGACACAGCCTTGTACACATCCAATCGGAATCCTGATCGGGTGGGTATAAGGCTGCAGGCTGCCCTTCACTTATTAGCCATTTGGTTCCGCAAGTGGCGGATTGAGGTAAACCCGTCGAAGAGCACAGTGTACTTCTTACGGATAAACCTCACTCCCAAACCGATCTCCTTATTTGGCAAGCCCATTCGCTGGGCCCCTTCAGCCAAATCCTCAATACAATGGGTGTCATCCTCGATAGGCGTCTTTCCTTTAGGTTGCATATCACTAAGAGGTGCAACCAGGCAAAGTTCACCCTAGGACGATTGTCCTCACTACTAGGCGCGAAAAGTAAAATGTCCCTTAAAAATAAGGTGACCCTTTACAAAGCGTGCATTCGTCCCATCATGACATACTCCTCTGTAGTATTTGCCCACTCTCCTAAAGTTGGTGCCATTCAGGTCATCCAAAATCGCTTCTTGCGAAAAGCCTCAGGCTCGCCATGGTATTTTCGCAATAACGATCTACATCGCGATATGAAATTAGAATCAATAGCTAGGTTCATGAAGCTCGCTTCCAAGCGGTTTTATGAACATGCCTCCAATCATCCGAACCCTTTAGTACACACCATTCCGGTCTACCCGCTGGATCCGCCCGCCAACAAAATCCTCCGTCATCCGAGACACGTTCTCGGAGACCCGGATGACGAAATCACCTCCGCTAATGCAGAAGCGATATCTGAGTCATCTATATCAGACAGAGCAAACACTTCACAGAAACACCGATCTCGCCGGCGAGGTCGACGAATCCCTTCAGTCGCCGCCTATACGAGGTACAAACATGTACCCGGGCGTTTCTCTCCTATCCCCACCCCGGCAACTGCCCAAGCCGAGACTCGTACCTAAGTGGTGCCCTTGCGCTAGTTGCCTAAATAACTTACTGGGCTGAGCGCCATCTGCGCTCGCCAAAAGCTCGGTTAAGCTGTCACGGCCTCAGAGGCCAACAGCGAGTTAGACCTTCAGAAAAAAAAAAAAAAAAAAAAAGATGCAAAAAAACAATATTACATTAGCTCCCGCCAGCGGCTTTGCACGCGTGGTTTGTCATCAAAAAGTAGCGTATGTGTTAATCCAGGTCTACGTACATCTCAAATTTCATCGAAATCGGTTCAGCCGTTACGACGTGAAAGAGTAACAAACATCCACATATTTCGCACACACACTTTCGCGTTTATAATATTAGTGGGTTTGTTATATCAGTTATCTGGTTCCCATAGTACAAGCTTTGCTTAGTTTAGGGCTAGATAGCGTTGTGTTAAATGTCCAGAATTATTTATATTATTATTACTACAGAGGGTCGTACGCTGCGCTTTCCGGTAAACAACTATTACGTCATTGTTTAATATTTTCAACATCCTGTACATAAATTGCTATCGGTCGTTTAATTAATATAATACACCACCTTTCCTAGTCTTTAGTTAAATATGTTTAATTAGTATTACTCATAGACCAATTATATCAAAATTAGTTACGAATAAGGTACCTTTTGATGACACTCGTTCTAATTACTCACCACCTATTACCCCTACACCTACTACCTACTACACCTATTTACACCTTTATTTACCTATTACACCTATTTATAAGAAAGGGTACCTTTCTTATAAATATGTACAGTGACGGAATGAAAGGGTTCGTCAATTTTCAAATTGATTCGTCAACGTATCGCAAATACATATTACCTTTTGAAACGTTGTTACAGAATAGACTGAGTTAGAGAAAATAATGGTTGTTGAGATATTGGGGTTCAAGAGGGGTAAAAAAAACTAAATGGGACTATCAAGTGGCACATATAATAAAAGGTATTTGTGAGTACTTCGACCTTGAAGTTTTTAAGTTATTATCCATGATAAAAACTGAAATTTGACGAACACCAGTGACCCCACAGTGCTGAAATTTGTGTGTAGCTTTAGTGACACAAATTTAGAGAAAAGTCTGAAATCCAGAATAACTGCAATTTCTACCTCAAAAAAATATAACCAATTAACATAAACTCCCGTTACCTGTAATTTGAATGAAACTTTAGGTCAAGTTATTTGGTTATGTATTTCGTGGCACTATTTTGATAGTCAAAGATTACAAATAATATTTTTTTGTTTTTATTGGAGACTCGCGAGATCTCAGTTCGGGGCGAACCACTATATAGTTTATAACTATTCCTAAGCCGATAGATTCAGTAGTAGCTGAGATATTATACTTTGACAGACGGCAACCGTACAAAGTCGCACCATGAGTACCGTTTTTACCATTTTAGTCCGGAACAAACAGAATCAGTCTTACTTTACAAGAGAGCTTCGAATTAATCTTGGAGTCTTTAAGTCTAGAGTGAATAAATTATTTTTAGGCAAGCGTATTTCATCTCAAACAAATTCTTTAACAAACTGAAAACAAAAATTAACAAATTGATCATCAAAACAACTACCTGAATATAAGAGGTATACAGTTACTTGAATTTAAACATATTTATATTATATACGCCTGTGTACTACTTTATTTTCCATACTAAATTACTAATATTTTTATTTTTATAATGTATGAGTACCGTATTTCTGGGCAACTAGACATGGAACAACCGGCGGAGCAAGCAGGCTTCCGCCGAGGACTATCAACTACAGACCACCTCCAAACAATTAATGAACTCATAGAAAAATTCTGCGAATACAACATGCCTTTGTATGTTGCTTTCGTGGATTATACCAAGGCATTTGATAGTATTCACCACACAGCCATCTTCGATGCCCTTAATAACCAGCACATAGACCCTACTTACATAAACCTTATTCGAAATATTTATACGCATAGTACAGACTCAATTAAGTTAAATTCAATCGGACCATCCTTTAAAATAGTCAAGGGAGTAAAACAGGGAGACCCACTTTCCCCAAAACTTTTCACCAGCACCCTTGAGGGGGTGTTTAGGAAGCTGGCGGCTGGCTGGGAAGAGAAGGGAGTTGACGTCGGCGGAGTGAAGCTGACAAACCTCCATTTTGCGGACGACATCGTCCTCTTTTCTTCATCAGCCACAGAACTACAAACGATGCTTCAAGAACTTAGCATAGCAAGCTTTGAGATTGGACTTGGAATGAACAGGGCAAAAACCAAGGTCATGACCAACAGCATTAAGACCAGAATAACGATGGATGCAGAAGACCTAGCATACGTCCAAGAGTATATCTACCTAGGCCAAATAGTCTCCTTCGAGGACAGGCAGGTTAAGGAAATCGCTCGGCGAACCGAAAATGCCTGGAGGAGCTATTGGGCCATGGGAGATATGATGAAAGGAGATCTTCCTTTAACGCTCAAGAGAAAGCTAATGGACGTATGCATCCTTCCCGTTTTGACATATGGTGCGCAGAACTGGTCACTGACTAACATTTTAAAGTCCAAGCTCAAAGTTTGTCAGCGTGCGATGGAACGCAGCATCTTGGGTGTCAAGCGAACGGATAGAGTCCGGAACAATGAACTGCGCTCAAAGACCAAAATTGTAGACGTAGCCACCAAAGCCGCTCAGCTGAAGTGGAACTGGGCTGGGCATGTCTGTCGCATGCCAAGTGAGCTGTGGGCAAGGATAGCCACCGAGTGGCGTCCTGATCCAGCGAGAAGGCGACGCGGCAGACCAAAACGTAGATGGCGGGACGAGCTGGATAAATTCCTAACGGATTGGCCACAATCAGCTCAGGACCGCCAAGTCTGGAAAGAATGGGGGAGGCCTTTGCCCAGCAGTGGGACACGAATGGCTGATATAAAATACTAAATTACTAATATTATTTTCTAAAAATACTCTGTCTCTCTACCTGTTTGTTATGTTTTACGACCTAACGGGTAGAGCGATTTTAATGAAATTTGGTATAAAGATAGATTATGGCCGGGATTGGGACATGGGGCAACGGGTTTCTTTTTACCCGACTGCGCTGAAGGAGGGTAATGTTGTTATTGACAAACCATATGTGCGAAGCCGCGAGCGGGTCAGCTAGTTTTTATAAATAATGCTGAACATTTCACATAGTGCTGTCTAGCCCTAAACTAAGCAAATCTTTTACTATGGGAACCTGTACCGGTGTATTATACAGGTTTCCATAGTTTGCCTTGCTTTACTTTATTTATTTGAATTATAGACATAAACAATAATTTATTCACTACATTAGCACACAATATACAATACAGTTACATTTTAAAACAGAGAAAATACAAAAAAAGAAACAATTAAATATTACTTATAAACGTAAAACATAAACAAAAACACAAGGGAGAACTTGGTAGATACTGTGTGCTACAGCAGTAAATGGGGCTCGACTCAGCATTATGCCCGCCGTAATGGAAAGCGCTGATATTCTGTCGAGACCGCTCCATTTAGCCACCAGACCTTGAGAGTATTGTGTTGTCAAATGAAAATATTATGTGTCATGGTAGGTAATTATGTCATGTTGTGTCAAAATATAATAATATATAAGTAGTTTAAAATGTCAAAATATGCAATAAAACATTATTTTTTTCTACATTCATAGGTATAAATAGTGCATTGTCGTCATATTGTGCAATATGAATAGGAAAACCATAGAATAATATGCACAATAACATAAATAGGAATATTCCTACTTGATAACCGGCAAAATAACTCGATAAACAAGTGCTGAAAAACGTGATGAAACAGGATGTTGGTCACGTGGTCTTGGTGAGCACAGACAATTTTATAAAGACATTTATTATTACTAAGTATAAAAGTAAAATAAAAGAAAACAACCCCCACATAAAAAACCCCTTAAAACTGAAGTAGATTAAATAAACCAACCCAATTAAACTCTTGTTCTTAGTCGCAGCACTCTTGGCAGAGTGTTCGTGGTCGCCATGTCAGGGTATTGCTACCCTTCGCCACTCTTCTCGCACCGTTGCTCTTCTGTTACATTCGTTCAAAGAAACATCTATGGCATTCTTTTCTTGATCCGTCCATCTCATAGACGACCTACCACGCGCTCTTTTGCCCTCAACCTTCCCCTGCACCACCAAGCGATCAATAGAGACGCTGCTTGATACCGAGTTCTTGAAGTATTGACAGATTGATACGGAATTCTATCCATGATACCCTAAGCATTCTTCTCCAGCACCACATCTCGAGTGTGTCTACCATCTTTATCTTACTTTTCCGAAGAGTTTAACTAGCTTTCTATTAATAAACCGTGTCCGAATCGGTCTATCAGTTTCGAAACTACGTTGCCGGACTGACAGATCCTTTGTTTTTTGTTTCTGGAATTACGACTTACCAGACACAGGCCAGGAGTAAATATTAGAAGACTTTAAATAAATAAATAATTAATACTGGCCAGCGCCATCTAGCTCCAAACTAAGCAAAGCTGTGGGATGGGAACTAGATAACTTATAGAATAAATACACATTTCTCCAAGTCCGTCTGTTTGTCAATGCGACCAGTTGTAGCCGTTTTACTTGTTGACCATTAGTGCTGTAAAGCTATAATTTGCCACGGTCATACGTTTTAATGATGCATAGTTAGTAATAAAATAAAAAAATAAAAACCCTGTTTTCTTAACTCAACACGAAATATACGAAATTTAAAGCTTTAAAGTTGCCACACTTGTTGTTACCCACACCAGCCAATCCGCTATTCTTTTATACCTAAAAATACCCACATTATAACTTTCTTCTGTAGTTGTATGTAAGAAGAATAAACAAAGTTGATCAGATTATAAAAGTTTACGAACAGTCTACCTACTTATGTTTGTAATTGGGTTGGTAAACAGTTCATAATAATGTTTATACAAACTGCAAAATTAACTGAGTATTTTAAGATACAACCTAAGATGCAACCCTTCACGTGGACCGGCACGCGCTTGACTAATTATTTTAAAAGGCAATTATTAAGTTTCTGTTGTAAAATATATGACTGCAAAAAGTATACTCACTCAGTAATATTCGTGCAAACACCAGCAGTGCATCGTCCTTCAAGATCACAAGTTCCGTTGCACTCAGGACGGCAGGGCTTGGAGCATACTCCAGGGTTCTTCTCCACATAGCCTTCAGCACACGTGCACACATCAGGCGCTGAGCAGTAGCCATTGGTACAGTCACAGACAGCTTCGCAAGTCCCATTCTCGTTGCTGTATCCATCGGGGCACTCGCATTGGCCGGGAGCCACGCATATTCCATTGATACAGCTTTCACATTTCGGTGCGCACGTGCTCTCATCAACAGCGGAGTGTCCTTCAAGACAGCTACACACATTTGGTGCAACGCATGTCGAGTTAACGCACTTCTTACATACCGGGACGCAGGTGAAACTGTCTCTTGTTGTATATCCATCCCAGCAGGAGCATGTGTTAGGAGCTGTGCATTCTCCGTTGGTGCAGAATTGATCACAGATAGGGCTGCAATTTAAGTCTGCGTTGATGTTGAAACCCTCGTTGCAATTCGCGCAGTGCGTTTTATTGTATCGTCTGGTGTTGGATTCGCATTCACAGATGTTGTTAAGGTGGCAGACGCTGTTATGGCATGGGGGATCGCAGATGGGGGTGAGGCAGGAGTTAAGGCGTTCAGGGTCGAGGTAGAGGGGCGGGTCGCAGTGGCAGACGGACGGAGCGACACACGTGCCGTGGAGACAGCCAGTGCTGCAGACGGGCCCGCATGAATCCCGCTCGCTATCGTGCTGCCAGCCCTGACAGCAGATGGTGTGGTTGGACCACGTAAGATACGACTGCGATAAAATAAATTATATTATAAATATAAATAAGCAAATATCCAACAGACACAAACATATTCCTGACCCCACATCAAAAAACCGTGTACCGTGGGAATACGTGTACCATGGCAACATAAAACCCAGACCTATGAACAAATACATTCAGATCAAGCGAACATGTACCGCAGCGGGATTCGAACCCCAAAAATCACCCAACACGTCTGAGTACCTACCTACTAAATTTATTTATTAAAGTGAAACTTTTATTACATCGTCTCAAACTTTTTCGTCTGTGTGTTGCATGTCGCGTGACGGTCGACCGCGGAGTAGGGATAAAGTGAAAGGCGCTCGTCAGAGCAGCCGATGCCAATATGGCGGCGCCTATAGTTCGCATCAGCTGACCGTGTAGTGTATAGACTATTACTCATTTGTGCCAAACGAAAATTTTTAGTTAAATGTGTATAATGTGAAACAAAGTTTCACTTTTACCGTGGTTTCATAAAACCACACAATCCTTTTTTTTATTTGTCGTCACTATACACATATACACATATTTTATATTGATGGCAAATTATATTACATCGTTTTGCGGTTTTGCTATAATAATTGTGAAATATTTATTATTCTCCATAGTTTACTATCAAAATGTATTTATCACTAAGCAGATAGCAGTCAATAACCATTTTAGGGTACCGTATCCTTGTAGGATCACTTCATTGTCCGTCAAAAGCTGAATTAACGCAATTAAAAAATACGGCCATTTATGCCGTATAATTTTACTCGCAAATAAATCAAAACTTAGTACTTTCCGTTGGCCTAAAATCATGAAAATTGGCAAGCAGAAGCACAGGTAAAGGAAAAATCCGAAAAAGGTTAATTTATAGTTATATCGCATTACAAAATATATTTTTTTAAACATTAATGAACTGGAAATTTAATGTTCATTTTACATACAACTGGGTTCATTCATCCAGCTAGAGATGCTGACATTCCGACTTCAGGCGCTGTAATTTAATCATTTTTTTTGAAACGGTCTAGTTATAAATAATTGGTCAAGTGCGTGTCGGACCACGCACAGTGAAGGATTCCGTATTCAGTACGGCTGTTTCGTAGTAATTTTAAATACAAAGTTAATTTTGCAATAGATTTTACAATGGCTCAAGTTTAAAACGAGTTGTCCATACGAATAGGTCAAATATATGTTTAGTCATGTTAGGGTAGTAATGTTCCTTGTGAATGAGCTCGCCTGGGGAAGTACTACCCCCGTACCTATTTCTGCCGCCAAGCAGCATTGCTGTTTCGGTTTGAAGGGTATAGGGCTATGGACACATGAGGCTTTACATTTTTATGCTTCAAGTTTATGAACGCAGGGCAGTGCATCGTAGAGCACGTTTCTAAGGTGCGTGACCTATATGGCAATGCTTTATTATAGGCGATGGTGACAATAGATGTAAAACAATCGATTTAAAATATTTTAAATAAAATGTTGCCATTTTAAACCCCAAATAAATCGTTTTAAACAGTTGAAAACTTGCCTATAAAAATAAAAGAAGTGTGTTTTACACTTCATTATGGGCAATTTCTGGTCACCTGACGTCATGTTCCGTTATAATTAGTTGATAAAAAATCAATTGAAAGTACCTACCTACATTACCTACTAAACGAAAACTTAAGTATACCTACCCATACTTATTTATTATATTATATTATATTATATTACACACACTAGATCATTGCCGTCTGTTTTACTTACGCATGAAAGAGACAACGTTGTCTTCAAGGTTAAGTATATCAATATCAGTATATCATACATTTAAAAAATATTTACACAGTTTATAGGTACTCTGTTGTATCCCTACATCGGTAAAATCAAGAAAATGTAGTTATAATTAAGAAAAAAATAGTCATCAACACCAACCGTTTTAAATCGAAATAAATAGTTTATTTCGGTTTTAAACGGTTTTTTTCGTTTCAAACGGATTTAATTGGATTTAACGGTGTAATGGTTTTAAACCGGCCTTACATCTATAATGGTGACCACATAACATCAGGTGGGTCATATGCTTGTTCTCCAGGTGGCATAAAAATAAATAATAATAAATAGTCGCTAATAACGTTTCGCGATTGTAGGTTTAAATGATACTGACCTCATTTCTGTACCGTCTCAGTCCCCGTCTTCTTCCGTTTCTCCAGACTGTGATACTGTACGATTTTTTTCTCATTTGGATCGAACTAGAAAAAGACAAAACATACTTACACGAATGATTTCCAGTGCCTTTATTACACAGGAAATTCTACACAGGACATTTATTGTTTTTTTTTTGTAACATTATACTGAAGAGAGTGGAAATCCGACTACGGTAATACCGATGGTATATAGCCGGTTGACAGGACTATAATAACGAATCGATTGGGACCTCATTCATCAAAATCGGATGAGTAGTTTAGGCGCTACGCTGGAACATAGGTAAATGCAAACATACATACATAGACTGCTAAAAACATAACCCTTCCTTTTGGCTTTGCCGTAGTCGGGTAAAAACGGAGAGAGTGTGCGGATCAAGGACAAATGACATAATACGGGCATACTGAAATTTAAAAACTTAAAAGCTATGAATTTATTATTTTTTATATGAACTATGATTTTTTTATTTTTTATGATATGACATATCAATGTAATTTTCTATTTTATTATTTTTGATGTAGCGAAGCGAGTTCTCAAAATCAACTTGAGCAAATGGGCGTTGTATGTATGTATGTTTGTTTGTCCGAGGATAACTTTCGAAGCGTTAATCCGATCATCGTGAAATTTGATACATAGGTAGGTAGTGATGGCACAATATTGATGTGACTAAATGAACTAAAAATGTTGGGGGGTTGTTGAGATATTGGGGTTCAAGAAGGGTAAAAAAATGAGACTATTAGGTCAAATGGGACGTGAATTGAAAGGTCATCATTAGTACATTTCAACTCCGTTTTTATTTTTAATTTAATCTTTGTAGTTTTTTAGTTATCAGCCATAATAAAAACAAAACTTTGACACACCTTTGACAAGTCAGGAAGGCAAAGCTTTGACTTTCTTGCCTTCCTGACTTGGCCATAATAAAAACAAAACTTTGACAAAATTCACAGGGAACACCAGTGATCCCACAATGCTGAAATTTGGTATTCGCGTACTTTAGTAACACATATATAGACAAAAGCCTGAAATCCAGAATAACTGCATTTTGTACCCCAAAAAAGAGTAACCACTTTATATGAACTACCGTTACCAGTAATTTGAAAGAAACTGTAGGTCAAGTTAGTTGGTTATTTATTTCGTGGCACTATTTTGATAGTCAACGATTACAATTTTTTTTTTTGTTTTGATGGGAGACTCGCGAGATCTCAGTTCGGGGCGAACCACTAGTAATAATGATTGAAATAAATCAGTTTTCGTTTTCTAAGTAAACATGAATTTTGATTTTATTTTGATAATGTTTATAAATTATTTGAAGAAAGTTGAATGATCCATAAAAGTAGTTTACACCTTGGAGATATTGTGATAGTGTACCGGGAGGTTCCAGAGGAATCTCCTCCCGCGAACACCAAGCTTGTGGAATGTTATGCTACCGAGGTTTTCCTTCCGTAAGTTTTAGCAAATGCATATAATGTAACTGCCCACTTATCACTAACTATTTAAGTTTATATACTAACACCAACTACTAACTACTAACACAAATATACTTGTAAACTTATGTTTCCTGAATGCATAAATAAATTATTAAAATAAAACTACAAAAAACACTATGCTTCGCCACTACTTTCAAATAAGCATTATAGTATCTACCTGATTTTAACCACACAGGATCCTTCAGCACCAGGCTCCAAAGCCTGAGAATCATCGACAAACACTATCAAAATGAACACAGCACAGAAAACTACAAACTTAAAAATCATCGTAATTTATATTTTTACAAGGTCCACTATTTAAGCAATATTTTATACTTTAGGATTCTAGATAATAAGTATTTATTTTTAAATTGAAGTCACTGAACTTTAACGATAATTTTTTTACACAACCAATAGGGTGGGAAGCCAAGTACAATATGATGAGAAATTATCTCCAGGGTACATGCAAATGATGATAGTTGTGGATGCTAACCTACTTACATAGATTGATAAATCAGGAAATGTGACTCTTATCACCACGCTCTAAAGCTTATATCTAGAGACAGTATCTCATAGAAATACTGTTATAAGCTCGAGAGGATAGCACAGGTGGGTGGACAAGCTTAATCGTCATATCATCGTCATCATATCAAAACGTCTGTACTTAGGCCTCCTATATAGATTTCCAGAACGAACGATCTTGTGCGGCCTAGACCCAACGGCTCTTAGCTTTATCAGGTCGCAGGTATTTCTATCTAGTGGGGGGCGTCCTATGCTGCGCTTTCCAGTGCGTGCGTCCTTTCTGCCCCAACGGCCGTCAGTTCTTCAATCTATCAGGCCTACTCAATCATCTGCAAGGTATGTAAAGGTCTCAATTCACGAATAAAACTCTCTCTCGATAGTTATTGATAGATAAACGCAATGCGTATAGGAGTACATCGTAGATGAACTTGATTTAGGTAATATTAGGTTTTTACTTGCTATAGATAGATAATCCTTTGATGACAAACGTTCATCATCATCATCATCATTCTCAGCCCGTGTCGACCCACTGCTGGGCATAGGCCTCTCCTTGTTTCTGCCACTCTTCCCAATTCTGTGCCAGTCTGAACCACGTACGACCCACGGTCTTATGGATGTCGTCGACCCATCTCGCTGGTGGACACAAAACCTGACCTCCCTATATAAAATAGAAGTCTACCTGAGCCTATGGTCTAGACTTAAAGCTATCTTGAATCGAAAATAAACCTATCTGTGATTTTGGCCATCCTAAGTGTGATCGTCTAGAATTGAATTTATTCTACGTTGTGTAAATGATTTGGAGAAATAAATGAAATAGTAATACTGATATAATTTGGCTTTAATAAATGACACAAATAAAATAACACGAATTAAATGTTATTTGTGAATTGAATTTAAATATCACCAGAGTGCTAATATTCATTTAAAATATAATGGATTTAATTATGACAAGACTTCAATGGATTAATAATTCTAAATTAGTACTGTTCTTAATATTATCTTAAAGCTAAGCCCGGGGATAAGGTCTCGAAATAGCTGAAAAGAAAAGGTTTATGTTAGTTTGCGTAAGTAGTAATTATAATATTTTGATTTATTTTGTGAAGGGCCCCTACCCACATACACCCTGCATGCGATGTATGGCTAGAAATGTCTTGTTCTAGGAGAGAACTTAGGGATGGGGAAAATTTCTAGTCTTGCGAAGCAGGAGGGATCAGGTAAGGAAATGGGAAAGGTGCCTATTTACCCTCAAACCCCCAATATGTTGAAATCCTATTGATTTCAGACATATTTCTAAAATAGATTTATTAAATTCAGAGGAATACTCAAGATAAATCTAGAATATTACAATGAATTAAATAGATCTCTAGCTAAGCTACCCCATGATAACTAAACTAGCTAAGCTACGTGATTTAATAAAAAGCAGTATCAAACATCCAGGACAGAGGTTGAGCGTACGGGTTGGAGGGGGTCAGACACAGGCCTCGTCTTACAGAACCTGATAGACAATTTATGGCGGGGCTTCGCCCCTCCGCGGACGGCAACCACGTGAACCCTGGAGTTTCCACTGAATTTTATTAGATCGATTGATTTCAGAGTATAAAGTAGATGAATTGAAAATGTGTTCGCAATATAGTCCCTTGTTGAATAAAATAATAGAACTATCACGAAATAATTATAGGAACATGGAAGGAAGTTTGATTGGTTTTGACGGCAAAAGCGACTCCTTCTCGGCTAAGCTGTGAATGACTATAAAAAATACCATGCATAAATTGGTTAGACAAGTTTCACGTTCGAACCGCTTCCCTCGTACAATCTATTTGGGAGGATTTGATAATTATCGCAATACTTAGTACTAAACATAGACTACATTTTTATCATTATAATAAGTCTGTATGAACCTGTGAATGCTGAAAAATAAGGTTAAAACCACATCTCCTAGTTTAACCGAAAATGAATTAAATATATCTAACGTGTTCATCAACAGCACTTCTGCATAAATACACCTCGCATATAAATATCTATTCTCTGCTTATTTCACGAATTTCAAATTCGTAAATATCTAAGTACCTAAAATATTGCAATTCTATACCCCTATAACTAGATACGTTACCAATATACACACTGAATTTAATGTAAATAATAACAGCAAGTCTAACTTGATACAATTAACTCTAATTCAACACTGATTCTACTAGGATTATCAAATCTCACGATATCCGCCTTCCGGCCTCCTCCTGACTCGACCCCCGACCGTCTGTCCAGAGTCATTTCGCATTTCCAATCTCTTACGAAAAATCCCTTACCACAATTTAGGATGGTCACGCCTCTATTTCTACAAACAACCAATAAGTATTCAATATTTTGAAATTCGTTAAAAGGTGCGTCTTTCCCACGCTAGCACAGACGTACAAAAAAGTCAAGTGTTAGAATTTCTAGAAGAGAGGCGCCCACTTGTTTCAAACCCATTTTAGCTAAAATTTATTGACTGACATCATAAAAAAAAATACTAATTTATTGCGTTGAGAATTTTAAAAGCATTCTCTAATTTCTATCTTCAAGTGTTTTCGTTTTAAAATAAGAAACACGTAAATCTCAGCCTTTCAGCGAGTACATAAAACTATATTCTCAACTCTGTATTTTTAATCATTCTAAACTAAGGAATTAAGTTCACAAGTCCTCTCTCAAGTGTAATACTTAATCGTTATCAGATGTTACTTTAAAATATTAGCAAGCCAATAATTTACAGCGTATTAAATCAGGCCTCAAATAAAAGTTCGTTACAGGACGACCCCTATTTCGATGGCCAGTGGACAAGCCTAATCGGACAAACGTTACCTGATGGTAAATAAGCCTGGTCGAAGATAAAGCACGCCTAGGAAGAACATGTTCGCTCTAGACTTCAATAAAAAAACTGGAATATAACATCTGAAACGATCATGGTTATGAACGCTATTTTCAATTAATATTTACCACAAATCACAAATCATGGTAAATATCCCATTTTTATTGAAAAAATCTGGCCAAATATAGTCCAAATATTCATAATGGTATATCGTCTATCGCCCAAAATTCTTCCGTAAAGTTAATCCTTCGTTTAGGCTTATTTGTTTTTTTTTTTGTCGACTTCAATATACTGTTGCGTAATTCTCTCGCAATACAATAATTTTTTTTAGTTTTGTAAACAATTTTTTACAAATTGTAATTCGTACTCCGAGCCCCAAAACATAAGCTTATTCTTGAGGGTCTCTGTAAGCAATATTTGTAACCATCAAACTTGTGAACTAGCACTATCTTAAACAGCTTTGTAAATCTTTCTGAAATAAAAATGATTTGATTTTTTTATACAATACTATTCATACATACAATTACAATATAAAACACGAGAGACCAACGACTTGCACTACCGGTGTGATTATCAAAGCTAATTTGGAAATAGCTGGTTACTCGCCAAATATCTACCACAATAAAGTAAGTCACTTTTGAACTAACTTCAAAAAAAAGAGGAGGTTCTCAATTCGGTTGTTGTTTTTGTTTTTTCTTTTTTGTTTGTTACCTCAGCTCAGAACTTCGTCATATATTGAAAAATCTGATTTGGAAAAATCCTTTTTTATTTAAAAGGATATATTTTCATATTAGTCCCATAGAAGTTTCATCAAAATCCATTCAGTAGTTTGGTTTTAAATAAAAATAACTGGAAAACATATGTCATCCAAGTAAACGAAATTGCGTATTTTGCTTTCCTGTAACTTTTCATCTGAAGTCGATTATATTTTTTATTAAACTTTTATTGTTTATTTTGACATGTCATCTTATTTAATTAATAATTATTATAAATATGGACATTTCACACAGCGCTATCTAGCCCCAAATTAAGCAGAACTTGGACTGTGGGAACCAGATAGCTGATTATACTTGCAAACATTTTTTTAGTAAACACATACTTATGTATAATATATAGAAAAATACACATACTGACTACACGGGTAGGGATGTCTGTCTGCCATCTTTATTGTTTTATTGTTGTACTGTCGTCTCATTTTACCTTTGATTTAATTGTGTATTCTCTTTTTTCTGTTTTATTTTTAACTTGCTTCTGCCAACGGCTTGCACGCGTTGTTTGTCAACAAAAAGTAACCTAATTGTTAAACCAGGCTATAATCTACGTGCATACCAAATTTCAACGAAATCGGTTCAGCCATTACGACGTTATTGAGTAACAAACAAACAAACATCAATAGAACATGTGATGGTGTGCAATAAAGAAATGATCTAATCTATAAATAAAGTGTAAGGCCTAGCCTTGCTGTGGTAGCGTATCCAACATAATTTATGAAGGCTCACTGGCCAAGAGTTCATTATAAGTTTTGGCTTCTGCAATCAAGCTGACACATGAGTTGGCTAGACGGATACTTTAGCTACTCATTTGCTAAGAAGAATTTGTATACAGTTCACTAACTATTCCCAGTGAGCTGTGGAAATGACTCTACCAGATAAAGGACATTCAGAAATAACTTGATTTAATATTTTTAGTGATAAGAGAATGAACGTTAAAATATAGTTTTACGAGCTCAACACACCGAACGCGGCGCAGAATGCAGCAGGACTGTATAGGTAATGATGATGTTGATAGAAATTAATGACCTTAAATAAAACTAGGTATGTTCATTATTATAAATATGGGATTAATCACGAAAGTTTACTAGGTACGTTATTTAGGTATTTATGCTATTTATTTACCTTATTTTATTTTTATTTTTTTATTCATTGAAATCACAAGGATCACTTTGAAACGTCAATTTTACTGCCTGTTCCTTCGCGACCAAGCCAGGAAAGAAAGGCAAGAAACAAGGCGGGTTGTTTTTTTAATGATCCTTTTACAATACATAATACAGAAAATAAATTACGTTTAAATTGAAACATTTTGAACGAGTTGGAGCAATTTCAATCCCAAGCTTCTCTATCATCTAAATAATCCGATATTTTATAGTAGGCTTTTTTATAAAGATTTAGTGTAATTACGTTTTTAAATTTATTAATTGTCAATTTTTGTACATCCCTTGGGAGTTTGTTATAAAAGCGTACACCTTGCCCTTTAAACGATTTACTAACTTTATGGAGTCTACAAGCGGCAATAGCGAGTTTAGCTTTATTTCTAGTATTAAAATTATGATTATCGCTATTTTTCTTAAACAAATTAATATTCTTGTAAACATACATCAGATTTTCATAGATGTATTGACAAGGGAACTAATATCATTGGGGTATATTATCCGTATGAAAGTTAAATTGTACGGAAAATCAAATAGAAATATTTGATAGCTACCTATTCTATAATATTATCTATCTCTCGTATTATATTTTCTATATCAGAGCGAATTTGCCATAGTCCAATGGTAATTTTTGTCAGTAAGTATTTTTTAGCCTACGCCTAGTTTTAAGATTTCATTTCTGTATGCATTAGTTTGACATTCATGTATGACGAAATAAACATTGTTTAACTTGATCTGTATCCATCAGTTAACTGGATCATATTGTACAACTTTGCTCAGTTTGGATTGAAGGTACGTAGTATAACATTTCTCTATGGTTTAGGGCTAGTTAGCGCTATGTAAAATGTCCAGCATTATTTCGTTGTGATTAAGCCTTCAAAAATGTATAGGCAAATTTTATATATAGCTATGGTTAATGAGGATAACCCGAGTGAGCCGTACTCAATGTGGCGTTGATCAATTCCCTGTCAAATTCCTCACAGGTCAGAAGTATTTTCAATGAAAATTTGTTTATTGAAAAAAAACTTGAAATCGAGACACTTGCTTGAGACAACAGTTGTATCAGTGTTAAGACGTTGTGACACTAAAATTTCTTAATTCAGATGTTTAAAAATGAACAGATTCTTATTCCTCGTTTATTTTACTGTAAGTAAGCTTAACCATTTTTTTAACTATATTTTTGTCAACTTTTACTTTTAAACTGGTTTTTGATGAGGTTAAATTTCCTATTCTCTTTTTTCTTTCATTTATATCTTATCAATCATGTACTTAAATAAGTGTACTTAATTGTCATGGAGAAATAAGATACTAATTTTTAACAGAAAGAATATACTTACGTAATATTATAATAAAATGCAAAAGAAATAGTTGAACCATCTAAAGGTCGTAGAAAACGATCTATAGATAGCTCAAACGCTCCAGATTGCTACAAGACGGAAGTGTCCCCAAGACACTGGCTACATTGCCCCGCTAATTGCAATTTGCAATGTTTATTCGTTGATCCAAATAAGCGCGAGAGTGAACCCACAAGCGGGATCTTTCCGTAGTTAATTTTTTTTATCATACGTGATACACGTTTAATAACTTAAAAATGCGTTTATCGGATAAAATAATCTTGGTATTTATGTGTGAGTGACTGTAGATGAGAGTGTGGAAATAGCAGTGTTCGGATTTTAAAATTCTATATTAAATAGTTAATGTTTTTTTTTTAACTGGATAGGTATTATTTTGACCACAATCTCACCTGATGGTAAGCGATGATTTGGTCTAAAATGAAGCATGAAGATCTAGAAGAAACCTATTTACTCTTATCTTGCTTGCTAATAAAGGTCTAGAAACCCAGGCTCAATTGACATTCAGTTCCATTGTGGGTAGTTAGAAGTAAGTAATACCCATAGACTATATTCTCTGACATCTTATTAACTTCTTATCAGCGATATCTGAAGCCGAGTCGCGGCAACGTATTAGCTGGTAGTGCCTAATGGCATCTTGTCATCTTGTGATTGGCTAAAGTACCAGCTTCATCTAAGATTTTTAATACCATCTCAAAAATTTTCAAACCCAGAAGAGATTTGAATCCTTCCTCTTAATACGAGGATGCACTACCAATTGTGCTACAGGCTCTTGTCACGTTAGAACCGAAATTAGTAAGATGATTCAGATTACGACTAAAACGCCGTTAGCTCCATCTACAGGAAAACTTAGACAGTTTTTGACCTGCTCAATGCCAAACGTTGCAGCTTAGTAGATTGATAAGAGATGCCGCGTTGCTTATTTCAAATAGTATTTTTATTTTTATAGTGTTATCCGAAAACTTACGGAAAATACCAAGATTTATAAAACCATCTCAAAAATGTTCAAGCCTAGACGAGTCTTAAACCCACAACCTTCCTCTTGATACGAGGATGCACTACCAATTGTTTTACAGGCTCTTGTCACGTCAGGGTCGAAATTAGTGAGATGATTCAGATTACGACTAAAACGCCGTTAGCTCCATCTACACAAAGAGATCTGTTTTTTTTACAATTCGTGGGTATCTTATCGTTTTTAGAAAGGGAACATCACTAGTCAAATAATAATACGCATATGCAGACATTTTGTTGTCATTTTAAAAAGTGGTCTCATTTTTTGTGGCAACTTTGTTCTTCCATCTAAACTTATATTTCTGTGAATCTACCTCGCCGATTTTCAAGATTACGACACCCTTCGTCCTAGTAGATTACTAGTACATCAGCTAGCTTGTTAAATTACTCGGCCTGTGGTAAATTCGATGACTTCAAACGTTTTTAAGGCTAAGTGAAATTTACTTACATTTCTATTTTACAGATGATGCATGTACTAAAAAACTGCTCCTCTGAATGCACGCAATACTATTTATTGCTCAAGATAACTAACGAGGACTTTGACGGTGAAATCAAACCAACAATAGAACCTGTTCAAATGTAAGTATAGAACTATAGTTGAAATGACGCTGAGCTGGAAAGAATAGAATAGGTTAGCGTGGCTGGCCCCAGTGCACGATACAATAGTACATTATTAAACGAGGGGATAAAGCAGTGTCTTGCGTCACGGGTTGAATCCCAAACGTAACGATGGATTCTATAGTTAACTCACGAGCGGACCGAGGGAGTTACTAGAATCCTGAGTGCAGAGAGGGATATAAGCACGCCCGAAATACAGACAGCTTTATCCACGAGGAGAATACTCTTCTTTTCCCATTTTCTGTGAGACAATAAAAACCAAATGTAGGTGCATTCTATGCAGAGGTTAGTTCGATTTACAAATAAGTTATTTTTGTGTGGGTCTCTTTATTTCAAATTTTAATACAGATGAGGTTCTAAATTCGAGGGCATAATGAAATTCACTTTTGAAACTATCATGGTAATGACTGATGAGTTTACCCGTGATCATGGCGTATGCAACTGCGTCGAAATATCGGGATACTCAAAAACTCCCAAATCATGGTAAATATCCCGTTTTTAGTACAAATAATGAAATTCTGTACAACTTTACTCCCGACTCAGCAGTAGGGATTTAAACACCTGCTTTCGGTGAGGTTTTCATGACAATAAAACTAGATTATTCTAGACCAGTGGTCCACCCCAAACTTAGATCTCGCGAGTCTCCCAAAAAACAAAACAAAATATTATTCATAATCATTGACTAATAAAATAGTGCCACGAAATGAACAATCAAAAAACTTTAACTACAGTTTCATTCAAATTACGAGTTTACGAGTAATTAGTTATATTTACGCATGTCCTCCAACCCGGGGAGAGCTGAAGGGGTCTGTCGGACTCTCCGTCGGCTGTCAACCAGCGGCATACTGACTAAAAACCCACCGATATTCCTTCATTCACCTCAATGCCAGTGCATCATCAAACCGCCCATCGGATGAGCGGGTCGATGCTGCACTAGTACCTGACAAGGTCACGGGGTCCCGGGTGGATTCAACCGCGGCCCTGTCGGTGACAGGGTGTGCCCCAAACCAACCTGTAACTTATAACAAATATATAACGGGCCTCAGAAAACTAAAAATCGAATAAAACTTATGAAATAAACACGTATAAAAATAAAAAACTATATAAAAACCGATGAACGGAGAACCTCCATCTCCTTTTTATGAACTCAGTTAAAGATGAAAGCTTTGCTCGAGATTTACTATAGAATTTTTTACTTTTTGTACGTATGTACTGTTTACGTTTTGTCATCGCAAAATCCATTTATAACTTTATTACATTTCAGAAAAAACGTTGTCAAAGAATATCCCTCTTTCAACACAACTGACGTATATAAAACTCTGGAAGTTAATGAAGATTGCATTTGGGAATTTATATACGCTCCTTCCTGCGCTGAATCTATGAACCCCAGGACTTATTGTAAATCACCACCAAAAATTACAAAGTATATTGGAACAGATGAATTTTTATCATCTTTACCACGTCGGTGGACAAAACCGGCTTCATATGTATATAGTACTGAGGCAACTACTAGTTTACTTACAACGGAAAGTCTAATAACTACATCGAATACTTCTACTAAAGACGACAAAGCAACAGAAAGTTCACCAACTAGTTCAACTAAAGATAACTTATTAACTACTTCTTCTAAAGACTTCAAAACGACCGACAGAACACCAACTAGTTCTACTAAAGATGATACAATAATTACTTCTACGAAAGACGACAAAACAACAGAAAGTTCACCAACTAGTTCAACTAAAGATAACTTATTAACTACTTCTTCTAAAGACTACAAAACGACAGAAAATACACCAACTAGTTCTACTAAAGATTACTTATTAACTACTTCTTCTAAAGACTACAAAACGACAGAAAGTACACCAACTAGTTCTACTAAAGATGATACAATAATTACTTCTATAAAAGACTACAAAACGACAGAAAGTACATCAGCTAGTTCTACTAAAAATGATACAATATATACTTCTACGAAAGACGACAAAACAACAGAAAGTTCACCAACCAGTTCTACTAAAGATGACTTATTAACTAGTTCTTCTAAAGACCACAAAACAACAGAAAATACGCTTATTGGTTCTACTAAAGATGATACAATAGTTACTTCTATAAAAGACTACAAAACGACAGAAAGTACATCAGCTAGTTCTACTAAAGATGATACAATATATACTTCTACGAAAGACGACAAAACAACAGAAAGTTCACCAACTAGTTCTACTAAAGATGACTTATTAACTAGTTCTTCTAAAGACTTCAAAGTTACGGAGAGTACACCAACTAGTTCTACTAAAGATGATACAATAATTACTTCTACGAAAAACGACAAAACAACAGAAAGTTCACCAACTAGTTCTACTAAAGATGACTTATTAACTACTTCTTCTAAAGACCACAAAACAACAGAAAATACGCTTATTGGTTCTACTAAAGATGATACAATAGTTACTTCTATAAAAGACTACAAAACGACTGAAAGTACAACAACTAGTTCTACTGAAGATGATACAATAATAACTTCTAGAAAAGACTACAGTACGACCAAAAGTACACCAACTAGTTCTACTAAAGATGATACAATAATTACTTCTACGAAAGACGACAAAACAACAGAAAGTTCACCAACTAGTTCAACTAAAGATGACTTATTAACTAATTCTTCTAAAGACTTCAAAACGACAGACAGTACACCAACTAGTTCTACTAAAGATGATACAATAATTACTTCTACGAAAGACGACAAAACAACAGAAAGTTCACCAACTAGTTATACTAAAGATGACTTATTAACTACTTCTTCTAAAGACCACAAAACAACAGAAAGTATGCTTACTGGTTCTACTAAAGATGATACAATAGTTACTTCTATAAAAGACTACAAAACGACTGAAAGTACACCAACTAGTTCTACTAAAGATGACTTATTAACTACTTCTTCTAAAGACTACAAAACGACAGAAAATACACCAACTAGTTCTACTAAAGATTACTTATTAACTACTTCTTCTAAAGACGACAAAACGACAGAAAGTATACCAACTAGTTCTACTAAAGATGATACAATAATTACTTCTACGAAAGACGACAAAACAACAGAAAGTTCACCAACTAGTTCTACTAAAGATGACTTATTAACTACTTCTTCTAAAGACTACAAAACGACAGAAAGTACACCAACTAGTTCTACTAAAGATTACTTATTAACTACTTCTTCTAAAGACGACAAAACGACAGAAAGTATACCAACTAGTTCTACTAAAGATAATACAATAATTACTTCTACGAAAGACGACAAAACAACAGAAAGTTCACCAACTAGTTCTACTAAAGATGACTTATTAACTACTTCTTCTAAAGACTACAAAACGACAGAAAGTACACCAACTAGTTCTACTAAAGATTACTTATTAACTACTTCTTCTAAAGACTACAAAACGACAGAAAGTACACTAACTAGTTCTACTAAAGATTACTTATTAACTACTTCTTCTAAAGACTACAAAACGACAGAAAGTATACCAACTAGTTCTACTAAAGGTGATACAATAATTACTTCTACGAAAGACGACAAAACAACAGAAAGTTCACCAACTAGTTCTACTAAAGATGACTTATTAACTACTTCTCCTAAAGACTACAAAACGACAGAAAGTTCACCAACTAGTTCTACTAAAGATTACTTATTAACTACTTCTTCTAAAGACGATAAAACGACAGAAAGTATACCAACTAGTTCTACTAAAGATGATACAATAATTACTTCTACGAAAGACGACAAAACAACAGAAAGTTCACGAACTAGTTCTACTAAAGATGACTTGTTAACGACTTCTTCTAAAGAAGATAAAACGATAGAAAATACATCAACTAGTGCTACTAAAAATGATATCATAATTACCTCTACGAAAGACCACAAAACGACAGAAAGTACACCAACTAGTTCTACTAAACTTGACACAATAATTACTTCTACTAAAGATGACAAAACAACCGAAAGTACGCTAACTAGTTCTACTAAAGACGACTTAAGAACTAATTCTACTAAAGACGACAAAAATGCAGAAAATATACCAACTAATTCTCCTAAAGATGACACAATAATTACTTTTACAAAATACGACAAAACAACCGAAAGTACGATAACTAGTTCTATTAAATATGACTCATCAACTACTTCCACTAAAGACGACAAAACGACAGAAAGTATACCGACTAGGTCTACTAAAGATGATACAATAGTTACTTCTACGGAAGACGACAAAACAATAGAAAGTTCACTAGCTAGTTCTACTAAAGATGACACAATAATTACTTCTACTAAAGATGACAAAACAACAGAAAGTACACCAACTAGTTCTACTAAAGATTACTTATTAACTACTTCTTCTAAAGACGACAAAACAACAGAAAGTATACCAACTAGTTCTACTAAAGATGATACAATAATTACTTCTACGAAAGACGACAAAACAACAGAAAGTTCACCAACTAGTTCTACTAAAGATGACTTATTAACTACTTCTTCTAAAGACTACAAAACGACAGAAAGTACACCAACTAGTTCTACTAAAGATTACTTATTAATCACTTCTTCTAAAGACGACAAAACGACAGAAAGTATACCAACTAGTTCTACTAAAGATGATACAATAATTACTTCTACGAAAGACGACAAAACAACAGAAAGTTCACCAACTAGTTCTACTAAAGATGACTTATTAACTACTTCTTCTAAAGACTACAAAACGACAGAAAGTTCACCAACTAGTTCTACTAAAGATTACTTATTAACTACTTCTTCTAAACACTACAAAACGACAGAAAGTACACCAACTAGTTCTACTAAAGATTACTTATTAAATACTTCTTCTAAAGACGACAATACGACAGAAAGTATACCAACTAGTTCTACTAAAGATGATACAATAATTACTTCTACGAAAGACGACAAAACAACAGAAAGTTCACGAACTAGTTCTACTAAAGATGACTTATTAACGACTTCTTCTAAAGAAGATAAAAGGATAGAAAATACACCAACTAGTGCTACTAAAAATGATATCATAATTACCTCTACGAAAGACCACAAAACGACAGAAAGTACACCAACTAGTTCTACTAAACTTGACACAATAATTACTTCTACGAAAGATGACAAAACAACCGAAAATACGCTAACTAGTTCTACTAAAGACGACTTAAGAACTAATTCTACTAAAGACGACAAGAATACAGAAAATACACCAACTAATTCTCCTAAAGATGACACAATAATTGCTTTTACAAAATACGACAAAACAACCGAAAGTACGATAACTAGTTCTATTAAATATGACTCATCAACTACTTCCACTAAAGACGACAAAACGACAGAAAGTATACCGACTAGGTCTACTAAAGATGATACAATAGTTACTTCTACGGAAGACGACAAAACAATAGAAAGTTCACTAGCTAGTTCTACTAAAGATGACACAATAATTACTTCTACTAAAGATGACAAAACAACAGAAAGTACGCTAACTAGTTCTACTAAAGATGACTTATTAACTACTTCTACTAAAGACGACAAAACAACAGAAAGTATACCAACAATTTCTACTAAAGATGACACAACAACCGAAAGCACATCAACTACATCTATTATAGATGATAAAAGTAGTTCTTTGTTGTATGGAAATACAGTTGACAATAAGGAGATAGCAAAAACTATCGCGGCTGTGGTGATGCTCGTAACTGGTATAGCGGGGCTCCTGTTTTTCTTAGCAAGAAAAATAAAATATTTACTGCAATATGGCTCATATCGTAAGTACACGAAAGATATTATTTTATTCATTATTATACATACGGGATTTATCACGCACCGTTTAAATGGTGGTTCTATCGACATTGTTTCGCTTCAATTGGTGAACTTTCATCAGGGTGAGTGCGATCCCCTCCGCACTGCGTCTCGTCGAGTCGCCTAGTGCGCACGCCAATTTCTCTTAACCTGAATCTCCCTCTCTTATTTTCCTTCGTTCAAACAAGGCATAAATAATAGTAGATTATTAAAAGAGGATAAAGCAGTGTCTTGCGTCACGGGCGCTATATTGAATCCCGAACGTAGCGAAGGATTCTAGAGTTAACTCACGAGCGGAGCGAGGGAGCTAGAATTCTGAGTGCAGAGAGGGATATAAGCACGCCCAAGATGCAGACAGCCTTATCTAAGAGGAGAATACTCTACTTTTCACACTCTCTGCGAGACAATAAAAACCAAATCTAGGTTTGGTGCATTCTGTGCAGAGGTTGTTTCGATTTACTTATAAGTTCTTATTGTGTGGGTCTTTTTTTTAACACAGATGAGGTTCCAAATTCAAATCACGGGCATAATGAAATTCAGTACAACTTTTCTCACGGCTCAGCGATAGTGATTTAATCACCTGCTTTTGGCGACGTGTACATGACATATAATTTGACATTGGTGGCAATTCTGTTGTTTACGCAGCCTAACTAAATTTGTGTAAAATACGAACGGTCTTATTTTGATTACACTAAAGATCAAATTAGAATGAAATTTTAAGTGACATTTCTTAAATTAAGTAATTTTTGTTATGATGGCATGTTTGCGAGCTAGTTTTAGTGATCAATTGGTGTTTACTAAAACTAGCCCGCAAACACGCCTTCTTATTTCAAAATACTTAAATTTAGAAATGTCACTTTAAATGTCATTCTAATTTGATCTTTAGCATGATCAAAATAAGACCGTTCGTATTTTACACAATTTTAGTTAGTCAGCGTAAACAACAGAATTGCCACCATTGTCAAGCATGGGATGTGAAAAATTACTTAATTAATAACTTGAAAGATAAAATAACTTAATTTACACATTTCAGTCCCATTTCGTGTCTTGCACTTGCAATCTTGTACCTTACCCTTAGCAGAAAATAATTATAATGTATTCTTATACCTGTCAAGGATCTTTGTAATATTCGTTGTACTTGTTTCCAGACCTACCGGATCCGGATCCCATAGATAACCAAGTGTAAGGAAATAAATTGGATCATGACTAGCGAACCCGATATAAACGTGATTGACAAAGCTATGGACCCCACACGTCAGTATTAATTATTAATTTATTCACCATTTCATTACATTGCATAATATTGGTATGTCAAAAATATATTACACATGTCTATTTAATAGGTACTTAAATGATTTAATTTGTATTTAAATTTGTAAATAGGAATGAATTAACCAATTGTAATTTTTAACTTTTTGTAATTATTATTAATTGAAATGTATAAGGATGTTAGCTAGAAGTACGTACATGGCATTTTAGTTAACTATTAAAATCAAGTTAATTTACTCGCTAGGCATAAAATAACTAGTGGTTCGCCCCGAACTGAGATCTCGCGAATCTCACAATATAAGTATTATTGTTAGGGCGATTTGCACAACGATGCCTAAACGTATTTATTGGCTAAATATGGTTTAAGGCGTTGTCATATCTTGCAAATACGTCAAATTTAAATATGTTTAGTCGCTAAATACGTAAACGTATTTAGCGACTAAACGTATTTAGCGACTAAACATATTTAAATTTGTGTGTGATCTATGTGCATGCCAGCCTTAATCTTTAACGAATAAATGAATGCCCCAAAATGAATAACCAATCTACTTGGCCTACAGTTTCATTCGAATTAGAGGTAACGGGGGTTCTTGTTAGTTGGTTATTGTTTTTTGGGGTACAAATTGCAGTTATTTTGGATTTCAGACTTTTGCTTATATTTGTGTTGCTAAAGCTACACGAATACCAAATTTCAGCATTGTGGGGTCACTGCTGTACCCTGTGAATTTTGTCAAAGTTTTGTTTTTATTATGGCTAATAACTCAAACACTACAAGAATTAAACTAAAAATAAAAACGGGGTTCAAATGTCCTAATAAAGATCTTTCATTTGACGTTCTATTTGACCTAATAATCTCATTTTCATTTTTAACCCCCCTTGAACCCCAATATATTAACAACCCCCCCCACATTTTTAGCTCATTTAGTCACACCAAAATTTTGCCATCACTGTGTCATATGTATCAACCTATGTATCAAATTTCATGATGATCGGATCAACGCTTCGAAAGTTATCCTCCGACAAACAAACATACATACATACATACTTACATACGTACATACAATGCCGATTTGCCCAAGTTGATTTGGAGATCTTGCTTCGCTCGGTCAATAATGCATGCCGTCTGTCATCTTTAATCATAGTAGCACTAAGTTTTACCATTTGAACATGTAACCGCTAAATATTGTCAGTGCTATGTTGATGATTAGTAATAATAAAACAAATAAAAACTGTACATAATAGAAATTCACATAGACATAGACAATCATTTATTCACTACATTAGCACACAATATACAATACAGTTACATTTTAAAACAGAGAAAATACAAAAAAAGAAACAATTAAATAGTATAAACGTAAAAAAAATAAACATATAAATAAATAAAAATAAACAAATTATATTTATGCAGAGCATTGGAAGAACAATGCGTTACATCATCATACTTCTCATGCAGATGAGAAAATGAAGAGCCCATGTATTCATTTAAATGATAAAATCCCACGACCGGCAACGAGCTCACCCACATATTGTAGATGCGCGGAAGTCTCACACGGTGCGTTTCACCCGCTCGTTTCTTCCACGCACATGCAAGATGTGGAATGACCTTCCTCCGGAGGTTTTTCCAGTGGGCTTCCAAATGAACACCTTCAAGAGAGGTGTAAATAGGGTTTTAAGTGCTAGGCAACGCGACTGCAGTACCTCGAGTGCTGCAGGAGTTTATAGGCGGCGGTGACCACTTAACATCAGGAGGCCCGTCAGCTTGTGTGTCTACAAGGTTAATACAAAAAAAAAATTGTAAACCATTCAAAGAACGTTTTTAATCAACGATTTTTTTTTCTCAAGCCTTGTACAAGCATTGCACAAGCCTTGAAATTTAAACCAATTCTTCCCACAGAGGCTTGTACAAGCCAGACTTGCGCTAAGAAATCGTTACGTGTGTGGCCTCCATTATAATCACTTCTGGTCAATGTGTTATTTTTAATTATGTGTAAACTATATGGTATGGGGACAATTCTGTTAGCACAAACTAAATTTAGCTTTGACAGAACTAAAATGATTGCCATCCATTTTGTAAGTGTATTTTATGTTAAAGTTACCTAAGTTAAAGTCGGTTTGTCTATTTTATCTTATCCACTTAATCTACACTACACAAAGATTAGCTGGAAGAAAATGCTAATTAGCATTAAGTTCGCCTATGTATTATATTATTAGTGCAATAAAGAATTGTCTGATCTTTTTAACTTGTCTGTGACCTTACCAAAGAGTTCGGTAAAAAAATTTAGAAGAAGAACAAATCCCTATAGGGCTTGGTTTATAAGGAATAAAATTTAAAAATATGTTCGGAAAATTTTATAATCAGGTCTTGCTTTTTTCGATAGGAGTTTTGTATGAACTAATTTTATTTTTAAACCAGTGCGAAGCCGAAGAGCGAGATAGCCAGTATTAAATAGTGGTAGCATTTCCTACGGCTTTGTCCTTCTTTCTAACTCCTTTTTCTATGGACTCTACCAAACCCAACCCTGAACTCATTGGACCATACTTCAGACTTCGGAAGCGTTCGGGGTTGGTCGGGCATCTTCGGATTTAGAGGAAGTCCGCTACAGGGCTCACTTAAGGGAAGAACATTAGCCAATACGTTAATAAAAATAATAATTTTAAATTATCTCTGTTGGTTCTATAATCTCTTATTATTGTAAATATTATTAATTGTTAATTAATTATTGTTAATGATTTTGTAAATAAAAGCTTATCTATAAGTAAATCTATTACATATTTATAAATCACGACTATATTAATCCCCGCTATGGACATCCTTTTTTTTATATTAATTCATTAAAATCACAAGGAACACTTTGAAACGTCAATTTTACTTCCTGTTCCTTCGCGACTAAGCCAGGAAAGAAAGGCAAGAAACAAGGCTGGTTGTTTTTTTTAATGAACATTTTAGAATACTAACATGAAAATAAATTACGTCTAAATTGTATCATTTTCGCACGAGTTGGAGCAATTTAAATCCCAAGCTTCTCTATCATCTAAATAATCCGACATTTTATAGTAGGCTCTTTTATAAAGATTTTGTTTAATTACGTTTTTAAATTTGTTAATTGTCAATTTTTGTACATCACTTGTGAGTTTGTTATAAAAGCGAACGATTTACTAACTTTATGGAGTCTACAAGTGGCAACAGCGAGTTTATCTTTATTTTTATTATTAAAATTATGATCATCGCTATCCTCGGATATCCTACGGAGTTGGTAGTCAGAGGCATATCCAAAGATTGCGGTTGATACATACTCGTACCCACTTTTTGCAAATAAGTGATAGTTACGTGATAGATTGCAAGCCTATACTGGCCATGACGACCTCTTTGGCGCAGTGGGCAAATAGTCATCTGAGACGCAGGAGGTAGCGGGTTCGATTCCCGCCGCGGAGCAAATGTTTGCATGATCAACAGATATTTGTTTCTGGTCTGGATGTTTTTCTATATATTATAAGTATGTGTTTACAAAAAAAAGTATGTAAGTATTCTATCAGTTATCTGATTCCCATAGTACAAGCTCTGCTTAGTTTGGGGCTAGATAGCGCTGTGTTAAATGTCCTGCAATATTTATTTATTTATTCACTTACGTTCATTCATTCTGACTTGTCCTGTAATTCAAACAGTACAGAAACATGGCGTGGTTAAAAAAAATTATTGAAAAATATAAGGGGCTTACCACAAAAGAAATTAAACACTGTTTCGCGAGTGTTCAAAAAATTCTTATACAAAAATTAAGAAAGATTTTTTAAACACACGTTAAACTGTGTTCTACTTTTTATGGTAACAAGGTAATACATAATACATGTTATATACGTATTTTATTTTAGATGACATAAAAATAGTACAGGGTTTGGTATCTCCTTTTAAGCTAATTTATGTTTTTATTAGAAGATATCTCAGAACAATTTGTTCTGAGTCATACCGTAACTCTTTCTCGCTCTTGCAAATACACTGTCGTTCATTCCATAGCGATTGTAGATGCCGGCAGGATTGAACGTTAGTGGATCCACCGCTTAATAGAACTCTAATCCGATAGCACATGCCTTGGAATTGTTAATTCTTGGACAAGCCAGTTTCCTCACGTTATTTTCCTTCGCTGTTTTGTGTAATGCGCACATACATTTTTCGAGTAAAAAATCCATTGGTTTCGAACCCACAACCTCCTTATCCGAAGTTGGGGTATATCCCACTAGGCCACCATGGCTCTTATTTATTTTAATACTAGCTGACCCGCCCGCGGCTTCGAGCGCGGTCTTTTAATAAAAACAATAACCTCCTTTTGCTCAGTCGGCTAAATAGTGGCCTATGTCCTAATTCCGGTCATAATAATCTGTGTACAAAATTTCATCGAAATCAATCTAACCGTTTAGTCGTGAAAACGTAACAAACAGACAGAGAGACAGAGTTAATTTCGATTTTATAATATTAGTATAGATATATTGGATTTTTGAATAACTACTATTTTTTTTTGATAGAATTATAATTGATTTTAAGTGATTTTTTTACTAAGTTAGTAGCGAAACACTAATGACAACACAAATATATTTAACGAACTACAAAGATATTTTTTCATAGTAAGGTTTTAAGAAGGTAATCTATGTATTTCACATATAATTTCAAAGTCCATCTCTGTAGCAGGGGTGCAACGCTCGCGCTTGCGCGTCTCTTGCTACGCCCTCTGTCGCCGCCCGCCCTAGCCCAGCGGCTGTATGCACGGCTATACCGCCGCCTTCTAAAATCCTCGATTACAAAAAAAACAATAAAAGAAAATATTTTCTACAAGTGATTTGAATTAGGGACTCGGGATATGTCGTGCGAGTGACAGTGACACGATGACTGCATCAGTGCTGTGATTTTTGAAACCACGATATATTTTTTTAGTGTTGTACATACAGTTTTGATATCTTATTTTATCATGGCCCTGTAATAAAAAGCGAATCTGTTGAAAGTGAAGATAAGTGGTTAGGTGGTATGATTCTACTCCTTGCGTAACTTCGACCAGCAGAGGTGAGTAATTGAGCGTGCTTGCGAGTTTTATAACAGTATCGCTATTGAGCGCATTTTTTTGAGAATACTCTTGCTTAATTTGATGTTTTACTTGTTACTGTAACAAAAATATCCCTGGGAACGTTTTTTTACTTATATATTGAAACTATACCGTAAATATATACGTAAACTGTACAAAATGGCATAAAACTACTAAATTACTTAAAAGAAAATATCGCATATTCTTTATCCTGTACCCTTTGCACAACACCATCAAATAAAATTAACTACAAGTTACTTGCTTATATACAATATATAACCATCTTCAGATGAAAAGCCATAGGAAAGCAAAATATGCCATTATTTTTTTATAATACCTGGAGATGGAACGAGCATATGGCCCACCCAATTTTAAGTCGTAACCATCGTGAACAGTATTTCCTCGTAGGTCACGACTCGAAGGTTTATTTGGATGACATATTTGTATCAGTAACTCTGATTTAAAAGCCAAACTCTGAACTGATTTTGATGAAATTTCTATGAAACCAATCTAAAAGTATATCCTTTCAAATAAATAAATAAAATTTTCCAAATCGGTTGATAAATGAAAGTGTTATGAGGTAAAAACATAAAAAACAACCGTATTGAGAATCTCCTTTTTTTTCGTCGTTTAAAAATAACTCGGACCTTGAACAATTACAATCAAAAATATTCCGATGTTTTCCTTAATATAAAAATTCCTACATTTTGGTTTATATTTCAGTTCCTAGATATTTCAGTAATAATTTTGTTCGCAGGAAAATACTGAATCAAACGTATGATTTTTCCTGAACTTGTAACTAAGAGTGCAGTGGGTTACCATGGCTCCATATAACTATTCAATTGCAGACCTGAACTGAAGAGCTTCAGTACGTTTTGAAAGATACGCGAAACGCTTAAAATCAGCACAACAAAACAAGTTTAGAAAGACCCTGCAAATATCTGATTCATATTCAAGGGTACAGGATCTGTCAACTTCATATTTTTATTGGATTAAAATTGGCCCAAGACTGAAATTGTTATAAGATTCAAGGGTAAGCGCCCTGGTATTGAGTGCAAATTTCATTTATTTGTTGCGAAATTAGAATGTTAATGTCGAGATAAAAAATTACAGATCCTCTATAGTCGGAAATGAATACCTGATTTATTAAAAGAAAAAATATAGTAAACATTTAGAAATAATCTCTATTAGAAATACAAAAGAAACCATTGAATCATCTAAAGACCGTTTTATTAGACCGCAAACGATCTATCGATAACCCAACTGCTCCAGACCACTAGGCGGAAGTGTCCACAAGACAGTGTTTGTATTGCCCCGCTGAATTTTATTTCAGACAATGGCCATAGGATATACAAAACATAAAAGTAATAATTGATCGAGGAAAGCGAGATCTCTAAATCATCTTGGGCAAATCGACGTTGTATGAATGTATGTATGTTTGTCCGAGAATAACTCTCGAAGCGTTGATCCGATCATCGTGAAATTTGACACATAGGTAGGTGTTGTGATGGCACAGTTTTGCTGTGACCGAATGAGCTAAAAATTTCAGGGCGTTGTTGAGATATTAGAGTTCAAGAGGGGTAAAAAAAATTAAAATGAGACTATTAGGTCAAATGGGACGTTAAATGAAAGGTCTTTATTAGTACATTTCAACCCCGCTTTTATTTGTAGTTTTATTCTTGTAGTTTTTTAGTTATTAGCCATAATAAAAACAAAACTTTGACAAAACTCACAGGGTACACCAGTGACCCCGCAATGCTGAAATTTGATATTCGTGTAGCTTTAGTGGCACAAATATAGGGAAAGTCTGAAATCTCGAACAACTGCAACGTCTACCCCTAAAAAGTATAACTAATAACATAAATCCCCGTTTTTTTTGTGACCTCTAATTTGAATAAAACTGTCAAGGTCAAAAGGTCAAGTAATTTGGTTTGCATTTCGTGGCACTATTTTGAGAGTCAAAGATTACAAAAAATATTTTTCTTTTTTATAGGAGAATCGCGAGATCTTAGTTCGGGGCGAACCATTAGTTACAAATACAAATTAAGTCTGTCAAATAAAAAACATACAAAATAATAATAATTTTATAAAATTTAGATTTAAAAGCGCCTAAAAGATTATTTGCGCCGCTTGAAATCTTCGGCTGAATTTGCCGCCGCACCTGCCTAAACTGCTGTCCTAGACAGATGATCCTCTATTAGCAGGGGTTAAACTTTTAAGATAACGGAACACCCACCAATACCTTTTATTTTATGAAACTCCATATCAAATTATTACAAATTGAAGACATTGTAATGTTGTCCTTTTCCTTACTCACATAACAGTAATGCGTTCTTATTACGTATTTTGCGTTATTTCAAAATAATATTTGTATCTACCTACTTGATTGTGCCAAAAACAAAAATTATTTTGCAGAACCCTGGTGACTTTTCTACCTAGGTTCCGCGGAACCCACTTTAGGAATCACTGCTCTATAGTATCGACTATTCTAAATTATATTGCAACATTATAACCCGCTTTATTTTCAGTATTCAATGCACTAAATTTAGCATATAGCCTTTGATGAAAAATTAGTTTTTTTCTTAACATACCTAGGAGTACGTTCATAAGGTTCAGTATTCTCACATAAGTAATTTTTGACATTAATATTGTACCTAAATAAACCAGGTTATCAACCACGCCTCAGTGTCCTCATTCCAGGGCCTATCCATGTTTATATTTTAATTACTGATAATAAGTCAAAATAAGGTTGGAGAAGCCCTTATTCTAATTTACTATTTAATAAATGGAAGTCTCGACAGAGCTTACGTATTTGAACCATTTGGGGTCGAGACCCCGGGTCCGTGGAGTGCCGAAGACCACCGCGTTTGTTAAATTCATTCTGGGCGTCTGGTCAAAGCAACGTGTGATCCGAGAGCTGGCGCTTATCTGGGTCAACGCATAAGCATTGCAATTCAGTGGAGCAATGCGACCAGTGTCTTGGGGCCACTTCCGCCTGGTAATGATTTGGAACAGTTGAGCTATCTATAGATCGTTTGCAACGGTCTTTAGATGAATTGTTTCTTCTGTATTTTAGTATTTAAAATAATTGTATATTCTTTCTGATAATAAATGTATTTACTATACCTAACCGGCTCGTTACAGTATTGTTAACTTTGTAATTGTGCCATTACCCATTGAACGAAGTGTGGACAATGCCACGTTGCGTAATAGCAGCCATGCTGAAATTGGTGATCGGCATAGGTGTTGCAAATGTGTGCGTGAAATATTGTGTTTACGAGCGGGCCAGCACACCTCGTCTGCTTCACTCTACAGAAATTTCCATAATTTTACTATAGAGTAAGCTGCATCGATTGTAGAAACTCTGGAGAGTATCGGATAGTTCATATTGTGCCGACGCCACAAAGGAGAAGGAGGTTTTAGTAGGATAAAGGCTGTAAGATGATAGTTGTTTAACAAGTATGAATACAATGAAGGTACACGCACAGTGAAGGGCTGTATCTTAGTCATATTATTGGTTATTTTTTTTTTTTTTCCTGTCACGGTTGACTGGTAGGTAAACTTTTAGCATTAACTCCTCCATTTGTACATTTTTCTTTTTGTGCAATAAAGAATTAAAACAAACAAACATTATATGAACTGTTTACAAAACTAACAATATAATTATGTTGGTCGAATACTGCTCTCAAACGAGAAAGTTGATAATTCTTCTTATAACTAAGTACAGTATACAGAACTCTATATATATATATATATATATATATATATATATATATATATATATATATATATATAGGTATATACTATATCGATATATATAGTGTGTATACGATAACGCTCTGATATAGGTACGTGACTGGGAAAATATTTATATAATATTGCTTTCAAATTTATCCACCATTCATTGTAATAAGAAATAGATTCCTAATAACAAGGTTCCTGGACTTGGTCCTTGAAGGGGTCTGCCGACCACTATTACTTATCGTTAGGTGAAACTATATTAGGTTGATATTGGTATCATGTGGGTAGATTTTTCTCTACTTTTGTAAATTCGGAGCTCTCAATTTAGCTTAGATAGATATCTATTTTAAGAACAATATAAAAATATATATTAATGTGATTTACCTAGGTACAGTCAGCGACAGAAGATAGATAGAAATCATTCATTCGATCATGCATAATGGTTACACCACATTAAAATTAACAAACTCAAATTTAATCTAAGTTTTTTTATTTGTAATTTATTTTTGATTGTGCTATAAAAAATAAAATAATAAAAAAAACAAATATATTTGCTCGCAGAAATACAAGTAGCGGTCTATAGCTAAGAGCCATCTCTTCCAGAAAACCTTTGAATGCATTAGTCGCCGCACTGTCACTGTATGGATGGGTGATCTACTCGTAGTATGGCTGGTCATTTGAGGGGAAGAGTCCTGAAAACATGTCAAATCCTTTTGGCAATCACTGCATGTATTTTTGCCATATCTTTTTATATAAAACAAAATCGGGTTTGTTCGAACACTTATAACACGAGAACGGCGGGACCGATTTTGATGATTTTTTACTTGCTGTATTTGTCTCCGTCCCGAATAGCAGAATAACTATTAACATATATGAAAAAACATGTAAAAAGATGTTATGAAGAAAAATCATTTTCTCATACATTGATGCAGATAATGATGGCCGACGTACATTGACAGCCCGCGTCATATGCATGGCAAGGCGGTACGAAGTTCGCCGGGTCAACTAGTGTATTATAATTTTGTGTATGTCATGTCGTGTCAAATAAATGTTTTAATTTCATTTCATCTCAATTCGAATTTATAATATTAGTAAGGATAAATCAGGGAAAAATAATGATTAACTGTAACAACTGAATTGAGGGAAACTGAGTCATGGCATATTCGTCATATTTGAGTCATTCTTTAGTTCAGGAACGTTATGCACCATACCGAGGTTTCATGATAATAAATCCAGTAATAATCACTGCAATTTTAAAAGGCTGCAAATTAACAAAAAACAGCGAAATGGCGCGTTTGCAAGCAAAACGTATAGTCTGAAGGGGTATTGCAGCAAGCGCTACCTCATCATGTACCATTAAACATGGAGTAGAAAGAACACATTATAGCAATAACTACCACGTTCAGATAATAATACAAAATTGCTGTTTTTATTATTCCATAGTTATTATAGATCAATTCATTTTTGTATAATTATAGAATCATCGTGGAAAGTGGGAAGGGAGGCCTTTGCCCTGCAGTGGGACACAACAGGCTTATAATAATAATAATATAGAATCGTATGCTTAGTTAGAGAATTCAAAAAACTTGACGACGAGTTTTTCAAACTATCGCGATCACTTCACTGTGAGAGATGTCCAGCATTATTTCACTTTACACCTGCAGCCTGTGGGTAGTCTATACGCAAAGGGCGTACAACGCGCTGCGCGTACAGTATAACAATGGGTTCAGAGTGCTGATGGGGTTGCCACGTTTCTGCAGTGCATCAGGTATGTTCAGTGAGGCGCACACGGATGGGTTCCACGCCATTATAAGAAAGCGGTGTGCGTCGCTCTTAAAACGCCTGCGTGGTAGCCCCAACATCATTCTGAGCACATTTGCGGACAGGTGGGACTCTCCGTTTCTGGGGCACTGGTTAAGCCTCCATGCAACCCCCTTATAAGGGACGTTGCCCCAGTCACTGATAGTCCCTCGTGTCCGCGAACGTGTATGTATGTATGTGCCTTTTTAATTATAATTAAATTTTACGGTGTAATTTTATTTTTATTTAATTTTATTTGATTTAATTTAATTTTTTTTTATTTAATTTTGTTTGATTTAATTTAATTTTTTTTTATTTAATTTTGTTTGATTTAATTTGATTTGATTTTATTAATTTAATTTTAATTTTAATTTTATTTATGAGTCAATGGCTTGAAATAAACAATTTTTATTTTTTTTATTACATATTAATATTATGTTTATACATTACTAATTGTATACGGGTATTTATCGCCATTTCAACATAGGGATAATAAATAAAAAGTTACTACGATTTACCACGTTTGCGAAGCCGCGTGCGGAAACTAGTTGGTACATAATAGGGTAGTGTTTTCTATTATTGTGTCCTCGGTCTAGCGAGTGTCGACAAACGGTAGCTTTGCATTTAGCACCTATTGAGTCCTGCTTCATGAATGCCTATTCAAAAACTTCTGCATGTTATGCATGTAATTCTACCGCACTGCAGAGTACACATACATCACTGGATTGTAAGCCTTCTGCAGTTAAGTTAGGGTGTAAACTGGGGAACAGGTGAAACACATGATTGGTAACGGCAATGATGCCGTAACAGCTTTGAAACCTAACATTAAACATCTTAGGGCGACTTGCGCAACGAAGCCTAGTCGTATTTAGCGCCTAAATGTTTAAAAGAGTTGTCAAAGAATACAAATAGGTCAGATTTAAACATGTTTAGTCGCTATCATACGTTTAGGGGTCGTTGTGCAAGCCGGGGCCTAGTTTGGAACATGTAAAATGAGGGTGATTCTACTGATGAAATGAACAATAACGTTCATACGAAATTAATTACCAAAATTTACTTTGAAATTTGTTTAAAATGAAATATTCGGTTTTGCAGCAGGATTTTTTTAAGGTAATAACAAATAAATAAATAATAAAAAGCCTTATTATTTCCTTAATAAAGCCTCCTCCAAATTGTTCCAAATATTCCTATGTTTTTCAAATAACTTCCTGTCAGGTGACAAATTTTATTACACATTTTTTAGTTCGTAAGCTTTAGAGCGAGGATCGGGTTCAATAGCACACCCTGGGAGGGACCTACGTCCAGCAGTGGACTGTTATAGGTTGATGATGATGATGATGAAGCTATTGTGAAGTTATTCCAACTTGTTTCTAAGTTCGTAGGATTAATCTCACACACATTTTTGTTCGCCAAGGGTTTTGGGTGAAAATACCATTTTTTTAACGATGTCGTTTCCTTTTTCCTTTAAGTGGTAAGTTTATATTTTTTGAAGAGACTTTTTAATTCCTTCATTCTGATACCTCACTCGAAAGATATTATACATTTGATTTCTTGAAACCTCATAAACATATGTATAGTCAGTGGGATAAAGCCTATGTCACTCTCATGATTCACAATTTCAATGATAAAATACCCCATTCAGTTAAAATCCGTCAAGCCGTTTAGCCTACAGGAGGCGCCGAATAAACAGATACTACCTACAACCTATAAACATGACCTTCGGTGCAATCGGGTAAAAATAGCTGTTGGACTTGAGAATTATACATTGTGTCATCGCTTATTTTACTTGAAATATTAATGGCGCCCAAACACGTCAACGATTACTTTGCGCAAGCTTTGCACAAGCCTATAAGTTTAAACATATTCTTCACATAGAGGCTTGGAGATGGCTAGATTTGGGCTTGGAGATGGGAGTGCTTTATCCTAAATGTAGCTTCCCACAGTCTGTGATACTGCAGACGGGTGCAAACAAACCCGCACTGACGCATCGTGGTCACGTCTGTATCAGTTTTTCGGATCCGCCGCGAATCGGTTACCGCAAAGGTGACACATATGACAAAATGGCTTCAAATCTCGGATTCGTACAGACAGACACGGACCGTGGGAAGAGCCTCTGGGAACAGCGCTGCTGTATGTGGCTGTTGGCGGTGCGTGGTATCGTCCGTAAAATCACAGACCGTAAGAAGTAGTGTTACCAGGTGTCTCGATTTGCGCGAGATGTCCCAATTTTCAGGGGTCTGGTGACATGTCCCGATTCACCCTTGATCTGGACGCCGAATGGCCCGTTTGTAAACTAACCTCCTTAATCTGTATTTATTTATCCTAAGTACCTGCCTAAATTGTCATATGTCTATGGGGGGAAAAATACCCACTTTTTATAAAGAATACTTTTATTAATAGAAATAATATACAATTACATTACATGACTATTAAAAACTGACCATCCGATAAAAATAAAAGATAAACAAAAACCTTTTATTTTGTAGAGATATTTTTTTGCTGAAAAATGTAGCCTATTAGGTACTCAAGTCTCAATCCCAGTCATAATCTATCTATACTTGTTCAAAATTTCATCGAAATCGGTCCAGCCGTTTAGTCATGAAAACGTAACAAACAGACAGACCGAGAGACAGCGAGGACAGAGTCACTTTGAATTAATAATTTAGATTGATAGATAACTCTTTATTGTTACACTAAATTGCAATAACTTAATGACTAATACGTGGTGGTACAATGGGCGGCCTTATAAAGCGATCTCTTCCAGGCAACCTTTGGATGGACTGGATTGACAAAAAATTAAGTAAGAATAAGTAAGGTTTCAAAATTATCAAGAGACTGGTGAAGCAATATCAGATTTTCCACGTGTAGCCAAAGTAAGAGTCAAATAATATAATTTGAATTTGTTTCAAGTTTGAGTCATTAACACAGTTTAGTCCCTGGAAGTTTTCCTTTGATCTTGGCCTCATTATACCTAGCTCCCAATTTACGACGCCAATTATGTAATACTTATTACTTTCAGACTCCTTCTGAAGGTTAAAGATGTTATAACAATATGGGTTAACCCTTTTTTAGGGTTCCGTACCTTAAAAGGAAAAAAGGAACTTGTAGAATTCCTACCCCGGCTTCAAAATAAAATGCTTGGTATGTGGCAGAGTGGATTGTATTTTCTTTCTTCTTAGGTCACAAATCAAGTTTCTAAGTATCCGAATTACCGTTAAATGCTAAACAGAGACATGTATAACTATATGCAGCTATCTTGTTCTTGACCGTCCGTCACAGAACTCTTATAGGATTACTTCGTTGTCCGTCTACCTGTCTGTCGGTCTGTCAAGACCCTTATATTCCTTGAGAAAATGGGTACAATTACATAGCAAGATATGATAAATATATGTATAATAATATTTTTAATCTCCATAATCAGCTCATACTCGTAAGCATGCAATATTAAACAATGCCTACTATGAAACACGATTATTAAATTCAAAAATTTAAAATGTTACTTGATAAGAAATACCAAAAATGTATACGTCTACGTGTAATACAATAAAAGACACAAACAAGAGACAGAGTACAAGTACTCAGGAACGAGTGGAGGTATCAAGTTGAAATTAATATCAAAAACGTTTTCAAGGGGAGCTGCGTAAAATCAAGAATTTTTGTCGCATATTTTGCTCGCAAATTAAACAAAACTTCCCGTTTACCTAGAATCAGTAAATTTGACAAGAAGCACGTCCCACAGCACAAGTAAAGAAAAAATCTGAAAATCGTTGTAACATTTCTAGTTATATCACATAAATAAATAAGAAACCCTCAGTGCACAAGCCAGTTTTTTATGTATCTCCCGGGTTTTATTTTAATTCGATTTTTATGACCGCTTATGGCAAATACACAAATTCGTGTGTTGTTAAAATAAATATATTTAATCACTGACTAGATCGTGCTTGCCCTAAAAAAATGTGACACTATGAAGAAAGAAAGAAACAGTACATTATTATACTGTTACGAGCTGAGGGTTCGGGATAAAATAATGGAAATCGGTCTGACCAAAATAACACTTTATTCAACACGATGACGATGAATACACGAACTTGGTCACACGTAATCACAACACACCAATTCACACCACTGGTGCACCACTTAAAGTCACCGAAATGTTCGCACGTATAGCTAAATCCAGACTGACTCGGGAGCAACTACTGTTCACGCGAGACCCTTCCCACGTCAGTCCTCCAGGGCCTCGCTGAAACTAACTCACTCAGACTGACTGAGACTGACTCACAACTGACTGTCCGGCCATCTCTCCGGCCTATTTATATCCACACATTTCGATTGTTCGAGAAGGATCTCGATCGTTCCAGGAAAAGGGTCAGTCCCTCGACACAATGGCCACTCCATTGTGCGCAACCGCAGACAATAACAACAATAACGCAGCAAGACAAAAGCGTTCGAGAAGTTACGATTATTACTCATTGTTTAACAGCCTCGGCGTAACACTGCCCCCTCCTAAAACATGCTCGTCCCGAGCATTCTTAGCCTCATATCGCGGCAGCCGATCAACACGAACAATTTTAGGCGCACCTCGCGCTGAAGATGTAGCAACTAGAGGAGCCATATTGCCGTCTCCAGTACTTCAGGACACCCAGAGTCCCTTTCACATCAGCGATCCCAATTCCAGCCTCCAAAACACGGCTCTCATGATTTCTATCTGTTCTTTCACTTCCTGGAATTACTTTCCAGATAAACCGAACGATTCCCTCATCAGTCGAGCCCAATTCCAGCCTCCAAAACACGGCTCTCTTGATTTCTATCTGTTCTTTCACTTCCTGGAATTCCTTTCCAGATGAACCGAACGATTCCCTCATCAGTCGAGCACGCTCTTATGGCCAACGTCGCTGATCTTCCTGTTGACGACGCTGCTCTTCTTTATCCTGACGTCGCTGTTCCTCTTGCAACCGAGTCTGCTCCACCTGTTCATGTCGCTGTTCCTTCTGCAACCGAGCCTGCTCTTCCTGCTGACGACGCTTCTTTTCTTAATGCTGACGGCGTTGTTCCTCCTGCAACCGAGCCTGCTCTTCCTGTTGACAACGCTTCTCTTCTTAATGCTGACGGCATTGTTCCTCCTGCAACCGAGCCTGCTCTTCCTGTTGGCGACGCTGTTCTTCTTTATCCTGACGACGCTGTTCTTCTTGACGACAAAGCATTGCCATAATAGCAGCAAGATCGCCTGTCACAGGAGCTTGCCCCATGGATGATGATGATGATGATGCTCCAAATGATTCGGTGGCGGCTGATTCCATCTCCATCGGCTGACGACTCTGCCAAGCTTCTTGAACCGGAGACTCCCCAAACCGCCTTTCATCCATTTCCTGTTGTCGTTGACCTCTCGTCCTGACACCGTCCACGTTATCCATTGGTAGAACCGGCATTATTTTATCCCACTTCTGACACCAAATTGTTACGAGCTGAGGGTTCGGGATAAAATAATGGAAATCGGTCTGACCAAAATAACACTTTATTCAACACGATGACGATGAATACACGAACTTGGTCACACGTAATCACAACACACCAATTCACACCACTGGTGCACCACTTAAAGTCACCGAAATGTTCGCACGTATAGCTAAATCCAGACTGACTCGGGAGCAACTACTGTTCACGCGAGACCCTTCCCACGTCAGTCCTCCAGGGCCTCGCTGAAACTAACTCACTCAGACTGACTGAGACTGACTCACAACTGACTGTCCGGCCATCTCTCCGGCCTATTTATATCCACACATTTCGATTGTTCGAGAAGGATCTCGATCGTTCCAGGAAAAGGGTCGGTCCCTCGACACAATGGCCACTCCATTGTGCGCAACCGCAGACAATAACAACAATAACGCAGCAAGACAAAAGCGTTCGAGAAGTTACGATTATTACTCATTGTTTAACAGCCTCGGCGTAACAATACAATTACACAACGTAATTACGCCCGTAAGCGATCTGTTGTACACCCGAGATATCAAGGGTGTTATTGATCCCTTACACCCGCTTACAAATAAATTTTGATCAAAAATGCGAGGAAATTTAAAAAGTATTTTATTAGTCGCTAAAAAGAAAATTTGTGATCCCGATATTCTAGGATAGGTTTTTTTTCTCAATCCAAACAGGAAAATTTCCTGAATAATTTTCCTATCCAATTTGACCGCGAGAAAAAGCTGAGTTTTACAGGTTTATCGTCGAAACCTGACCCGAACCCGAACCCACCGCTACGTCCCCACCGCTGCGTAAAGGCATTCTAGCTGGACAATTACTACATTTGCGGGGATTTTAAGGATAAACCATTTTACAACTATTTTTATCGACGATTTCACCGTCATTATCACGGCAACCGCTTTCTTGGAAGCTCTAAGTGTTCTTTATCCAAACAGAGGCATGTTGTCTCACTAATTGGAGTGTTAGAAAAACAGCATTCGACGCTAAAGCCCCGTAGATTTAAAACGGTAGTTTGCAAGGTTACTAACTGAAAACTGGGATAAGTCAATATTGCATTTCAGCTCGTATTTTATATCTGATGTATTAGACATAGGCATTAGACAATCATTTTTTTACGAAATAGAACACAATACATTGCACCGATCTTGATTAAACTTAACAACAAATACTGTGTACCATGAGAAAGGACATCGGATAGTTATTTATTGAAAAATTAAAAAAAAATTCAATAAAATCAATCAATCACTGGACTGCGCAATAGATTAATAAATAGTAGTTGATACATTATAAGTGAAAAGGTTTTTAGAGGTAAACACCTTGATCCTGGTCGCGTCAGACTAGGTGGGGAGCGCTCAGTGCTAACGAAATAGTTCGGAAAATAAAAACATTTGCTTACCCGATCGGGCAGACGACGTTTTCAGACGTATGTGATTTTCGATAATTTATGAATAGCGAACGAAGTCGCAGGTAAACAGCAAGTTGCTTATATTTATCAATTATTTATAATGATGATGGTAGGATCTTCATGGAAGCCTGAAGACGGAAGGCGACGCGGACGTCGGGGTCCTCCGAGAAAGCGTTGGCGGGACGATCTCGACACCTTCGAAAGAGGATGGTGGGAGATATCGATGGATAGGGATGCTTGGAGGGACTTGGGGGAGACCTGTGCCCAGCAGTGAGACGAGATTGGTTAGAAAAAAAAATCTAAGTATGGATTTTCCAAGGAAGTTTCGTAATAATACTAACAAATATTCTTTTTCCGGACAAACAAATATAAATAAAATAAAAACGAAAAAATATCTAATCGTTATTCGGCGCCGGAAAGGAAGCAAGACAAGTATAATGAAATGGGATGAGACGGGATGATGTGGGATGAGATGTGATAAGACGGTATGAGACGTGAAGGATATTTTATCGTCAGATTACTTGTTGAGATGGTGGTGTGTTCAGTTGTTCAAACGACTCTGGGCGCCAAAAAACCTACATCATACCTTCCGTAAATAATATTGTAGGAAACACTTTGCCGCATATCGCTGGATTGCATAAATAGCGGCGCGCACTAGCCGCCGCTCTCTTTCAAAGTTCGGTTAAGCTGCAACGGCCTCAGTTAGTACATTCGAAAAAAAAAACGCCGCCCTCTTTCTGCTTTCAACTTTCATCGAGGAATCATCTCTGTGTCCGTTCGTTAGTTTGTCATTTTTCATTGTTACTTTTGTGTTTGTTTAAATATCGGGTTGATTTTATGTTAAATGTAATTTTGAAATTATAATAATGCTTTCAGATTGCCAAATACACTAGATTACATTAATTCCCAGCATTATATTGAAGAATTATTTACCCTAGTGGGTACTAGTATCATGGTTGTTATTGCGAATTAGAAATACCTACTTACCTACATAGACTGTAAAATAAACCAATTAAAGTTTCCAGTAGAGCATCAATGAGTAATACATAGTTATTATTACCCTAAGTAGGTACAATATATTACAATACCCTATATTACAACAAAACATCTATAATATTTTAATAATACTCACTGACCCGCCCCGGTTTCACCCGGATTTTAAAATAAAATATAGCTCATTATGGTCTTGAGTTCATACAAAAAACCTATAGAAAAAGCATTTTCAGTTTCCAGAATTTTAAAATACGAGCAACTTTTTTTATTTTTTTCCCCCCTAAAAACCTTATTCAAAAAAAAAACAAATCTGCCCAGCGATATCATACAAATGTGATATGCGCTTACCAACGAACACAATTTTTTGTTTTTTATTTATAGATAAATTAATTCCGAGCTTCGTCCTACCATTCTATGCAGATGATTTACAAATACCCAAGCACCTGTTGGGCAGTTAGGTGAAGCCATTTCCAGCATCAATATTGACTTAGATAGTACCCTTAAGTGGAGTCAATTGTATGGGCTGAAAGTAAATCCTACGAAAACTCAGGTGACTGTTATAGGAAGCTCCAGGATGATTTCTTTGATCAATTGGCCGAACCTGCCGCAAGTAAAATTTGATGCTATCGCTATAGAAATCAGTGAGGTGGTCAAAATCAAGGAGTACTAATGGATAGGCATCTATCATGGAGACCCCAATTAGCAGCGGTAAGCCGAAAGACCTTTGCTGCAGCTGCCTCTCGATTGTGAAATTTCTTTCCGACATCCACCAAAATTGCACGTGCACAATCATTGCTGCATCCCATTCTTGACTATGCTGACGTCAGGTATCTTGATTTAACTGAAGACCAACACAACAAGCTTGAGCGGCTTTAAAACTCTTCTATTAGATTCATATTTGGCTTGCACGATCACATTTCTGAGTATCGCCACAGGCTCAAGTGGCTATCCATCCGCCTTCGCCGGAATGCGCACATCCTTTCCGTCTTTTACAGTATCCTAGTTATTCCTTCTTCTCCGTCATACTTCAAAGAACACTTTGAGTTTCTTTACCTCTCGAACTCCCGATCCTTACACTCCTCCAGAGGAGTTGGGCAGGAGCCAGCTCCTGCCCAATTCTCTGTGTTTTATATCCACTCTTTTACTCTGCAGTCTACTAGACTATAGAATGCCCTACCAGTCTCAATTCGACATACTAAATCTCTCCCTACTTTTAAAAATATGCTTCAACATTATTAGTCATCACACAATTTATATGTATCATAATATTATGTATGTAATTTATTATTTTTATCAACATTATGACGCATGTATGTTTATTTTAGGTATGCATAAATAGGTATATTATTTATTTCATGTAAATGTATAGTTAAGATTCTGTTAAGTTAGAACTATTTATAAAAGCCGCCATCCTCATTTGTTCATATAGATCATGTCAATCCAACGGTTGCCTGGAACAGATCACTTTTAGCGATAAGGTCGCCCATTGTACCTATGATTTAAATGTTATTGTTTTTTGTCATTTTTGTTTATATATATGTTAATGGTGTGTAATAAAGATATTATCTAATCTAGTCTAGTTCCATGGGCAATAGTTATAGGTTAAGGAGTTACATACATAATGACTTTGATTATATACTTGTCTAGATAGAGCAATGTAAACAAACGACGCGCAAAAACCGTCTCCAATTGCGTGTTATGTGTGAGTACCGCTCGTGTACTTATTGTAGTCAAACTGTCAAGGTGTGCGTGTTTAGGGATGCCTGCTCTAAATTATTAACTTAACTTTCCTCCATTACTTAAGAAGATGAAGGTTAAATAAAATAATCATTTTGTATATTATTTATTTAATTTAGTAACAACAAAACATGCATTAAAAAAACAGTAATTTATAGATTAAAACCATATTAAAACTCATCTCTTTGTGTTTGTTTTCGGAATATTTGTCTTTTTGATTTTACTGCCTCGGCTACGTTATCCGATTTAAAAATATGGTGACATCTTATTTGCATATATTTTTCTATTATAAGTCTTATCAGGCTTGTTTGGTGATTTTGACAACAATCACCGATATTTTTGAAATAATTATGACCGACAAACTGACTAATTATTTTGTAAAGAAAAAAAATAAAGTGTTGATAATAAATTTGAAAGAGGTATTTTGCTTTTTCAGACGAATATTTTTTTTCTTAATGAACTAATGTTTAATGCCTTATGTTTGCGTTCCAGTATTATCTTGCGACGTAATGTACGGCGTAACTTGACTTTTCGTGGAGTATCAAATATCGATTCAAAGTCTGAAAAATCTTGTAAAACGGTCGGTGGCTCGTCACTCACCGGCTCCTTCGAGCACGAAGGTTTAGGTTCAATAATTTGATTGTGAATATCAATCGCCATATTAGATGCAGACGGGTCCTGTTAAAAATAAATAATTCGTATTAAAACTAATGATCATTATTGTAAAGTTCTGAATTAGCTTTAGCCGGCCAGATCGTGCTAAGCCGCTAAGACCTTACTTGTTTTTTATTTGTTGAAGATTCTGTTTCCGTCGCTGACAAAAATAAACACTGTAACAACATAATTTGAAATCAATAAAATATGAAAATGACTCTGTTCTAAGCTTGATGTGTTATTAAAAACCATACTGTACGATCTTTTGATTACCAATTTTAAAAAAGAAAATTTAACTTGGTCATATCGTACCTTGCTTGGTACCGATTCATTCTTTAGACGTCGTAATCCCTTTTTTGTAAAATGTAAATCATCATCAGAGAAATGTTCGGAACACACGACTGAAGTCTTGTGAGGTTTCTACTGGTCTTCATTTCGTGCCCGCTGTATAATGTCTGTCCAGCGATTTGCTAGTACGGAATCCATAGGAAATCTGAAACCCAAAATATTAGAAAGAACTAACAAAAATACTATACAGTGCATGACGTCATAGATTTCATTTATTTTATACATGTAAGTTATCATTTTCTGATCAAATAAATACTGTCATATTACATACATACACTGGTCATCAAAACCATCGACCCACCCTCTTTTTGTTTAATAATGATCGATTGTTTCACAGATAAGCTGTTTCACATGTTTGTTTATCATTTTGAGGGTTGATATTATTTCATAATTTTCTGAATTACAAGATGTAATGTTATGTTAATTATATGTTAATGATATTTGTAATTTGTCTCCCATAGTTTCGCCAAATCTCCCTAGTAATAAACTGGCAACACCGGGTAATCAGAGTAACAAACAAAAAATCTAACTAAAAAATCGTGTTTTTTTCAAACGATAGTGGATAAATGGTAAAACTTACCTATGAAAAGTGATCTTGATGTTATTACACGGTTTTCCCACATAATTGCGACACAATTTGACAGCACAAACCGGCATAATTAATTATTTTCCGTGAGCACGTTATCCCTAAGTGATTCAAATGACACTGACTTAGGTGAGAAGCGAGTCTACCAAATATAGTAGACTTTATTTGGGCCGTTTCGGTACAGACAATGTGTCATCTAGACAAGTATATAATCAAAGCATAATGATATACTAACAATACTTACATCTAGAAATTAAAATAAAAATCATATAAAATGAAATCGAAAAAAAAATAAAAATCTAAGAAAATAATATTAAACTACCGTACACTTAAGATATTTTGTGTGGTATATGCGTATAAGTATTATATCAGTTATTCAGTTCCCAAGTAGCTTTGCTTTGCTTGGGGCTCGATAGCGCTGTGTGAAATATCCAGCCTTATTTATATATACGCGGCAGTAAATATAAAGTTGTACGCGATAAGCAACTAATACCGTCCGTAGCTGATATACCTACATCTGTGGTAAGTTATCGCGTGTGTACATTATACTCGTAACGACCACTTTAATTTGTACAACAAATTAATTAATTTGATAAATGTAACTTAGTAATAAAACGGTACAGAGTTCCACTTGTTTAACTTTTCCTTGGTATAATTAGCATTATACTTTGGGCAAATCGTACGGAAATCTGAGCATGTTTTTATGTTGTTTGATAAGACTTATGTTTATTTCATTCTATAAGGAACTTGTGCCAGCTAATTATTTTCACGAGTGGAAGATTTATAATAGGTAAATTGATAAAATAATATGATAAGTCGTATGTACAATACAATAAAACGTGTTTTTTGCAGTATGTTATATTCAAGGAACGTCTCATTAGTGTATTGTATGAATTGTATCGCTCCTTGCGTGATCCACCTGCGTAGCCCACCTCGATGGACCATGGGCACATTGAAAACAATTTTTCTCGAGACTCACTCTGCTCGGCGATAGTCTTGCTCTAGTAAGCATTCAACCCCCTTATTTTATATCTTTATATTTTATATTTTATATAGGATCTAATGATGTAGCTAAGAAGGAATTAACAGAACTCCTTAATATTCTGTTAAGGACAGTAAAAGGATCGTATTTGTGTTCATAGTTCACACAGCCGAAGTTTTTCAACTGGTAAAGAGGCACCTCTTTACCAGTTGGTCAAAAACTTCGGCTACAAGTTATAACTTTTATAGAAGTTACTAGCTTCCGTCAGCGGCTTCGCACGCGTTGTTTGTCTACAAAAAGTATTTGTGTTAATCCAGGTTATAATCTACGTACATACCAAATTTCATCGAAATCAGTTCAGCCGTTACGACGTTATTGAGTAACCAACAAACATCCAAACTTTCTCATTTATAATATTAGTGTGATAGTGTGATAGGCATGAACATGAAGTCACCGGGTATAGTTTAGAATTTAATAAATGGTGTTAAGCCTTTTGTGTGGCCTTTTGTTATTTTTATATCATTAGTATATATGTACGAGTATGTATGTAAGAGTATGTATGTACAAGTAGGTAGTATGTTAGGTACACCATTACACCCCAGGTAATGTCCACACAGTCCATTCCATCCAAAGGTTGTCTAGTAGAGATCGCTATTTAGCGATAAGACCACCAATTGTGTCCATAGATTTACGTTGTTATTTTTTAAATGTATTTGTTTCGTGGTGAGCAATAAAGAATTATCTAATCTAATCTAATCTATTGCGTTTTTTTCAGCATCAAAAGATTTTTCATTAATTTCGTTCATTTACTAGGTAATATCCATTGACACGTCAGAATAGGAAGAAGAAGTAAAAAGGGTTATATTATTAATTTAATATAACGTTTATTTCAGACAATAATGTGTACATACAAAAATGATTACAAGACCCATAATATCTATAAAACCTACAAAAACTTAAAATCTAACATACATACAACAATACACTTAAAAACTAACACTTTTATTTAGTGGAGGATTTTGCTTGTTTTGATATCATATGTTATAAATATATAAATATAAATATAAATATTGCTGGACATTTCACACAGCGCTATCTAGCCCCAAACTAAGCAGAGCTTGTACTATGGGAACCTGATAACTGATAGAATACTTATATACTTTTTTTTTGTAAATACATACTTATAATATATAGAGAAACAACCATACCCGAAACAAATATCTGTAGAACATGCAAACATTTGTTCCGCGGCGGGAATCGAACCCGCTACCTCCTGCGTCTCAGCTGGCTATTCGCCCACTGCACCACGGAGGTCGTTATAAGTTCGTGGTGGTTGTTTCAGAGCCTCTCTTGGTCGCGTCTCGCGGTGATGTCGGCATGGAGTGCGTGGTCGCGCTGGCGCTGGTGTGGGTGCTGTGCGTGAGCGGCGCGCCCAACGGCACGCGCCGCCTGCAAGACCTCACGGTCGATGATGATGACGACAAGCACACCCTGCTCTATGATGACGATGACCAGTTTAATATATCAGGTCAGACTAGCTTATTTACTTACTTACTATTAGCCCATATTGTCCCATTGTTGGGCAAAGGCCCTCCCCCCATTTCCACCATTCATAACTGTCTAGTGCCACCGTATGCCCGGGACGCCTCCAGACTATCAGACCGGTCAGACTATCTTATTATTTATTTGCTGGTCTAGATCCTAAGACACTACAGGACAAACCCCGATACGTTAATCAGACCCGATCCATACGTTTACCGCAATTACCGATCGAAAGATACAAAATCCCACTTACCACTAATATTATAAACGCGAAAGTTTATATGGATGTGTCTCTTTTACGCAAAAACTACTGAATGGTTTTTTGTGAAATTTTTGCGAAAAAGCTTACCAAATGCCTATAGGAGCTGCGCTAAAGCGTTGACGTGACGGCCAAAGCCGTTAAGCTGAAATGGAATTGCTTTGGTCGTGTCTCGAACATGTCAGGATAACCACCCAAAAGCGACCTGACCAGGGCAACGCGGTAGACCAAAATGTATGGTGGGATGAGTTGGATAAAGGGAAACACCATAGTTGTGTTTCGGTTTTAGGGGATGGGTGCCGGTGAAATTACAGGCACATATATTATTATTATTTCCACCTATATGGCTCAAGTTGATGAGCGCAGAGCAATGCATCGTAGGGCACGTTTCTAAGATGCGTGACCTACAAGGCAATGGTTAAAAACCTAATTAGAGTTTCTAGACGACATAAGCTTACGAAGAAGACATATAGGAATAGGAAGGTCTTTGTTGATAATAGGGCACGAATAAAGTATGTGTTTTACACAAAATAATGCATGGGACTAAAACGCACAAGCTGCAAAAGTAGCAAAATTTTCAAGAGAGCTTGCTTCGCTTATCTTATGTTCAATGTTTCGTTTAGCTCCTCTTGCTCGTGATGAGGCTTGTGAAAATTAAGCCTTCAGCATGATTTGTAAAACCGTTCTAACTATGTAGATTGACACGCTAAGAAGAAGTGATTAGCATGTTAAGGAAGTAGATAACCCCATTTACTTACTCTCAAACAAAGTCTCAAGAAAAGTGAAAGAAAGGGCAAGTTTTTTCCCAATAATACCTCGTCAACCCTATTTAAACCGTTGCCTACCACCGTTACAAATGCCATACCAGTTTCAAACAAAATTAGCAACATTTTCTAACGTAAGCTCTATCCAATGACCTCATAACCATACCATGAATAATAATGACACCGGAATTTGATAACCAAAATGCGAACCACCCACCTAATTTTATAATGATGCAAACACGTTTTGCGCCAATGAGCTAGCCTTGCAATCGACAGATTGAACGTGTACTAACTGCGATGCAAAAAGCAATGTAGGCAATATTTGTACATAATTTAGTCCTACCAACATATTTAGCCCGGTGGACCAATTTAGAACTAACCACGACGGGTACAAAGCGTGACTTCAACAGACACTAGTGACGTCATCAGTCATCACCGGCCCAGATAAGTTTGTGACACCTCTTTTTTATTTAACTTGCATCTTTTGTTAGTTTGTTTAGGTCAAATCTTGCAAGTGATTTTTAATTTGTTCGTGGTGAGAGAGTGCTAACTACTGACCCAACATCAGACGACCTCGATGAAGGAAGAAGATAAATATTATGTTATTAAAAAAGTTTTGCTATACATAACCATTATTTTATACATTTTTATTCGCTCTTGCTCCTCAATTTAGCTCCTGAACTGTGCGTATTTTCGCATGTAATGACAGAGACTCACGGTAGTGTGAGGGCTTAAAGGTCCACTTCCACAAACGAGTGAATCCAGACGAGTCCGCTCTCTATAGTCGGGTAATCTCCACGAGACGACGATTATTCCGCCAGCGCATTGTCACGTATCACAACGCCTCGTTACGAGTTGTTGCGGATTGCTGCGTGCTCGCAACGACTTGTTGCACAGTTATTTTGGTTGAAAGAGCTCAGTTCGGTGACAGGCAAGAGCGAAATAAGATGTCAATAGTTCTTATCTTAATAATTCTTCTGTACGTGTTTTTCACCTAACTCCTCCTAAACGGCTGGACCGATTTGGATAAAATTTTCTGTGTATATTTCAATGGGTTCTTGGATGGTTTGAAAAGAACTGGACCCGGTAGGTGCCGCTGTTGTCGAAATCCAGAAAATTTCGTACTAAGTCGCGGGCATACTACTAGTTTATTATACATTTGCGGACGAGCGTGCTGTGAGAACGCCGCGTCTCCCGACGGGCGCGCGTCCAGTTGTTAATGTTTTGCTCATCATTTCCACTCTCCGTTACGCCGCGATGTTATCGCCGTGACTCTATTTCTAATTCGACGTAATTATAATTCTAGGGTGGGGGGAATAAGATCTGCACTGACATCTCGAATTAGAAGGGGGTAATCCCCCTTCTAAACTGACCGGACTTTGGCTGCTGCCATCAGCAGCAGCCTTCCAAGATCCCCGTTGATGTTGTTGTGGTTGTGACTCTCATTGACTTATTATTGTACTAGTGGTTCGCCTCAAACTAAGATCTCGCGAGCCTCCCATAAAAACAATAAAATATTCATCATCATCATCAACCTATAGCAGCCCACTGCTGGACGTAGGTCTCTCCCAGGGTGCGCCATTGAGCCCGATCCTCAGCTCTTCTCATCCAATCCTTGCCAGCCACAGCGCGCAAATCGTCACTCCATCTAGCCGGAGGGCGTCCTACACTTCGCTTGCCTAGACGTGGTCTCCACTCCAGAACATGTTTACCCCAACGGTTATCGGTTCTGCGGCAGATATGACCGGCCCACTGCCACTTCAGCTTGCTGACCCTCTGAGCTATGTCGATCACCTTGGTTCTCTATCGGATAACCTCGTTTCTGATTCTATCCTTCAGAGAAATTCCGAGCATAGCCCTTTCCATAGCTCGCTGAGCGACTTTCAGTTTGTGGACCAGTCCCACCATAAGTGTCCACGTTTCGGCTGCGTAAGTCATCACAGGTAGGACGCACTGGTTAAATACTTTTGTTTTTAGGCATTGTGGGATGGGTGACGAGAAGTCCTGACGAAGTTTCCCAAACGCTGCCCAGCCCAGCTGAATTCGCCGGTTTACTTCTTTCTCGAGGTTGTATCTACCCAATCGCAGAGTCTGCCCAAGATAGACATACTCATTCACAACCTCGAGAAGAATTCCAGCGACTGCAATCGGCTCTAGGGTAACACGATCATTGATCATGATTTTAGTTTTGTCTAAGTTCATTCCCAGGCCGATGCATCTAGAAGCAGCAGCTAGGCTATTCAGCATCTGTTGCAGCTCCTGCACCGACTCTGCCATTATGACGATATCGTCGGCAAATCGTAAGTGCGAGATGCATTCCCCGTTGATGTTGATGCCCTGTCCATTCCAACTCAGCGTCTTGAACATATCTTCCAGTGCGTTTATAAACAATTTGGGGGATATAACATCCCCTTGTCTTACTCCGCGGCGCAACTGGATTGGTTCTGACTGCTGGTTCTGGATATGAACTGACATGGTGGCCTCGTTGTATAGACATCTCAGCACTTCGATATATCGCCAATCGACCTGGCATCATTGCAGGGACTGCAGAACAGCCCAGGTTTCGACGGAGTCAAAGGCTTTCTCATAGTCCACAAACGCCAGGCACAGGGGTTGATTATATTCCTCTGACTTCTGTATAATCTGCCGCACTGTGTGAATGTGGTCTATGGTGCCATATCCTCTTCATATAAAATAAAATATTATTTGTACCTAATCTTTGACTATCAAAATAGTGCCAGGAAATGAATAACCAACTTACTTGATCTACAGTTTCATTCAAATTACAGGTAACGGGAGTTCATGTAATTTGGTTATTATTTTGGGGTACAAATTGCAGTTATTCTGTTTTTCAGACTTCATTTGATGTTCCACTTGACCTAATAGTCTCATTTAAAAATTTTGTCCCCTCTTGAACCCCAATATCTTCACCCCCCCCCCCACACATTTTTAGCTCATTTAGTCACACCAAAATTGTGCCATCACTACCTATGTATCAAATTTCACGATGATTGGATCAACGCTTCGAAAGTTACCTTCGGACAAACAAACATACATACATACAACGCCGATTTTCCCAAGTTGATTTAGAGATCTCGCTTCGCTCGATCAATTAAGTGGCACGACGTACTCGTTCGTGAATATGGTGCCTAAGATATGTAACGGCACGTTGGTCACGTCCTACTGTTTGTACAGCATGATGTATGGACTAGACATGATAAATAGTCTTGGCCTGCAATTGCTATCATTCTTCAGAAGAAATATAGCAGTATGAACTGTCACTGCATATTCATAAAGATTTACTGGATTTACCTAGTATATTTTACCATCAGCGATCTTGATGGTGAACGTTTCCTGAAAATAAAGTGATCAAGGACGTCTTCTGCTGAACATAGAACATCCCCCGAACATAGGAACCCGAATGGTCGCTCTGGAAATCTATGGGGGAGAGCCTATGTTCAGCAGAAGACGTCCTTTTTTCACTTGACTTCACTTTTCGATCACTTTTTTTCAGCACCCAACGGCTCCCAGCAACCTTTATCAAGTCATCTTTACATCTACTTCTGTTTCGTCTGTGCTGTACTGTTGTCCTAAATAAATGTCTTTTACTTTACCTTACTTTACCATCTAGTGGTTGTGCTTTCCAGTGCGTGGTCTCCACTCGACAACTTTTCTGCCCCGACACCCACTACCACTTCAACTAAATCTCTGGCCTTAACTTGTCTAAGGAGCTCAAATTCTTTTAGAAAAAACAGCACCTACCTATTGGTTGTTTGTCCTCGAGATTATGCAACTAAAAAACTATTTACTGAATTTTATTCGAAACCAGCTAACACATGTCTCCATCGAATCTCGAAAAATGGTTATATACAGAACAACAAACTCTACCAACGCGAACCTATAGACAAACATCATCTAATAGATCAAACATCGAGCAAAACAAAGACTACGGATACGGAAATTAATATACGGATAGGATACGGATACAGGATGTAGGGTGTATGTTTTTCCTATCTCCAATTCTATCTGCGGTCATTCTAGTCATCTAACCGCTTAGTGTATTATAATGCGGCAACTGTATTATGACGGTCATTATAACCTCAGATTTTTATAGCCAAGTGATTTTTTTATTATCCACCACATCATCCTTACCCTCAGGTGAGGTAGTGGTAAAACTTTTTAACCAATATAAAAAATGTTCACCTGAAATACCAATAGGCTCTGCATTCTTATGCCAATTATGTAGATGAACAATAACTTCCTTCAGTGAAGTTAATTAAAAACACCAGCTAACCCATCGGCTTCACACTGATTTTGAGCAAAATATAAGCCATAATACAACAAGCTGGTTATACAATAGTTCAAATACTAGGTTTGTCCAGACACCAGGTTCTCGGTAACGTGGGTTCTGGTCAAAAGTATGTTAATCTTAATTTTAATCTTAATTGGCATCAAGCAAAATTTAATTTAAGCATAGACTAGAATTCTAAACTGACTGTAAACTGATCTTGTTGCTGAACTTAACATCATAGGAATAAAAATCACACCGACTCCGCTGGCTCAGCCATATACTGCAGGTGAAGGCAGATCGAAGCATCTAAAGAACATACTTCGTCCCAAGTATCGCGGAGCGATAGGATAGAAGCTGACCTGCGTGACCTTGAAGCCTAGAGCTGGCACAAGATGGCAATGGACAGAGGAAAGTAGTGACTTCTCGTATCGGAGGTCACGACTCACTTTGGGTTCCTGCGCCAATGGAGTAAGAAATATAATAGATGTAGAAAAAATCCTACGCAAGACATTTTTTTAGGGCGGTCATGCTAGCACGAAAAACGAAAAACTACAACTGAATCTCGATTATTCTTTGAAGTAGAAACTACTCAGAGTAGACGGCCCAATTTTCCAAATAACGGATACGTGTTCTTGAGCTAAGACCGCAGCAAGCAAACTGAGGGTCATGGCCATGCCAAGGCGTCTAGAAGCGAGTCAAAACTAAAATTCAAACTCAACGAAGAATCATAGAATATCCAATAATGTTTTTCAATGTCGAACCACGTAAATAATTACAATTTTCGAGTATATTTCTCGTGTAAGTGATATTGTTTATTTCTTTCTGATAAAATAAGTATTTTAACCGTAATAATACTGAGAGACTACTGACGTGACCTTTGTTTCGATTATCAAAGGATTTGTATGTATTGATCAAATTTGAAGCTTAAAATCACGACGGTAAAAAAATAATATCGTTCTGGTTAAAAAGCTAGATTAGAGATATCTCCTAAAGCTCAATTTCTCAGTAATAAGAAACACCTCTAACTAAGATTAGTACTTAGGTAAGTAGTTTTTTGTAATGAAGAGTTACACTGCGTATTTGCATTCCATTGTTATTGCATTTTTAAAAAGCCAAAAAAAAGAATATCGTAACTCATTAGGGTGGTCCAAAAGTATTTGCAAAAGCAACACCGAATTTGTTTAAACCGATAGAATGAGGGTCACATGTGCATAGCGGCCAATTATGCGTTTGCATGCACTAAATGTGTGTTAGGTTGAACAAATAACCATAACAATATATATATATATATATAAGTATATGTTATATAGTAGTTTTATAGTGTAGTTTTATTTCTATTCATGTATTAAAAGTGCAAAACCTTATTTACCACCCCACATAAAAAATCGTTGTACATAATTCTAGGTATCTATATGTCCTATCCGATAAACTAAACGAGATTGATAGCCATGAATCCTCTTCTAATTATAACAGCAATGCGTGAAAACGTTTCTATCAGCGGTTTCCTACGCGATATTGCACTGTATTGCGATAAAGCTTAATATTATTTTCCTCCGGCTATAAATAGGCAGGTTTTTGCACAGTTTTCGCACCCACACCCTACCGGTATAATAAGGTGTGAGGTAGATCGATTTACCAGAAATTGTAGACTATAGGCAGCTTTGGCTTGAATCAATAATGTGAGCGCTGGTGGTTAGTAATCTTCGATTTCCGGTCATAAAGCCGTTCGAACGTGGTTGTCTGCACCTTCATGTGCAATACCTGGGTGCTTTTAAACGTGGTAGGAAACCATCTTACATAATAACCGAAAATCCGTTACTGGTGGCACACACAGCAAGGGGGAATTCTACTATTCGCCTACATATTCCTTATTAATACAAAATAGAGGTGGAACAAACAAATAGCCCACCTGATGTTAAGTGGTAACCACCGCCTATCACAAAGTTAAAAAACAGTACACCCAAAAAGCTTCTAAATAAATCTTGAAGAAATCTGGCACCCACACGACACGCCATCAAAGTTAATTCATCTGATTTTACGGTCTCTGGAAGTTTTAAGGCTTCTGAAACAGCCTTCAAAAGCATTTATTAACTCCGGGAAGGGCCGGAAAAATTACAAATTCATCTGTATATCCCGCCCCTAAGCTACCATGTCCGACCACTTTTCTAAGTCCTCGAAGTTGTAAGAGTTCAAGACTTGCTTCATGTTGTCTGTAGAATCGATCGACACCGCGGCTTGAATGCCAGACACAGAATAAATAAAAGTATTTATGAATAGAAGTTTCACACTGCTGACGTCACGAAAAAGTGGTATCTTTGTGGAAAAAAGGTTTTCAAGTGGAGACCAAGTACTAAAAAGCGCAGCTACAGAGTAAATAATGTTCATAACAGGCGTAGCGTAGGACGACCCTTCAGTAGATCTAAAGACAACCTAATAAAGGTTGGGAGTTTTGGGTGCAGGCCGCGCAAGAACAAAGTTTTTTATTTTTTTTTATTTGACAAGTAAATCATAAATCATTGTACCGTTATTTATTATTTATTTCCTTTGTTACTGTATTTTTGTTTAGTGTGCAATAAAGAGTATTTCATTCATTCATTCAAATATAAACTTACTAGCTGACCCGCCCGCGGCTTCGCATGCGTGATATTTCAACAAAAACATTACCCTTCTTTTGCGCACTCAGGTAAAAAGTAGCCTATGTCCTTCCCCAGGATATAATCTATCTCCTTGCCAAATTTCATTACAATGTGTTCAGCCGTTTAGTTATGAAAAGGTAACAAACAAACAGTTACTTTCGCAGTTCATCATTCTCAGCCCGTGTCGAGCCACTGCTGGGCATAGGCCTCTCCTTGTTTCTGCCACTCGTCCCGATCCTGTGTCAGTCTGAACCACGTACGACCCACGGTCTTATGGATGTCGTCGACCCATCTCGCTGGTGGACGTCCCCTATATGGCCAGTTCTCGGCCTCCACTCTGTTAGTGCCTTAGTCCACCTGTCATCACTACGTCTGGCCAAGTATCCTGTCTAACTCCACTTGAGCCCCAATATTCACTTGCTGACTTTCGCAGTTACTATTTATATATTATACATATTAACCTTCCTCTTAAATCACTCTATATACCTACTAAATTAAAATCCTTTTTTTTTATATAAATTATAGGCTAGCGTTTGACCACTATCTCGCCTGATGGTAAGCGATGATGCAGTCTACGATGGTACACGCTTGCCTAGAAGAAACCTATTCACTCGTGACTTGAAGATCCCTAGGTTGTAGTTAGGAAACACAGACTCAGGCAAGGCGTTCCACTCCTTGGCGGTGCGCATAATAAAGGTGTAGTTGAGTATTTTAAAAGATCTAAGGTAACAGACAGCGGAAGCGACTTCATTTTATACAATGTAAAGATTTAGTACAAGATCGGCCATTCTGGAAATCTAAAGACGCGACTTTTGTCCCTTCTCTCTGATATATAACGATGATGATGATGTCCTGGTCCAGTGGATGAATTCCGAACTAAACGCGACTCTTAAATCCGAAACTGACAGCTTAGTGACCATCAAAGCACGGAACTGTTGTTTTAAGTGATCACCAATGCAAATGAACGTTGCATAACCAAGTAGACGCCACGACGAGGCGTAGCTCAGTGGGTCAGCAAGTTTCAGTAAGCCAGTAAGTATATCCACCGCAGAACCGACATCAGTTGGGTAAACGTGTTCTAGAGTGGAGACCTCGTCTTGGCAAGCATAGTGAAGGACGCCCACCTGCTAGATGGAGGATCTGCATGCTGTAACCGGCAAAAACTGGGTGAGCAGATACGAAGATCGGGCGCATCGCGGAAGAGACCTACGTCCAGTGGACTGATATCAGATATATGATGCTATATTCAGAACACATATAATTCGTTTATTGATTTGCTTCAATGCGGTACACAGGAAATATTGAAATGGCTCACATTCCCCATATACCTATAATGATGATGACGACGATGTTAATAATGATGATTATGATGATGAGCACGCCACGAGTGAAGTTAATTAGGGTTCCGTACCTCAAAAGGTAAAAAAGGAACCCTTATAAAACCACTCTCTTTTCCGTCTGTCTGGTTGTCTGTCCGTGTGTCACCACCGATTTTCTCATGAACGGGTGGACCTAGCAAGTTTAAATATATACCAGATACTGAGGTCTACAGTCCCTATTAGTCCCTATTAGGTTATAAAAATCAAGGTCCTGAGTCAACGCGATAAAAAGTTATGGCAAATTTAGATTTTTGTTAAAACTTGTAAGTACCATAATTTACCTTAATTTTCAATTTATATTATTTTTCGGAATTTTCCCTTTACTTGTTCTGGAAGTACCCTATAGGTTTTGGGTCGAAAATCTATATGGTAGTTCCCGCTGACTTAGAATCACGAAATTTGGCAAAAAGCAAGGTCTTATAGCATAAATAAAGAAAAATTCCAAAAAATAGAAAAAGTTGAAAATTAAAGGGTGTCCCTATACATACATAGTTGACGTCTATTAAAATAGTCTTCTGAGTTGTATGGGCGCTCATACAATTTATTATAGAGTACGGAACCCTTCATGCGCGAGTCCGACTCGTACTTGTCGGGTTTTTTACGTTAAAAGTCAATTTAGAGTGGCGCAGGTCTGTATAGCAGCCGTGATAAATCGGCGATGGTAATCGCGGTGCTACGGTGGCAGCTATTGTCACGAATTCTACCGATTGCTGAGTAGGTCCCATTGGGGAAAGCAATCAAGCCACGACGTTTCAAACGTTGGGATGGGACGTCATTCAGTTGTAATAACTCAAGGAACACTTAGTCGCTTACAAAATTATAGATCACATAGGTTTAGATCTCCACTCTGTGTGAAGTTGATAGAACCTGTATTAGAGGAGTTCCCGTTTTCCGATGGTAATCTAAGTTGTCTAGTCAATGTTACATTGATTCTTGGTCGTTTTTAGGGTTCCGCACCCGAAGGCTAAAACGGGACCCTATTACTAAGACTCCGCTCTCTGTCTGCCCGTCTGTCTGTCTGTCCGTCTGTCACCAGGCTGTATCTCATGAACTGTGATAGTAAGACAGTTGAAATTTTCACAGATGATGTATTTCTGTTGCCGCTCTAACAAGAAATACTAAACACAGAATAAAATAAATATTTAAGTGCGGCTCCCATAGAACAGACATGATTTTTTTGCCGTTTCTATAGATAATACGGAACCCTTCGTGCGCGAGTCCGACTCGCACTTAGCAGGTTTTTTTAGTCCTTTACCGATAAGAAGCGTATAAGAACCAAAGTAGGTAAATTTCGTTACCTACTTCAGAATCAGAACCACTTCCAAGATTTTGTGAAGAAAGACAAAGATATTAAACGACATTGAAAACATTGCATCCCAGATTGGCCGGAACCTAGAGCTCTAAAACCTAATGGCATGTGAGTCAATAACTTAGAATTCCATTATAAATGGCGTCGCACACACATTATTTGCCAGAATGCAGCAATAACTCAAACCTTATGCAATCAAGGCCTCTTGGCTCGCAGCCAGCGACCGGCAAACAACCAGTAATGGAATCGAGCTTCTCAATAAAACAATCGAAAGATTGCCGCTTTTGAAAAGATGGGGGTCTTACCACTTTATTTATATCTAGGAGGTTACGGCGTAGCCAATTAGATTACGGAAACTTTATAATTTAGCATTGTACCCAGAATGTACACTATGTACCTTTATGAGGTACCATTATAAATATATTATTTTATTATATTATAAATATATTATATATTCTTACCAAATAAATGATGATGATTAAAATTAACATGAAATATACAAAAAAAATTATTCAAAATTGTTGATAATAATCCAAATAGCACTCCAAACGGTATATCGTAGCTTCTTGTCAATGACTAGCTGACCAATCCGCAGCTTCTCATGCGTAGTTTTTCAAAAAAAACATTGCTTTCCTTTTTGCGCAGTTGGGTAAAAAGTAACCTACGTTACTCATGGATAATATAGCACTCTAATGATGAAAATTTTTTTGAAATTAGTTCAGTTATTTTTCTGTTAATTCGTTACAAACATACAAATCTTTCCTCCTTACAATGTTAGTATACCTATAGAAAGAGTTCTCAGAATCGATTCAGTAGTTTCTGAGATTACCCCCTACAAACACACAAACAAAAAACTTTATAATATTAGTATAGATTTGCATTGGATGTATTGCATTATGTAATAAATAAATAAATAAATTAAAAATGAAACATGTTTGAAAAAACAACTGTTTGAAAAAACAGAACAAATGTTTGCATGATCTACAGATATTTGTTTCGTGTCTGGGTGTTTTTCTATATATTATAAGTATGTATTTACAAAAAAAAGTATATGTATAAGTATCAGTTATCTGGTTCCCATGATACAAGCTCTGCTTAGTATGGGGCTAGATAGCGCTGTGTGAAATGTCCAGCTATATTTATATTTATTTATTTAGAACATCCAAGCTGGCTACTTTAGGCCTGCAGACCTTAAGACAATTGGGGCGTGTTTGAGGGTTCTCGGGATCAATAGAAATGAGGTGTCTGTGATTACAAGGGCGGGTTTCCAAGAGGTCAGCTGGACCCTTATAGCTACTTTTAGCCTTTTAGGTTTTTAGTTCCTTTAGAAAGGAAATAAGTTCGCAACTATTATCCCGTGATGGATTATTTAAACATTTGTAAGTACTGAGTACGCAGAACCGTAAAGATATTCCGCTAGATAGTCAGAAGTAGGTCCAAATACTTTTACGCAGTGAAAGACTAATAATTAAACTGTATTAAAACTCTATTACTAGTATTATTATTTTATTATTGATATTTAAACTCTTAGTACTTTTTTGCCTCAAATAGGTCTTCATTTGCTCATTTTGCCCACAATCTCACCTGATAGTAAGTTATGTTGTGATCTAAGATGGATCACGAAGATCTAGAAGATATCTCACTCTTACCTAAGAGAAACCCAAATTCACGCAAGCCCAAAAACAAGATTTTGAAATACAATAAATCGTCATGTTTGTTTCAAATCTCAAGCTTACCTTCACTGTAAGCCCTGTCAGGTTTACAACGTCTAGACAATGTAATTTCCAGAGTATTCCAGAAGCTTCAGGAGCCTGGAATTCATCATTTCGACATGGTAATAAAAGTGATTGTCCACAAATCCAGCCGGACTTAGCAAATGGGTTTCTGTAACGCGACTGGGGTGGCCAGACTTTTCTACTAGTTAGAGATTGCGAGCCTCACTACTTCACGTCAAATTCTTCATTGCAGTCAAAAGTGTTTTTTTTATCAGGAACGAAAAAGCGTTTAGAATTGACAACCAATTGAGTAAATTTCGGTAACGGGATAAATGCTAACAAAATCTATAAATGAAAAAATTCGAACAAGACTGAATTTGAACACGCGGCTTTGCTTACCAACAGGCGAAACGAAGACCAATTCAGATACAAAAAAAAACCATCAAACCGAAACACCGCAATGCTGCTTCTGCTTTAAATAGGTACCGTACTTCGTAGCTAATTACAATATTAGACTATTGTGTCTGTCGTGTGTTATAGAATAATAGTCACAGTAGCGCGGGAAATGGCGACCCAGCTTTGCAGCCGCGAGATAGCCTATCTACGACCCCGATACTACCACGGGATTGAACATTACTACGTACACCCAGCGAAATGGGTTTACCGCTTTTGACGAAATACGATTTCATCTTGTCAAAAGTTGCGCTGTAAGTTTTGACAATTTCCGATTATATAAAAAATACTAGAGGTTGCGTTGTGCGCGAGCTGCTCGCAGCTCGCGTGTTTTTCTTTTAGTCGACGAAGTAATTAAAGAGGATATCGAGCTGTTAAAAGCCATCAAAGAGGATCTCCATGTGTAAGAAGCAGTCAAAGACGATATCGAAATGGAAGAAGCAATCAAATCAAAGAGAATTTCCAAAGGGAAGCAGAAATCAAAGATGATATCGAAGTGGAAGAAGCAATAAAAGAGGATATTGAAGTGAAAGAAGCAATCAAATAGGATATCGAAGTAGCAGAAACAATCAAAGAGGAAATTAAAGTTGAGTAAGCAGTCAAAGAGGATACCGAGGTGGTAGAAGCATTCTAAGAGGATGACGAAGTGAAAAAAGCAATCAAAGACGATATCGAAGTGGAAGAAACAGTCAAAGACGATATCGAAGTGTAAGAAGCATTCAAAGAGGATATCGAAGTGGAAGAAGCAATCAAAGAGGGTATCGAAGTGGAAGAAGCCATCACAGAGGATATCGAAGTGAAAATGCTGTCAAAGACGATATCGAAGACCAAGACGCAATCAAAGAGAATATTGCAGTGCAAGAAGCAATCAAAAAGAAAATTGAAGATGATATCGAAGTGGAAGGAGTAATTATAGAGGATATTGAAGTGGAAGAAGCAATCAAATAGGATATCGAAGTAGGAAAAACAATCTAAGAGGAAATTGAAGTTGAGTAAGCAATCAAAGAGGATACCAAGGTGGTAGAAGCATTCTAAGGGAATGACGAAGTAAAAAAAGCAATCAAAGACGATATCGAAGTGGAAGAAGCAATCAAAGAGGATGTCGAAGTGGAAGAAGCAATCAAAGAAGGTATCGAAGTGGAAGAAGCCATCACGGAGGATATCGCAGTGAAAATACTATCAAAGACGATATCGAAGATGAAGACGCAATCAAAGAGAATAATGCAGTTCAAGAAGCAATCAAAAGGAAATCGAAGATGATATCGAAATGGTAGAAGCAATAAAAGAGGATATCAAAGTGGAAGAAGCAATCAAAGAAGATATCGAGCTGTTAAAAGCTATCGAAGAGGATATATATGTGTAAGAAGCAGTCAAAGACGATATCGAAATCGAAGAAGCAATCAAATCAATGAGGACATCCAAGTGGAAGCAGAAATCAAAGATGATATCGAAGTCGAAGAAGCAATCAAAGAGGATATCAAGCTGTTAAAAGCTATCAAAGAGGATATCCATGTGTAAGAAGCAGTCAAAGACGATCGAAATGGAAGAAGCAATCAAATCAAAGAGGATATCCAAGTGGAAGCAGCAATCAAAGATGATATCGAAGTGGAAGAAGCAATCAAAGAGGATATTGAAGTGAAAGAAGCAATCAAATAGGATATCGAAGTAGCAGAAACAATTAAAGAGGAAATTGAAATTGAGTAAAAGACGTCGAGGACAATGATAAAAATAAAAAACGGTTTCACCAAAAACTTATACTAATATTTTGTAAAAGTTTCCTCGAGCTATCTCTTCCCGTTTAAAAGATACGAGCGATTTAAGTTTAGTATGAAAACCCATAATTTTGTGGAGTGGAAATTGAAGTAAAAGAAGCAATTGAAGAAGACATATAAGTAGAAAAAGACATTAAAAAGGATATCAAAGTGGAAGAAGCAAAAATAGAGGATATCGAGGTGAAAGAAGCATTCAAGGAGGAAGACCAAGTGAGAGAAGCATTCAAAAAGTATGTCAAGAGCAATGATGGTAATAAAAAAACTATTCGACCAAAAATTTGTACCAATATTTTGTAAAAGTTTGCTAGGCGTAACTCTTCCCGTTTAGAAGATACGAGCGATTTAAGATTTGTATTAAACCCATAATTTTGTAGAGTGGGAATTGAAGTAAAAGAAGCAATTGAAGAAAACATATAAGTAGAAAAAGCAATTAAAAAGGATATCAAAGTGGAAGAAGCAAAAATAGAGTATATCGAGGTGAAAGAAGCATTCAAGGAGGAAGACCAAGTAAGAGAAGCATTCAAAAAGGATGTCAAGAGCAATGATGGTATTAAAAAAACTAATCCACCAAAAATTAGTACCAATATTTTGTAAAAGATTGCTGGGGGTAACTCTTCCCGTTTAGAAGATACGAGCGATTTAAGATTTGTATTAAAACCCATAATTTTGTAGAGTCGATATTGAAGTAAGAGAAGTAATTGAAGAAAATAGAAAAATAGAAAAAACAATTCAAAAGTACATATATTGAAGTAAAAATGCCATCAAAGAGGATTTCGAAGTTATAGAAACAATTAAAGAGGATATCAATGTGGAAGAAACATTCGAAAACGAAAAGGAAGTGAGAGAAGAATTCAAAATGATGGCAAGGGCGATGATGACCGTAAAATAACGATTCCACCAAAAATTTGTGCTACAAAAAAAATTAATTTTCCAAAATGATCACAGTGCATAATAAAAAAAAATTGACGTTCCAAAATGATCATGTGGATGAGGCATAATTTAAAAAAAATATGTACCAAAATGATCACAGTGGATGTTGCATAATAAAAAAAAATTGACGTTCCAAAGTGATCATTGTGGATGAGGCATAATTAAAAAAAATGATGTACCAAAATGATCACAGTGGATGTTGCATAATAAAAAAAAAATTGACGTTCCAAAGTGATCATTGTGGATGAGGCATAATTAAAAAAAATGATGTACCAAAATGATCACAGTGGATGTTGCATAATAAAAAATAATAATAATAATAATTGACGTTCCAAAGTGATCATTGTGGATGAGGCGTAATTAAAAAAAATGATGTACCAAAATGATCACAGTGGATGTTGCATAAAAAAAATAATAATTGACGTTCCAAAGTGATCATTGTGGATGAGGCATATTTAAAAAAACTATGTACCAAAATGATCACAGTGGATGTTGCATAATAAAAAAAAATAATTGACGTTCCAAAGTGATCATTGTGGATGAGGCGTAATTAAAAAAATGTGGATGTTCCAAAATAAACATGATGAACGTTGCATACTAAAAAAAAAAAAAAAAATTGGATGTTCCAAAATGATGATGATGACCTTTGCAAAAACTATGAAAGTTATCTCATGTCCCTCCACCACCATTATATAGAATCAAGCAAATTTACAGTAATTTTATAGTACACACAAGCCGTGGGCTCCCTACAAAAACAGTATGAAAATTACGGCAAACGAAATATACGGTTTACGGTATTCATACAGAAATATTTTGTATGGGACAATTTTTTTTTTGTATGAAAGACCATTTTTTTTTCATGGAACCGGATATAAAACAATGTCCTCTGCAACATTAGTTTTTGCGCCAACGCTGTAAGACCTATACTTTCCGAGATACGAGGTGGATGGGAGCGAATGGGGGACAAAAGGGGTACTTTAGGATTTATTCCCAACTCATCGGAACTCCCTCTATACGATCCCACCAAACATTTTCACCCTACGAGGTGGCATCTGGGAGAACAAACATGTCAATGAGTCAGTCAGTCAGTGAGTGGTAATCGAGCTTTATATAATATAACTAGAGGTTGCGTTGTGCGCGAGCTGCTCGCAGCTCGCGTGTTTTTCTTTTAGTCGAAGAAGTAATTAAAGAGGATATCGAGCTGTTAAAAGCCATCAAACAGGATATCCATGTGTAAGAAGCAGTCAAAGACGATATCAAAATGGAAGAAGCAATCAAATAGGATATCGAAGCAGCAGAAACAATCAATGAGGAAATTAAAGTTGAGTAAGCAATCAAAGAGGATACCGAGGTGGTAAGAGCATTCTAAGAGGATGACGAAGTAAAAAAAGCAATCAAAGACGATATCGAAGTGGAAAAAACAGTCAAAAACGATATCGAAGTGGAAGAAGCAATCAAAGTGGATACTGAAGTGAAAGAAGCAATCAAATAGGATATCGAAGTAGCAGAAACAATCAAAGAGGAAATTAAAGTTGAGTAAGCAATCAAAGAGGATACCGAGGTGGTAGAAGCGTTCTAAGAGGATGACGAAGTGAAAAAAGCAATCAAAGACGATATCGAAGTGGAAGAAACAGTCAAAGACGATATCGAAGTGGAAGAAGCAATCAAAGAGGATATCGAAGTGGAAGAAGCAATCAAAGAGGATATCGAAGTGGAAGAAGCAATCAAAGAGGGTATCGAAGTGGAAGAAGCCATCACAGAGGATATCGAAGTGAAAATGCTATCAAAAACGATATCGAAGATGAAGACGCAATCAAAGAGAATATTGCAGTGCAAGAAGCAATCAAAAGGAAATCGAAGATGATATCGAATTGGTAGAAGCAATAAAAGAGGATATCAAAGTGGAAGAAGCAATCAAAGAGGATATCGAGCTGTTTAAAGTTATCGAAGAGGATATCCATGTGTAAGAAGCAGTCAAAGACGATCGAAATGGAAGAAGCAATCAAATCAAAGAGGATATCCAAGTGGAAGCAGCAATCAAAGATGATATCGAAGTGGAAGAAGCAATCAAAGAGGATATTGAAGTGAAAGAAGCAATCAAATAGGATATCGAAGTAGCAGAAACAATTAAAGAGGAAATTGAAATTGAGTAAAAGACGTCGAGGACAATGATAAAAATAAAAAAACGGTTTCACCAAAAACTTATACTAATAGTTTGTAAAAGTTTTCTCGAGCTATCTCTTCCCGTTTAAAAGATACGAGCGATTTAAGTTTAGTATGAAAACCCATAATTTTGTGGAGTGGAAATTGAAGTAAAAGAAGCAATTGAAGAAGACATATAAGTAGAAAAAGACATTAAAAAGGATATCAAAGTGGAAGAAGCAAAAATAGAGGATATCGAGGTGAAAGAAGCATTCAAGGAGGAAGACCAAGTGAGAGAAGCATTCAAAAAGGATGTCAAGAGCAATGATGGTAATAAAAAAACTATTCGACCTAAAATTTGTACCAATATTTTGTAAAAGTTTGCTAGGCGTAACTGTTCCCGTTTAGAAGATACGAGCGATTTAAGATTTGTATTAAAACCCATAATTTTATAGAGTGGGCATTGAAGTAAAAGAAGCAATCGAAGGAAATATATAAGTAGACTAGAGGTTGCGTAGTGCGCGAGTTGCACGCAACTCGCGTGTTATTGTTTTTGTCGAAGAAGCAATCAAAGAGGATTTCGAGCTGTTAAAAGCGATCAAAAAGGATATCCATGTGTAAGAAGCAGTCAAAGACGATATCGAAATGGAAGAAGCAATCAAATCAAAGAAGATATCCAAATGGAAGCAGCAATCAAATATGATTTCGAAGTGCAAGAAGCAATCAAACAGGATATTGAAGTGAAAGCAGCAATCAAATAGGATATCGAATTAGCAGAAACTATTAAAGAGGAAATTGAAGTTGAGTAAGCAATCAAAGAGGATACCGAGGTGGTAGAAGCATTCTAAGATGACGAAGTGAAAAAAGCAATCAAAGACGATATCGAAGTGGAAGAAGCAATCAAAGAAGGTATCGAAGTGGAAGAAGCAATCTTAGAGGATATCGAAGTGGAAGAAGCAATCAAAGAAGATATCGAAGTGTAAGAAGCCATCACAGAGGATATTGAAGTGAAAATGCTATCAAAAACCATATCGAAGATAAAGACGCAATCAAAGAGAATATTGCAGTGCAAGAAGCAATCAAAAGGAAATCGAAGATGATATCGAATTGGTAGAAGCAATAAAAGAGGATATCAAAGTGGAAGAAGCAATCAAAGAGAATATCGAGCTGTTAAAAGCTATCGAAGAGGATATCCATGTGTAAGAAGCAGTCAAAGACGATATCTAAATGGAAGAAGCAATGAAATCATAGAGGATTTCCAAGTGGACGCAGCATTCAAAGATGACATCGAAGTGGAAGAAGCAATCAAATAGGATATCGAAGTAGCAGAAACAATCAAAGAGGAAATTGAAATTGAGTAAAAGACGTCGAGGACAATGATAAAAATAAAAAAACGGTTCCACCAAAAACTTATACCAATATTTTGTAAAAGTTTCCTCGAGCTATCTCTTCCCGTTTAAAAGATACGAGCGATTTAAGTTTTGTATGAAACCCCATAATTTTGTAGAGTGGAAATTGAAGTAAAAGAAGCAATTGAAGAAAACATATAAGTAGAAAAAGCAATTAAAAAGGATATCAAAGTGGAAGAAGCAAAAATAGAGGATATCGAGGTGAAAGAAGCATTCAAGGAGGAAGACCAAGTGAGAGAAGTATTTAAAAAGGATGTCAAGGGCAATGATGGTATTAAAAAAACTATTCCATCAAAAATTTGTACCAATATTTTGTAAAAGTTTGGTAGGCGTAACTCTTCCCGTTTAGAAGATACGAGCGATTTAAGATTTGTATTAAAACCCATAATTTTGTAGAGTGGAAATTGAAGTAAAAGAAGCAATTGAAGAAAATATATAAGCAGAAAAAGCAATTAAAAAGGATATCAAAGCGGAAGAAGCAAAAATAGAGGATATCGTGGTGAAATAAGCATTTAAAGAGGAAGACGAAGTAAGAGAAGCATTCAGAAAGGATGTCAAGGGCAATGATGGTATTAAAAAAACTATTCCAACAAAAATTTGTACCAATATTTTGTAAAAGTTTGCTACACGTAACTCTTCCCGTTTAGAAGATACGAGCGATTTAAGATTTGTATTTTGTAGAGTGGAAATTGAAGTAACAGAAGCAATTGAAGAAAATATATAAGTAGAAAAAGCAATTAAAAAGGATATCAAAGTGGAAGAAGCAAAAATAGAGGATATCGAGTTGAAAGAATCATTCAAAGTGGAAGACGAAGTGAAAGAAGCATTTAAAAAGGATGTCAAGGGCAATGTGGTATTAAAAAAACTACTCCACCAAAAATTAGTACCAATATTTTGTAAAAGTTTGCTACGCGTAACTCTTCCCGTTTAGAAGATACGAGCGATTTAAGATTTGTATTAAAACCCATAATTTTGTAGAGTGGGAATTGAAGTAAAAGAAGCAATTGAAGAAAATATATAAGTAGAAAAAGCAATTAAAAAGGATATCAATGTGAAAGAAGCAAAAATAGAGGATATCGAGGTTAAAGAAGCATTCAAGGAGGAAGACCAAGTGAGAGAAGCATTCAAAAAGGATGTCAAGCGCAATGATGGTATTAAAAAAACCATTCCACCAAAAATTTGTACCAATATTTTGTAAAAGTTTGCTACGCGTAACTCTTCCCGTTTAGAAGATACGAGCGATTTAAGATATGTATTAAAACCCATAATTTTGAAGAGTCGATATTGAAGTAAGAGAAGTAATTGAAGAAAATATAAAAATAGAAAAAACAATTCAAAAGTATATTGAAGTAAAAATGCCATCAAAGAGGATTTCGAAGTTATAGAAACAATTAAAGAGGATATCAATGTGGAAGAAACATTCGAAAACGAAAAGGAAGTGAGAGAAGAATTCAAAATAATGGCAAGGGCGATGATGACCGTAAAATAACGATTCCACCAAAAATTTGTGATACAAAAAAAATTAATTTTCCAAAATGATCACAGTGGATGTTGCATAATAAAAAAAAATTGACGTTCCAAAATGATCATGCGGATGAGGCAAAATTAAAAAAAAATTATGTTCCAAAATGATCACAGTGGATGATGCATAATAAAAAAAATTGACGTTCCAAAGTGATCATTGTGGATGAGGCGTAATTAAAAAAATGATGTACCAAAATGATCACAGTGGATGTTGCATAATACAAAAAAATAATAATAATTGACGTTCCAAAGTGATCATTGTGGATGAGGCATAATTAAAAAAAATGATGTTCCAAAATGATCACAGTGGATGATGCATAATAAAAAAAAAAAATTATGTTCCAAAGTGATCATTGTGGATGAGGCATAATTAAAAAAATGATGTACCAAAATGATTACAGTGGATGTTGCATAATAAAAAAAATAATTGACGTTCCAAAGTGATCATTGTGGATGAGGCATAATAAAAAAAATTATGTACCAAAATGATCACAGTGGATGTTGCATAATACAAAAAAAAAAAAATAATTGACGTTCCAAAGTGATCATTGTGGATGAGGCATAATTAAAAAATTGACGTTCCAAAATGATCATGTGGATGAGGCAAAATTAAAAAAAAATTATGTTCCAAAATGATCACAGTGGATGATGCATAATAAAAAAAAATTGACGTTCCAAAGTGATCATTGTGGATGAGGCGTAATTAAAAAAATGATGTACCAAAATGATCACAGTGGATGTTGCATAATACAAAAAAATAATAATAATTGACGTTCCAAAGTGATCATTGTGGATGAGGCATAATTAAAAAAAATGATGTTCCAAAATGATCACAGTGGATGATGCATAATAAAAAAAAATAATTGACGTTCCAAAGTGATCATTGTGGATGAGGCATAATTAAAAAAAATTATGTGTTGCATAATAAAAAAAAATAATTGACGTTCCAAAGTGATCATTGTGGATGAGGCGTAATTAAAAAAATGATGTACCAAAATGATTACAGTGGATGTTGCATGATAAAAAAAATAATTGACGTTCCAAAGTGATCATTGTGGATGAGGCATAATAAAAAAAATTATGTACCATAATGATCACAGTGGATGTTGCATAATACAAAAAAAATAATAATAATTGACGTTCCAAAGTGATCATTGTGGATGAGGCATAATTAAAAAAAATGATGTACCAAAATGATCACAGTGGATGTTGCATAATAAAAAAAAAATAATTGACGTTCCAAAGTGATCATTGTGGATGAGGCATAATAAAAAAAATTATGTACCAAAATGATCATAGTGGATGTTGCATAATACAAAAAAAATAATAATAATTGACGTTCCAAAGTGATCATTGTGGATGAGGCATAATTAAAAAAATGATGTTCCAAAATGATCACAGTGGATGATGCATAATAAAAAAAATAATTGACGTTCCAAAGTGATCATTGTGGATGAGGCATAATTAAAAAAAATTATGTGTTGCATGATAAAAAAAAAATAATTGACGTTCCAAAGTGATCATTGTGGATGAGGCGTAATTAAAAAAATGATGTACCAAAATTATTACAGTGGATGTTGCATAATAAAAAAAATAATTGACGTTCCAAAGTGATCATTGTGGATGAGGCATAATTAAAAAAAATGATGTACCAAAATGATCACAGTGGATGTTGCATAATAAAAAAAAAAATAATTGACGTTCCAAAGTGATCATTGTGGATGAGGCATAATTAAAAAAATGTGGATGTTCCAAAATAAACATGATGTTCGTTGCATACTAAAAAAAAAAAAATTGGATGTTCCAAAATGATGATGATGACCTTTGCAAAAAACTATGAAAGTTATCTCATGTCCCTCCACCACCATTATAGAGAATCAAGCAAATTTACAGTAATTTTATAGTACACACAAGCCGTGGGCTCCCTACAAAAACAGTATGAAAATTACGGCAAACGAAATATACGGTTTACGGTATTCATACAGAAATATTTTGTATGGGACAATTTTTTTTTTGTATGAAAGACAATTTTTTTTTCATGGAACCGGATATAAAAAAATGTCCTCTGCAACATTAGTTTTTGCACCAACTCTCTAAGACCTATACTTTCCGAGATACGAGGTCGATGTGAGCGAATGGGGGACAAAAGGGGTACTTTAGGATTTATTCCCAACTCATCGGAACTCCCTCTATACGATCCCACCAAACATTTTCACCCTACGAGGTGGCATCTGGGAGAACAAACATGTCAATGAGTCAGTCAGTCAGTCAGTCAGTGAGTGGTAATCGAGCTTTATATAATATAATAAAGCAATTAAAAAGGATATCAAAATGGAAGAAGCAAAAATAGAGGATATCGAAGTGAAAGAAGCATTCAAAGTGGAAGACGAAGTAAGAGAAGCATTCAAAACGGATGTCAAGGGCAATGATGGTATTAAAAAAACTATTGCACCAAAAATTTGTACCAATAATCTGTAAAAGTTTGCTAGGCGTAACTCTTCCCGTTTAGAAGATACGAGCGATTTAAGATTTGTATTAAAACCCATAATTTTGTAGAGTGGAAATTGTAGTAAAAGAAGCAATTGAAGAAAATATATAAGTAGAAAAAGCAATTAAAAAGGATATCAAAGTGGAAGAAGCAAAAATAGAGGATATCGAGGTGAAAGAAGCATTCAAAAAGGATTTCAAGATCAATGATGGTAATAAAAAAATATTCGACCAAAAATTTGTACCAATATTTTGCAAAAGTTTGCTAGGCGTAACTGTTCCCGTTTAGAAGATACGAGCGATTTAAGGTTTGTATTAAAACCCATAATTTTATAGAGTGGGAATTGAAGTAAAAGAAGCAATTGAAGAAAATATATAAGTAGATAAAGCAATTAAAAAGGATATCAAAATGGAAGAAGCAAAAATAGAGGATATCGAGGTGAAAGAAGCATTCAAAGTGGAAGACGAAGTAAGAGAAGCATTCAAAACGGATGTCAAGGGCAATGATGGTATTAAAAAAACTATTGCACCAAAAATTTGTACCAATAATCTGTAAAAGTTTGCTAGGCGTAACTCTTCCCGTTTAGAAGATACGAGCGATTTAAGATTTGTATTAAAACCCATAATTTTGTAGAGTGGAAATTGTAGTAAAAGAAGCAATTGAAGAAAATATATAAGTAGAAAAAGCAATTCAAAAGTATATTGAAGTAAAAATGCCATCAAAGAGGATTTCGAAGTTATAGAAACAATTAAAGAGGATATCAATGTGTAAGAAACATTCGAAAACGAAAAGGAAGTGAGAGAAGAATTCAAAATGATGGCAAGGGCGATGATGACCGTAAAATAAAGATTCCACCAAAAATTTGTGCTACAAAAAAAAAAATGATGTTCCTAAATGATCACAGTGGATGATGCATAATAAAAAAAAAAATTGACGTTCCAAAGTGATCATTGTGGATGAGGCGTAATTAAAAAAACGATGTACCAAAATGATCACAGTGGATGTTGCATAATACAAAAAAAAATAATAATAATTGACGTTCCAAAGTGATCATTGTGGATGAGGCATAATTAAAAAAAATGATGTTCCAAAATGATCACAGTGGATGATGCATAAAAAAAAATAATTGACGTTCCAAAGTGATCATTGTGGATGAGGCATAATTAAAAAAAATTATGTACCAAAATGATCATAGTGGATGTTGCATAATAAAAAAATAATAATAATTGACGTTCCAAAGTGATCATTGTGGATGAGGCATAATTAAAAAAAATGATGTACCAAAATGATCACAGTGGATGATGCATAGTAAAAAAATAAAAAATAATTGACGTTCCAAAGTGATCATTGTGGATGAGGCGTAATTAAAAAAATGATGTACCAAAATGATCATAGTGGATGTTGCATAATAAAAAAAAATAATAATAATTGACGTTCCAAAGTGATCATTGTGGATGAGGCATAATTAAAAAAAATGATGTACCAAAATGATCACAGTGGATGTTGCATAATAAAAAAAAATGACGTTCCAAAGTGATCATTGTGGATGAGGCATAATTAAAAATAAATGTGGATGTTCCAAAATAAACATGATGAACGTTGCATACTAAAAAAAAAAAAAATTGGATGTTCCAAAATGATGATGATGACCTTTGCTAAAACTATGAAAGTTGTCTCATGCCCCTCCAAAACCATTATATAGAATCAAGCAAATTTTACAGTAATTTTATAGTACACACAAGCAGTGGGCTCCCTACAAAAACAGTATGAAAATTACGGCAAACGAAATATACGGTTTACGGTATTCATACAGAAATATTTTGTATGGGACAATTTTTTTTTTGTATGAAAGACAATTTTTTTTTCATGGATCCGGATATAAAAAAATGTCCTCAGCAACATTAGTTTTTGCACCAACGCTGTAAGACCTATACTTTTCGAGATACGAGGTCGATGGGAGCGAATGGGGGACAAAAGGGGTACTTTAGGATTTATTCCCAACTCACCGGAATTCCCTCTATACGATCCCACCAAACACTTCCCCCCTACGAGGTGGCATCTGGGAGAACAATGATGTCAATGAGTCAGTGAGTCAGTCAGTGGTAATCGAGCTTTATATAATATAACTAGAGGTTGCGTTGTGCGCGAGCTGCTCGCAGCTCGCGTGTTTTTCTTTTAGTCGAAGAAGTAATTAAAGAGGATATCGAGCTGTTAAAAGCCATCAAAGAGGATATCCATGTGTAAGAAGCAGTCAAAGACGATATCGAAATGGAAGAAGCAATCAAATCAAAGAGGATTTCCAAGTGGAAGCAGCAATCAAAGATGATATCGAAGTGGAAGAAGCAATCAAAGAGGATATTGAAGTGAAAGAAGCAATCAAATAGGATATCGAAATAGCAGAAACAATCAAAGAGGAAATTAAAGTTGAGGAAGAAATCAAAGACGATACCAAGGTGGTAGAAGCATTCTAAGAGGATGACGAAGTAAAAAAAGCAATCAAAGACGATATCGAAGTGGAAGAAGCAATCCAATGGATATTGAAGATGAAGAAGGAATAAAAGAGGATATCGAAGCGGAACAAGCAATCGTAGAGGATATCAAAGTTAAAGAAGCAATCAAAGAGGATACCAATGTGGAAGAAGCAATCAAAGAGGATATCGAAGTGGAACAAGCAATCAAAGAGAAAAAAATTGGATGTTCCAAAATTATCATGATAATGGTTGTATAAAAAAAAATTGAACGTTGCAAAAAAGATCATGATGAACGTTGCATAAAAAAAATCTGGACGTTCCAAAATGATCATGATTGACGTTGCATAATATAAATGTATGTTGCAAAATGATAATAATCAAAAATTTGTACTAATATTTTGTCAAAGTTTGCTAGTGCTATCTCTTCCCGTTTAGAAGATACGAGCGATTAAAGTTTTGTAAGAAAAATCATAAATTTGTTGATTGGATATCGAAGTGGAAGAAACTATCAAAGAGAATGTTGAAGTGGAAGAAGCAATCAAATAGGATATCGAAGTGGCAGAAACAATCAAAGCGGAAATTGAAGTTGAGTAAGCAATCAAAGAGGATACCAAGGTGGTAGAAGCATTCAAAGAAGATGACGAAGTGAAAAAGCAATCAAAGACGATATCGAAATGGAAGAAGCAGTCAAAGACGATATCGAAGTGGGAGAAGCAATCAAAGAGGATATCGAAGTTAAAGAAGCAGTCAAAGATGATGTCGAAGTGGAAAAAACATTCAAAGAAGATGACGAAGTGAGAGAAGCATTCAAAAAGGATGTCAAGGATGACAATAAAAAAACAGTTCCACCAAAAGTTTATACCAATATTTTGTACAAGTTTGCTAGGGCTATCTCTTCCCGTTTAGAAGATATGAGCGATTGAAGTTTTGTATGAAACACCACAATTTTGTAGAGCGCATAATGAAGTAACTGAAGCAATTAAAGAGGATATGAAGTAAAAGAAGCATTTTAAAAGGATAACGAAGTGGAACATGCAAAAATAGAAGATGTGGAGGCGGAAGAAACAATAAAAGAGGATGACGAAGTGTAACAAGCAATCAAAGAGAATATTCGAATAGTGGATGTCGCATAATAAAAAAAAATTGACGTTCCAAAATGATCATAGTGGATGAGGCATAAATAAAAAAAAATTGATGTTCCAAAATGATCACAGTGGATGTTGCATAATAAAAAAAAATTGACGTTCCAAAAGTGATCATTGTGGATGAGGCATAATTTAAAAAAAATTGACGTTCCAAAATGATCATTGCGGATGAGGCATAATTAAAAAAAATTGATGTTCCAAAATTATCACAGTGGATGTTGCATAATAAAAAAAAAGAAATTGACGTTCCAAAATGATCATTGTGGATGAGGCATAATTTAAAAAAAATGATTTTCCAAAATGATCACAAAGGATTTTGCATAATAAAAAAAAAATGACGTTCCAAAAGTGATCATTGTGGATGAGGCATAATTTAAAACAAAATGATGTTCCAAAATGATCACAAAGGATTTTGCATAGTAAAAAAAAACTGACGTTCCAAAAGTGATCATTGTGGATGAGGCATAATTAAAAAAAATTGATTTTCCAAAATGATCACAAAGGATTTTGCATAATAAAAAAAAAATTGACGTTCCAAAATTATCATTGTGGATGAGGCATAATTAAAAAAAAATTGATTTTCCAAAATGATCACAAAGGATTTTGCATAATAAAAAAAAAATGACGTTCCAAAAGTGATCATTGTGGATGAGGCATAATTAAAAAAAATTGATGTTCCAAAATGATCACAGTGGATTTTGCATAATAAAAAAAAAAAAAAATTGACGTTCCAAAATGATTATTGTGGATGAGGCATAATTTAAAAAAAATTGATTTTCCAAAATGATCACAAAGTATTTTGCATAATAAAAAAAAAATTGACGTTCCAAAGTGATCATTGTGGATGAGGCATAATTAAAAAAAATGATGTACCAAAATATCACAGTGGATGATGCATAATAAAAAAAAATAATTGACGTTCCAAAGTGATCATTGTGGATGAGGCATAATTAAAAAAAATGATGTACCAAAATGATCACAGTGGATGTTGCATAATAAAAAAAAAATAATTGACGTTCCAAAGTGATCATTGAGGATGAGGCATAATTAAAAAAATGTGGATGTTCCAAAATAAACATGATGAACGTTGCATACTAAAAAAAAAAAAAAAAAATGGATGTTCCAAAATGATGATGATGACCTTTGCAAAAACTATGAAAGTTGTCTCATGCCCCTCCACCACCATTATATAGAATCAAGCAAATTTACAGTAATTTTATAGTACACACAAGCCATGGGCTCCCTACAAAAACAGTATGAAAATTACGGCAAACGAAATATACGGTTTACGGTATTCATACAGAAATATTTTGTATGGGACAATTTTTTTTTTGTATGAAAGACAATTTTTTTTTCATGGAACCGGATATAAAAAAATGTCCTCTGCAACATTAGTTTTTGCACCAACTCTCTAAGACCTATACTTTCCGAGATACGAGGTCGATGTGAGCGAATGGGGTACAAAAGGGGTACTTTAGGATTTATTCCCAACTCATCGGAACTCCCTCTATACGATCCCACCAAACATTTTCACCCTACGAGGTGGCATCTGGGAGAACAAACATGTCAATGAGTCAGTCAGTCAGTCAGTGGTAATCGAGCTTTATATAATATAATAACTAGAGGTTGCGTAGTGCGCGAGCTGCTCGCAGCTCGCGTGTTTTTCTTTTAATCGAAGAAGTAATTAAAGAGGATATCGAGCTGTTAAAAGCAATCAAAGAGGATATCCATGTGTAAGAAGCAGTCAAAGACGATATCGAAATTGAAGAAGCAATCAAATCAAAGAGGATTTCCAAGTGGAAGCAGTAATTAAAGAGGATATTGAAGTGAAAGAAGCAATCAAATAAGATATCGAAGTAGCAGAAACAATCAAAGAGGAAATTAAAGTTGAGTAAGCAATCAAAGAGGATACTGAGGTGGTAAGAGCATTCTAAGAGGATGACGAAGTAAAAAAAGCAATCAAAGACGATATCGAAGTGGAAGAAACAGTCAAAAACGATATCGAAGTGGAAGAAGCAATTAAATAGGATATCGAAGTAGGAAAAACAATCTAAGAGGAAATTGAAGTTGACTAAGGAATCAAAGAGGATACCGAGGTGGTAGAAGTATTCAAAGAGGATGGCGAAGTGAAAAAGCAATCAAAGACGATATCGAAGTGAAACAAATAGTCGAAGACGATATCGAAAAGGAAGAAGCAATCTTAGAGGATATCGAAGTGGAAGAAGCAATCAAAGAAGATATCGAAGTGTAAGAAGCCATCACAGAGGATAACATTCAAAGTGGAAGACGAAGTAAGAGAAGCATTCAAAACGGATGTCAAGGGCAATGATGGTATTAAAAAAAACTATTCCACCAAAAATTTGTACCAATATTTTGTAAAAGTTTGCTAGGCGTAACTCTTCCCGTTTAAAAGATACGAGCGATTTAAGATTTGTATTAAAACCCATAATTTTGTAGAGTGGAAATTGTAGTGAAAGAAGCTATTGAAGAATATATATAAGTGGAAAAAGCAATTAAAAAGGATATCAAAGTGGAAGAAGCAAAAATAGAGGATATCGAGGTGAAAGAAGCATTCAAAGCGGAAGACGAAGTAAGAGAAGCATTCAAAACAGAACTCAAGGGCAATGATGGTATTAAAAAAACTATTCCAACAAAAATTTGTACCAATATTTTGTAAAAGTTTGCTAGGCGTAACTCTTCCCGTTTAGAAGATACGAGCGATTTAAGATTTGTATTAAAACCCATAATTTTGTAGAGTGGAAATTGTAGTAAAAGAATCAATTGAAGAAAATATATAAGTAGAAAAAGCAATTAAAAAGGATATCAAAGTGGAAGAAGCAAAAATGGAGGATATCGAGGTGAAAGAAGCATTCAAGGAGGAAGACCAAGTGAGAGAAGCATTCAAAAAGGATGTCAAGATCAATGATGGTAATAAAAAAACTATTCGACCATAAATTTGTACCAATATTTTGTAAAAGTTTGCTAGGCGTAACTGTTCCCGTTTAGAAGATACGAGCGATTTAAGATTTGTATTAAAACCCATAATTTTGTAAAGTGGGAATTGAAGTAAAAGAAGCAATTGATTTTGCATAATAAAAAAAAAATTGACGTTCCAAAAGTGATAATTGTGGATGCGGCATAATTAAAAAAAATTGATGTTCCAAAATGATCACAGTGGATGTTGCATAATAAAAAAAAAATTGACGTTCCAAAAGTGATCATTGTGGATGAGGCATAATTAAAAAAAATGATTTTCCAAAATGATCACAAATGATTTTGCATAAAAAAAAAAATTGACATTCCAAAATGATCATTGTGGATGAGGCATAATTTAAAAAAAATTGATTTTCCAAAATGATCACAAAGGATTTTGCATAGTAAAAAAAAAAAAAATTGACGTTCCAAAAGTGATCATTGTGGATGAGGCATAATTAAAAAAAAATTGATTTTCCACAATGATCACAAAGGATTATGCATAATAAAAAAAATTGACGTTCCAAAAGTGATCATTGTGGATGAGGCATAATTTATATAAAATTGATTTTCCAAAATGATCACAAAAGATTTTGCATAGTAAAAAAAAAAAAAATTAACGTTCCAAAAGTGATCATTGTGGATGAGGCATAATTAAAAAAAAAATGATTTTCCAAAATGATCACAAAGGATTTTGAATAGTAAAAAAAAAAATTGACGTTCCAAAAGTGATCATTGTGGATGAGGCATAATTAAAAAAAAATTGATGTTCCAAAATGATCACAGTGGATGTTGCATAATTAAAAAAAAAAAATTAACGTTCCAAAGTGATCATAGTGGATGAAGCATAATTAAAAAAAAATTGATGTTCAAAAATGATCACAAAGGATGTTGCATAATAAAAAAAAAATTGACGTTCCAAAAGTGATCATTGTGGATGAGGCATAATTAAAAAAAATTGATTTTCCAAAATGCTCACAAAGGATTTTGCATAATAAAAAAAAAATTGACGTTCCAAAAGTGATCATTGTGGATTAGGCATAATTAAAAAAAATTGATGTTCCAAAATAAACATGATGAACGTTGCATACTAAAAAAAAAAAAAAATTGGATGTTCCAAAATGATGATGATGACCTTTGCAAAAACTATGAAAGTTGTCTCATGCCCCTCCACCACCATTATATAGAATCAACCAAATTTACAGTAATTTTATAGTACACACAAGCCATGGGCTCCCTACAAAACCAGTATGAAAATTACGGCAAACGAAATATACGGTTTACGGTATTCATACAGAAATATTTTGTATGGGACAATTTTTTTTTTGTATGAAAGACAATTTTTTTTTCATGGATCCGGATATAAAAAAATGTCCTCAGCAACATTAGTTTTTGCACCAACGCTGTAAGACCTATACTTTCCGAGATACGATGTCGATGGGAGCGAATGGGGGACAAAAGGGGTACTTTAGGATTTATTCCCAACTCACCGGAACTCCCTCTATACGATCCCATCAAACATTTCCCCCCTACGAGGTGGCATCTGGGAGAACAATGATGTCAATCAGTCAGTGAGTCAGTGGTAATCGAGCTTTATATAATATAACTAGAGGTTGCGTTGTGCGCGAGCTGCTCGCAGCTCGCGTGTTTTTCTTTTAGTCGAAGAAGTAATTAAAGAGGATATCGAGATGTTAAAAGCCATCAAAGAGGATATCCATGTGTAAGAAGCAGTCAAAGACGATACCGAAATGTAAGAAGCAATCAAATCAAAGAGGATTTCCAAGTGGAAGCAGCAATTAAAGAGGATATTGAAGTGAAAGAAGCAATCAAATAGGATATCGAAGCAGCAGAAACAATCAAAGAGGAAATTAAAGTTGATTAAGCAATCAAAGTGGATACCGAGGTGGTAGAAGCGTTCTAAGAGGATGACGAAGTGAAAAAAGCAATCAAAGACGATATCGAAGTGGAAGAAACAGTCAAAAACGATATCGAAGTGGAAGAAGCAATCAAAGAGGATATTGAAGCGAAAGAAGCAATCAAATAGGATATCAAAGTAGCAGAAACAATCAAAGAGGAAATTAAAGTTGAGTAAGCAATCAAAGAGGATACCGAGGTGGTAGAAGCGTTCTAAGAGGATGACGAAGTGAAAAAAGCAATCAAAGACGATATCGAAGTGGAAGAAACAGTCAAAGACGATATCGAAGTGGAAGAAGCAACCAAAGAGGATATCGAAGTGGAAGAAGCAATCAATGAGGATATCGAAGTGGAAGAAGCAATCAAAGAGGGTATCGAAGTGGAAGAAGCCATCACAGAGGATATCGAAGTGAAAATGCTATCAAAAATGATATCGAAGATGAAGACGCAATCAAAGAGAATATTGCAGTGCAAGAAGCAATCAAAAGGAAATCGAAGATGATATCGAATTGGTAGAAGCAATAAAGGAGGATATCAAAGTGGAAGAAGCAATCAAAGAGGATATCGAGCTGTTTAAAGTTATCGAAGAGGATATCCATGTGTAAGAATTAGTCAAAGACGATCGAAATGGAAGAAGCAATCAAATCAAAGAGGATATCCAAGTGGAAGCAGCAATCAAAGATGATATCGAAGTGGAAGAAGCAATCAAAGAGGATATTGAAGTGAAAGAAGCAATCAAATTGGATATCGAAGTAGCAGAAACAATTAAAGAGGAAATTGAAATTGAGTAAAAGACGTCGAGGACAAGGATAAAAATAAAAACGGTTTCACCAAAAACTTATACTAATATTTTGTAAAGACGAAGTAAGAGAAGCATTCAAAAAGGATGTCAAGAGCAATGATGGTAATAAAAAAACTATTCGACCAAAAATTTGAACCAATATTTTGTAAAAGTTTGCTAGGCGTAACTGTTCCCGTTTAGAAGATACGAGCGATTTAAGATTTGTATTAAAACCTATAATTTTGTAGAGTGGGAATTGAAGTAAAAGAACCAATTGAAGAAAATATATAAGTAGATAAAGCAATTAAAACGGATATCAAAGTGGAAGAAGCAAAAATAGAGGATATCGAGGTGAAAGAAGCATTTAAAGTGGAAGACGAAGTAAGAGAAGCATTCAAAACGGATGTCAAGGGCAATGATGGTATTAAAAAAACTATTCCACCAAAAATTTGTACCAATATTTTGTAAAAGTTTGCTAGGCGTAACTTTTCCCGTTTAGAAGATACGAGCGATTTAAGATTTGTATTTAAACCCATATTTTTGTAGAGTGGAAATTGTAGTAAAAGAAGCAATTAAGAAAATATATAAGTAGAAAAAGCAATTAAAAAGGATATCAAAGTGGAAGAAGCAAAAATAGAGGATATCGAGGTGAAAGAAGCATTCAAAAAGGATGTCAAGATCAATGATGGTAATAAAAAAAATATTCGACCAAAAATTTGTACCAATATTTTGTAAAAGTTTGCTAGGCGTAACTGTTCCCGTTTAGAAGATACGAGCGATTTAAGATTTGTATTAAAACCCATAATTTTGTAGAGTGGGAATTGAAGTAAAAGAAGCAATTGAAGAAAATATATAAGTAGATAAAGCAATTAAAAAGGATATCAAAGTGGAAGAAGCAAAAATAGAGGATATCGAGGTGAAAGAAGCATTTAAAGTGGAAGACGAAGTAAGAGAAGCATTCAAAACGGATGTCAAGGGCAATGATGGTATTAAAAAAACTATTCCACCAAAAATTTGTACCAATATTTTGTCTCTTCCCGTTTAGAAGATACGAGCGATTTAAGATTTGTATTAAAACCCATAATTTTGTAGAGTGGAAATTGTAGTAAAAGAAGCAATTAAGAAAATACATAAGTAGAAAAAGCAATTAAAACGATATCAAAGTGGAAGAAGCAAAAATAGAGGATATCGAGGTGAAAGAAGCATTCAAAGCGGAAGACGAAGTAAGAGAAGCATTCAAAAAGGATCTCAAGGGCAATGATGGTATTAAAAAAACTATTCCACCAAAAATTAGTACCAATATTTTGTAAAAGTTTGCTGGGGGTAACTCTTCCCGTTTAGAAGATACGAGCGATTTAAGATTTTATCGATTAAATCCCATAATTTTGTAGAGTCGATATTGAAGTAAGAGAAATAATTGAAGAAAATATAAAAATAGAAAAAACAATTCAAAAGTACATATATTGAAGTAAAAATGCCATCAAAGATGATTTCGAAGTTATAGAAACAATAAAAGAGGATATCAATGTGGAAGAAACATTCGAAAACGAAAAGGAAGTAAGAAAAGAATTAAAAATGATGGCAAGGGCGATGATGACCGTAAAATAACGATTCCACCAAAAATTTGTGCTACAAAAAAAAATTGATTTTCGAAAATGATCTCAGTGGATGTTGCATAATAAAAAAAAATTGACGTTCCAAAATGATCATGTGGATGAGGCATAATTAAAAAAAAATGATGTTCCAAAATTATCACAGTGGATGATGCATAATAAAAAAAAAATAATTGACGTTCCAAAGTGATCATTGTGGATGAGGCATAATTTAAAAAATGATGTACCAAAATGATCCCAGTGGATGTTGCATAATAAAAAAAAAAAAATTGACGTTCCAAAGTGATCATAGTAGATGAGGCATAATTGAAAAAAAAAATGATGTTCCAAAATGATCACAGTGGATGATGCATAATAAAAAAAAATGAGGCATAATTAAAAAAATGTGGATGTTCCAAAATAAACATGATGAACGTTGCATACTAAAAAAAAAAAATTGGATGTTCCAAAATGATGATGATGACCTTTGCAAAAACTATGAAAGTTATCTCATGTCCCTCCACCACCATTATATAGAATCAAGCAAATTTACAGTAATTTTATAGTACACACAAGCCGTGGGCTCCCTACAAAAACAGTATGAAAATTACGGCAAACGAAATATACGGTTTACGGTATTCATACAGAAATATTTTGTATGGGACAATTTTTTTTTTGTATGAAAGTCAATTATTTTTTTATGGAACCGGATATAAAAAAATGTCCTCTGCAACATTAGTTTTTGCACCAACGCTGTAAGACTTATACTTTCCGAGATACGAGGTGGATGGGAGCGAATGGGGGACAAAAGGGGTACTTTAGGATTTATTCCCAACTCACCGGAACTCCCTCTATACGATCCCACCAAACATTTCCCTCCTACGAGGTGGCATCTGGGAGAACAATGATGTCAATCAGTCAGTGAGTCAGTGGTAATCGAGCTTTATATAATATAATTTTCCGCCCGCAGCTGCGTACGCGCTTTGTCAATAAAAAGTAGCCTTTGTCTCAATCCAGGTCATAATCTATCTAAATACCAAATTTCTTGAAATTCTTGGAATTCAAATATAAAGTGTTGCAATTTAAACTACAAATAATGAGCATATTTTTGAGACCATACATAATGAATAACTAATGTTTTTTTATCCAAATAAATAACTTTATTTTTGTGCCTATTATATAAGTACCTACCTCCCTGTGACCGGGCCGGGGTATTGACTGGGCGGGGTCATTGAACGAGTGGGATCGTTGAACGGCTCTTAGTAACTGTTTAGTAATCTGTGGCATCATACAATACGCTATATCTCTAACATTTCGTCGAGCAGTATTTTATCGATTTTCCTCCAGATTTTGATAATAACACACGACAATTTTAGAGACACATTTATTTTTTGTCTAGAAGCCGTCCCTTCAATAAAGTTAATTTAAATTGCAACAAATTATACAGGGTGTTTGGTAATATGCTGACGATATTCATGTGACGGTTTCTCAAAACATGAAAAAAGACTTCTCGAAAAATAAACTATTAGTAGCGGCACGAAACTTTAGCGCTGACAGTTATTGCGCAGAAGTCAACAATAAGGTACCTGAGGGGGGTTAGCGGGATGAAGGGCAGGCGTGCGTAGTGCCGATTGGCTCTCCAGTCGCATTCCGTTCCCCGCACTCATACGACGCCCCGCGCACATCCAGTGTACAGTCGCGTTCTTAATTATATTGTTATTGCCGTTATTTGATTTTTTTTTTTTTGCTAAATTAACTTAAACCTCATGTTAATTATGTCTTAGGTACCTACTATAAATCTTTGGATATTGGAATTAGAGATAAACTATTTATTAAAGTGTAGGTATTATTATTTGCGTGCGCGGCAGTACTCATGCGCAGCTATCCTCCACATTTCGTTCAGCGCTAGACTTACTATTTGACATTACATTAAAATAATGTCATTAACGTTATTTAGCTAATAATTAATTAAAGTTATAATTGTATTGCGTGTGTGACAGTACCCATGCCCAGCTATCCCCTCCACGTATCGTTCAGCGCTAGACTTACGTGCCGCTGTTTATACTAGTTATATTATCAAATTTTAAAGCAAATCAACTAAGCTCAGGTGATTAATTCGATAGAAAACTTACTGCCTACTCTTGCAATCGACATCCAAAAATAAATGCCAATTTGATATCTCTGTCGGAAATGGCTGCGGGTTTGGGTTAGAAAGGGACAACAAAAGATATCTCGAGACGTCACCAATTAAGTATCTGTGGTTAAATGGCAAGCATTATGCAATAGCACAACATACGTTTAATAAAGTGTTTGTTTTTACATGCCAAAATAAATTTCACATTTCTATGGTAAAAATTTCACATATTTATTTATTATACTCATCAAAATAACGCCTATCATTTTTGTGCGTATATTATCAAATACCCTATAGTTTATAAACCACTCGTGCGAAGCTGCGGGCGGTAGCTATATGAAGGTCTAACTAAACCGCGTCTTAAGTCCATTATAAAATACAGTATGATGTGACGCAAGAGAAAACCAGCAGAAAATGCCGTGTAAAACGATGTAAATTATGCATAATAAAACTAGTTACTAAATTAGGTCAAAGCTACCTTTTGCATTCGTAATACCTTTTAGCAATAACGAGAGAAAATGTGGTTCTTCATGTTTTTGAGTTACCGTTGAAATTATTTCGTTGAGTGTCGCATTGCACCACCTCCACCGTTTTTAAGAGCTGGATCTGAAAGTAGAGTTCTTTATGACCTTAGCAAGAGAAGCCCCATTTTGAAAGTTTATTTTTAAGTTAATTTTTACCGTCCTATAACGTTCTCGTGAAATCCAGTCCATCCAAAAGTTGTCTGGAAGAGATCGCTTTCAGCGATAAGACCGCCACTTGTACTTCCGCGTTTTTTTATATTGTTTTTTAATTTAAGTGTGATGTACAATAAAGCGTTATCTATCTATCCAATTTTATACAAACACTATTTTTGATATTTTCGCACTATCGTTACATCGAGGCTCGAGTCTGTAACTAACGAGGTTTTGAGGTAATGAAGCACGGAGTAGGTTCTAACGTGGTTAACGGTAACGTAGGAAACCCTTTATTACAACACCCGGGTTAACCACTAGAATGCACTTGTGCTAAGTCTGCATAGCGGTAGGTTGTACTTTAGAACTCTGAACTCCGAAATTAATCAAACGATTTGGAAAAATCTTTCTTATTTGAAAGGATTGGTGCCATAGAAATTTCATCAAAATCAGTTATGTAGTTTTTTTTTATTTGAAGTTGGTTATATTTTTACAGACTTCAAAAAAGGAGGAGGTTGTCGATTTGGTTGCATGTTTTTATGTTTGTTAGTACCTCAGTACTTTATCAAAATAATATATTTTCGTAAGTATTTGTATTTTTATATTGTTAATCCTTTTTTAAGGTATATATTTATTCAAGGTATATTAGTTATAATCTATAATAAAAAAATATATAATTTTATTAATTATAATCATAACATTATTACTTCAGGTTTATTTAGTTATATTAGTTCAGGTTTATTTAGTTATTTACTGTATTATTATTGATTTGCATGTTTTTGGTTTTAATTTTATTTATTTGTGATTGTTGATATTTTGTATGGACGGACACTGTCTGAAATAAATGATTATTCTATTCTATTCTATTAGTTTTAGGTTTATATTTGTATATATTGCATATTTTTCTTGTGCCTTTAGAATCATCTCTCTAGCCTCAAGCCTTTTCTGGAAGAAAACTCTTCTTAATTCTAAACCTCTATTTATATATTTTATTATATATTTACTTATGTACAATACAAAATAAATAATAGATATATATGTCATCCTAAAAACCAGCATTGTTTCCTAACTTTATGCAGAGCCTGACCCAAATATAGGTTACAACCACAGAGTAATAAAATAACATACTGTGTATAAGTTGCACGAACTTACCTAGTGACGCGACTATGCCCAAACGTAAAGGCACAGGATATCGCCGGCGACGATAGACATGTCGGCACGTCTTAGAGCCCTGTACCTAAATCGATCGCTCATCAGTAATCCAAGGGAGTCCGTACTCAAACGAGCGAAACAAACAGTAAGCAATTAAATACCAGAGAATTAATAATGGGCGCGAATTAACTTAGACAGGTTGACGTTACGTTGACAAGCTTCGCAATCATCGCTCATTTTATAGCGGACTATAAATAACCCTTTAAATTTCTCAACGAATCATAGATAGATAGATAATTCTTTATTACACACCATAAAACAGTACAATTTAAATAACAACGTAACTCTATGTGATACAACTGGCGGTTTTATCGCTTAATAGCTAATGGTTACAGCAGGCACCGCAACGTATAAGAACCGCAAATGAATAAACGCTTCGTACCGTTCGCTCGCTCGATGCTAGCTCCAAGTTGCCAGCTTGCTATTCGTTGCGTATAACCGGTTAAAACGCAGTACTTTAAAAATATAGCTAAAGATTAGATAGTTATTTCAACGTGGTTTGATATCGCTCAACGTTTCGTTTCGTTATTAAAAAAAAAGCCTCAACGTCACATCGCTACAGAGAATCCATAGTTACGGAACTCGTACTAACGAACCTAGGCTATGAAACACTTGGTCAAACATTGTCTTAGTTACTCTGCATCAGGGTAGATATGTCTATTTGATGCATAGTAGGTTAGAATTTCATAGCATAATCGGCCGTTCGGACAGAAAGATTCTCGAGTGGAGACCACGCTTAGAAAGCGTAGGATGGCCCCCGACTGGATGGAAAGATGACCTGATTAAGGTGGCCATTAGGCAACAAGGTAAGTCGATCTAAAAAATGGAAGAGGCCTATGTGTACTCACATACATACACATATGTGTGCAGTGGACTCCGGCTGATATAATGACGTCTTTCCGGTAAGTAAAAACTACCAAGCATTATTATTTAGATACGAAAACAGTTTTCTGCAGGGCTAGCACAGCAATTTCCTTGTCTACTCTTCGAAAAGACGACAAGGCTCCGACCGCTACTTGTATTTCTGTATTCATATTTTTGTTTTAATATATATTTTTTTAATTTGTGTGTGATGTACGATAAAGCGTTATTCTATTCCAATCTCTGTCGATTCTTCCGAAATTGTCTTTGCCACGAGCAGCCTCAATAAGTTTTAATCCTAGACAAGAGAAAGATACTCTGCCTATAGCAACGTACGTTGTATATATAATTAATTAAATATCTAACCAAAAATTGTTGGCAAGCGCGTGATTGAGAAGAGTGCGAAATAGAGACAACTTGAGAAGACAGTGTAGTCTAGGCGTCGTAAGAGCTAGACAATTTTAGAAGAAAGTTGTCTATACTTAAATGTCAAAGATACAGAAAATGATGGCTATCGTACTCGGCGTGGTAGACTACTGTCGAGGAAGTGTCGACAACATTTCTTCCCGTTCACTCTCGCAATCGCCGTGCTTGAGACGGTCGACAAGTGTCTTCTTTGTGCCGATAAATGACTCATGACTAAATCCTTCTCTACAGTTACTGTGCTAGGCCTACTGGGCTGTTGGTCTGCCTTCCTGTTGCCCTGTCACGGTTCATATGTGAAACAATCTACCTTATACCTACTACTTATAATCTTGGTCACCATGTGAAAGCAATAAATGTATTGAGTATTGATATTACCACTAATAGAAGTCAAACCGCTTCCAAACAAGAAATAAATATCACTTCAAAAACTGCTTACGTCAAAACCCCCTGTACAGGCCAATATAGTTCGTTTCGTATGACTCTCCTCTGCATATACAAGTACATCAATACTTTTTAAGTGGGTTAACGGCTTGAGTGAGGAAATGTACGGGACTTGTAAAGCGGGAAGTTATTTTTCATACCTACATTATGCATTGGTTTCATAAAGAACTTGGAACGAAGTTAATATGGATTTGATGAGTACAATAAATAAAAGATAGATAGATCTACTCTTTATTCTACACCAAACAAAATTAAATATACAAAGAAATACACAAAAATAAAGGTAAGTACAATCAGCGGTCTTATCGCTAAAAGCGATCTCTTCCAGGCAACCTTTGGTTGGACAGGACAAAATAAAATCAAAAAGACGGCGGTGTATCTATGTTCATAAGCCTAAATAAACTACCTATAGGTACTTATTAATAAACTAAATATCCCACCAATATTATAAACGCGAAAGTTTTTATGGATGTTATGTGTGGATGTTTGTTACTCTTTCACGCAAAAACTACCGAATGGATTTTAATGATTAACAAACAGGCTACTTTTTATCGACAAAACTTGCGTGCAAAGCCGCGGGCGGAAGCTAGTAGATAATATATGTATGGTAGATCATACATCCCTACTAATATAATAAATTCGAGAGTAACTCTGTCTCTCTGTCTGTTTGTTTCGTTTTTATGACTATCGGTTGTCTATATGCTGGACTGATTTCGATGAAATTTGGTATTCGGATCGATTATGACCGGAATTGGGACATAGACTACTTTTACCCGACCGTAAATTATGTAAGTGAATTCTTATGGGCTTCGAGTTGGTACCAGTTTTTTCCCGAAATCTTTTGTGAGTCCAGTGTGCGATTATGTATGGTCAAAGTAAAAAGTGATAGATAACTCTTTATTTAATTACCAGAAATAGACAAAAAGAATAGCCAGAAACAGTACATGGGTCTCACCGCTGAGAGCAATCTCTTCGAGGCAACCTGGCCACTCGGTCTAGCGCGTACTCGCGTATTTCTATTTATTTTCATTCAATTCAATGTGCTATCAAATATAATATTACTAATATTCATATTCTTCATTTACTTCACACCTAAATCTCATTGCTTCACGATGCACAATTGTTTTGGCTTTTGAGACTTTTGATTCTGAATTTGTGGGTGGGAAACCTCGTTATCCAATCAGGGTCGTTGGGTAAGAATCGAACCTGCACCTTTAGTATCAGGCTACTCGCCCGGCTCTATTGAGTGTGACAATATCGAGGTTCTCGAGACAAGAGCCATAAAACAAAGCGCTCTTTGAGAGTTCGCTTTGACGAAGCTGGCAATACAACGGCAATGTTTTGAAATGAAGCTGAAAACATTATTAACACTTCGCACGCTAGTACCTTATAAACTAACATACTTAAAATACATAATATACTTTAAATCTAACATATTAATGTATAAGTATAGAGAGACATCGCATCCCACTAATATTATAAACGCGAATTTTAGTATGGATGTATGTGTGAATGTTTGTTACACTTTCACGTCGTAACGGCTGAACCGATTTCAATGACATTTGGTACGCACGTAGATTATAATCTGGATTAACACATAAGCTACTTTTTCTTGACAAACCACGCGTGCGAAGCTGCTCGTGAAAGCTAGTAACTACATATATGCAGTGCCGGATTAACCATGTAGCAAGAATAGCAATTGCTACGGGTCCCGCGCAAAAAGGGGCCCCGCGTATCCAAACCCGCCGCTTTATACTTAGAAATCCATAGCAGATCAAGGGCCCCTCGATATAATTTTCTACGGCCCCTGCGCAAAAGGAGGGCCCCAAACTCGCCCACCTCCACCACTTTATACTTAAAAAAACCATAGCAGATCAAGGACCCCTCGATACAATTTGCTACGGGCCCCGCGCTTGCTTAATCCGGCACTGCATAGGTATATTACCAATTTTATCGTGTAACATTTTATTGTAAAAAAGCGTCCTTAGCAATCAATAGTTTCAAAAAAAAAAAACAAATATTTTTATTCATTAAAATCACAAGGATCACTTTGAAACGTCAATTTTACTGCCTGTTCCTTCGCGACCAAGCCAGGAAAGAAAGGCAAGAAACAAGGCTGGTTGTTTTTTTTAATGATCCTTTTACAATACATAATACAGAACATAAATTACGTCTAAATTGTAACATTTTGAACGAGTTGGAGCAATTTCAATCCCAAGCTTCTCTATCATCTAAATAATCCGATATTTTATAGTAGGCTCTTTTATAAAGATTTTGTTTAATTACGTTTTTAAATTTGTTAATTGTCAATTTTTGTACATCCCTTGGGAGTTTGTTTGCGATGTTCGTAAAGGGCAAACAAGTATCAAGTGCCATTACCCAGTTTTAAAGACCTTAATGTAACTTGTTTATGCAAATAAATATCGTGTAACTTGTAACGGTTACCATTTTTTCATTTATAGACTAACCATTGTACATTTTGACGCTCATGCCATTAAAACTTTTGGACGTTTTAACATATCGACCATCTACTCCACAAACAGTAGACACGGTAGTGCTTATTTCTCCATCTCTGAGAATCGCGATCCAACGGATAAAAAATATCTATATATATATATATATGTACGTTGTATATATGTTTTCACAAGAAAACAAATTAAGAGAGAATTATTTTTATCCTTCAATTAAAGTTCAGAGGTCGTAAATAGGCTTACAGATAAAGACTTCAAACTAACAACATCCCTCTTTTTCGTCGTCAAACCTGCTTAACGTTTCAAGATGATCCTTGTGATTTTAATGAAAACAAAAATGTTTCTATCGTCTGATGTCTATCATCAGTATCTTAGCACGAGAGATACAAGTACCCTTACGGAGTCGTGTAAAGTCCCTGTTAGAGTTCAACCGTGAATTTAATGACACTCGCTTATGTGGAGTCTCGTGTTAAATTGTGGAGGCGGAGAAATACCATTTAATAATACCTCGTCAACCTACATATTGTAATTACCACTATGTTGTTTAAACTCGATGAATTGAGCCTTTTTTTATTATTATTTGTGGGGAAACAGAATAACGGCACACCTGATGGTAAGCGGTCATCGGCAACACCCAGGGTATTGTCGATGCGTTTCTTTACCCACCATCCTCTTTCGAAGGAGTCGAGATCGTCGCGCCAACGCGGCAACGCTTTCTCAGCCGACCCCGACATCGCCTACCATCTTCAGTAGTTCCGGATGTAGGGGGGGCAAACCGGGGCGCTGGCCCCGGGCAGCAATTTCAGGGGGCGCCAAATTCACGTGCGGAAAAAAAAACTTGTTGCACAAACCGCTTAGCTAGCATCCAGCGCACGTCGCACTATCAATTTTTCAATAAAATAAAATAAAATTTGATTTGAGGCATCAAAACTCCCCTCTGGCTACATATATTAGTATAGAGTGCGCCACATCAAGTTTCTGCCCCGGTTCATAAATATCGTAGTTACGGGGCTGGTCTTCAGGTATCCAAGGTGTTACTAGGAATGGTATATCTAATAAACAAATTCGCTTTGTGTTTTATGTTCAAGCAATGCTATTATAATCGCATATTACTATTCAGTGATTCGTCCAAGGCCAGCGCCAAATCCCTAAGGATCAAAAGGTAAAGTCCAATTCAATTCCGATTTAGACTGATTTGCACAAGGGACTTGTATATATTCTCCCCGATCCTTGTAAATATATTGTTTCCATTTAATACCTATCTAATATAAAGCAACTATTCATAGATTATGAAAAAACTGTCCGTGACAAGTTTACCTATATATTGTCTATATGTTATATACTAATATTGTCATAGGTAATGCAAGCCAGTATCTTGGTGACACTTCCACCTGGTAGTGATCTCGAGCAGTTGAGCTATCTAAAGATCGTTTGCAACGGTCTTTTTTTTCGTAAATAAATGTAGTTTTAGTTAGCATATTTTGTTTTGTTTCGTTTCTCCGTGGAAACAACATGTTTTCTTTGAATGCTTCTCTCTTTGTCTCAATCATTTAGTTAGGGCTTCGAGGATTGCCCCCTGCCCTAGCGTCATCTGGCAGAGGCAAGTAACCTACCTCTGGGTCTTTTGGTAGAAGCTATGGTATTCATAAGGCGCTTATCTGGATTGAGTGATGGACTTCGATTATCCTGCCCCTTATTTTCTATCTTGGAAATTACACTGTGGCCACTTGATTGTAACTTTGGGCACTTGATAAGTTTAATCATTTTACATGTCAAGAGTTGGTCACCGGTAGCCTTATTGCGTAAGCCAATTGCTGTTGTTGCTGCTGTTGGTCGTCAAACCGTCCTTTTCTCACCTACAGTGTGTATCTCACGTGTGTAAGAGACAGTAAAAGCAATAGCAACACCAATTGGCTTACGTAATATGGCTACCGGTGACTTTGAATAAACAGAAATGGGACTGACTGGTTGACAACTATTATTGAAAACTGCCATCTGTCGAGAAGCTCAGTGACTAATTTTACATATAAGTCAAAATATGACAAACTCTACTGCACCGTAGAACTTTCTTGGTATTTCGTACAATTCTTATAACAGAACGACATATTAAGTTTACTTTTGCAGAATTATGTATCATGTACACAAACACGGCTCCTGCCAGTGACGACAAAAATTGAATTATTAAAACGCTAACTGCCTTATTTAGGCTGCTTTTGGCCGAAGGCCTCGGCGCCATGCCAACTATTATACGCCAGATGGCTCCGTGTTGCCGTGACCGAATTTTGTCTTTACTACGATATTATATGGAGTTATTAGGTATGAATACTGCCTTTTATATTAATTAATAAATATACCTCAGGATCTTAAGACGAAAGTCTTTGATTACCACTTACCAGTGATGGATGATCTTATGATCTTAGAAACGTGGTCTCTCACACAACGGGCCTCATAAGAAGGCTCAAGATCGCTCAGCGTACTATGGAGAGGGCTATGTTTGGTGTTTGTCTACGAGATCAAATCAGAAATGAGGAGATTCGTAGACAAACCAAAGTCACTGACATAGCACAAAGGATTAGTTGAAGTGGCAGCAGGCAGGGCACATAGCTCAAAGAACTGACACTGAAGACTGTTAGGGCAGAAAGGTTATCGAGTGGAAATCACGCACTAACTCGTCAGCGTAGGAGGTCCCTCAACTAGATGAAAAGGCGACCTGATAAAGGCTGCTGGAAGCCGTTGAGCGCAGGCCTCCCAAGATCAGTCGCTCTTGAAATCTATGGGCGATGCCTATTTTCTGCAGTGGACATCCTGTGGCTATGAATAAATTAACGCAACGTAGGACGGCCTACCATTCGATAGAACGAAGCCTAAAGGTTGCGGTGCAGGCTGCACAAGATCAGTCTGGAAATCTACGAGGACTATGTTCAACAGTGAGTGACTTATGCCTGAAATGTTCAAGCTTTTTGAAGATGATTTAAATAATTGCAAGTTGCAAGCACTGAGTGGATAAGGGACGCCGCCGCTGAAGCGTCCGGTTTCATGCAATCGAAATAAATAAACACAATATTTTTTTATTTATCTTGTAGTACTTCTTCCATGTCAATAGCTTATAACGTATTTTAATCCGCAATTTTTTAAATTATGGTTGAGTAGGTATATCTTGTAAGTTTTACTTTGCCATTCACATAATGTGTATAGCCTTTTATTTAGCTGGGTTTCTTGACCTTCTTGGGAAAATTATGCCAATATTATGAAATTATAAGCCTAGCTTGTACATACAACGATCCCTAACCGTATTTAGTCACTAAACTATGCTTAAATTTTACGTATCTGTATGATTTGACAACTCCTTAAATCATATTTAGCCCAGTAAATACGTTTAAGCATCGTTGTGCAAGTCACCCTACATATAAAAGTATATCTTTTAACAAGTATTTTGCCTCAGAGGCCCAATTAAAACTTCTTTTCCAGTACTTTATTTACAATTATAACCATAAAATTGAGCACAACTGCATACCTTAGCGAGTGTAATTTAAAAGGAGAAAATACCGGGAATTCGTCCGCCCTCGCGCCCATGCGAAAACCCGCCCGCCCTGCAATATTACGAAAATTCTTGTTTCACAAGAAAATTAACCGACAGTTACACAAACGACTCATGTCACTCTTCATTGCCAATGTAAAATGAGCCTTGAGATATGAGCAAACAGAAGAAATTTCCTCGCCTCCAAAGTACAGGTAGTTTTATTTCGGAGCGCGTCAGGGTCTTTTGCTTTTGTTACGTGAGACTGAAAAAGGCTTGATGAAGAAAACGTAAATGTACATACAAACATGTCTGTATGTACTCGCGTTCAAAGTTACGGCACCATAGGCCTTATTCCGACGGTGTTAAGTCTAAAATATTTACGAGCTTTCTTATAATACAGAGTTTGCCGTGCAAATGAGCTATTTTTCTCACTTACCGTAAAAATTATGATTCAGTTTGCGTTGTTAAAATTATCAAAACATTGCTTTACTGAGTGGTTAAGGAAGTAACTCTGTTCACAATTTAGGAGTAAATTCATTTGGACTCAACTAAATATTAACACACATTACATAATAAAATAAAAGTTCAAAATGGTTACAAAGCGTGCACGTACCTGCTCAAATAAACCGTGGACTTTGAAAGTCCACAGAATGCAACTGAAACAAAACAAACAGACTAGAATAAAGCAGAAAAACAAGAGTAATAAAAAGGCGAGAGTTTTCATTTAAACGCTTCCATTTCTCACAATAGATGTAAGAAAGCTTTGCCCCAGTGGGTCACCTCGGTACTTATGAATATTCCCTGCCTCGTGTTAGATAAAGAACTTGGGTAGATATAATTGCGTTAGCGGGGGACAAACAACTATTGATGTTGAATGATTTGAAAATGCTCTTAGAAGATTGGGAGATACCTATACCTCAGATAGCTTCACATGATCATATATTTTTAACAGTAATACTGCATCATTTACTTTGTAATTCATATATTATGTAATAGTTGAGGATACTAAAGACTATGTCTATCAAAAACGCGATTCCATCAAATTATCTCGATAGAAATTAATTTTAAAGTCACGTCGAAAACTTACAATAAACGCCGTAGTAGGTACTATAAATAAATACTATAAATGAGTTCGTGAAACTTTAAATACATATCGATATTTATATGACGCATAGCCTGTGTTTAAATTTTTCACATTTAGTTTACCTAAAGGTGCGTACAGACTATGTAACATATTATATAACTTGTGTTTTATAACACGTCCACATTATGTAACCTTGTTATTCGACATTGCAACATAAAACAATACTGTACACAATTAGAATAACAATGCAATATAACAATGTTATATAATCATTGTCGTTTATCGTTCTTCAGTGCTATCCATAATGTCGACAAGAGAGGACGTTTTGCTGGCTGCGGCAGCGACTGTTGTATTTTTAAATAACAAAAGAAAAACAAAAAAACGTAGATGCTGGGTCTGAGTACACGTGACTAAGTTATTTAACATTGTTGTACATATCAATAACATATTATTATAACATGTTTTATAACATTCAGTGTCCACATTATCTGAAACATGTTATATAGCAATGTTGTATAACATGTTATGTTATATAGTCTGTACGCGCCTTAAGATGTATCATTTTTCTATACAATTTTATTTGGTTATCGCTCTCGCGCCTAGAATTAGTCCTTCTCGGATTGCACGTATTTTCACATGAAGTTACTGAGACAGTTGCACACCCAATTAAATCACAAGAATCACTTTGAAACGTCAATGTTAGCCTGTTCCTCCACTAACGGACCAAGCGAGGCCATAAAAAGTTGATTATTATTTATTCTTTTACAATAACATTCAATAGCCTGACACAACTCCTCGCAACCTCCTTTCTTCGAGAGAGGGGCCGTCCTAAGCTACTTCTAAAATAACCTAAACTGTCCTTGACCTGACTTATTTTTTATCCCGGTGTCACGTGAATCTGTTGGCCAAAGGCAGCTGATGAACGAATCAAAAGGTTCAATTTCCAAAGCTAAGAAAGGTCCAACATGAGGTCCAATTATGTAGGTAGGCTTTTATATCCAAACATAATAGAAAAACTTTTTCTGTTGATAAAAATGATAGCAGGGGCCGGAGCGAGTTGCCCATTGTGATTTTCAAGGCCATAAACTGTTAACATAGTACTGAATATTTGAATGCACAAAGAGAATGCATAATAGAGATATAAACAGGGTACCTTACCTATTTTGGAATTGTTTTATCCTAAATCGAGAACAATATTTGTTCTTTGTTCTAATGATACCGATTATTTCCCAAATAAAATAAAATCTGTGTTTTTGGGTGTTTAACTCAAAATCGAAAAATATCCTATTGTACTTATGGATACAGGTCTTAAGGTAGGTACAAAATTTAATTGTATTGGGTGGTAATTAGTAAATAAATGACTGTCTATGTCCATGCCTACAAAATCCTTGATCAACATGTAGTATCGCGCTTCTTTCAGTGTTAAGGGTGGCCATTCACGTTGTGATAGTTCTACTGACTGTGCGTCGAACGGTCGCGGTCCATTTTACGACCACCCCATTCACGATCAAAACTGTCGCAAACGACCTAAGTCCGTCGAGCGTTCCGTGCGACCGTCGCAACGTGAATGGGCCACTCTTACAAATGAAATAATAATAATAATAATATAACGTTTACTTCAGGCAACAAAGTAAACATACAAAATATGATCACAAGGCACATATCTAAAAATACCAACATAAAACAATAAACTGAAAAACCAACACTTTTATTATTTGGAGGATTTTGCTTCGTAACCGCTTCCCTGTAGCGCCTGTAACCGATACTGACTGGCCCGCAATCCGGATCAAGTAGCACATCCTTATGCTTCGCCAGAATCTGGAGAGTGTAGGACTTGAAGTTAGTAGTCCTACAGGACTCCAGACCCTGGAGAGACATTCGGAACGGAAATCGTTATAAGATGTCTTGCGACGTCTCGCAAAGGCCGATTTCACACGACATGTCTCGCGACACGTGTTCCAGGACATTTGTCGCCTAGTAGGTATTTGTCGTAAATGGCTGGCTGCCCTGTATACACAAGTAATGTAATTCAAAGTTTTAGCAGCAGCTGTGGACTGTGGGATCGACTGACCTCGATCGAGGACGGCTCGCCGCAGCTTGTTAGCGCTATCATAAAAGTCCGGTCGAGTACGAGTATGACTCGTGCACCGAGGGTTCTTATCTATCTATATTAATTCTATTTGTACTAAAAACGAGATATTTACCATAGGTTGTGAGTTTTTGAGTATCCCGATATTTATACCCGATATACCCGATATGTGTCATGATCACGGATAAACTGAAGTATTTGCGAGTGGATGGTTATTGGCAAATATATCCATAATGCAAGGGTAAATGATGGTGGCGATGTTGGATGGTCACGGTAAATATCCCCTTTTTCATACAAATAAGTACCATAACGAAGATAGTTTTAAAAGTTATACCTTTATACTAATTTAGCAGAGCCATCTAGTTACGTGAGCGGTAAACTCGAAAAATGATAATTTTTAAGACAGATTACGTATTCTTTTTCTTGTTATATAATACAACATAAGAACAAATGGTTTTGGATTGTGTTAATTAAGTTCTTTTAAATGATACCCCATTTGACCTAGTAGAGACCCTAATGTGAAATTTGACCCCCAACGTTTAAAGCTGTGTAGGCAATCAAAAAGAAAATAGTTAAATTTTTTTCATTCAATAAATGTGGGCTCGTGTAGTATTTAACCTTTAACTGTTCCAAATTGTAAGTATTTAGATAGTTCCAGGCAGTCAGATGGACGGACGGACAAAGTCCTACCATAAGTTTTCCGTTTATATCATTTTGGTCCGCAATCCTAACAAGACGATAGTGACCATGTGGTGACCGTGTAACTAAATAGTTGTGGTAAACTGCACATCAATGTAAAATGGTCTAAAATAATGTAACAAATGATATTTCATATTTCAAATAAATGCAACGGAAAATACTTCCATAACAATTTAGACGTAATTTATTTTCTTTATTGTTATGTATTCGAAAAGGATCATTAAAAATAACAACCAGCCTTGTTTCGGCCTTTCTTTCCTGGCTTGGTCGCGAAGAAACAGACAGTGAAATTGATGTTTCCAAGTGATCCTTGTAATCCTTGTGTGCAGAGGTTCCAGATGCACGCATGCTCTACAACTCAGGCTGCATGAGAACGACACCAACAGCCGCCCTTGAGATTATCTTAGGGCTAGCTCCTTTAGATCATTATATACAACAAGAAGCGATGATGGCCGCTATAAGACTTAAACAGACCACTTAAGAGTTAACAGTTCAATGCGAAAAAGGGAGTCCACCAACATAACATAACATAACGCGATCCATGTGATTTTAATGAAGTAAAACATTTTTATTTGATTTTGATTTGAGATAAGCTACGAGCGATCACCACTTGCCTGGCCGGATGGGCATGTTACGACGATTTTAAGGCATGAGCCAAAGATCCATCGCTCATGCCTTTAAAAATGGTTATGACATATTCGTGCCTATAAACTTTGTAAATATCAAATAATATTTAAAATTAAATAAAACCCCTGAACCTCTTTTCGCTTCGGAAGTTAAAAACTGAGATAGCTTAGAACCACCTCAGTTTAACTACGAGTAGTTTGTCCGAATCGGTATATCAAAAGACAAGCAGGCGCACGGCTCAGTACCATCCCGTACCTAGTCAATATACCACCCATTCGCACACACCGTTTTGGTTCTACGTTCATACAGCAACACAGCTAAGGTATGGAACACTTTGCCGTCGTCTGTTTTTCCTAAAGAATACAATCCGGGCCTCTTTAAGGTAAGAGTAAATAGGTTTCTTCGAGATCTTCGTGCTTCATCTTAGACCACATCATCACTTACCATCAGGTGAGATTGTGGTCAAACGAAGTTCTATCCAATTTAAATATATATATATATATATATTTACTGGGAACTACGATGCCACAGACAAACAGACATAATCCCCCTCTTTTTGCGTCGTTAAGGGTTAAAAACAAACAGTACCTACTATACTTACATTAACTGAGAGTAGTAGGAGTTCCTTGTGAAAGGGCTCGTCCGGGGAAGAACAACATACCTATTTCTGCTGCCTATCAGCGTTGCTGTATTTCGATTTGAAGGGATTTGCCGGTGAAATTACACCCACATGAGGCTTTACACCTGTATGCCTCAAGTTTATGTAGGGCAGTCCATCGTACGACACGTTCCTAAGGTGCGTGACCTACGAAGCAGTACTTAGTTATAGGCGATGGTTACACTTAACATCAGTTGGGCCATATGCTTGTTCCATCTCCAGGTGGTATAAAAAAACGAAAAAAAATCTAGGAAGAAACAACCTTACTATTCGTATATTTTCGGATGTACAAGTATGAACCTACGTTGACAACCTCCGTGGTGCAGTGGGCGAATAGCCGGCTGAGACGCAGGAGGTAGTGGGTTCGATCCCCGCCGCGGAACAAATGTTTGCATGATCTACAGATATTTGTTCCGGGTCTGGTTGTTTCTCTATATATTATAAGTAGGTATGTATTTACAAAAAAAAAATGTATATCAGTATTCAGTTATCTGGTTTCCATAGTACAAGCTCTGCTTAGTTTGGGGCTAGATAGCGTTGTGTGAAATGTCTAGCAATATTTATTTATTTATTTATTTTATTTACTTTTCTGTAATAGTCTATTTCCTTTGGCATAGTAGGTATATTAGGTAGGTATTACTCTGTGCCTTTAATAGTATAAAGCAAAAGGTACAAGGTGTACCAAATTAACTTATATTCAATCGAGATTCCGATACAATATTGAGATAAGAGCAAAAAAGTTAAAACAAAGTCATCTTCAATCGGACAAGGAAGTTTGTTTCCGTCTACTTCTTACTTCCGGCGCTAGGGTGACCATCATGGCCATCATGCTGAAGAAAATGTATATTTTTGAAGTGAAACATCAGCCTTGTAACCACAAAAAAAGTTAAACACTGTTTAACGCGTGTGTACAAAAATTCTTACCAATATTTGTTTGTAATTTTTTTTAAACTGTGTTTAGCGGGTATTTAATTGCTTGTGGTAAGACCCCCATTGGCGTGCCTTGGGGGTAAGACTGACTCGTATGCCGCCACACGCCATGACGACATGCGTCCAATAGAATTAAGGTAAGATTTATTATTATTAGTTATATGTGTATTATTAGTATACGTGCATCAATAATTGACAAAATTCAAAAGACGAATATCAAAAGCAAAAGTCAAAAGTACAGATAAATAACTGTTAGCCGTCACACATACGTACATTGCGTATGATAAGACTATGCATGTTGGTTTTCTAATAACTTTTCATTTTTTAAGGTGCTTATCTCAGTTTTCTCTTGATCGCGATAAAACTGACGTTTCAAAATAATCCTTTTGATTTATAAGAACAAATAAATATTGAGTTTAAAAAGACGATCTAAAATGCTACTTATGCTATATCTAAAATAACTTAACTTATCGCCGCCTCGAGCCTGCTGCTAGCTTGGTGTGAATTGGGCCTTGAGATGCCATTTTATATATATTTTCCAATTTTCTTGTCACCTCAGCCTTCCCCCACTTCCGCCAGCAATGCCGCTCGACATTTATTACATAAAAATGCTTTTGCTCAACATAGCTGTTTGCTAAATTGTTTTTGAAAAGGGAGTAATTGCTGTTTCTGTATGATTTTTACGCACTAACAGAATTACTCCGAATATGAGGTAGCGACGATTTTATAGATCTTTTTTGTGAAGCTACCTAGCTAGAGTTTAGTATTTGTCTTTTACAGCCATAAAGTGGGATATTCGCAGCATTACTTTCTGGGTCAACGCATAAACATTGCAATTCATCTGGGCAAATCTGGGTCAACGCATAAACATTGCAATTCAGCTGGGCAAATCTGGGTCAACGCATAAACATTGCAATTCAGCTGGGCAAATCTGGGTCAACGCATAAACATTGCAATTCAGCTGGGCAAATCTGGGTCAACGCATAAACATTACAATTCAGCTGGGCAAATCTGGGTCAACGCATAAACCTTGCAATTCAGCTGAGCAAATCGGGGCAATGCAGCCAGTGCCTTGGGGATACTTCCGCCTGGTAGTGATCTGGAGCAGTTGAGCTATCTATAAATCGTTCGTCTTTAGTTGGTAAATCTGTATCTTTTGTATTTATTATAGAGTTATGTGCATAATTTGTTTAATATATTATTTTGGTTTATAAATATATAAGGAATTCGTATTTACCCATAAGTTTACCATCTTTGTATCTACATTCAGTAAATAATAGATTGATTTGATTGTATCTAGGATCAGTAGTCAATACTTTAACTCCCAAAAAAGAAAAATCGTTAATTATTAAATTAATAATTGACATAAATTAATAAAGTTATTAATTTATTTTAAAAAATCGCTATTGTTCCACCACGGAACTTTGCAATAGAACTACTGTAAGTGTATAGATATAATAGAGAAATGAATACCACCCGGTAGAATATGTTTCCAGTCAGTTTGCATAAAAAGCCTACAAGCGGGATTCTGATAAAATTTTATGCAAATAACCACCCTAACTCAATGATATCAAATTCTTCAATATTTTAACAAGGAAAGTTTTCAGTTTTGTAATAATATCTTCAAATTAAATATTATCTTACTCTTTCTTTAGCGATAAACGAAATTCGTTCCGAAATTTCTTAGACATTATTTATTCGAAGTTTGTACCTCGAGTAGAGCAGACATATTTTGGGGCCGACAGTTTATTTTACAATGTCAGCTAAAAGTATCTGAGTTCCACTTTCTGTATATCAGCTACTTCGTACTCGTAATGAGGTTAAGTTTTTTTTATATATACATATTATTGGCTTGCGTTTGACCACGATCGCGCCTGAAGGTAAACGATGATGCATTCTACGATGGATCACGCCACTTGAACTAATATTGAAGACACCCAGTTAGGATTTACTAAAGATATTTTATATTGTTTCAGAGAAAGGCATGTACCTGGGGTCACCGTGTGAGTTCTCATGCAACCCAGAACTGGTCCACGTGCATTGCGATCCCATTACAGCATCCTGTCGCTGCGACACCAAACACCCCGTCATTCTGGGAGTCACCAAGGGATGTGCTAAACGTAAGTAAAGATATGAAGTAATTTAGTTCTTATGCAGCTCCGAGCTGGGCTCACGCAATGTGGCCTTGTCAGTCAGTGCGATCGCAAACACCCCGTCGCGTCGTTTCGGAAGTCACAAAGGGATGTGCTAAACGTAAGTAAAGGTCATTGAGTTCTTAATTATATCAGAGCTGGCCTTCGTGAACCTGTTAGTCGACGTATCCAGTCCATCCAAAGGTTGTCTGGAAGAGATCGCTTTTAGCGATAAGACAGCCACTTGTATTTCCGCGTGTCTTATTATTCGATTTTATATTGTTTGTTAATTTAATTGTGATGTACAATAAAGCGTTATCTATCTATCTAACGTGGTCCCAAACCCCCTATCGCTTATGAGATGCGTTAGTTAAAGGATATGAGGTTATTTATTTCTCGTGCATCTCTGAACCGTGCTGCGAACACGTGCATCCTTTAAAACATGAGACCTGTTCAATTAGCGTGATCACCAACACGAGGTTGTTCTAGAAGTCACAAGAATGCCAAAAGAGAACGTTTACCGGATATTTGTATGAACGATATCAAAGTGCCTTACGACAAACATAAAATAGACTTGCAATGACTTGAGTTGCCTCAACTGACTTCGCGTGAGCTGTGATTGAAAGAGCAATTTTCCCATGTTCGTGAGCCCAATCCGTGAACTTTTCAGCAATTTAAAGTGGAGAGTGATTGCAGAAGAACGATAAATCGATCTGTCTTTGTACATGTTAAATCAAGTTACGGTTCCTTTTAGATCTTCAAAATTTCTGATAAAATTTCCGCGAATTCCTCACAAGTGCGCGGGAAGTGCTCGCCTTTACAACATATTTACCTACCTTGAGTTGCCTCGATTTAGATTCTAAGAATTGATGTATAGAACGTTTCTATAAATCAAAGATAGAAAACTTCGATAGTAACAGCACATAGAAACTAGGTCCCTAGGTACTTTTGATTTCAAAAAGCTTGTATCAATAGGTATGCGGAAGCCTTAAAAGGATCAACGAACTTCGCGTTGAGCCATAAAAGTTTATGAAGGTTGTTTTTCTTGGAGGAGTTAATTGTATAGCTCAATGTGAAATACTGCTTCCGATAAAATCAGCGAGCAACACTTACGACATAGGTAGGTACAGAGCAATTCATTTGCACGTGTAGGACCAAAAGTGTAGTGATTAGATTAGGTAATTAATTAAAGTTTGTCTAGATCATTAATCAAAAAGTAAAGTAAAAAAATTAAAAGAAATTAAAATAAGAAGTGGAAAGATGAGAATAAATAAAGTCTTTATTTCCAAAACTTCTTAATTCATATTGTTACTGTTATATTTAAGTTTTTCCAAAGTCCAGTTGACCCAAAGTCGGATGTAGGTCACCTCCATACGGTTCCACTGTGATCGATCTTATCCTAGTTATATCATTTCACAAAGACCACAATTGAATGTACTTTTGCCTCACGAAGAAAAATATTACGGGTGCCAGCTTTCCTACGAGGAAGACACTAAATATGCTTATGCAAAAATGTTATATTGTTATTTTCTATCTCCAGCTAAGAAGCTCGGTGAGCAATGCTTCTACCGGCAGACGTGCCAGGCGTTCGATGCGCATGCTTCCTGCGTCCAGGTCAACCACAACGCGTTCTGCCAGTGTGACCCTGGCTACCACAGCACCACCCACTCCCGGCCTACTCAGCGAGTATTCTGCACTGAAGGTAAGCAAGTCAGGAAAGCTATCCTCTAGGGCCATCACTGGTCTCTTTGCTACGTTTGATCTTCGAGAGTCCAGTCTCTAGTAGTATCTAGCAAACCTAAGCAAGTCAGGAACGCTATCCTCTAGGGCCGTCACTAGTCTCTTTGCTACGTTTGATCTTCGAGAGTCCAGTCTCTGGTAGTATCTAGCAAACCTAAGAAAGTCAGGAACGCTATCCTCTAGGGCAGTCACTGGTATCTTTGCTACGTTTGATCTTTGAGAGTCCAGTCTTTGGTAGTATCTTGCAAACATAAACAAGTCAGGAAGGATGACTTATTTTTCGTTTCAGACCTGGTGCTGCTGACAGCGGATATGCCGACGCTGCTAGGAGTGGCGTCAGGCATTTTCGTGCTAGCGGGCTTGCTTTGTATGGTGCTGCATCTATACACTCGAGCTCGATTCCACCCCACACATCTCGCCGATGCACGCCTTACCCCGCCAGCTCTGTACTCACTCAACGACACCGGTGAGTACTCTGCAAGTAAGGATGCTATTTTATACCTTATTTTTTATGCACTAAAGCCAAGAACTAGTTCCCAATCTGCTATTCCGAAAGCAGAAAAAATGTAATAGAAAGTGAAGGAAGACATTATGTAGAAGGGTGGCTTATCTTTGAGCCACCTTCGTTACCGTTTATTGCTCAAAACATGTTATTTACAATAGGTTTTATTAATATTCAGTCAAATCAAGATTCAAACATACTACCCTGTACAGCAGCCTTTCTACACTATTTCTTCTGTCACTTAGCAACGTTCGCAGAAATTTAGCGTACTCGTATGCACGCCAGGACCAGGATCCATCTATAATACATACTCATTTATACGATATCAGAGGTACAGTTTGTATCCGGAACTTCAGAACTGGTTTTGAAGATTTCGTCACTGATTGAAAGCTTGATAATGTTATGAGCTGAGGGTTCGGGATAAAATAATGCCGGTTCTACCAAAGGATAATGTGGACGGTGTCAGGACGAGAGGTCAACAACAACAGGAAATGGATGAAAGGCGGTTTGGAGATTCTCCGGTTCAAGAAGCTCGGCAGAGTCGTCAGTCGATGGAGATGGAATCAGCCGCCACCGAATCATTTGGAGCATCATCATCATCATCATCCGTGGGGCAAGCTCCTGTGACAGGCGATCTTGCTGCTATCCATGCCATGCTTTGTCATCAACAAGAAGAGCAGCGACGTTGGCAGGAAGAACAGCGACGTCAGGAAGAAGAGCAGGCTCGGTTGCAGGAAGAACAGCGACATCAGGATAAGGAAGAGCAGCGTCGTCAGCAAGAAGAGCAGGCTCGGTTGCAGGCAGAACAGTGACGTCAGGATAAGGAAGAGCAGCGTCGTCAGCAAGAAGAGCAGGCTTGGTTGCAGGAGGAAGAACGCCGTCAGCATAAAGAAGAGAAGCGTCGTCAGCAGGAAGAGCAGGCTCGGTTGCAGAAGGAACAGCGACGTGAACAGGTGGAGCAGACTCGGTTGCAAGAGGAACAGCGACGTCAGGATAAAGAAGAGCAGCGTCGTCAACAGAAAGATCAGCGACGTTGGCCATAAGAGCGTGCTCGACTGATGAGGGAATCGTTCGGTTCATCTGGAAAGGAATTCCAGGAAGTGAAAGAACAGATAGAAATCATGAGAGCCGTGTTTTGGAGGCTGGAATTGGGATCGCTGATGAGAAAGGGACTCTGGGTGTCCTGAAGTACTGGAGACGACAATGTGGCTCCTCTAGTTGCTACATCTTCAGCGCAAGGTGCGCCTAAAATTGTTCGTGTTGATCGGCTGCCGCGATATGGGGCTAAGAATGCTCGGGACGAGCATGTTTTCACGAGGAGGGGGCAGTGTTACGCCGAGGCTGTTAAACAATGAGTAATAATCGAACCTTCTCGAACGCTTTTGTCTTGCTGTGTTATTGTTGCTATTGTTTGTGGTTTCGCAGAATGGGGAGTAGTCATTCTGTCGAAACACCGACCCTTTCCTGGAAGGATCGACATCGTTCTCGAACAATCAAAATGTGTGCGATATAAATAGGCCGGAGAGATGGCCGGACAGTCAGTCTGAGTGAGTCAGTCTCAGTGAGTTAGTCTCAGCGAGGCCATGGAGGACTGACGTGGGAAGGGTCTCGCGTGAACAGTAGTTGCTCCCGAGTCAGTCTGGATTAAGCTATACGTGCGAACATTTCGGTGACTTTAAGTGGTGCAACAGTGGTGTGAATAGTGTGTTGTGATTACGTGTGACCAAGTTCGTGTATTCATCGTTCTAGTGTTGAATAAAAGTGTTATTTTGGTGAGATCGATTCCCATTATTTTATCCCGAACCCTCAGCTCGTAACAATAACAATATGTGCGAAGCCTGGGCATGGACGGGTCAACTAATCATTTATAAAGAGGTTAAGTTACTTACGTTGTTCTTTGTTTTTTGTATTGTTTTATGGTGTGCAATAAAGAACTATCTAAAGTTTGATGTTTATAAGTTTGTATTTTTGCTGAGGTAATACAATTTCAGAAAATACAGCAATTATTCTAAATATATTTTACTGATAGAAAGCTACGCTATCCCTGAGTGCTATATTTTATTTTGATAAACATCCGTACGTAGAAGGGGCGGATCAGCTAGTTTTATAACAACGGGAAGGCAAAATAATATGTGCTTGTTGCATCTTTATCTAGCCTTTCTGCCTTGGTACGAAGACACATCGAAGCAACCGTCTGCAAAGCATTCAGCGGATTCTTATATACAATCCCTTCTGCATTAAGATCTTTAATTTACAGTTCTACAGGTACCGTAACAGGTGTAACCGTAACGTTGCAGGTGGAACTCTGAGCGCGACCAGGGCCTCCTCCCGCGCGTCGTCTCGCAGCGGCGCGACGTCGGGCACGCTGGACGAGCCGGGCGGCGGCGGCGGACGGCGCAGCTCCCGGCGCGGCGTGCCGGTGTCGGCGTCGCGCGCAGGTGCGGCGCGCGCGGCCGCCATCTTGCTAATATCGCGCCATCTCCGGCCTCTGCCGGCCATCGCTATGCCGCTGCCGCGCCGCGGCTCTCTCGGCGACTCGAACGGCGGCTCCGCCCCGCTCGGCCAGCTCAGTCAGCTCGGTCAGCTCAGGCAGCTCGGCGGCGCGCACCCGCTCAAGTGCGCCGCCAAAGGTGAACTGGATAATGTATGCGCGCCGAACGTCATCTGCACGCCGTGTGGGCGGGGACCCTCTCGAATGCTGCCACCTTTATGCTCAGCATCCCTTCTAACCCTAGCTCTCTCGGCCTCCCCTTCGAATATTTATTTCGAGGGAACCTTAATCGTTCTGACTGTTGCTGATCGACCAGATAGAGCATGCTGAGGGCATCGGTGATCGGTATTACTAGTGTAATCGCTTACAATTTTTCTTTTTGACACAACGAAATGATGAGAATCACAGAATCATTCTAAAAACCTGTCCCTTACTAAATTCGATTTTCAAAATCAAAGGGTTTTCATTAAAACCAGAAAGAACAGCACAACGTAGAAACCTGTGCCTTTTTTCGTGAAACTCTGTTGGTGGCATTCGGGAGGAGTCCAACGCATGGAGCCGCCCGTGTCCGTTAGATGTTCGTTTCGGTGTTAGCGGCCACGGACGCTCGAGCGACTGAACGCCTAAAGATGTTGAGCCAAATATGCCTTCCAACTTCCAATGTATCTTCCTGTAGACCACTCTACTTTGAAATATCACCTCAAAAGACAGATCCACGGCTTTGTCTACTCCAATTTTTCACAATATTACTCTAGTCCAGATTGTAAATTTACCCGTAGAAAGAATTTGTTGGTTTTGAATACTGTTCGTAAATTGAGAAAGTAAATATCAATATTATGTCATGCACGATGCAGTATCTCCCTACCAAGTCATTACACGTCTCTATAAATAAATATCGTCACTTTCATCATTATTGGGTAGGAAAACTTTTAACGCATAGACATAATTATCCTGTTTTACATAAATGGATTTGTAAAAATATCTTTATTCGAGTGAAATAATGACATCATAGCAAAACCGATGGTGGACTTCCCTTTGTATCCTAGCAGTACGCAGATCAATGGGGATATCCAACTAATAATAGACAAGTCTAATCAATAAATAGCGGGGGTTAGTACATACCCATGCAGTTTCATCTTTCTTGTGGAAATTGGGATTTAAAATCTGGTTAATTAAAACAGATTGCAGAAGCAATTTTCGTATTTTCATGGTGGTTCCATGATCTTAGACGATATTGGCAACTTCAAGGCATATTTGGGAAACACCCAAAATTCCGTAAGTATAGCTTTGATGTGCGAAGCTTTCGTGGTATTGGCAATGGCTCGAAGAGTTTCAGTCGGAGATATTGGCCTTGGCGGCGCGAGCAAGATGGCCTGGCCTTTGGTCTCTGTCTTTCACTTGCCTTCTCTGTTATCTTTAAGTGCTAACGAAACTGAAGGTTTGAAACTAAACATTTGGAAGTCTTGAATTGTACGTACAATATTTTTACACGTCACGTTTTAATGCAATTCAGATAAACAAGTCACATGATCTTTCATACTAAGCTAAGCTAGTCAAGCATTAAACATCGATGATGAGATATCTATTTTAGGCATTTGTCCTTTCCATCACAGTCCAAACATGCCATGAAGCATAAAGCTTAACAAAATACTCTGAGAATCCTCGAATCGAAAACTTTTACCAAATAACTCCTTGAACGTAGGGCCAAAAGGCAGTTATTTATTCCGAAAGCTATATATGACGGCTTAATGGATCAAATCATTTCCAACCTAAGAAATCTGCCTTAAGCACAGGCCTCATACAAAGATCATGTGACCCACACAAGCACAAAACACTCACCAGATTTATAATACAGCTTCAGTTTCATCGGCCTAGCACGTTATGTCACGCTTTTCATGTCTATATCCTCTGGGCTAAGCATGTTATACCATCCACCTTCTAGATAACTGTATAATTATAGATTAAGATGTATACAAATTGCCATTGGAGAGAAACTTCAAAATATAATAAAATAATAAGTCCAGAAGTAGACCATGGAGCATTTCAATGTCGTCTAGGTATGTAAATAAAGGTGATATGTAAATGACAAAAAATATGTCGTAGGATAAAATGCTGAGAATTTTACACTCGCTCGTTACCAATTTTATCATCTTTTGTGAGTAAATTATGTTTCTATTTTTTATGTACTAAAATAACATTTACTCGTAGGTACATATTGCCAATACATACAATGACGAACTCACACTGCCATAAAACACTCAAATGCAGCAGCATAGCAATAGCAGAAAGCATCGAACCGCTTTATGCGAAAAATGAAATATTCCGGCATTAAGCGAGTTTCGCTTTTCACAACACAGTAGCTTGCCTCACGCACGCCTCACCTTGCTCCCGCTCAAATCCAGAACTTCAAATTCCTCTTGATTTCCCAGGTTCAAGACGTCCAAGTTTAACTTCAGTGCAAAGCAGCTCATCCTCAATCAAGAGTTATAGCTCGAAGCTGTGGGAGCGAGAAAGGGAGCAGAAGGAAAGGAGACAGATGAGCATTCGTCTCGCTCAGTTGCACGACAAAATGGCGGCTGGGAGAGAGATACCTAAACATGCTCCAACTCCGTCTCCTCGCTCGCCGAATAATTCCACTGATGGGCTGCTACCATCTGTATGTGAAATTAGAGAAGTAAGATCATTCCTTACCTTTGTGTCCAAAATGCCGACTCCAAGTAGCACATTTCTTTACACTTCTTAAATGTTAAGTACTTAACTAATTATCTGTTTTTGCATTATGCAACGTAGGTATTCGGGTGAACTTTTTGTGTTGCCGCCTAGAGAATTTTTTTTTCTTTACTTGTATAAATCCGGGTGCAATAGTAGATTTAACTCTGATGTCTTCTGTGGGCTTATATGCATTAGTTCAGAGAATTATTCTAATGCAAAAAATCAATGTAAGTAGGTACCAATATCAGTACTGGCTGACGCTGTAGTCTGCAATAATAACAATATATTCAGATACAATTACTTTAGCCCATACAACGCCCTTTAGCATTGCCATTCAACTTGGCAATGCGGTCAGCATTCTGGGCACGTTACCCACTGGCAGCGGCTTGTTAGATTAGGGTTTTATATATAGTTTGCTTTGTATACACTTACTTTATATTATTATGACATGTTGTGATTAAGTTTTTGCTGAATAAATATCATTTAGCCCATTTATTTACATTGACGTCCTCCGTGGTGCAGTGGGCGAATAGCCGGCTGAGACGCAGGAGGTAGCGGGTTCGAAATGTTTGTATGATCTATAGATATTTGTTCTGGGTCTGGATGTTTTTCTATATATTATAAGTATTTATTTAGAAAAAAGAGTATATAAGTATTCTATCAGTTATCTGGTTCCCATAATACAAGCTCTGCTTAGTTTGTGGCTATATAGCGCTGTGTGAAATGTCCAGTCATATTTATTTATTTATTTTTTATTTATTCTAGTAAAAAGGCAAATTTTATCTTTTTTCAAAAAGACTTCTTTTGTATCGATGTTGACTAGTTTTATCTAGTTAAAAGACGTCTGGTCCCTCACAAAAATGTATATCAACTTCCATAAATGCCGTAGCATACAATAACTCATTCACCCTTACACAGAATAGTATGCATTATGTCAATATCATGGTAGACGCCATTTTCAGACAATTGTTTCCTTGTAAGTATTTTCTTAGTCTTGTTTTGTTTAAGTACCTATTTCCTTATTTATTGCTCTATGACCTCTAATATGTTTATGTAGGTACAACTAATTTACCATAGACATTATAAATAACATTTCCATCACCTTTGTATGTCTGTAACTAATTCAGCCATAAGAGTTCTACCTGCTCAACAAAAACTTCCCCCATAGATTTCCAGAGCGAGCGATCTTGTTCGGCTGAGCACCCAACAGCTCCCAGCAATGCATCCATAGTGAGGGGGTTTTAACTGTAAAATTGAAATTTTTGTGATGTCGATTTCATGGACAGCGCAGTAATTTTCCAAGTTTGACATCAGTTTAATCTAAGCATTATAACTACAGAAGTCACTAGTTAGCTCAAACGAGCTTATGATATAAATAAATTTGCTCTATCTTTTCCGATCGGCGCACGCGTTAAGCAATTTGATGTTATTAGATATAACCGTAGCTTGGGGAATAACCCACTAAAAAATCATCAAATCTCTAGTACTATATCTGCATCAATAAATAATTATTCCCTACCATTATTTATTTCCAGCTACTATCGAACCCCGATGCCGCGAGCTGCCAGCTACAAGGAGTAGACGGGCCTTGCACCAGCTCATCTCTTTACTGACACCCGGCGCGTTCCAAGACGCGTTCCTTGGACTCCATGTCTTCCGAGGGCTCTCCTGCCATCGCCTGGATCTAGCCCAGGCGTGACTTAGCTCAGGAAGTGTTTCAGTGTAGCTCAGCACAATACGAGACTAGTTCCATGGACTTCGTATTTTCCGAGGTCCGTCCTGTGATCGCCTGGATCTAGCTCAGGGGGGACTTAGCTCAGAGATTAGCTCAGAGAAGTGCTCGAGAGTAGCTCAGCAAAAGGCAGCTAAATGCGAGATTATTTCCTTGGACTTCATGACTGCATTGCATGGATGTAGCTCAGTCAGGACTTAGCTCAGGATGTGCTCGAGAGTAGCTCAGCAAAGGGCGCTAGATACAAGACCCGTTGACTGGACTCCACGTCTTCCGACAGCGCTCCTGGATCTAGCTTAGACAGGACTATAATAAGATATTGTAATAAGCTGGGATGAGAGTAGCTCAGGATGGAAAGACTCGAAGTAGCCAAGCAGAGTAAAGCTTATACTTGTCAGAAAAGAAAGTCGTGAATGAGTTCTGACTAGACACACCAGCAGTTCTGATTAAGGAACGATTGACAAAGTGTAGCTTACAGAACAAGAAAGTGCTCGATGTTGCAACACCGTGCAATGAAATTGGTTTACTGACCATCTGTTGTTTCCAAAAACAAATGTTTAGGTTCATTTTGTTAGACAAGGTACGCATCACACGCTAAACTAACTCTTGTCAATCTTTGACGTGCGAATGAAATGCGACAGATGATAAATCATTTGCATTGTACTGGTTGTATCTTAGAAAATGATATGTGAAGCATTCTACACGGGACTTAAAAGGATCTGCTTTAGACTGTCGCAGAAAAGTGTACAATATGGACAGTTTGAAACTAGCTGAGGCTTTTAGTTCGTGGCTATAAGTGTCGCTAGAGAACGCGAGATCGCTTGCCATTATAATCTATTTATGTTAATAAAATATGATAATTGATAAAAAATTCTTAAGATGCCCTCCGAATTAGATCGCTACGAATGCCTCAACTCTGAAACTGGTTCGTGTTAGAAAATATCATATTTTCTATGTAATTCAAATCATAACATGACATTTTGTTTTTTATTTGCAAAATGATGCTTATGATCTATGATGATGTATGTTTTTCCGGACCAGTATAATCTCGGAGTCTTCAAGTCCAGAGTGAACATGTTCTTCTTAGTCAAACGTGCTCCATCTTCGATCACACCATCACTTACCATCAGATGAGGTAGTGGTGAAGTACTTAAGTATCATTAATAAAAAATAAAGAAAAAGATGGCAATATTTAGGAGTGAGAGATTCTAGCAATCTGGTTCGATGAGGAACCACAAGGACAGTTAATGTCTCCATATTTTGAGCAGGAACAATACTCGGGACAAAATGCAGCCCAATTCTGTCAAAGCGACCAAACATGGATTTCTGAGCACATTATATGGATCTCCGAATTTATGTCTGTACATAGTTTTAGTGTAAGTAGATAATTGTAATGCGAGAAATTGGAGGTGAAGTCGAAATATTCTGGCAAGATTATTGTAACATGGTCATGATTTCACCCACCTAGTCCACAGACTTAATTTACATTGCTGCGGAATGGAAAAGAAGCGAATTTTTGTAACGACATTGTACATAGCTTATCTAACTTTTCACACCACCTGCTCGACAATATTAAATTAAATATCAAGTAAATAAACCTCACCGAAAACAGGTGATTAAATCCCTACAGCTGAGTCGGGAGTAAACTTGTACTGAATTTCATGATGCCCTCACAGGCATAATGTGATTTAAATTTGGAATCTCATCTATTTTTAAATTTGAAACAAAGAGACCCACACCATAAGAACTTTATTCGTAAATCGAACTAGCCTCTGCACAGAATGCACCAACCTAGATTTGGTTTTTATTGTCTCGCAGAAAATATGAAAAGTAGAGTATTCTCCTTGTGGATAAAGCTGTCTTTGGCATGGCTGTGATCTTGGGCATGCTTATATCTCTCTCTGCATTCGGAATTCTAGTAATTCCCTCGCTCCGCTCGTGAGTTAACTTTAGAATACTTTGTTACGTTCGGGATTCAATATAGCGTCCGTGGCGTAAGTAGTGTCTTGTTACTTTATCCCCTCGTTTAATAATCTACAATTATGTCATTTATATTATGTACAAACTACATAGACACGAGCCAAAAAACAGATTAAAAAAATTCGCCGGAACGCGTACGACGTGTTTTTTGGCTCAAACCTAATTTGTTCGTTACACAATTTACATAAAGTAAAATTAATTCGCTTTTATTCCTTTCCGCGCCAATATAAATTGAGTCTTATGAGAAAGCATAGGCAACTCAAATTGATAGATTTCTTCTAAACCTGACAACACACGTTAAAAAATAGGTGGCAGGAGACTCAGAGGTAGGAGGCTGTAGGTAAATTCAAGCAGTCAGCCATCTTTAAAAAGTTGCCAGTATTTTCGATTTCAAAAGTTGCTAGGTCAAAATAGACTTAAAATCAAGCGCAAACTAAACAACCCCTTATGATAAACACCAGTTTAAAATAGTAGGTAAAACCCATTGGAATCCCAAATGTTGATACTAGAATGAATAAATAAGGTTGGCTTGCTTAGGTAGCAGAATATTAGAAGTCGTCAAAGCTCTTTTAACAACTAGACCAATCTGTTATATCGTTGAACACTGCCCTTTTATGAATAAGGACCTATTTCTAGTGTTTTGTTCTCTGCTTAAGTAGCACAAACTTTTAAACTATTTCTTATAAGCTACTGAAGTTAACCTGTCCATATTTCATTACTGTAAAGTGCACAATAAGTAGCATTTTTAGCGTGTTCGATGTTCTGTTGCTTACAATGTAGCCAATGTCATTCGAAATAACTCATTTGTTTCGACAAGAAATCTGTGAATGAGTTTACTGAACAATGAAATGCAGAATAATTAAACAAACATTGGCTCAAAGCAAGAAACATCATCGATTGTGGTTCTCATAGCGCTTTTGAATCTTCGTATTTCGTAGAATGTAGCTCGTATGTTCTATCTTCGTAGATGATTAGGGCTTGAATGTTATTCCTAACTTTTGACGACTTCTGATTTTCTACAAAAATTAGTTATTAAATAGTTATAAAATAAGTAATCGTTCAAAAACCATTGTTATTTACAATAATAAGTTCATGTTGTATTATTTGTATTGTCGAATTGATAATTCGATATTTTTTATCCCATGTAGTTTATGGATGTGTATGATTATGAATAGATGTTAATGCAAAGACTGTACGTATTAGAGAATAAGGTTGAATTCGCGCGAGCAAAATGATAACGTCGATAACACCTTTAATTTTGAGCCTTATTGACTTCCATACAGACGCACGTCTAGAACCTACATAAAGACTGGTTCATCAAGGCATTGTTGAACTTTCAACTCAATTGCGCGTGTAAATAGGGTGCATTTTGTCTGGAAATGTCACTTAAGGCTCGCATACAGTTCATAACACTAACCACGAAGCTAAATAGTGAGCTATAGCTAGATATTTACTCATTTATATGTAACTTCATATACTTTTTATTATGATTCTAAGATATTCTGTAAGGTATAATTATGTTACTGTGGATGTTGGAAACGCGGTGATTGCTGACATAATTCGGGAAAATATCTGCAGACTGCCTACAGAATGATGAATATTTCTACAGATAAGTATCTAAGTTCCGCACAAGTTCCACTCGTATATTACATATTACTCTATATTTACAACATTTTCTTCTACGAAGAAAATTTGCTTAATATATGTAGATATCGAATCAAGATAGATACGAGTACCTAGTATAATATAGTACATTACTGCAGCGGCCAGCAAAAGAGGCATCGATGGATGAACGTGTAAATATGGGCCGAGGCAAAGCCGAGGTACATAAGTCCATCAACGCCTAGTTCTGGCCAAGGCTTGTATAGGACTTTTCTGAGCTTAAATTATAAAATAAAATAAAAAATACAATTACTCTTCAAAATTAATGACGAATAACGAACAACAATAATTATTTGCAAGTCAGTTCGAAATTTAAATAAAACCTTTGATAAGTTACTTCCTTGGTTGCCATGTTTCGGAGTAAAAGATCGTTCCATTTTTAAATTACACAACAGATATGAGTTTACTATGTAATTTATTTGGCCGCTAAACCACGACAGATATGGATTTTCATACAACTTTTGCCAGCCGCTGCTCGCATGTGTTTGGCCAGTACAGCAATTTCGATTTATCTCGAAGAAGGTTGTCAAAATAATGCTCGAATTTCCAAGCATGTTTGAGAATATTCACATAACGGAAATATATTATGTATTTATGTAACCTAAACTACTACACAGTTTGGTACAGCTAACTTCGATTGCTACGGTCGTAACAACGATGCTACGAACGTAGCAATACGAGTAACAGCTACGTAGGCGCACGTGATTTGGTACTTGCGTAGGTTTCAGCTACGTACGTAGGGGCAACGTAGATGCTTGTCTTGACCTATTTTTGACATTCACAGTAACATTATATAATACTTAAAATGGATGATAAAATGATTGTAAGAGATTATAGGAGTGAATGTAATGTGGCTTATGCCAAGCCTTATAGTTCAGGATTGGAACAGGAACGGTCTGTAGTTAGGCGTAATTTTGTACTCGTAAATGTAAATAAAATAGTACAGACGTAGAATCTAGTATCTGCTTGCTAGTTGTCTTTCGCTATCATTTTGAAAGCCACCTTGGTTTTATGAAACAAATAAAAAAATATACTTACCTACTTTCGTTCGTCTTTCAGTGGTTTCTTCATGGTCACACTGGTCTGAGACTACATTATTAAATTTAGTTAAATTCAAGTAAACATTTTAATCATCTCGATTTCTGTTAGTGCAACTTTGATCGTAACAGAAAAGTGATTTGTCCCTAGTAGGGACAGCCTTACTTTTTTGTAGTAGGTACTCCCTACAGATCTTCAATGCCACTTGTACACACGTTTTTTGCCGTGATAAAATACGGTTGATTCGCCGTGTGTAGGCAAGGCACGGTCGTCAGTGTTGTATGGATCACTATGAAATTTGTTGACATACACGGCGGCACCGGCGAAGTGAGTATAGGATTGAATTGGAGTGAATTGAATATTGTATGGTAAAATTTTCATTCTCTTCTAGCGCATTCTCAGACTGAGGTTACGGTGACCCTGAAGAGGGCTGTGGAATTTATGGTGTAAGAACCAAATGTAGTGAAAGGGTTAAGAGATGCTCCTAGAATGTTAATAGTTTTTATGTGTTTTACGACTGATTTGGTGTCGATTCTTAGAGCGCTGAAATTAGCGCAAAATGGACACCATTATATTTAAACGCTAGCGTTTTTCACTGCATGCCTAGCCATAATTTGTTTAAAAATTAAATTAATTTGTTGATGGCCTAAAGCTGAATTAATTCAGATGGTGAAAGACAATATTACCTGATTAAGAATATTCTAAGGCCCTGTTGTTTTGCAATAGTACGAAAATACGATTATTGTTATCGATTTGTTAATTATTGTTAATTTTGGTATTGCTGTTTGCATTTTGCCAAAATAAAAATGTCAACCGGAAGTTGTGTTATTTTCTTTTATAAGCCTTATTACCATAAGTAGTGTAGGCAGATATTCTAGTCTGAGTACAGTCAGGGGACTAGGTAGAACTTATCTCTACTAAATAGCTAGCACGATTAAAAACTACCCAAGTTAAAATTCGATATAATAATAAAATTTTTAAAAAAATCGTGTTTGCGTCAGGTCCGACGCACGACTGGAGTTAACTCCTTAAGAACGATTATAAAATATACTTATAGTAAATGTAGTAAATGAGGGTAAATGAACGCATTTTTAAAGTAAAACTTCTTTACGCAGACTTGACTTGGGGAGTAAGCTCGTGAATACGTGACGAGAGCGTTACGAAAAGTGTGATCGGGCGAGGCGAACGCAAGTCGAGAGGGAGATAGTTTTACTTCAGTCGTGTGGTTTAAAGCACACTCATTTTTTTATATTACTGAAAGCATTTATTTACATTTTTTTCAACCTATATCATCCCACTGCTGGGCAAAGGTCTCCCCCACTGTCTTCCAGGACTTTCGCTCGCGTACCTCCCACAAATCTGTCTCGAAGGCATCGAGATCGATTATTTATATTAGTTACCATATAATTTATATTCATCAAAATACACTACATAGTCATGGAAACATAAAAAACGAGTGTGCTTTAGACCACACGACTGAAGAAAAACTATCTCCCTCTCAACTTCTGTTCGCCTCGCCCGATCACACTTTTCGTAACACTCTCGTCACGTATTCACCAGCTTACTCCCCAACTCAAGCGTGCGTAAAGAAGTTTTACTTCAACAAGTGTTATCATGCAGCCGAGAGTACTCTGTGCTGGCAGCTGCGCAACATAAGTTGCGCACGAACAACGTAACGGAGAAAGTTTGATTTTATACCCCATACATTTTCATACCCCGGGCTTATTTATGAAAATCTATTCTTATGGAGTAAACTCCAAAAATACACATTTATTTGGCTTACACAGCAAAAAATATACAGGTACATTGTAGGTACCCACCTACCCACATAGGTTCAGTTACCGGCCAACGATTTATAGCTACTACTCATACGAACTTTAAAATAAATACCTAGGCAGGTAATTAAAAAATACGTAAGCTCAATTAACATTCACATGTTCATGTCACTCGGCTCGGCACGGCAATACTAACGGGCCTACTGCTGCGTTGTGGGAGACTGAATTGGTGGGAGTGTCGCTTCTTTACGTGGTTAATAGTCTGTAGGTATTCTTTGCCTTTGGCAAATAAAACTGTGGCTTTCCCTGGAATCATAGTTTAAAAGCTGCACGAAGGCCTAAGTAAGTCCTAACTAACTATACATACTAGGCATATTAGGTTTCATTATGTCCATAGATGGTTCAATGAGGCGCCTTGAACAAACTGACCTTATAGGGTTGTAATTGTACCCAGTAATTACAGACTCGCTTGCCTTGTCGCCCTTGTCAGCGTACGAAATGATCTCTGAAGCTTTGATTACGCATTAGGTACATAGGTATAACCCGGTCACATTATCTCGAGACCTGGCGTCGATGACGTCACGTCGCGTCGGCGCTCTGATATGGTGCGCAAAACAAGCATCTTTTAGTAGGATATTGTTATAAACAAAAAGATTTCCAATAAAACAAATATTGTGTTATTTAATTTAATGTAGGTAATATTATTATAATGATATGATTAAAATGATGAAAATAAATGAAACAATCTTGGTTAAGTGGGTACAAGAAGTGTTTATTACACAAAACTACATATAAGCTAGGCACTAAAAATCTTCTTCAGAATATATGATTGGCTCGATGCCAGTCATTGTCTCATTATCGCTATCGCTGATCTCACTGTCCGAACTCTGCTCGCCTAGGGATATAATCATTTCACGAACATTTTCTTCTTCAAGGTGGTCTTTCTCCCAATACTCCTGTTGTAATCTTTCAACGTGATTTACTTCTTTTTTCCAGTCGGAAGGTGTGATGGAATTAATCGCATCTCTTGTTAATTTTTCTATTTCTTTTTCTGACGGGCTAACATTTTTGTCTGCCACCCTTTGCTTCACTAGATTCCAGATATATTCAATCGGATTTAAGTCACAGTGATAGGGTGGCAGACGTACTACTTCCTGACCATGCTCTTTCATTAAATCGTCGACGACGTATTTTTTTGGAGGCTTTGTCCTTAAAATTATCGGGTACAATTCCTTTTTCGTCATATTCTCGTCAAACGGAACGCTATTGTCACGCAACCAGTTTTGCATATCAGCTTTGAGAGATGCACTCGTGGGTGCCTTTATTGATTGAGTTGAATGGTAAGGTGCATTGTCAATGACGACTATACCGTTCGGCGGTAAGTTAGGTAGCAACTTTTCTTTGAGCCATTTCAAGAAATTATCCGTATTCATCTCATGATGATAGTCACCTGTTGTCTGTTTGCATTTATATAGTAATTCTGCGCCTGGTATGAAACCGTTTTCTCCTCCAGCATGCACAAGAATCCATCTCTGGCCGAGGTTAATATTTTTTTTCACGCTGCTGTCGGTACTATTTTTCCGACATTTATTAACAGTGTAGTGTGAGTGAATCCATGTTTCGTCTAGGAACGTAACCGGTTTCTTATCGGCGCCAAGGTCATTGTTTTCTTTCATACGGCGCAGGTAGCGAGCCCTCCACGCGGCAATATCTGGCTTTTGTATTAAGATTGTACGGGCATTTTTACATTTTTTGAATTTATATCCCAAATGGTCAATTAAAATTTTTCTAAGGTAACTTCTTTCACCTTTAAAATTTATATCCCTTTTAGCGACTGCCAAGATTTTCTTTAATGTTGGGATTTCTTTTCTTACAGTATAAAAACTGTTAATAATATTACGTATGGCACAGATGTCAAAATCATCAATATCGATTTTTTTTTTGTACTTCTTGCGCTTTTTACCTGGTGTTGACAATTTTTCTTCACGTGTATCGTTGGTAGAACCTTGACTAGTACTCGTACTCGGTGTAGCATGTTGCAGTGACGCATGCCGCAATTCTTTGGCCTCCTTTTTTATTCTCATCAAAGTACATTTTGATATTCCTGTTGCAGCACAGGTTCGTTTAACAACTTGATCTACAGGTATTACGAATTGCTTGTTAGCTTTCTCTGATTCAAAGAAAGCGAGAACTTTCAGTATTAAATTTCTTGCTTCACTGTGAATAGGTTTTCCCATATTTTAAAAAACTTTCACTGTCCCACTTCAAAGCAACGAAATAGTAACAAAAATGTCCAAACTAAACCAAAATGTACAAACTTAACAAAAATGTCCTACGTAGCAACAAAAACAATTTTTTAACGTAACAGCAATAACAAAATAACAATAAAAGTCCAAACGTAACAATGAAATGTTTAAAAATATACCACGAAAACAAGTCGCCGTGTATCGGCAACGAAAGTGCTAACTGTACTAACGCGCCGTGGCGAGCGCGGGAAGGTGAAAGGAGAACGGGGCGGGAGGTTCGCATTCCAGCGAGGTCTCGAGATAATGTGACCGAGTTGTAACTACCTACTACCGTCTAGTGCAGGGATTCCCAAAGTGGTCGATATCGACCCCAAGGGGTCGATATCGACCTAGGGTCCTACATGTCCTAGGGGTCGACATAAACGAAAACTGATTTGGGGGGGTCAACGAGGACTAAAAATCGACCCCTGGTATCGTACCTACCTGGTACTGTATTGTTTATGTTGTGTTACGCGTACTAAGAATAATTCATATTTTTGTAGGAAATAGCATTGTTGTAGTAATGTAAAGTCTCAAGTTCGTACAAGATGAAAAACTCGGCAAGTCAGTGTGGACAAGTTTGTGCAAGATAATGAGTTCGAGCGTACCTACGTCTTTCAGGCGCGTTTTGACTTGCTCTCTATTTGACGCTTACGCGATTTAACACGAACGAATTCATGATCAAGTTGCAAGTCCAAACATGTTCCTGATATTTTACTATTTAACGAGCTTGCATTTAGGTTGAAAGTTCATTTGCGTTTTGGAATTTGTTGGAGCTTGAACGATAATAACTCATATAAGTACTCATTTATTGCAAGAGATTACAAAGTTATTACAAAGGCAAATTAAGTGAAGTAAAGTGACTGAAAAAGAATTTACAAAATGCTGAGCTCCCTACGCGAGTTAATAGCGTAACCATACAATATCTGCAGTTTAGGAAAAATTAACAGGGTAAGTACCAAACAGTTTTTATCCGGCACAACGCATCAGCATTGCCTCACTGTGCGATAGTGATCAGTTGAGCTATCTCTAGATTGTTTGCAACAGTTTGCAGTCGCCTCAGTTGTTTCAATTGTAAAAATTTACCAGTAAAGGGGCATGCCCACTCTCCCTTGTAAAAAATGCTGTCACTGCACACACTTGAAACTAATTGCTAATGATTCTAGGCTTAGTTAGTAATAAAAGAGCTAAGAAGTTAGTTATAAAAAAGTTTACTATAAAGAGAAAAATCAGTTTTTATTTTTCACAAACAACCAGTTTTACATCACTGTATTCAACTACAACTTAAATAGTTTATTATTGTAATTATAACGATTCCTAGATAAATTATGATATTGATAATTACTATCAATTTAATCGTTTACAGCAAACAAACAAAAATACGCGAGAAAACAAACGAAACGGCCACAGACACAGATCACAGGAAACGGCTTGTGTATAATAACTTTTTATTAGCTGCAGTAAAATGACGTTTCTAAATGTCATTCCGTAAAATAATGTTGACAGCCTAATCTCAATAGGGATGTGATTCAGTTCACAAAAGTTTACCGAATATCTAATCGTTCCATAGCTGACTCATAATGATCATACTAAATTCTATTTAATATTAATGTAAATAAAAGGCTGTATAAACGTTGATCCTTTTAGACATATACAAGGTAACACTCAAGAAAACGCTCTCTCAAGCTGGTAGTACTGGTTTTTGGTTACGGTGCTACGATGACGCTTGACCGCCATTTTGTTTCGGTTGTCATTCGCTCATTCTGCTTCATACTTCTGTTTTGAGTGCATGAATAACTTTGATTTGCCCACTGCGCGTTGTTTTTGTTATCATTATTGTTAAACTTATGTTACGTTGTGTTTGTTTTTCATTACCTGTTTTCGTTACTCGTGTTAGTTTTTTTTTTGTTTGATACATTGAAGACATGGATGCTCTGCCGAGCACATCGCAAGATGGAGACACATTTTTATCTCCTAAGAAAAAAAGGCCACGTGTAGCTCTAAGTGCAACTGAAAAACTTTGGGTCCAAAACGTTTACAAATATGTGTTTGAAGTGAAATCTTTAGAATCAAACATTGAAGTTCCAAAAACAAGTGAATGCGTTAACAAGGTGGCTGAAGTCTTGGGAATATCCGTCCGCACAGTTTATTCCGTTTTAAAGGAGCACTAGGAGAACGACAGCGAATCACCAAAACCTCCCGAAAAAACGGGCCCAAAACTTACATTTAAAGATAAACTTGATGATTTCACATTCACTGCTCTTAGACGAATTGTAATCAGTTCTTTCATAGAAATGAAATACCCACCATCGCAAAAGTTAGTTTACACATGTCGTCACTCATCTTTTTATTATACGTTATGTATGTTTTCTCCCATCCCAATCTATCTATGTATGATGATGATAATGTATGTAATCTTAACCAATTAGGTAATAACTTTAATCATTTTTAGGTGCTGCAAGTTGTAAATGATGACCCAGGATTGCCCAACTTCTCGAAAGAGACATTGAGAAAAATTATGAAGCATCTTAATTTCGAATTCGCTACTCGATCACGCAAGAGTGTGCTTATTGATAGACAAGATATCATATCATGGCGCCAGCGCTACCTGCGTTTAATTAAACAATATCGTAGGGAGGGAAAATACATATATTAAGACGAGACCTGGGTCAACGCTGGTACGTGTCAACTCTTAGTTTCTTCTATTTGTTCCCTTTTTGTTTTGATGTCGAAACTTATGATTCTTTTTTGTTCGACAGCGATTTCGAAAAAGATTAATTAAATAACATTATTATGACGTTTTTGTTTCATTTTGAATGTACCTCCCTATACTTCCACTAAAAAAGATCAATCCTTTAGTATAGTAATAATAATAGGTAAAAAAATACATTACAACTTAATATTAAATCTCAAAAAAAAAACCAAACTGATTATTCATATATGATTCACTCATTTAGCTACATCCCTATTTATTTTTCTTCAAAAACCGGCAACCCACAAAACGTCATTTTACTGCAGCTAATAAAAAGTTAGACTATAGGTACTTGTTTGTGAATGACGTACGCGCACAGTCATAGGGATTGGCATATCGACCATCGACTATTATCCGAAATATCGATTTATCGGCGCAAAATAATCGGTCAAATCGAGCAATCGATTATATTTAATCTCAAGGCGCGCGCGCACAGAAGTGCCATTTTTGACATCGCGCTCCTGTACAATCAACAGACGAGGGCAATTATTCCAGTAAATCAAAATTCAATATTTTAATGCAAAGAAATAATAATCATCTGATTCTGTTGAGTAAATGTTGAATCGAAGTAAAATTGAGTTTATTTCGATTCAACACGAGCGCCACAGATAAATACAAAAATATACCTACCTATTTACTTCTGAAATTTTTCTGAAGTTTAATAGAATTCATTATGTATTTCTGTGTTGATTTTGTAAACTTGGATTGAATAGGTAGTCGATATCGACTATCGTTTGAGTTAGTTCTTAATTCGATGATTTGGGAGGAATAACGAGTGATAGGTGCCTAACTAAAAAATATCTCATGTCTGTGTCATTAACTCGTCTCTGCATGGCCTTATACAAACCTTTAACCTCTCATCTTTTGATCGAATTAAAATCGAGATAATGCTACAGATAAGCCGAGTTATTTTTTTTCCGCTTTTTTTCTCTCCACTGGTTAATCCTAAAGCCATCTAGAAGGTGGCGCTGAGATCAACGGCCCGCCGATTATGATCAAGGTTAGCTGAGAGCGAGAGGATTTAGATCAATTGCGGTGCGTCAACAGCTGAGCGCAAATTCAGCGCGCACTGCGATTGGCTGAGATTATCTCGCTCGGGCGCTCGCTACCAGCGCGAGTCAAGCATAATACCACCCCCGGGTTAATTAAAGATAAAAAAAAACGATTTACAAAACGCTCATTGGGAAACAAATATCGTTTTGGTTTCGTACTTCTGAAATCGGTGACCGACTTTTCGTGTCAGTGAAAATACAGTCAAATAAATCGATTGTTTTATTTATGGTCTTTTATCAACAATCGATTATTGTCTCAGAACAACTCTGGCTCAACACTAATGTTTGCAACTGGAGGCAATTTGCTACCATTTCATTTCCTGTCGTTTTCATATTCATTATTATTTTAAAATATTGTAGGATACTTTTCGTGTTAATCGATTGATACGTAGAATAACGAAAAAATGTAACATATTTTTTGGATGAACGCAATTTTTTGTGCAGTTGACAGCATTATATGGGCATGCCCCTTAACAGTTTATCATTGTATTTTATTTAGGTAGTTTCTTATTTTTTTATTTGCAGGATTACTGAGAAGTTTACGATGGCGGACACGAAAAAAAAATGCAGACAATACAGTTTGGACTACTTGAAGTTTGGATTTATTGCATTGACGACCTCCGTGGTGCAGTGGCCGAATAGCCGGCTGAGACGCAGGAGGTAGCGGGTTCGATCCCCGCTGCGGAACAAATGTTTGCAAGATCTACAGATATTTGTTCCGGGTCTGGTTGTTTCTCTATTTATTATAAGTATGTATTTACAAAAAAAAAATTATATAAGTATTCTATCAGTTATCTGGTTCCCATAGTACAAGCTTTGCTTAGTTTGGGGCTAGATAGCGCTGTGTGAAATGTCCAGCAATATTTATATATTTATATTTATTTATTGCATCTCCATCAAATCAACACTTGCCGATGTGTCTCATAAGTGAAAAAGTATTCAGCAACGATGCCAAGAAGCTTTCAAAAATGGATGACCACTTATCAAGAGTACATGCTGACAAAAAAAGTAAGCCCTTGTCATTTTTTCAAGCACTTATAGAAAAAGTAGACAAAAGACCATTCATAAGATCGATGTTTGCGTTATCATCTATTAAAGACGATGATGTTTTACGAGCGTCCTATAATATATCTTTACTAATAGCGAAGTCGGGGAAACCCCACACAATTGGAGAGCAGCTTATCTTACCAGCCATTGCGGAGGTCCTTAACAATGTATTGCATTTTTTTTTTTTTTTTTTCGAATGGACTAATCTCGCTGTTGGCCTCTGAGGCCGTGACAGCTTAACCGAACTTTTGGCGAGCGCAGATGGCGCTCAGCCCAGTAAGTTTTTCAGAGACGCATTGACAAGATGGGACGCGATGTGGAAAACATTTTATGCAAGTTCTTACAGACCAACAGATTCTCTCTCCAGTTGGACGAGTCTACATTATCCGGCAATGAAGCTTTGTTGTTAGGATATATTCGATATGTATATCAAAGATGAAAATATGTGCCAAGAACTGCTTTTTGCTACATATTTAGAGACTGATACCAGAGGAAAATCGATTTATCAGGCTGTGGAACATTTTTTTACTGACAAAGCTATTCCATGGAAGAACATTGTTTCTGTTGCGACTGATGGTGCGCCGTCTATGGTTGGTCGTCATCGTGGTTTTATAGCTCACTTAAAGCGACAACTGCCTGATGTACTGGTCATTCACTGCGTGATTCACAGGCAGCATTTAGTAGCAAAAAAGCTGAGTCCTAGATTGCATAAGTTTTTACAATATGTAATAAATGCTATCAACAAGATTCGAAGCAATTCTTTGAACTCTCGGTTATTTGCTCAGCTATGTGAGGAAAACGACGAAGTTTTTACTGGATTACTTTTGCACACTGAAGTTTGCTGGCTATCAAGAGGCTCTTGCTTAGAAAGATTTTCAGCCTGTTTTGAATCCGTGTTGGAGTTTTTACAAGAAAAAGATCCGAATTTAAAAGAAAATCTGAACAATTGTAAAAATGACACTTTTTACTTAACTGATATCTTTAGAATGTTCAACAAAGTTAATTTGCAGCTGCAGGGTGACGATCTTCACTTGATTAAAACAAAATCGATAATATCGGCCTTCGTGGGTAAACTAATGCTTTATAAACAAAATTTAGGCAGAAAATAATATTCGCAGTTTCCGCATTTGTCAAAATTACCAGAAAAGCTTCAAGATGATGACATTTTATGATATGTCGCTCACTTGGACGCATTACACAAGGATTTTACGGAGAGGTTTGAGGATCTTTTGAATTTACAAATTCCTCAATGGATCATAAATCCGTACAATACCACAGCCATAGAAGAAGCCAATGTGATAATGCAAGAAGAGTTGACTACCATCAGCACAGACGAAGAGCTTAAGCAGAAGTTCAACCAAGGCTATCAGAAGTTCTGGTTGCAACGCAACATTGAAACACAGTATCCTACATTGTGGAACATTGCTGAAAAATACCTTATCGATCTTCCATCATCATACCTAGTTGAAAAAAGCTTCCGTGTGGTAACAAACATTTTGACGAAACAAAGAAACCGTTTGAAAATCAACGAACGTGGAGATTTAAGGCTCACCAATATTGCACCGGATGTAGCTAAATTGGTAGATAGTCACCAGGTTCATCCATCACACTGAATGTTTTATTTTCTCTTTGCGAATTAATACTTTTTTAAATATAATTTACTACCTACTAAAGATTCTTTAAGTATGTACTTAATTTGTAGTAATCATTATAAATTAAACTTGATATTTACTGAATTGTATGTCTTTTTATTTTGTTAAATTTTGATGAGAAAATGAAGTCAACTTTACTCACTTAACCAAATGCAAAGTTTTCCAATTTGTACCTTAGTACCTAGGTATTTTGTATCAATAGGAAAAAACTAAAGATATGCCCCTTTATTCATAATAGTCTGCTAACTTAAAGCATTGCTAATTCTCACTCTGTCTTCTAATATTGAACTAATTCAGAATGAAAAATAACACTCTGTAACAGCTGTTTTAAGTTAGCGGACCATTATAAATAAGGGGGTTGATCTTAAATGTAGGTAATTTGGCCATGGGGGTCTGAGGTAACAGTTCATTTTGGAAAAGGGGTCACTTGTCCAAAATAGTTTGGGAATCCCTGGTCTAGTGCCACCTAGCTACAGTACATACTATTAAGTATTAGGTACATAAGTAAAAGTCAGTCAGTGTTTCGTCAATGATTATAGGGATGATACCAGGTACAGCCGACGGCGACGGCCAGCACACCGGCGTGTAGTCGTGTCTGCGCTACCACGGACGGTACCATTCCCACGATGAGTCTGCCCCGTCTTTGCGAGCTTGTCTGTCTCCGTCTGCAATATCACAGACCGTGGGAAGCCACCTTTGATGAAGAACTCAGTAGGTATTACGAGGCATGCCTTTTAAGTTCTGTCGTTTCCATATTTTCCGGCAATTTTGAATTTGGAACTGTTCTATATTCGAATGTGTTTACATTTTGAATCTCAAAACAGTTGAAAGTATTAGGATTAATGCTATTGTTTAGTCACAGTTTCGATTTGAATCTGTCAGGTCACGTACGAAAATGAATCTTTCTAAGGAAAATGTTCGTGCAATAATTTTCTACAACTTTAGAAGAGGCCTGACACGGCTTCAGTGTTTAGAAGAGCTAACATCTGTGTTCAGTGATGTAGCCCCATGTCTGCGGACTGTCGAACGCTGGTATTTAGAATTCCAGCGTGGACATACTAGTGTTAGTGACAGATTTCGCGAAGGACGTCCAAAATCCGCCTTCACTGAAGATAACATCATTGCTGTGAGACAACTAATTCTCGAAGATCGTCATGTGACGTATCGAGAGATAGAGGCTCTATTAGGCATCTCAGGGACAACCATTCAGAAGATCTTGCATGAAGCGCTTGGTGTGAGAAAGCTAGTTTGCCGTTGGATACCGCATCTGCTTTCCGACGATCACAAGGCGGCCCGCGTCAGATGGTGTAAGAAAACTCTGCAAAGGTTCAACCGAGGGGAGTCAAATCACGTCTACGACATCATAAGTGGTGACGAATCTTGGATCTATGCCTACGATCCTGATTCCAAACAACAATCTACAATCTGGGTCTTTCAAGACGAGCCAAAGCCGACTAAAGTTGTTCGTTCTCGAAGCACTTCAAAGAAGATGGTGGCCACGTTCGTTGGAAAAACCGGCCATGTTGCGACTATTGCACTTGAAGATCGTAGAACGGTTAACGCAGAGTGGTATACTACAGTTTGTTTACCACAAGTCATCGCCGAACTTCGAAAATCTAACTCAAAGCGACGCATCATCCTGCATCACGACAACGCAAGCTCACACAGCGCTCGTCAAACGATTGAGTATTTGAAGCAGGACAAAGTAGAAATTCTTGACCATCCTCCATACAGTCCTGACCTAAGCCCTAACGATTTCTTTACATTTCCTAAAATTAAGAAAAGTCTTCGTGGTCAAAGGTTCCAGTCCGGTGAAGAAGCAGTCGACGCTTTCAAGTCAGCCATTTTGAACACCCCCACTTTAGAGTGGAATAAATGTTATAATAACTGGTTTGAGCGAATGGAAAAGTGTATTAAGCTACGCGGTGAATACTTTGAAAAACAATAAAAAGTACTATAAGGTTCTAGTTGTGTTTTTTTCTTCAAACGACAAAACTTAAAAGGCATGCCTCGTAGTACATACTTATTAAGAATAATAATTTTTATTCTGTGGTAAATAGGTGATCTTTGATTTAGTAATACATGAAATCTACGTAGTACTTATTAAGAATAATAATTTTTATTCTGTGGTAAATAGGTGATCTTCGATTTAGTAATACATGAAATCTATTTACCTATATAAACAATAGATAGGTACGGAAATTACGTCAGAAGTACGCCCAAATGAGAGAGATTCAAGTAGATTTTCAAAGTAATGTACCATCCATAGAGCCACCGACCGGTTATGGAGGTCAACGACCTTGAGGTCATCCACTCCTAGTGAAACATTACCAAGATTTACCAAGCAACCTTGGTAGAAACAGTGGTTTCAAACCGTGTAACGCATGCTATAATTATCTGTTGCGAGTCATGATGGAATAAACGCATAAGATTGGTCGAGCAAGACATAGTCGCCTTTAATTTTTTTTACTCTCAAAATGACAGATAGCCAACTTTTCTCTTTCTACGATTCTATACGACTCGATACCTAGTAATTTCCAAAAATAAATTCACGAGAAATTGAGACCGACGAAAAAATAGAATTCTTAGTCGTGAAAAAATGTGCTGTGATATTATTTTTATTTCTAAACTATTTTGGTTGTTACTTGAGAACATTGTATTTTGGTCGTTACTTGAGAACATTGTGTGGGCGTACCTACCTACTGTGTATTCTCGCCTCAACATAGGTACTCCATAAATATGCAGCTGTCTCATCAAGAAAAATACGAAAAATAAGATTCAAATGTTTTATTCCGTTTCAATAGGCATTAACTAGCGTGATGTTATGGAGAAATGGAGTGGAATGTTTAATCGACCTCCTCGATGGTGGGTCCAGCACCGCCAGCGCCAGGGGCTGCGCCTCCCGCGCCCGGGGCTCCACCGGGGAAACCGGGCATACCGCCGGGCATGCCACCGGGCACGCCGCCGGCTCCCTGGTACAGCTTAGTGATGATCGGGTTGCAAATGCCCTCGAGTTCCTTCTGCTTGTGCTCGTATTCCTCCTTGTCAGCAAGCTGGTTGGTATCCAGCCACTTGATGGTGTCGTTGCATTTGTCGAGGATGATGGTCTTGTCGGAGTCGGTGATCTTCTCCTTAAGCTTCTCATCTTCCATGGTGGACTTCATGTTGAAGCAGTACGACTCCAGAGCGTTCTTAGCCTGGATGGTCTCCTTCTGCTTCTCATCCTCGTTCTTGTACTTCTCAGCTTCATTGACCATGCGCTCAATGTCCTCCTTGGAGAGACGGCCCTTGTCGTTGGTGATGGTGATCTTGTTTTCCTTATTGGTGGACTTCTCCACAGCGGAGACGTTCAGGATACCATTGGCGTCAATGTCGAAGGTGACCTCGATTTGGGGCACGCCACGGGGCGCAGGCGGGATTCCGGTCAGCTCGAATTTTCCGAGTAGGTTGTTGTCTTTAGTCATGGCACGCTCACCCTCAAAGACTTGGATAAGTACTCCAGGCTGGTTGTCAGAGTAGGTGGTGAAGGTTTGGGTTTGCTTGGTGGGGATAGTGGTGTTGCGCTTGATGAGCGTGGTCATCACTCCTCCGGCAGTTTCAATACCGAGAGACAGAGGGGTGACGTCGAGTAGGAGCAGATCCTGCACCTCCTCAGACTTGTCTCCGTGGAGAATGGCTGCTTGCACGGCTGCGCCGTACGCCACGGCCTCGTCGGGATTGATGGACTTGTTCAGCTCCTTGCCGTTGAAAAAGTCTTGCAACAGCTTTTGTACCTTGGGGATACGGGTAGAGCCTCCTACAAGGACGATGTCGTGGACCTGGGACTTGTCCATCTTGGCGTCACGAAGGGACTTCTCGACCGGCTCCATGGTGGAACGGAAGAGGTCTGCGTTCAGTTCTTCAAAACGCGCGCGGGTGATGGAGGTGTAGAAGTCGATACCCTCAAAGAGAGAGTCGATTTCGATGCTAGCTTGGGTGGAAGAAGAAAGAGTTCTCTTGGCGCGCTCGCAAGCGGTGCGCAGACGACGCAGCGCCCTCTTGTTGCTGGTGAGCTCCTTCTTGTACTTACGCTTGAACTCTTGCACGAAGTGGTTGACCATGCGGTTGTCGAAATCCTCTCCTCCCAAGTGGGTGTCTCCAGCAGTGGACTTTACCTCGAAAATGCCGTCCTCGATGGTCAGGATCGACACGTCGAAGGTACCACCGCCCAAATCGAAGATAAGGACATTACGCTCTCCTTGTCCTTTCTTGTCTAAGCCGTAAGCTATCGCAGCGGCAGTCGGTTCGTTGATGATTCGGAGTACATTCAGGCCTGAGATGGTTCCCGCATCTTTTGTAGCCTGTCTCTGAGAGTCGTTGAAATACGCCGGAACCGTAATGACCGCGTTCTGCACCGTTTTGCCGAGGTAAGCCTCGGCGGTTTCCTTCATCTTTGTGAGCACCATTGAGCTGACCTCTTCAGGGAAGAAGGTCTTGTTCTCGCCCTTGTATGCGACCTGGATCTTTGGTTTGCCTCCATCACTGACAACCTCAAAGGGCCAGTGCTTCATGTCGGCTTGGACGGTCGCATCTTCGAACTTGCGGCCAATAAGACGTTTAGCATCTGTAACAATACAAACACAACTTGTAGCGATCTCATTCCTACACCTCAGTGGTACAATTGTAAGTAGTTCCTCAGAATACTGGTATCATTCAATATGTTCAGAGACTCTAGTCTAGTATATTGGATATCATCATAAACACATGAATTCAACACCACTGCTTGTTCACCTTGTTCATAGATAAACTACTGCTAGAATGCTAATCATTATGACTAAATATTATGACTCATCAATATTTTAGGAAGTTATCAGTTCCATGATTTTATCAGTCATAAAATGGTGAAATATTGTCAGCTGTTTGTATCACAAAAAGTTATGAGTCATCTCACACTACCCACTTCCTGTTTCTGCAGGTAACCAAATATCATTGTCATGCTTTAGAACCTTTGAGAGAAGTACATTAGCCTTTGTAGTAGGACTTGCATTTGTATGTAGGGTAATTGGATACTGGAGTAGGTAATTGTAGGTAAGTGCCCCACTTGAGTAATGTCATTGATCCCGAAACTAGAACACGGCTGGTACGGCGGCGGCGGGCCGGGTGATCGCACGTGTGACGCCGGCTATATCGAAACTACGCAAAATGTTATAAACCTAAGCCTCTAATGTTTTTCTATTAAAAAAATATTTAAATTAAATGGTCAATCTTGATGTTTTATTTATAAATAGGTAGGTGGAGTTTAAAAACAATGGAGTTTGGTTTTTAGATTATCATATTAAATGTTAGAATATTCTTGAACTAATCAAATGTTTGTGACTCCATTTGTTGATGCAATTTTGTAAGTCTTTGATTCTGATAGCAATGAAAATTACATGTTAATCATTAGGTTACCTATTTGTTTAACATGTTGAATCAGTATTTTATAAATCAAATGTTAATATGTTTTAGTTATTATTGAAAAATGTAGTTTAGACTTAAGACATTTTACAGCCTACAAACAATAGTCTCACTAATACGGCACTTCATTAGTCTGGTATGTCCAATAATCCGACACCCTCCACACACACCTCCCTACTCAAATTTTTATAAAATGCTTTATTTATTTACATATTAGGTAATTTTTCTATACAATTCAGTAATCTGAACATTCTAATAATCTGGCACCCCCTATTTTATAAGTGCCGGATTAGTGACTACTGTAGTTGAATATTTTCATGATCATGCATTCAAGCAGGACATATAGCTGTTTTGGGTAGGAACACCACAGGCAGGTTTAAATGAACGCCCTTTGTTCAGTGGTGTTGTCTCAAACATTCCTGAAAGAGTATCTAGTCACTAAATCGAAACTTACCGAAAATTGTGTTGTTAGGGTTCATCGCAACCTGGTTCTTGGCCGCATCACCGATGAGGCGCTCGGTGTCTGTGAAGGCGACATACGAGGGCGTGGTTCTGTTGCCCTGGTCGTTGGCGATGATCTCCACCTTTCCATGCTGGAACACTCCCACGCAGGAGTAAGTGGTCCCCAAGTCGATACCTACCGCTGGTGCTTTAGCCATCTAGAACAAACGAACGTAACCTTTAGTAAAAGCAGCACAAGGTTATCGTCATGTGGTCGTAGGAGCTCCAAAAAAAATAGCGGCCATTTTGCAGCTTCGCTTGACGATAGAAATAAACGTGAGTGGTAACTTGATTCTACCAGGAAATACAACAAAATACACCTATAAAGAAGGAAACTGAGCGAAAAGAGATAGAGATAGGTTCCATGCGCGGAAAAACCACGAGGGCGGCCATTACACGAGGAGTATCGATCGACGAACCTTCTCGAATTCGTTGTGAACTTTTCACCTTGGATGCGGTAATTATGCGGATAAATAAGTAGGAAAAAACTGATGAAATGACGCATTTTCATAACCATTTAGTCCACCGCAAAGATAACCGTGGGACACTGAGCAGGTGTTTAACCACGTGCTAAAATACATACACGGATGGAACAAAGAAACCTGTGGTACAAAGACTAACGTAACACAAGTAAAATTATAGCAAATTTGACTAGCAAATACACAAAATCTGTGATGATGGATGACTAATCAAAATATAATGTTCAGTAACTGGAACTTCCCGACTCACGCTTGGGTCATTTACGGGGAAAATAAAAACATTTAGGAATAAATGGAACAGAAAGAATAATTAAAGGTATAACTTACTGTGTTTCTTGTGTGATAATACTATAAATTCAGTCGTATATTATCAGCTTGCTCTTAGAACAAACTCGGCAAACGTGCGCGATTGACGGCTTCTTTTCACGAAATAATTTGGTTGCCGACTTGGCGTCGTATAAAATTTATGCGCGCGCTGCGTCACAAGACGTCACTGGGAGTTTCTGGAATATTCCAGCATTCGACCAATGAGATGCACGCGTTCTATCCGCGTTTTGCTGCTATTGGTGGAATATGACAGGTGGTGTCCTACCTAATGCGCCACATATGTCAAGAGTAGTGATGGGGTAAAGTATATTTTTATTGCCTCGAATGTAATTTCATTCATGCATTATTTATTATACATAGTTATTTTATTAGACTGTAACTTATAACAAAAAAAAACTTTACATTTTTTCTTTTTTAATACCGACCTACGAGCCAAAACCGATGTAGGCATTAAGACCGCCCGCTTAAAATGGGATTGGGCAGGCCATGTGGTTCGAATACATCCAGAACGATGGGCGAATCTAGTCACCCAGTGGATACCGAACGGACGACACAGCCGTGGTAGGCCCAGAAAAAGATGGAGAGACGACCTGGATGCATTCAAACCAGATTGGTCAGATTTGGCTGTGCACCGTGATGGATGGAGGGGAGATGGGGAGACCTTTGCCCAGCAGTGGGACAATATAGGTTAGTAAAAAAAAAATGTATACTTATGAATTGACTATCGACATCGATGCACCCGCAATGAGGGGTGTTCATAATTATTTTATCAGTGCAATAAATAATTTTCTAATCTAATGTATTAATGTAATTATTGTCAATATTTTCTAAAATGAAAAACGATACGAAGTATGTGTATGTATATAGACAAGCTAGTTTGATAACCTAAGTTAAACAAAACGATAACAAACTCTTAGTACAATTAACCAATATGTCTCAAGAATCGGTTTTTTTAACAACCGATATTTTATTTATTTTTTTAGTTCCATCTCTATTCTCTGTATTTTGACAACTTCAAATCGGGCCTCTTAGAACGTCAGGGGTTTAGGCAATAACTAGCTTTGTGGCCTATACAATGTAATAATAAGTATTGATTAATAAGGGCTTACTTACATAACCTGATTTATTAAAATAGAAATCCATTATTTGGTACAATAACGAACAATCAAACACTGTAAATTTTCAAAGAAATAACAATAGCTTATTATTCATAACCTCGTCATTTTTAAATGTTGGTTAAAAACCTATTCGCTGGCACACAACACTATTTTATTTTAATGTTTTGGAAACAAGTCTTTTGAGCCACCTGTGTAATTAAATTAAGGGTTGAAACATACATGTACATGTATGTGACACAAAAATGAAATGTAGTATGTATGCGTAAAAGTTTGTCATCTTATCGATATCGGTAAAATATGGCCATCTAGCGGTGAGTAGCTGTACTACAATAAGATGCACAGAAAACTAATCAAATCAAAGACAAAAGATGGCGTTGCGTGTGCTTCTATTTGAAAAAAACAATCTAGTTTTAAAATTTATGTTTGAGAGATTAGCCATTTACATTTTCTAAAAGATGAAGGGAAAATCCGCTCCCACAATGACAATGAATTCCCTAGCGAACAGGTCCCAACCAGGTATAGAAATATATATATATATATATATATATGTAGAATAGAATAGGAATAGTTCTAGTAAATATATTTTTAATAACTAACTTTTGGCCGATTTTCATGTATATTTCATATATTTCAGATATATTCAAAATATATTTATAGAATAGTAATCATATAATTATCATTTATAATCATCATTTACACACACAAAATGACACATCAAACAATAATAAGGAACAGTTGAATCCATTAAGACACTTCGACTCATGTGTCTGTGTACCAAAATGGCGTTCAGCTCAGCATAATGTTGGATGTTGTGCATCCAACGCTGATTTTCAGCTGAAACCGGGAGCAAAAGGTAGTGCAGCAGCGACGAAGTAAAATAAAAATAAATAAAGAAGATAAAGAATATTTTTTTTATATTTTTAGCTATGTTTTTTAAGATATATTTAGAATGTATCTAAAATGTATGAAATATACATGAAAATCGACCAAAAGTTAGTTATTAAAAATATATGTATTTACAATACATATTTTTTATATATTTATTCATTTTTTTATAGATTTTTAATATATTTATAATATATTTTTTATACATTTAGACATTTATTTCTTTAATATTAAAATAGTTAAAAATAGGCATCTACGCATATAATTTAAAGAAGATTCGACAACTTTCTTCAAATATTATGTCTTATTAAATATTAATTTGATTAACTTATTTGTTGTTAACTTAATTGTTAATTATAGTAGTATATTTTGATTTGCAATTTTTTTATCAATGTAACATGTAATCTTACGTTTTTCGAGTAATTAAAGTGTAAATTTTAATAAATAGCAAATTATTTATAATAATTAAAAAAAAATCGAATTCGAGTTTTTTTCGATTTTTTTATTTTCTGAGAAGATTTACTATAGTAACATATATATACTTTTTCACCATCGGAAAGTAGAGACTTCAACGAACAGAAATGAACTTTTTGAAAAAAGCTGATATTTTGACGGGTGAATTTTCGATTGAAAATTAGGGTGCTTTTTCGATATTAATTCAAAATAAGGTGAAACAATAAATATTTTTAATCAAATAAATTACAGCGTATTTGGGACATAAAAAGGTAAGTTTTCACCAAATTTCGTTGAAAAAAAAATTTTTTGTAAAAGATAAAAATAAAAAACCAAAAACTTGGTTTTTTGAATTTTTCACATAAATTTTGAGGTTATGTGAAAAAAGTGTATATACAAAAGTTTTAGATCTTTTTATTATCTACAACTTTGCCATTTGACTTTTTTCGATAGAACTTTTAGTTTTGCAGGAAATCGAGAAAAACCGTTTTTACCCTTAAAAACTCACCCCCTTCCCCTTCCCGACCTCAGATCGCCCGTAAATTATTTTTCCTTTCATTTTTATAATATTCCCCTCCTTTTCTAACGGGTTTCATCCTACTATTATTTTTTTTGGTTTTAAAAATTATCGACCCTGGTCTAAATAATTTTATTCATAGGTATATGATTACTTATTAATTATTACATTTTTATAATTTATATATGTAAGTATGACAATATATATTTTATGTATTATAATATTAATATTTATGTAATTTTATGATTATATTATACATTATATTATGCATTTTATTTTATATTATTTATATTTTTAATAAATATACGTGTACTATATCGGATTTACGCCGCCGTCTTTATTTTGTTCACATAGATCCTGTCCATCCAAAGGTTGCCTGGAAGAGATCGCTTTTAGCGATAAGGCCGCCCATTGTACCTATTATTTAAGTGTATTTTCTTATAAATGTTTGTATTTAAATGGTGTGCAATAAAGAAATTATCTATCTATCTATGATTACCATATAACGGTTTTTTTATTACATGCATATGAAAGAAGCTTCTGGCCCACCTGATGTAACAGAGAATTGCCTCGTAGGTCACGCTCGTTAGAAATGTGTCCTACGATGCACTGCCCTGCGTCCATCAACTTATTTCCTATATAGTCCTTTTATGCACATACCTGTAGAAACTTCTTTATTCTGTGACATACCAACCTAGAGCAAGGTTTAAACTATTGTGCGCGCCAAGAGCGAGACGATACACCCCGATACTCCTACCTTACTAGAAATTATTAACGGTCGACAATGGACGGATTTCTGTATTCCTTTGATTCTTTTACGCCTACGGAGTATATGAATCAAAGAAATAGAGGAATCATTAAGAGGAATTAGATCGGATGGCGGAGTCGGAATAAGTGAATACATTCACTTTGAGGAATAAAGAGTACCCATGTATAATGGAGGGGAAACCCGCTCCCACAATGACAGTCAAAAGTCAAACCGTACACTGTCAAAAAAAAATACCACTCCCTCCATGACATTGACAGATGACACAACAGCATGCAATTGATTTAGACCTTGCGTGTGCGCACTGCGAATTAATATGGTTGTGAATTTTAGAAATTACACATAATATTGGTATTGTTCACAGATTGGTGATTATTACCTTTCAGCAACTATTACATTTCGTCGTACGCGTAAGGCCTTACCTTTCGGCTACACTATGCTCCTGCTTATGCTACACAGCCATCCTCACGCGATTATTCTCTTCGTAGGTAGGTATACGTACTAGGTTTCAATAGGTGTACTAGCATAGAGAAATAATATACTTATTATTATAGGTATTAGGTTCCTACCTACTCAAAACTTTCATGACTAGAATTAACATACCTAGATGTACCTTTTGTTCTTTTCCTGTTTTTTTCATTAAAATATAAAAAATAAAAAAACTCTCTACGAGGCATGCCTTTTAAGTTTTGTCGTTTGAAGAAAAAAACACATCTAGAACCTTATAGTACTTTTTATTGTTTTTCAAAGTATTCACAACGTAGCTTAAAACACTTTTCCATTCGCTCAAACCAGTTATTATAACATTTATTCCACTCTAAAGTGGGGTGTTCAAAATGGCTGTCTTGAAAGCGTCGACTGCTTCTTCACCGGACTGGAACCTTTGACCACGAAGACTTTTCTTAATTTTAGGAAATGTAAAGAAATCGTTAGGGCTTAGGTCAGGACTGTATGGAGGATGGTCAAGAATTTCTACTTTTTCCTGCTTCAAATACTCAATCGTTTGACGAGCGCTGTGTGAGCTTGCGTTGTCGTGGTGCAGGATGATGCGTCGCTTTGAGTTAGATTTTCGAAGTTCGGCGATGACTTGTGGTAAACAAACTGTAGTATACCACTCTGCGTTAACCGTTCTACGATCTTCAAGTGCAATAGTCGCACCATGGCCGGTTTTTCCAACGAACGTGGCCACCATCTTCTTTGAAGTGCTTCGAGAACGAACAACTTTAGTCGGCTTTGGCTCGTCTTGAAAGACCCAGATTGTAGATTGTTGTTTGGTATCAGGATCGTAGGCATAGATCCAAGATTCGTCACCACTTATGATGTCGTAGACGTGATTTGACTCCCCTCGGTTGAACCTTTGCAGAGTTTTCTTACACCATCTGACGCGGGCCGCCTTGTGATCGTCGGAAAGCAGATGCGGTATCCAACGGCAAACTAGCTTTCTCACACCAAGCGCTTCATGCAAGATCTTCTGAATGGTTGTCCCTGAGATGCCTAATAGAGCCTCTATCTCTCGATACGTCACATGACGATCTTCGAGAATTAGTTGTCTCACAGCAATGATGTTATCTTCAGTGAAGGCGGATTTTGGGCGTCCTTCGCGAAATCTGTCACTAACACTAGTATGTCCACGCTGGAATTCTAAATACCAGCGTTCGACAGTCCGCAGACATGGGGCTACATCACTGAACACAGATGTTAGCTCTTCTAAACACTGAAGCCATGTCAGGCCTCTTCTAAAGTTGTAGAAAATTATTGCACGAACATTTTCCTTAGAGAGATTCATTTTCGTACGTGACCTGACAGATTCAAATCGAAACTGTGACTAAACAATAGCATTAATCCTAATACTTTCAACTGTTTTGAGATTCAAAATGTAAACACATTCGAATATAGAACAGTTCCAAATTCAAAATTGCCGGAAAATATGGAAACGACAGAACTTAAAAGGCATGCCTCGTATACCTACTTAGATATCTATCTACGAGACAAACTGTTAACAACCATATCAACTTTAAAAAATTAGATAGGTAATTAGGCACCTAGGTATTAGGAAAGATTTAAAGAAAGTAACATAAAAACATTTAAAACTATAAAATGTTTAATAACAGTCCATACAATATAAATAAATACATTGAATACCAACACAATACACATACCTACAAACTAATACCAAACAGCCAAACATCTAATCTGCAAGTCTTTTGTTATTTCAATCAAAAAGAAAACTACAAACATTGAAATGCAAAATTGGAATAAACTGATTTCGATAAAATTTGGTTTATAGATAAAGAACTGGATTTAAACATAGGTTACTTTTCTTTTAACAAACACGCGTGCAAAACCGCGTGCGGAAGCTAGTAGGACTTATAACAAAAGACGAACAAAAACAGGGTGCTTCGAAACTAATCTACTTTTCTTAACAACAGTCAAAATTCAACATTTTCTAGGATAAAATCCTGAACTTCGTAGTCCTCCATCAAATCAGCTTTCTTGGATCGTGTGCTTATAGATAGTTAGATAATATCCTTATCGCACACCATTAAAACATAAATAAATAAACAGAACAAATAATAATGTTTAAATTATAGGTATTATATAAGCCTAATATAAGCAGTCTTAAATTAGGACGTACAAGATGTACAACTTCGGACAAAAGGACTGAATTTACCAAAAAAAAAGAATACAGGTGTTTCTTCAATAAAAAACATCAACATTCGAAAATTCATTCATAAATCAAATACTACATTTAGTTCCGACCCCAAACTAGATGGCGCTGCTAAAAAATCCGGATCCTAGATCGCAATTTAAGCGATTGACCAACAGTAATTAAAAATTACAGTTAAATTCCGTTTCGTAGATATTTCATTTTGTGAATCCGTTAATACAGTACCAAAAAGTTCGTAAAAACTTTGTTAAGTAAGGTCAATGACATGTCAGGTATTTATTCCGTATTTCGAAACACTCTGTATTTCTATATACTAAATAAATAAATATTTCTACAAATTAGAAAACAAAATTATCCTTATGGTTTATCTCTACTCTTATTTTGGTTATTTTTAACCGACTTAAAAAAAGGAGGAGGTATAATTCTATACCACGTTATCCAATTTCAATGATTCTTTTTTTGTTAGAAAAGGGGTACCTCAGGGGTCCCATATAAAGATCAAGATCTGATCTGATTTTTTTTTTCTTTAGTCGATTACATTGTTAAAAAGTTATTTGTAATTGATCTGTATCTGCAGTTATGATGGATGTTGGACTTCTTTTAAATGACTAGAAATATCTACATACGAATAGAACAAAGCATGTTTTGAAGCCTTTAGGCTAATGAACACCCCCTAAAAAAGTTTATCTGGAAGAAAATATTGTTTGATTTTGGGTATACATCCACCAATAGTTGCAAATGCTGGTTCGATTCCTATACAACGTATCGAATTAGTTACGTCTTATTAATATAAGTGAGATGTTAACAAATTCACTTGTATTATCTACCTTGTGAGTTATATTTACAAACATGTTAAGATTTTGAAAACCATCTCATTGCGCTACAGACCTAATATGAATAGTAGAGTTCCTTGTGAAAGGGCTCGCCCGAGAGAGTACTACCACCATACCTATTTCTATCACCAAGCAGCATTGCTGTTTCGGTTTGAAGGGTATGGTTGCCGTTGAAATTACAGTCACATTAGGCTTTACACCTGGCCTCAAGTTAACGCAGGGTGTAACGTAGGGTAATTTCTAAGGTGCGTGACATACGAGGCAGTTATCTGTTATTGGCGATGGTACCACTTAACATCAGGTGGGCCATAAGCTTGTTCCATCTCCATGTACCATAAAAAAAGGCCTACTTCTCATCAGGCGTAGAGTTAGTGAGATGATTCATATGTTGTGTGTGATGATGTGAGGCAGTGGATCATGAGATGCGGAAGTATGTCTGGTAGGCGGCGCCGAGCGCGGTGCATATGAACCATGCGAAGGAGCACCACCAGGTCGCGAAGCCTAGGACACCGCGGTACACCTCCTGAGTGAACACCTGTAAGTTAATAACAAAAAAATCAGTTATGGTGTTGCCTGCGGCTGCGCACGCGTGGTATGTCGATAAAAAAGTAGTACATGTCCTAAGGCTCAATTCTACTAAACCTGTCACTTCACTATGACCATGGTATGTATAATCAGCCCCGGTGTCCACAGATTGGATTGACAATTTACAAGGGCGTAAGAAGTGCTTATTTGTATTATGTATGTAGATGTCAAAAAGACTCACCATTTTGAGATTCTCCCACGCAAGTACAAACTCCTCGGCCTCCTCCCCCCTTGGCGCCGCGGTGGGGGTGGGTAGTGGACTCTCCAACCCGCACATCTGTTCAGAGTCATAGAAGAGCGCCGTCCAGGTGTACCCTCCCAGAGTCTTGTACATGAGGGCTAGGTACAGTAGCATTACTATTGGACAGACGTACTGCAGCGCGACCACGCATAGGTAGTAGAATACTGATGATATCTGGAATGAGAAGACATTTCGGAACTAAATAACTAGTTGGTAAAATGCCTGGATGAGGGTACGAAATGTCAAGTGATCTTTTTAGACTTAGCTAAAGCTTTTGATACAGTATCGGTTGCTCTGCTTTTGCAAAAGCTAGAGGGCCTTGGAATAGGAGGTAAATCGTTGGAGCTATTTCATAGCTACCTGGTGAAAAGGACACAATGTGTTGAAATCGGCGACTACATAACTGCTTACCGGCCTGTCATTTATGGCATCCCATAGGGCAGTATGCTTGGGCCAACTCTTTTCTTAGTTTACACGAATGAAATCTCTAAATCCAAAATGTCAAAAAATGCCCGGGAAAGGTAGCATTTGCTGATGATACCGCCCTGCTTTTCCGGGGAGAGAGTTGGTTGGAGGTATAACAAAATGCACAAACAGGGTTTAATCAAGTGTCAAACTGCCTCCATCGTAACTTACTTACATAAAACCCTAATAAAACGAGAGTGTAAGAGTACCTTCTCTCTACAAAAACCAGGCCTACTTGATAAAGACAAAAACTTTATAAAACCTCACTCTGTTCAATGCATACACACAGGCCAATAGATTAAAATGCAATTGCAATGTTGAAAAACTGCAACTTCATTAAGTACTTAGGAATTACGCTGAACCCACGAATAGCTTACGTTCCTGATCAGCCTGAAGGTCACCTGCTGGCCTCTACATTGCACAAACTAATAGCAGTTTTCAAAAATATAAGTCACAAAAGATCGGTCACTCTAGAAATTTATAGGGAAATCACATGTTCAGCAGTAAAGATAAAGATGATTTTTTCGCAGAAAGTTAGTACAATTTTACACTAGTCTTAATGCTCAATTTTGTCTCAATTAACACGCTACCAGATAATGTCCTGGTGTGCAAATATTACATAAAATAATTAAAAATTTCAATTACTGTCCATTACATGTCATAAAAAAATAGTTGTTTTGTTCCCTATACATAATACGCGGCAGAAATGTGAATGTTGAGATGGATGTGTGGGGTAACGAGAATGGATAAAATAAGGAATGAGTATATTAGAGGAAGTTTGAAAGTAGCGCCAGTGATATAGAAAACTTGAGGAGTAATAGGCTAGCGTGGTATGGACATGTCATGAGGAGGGAAGAAAATCGTGTAACTAAAAGAGTGTTAGATATGAGTGTGGATGGATATAGAAGTAGAGGAAGCCCGAAGAAGAGATGGATGGACTGTGTGAAGAATGATATGGGTAAGAAAGATGTGACAACGGAGATGACGGCTTATAGAGGTATAGAAGAAAAGTACAGGTTGTGCCGACCCCACGTAATGTGGGAAAATGGTAGGAAGAAGAAGAGTTACATAATACAGTGGATGTCCTGTGGTTGACATGATATACCTTTTTCTGTAAGTCGATATTAGTGATGTTCCCGGCCTCAGCCCTCTGCGCGTGGAGCCTCCGGTTCGCCATCTCCAGGTAGTGCTGCAGCTGCGTCGGCATCAGCGCCAGGCGACACACCACTGTGACGATCACGACCACGAGACGGAGCGTGTCGAACGCGTCAGACGTCATACTGAAATGTATTCATCGATAAATAACATCACAGTCACATAAAGTCATAAATAAAATTATAATAAATATTGCTGGAAATTTCACACAACGCTATCTAGCCCAAAACTAAGCAGAGTACTATGACTACTACTACTCCTGACTCCACACTTGAGATCCATTCTACACTAAAGAAAATCTGATTGTTCCAATTTGACGTCATCATTTTTCATGCCGTCATAACTTTGTATGCACGTCTACACCACATAATCTATACTTATATAAGGTTGGGGAAAAAGTTTCATGGCATTTTTTAAGAAAATTCAAAACATTTTTTAATATAGTTTATTTACATTTAACTCAAGTATGTAGGTACCATTTTGTTCGATAACTTTTTGCCATCTTGTAGGTAGGGACATGATCCCATTGCTATAGAAATTTTGGGGCTTCTGACCAAAATACCGCGACAAGTGGTTTTGGCAGTCCTCTCGTGATGTTAACCTGACACTGCCTAAAGAATTCTGAAGAGACAGAAACAGGTGGAAGTATGAAGGTGCAAGGTCAGGACTATACGGCGGACGCATTAACACCTCCCAGCCAAACTCTCTTAATTTTTGCTGAGTGGCTAAAGATGTGTGAGGTCTAGCGTTATCATGATGAAAATCCACACCCCTTCTGTTGATTAATTCCGGCCGCTTTCTCTCAACTTCTTGCTTTAATCTCATCAGTTGTTCACAGTAGAGTTCAGAATCGATGGTCCTGCCTGGTGGTAACAGCTCATAATGAATAATGCCCTTCCAATCCCACCACACATACAGCACCTTGTTGCGAGTTAACCCGGGTTTCGCCACAGTCTGTGAAGCCTGACCGGCCTTTGACCACGACCTTTTTCGCACGTTCTTGTCGTACGTGATCCACTTTTCATCACCAGTTATCAGCTTCTTCAAAAATGGTTCGGTTTTTAATAAAGAATCACAAATGAGTACACGGTTCATTAGGTTTCTTTCAGTGAGCTCGTGGGGTACCCAAATATCAAGCTTTTTTGTGTACCCACTTTTTTTCAAATGCGCCAAAACTGTTTTGTGGTCAATTCCCAGTTCTTCAGCTACGTCGTAACTACTGATATGCCGATCTTGCTCCACTTTTTCAAAAATGGCATCAATTTTATCCGTAATAGGGCGACCAGAGCGACGTGCATCGTTGACATCAAAATTTGCGGATTGAAAACGCTTAAACCAAATTTGTGCTACTCTCAGACACTGCACTAGGTCCATAAACATCGCAATTTTTTTTTTGCGGCTTGCGTTGCATTTTTACCATTTTTGTAGTAAAATTTTAAAATGTATCGAATTTCTTCATTAGATTCACTCATCTTTACAGTACGAAAAACAAATAAAAATCACACATTTTCCTAATTTGAATTTGGAATTATCTTCTTTAAAATTTAAACTTTGAATGATATCAAAACCAGCCAGAGACAAATAGTATAGCCAAAGAGATTTTATTACAAGTTCATACATACTAGGTATAATGCGAAAATACTTTTCCCCCAACCTATTATTATAAATTCGAAAGTTTCTTTGTCTATTTGTTACGTTTTCACGACTAAACGGCTGGACCGATTTCGATGAAATTTTGTAAATAGATAGATTATAACCGGGTTTGGGACATAAGCTACTTTTTACCCGACTGCGCAGAAGGAGGGTAATGTATTTAGAATTGACAAACCACGCATACGAAGCCGCGGACGGGTCGTAACGTCTTCACGACTTAACAGTTTCTTCCCAGCGAGCCCCACTAAAACTGGCGCCACTGGTGGTGGTTAGGACAAATTTATTGTGTTTGGACCGACCTCCGCCAGTGGCTGTTGGGACAAAAAAATAATGTATTATTGGCTGGACAGATTTCCATAAAGATTATCATCAGCACTTTTCCTGTTTGGTGAGGGGATCTCAGCTCTAAAATGTCAAAATGTTTTTTGTCGCGGGTTTTTTTTTATTTAACTTGTTTATTTCTAATTGGTGAAAGCCATTTTACTTACAGAGGTTTCTCCATCCCGCTAAATATCCGAACAGAGAGGTAGTGTCGTGAGATGGGTCGGATCCACAGGAGCACCAGGATGAAAGGCAGAGCGAAATTCATGTTGAGAAGTAGACCCTTTATTTTGTTGTCTTCGTAATTTCTGAAAAATATTAAAGTAGCAGTATAAAAAACACACACAAGCCTTGTGCAAGCCTGGCTTGTGGAAGGAAAGCCTTTGTGGGAAGATTTTTTTTAATATTCTATGCTAGACTGTATAAAAAAATCTTCCCACAGAGACTATCCACTAGCCTATACATCTGAATTTTATTACTCCCGCACCCATCTTCACCTGCCTCAATACTTCGTTGAATAGGTCTTTCAAAAACACTATAAGGTAAAACACTTTTTTGATACAAGAATCCGTTTAATACTATACATAAGGATTGTTTATGTCTAGATGTCTGCACTTACTTCAAAGAGTCCCAATGCATCCTCGCCACCCTGAGTCCGGGGAATGTGAACAGAGTCCCGATGATGGCTGCCCACACAGCAAAACATAACTTCAGTATCAGCTTTGAAGCTGGACCACTGAAATCAATATTCATTCAAATATTAAGGATCATTTTGAAACATCAATATTACCGCCTGTTCCTCAGTGACAAAGTTAAGAAAGAATCAGGCGAGAAGTAGACAGAAGAAACAAAACTGTCTATTTGTTACGTTTCACGACAAAACAGTTGGACCAATTTCGATAAAACTTGGTACATAGATAGATTATGACCGACATTGCTGCGCAGGAGATATGCATTAAATTTTATTTTAATAAAATATACTTAAAATTTATATAAAAACACCCAGACCAAAACCATTATCTGTAGAACGTACGAACATTTGTTTCGCGGCATGAATCGAACCCGCAACCTCCGTCTCAGCCAGTTAGTCACCCACTGCGCCACGGAGGTCGTCACTGACTGGCTCGAATTTTACGTCACGCTGATAGCCATTTTGGTACGCAGACACATGAGTCGAACTGTCTTAATGGATTCAACTGTTCCTTATTATTGTTTCATGTGTCATTTTGTGTGTGCCAAATAAATGATTATTCTATTCTATTTGCGCTATCTTTTAGGGCGACTTGCGCAACGATGCCTAAACGTATATAGTGGCTAAATATGATTTAAAGAGTTGTCAAATCAAACAAATACGTCAAATTTAAACATATTTAGTCGCTAAATATGTTTAGGGATCGTTGTGCAAGCCGGGCTAAATCGTACCTACCAACAGGTCTAAACAATATTTTTTAAACTTCAATCACTGTATACATAATTACTAATATTAAACGGGTGTTTTACCATTTTATTAATTATCCCGTTTAATATTAGTAACTAGGTCTAAACAGGTAACTCACACAGAAGATAATCCTTGATTTTCTAAGAACTTCTTTGCGTTTTCATAGAAACTGTCATAGGCCGGGTCCACTCCAACCTCAAGATTAGATTCATCTATGATCAGCACCATCATAGCAATCAGCAGGAACACTGAAAAGGACACGATGCATGTGGACCGCTCTCCGATGGACTCCTCCGAAGTGAAGTATTGCTTTGTAAGGGTCAGCAGGATCTTACTGAGTAAACATTAAAGAAATCATACTTTTACAAGCTTTTATTTAGCTTGCAATGTTTGTTTGTTTGTTTAGGTAAAATCTTGCGAGCTTAATTAAAACCACTTCCTCTTGTGTTGGTCCTATGGAGTTGAAATTTGACATGTTGATTTGGTTCTGATGACAATGCATTTTTATGGTAAGCATGACCTGATTCTACTTCTTGGATTGGCTCCAGGGTTTCAAAAATGTTTAAAACTATTTTGTATTTACGATAAAGCTCGTATACCTTTCCGACACAGATTCAAAGGTTGATAGTTTACAAAATAGTGTTCTCTGATTCCAAATCGAATCCGAAAGTAATTGTCGGACCGATCCGATAGTTTTAAAATAGCCCTGCTGGTCTCCTCACAATTAAAATATGAAATATAGTAGAGGTTCCACTCACTCAGCAAAGCCCCTACAATTTGGTGACCCTGATGTGATTTGAACACGCAATCTGCTGATGTTCACCGCACATTCTGATTTTTTTATTGTGCACAACCAACAAGTTGATCCATGAGTACCTCCAAATTGAAGAAGTCTTGAAATTGAGAAGTCTCCAAAATTGACCAAGAAATGGGCTTCCAAGGGAAAAGATATTGGATTGCCTAGATCACCATGAAAATCCGCCGGCAAGAGCCAGCGGATTTTCACTGGTGAAAAATCATTTTGACACAAAGCGGTTGAAAAGAGTCCGAGTCTTGGACAACCTCCTTGCTGCTTCAAAAGAAGGGAATAAGGACTAATGTGTCTTGATCCCGAACGCCAAAAATCAAACAACCAATATGCCCATAGTCCTCCCACCGATTGCAGATCACAAACAAAAAAAGCCTGATGTTTTTATTGGTGATATTATGAAAAGGATACAATGAAAATATCACAACCAGGAAGCACCACACCATACTCAAGTTAAACTCATCCTTCAGAGGAAAGAACCCAGTGTACACCTGAAATATAAACATACTAGATAAACATATAGATATTCTAGACCTTCATGTTTCATCTTAGACCACATCATCGCTTACCAACAAATGAGATTGTCGTCAAACGAAGATTTATTCATCCTAAAAAATAATAATAATAATACTATCCTAAAAACAATAACTTTATCCTAACCATGCCTGGCACACTCTGCAGTTTAGGTACGAAGTTACAAGTACATTGACAGGTCCACCCACCTTGGTGGGCTCATTGAGACATTGGTTACTAGAGCCTGAGCATAATTAAGCCTGTGTTTTGGGACACCTGTCAAAGATCATGCCAATACATTTTAGTATGGTTGTGATGATTTTTTGTAGTATGTATTTCTGTTGAGAGTGATATTATGGCACAGGCTTCCTTCAGCAATAAATAATTTATTTTTTTCTGAAAAAGGTTACATACCTACATAAACTTAGAGTGATTTTGTTAGAGGTGCCTGGGATAGTATTAGGTAAAAGCCTTTAGTTTTTATTTTATACAAGAATATACATAACAAAAAACAAATAGAGGATGTGTATTGACTGACATCCTGACCTAGATACAATTTAAGTCTTGAAATTTTGTTTTTAAACTTAAATTTTGTAAATTCAAATTTATTTCACTTTGAACCTTATTTACACACAGAATCTTACTTTATCACCGTGACCTATTGTCATGTAGATACTAATAGGTAAAACAAATTCTCACCTCTGACAGAATATAAACTAAGGCAGTGTATAACGAGAAATCCACTATCCAATAGTACTCAGTGTAAAACCTTAGATGTATCACATCCAGAGCAGTCACAGGAGCTCTCTCCAAGTTAATTTCTAGGTTCCTGGGTACATGAAAAGTCTCTCTTTTCCCATTCGTCTCATGTTTACCGCCTTTTCTCCCCTTAGTCTTATCTTTACCAGTCAGAGCCTTCAGTTCAGTGTCAGTGGGGTACAAGTACCGGTATAACCCTTGGGAGCAAAGCAACCATCTCGCAAATGAGTAACTCTTCAGTTTCTGCATGAGAGATATCATGACCAGGGTGATAACTGCTTGTACACCGAGAAGCGCCTGAAAACAGTAAAAAAACAATTATATTCTGATGTTTTTTGAACTCCAAGCAGAAAAGAAAGGAATATAGTATAAATACACACCATTTTGTCCCGGTTTTCATTCACATTTGTGTCTATTCATAGTTCAATTATTTTTATTCATAGCTGAATTCCTAACCTCAATTCTATACCCACACAAAATAGTCCGACTTATTTTAGATTCTGCGTCAAATATGTCAAACCGTTGAAGGACAGAGACAATCAATCTAATATAAAACTATCAAGCGAAAATGAGACACAGTACAATTTAGTTAGATTTTAGATAGTTTTTTACATTGGTTGGACAATATATAAGTAATTTACGAAGCAAGTTTTAAAGAAAATCTCTGTTATTTCATTATATTGTTTCGGTAAATATTTTTCAAATAGACCCTTTGCCAATCTTAAGTATAAAGTGTTTTTGTAAATATAGTATTTATCTTTATATTATAGGTACCTACGAAAAAATTCAAATAGTTTTTAAAAACGAACTAGATTATATTTTAATTAACACAACAATCTTCGTAAACATTTCAGTTGTCAAAGAGCGAGGTCTCGCCAAAAGTTGTAATGCCAGCTTTGCTAAATTAAAATAACTATAGGCAAATATGAAATAGCTTATTACTCGAATAAAACTCTTAACAATAGAGCTTTGAGCGAATTTAGAGTTAGCAGTAGCTAATTAAATAAAATTTTATTAATTAGCTTTCTCAAAAAATATTAAATTTAAAGTCATTGGATCGCTTCTTTTTCAGACACGCTCCACACAATACAATAAACTCATCATCATACTTCATTGAACGTTTTAAATTAAGGAAATTTTAATCTTATTACTGGTATCACTTAACATATGGCCGACTGGCCGTTGCCCCCCCCCCCCTTCTTGCACCACTGATGCCAACATGACTACTTTGTAGCTAGATCTAGTTTTTTTCATTATCCCTTCAGTCGCCGCCTATACGAGGTACAAACATGTACCCGGGCGTTTCTCTCCTATCCCCATCCCGGCAACAGCCCAAGCCGAGGTTCGTACCTAAGTGGTGCCCTTGCGCTAGTTGCCTAAAAAAACTTACTGGGCTGAGCGCCATCTGCGCTCGCCAAAAGTTCGGTTAAGCTGTCACGGCCTCAGAGGCCAACAGCGAGTTTAGTCCATTCGAAAAAAAAAAAAAAAAAATCTAGTTTTTTTCCATGCAGTAAAACTACAAAATTAAAATTTTTGTAGCTAAATATCCTAGCCACTTTTGTTTGCTTATAAATGTCAAATTGACTGAATATTTCATACTATTTCACTTATTTGTAAGCTTTGCATAATTTGCTTTGCTTATTTGTAAGCTTGTAAGCACTTATTTGTAGGTAGGTACCTCACTTACATCCGATTCATCCCTAACTTTATGCATCTAAAGTAGGGATGTTACAGAGGTTGTTTTATCGAAACTGAAGTCTAAGTCGGAGTTTTAAAATTTGGTTTGTCGGAGTCGGAACCGGAATTGGAGTCGGAGGTGGTGGTGGTTCAATAAAGTAGTTCCAAATAACACTTGATTTAGGCTTCATTGTCCAAATCAAAAACCGATAACTTTAATTGAAACGCCGCACACAACAAAACAAATAATTTATATTGCGAAACAAACACAAGACAAGTGAAAGAGTAATCGACGACAGAAAGCGCGTGGGGAAGGGGGTTTCCCGTGTGATATGTATAAACCTATACGTACATGCTGACCGCCGCTGCCGCTAGAGGCTCTCCCAAACTGATCTCCTTATTTGGCAAGCCCATTCGCTGGGCCCCATCAGCCAAATACCTGAGTGTCATCCTCGATAGGCGTCTTTCCTTTAGGTTGCACATCACTAAGAGGTGCAACCAAGCAAAGTTCACCCTAGGACGATTGTCCTCACTTCTAGGCGCGAAAAGTAAAATGTCCCTTAAAAATAAGGTGACCCTTTACAAAGCATGCATTCGTCCCACCATGACATACTCCTCTGTAGTATTTGCCCACTCTCCTAAAGTTGGTGCCATTCAGATCATCCAAAATCGCTTCTTGCGAAAAGCCTCAGGCTCGCCCTGGTATTTTCGCAATAACGATCTACATCGCGATATGAAATTAGAATCAATAGCTGAAGCTCGCTTCCAAGCGGTATTATGAACTTGCCACCCATCATCCGAACCCTTTGGTACACACCATTCCGGTCTACCCGTTGGATCCGCCCGCCAACAAAATTTTCCGTCGTCCGAGACACGTTCTCGGAGACCCGGATGACGAAATCACCTCCGCTAATGCGGAAGCTGAGTCATCTATATCAGACAGAGCAAACACTTCACAGAAACACCGACCTCGCCGGCGAGGTCGACGAGTCCCTTCAGCAAAGAAATTATAATCTCAGGAATCACTGTCCCTAACAAACTCACCGCCGAAAAGCGGCGAGCGATACCTTGCATTTGTGTGAGTGCCGTAAATGCCTAACATTATTAATACCAAAAGTTAAATAATCTAAACTCGACTTTATTCCGCAGATTAAAAGTTTCATTTCAAGCATTCGCATTTTGGAGATATGACGTTATGAAATGAAGCAGCTGTTAAGTCGTAAAAATTTATTGCCTTCTTTTGTCCTTTAAAAACTGTTGACTTTAACGGTATGGCAATAAGGTCGGATTCAAAATGTGCTGTTCGAAGATCGTAAAATTACTCCGTTCGGAACAGAAGTGTGGAGGAGTAGAAACGTACACAATATTTTTTTGTAGAGAAATGAAATTTCGAACCTATTACGTAGGGATAAATCATTTGTTAACCAAATTCAAAAGTCGGATTTTTTAATAATCGGATAGTTTGATAAAATCTTTCATTTTTACAGGCTCCTATTCAGTTTAATGTGCCTCGTTGTCTTGTCTATCGTTTATAGGTAATAAAATATTGCGATATTAGACCTGCCCGGTTTCTGATTTGAGTTGAAATTTTGCATGCATATGTGACATGAAGCTGATCTCATGATGCAGTAAGATGATGCATCATCAGATGCTTAAACTAAACTACACAACAACATCGACTTTAGGTTCATTTGATCTGTCTTAACTAGTATTCGGATCCTAAATGATATCCAGGTCAGGGTTTAATGACGGAGCCAGGCTATGGGAACTCTGTAATAAAATGACATAGTTACATCGAGTGTGGGCTCGTTCGATTAGTGTTAAAGAGTATTCTTTACCTAGATGATATCCAGGGTCTGATGATGGAGCCAGAAGATGGCTATGGGAACTGTGATTAAACGATGCCACCTCATCGAGTTTTTGGGCTCGATTAATTTGTCTTGCCGACTACTCGGGTCCTAGATGAATTCTCTTCTCTACAATAATAAAATCGTAAATCTCCCTTCAATGTATGAGACCGAGGTCAATGATGCAAAAAGGAGGGTCATAACATTTTCATCCTCGCGTACGAAGTTCCCGGGCAACCTCTAGTTTTGAATAAAATCGAATTTTGTATTGTATACAATATTGCAGAACCATGTTTAGTACTAGAACTTTAACAGTATAGGCAGAAATCAGAAAAAAGTAAATATTGCAAGAAGTAGGACAAAGATATAGAGTGCTGTAAGCCTAGCTAAGAGTTTCAATTTCTCTTTTGCTGTTAATTGTGTATTTTGTAACAGATAACGAGCAGTTGACATTAGGCTATTGTACTTCAGATAAAGGGGCTTGGTGGCGCTGGTGGTAAAAATGCCTGTATTTTTAGTACCGAAAATTTATCTCGTTGCCCACAATTTAACGGTAGGGTAGGCTACCGCGTGTTTTTTTAATGAATTTGATAAAAATAAAACACGAGAGTTGTTTGTTTCATGAAGGTAGTTTTAGAATTGGCCGCATCTGATTAGTATATAGGTAATGCTTACTAATAAAATTGTTTTTTAAACTTGTTAAAATGTTTTTAGTATGCAACTCCATTCATTCGAAATTTAATGTAGTCCGGTTCATTGGTCTTCGGTCACGTACAGATAAATGAACGATGCAACGCGAGGGAAAGGGACAGTAGCGTAGCGTAGTCGTGTGTCTGTAGTTACAAATATTTCCGTAAAATATTGTTTTAAAGCATATTATAGACTAATTCAAAATCAAATTCATCAAATTATCAAACTTTAAGGTAATACTCACCGGAAATACGAAATTCCATCTTTTTTTAATGTAGTTAAAGTGTTGTTTTTGCAAGTTTTGACGGAGCACTTGGGCATGTTGTCACTTCAACGGCAAGCGCGCGACTAAGAGCCGAGAGTGCTTAAGCGGCGTTTAAGCACTCTCCAGCGTGGACATCCTTGACGGGCCGATCGTATATCTAGTATTTTATTGATCGTTGCCCTTCAGTCGCCGCCTATACGAGGTACAAACATGTACCCGCGCGTTTCTCTCTTATCCCCACCCCGGCAACTACCCAAGCCGAGGCTCGTACCTAAGTGGTACCCTTGCGCTAGTTGCCTAAATTAACTGGGCTGATCGCCATCTGCGCTCGCCAAAAGTTCGGTTATGCTGTCACGGCCTCAGAGGCCAACAGCGAGTTTAGTCCAACAGAAAAAAAAAATGCCGCTGGAGGCTATGCTTTTACCTCTGATTTAAAAGTGTCGGAGCCGGAGTCGGAACCGGGAGGTGGAATATCAATCCAAGAAATTCCAACTTATCGGAGATGGAGTCGAAGCTCCGTAAAATCCCTGATTTAAAGTGTAATTTAAATTGTAAATTTGAACTCATTTCGAACATTTTGAATTTATTCGTTTAGTCTTGGTGTTTACGCACTTATGTTTTATGAAAGTAAAAATGCTTTATTTACATAATACAAAATTACATTTAATTACAACATGAGTTTTTTTACAAGCCAAATCACTACAATGTAGTGATACTATAAAAACAATCTATGTAGATTTTGAAAAAATATGAACTCCAAAATATAGCAACTTTTTGAACTGAAGCTAGCTACATTTCACAGAGCCCAGTTGGCAACAGTGCACACTTGTGGTGCGCTAATGCCTGCGTGCGCCGCCGTCGATGACGAATGTCCGCTAGTTTTTATCGATTGATTTGTCACAAACAAGAATCATTCGTTTTCGTCGCCGCGCGCCGCTAAAGTCTGCTTGCAGACTCGCGACGGAGCTTTTTCTAAAGATAGGGTTTAAATTTTCTGTGTGAGGTGCTGAAAAACCGTGCAAAATGGGGTCGTTGTTCAGGAGTGAAGAAATGACATTATGTCAGCTCTTCCTGCAAAGTGAAGCAGCCTATGCTTGCGTGTCCGAACTTGGAGAACTGGGCCTGGTGCAGTTCCGAGACGTGAGTATCACCAGACATTACAAAACGCCTCCATCTTCCTGCTTCAGGGCAGTTCAGGGTATTTCCTGACACCTACCTTAGCTACTGCCGTTTACCAATCTCGTTTATCTACGATGAGAATCTGTGACCTCGTTTGGAAGAAAATAGTGCCCTAATTTCTAGCGCCGGTTATCTGATAGGTATTGATTGCTACAATGATCTGGTCCAATTCACACACCAATCACAATTTTGCAATAGCTCTTGCTAATCTAGGTTTTCAGAGATCCTGCTTATTTTGTCCTACATTTAAATTCATGATTTTTTGAACAAATATGATAACAAGTGCTCATGATGTAGCCTAGTCCTTATTTAAATACTGCAATTCAGTACAGTTATCACTGGGATAGTTAACTGTTAGTGGAAATTAGTTAAGTGCCATTAGGTCATGTTAAACTGGTGGCTATATATATATTTTTATTTATATATAGTAGTATATATATAGTAGTGGTTAATCAGATCCAGAGCTTTTAGACTGCCAATCAACCAGGGTTGGTCAGTTGGGGTGGAGCAAACAAGACACTGAGGAAACGGGACTTAGGAAAATTTTCACCCCAACTAACTCCAGATTTTTTATAATACCATCTTGGAGAGGGTGTTGCGGGTTATTTATTTGTTAATGTCATTGACTTGGCAAGGGAGCTCAAAATGTACCACTTATTTAAATAATTTTGAATACTTACAGATCTGTGTAAGTTCCCTAGTTGTTTCATATGAGTAAATACTTTGTCATCGTCGAAAGTTTTTGGGAGTACCTAGTCATTACGCTAGCATTACATGTTTGTCATTACATTATACTAGACACTGTTGTGTCTAGCTAGTAAGATATAATAAAGAACTCATTCATTCATACACACCCACACCCTGAAAATAGATTAAACAAAATTGTGCACTTTATACTTTTGATAGAACTTTGGTGTGGTGTGTCCTTTTATACACTCATATGTTATTTTGTGTTGTTATTAGTGTTTGGCACAGTATTTTTTTTCTTTCTTTCATTTATGTATAAATAAATAAATAATGCTAGACATTTCACACAGCGCCATCTAGCCCCAAACTAAGCATAGCTTGTACTATGGGAACCAGTTATCTGATAGAATACTTATAAGTATACTTTTTTATGATATGGTTATATCACAGCACTTAAGTATGATTATTTTACAATTAATGAGTGCTTACTCATATTTATTTTATGTAGTAAATCTATAAATGTTCATGCAGACTTCAAGTGATTGTGATAACACTTTCATTATTGTGTTAAAATAGTTATCTGTTAAAAGAATTACTATACACTCGAGATCTGGATAATATTATACTGGCCTATAGTTCCTGGATATGGCATTTGTGAATATTTCAGTAGGTAATATGATTCTTGTTATTTTAACTTCAATCAACTTTTAGTTATTTATAAAAAGCTTCTGGAGGTGGCTTAGTTTGTGTGTTTTGTTAACAAAATGTAATACCAAATTTCACCAAAATCGGTCCAGCAGTTTGGTGGTGTAAAAGTAAACAGGCAGTAAAAGACTGTAAAAGTAACAGCCAGTTAGACATAGAGTTACTTTCGTATTTATAATATGAGTTAGTCCTAATAATCCACCTTAAGAATTTTTTTCAAAGGGAATTTTGCTATTTTGGTTTGTATTTTCGTATGGACATTGCGTTTAACAGATGTTGAGATATCAAAACTTGAATTTTGCTAGGGTCATTAAGATAATTGACTTAACATTCATCAATTAATAATCTGTCTGTTCCAACCTTCATGCAAATAATTTATACAAAAAAAGTGGCACTCCGGGAGTACCAACAGAAGTGAAAAATTTGGCAAATGTTTGGGTATTCAAAATTTAAAAGCAGACTACTTTACAGATTGCCTACGATACACTATGGTAACAGTGTCGCGAGTTAATGGTTTTTTCCCATCTCAAGAAATGCCCAACGCGCCTGAAGAAGTTTTCACTTCAAAAAAAATCAAAAATGTATTTATTCATTAAAATCTCAAGGATCATTTTGTGATGTCAATTTTACTGCCTGTTCCTCTGTAACCAAGCCAGGAAAGGAAGGCAAGAAACAAGGCTGGTAATTAGTTCTTTTTAATGATCCTTTTAGAATACAAGTACAACTGTTAATTAAGTATATTTATTTATTTAGGCAAAGCCAACAGCACATATGTAAAGTATAGTATTATAAAGTATTATTAAAATAATTCTATAAAATGTGTGCCAATAACAGGCATGCACAACATTTACAAAAAAATATTGAATAGACAAAAGTTAGTTAGGTAATTTATAAAACATAGAAGAAAAGAAAAGAAAATAATATAATAGGTACCAAGGTACTTCAGTATAAATAAAATAAATAACAGTTCTAAAACTTACAACTAATAAAAAAAAAACAAAGAGAGAATACTGATCAGTCTTCTGTCAGGTCAGGTCTGTTAAGGAGTCAGATGGTTTTGGTGACCACCAAGATAGTGGTGTAGTACTTTGTTTCTATAAATTTGTAATGAGTCACTGTACGGATCTAAATCTGGTAAAGTTTTCGAAATTAAACTGTACCCATTACACATTCTAGTAAATGGGGAAAATTTTACTAGGTAATTGGTTTTCTAGGGTAATTAAATGGAACCGAGAGAGAGATTTGACTTATTAAACTGTTATATCCTGTTTGACCACTAACAATTTTGTAAAGAAAAACTAAATCATGGAACATACGATGGTTACGTAGTGTTGTCATTCTAAAATGAACCAGACGTGCGCATACGGAGTTTTGTGAAAAATATCTGATGATATGAACGCGAGATGTCTTGTGAAATTTCTTTGAAGATTTTCAAGCCTTTGAGAATGAACAGCGTAGAGTGGATTCCAAACAACCGATGCAAATTCAAGGTGACTGTGGGCCAGGGCGTTATAAAGTATAATTCTAGTTCGGATATGTTTGAAGCCTTTAGTATTACGTTTGATAAACCCAATCATTTGAGCCGCTTTTTTAATAGTCTTTTCAAAATGTGCATTAAAATTTAAATTATCATCAATGATCACACCCAGGTCACGAATCTGGTGCGAAGTATAGTGTGATTAAATAACTATTTTTTTCATTTATGAGGTTTTCATTTTAATTTTTCCGTGGATTATATAACATGGACATGTTAACTCAGATAAAAATGGTAGTTTTTTAATCAGTGATAAAAATATTGATTTGTATTTTTAATCATCGATAGCAGTCTTATCAGAATTTATTACAACATATCAAAATAGATGCTATGGAATAAATAACTACAAATCATGCATTATTAATTTTTTGGTAATTTACTAAGTACCTACTACTTCAATATGATATGCATGACCTAAATAGGTAACGAGCCACCACAAAAAAGTGTATGGTAAAATGAGGAATATCATTATTATTCACGTAGTCTTATATTGGAATACTTGATAAAAAACAATGAGAACCCCTCCTGAACACATGGAGTATGGAGTAACAAGCTTCATATAATACGTCTCTTTGAAAACACAAAACCTGAAATAGTTTGATCAGAATCGAGAGTAGAATCGATCTAACTACTTTTTAGAGTAGGATAATTTTTCATAAAAATATTTTTTCGTAACTTCCTTCGTATTTAAAAATAAAATTATTAGTTAGGTAGACAATACACAATCAATTTGCTTGCATGCAAATGATAGTTCAAGTGATGTGTCAGTGACGCTTTAAGCGTCCCGAAGATACATCACACTTATGTTATAAATGCGAAAGTTTGAATGTTTGTTTATTTGTTACTCAATCACGTCGTAATGGCTGAACCGATTACGATGAAATTTAGTATATAGGTACGTAGATTATAGCCTGGATTAACACATAGGTTTATCCCATAAATCAGGTCCCATGTGATAAAAATGGGGTGTCAAGTCAAGTGTAGCTTTATTTCTAGGTTACATTTAGTAGTGTAACGCGTACGAAGTCGCGGGCAACAGCTAGTAAAGTTATAAAACAGTCAGAACTTCTCAGGGCAACCATAATGCAAATAACTTCTATAAATTAATAATTTATTGACGAATCAATTTCTTAAAATAAATATACGTAAATCTGAAGGAAAATAGACTTGACTTGGATTGAGATATTAGGCTACTTTTATTGACAAACCACGCGAGCGAATCCGCAGGCTTGTTATCCAAAATACTTAAGAAAAAATTACAGAGATATACATAGTCTTAATTTTTGTTAAACTATGTTAAGTAACTAATTAAATATCTACTAAACCTAGGATACTAAAATTAAAGCATAATTTTATGGGGCATGACAAAATATAGGTACTAAAATTAAAAGTACACATTTGCTTGTTAATTTTAATCAACATGTGTAAGTAAAATGAATGTGTGGAACTTCAAAAACTGAGTAGCATTTAAATAACTGTAACTTGGCTTTGAAATTCACAAATAAAAATGTATAACAAAAAATATAGCAATCCCTAGAAATTCTTAAAAACAAAACTGAGTGAACATTATCTCTAAGATGAAAAGCATGATAAAGAATGTGATGAGAGTGAATGAGGCAAACAAAGTCAGGATATTAGCAAGTGGAGATCCGTAGTCTCTGACTATGCGATATATTAGGCGCCAAGGCGTGACAGTTTGTGTGTATGACAAAAAAGAATCAACTCAAATACTAACGACCATTTTTATTCACAGTTAAATCCAGACGTAAACGCTTTCCAACGCAAATTCGTCAATGAGGTCCGTCGCTGCGATGAGATGGAGCGCAAACTCCGGTATCTGGAGAAGGAGATCCGTCGAGATGGGATCCCGATGCTGGAGATCCCCGGAGAGTGCCCGGAGGCACCGCAGCCCAGAGAGATGATCGATCTTGAGGTAAGACCTTGCATAGCTGTCTGAATGTTTAAAATTCCAAACAGTCTCTGCGATTCGCGCAACTTACTTTCTATTCCGACCTTCGTCGCTTACGTCACAATTAGAATTTGATGCCGAGTTTCCTGCTAAGACGAAAACTGTTGTATATTAAATAATCTGTAGGCGTCACATGTCCATGGCTTACAATTGAAAAGGTTTTTCCCCAGTTTTTCGTATCGAATGCTTTGGAATATGTATTGCAGGCCGACTGCGTGCATCAGCAGCACTTGCACTTGCTTTATGCTAGATAGAAAGGTGGAAAATGAAAAGGCCTTATTTCGCTACTAGCTCTTGTACTTGTACAGTAGAATAAAATCTTTGTCCAGTGTAAGGTGACTGTGGCAATAAAACCAGTCATACTGAACTTGAACTTGACTGACAACATCAGATTCTGCCTTAAGGCACTATTAGCATATTGAACTCTATTACTCACATGTGTTGAAATATTTGCAGCAAAATAAGGTCTCATTAAATCGTCGGATCAAATGTATTCGCCGTAAGCGTAGATAAGATTATGGATGATGTGATGTATGTAGAGTTCCATGGTACTGGTGGTGTTTGGATGCTTTATTACTTTGTGACCATTGAGAGGCACTGTTACAATTGACTTATATGTTTAATCATTCATTTTTCAAAACCAGGAAACGAGTTAAAACAGGGTATGGTCTTTCAAATTAAGCTAAAATTGCTTAGCATCTTCTCAATTTCGGATAATCCGATGTTGCCAAAAAGGCATAGGTACTCAATGTTCTCCACACCCCTTTCCAATCCACTGCAGAATTGGCAAGACTCTTTCCACCAGCAACCTTAAAACTAAACCAGTATGATACATTTTCATTTACCAGTAATATTTTTTTCAGGCTACCTTCGAAAAGCTCGAGAATGAGCTCCGTGAGGTGAACCAGAACGCCGAAGCCCTCAAGAGGAACTTCCTTGAGTTAACTGAACTCAAGCACATCTTAAGGAAAACGCAAGTTTTCTTCGATGAGGTGAGTTTATCATTAGAAGCTCATCAAATTTCTCAGTACTCTCTTCGGGTTTTTCGTGTAGATCTTCGCGAGCTTAAGTTACCTTTTCATGAGATATATGCGATAAGTAATAGTTATTAATGAAATAACTGATTAAACGTATGTTTTAATCTCTGTTTAGTTTTGGATTTACTAAGAACTAATTTTGATATATGCACGATGTATGTTATTGCGCGATTCTCGTGAAAAGGTTCTTTAAATTTCGTGATGATGAAATTCACGGTAAGCTGAATACAGGCAAATTCACAACAGTTACTGATCGTATACCATATTCTGTTAATTAGTTTAAATGAAAACGATCCATAACGTGTCAGATTACAGTCTGTTTTGCTTTAAAGAAGTCGACAGTTGGTGTACGTGTAGCTGCAACATTCGAGTCACATGATCCTTAATCGATTATAAAATCTATAAGCTTGCGATATCATAATCGACTTAGTACCAACCAAGACTAGTAATTTGTCAGCAGATTAGATACCACCTTCACGTAATTCGTAAATAACAATTCGTATTTGTACCTAATAATGTTTGATGATCCGCGCTGATAACAACCTTTCAGCCAGCAAACATGACGTCATATTGACAGTAACTGGTTGCTAGATATGCAATTAGTCTGTCCTAATCAATTTAACAGTAAAATTGCTGATTGTGAGGAAGGATGACTTAAAAAGCAGAGGTATGGCGAATCACGCAAAATGCCAAGATCGAAGCTGTTGTAGAAAAAAACTAGCTCCACGAATTCAATCGTATCCTTAATCAAAACCATCACTTTTATTAATTTATTTTTGTCAGTGTCTCATGAATTATTTTTATTTTATGTGTTGTATTTATTTCGAGCACTATAATAACAAGAATACAATTGAATACTAATTTACGTTCCAACACTTTGGCTCTCTTGATTAATACAAATGATAACATTTCCTATATTAAAGGTCGCGGGTTTTATGAACTTTTATGTATCGTGAGAATTCTACACACAAGCGTGGGCTTCAAAAACTACAAATTGCAATTTAAATTGTTCAGCATCTTTATTGTTTGAAATAATGACGTCGCCGTCAATGTCGCACTCTGTCGGGCCATTGCCGTCACTTGATCGATCTCGCGCGTTACCTGCCAGTCACGCGTTCTTCAAATGACTGATTTCTGTACTCGATCAAATCTAGTCTTAGTAAATTCTAAATGAGAATGCCCATGGACACGAATGTGACATTGAGTGCGACGCGGCACTGACCTTGACGCCATTTTGGCGTGTGTGTGCACAAGATGGCGGACCCGTCGCGCGAGGAGGAACAGGTGACGCTCCTGGGGGAGGAGGGACTGATGGCCGGCGGGCAAGCGCTCAAACTGGGGTATGCTTGGTCTCCACGTGCGCTCGCGACGCGTTTCGATTTCCCCTCCAGAAGTCGAAGCATGTCACAGAGCGTTCTTATTTTTGCAGTGCTTGTACTGGGACGCTGATTCCGGAGTCTACCGATCACCACTCAGGCAAGCATTGGAGTCGGCCGGTCTAAAGTATAACTCTATCGTAACTCTTTGACTTCCCGTGTGATGCCATGACAGCTTTCCGTAGCACAGCGACGAACCCCTTGCAAATATAAAGTAATTCTAATCCAACTCGCGGTCTAGATTCAGCCCTTTGTTGAGCGTGCTAACCGATTGCTGCCTGAGTGAGTTTTATTTTCTTTAATAATTGAGACTAACAAGTTTTCCTGACTATTTATTTTTGAAGTCCATCTGTGAAGACATTCAGACACACAAAACTGGAGGTTACTCTTTATGTTTATTTTGATTTTCCATACCGTCATGCTTTCCTTGTACTGTCATATTATGCATGTCATTATTTTTATGTTTATGTTATATGTAGTCTAGTATATCACGACACGAGACAATACAGATTTTAGTATGCAGTTTAGCTTAAACGACACTGTAATTTGAACACAAACTATACGAAATAAACACAAACTAACAACGCTTTAGAAGTTTAGACCGTAGCTAGGTTGGCACAAAACCAAGTAGTGAAAGGATTTTTTTCAGTGATTCGATGGCGCTACTTTTTTACTACAACAGGCATTGGGTGCGTTTGTCCGTCTCGTCTGAATTGTGTCGTTTTGGGTAGTGTTTGTGTACATGTTTGTTTGTCTTTGATGTAGCACGAGGGTGGTGCCAGTACCACTGAGTCGATGACGCGCGCGCTGATATCCGACGACCCAAGCCGTCATATGGGCCACGTGCAGTTAGGGTATGTATGCGTGTTACCTACGGCACCGGTGTGACATGACACTGATCCCACTACTTAAACCAGCACCATTGAACTGCTTCTGACAAATCTCTCTCAAACCCAGTCGATCCTTAACTGAAGACAAACATCTCCCTCTCTAGGTCTCGAAGCAGTTCAGTTGCAATTTACAATAAAATGATCGCTGGTCTCCTTTTCATTTGTGAGATAACATACAATTTGTACCTTAAAACACCACCATACTCCCTGTCCTAAAACATGTTATATGTAAAACGTCACGTGGTTGACAATTTTACCCGTCAAGACGTCATCAATTGATAGCCTCCGCGGCACGAGACGATGCGATCGATCAAGGTGTTCACATAAACTGACAGGTTTATTATTTGACATACATCGTTGCAAATATTTACAATGTATATATTGTATAAATCTGCCAAATTACCGCTGTGATGCTACAAGTCCTTAAACTTACAGTTATATGGGACATGTTAACGCAACCTTCTGAAGTTAATACGAGTTCTCAATTACATGAGTTTATGTAGGCACCTTCATAACAACCTTCACGCGATGTTATAGTGTCGGTTCTTTGTCGTAAATTAAAATACCGTAACGAGAAACCGATAAAGATAACGTTTAACTGAAGTAAAGATAATAAACTATAAAATATGTAAAAATTACATCCCTAATACGCTTGCTGTTGGTAAAAACGAATGTTGTAAATATGAAGCTTGACAAACAGCTAAGCTTAAAGGAGTTACATTTTTTAAATGCAAGTAAAACTTATGTACATAAACGAAACATTGACAAAATCTCTGTTCCCGATGCAGCAGTACACGAATTTTTGTAGCCCATTAATAATAATTATATAAAACATTTGATTGTAGATATACACACCTAATACAAATACGCTAAACTTGTGCTTGATTTATTCCCTAGTTTACGGGATAAGCAAGAATCCTTGGAATTCCTGCCTTGGTTAGTAGAATACAATATAGTATACATTATCTTGTAGTTTAGTTTTAGTATTGTTGGTGTCGGGTTCATGTTTGTGTTGTCTGGTTGAAGTATGTAAGACGATGAAATTGGAAAATCACGCCTCCATTTTCCTTTTTATCGTTTCTATATGGGTTTGGATAAAAGTGGTTTACAGTTTAACACATTTCACTAGCTTACTAACATCTCACCTTAAAACCACAGTATTTTGTTTCAATATTTTATTTGTGAGTTAACTTGGACTTCAAAAATAGATGGATCTTAGGGGGCGAAAACTGTAAATGCTGAAATTTACTCGATTCGTTATAAGTAGTACTTTTTCTATTTTTGCATTGTCATAGATTTTTTATATAAATTGTCAAATTTGGTCAAGAATTGGACTTTGTGGTAAACCACAAAAATAGAAAAAGTGCTGAAAAAGTAATCTATACGATTCTGTAGATTCTAACAGCGTCTTGGTACGAGTGTTTAGATATTAAATTTTTTTTTCTTTTCAGTTTTACAACTCGTGTCATTCATATTGTCAATAATTTTTCTAGGAAACTTATATACAATCTTGACCAATTTATTCGATGTCTGTATCGTGATTTAGATTGATATAAAGCGTAACAATGATGTTCTCAAAATGGTATTCGGTTATTGGTTGACCAATTAGGATAAGTCCTATCATCACCTCAACACTATGCGTCAAACATACACTCTTAATTAGGAATTCGCTTCCCTTATTAACAAATGTTTGAAACTTGAAGAAATCAAATAAAACTATTTAAGTAACATCCCTCGCAAAATTCCATGGTTTATACGAAACCTGAGCAATGTTATTACTGAGCAAACGTGCATACAATTTACATCTCGCGCTTTTCACCGAACTAAAATATTTATCTTCGCGCACACACGGTTTTCTAGGAAACAAATACGATAAAAACCAAAACAATGGATTGATTTGCTATCGACTGTTATTAAGATGACTGATAAGATGTCTCCTATACAGATTTTACAGATAAGTCTTGTGCCCTTGAGCGACGATTTAATCCGTATTGTAAATCTGTACATCACCTTGGCTGAAACCGCTACCGTCGCCGCGTCGCTTAAATATTTGCGTTGACACATCGGCCTAAATTATATGTCTAAAGGTTTATTACGTCAATTTATAACGACGTTCTTCTGCGTACCAATTTCCCTAGTAAAATTTAATAGGTATCATCAAACTAGCGGTACTCTTCCACCTTTATTATGCGCACCGCCAAGGAGTGGAACGCCTTGCCTGAGTCTGTGTTTCCTGATAACTACAATCTAGGGGTCTTCAAGTCGCGAGTGAATAGGTTTCTTCTAGGCAAGCGTGTACCATCGTGTACATGGTAGACATCGCTTACCATCAGGCGAGATCATGGTCAAACGCTGGCATATAAATTATAAAAAAAAATAACTTAGATGTCTTAATTTTGTAAATAGATTGAGATTCAGACATACTCCCTGTATCTATCCTTCCGTTACACATTGGACTTTACAAATCTCTGAAATCACATGACATACGTTGTTTGAATGTAAGTATGGTACTAAATGAGTAAGTACTTTATCTAAGCATTGTGCAGTACACTCCCTGTTTACCGTGTCACTATGTTTAGTGGTTTCTTGTACTATACTAATAACGATGACCTTTTAATCTATTGTTGGTCACCCGTATCCATTTATTGTCAGTTTTATTCGTTTGACTTATTGTAAATTGATGGTGTCTAGTATACTTATTCAATCATCAATTCCAGTTAATTTAAAGCTATTTATAACCCATAATAGTCGGCCCGATTGGATTTGGTCTTATGTATCTATCAAACCAAAGGCTCTGTTCAATTCAAAGCTACATACCTACAAGATGATCAAAATTAAGAAATAATCAGACACAAGAAAATACATTTTTAATGCATCTCCAGAATAACTCCTTATTATCCAACACAAACTTCACCACTAGCAATTAAACTGTCTGTGATATTTTGCCCATTAATTAAAGGCATAAATATCAATAGTCCTAGATATCGGTTCCGTTACGAGATCGTCGACCTCACTCGTGACTGACACATTCTCGCGTCGCAAAAATCGATGATGGTCCAAGTTCATGGCATCTGTGAGCCAAGTAACCACGTGACACATATACACACATGTAAATATAATATATTGAATCATATGATTCAATATATATGTTGGTTGGTGGGCGTATCGTTGGATTGATAGTTTCCGTTCTTTGTCCCAGAGTGATTAAAATATTGTTCATTACTTTGTCACAATAGCCAGCATACGCTCTTAAAAGAAAAGACAAATTACATGATTACTTTCAATAGTCCAACGTCTAAACAGAATGCTTGTTTTGGCTGGAACTGCGTTGGCTCTGTAGCACCTTTTGAAAACGTTGGCATTTTCTGTATTGTCAAGTCGTGTGATTTTATCAGAAACAGAATATTTACGTAGGCAATTACATTTTCCTTCATTACGCATTGCGTATAGTGACGTTTCATTTCTTATTGTAATGAGTTTGTAAGTGGCATTATTATCAGATAATTGAGAAATAACATCTGTCTGAATGATTACAGGTAAGTACCTTCTTAGCAATGCCATTGATTTATTTTTTATTAATATTAATTATTGGCGATATTTGTTTTTACATCTTTTTTTGGCAATTGTGCATTGCTTACCTGTCGAGATTAAAATGTTACCTATTAACTGTTAACTATTACGTATTTCTTATATAATTATTATAATGTTTAGTTTTCACATTTTTTGAAATGTTTTCTTTTATTTTGTTTTATTATAGTCCAACAACCAAGTTATTCGTAAGTTATTAAGTTAGCTGACAACCTCCGTGGTGCAGTGGGCGAATAGCCGGCTGAGACGCAGGAGGTAGCGGGTTCGATCCCCGCTGCGGAACAAATGTTTGCATGATCTACAGATATTTGTTCCGGGTCTGGTTGTTTCTCTATATATTATAAGTATGTATTTACAAAAAAAAATGTATATAAGTATTCTATCAGTTATCTGGTTCCCGTAGTACAAGCTCTGCTTAATTTGGGCTAGATAGCGCTGTGTGAAATGTCCAGCAATATTTATTTATTTATTCGACTATAGTTCGATTCAATGTTATTTCTATAGTCGGCCTCTTATCGAGAATTACTGTCAATACTCATTACTTACTAGAGATATTAAATATACGTACAGCCTGTGATAACGAAGCCTTTTTAGAAGCCCTATGTTCTATTAATCTGTCAAAGCCTTGACAGAGTTTTGCCCAGAGCAAGATTGAATATAATTTATGTAAATATCATTATGCCGAACATTATTATAGTCGGTTCATGTCTCGTTATTAATTATATGTTATTAAATTTTATGATAGTATTCAAATGAATGACACGAGGCTGTTTATGAGACTGGAAGTAGAAAACTGAGTATTTTATGTTCAACGATGAAGCTAGGTCCACTCAAGTTAATGTGATATCGCTGTGCCACCATTCAAAACAATATTCGGTAGAGCTATTCTGATTCGTAAAATATGACAGTGCTTTACCTACCTATGTTTAAGAATCAAGCATGTTTTGTACTTCCAGTTTTGTTTAATTTTAAGGTGTTGTTATTATGGAGACATTGATATAAATCCTAGAATATTGTGCTATATTATTATCTAAAAAAGAATTCACAGAGACATCGTTCACTTCAAAGTTTACATACAGAAGTTAGACAGCTGCCATTCCATGGAAATAGATTTTTCGGTCACGTGAGCACTTCATTACCGCGTGTCGAGCCAGACAGACTCCAGAACATAATGTAAATAGCTACAGTTCCCCAGACATCAGACAGGCGGCTTGGTATTCTGCCAAGGAGACGAGGCGCCTACATCTTACATCATTGGTGTAACGATGTAAAATCTTAAATTTAAAGCTATAACATACAATTTTGGACGACACCGAACCGGCAATTTACCTGGTCGAGAGCGCTCACACTAAAAAACCCAATCATACCATCATTGTGATTTGCATTTTCGGAATATAGACCCAAATGTGTTGATTTTACGTTTAATTTACTGTGAGTAATGTTACAGAGGCCGGTTTTCACGTTCTAGTCATTCGAATCACGTGATAAGATGACTATAGGTAGGTACCGACGTCATATTAGTGTTATAATTATGTTGCGAGTACCATGACGACAGATGGTACCATTTCGGTAGAACTTCTTGTAATTGTACTTAATATATTATGTCTTATTACTTTCGATAGATAGGTTATTATGCTAGAACAAGAACTACACAAATTTTTACTGCCTATAACAATTGCATTTACCTTAAAGGATTCAACTAGGACTTGGCCTACATAAACCTGAAAGTTTTATGTGCCTGTAATTTTAAAAATAAATAAGTTTTCGCATATTAATACAAAATATAAATGGGTGCTGTAAAAGATGACACCAAAAGAAAACGTTGAGAAGAAAAAAACATTTTTTAGCAGCATTCAATCAGACACACATCTCAAACTTAGTTTAAAAGGGATTCCTAGAAACTCAAATAGCGCAATGAGATCTGGCGAGATAAACAAATAGTATACATTGTATGAAAACGGTCAGATGACGCAAATATCCACCAAATATTTGGAAATAGTGGTAATTGGTAATAACAGATTTCACCAAATAGGTATACAACAATATCACTTTGCAAGAACGTGCTAAGTATAATAGCCAAATAGGGGGACAAGAATAAGTCAAATAGCCATTGTCACTTTATGGGTGTTGTTTAGTTGTTTTTTTTTTGGAAACTAGAAACTGGACTTTAGGTTATTTGGCCCAATATGGGAGCAACCTTTATATTTCTAAATAATTTTAACATCTTTTAGGGTATTAGTATGTTTTCGATGATAATAATTACTGGAAGTTTATCAAATATCCCGTTTAATCATGATATAGTCGACCTCGATCTGTGGTTAGTGATCGAGTAACCTACTGTTGACGTAAGAGATTTCGAGTTCGATCCCCGATGTGTGACAAATGATCGTATTATCTGCAATATTTACCATAGTACAGGATCGATACAGGAAATCCTAGTATAGGGGCACAACATTGTATGTGATTATTTATGTACATTTACAAATTTAATTTTAATAATCTGATACAATGACAATAAAGTACCAAGATATACTTAAAACACAAGAAAATCTGACTTACCTACTGACTGAATAATTAGATAATATTGTTACGATAAACAATAAACATCAACTGAAATAAAACAAAGACAAAACGGAAAGTTTTTTCTAGATAATTCTTATTGCTGCATTCTGACGATGTTACATAAAATTGACGTAGAATTTCCCGCATTACTATTAACTGCAGAAGTTTTTTGAATCCCATTTCTAAACAAAGCTCGATAATTATGTACAAACCTTGACATTCGATCTAAACTACTATTGGACACAACTATTGGAACGACAACATTGTTTTCAAAATATTTAGTTTTTTTAATTGTATTTTAGTACTTTATTTGTGGTTAAAATTGTGATACAATATAATGAAAAATAGGGGTCTCATATAAATAAAACTAGTGGTTCGCCTCGAACTGAGATCTCGCGAGTCTCCCATAAAAACAAAAAATATTATTTGTAATCTTTGACTACCAAAATAGTTCCACGAAATACATAACCAATTAACGTGACCTACAATTTCATTCAAGTTACAGGTAACGGGAGTTCATATAAAGTGGTTACTGTTTTTTGGAGTACAAAATACAGTTATTCTGGATTTCAGACTTTTGCCTATATTTGTGTTCCTAAAGCTATACGAATACCAAATTTCGGCATTTTGAGGTCACTGGTGTACCCTGTGTATTTTGTTTTTATTATGGCTAATAACTCAAAAACTACAAGGATTAAACTGAAAATAAAAACAGGGTTGTAATGTACTAATGAATACCTTTCATTTAACGTGCTACTTGACCTAATAGTATCATTTTCATTTTTTTTACCCCTCTTGAACCACGATATCTCAACAACCCCGAATATTTTTAGCTCATTTAGTCACACCAAAATTGTGCCATCACTACCTACCTCTGTATCAAATTTCACGATCGGATAAACGCTTCGAAAGTTATCCTCGGACAAACAAACATACATACACACAACGCCGATTTGCCCAAGTTGATTTGGAGATCTCGCTTCACTCGATCAATTATTAAATATCACACATAACATAGTCCTGGGATTTCCTGTGTCGTGGATATCGGAATTTTTCCTGACATTGGAAAGCATTTAATTTACCCTACTAGGTACTAAATACTTTATTAGATATTATGAACATATAGTTAAATCTTAAATTTCTTTAAAAACTATGTAATAGGAATTTGCCATTCCTTTTATATCTTTTTATCATTTGATATCACAAACGGAAACATTAAAATTATTACGAGTGTTTTCTTTTATAAAATATTTGAGGCATGCTTGCTTTGTGTAAGGCTCGCTTCCTCCCGCGACTTCGCGCACGTGCTTTATCAATAAAAAGTCGCCTGTGGCCTATGTTTAAATTCAGGTCATAGTCTATCTATATATTTATCAAATGTCATCGCAATCGGTTCAGCCGTTACGACAACATGATTTATTAACAAACAAATAAACAAACATCCAAACATTCGCATTTATATATTAATATGACGTGAAGGGTGATGTGATGTGTGATAAGTGATAACTGAGATTCAATCTTATCGGTTTCATTTCCATTAACTTTCGCGTCAAGTCTGACATTGCAATCATGTGCTGGTGTTGTATGAACTGCGCCTGACTTGTACGTGACGTCAGCAAGTGCACTTTTTGACTTTGGCAGATGAATGCCTTTGAGACCTTTCATGTATGTTGCTATGCTACTTACTACCAACACAACTGGGCTCGTGGAGACATTGGTGCTGGTGTTATGTGCACTGCGCCTGACTTGTACGTGACGTCAGCAAGTGCACTTTTTGACTTTGGCAGATGAATGCCTTTGAGACCTTTTATGTACCTATGTTGCTACTTGCTACATAACTGTGCTGGACAAAACTGGAACAAATTATGAGTATTCAAAAAACACTAGCGATATTGTCAATGGACCAGATAGTTAGTCGTACTCTTACTTGTTTTGAGCGTCGATACTTCAAACAAAACAATAATGTCTGTAGGTTACTGTAGCATGTTTTTGTATAGATGATGGATTTTTCCTTATGCATCAGATTAGGTACGTCTTACGTATTGCAATATCAATTTGCATATGAAATTATGGTGCAGTGTGAAAAAACTTATATAAAAAAATATATAATAATGTTTCAATATAAGACTGGACTTCATCATAAAATCATCTTTGTGATAAACTTTAACATTAATATCTCTGTTCAAAACGAGCTGTGAGAATTGTTGACGATCCCATTCTCACAAGCGGTACCTATTGAACCCTTAAGTCTCAGGAGAGATTTTGCCTCTCTGTGTGTGTTCTACCGCTTGTATAATGGGTTGTGTTCTGAGGAGTTGTTCGATATGGTGCCTGCAGGTTCCTTTTATCGCACTGGTCGCCATCGCCAGGGAATCTATCCACACACCTTGGAGACGATGTGGTCGCGCACCGTGAGGTTCCAGAGGAATTTCCTCCCGCGAACACTTCGCTTGTAGAATGGTCTCCCTGCCGAGGTTTTCCCCAGGGACTACCAGTATGGGGTCTTCAAAAAGAACGTTTTGAAAATTTTAAAGGGTCGGCAACGCACGAGTTAAACCTTTGGTGTTACAAACTTCCATAGGCTACGGTAACTGCTTACCATCAGGTGGGCCGGGCCGTATGCTTGTTTGCTAAATTAATAGTATAAAAAAAATCTCACTCTAATTTAGTAATACTTATAGAGTGAGAAATATTAGAGTAGTAAAAACATAGCATATACCGATTAACAATGTCGATGTTGCCTTTGCATAACACATACACAGAAGTCTTATGTCGTAAAACCATTATGATCCCATATTTGCATACAACATTACATATATATTTAATTCCAGATTGCAACATATATCACTATGAAATCAGCTGTTGTACTATTGTCATCTTAATAGAATAGAATTCTATGAGTTATATAGAATATATTGCATATGAATGTCTTAAAATACTTAGCGGAAGTATTTAATATGAGGGATTATATCAATGTCTCAACTATGCAAATGTAGCAATTGTTGACTGCCAGTAAAATGTGACGATAATTGTGAATCAGCACACTTGGGGTTCTTCCCCGTGGCTTAACTAGTTTGGATCAATTTTACTAGTTTTTTTCTTGAGTTATTATCCATTAGTAATTATTTTGCTTGTTGTCCAATTACTTACATAAATGTCAGAAACAATTTTCCTTGTTCAGTTATATTTTCATTTTATATATTATTTTACTTGGCGCAACATTTGCATTTTCCATTCAGTATATCACTCCTGTACCCTATTCTTTTGTTATCTGGTTCTCAGAAGTAAGACAATCACTATACCTCAGAAAGAGATTTTGAACACAATCTGTGAGAAAATAAAGCATGTTATGTTAACAATAGTCATTGAATCACTTCTACATTCAAGAACCTGAGTACCACAATGGTCTGAAACCGTGAAGTAGAAGAAAAACTAGTGTATATATGTTCTATGACCTCACCCGATCTATTTTACTAGGCTTTTAGTACGAATTGTCAAATTACGCAAACGTCAAAAGCTTTCGTGAGCGATTTCGTTTCTTTCCATACATTTACTAGTACGAGGCATGCCTTTTAAGTTCTGTCGTTTCCATATTTTCCGGCAATTTTGAATTTGGAACTGTTCTATATTCGAATGTGTTTACATTTTGAATCTCAAAACAGTTGAAAGTATTAGGATTAATGCTATTGTTTAGTCACAGTTTCGATTTGAATCTGTCAGGTCACGTACGAAAATGAATCTTTCTAAGGAAAATGTTCGTGCAATAATTTTCTACAACTTTAGAAGAGGCCTGACACGGCTTCAGTGATTAGAAGAGCTAACATCTGTGTTCAGTGATGTAGCCCCATGTCTGCGGACTGTCGAACGCTGGTATTTAGAATTCCAGCGTGGACATACTAGTGTTAGTGATAGATTTCGCGAAGGACGCCCAAAATCCGCCTTCACTGAAGATAACATCATTGCTGTGAGACAACTAATTCTCGAAGATCGTCATGTGACGTATCGAGAGATAGAGGCTCTATTAGGCATCTCAGGGACAACCATTCAGAAGATCTTGCATGAAGCGCTTGGTGTGAGAAAGCTAGTTTGCCGTTGGATACCGCATCTGCTTTCCGACGATCACAAGGCGGCCCGCGTCAGATGGTGTAAGAAAACTCTGCAAAGGTTCAACCGAGGGGAGTCAAATCACGTCTACGACATCATAAGTGGTGACGAATCTTGGATCTATGCCTACGATCCTGATACCAAACAACAATCTACAATCTGGGTCTTTCAAGACGAGCCAAAGCCGACTAAAGTTGTTCGTTCTCGAAGCACTTCAAAGAAGATGGTGGCCACGTTCGTTGGAAAACCCGGCCATGTTGCGACTATTGCACTTGAAGATCGTAGAACGGTTAACGCAGAGTGGTATACTACAGTTTGTTTACCACAAGTCATCGCCGAACTTCGAAAATCTAACTCAAAGCGACGCTTCATCCTGCACCACGACAACGCAAGCTCACACAGCGCTCGTCAAACGATTGAGTATTTGAAGCAGGAAAAAGTAGAAATTCTTGACCATCCTCCATACAGTCCTGACCTAAGCCCTAACGATTTCTTTACATTTCCTAAAATTAAGAAAAGTCTTCGTGGTCAAAGGTTCCAGTCCGGTGAAGAAGCAGTCGACGCTTTCAAGACAGCCATTTTGAACACCCCACTTTAGAGTGGAATAAATGTTATAATAACTGGTTTGAGCGAATGGAAAAGTGTTTTAAGCTACGTTGTGAATACTTTGAAAAACAATAAAAAGTACTATAAGGTTCTAAATGTGTTTTTTTCTTCAAACGACAAAACTTAAAAGGCATGCCTCGTAGCGCCCCCTAAGCGAGCTCACGAAACCTCGCTTAGGGACGTTTGCGTAATTTGTCAAATTGTACTAAAAGTTATGTCTTTACCAAACAATACAATTAAGTTTCAAATGTCATCCAAAGATTAAATTTGTGATACGAGGCATGCCTTTTAAGTTTTGTCGTTTGAAGAAAAAAACACATCTAGAACCTTATAGTACTTTTTATTGTTTTTCAAAGTATTCACAACGTAGCTTAAAACACTTTTCCATTCGCTCAAACCAGTTATTATAACATTTATTCCACTTTAAAGTGGGGTGTTCAAAATGGCTGTCTTGAAAGCGTCGACTGCTTCTTCACCGGACTGGAACCTTTGACCACGAAGACTTTTCTTAATTTTAGGAAATGTAAAGAAATCGTTAGGGCTTAGGTCAGGACTGTATGGAGGATGGTCAAGAATTTCTACTTTTTCCTGCTTCAAATACTCAATCGTTTGACGAGCGCTGTGTGAGCTTGCGTTGTCGTGGTGCAGGATGAAGCGTCGCTTTGAGTTAGATTTTCGAAGTTCGGCGATGACTTGTGGTAAACAAACTGTAGTATACCACTCTGCGTTAACCGTTCTACGATCTTCAAGTGCAATAGTCGCAACATGGCCGGGTTTTCCAACGAACGTGGCCACCATCTTCTTTGAAGTGCTTCGAGAACGAACAACTTTAGTCGGCTTTGGCTCGTCTTGAAAGACCCAGATTGTAGATTGTTGTTTGGTATCAGGATCGTAGGCATAGATCCAAGATTCGTCACCACTTATGATGTCGTAGACGTGATTTGACTCCCCTCGGTTGAACCTTTGCAGAGTTTTCTTACACCATCTGACGCGGGCCGCCTTGTGATCGTCGGAAAGCAGATGCGGTATCCAACGGCAAACTAGCTTTCTCACACCAAGCGCTTCATGCAAGATCTTCTGAATGGTTGTCCCTGAGATGCCTAATAGAGCCTCTATCTCTCGATACGTCACATGACGATCTTCGAGAATTAGTTGTCTCACAGCAATGATGTTATCTTCAGTGAAGGCGGATTTTGGGCGTCCTTCGCGAAATCTGTCACTAACACTAGTATGTCCACGCTGGAATTCTAAATACCAGCGTTCGACAGTCCGCAGACATGGGGCTACATCACTGAACACAGATGTTAGCTCTTCTAAACACTGAAGCCGTGTCAGGCCTCTTCTAAAGTTGTAGAAAATTATTGCACGAACATTTTCCTTAGAAAGATTCATTTTCGTACGTGACCTGACAGATTCAAATCGAAACTGTGACTAAACAATAGCATTAATCCTAATACTTTCAACTGTTTTGAGATTCAAAATGTAAACACATTCGAATATAGAACAGTTCCAAATTCAAAATTGCCGGAAAATATGGAAACGACAGAACTTAAAAGGCATGCCTCGTATGTCTCAAAGTATCGTAGAAGATCTATACCAGCTTTATAAAATCCACAGCTCCTAATTAAGGTATCAAAGTGGCAATAGAGGCCTGGCATAGTCATTAGTCTTTCACACCTAGCTAGAAGGATACATGCCAAAACCCTCGAACTCTTTTATAACGATTCAAACTATTCAAATGATCAAAGTTGTGTTTTCGATTGCCATTTTGCTACACAGGGTAGGCGTAACTTCCACTTCACGGTATAAAATCACTCCATTGCCCCCACTAACGAGTTCTTCCATAGTTTCGTGGCCGGCGTGATCCTTCGCGAAAGAATACCAGCGTTCGAAAGGATGTTGTGGCGCGCATGTCGCGGGAATGTCTTCCTGAGGCAGTCCGAGATCGACACGCCTCTTGAAGACCCTTCATCGGTAAGTACTTTCATACTTAAATGCGTTCTTCCTTATACAAGTATTTTGACCTATTCCTTCAACAAGAAAATTAATATGTGTCACTTTTCTTGAGGTCAATCAAACTATGACCTAGTTCAAGAAGAGTTCAAGAAATTGGTAGAAATACAATTCGCCCTGCGGCTGCTATTCTGACACTTAAGTTTAAGTAATCCTATTATGAAAAGAGACGTAAAAGTAGGGCTTCGTTAATTGAAATAGACGCACGTCGTAGAAAAACATCGTGAGGAATCCAGCATATAGTGAAACAAAGAAATTAAAGAGACGTGCAGTCTCTATAAGGCGCTTTGAATCATTTAAACATAAGTGATTCTTTAACAATTTTCACGGTCACTATACCAGAATCTTTATCCCAATTCTCATAACTTTTAGTCGCATTACGATCTAGAGATGACCTTTCAGTCATTAGATGTCATATTAGCAATTTGACTTCTGATTCAATCAAACCAAGTGACACGACAAATGAATGAATTCTTTTATTCTACTCAACCACCACCTTCAGTTTCTTATAAACGTCTTTTTTCCAGTCGGACCAAGTGTACAAGTCTGTTTTCATCATCTTCTTCCAAGGAGACCAGCTGAAGACCCGCGTGAAGAAGATTTGCGAAGGTTTCCGTGCTACCCTGTACCCTTGCCCGGAGTCGGCTGCCGACCGCCGTGAGATGGCGATGGGCGTGATGACTCGGATCGAAGACCTCAACACGGTAAGAGAATGTACTGCTTCTAGTGTTTGAAAATCACGATTTGGTTGTGAGTCTAGACTGGGGGGAATTAGATCTGCACTGATGTCCCGTATTGGGATGTATTATGCATTATCCAACTAAGGTGATTGACATAGCTCTGAGGGTCTGCAGGCTGAAGTGGTAGTGGACCGGTCATATCTGCTGTAGATACCGATAACAGTTGGGGTAAACGTGTTCTGGAGTGGATACCACTTCTAGGCAAGCGTAGTGTAAGATGCCCTCCGGCGAGATGAAGAGATTATTTTCGCGCTGTAGCTGGCAGAGATTGGATGAGATCTAGAAGAGACCCAGCAGTGGACTGCTATAGGTTGATAACGATGTGCATTATCCTTCTATCATCCACCGTCATCATCAAATTTAGCATCGTAATAACTCCTGCTGGTCCAAGTCATGCAAGTTTCGTTTCTACTTTTGGCGGAAAGCATCCAGGTTTTTCATACAATCTATATCCTGGATCTACTGTCATAAGTTTGCAAATAACAGGTGTTTTTGTTTATCTTTAACGTTTTTATGAATTTAGCTGATGACTGGATTGTTAGTTATCAGAACCATCGTCGGCAGATTATTGATTATAATGAGTCCATAGACAGCCATCTTTAAAGAAGTTTCGTCGTACACCCTTCGGGTCCACCATCAGATGCTTATGATTTTGTATGTATTATTATCGGAATTAGAACTTGTATAGGAATTCATGTCGTTAACGAAAACAGACTTAAAATTGGTATGTCTTATTTGCAAGGCAAGTTAAATACTGAACAATAAAAAACCTTATGTTTAAAGTCTGTTAAACTGAAGGTCACTGTCAATTCCCCTGTTGCAATTAATTGGTACGCGTCTAACCTCGTCCTCTATACAATGAAGTTATTCTGTGTGACTATTGTTATGCGTTTTATTACTCGCAGCTTACTAGTGCGGCCTTTTACGGTATAGCGATTCGTATGATATATCACACTTGCCAATCGGAAATGCACATCTAATGAATCGATGGAGTACTCTAGACCCGCGTATGGCTTTTAGGCACTGCCGTCGAGCGGTCCACAAATAAAAGAAGACAGTCGAAACAAAAGCTATTTTGAGAAACGGCTCTGTTAGTAATCGCGAAGAAAAATCTGTGTTTATTTTAATAAACTGTAGACTGCGATCAGTATGGATGTTTTGATTTCAATTACTATTAGCCTATATTATCCCATTCTCGGGCAAAGGCCTCCCCCCCTTTCCGCCATTCACTACGATCTTGTGCCACCCTTCTGCGCAGTCGGGTAAAAAGTAGCCTATGTCTCAATCCCTGTCATAATCTATATTCCACATATCATCGAAATCGGTATAGCTGTTTAGTCGTGAAAACATCAGACAGACAATCTGAGTTACTTTCAAATTGATATAGTATGGATATATTACATTAAAATCCACCGTTTTTGTACTGGAGAAATTGTCAGTACAGAAGTTGCATCTACATAATTGGCTGTTTAAATCTATGTAGTCAACTTGACCTAACAAATAAATGTGTTCATTATTCAGTGTAGAACGAGTCACATTACCATTAAAATGCGGGTACAAAATCATATTCATTACATGCAATTACCACCTCGGCATGTTATACTTTTACTTATGAATTCATAAATTAACACTTTAATGTACTAACAACAATCACAGAACACATCAGTCAATATTTTTACTAAAATATATTTATTTATTTATAATATATATTTTAATATCATCCATACTTAATTACTGATTAAAACTGGTATTTATCGCGTATGTATCTTTTTAGGGTTCCGTATCTCAAAAGGTAAAAAGGAACCCTTATAACTCTTGTCCGTCTGTCTGTGAGTCACCACCGATTTTCTCAGGAACGAGTGGACTTATCAAGTTGAAATTTATAGCAGATACTGAGGTCTATAGTCCCTATTAGGTGTATAAAAATCAAGGTCCTGAGTCGACACGATAAAAAGATGTGAGCAAATTTAGATTTTCGCGAAATCTTGTAAGTACCAAAATTTGCTTTAATTTTCAACTTTTATTTATTTTTCGGAATTTTCCCTTTATTTGTGCTGCTTTTAACCAAAATTTACAATTATAGGTCAACCGGAAGTACCCTATAGGTTATGGGTCGAAAATCTATATGGTAGTTCCCGTTGACCTAGAATCACTAAATTTGGCAAAACAAGGTCTTACAAATGAATACATACGTAGTTGACGCCAATTAAGATAGTCCTCTGAGTTGTATGGGGGCTCATACAATTTAGAGGACTAGCTTAGTGGGTACCAACCTCAAATAAAGTAAATAATATAAATAAAATTGTGCTTTTATAATGGGTAGGTACGGAACCCTCGGCGCACGAGTTCAACTCGCACTTGATCGTTTTTATTTGTTATCCCGATGTTTCGGCTGTGTTACAACAAAGTTTGAGTAATACTATCATCTATAATAATATTATACATTTGAAATTAACTCTGTCTGTTTGTTACGTTTTCACGACTAAAAGATTTTGCCCATTTCAATAAAAATTTGGTTTACAGATTGATTACGACTGGGATTGGGACGTATGAATGTTCCATCTCCAAATAGTATTAAAAAAATATGCTTGCCTCGCCTCCAAGTTGCATAAAAAAATACTTTAGCCAGTCATATTGTAGAAACTATTGTAACGTATAATTTAGGTATTGTAACATTGCGGCGTGCAAGTTCACAATTCGCCTCGCTGGAAAAATGGTCGCAACACGCCAACTGACAAGTGCGAAAAACGCTCTTTGATGTTCTCAATCGATAGAGGAACAGGCCGTAAAATTGACGTTATAAATGAATATTTACTATTGATGACTAATGTTTTAAACTCGCAAAGAATACTGGCCAACTATCAACAATACCATATTACAATAAACATGAAACAACATGCAGATCAAATCAATTACACCTTGACGTGGAAATACAGATTATTTGCGTAAATCTGTTATTTACGGTTGTATTCTCGATATTATTGTTAGACAATATCTATATCAAAAATAAAATTGAAATTTAATGTTTTTAGAATTTTTGTCTGTCCGTCTGAAAGTTTGTCACGAGTAGGCTCCGAAACGGCTCAACGAATTTCAATGAAAATTTGACGGATTAAAGTAGGAATTTTACTTAAATTTTCGTGTATGTTCTATTTCGACATCTTGCAGGGTTTAGATGCGTATTTCATTTCCCGAGAGCATAATTCTATATAAGCGTGCAGAAAGTGGATGAGGAGAGCCGAAGACCGGGCTTAATGGCGCGTATTGAGCAGTGGACTTATGTGGGCTGATGATGAAGCATATAAATGATAAATTTTATTGTTTGTGGATCTGCACTTGTGGAGCTACAATGCAGATTTTCGTGTTTAAATTTATAAGGCAGCGTCAGATCCTACCTTACAGCAAACAGACAGAACAGAGGAAAAACATATTATTAAGCACACACAAAAATAAATTTCAATTCAACTTTTTGAACTACGAACAAATTTTCAATTTATACAAGCAAAACAATTGATTCACAGTACACAGAATTCAAAATCATATCCTACTGCCTTGGAAATATCCTCTGAATAAATAACCAGAGACTTACAAAGACCAATATATGTATAACCTAACTTTTTTGTCCAGGTCTTAGGGCAGACCCAGGACCACCGTCACCGCGTGCTGGTCGCCGCCGCGAAGAACATCAAGAACTGGTTCGTGAAGGTGCGCAAGATCAAGGCGATCTACCACACACTGAATCTGTTCAACCTGGACGTGACGCAGAAGTGTCTGATCGCGGAGTGCTGGGTGCCGGTGCTCGATATGGAGTCTATTCAGCTGGCGCTTCGGAGGGGAACTGTGAGTGCTCCTGGATAATACATATCCTTGTACAAATCTAGGTTTTATAGCTTGGCCGGTGAGTACGAGTAAAGAATAGGCTACATTAAAAATAATAACCAGCCTTGTTTTCATACCTTCTTTCCTGGCTTGGACGCTGAGGAACAGGCAGTAAAATTGGCGTTTCAAAGTGATCCTTTTAATTTTAATCAATAAAAAAAAATCTTTTGATCCGACTACGGTACAACCAAAAAGAAGGATTATGTTTTTAGCAGTCTATGGATGTATGTTGCACCATAGTCCCTAATCTACTCATACGAATTAGGTGAATGAGGTGTCAATCGATTTTTTATTATGGTGCGGGTGACATAGGCTACCTACATATAAATTACGTAGTCGGGTTTCAGTTTAAAACTTACACAGCTTGTTTAGTAAAAATCTAGTTTAGCTGGGGGTGGTTTTAGGTATGTTGTGATGAAGATCAGGTCAGCACTTTTACTCTTTGGTGAAGGGATCTCATTCAGCTGTAAAATTGAAATTGAAATAGTTATTTATTTGTATTTATTTATTCGATTAAAAGTTACATACCCAACAGTAAAGCACTGTAAACCCCTAGGTTTGCCTCGGTGCTTAGAGTCACTCGAGCCGCTACATATTACTTAGATACCTACTATGGCGAGTGGTTATGATTGTGTTTAGGCAAAGTTAACTCCTAAACATAATTTATTATAAAATTGTACTAACTTATTTTTATCGGATCTATCCACCCAAATCACCAAAATAATAATTAATACTTTGTTATGCTAATTTTTTGTTTCATCTTTCACTTTTCACTCTTTGTCACTTGACATTGATATGTGATTAGATGCTAAAACTTAATAAAATTAACATGTAAGATTTGACATTGCATGCGTTAAACGCTAAATACGCAATATACCTAGTCAGGTCATAAATTCTGTCACATGTTAAATATAAAATAATTGAAACAAGTTTATTCATTATGTAACCATTTATATACCAAAATAAACTTAACAAAACATAGATTATTATGACACTAAAGTTTATTCAAAATGACCTCCGTGATTTTGAATACAGACCTTCAATCTGCGCGGCCAGTCGTCTATCGCAGCACGAACGAGGTCCATGTCAATATCGGCGGCTGCCTTAATCAAGGATGTCTTGAGTGACTCCAGATTGGGATGAGGCTTTGAGCACGCCTTTTCCTCCAAGTGTTGTCATATCTTGTAATCTAACGGATTCAAATCTGGACTGGAGGAGGGCCAGTCTTCGTGCCGGATGAAGTCGATTTCACGCGCCGCCAGCCAGTCTTGTGTGCTCTTCGCTCTATGAGCTGGCGCCGAATCTTGTTGGAATACCCAGTGCCTGTTATTGAACATGGTATGAGAAACAGGTTCCACAAGGTTCGTCAGGACTGTATTTTGATACACAACTGCATTCGTTTTTACACCTTTCTCACAAAAATGTACCTCTGTTAAGCCCCAATAAGAAACTCCCAACCATACCATGAGCGAGGATGGAAAATGACCTCGTTGGACACGCGGAATACGGTTGCTCGCTTCTTCACTACTGTGTGCGTACACCTTATCATTTTGTTTGTTGTAGCTCTCTTCTACAGTAAAAATTTTTTCTACCGAAAAAAGAATTTTCCGATATTTTTTTCCCGCGTACCGCTTCAACAAAGCGCGGCATCTCTTGAGTCTCAGGTCCATTAGACGAGCATTCAAACGATGTCCTGTTTTTCTTCGATATGCCCGAAGCCCTAAGTCTTCATTTAACACCCTTTTCACCGTGGTTCTGCTTAACCCCATCTGAAGGGCCAACAGTTTCTGCTTACGTTTGGGATTTCTTTGAATTAGCGCCTTCACAGCTTTTATCACTGCTGGAGTCCTAACAGACCGAAGGCGATCACTTCTTGACCTGTCATCTACACTAGAGTCTTCATTGTATCGTTTGATGGTGCGATAAACGAATCTTTTGGTTATATTCAAATTTTTCAGTATGTCAAAAATTTGAATTGTCGCGTAATCGCAACGATGCAACGCAATAACTGCAACACGGTCTTCTTTAAGCGTCCACTCCATATTTAAAAATGAGTAAAATTCTAAAAAGTATACATTTTTATTTTCATGAACAATTCGAAATTCGAATTCTATAAACTTTTTTGTGGCCAGCGTTCTAAAAGAAAAGTTTTTACTGTGTGACAATACTTATGACCTGACTAGGTATATAATTTGATTTCATTTCCTGTGAAGCTTCTTCTTTGTGTCGATATGGTTCATATTTTAGATATCAAATGTTGTCATGGCAATACTTTGCCACTGCAACAGCGTTTTCTGTGGCGGTACAAGTATCCAGTGAAGTTGTGGCACTGAATCTCACATATAATTAATCGTCACCAGGAGAGGAGTGGAAGCTCGGTGCCTCCGATCCTGAACCGGATGGAGACCGCGGAGGACCCGCCGACCTACAACCGGAACAACAAGTTCACCAACGCTTTCCAAACTCTCATCTACTCGTACGGCGTGGCGACTTACCGAGAGGTCAACCCTGGTATGTAAGACTGAATATTATCAACCGACTTCAAAAAGGAGGAGGTTCTGAATACGGCTGTATGTTTTTGTATCTTTGTTACTCGATATCCCCGACTATGTTTCGGTTAATTTTTTTTTATGCCACCTCTAGTTGGAACAAGCTTATAGCCCACCTGATGTTAAGTGGTATAATGAAGTATTGCCTCGTAGGTCACGCACCTTAGAAATGTTCCCTACGATGCACTGCTCTGCATCCATCAACTTGAGGCATACAGGTGTTAAGTCTTGTGGGACTGTAATTTCACGGGCAACCATACCCTTCAAACACAACAATGCTGCTTTGCGGCAGAAATAGGTATGATTGTAGTTCTTCGAGTAATGTCAATTCGTGAACCTTGATCAGGGTGATAACTACACTTGAGAGCAATAAAATCGCACATCCGCACATTTTTACTTAAAAGTTAAATTTTTTTTTATTTGGAGCTTACAGCAAATTAAAATCAAATTAAATTAAAGTGCATAATCTAGGCATTCGCAGAACTGATAAAGGGTTGACATTTACCTTTAAAAACAACTCATTAGCAACAAAACAATAGACCCCCTTATGTCGCTCGATCCAGGTAAGGCCGGCGGCGGGATTTATCGCAGGTATAAAAGAGTGCATATTGAGGGAATGGTCATCATTTGCATACCAACGTACAGTGTGAAAGGTTCTCTATTGATATTGGCTTCAAACGGAACACGAAAATGGATACTACACCAGAAGTAGCCGCTCAAGTGGTTGCCCTTGTTGAATCGGGGCTTAAGCAAAGTCAAGTAGCTCGACAATTGAGTTTGAGCCGATTTACCGTTCGGCGTGTATACCAGAGGTATCAAGAGACTGGTGGCTACCAACGGCGACAAGGATCGGGCCGTCCCCGTGCTACAACAGAGCGTGATAACCGCTTTCTTATAACGACATCTTTAAGAAATCGTCGTTTGAACGCAGTTCAACTGGGCCAACGACTTCAAGAAGTTCGTGAAGTAGAAGTTAGCCGGTGGACAGTCAGAAGACGATTGAGAGAAGGTGGCCTGACTGCACACAGGCCAGCAAACGGGCCGAAATTGACCCCAGCCCATCGAGAAGCCCGCCTTCAGTTCGCTCGAGACCATTTGAATTGGACCGAAGAGCAGTGGAGTGCAGTCCTGTTCTCTGATGAGTGCAGGATGTGCTTGCATGGCAACGACGGACGGGGGAAGGTGTATAGAAGATCGGGAGAGCGATTTGCCCAATGCTGCATAACAGAACGTGTCGCCTATGGCGGTGGATCAATCATGTTTTGGGGAGGCATGTCTATGGAAGCAAAAACCGAGCTTGCCTTCATCACCGGACCGAATACTGGTCGCCAATCAAGAGGATTGACTTCCATACGATACATTGAGGAAGTACTCGAGAGCCACGTCGTACCTTTTGCTGGGTTTATCGGCGAAAACTTTCTGTTTATGCAAGATAATGCAAGACCGCATACTGCTGGCATAGTGATCGAGTACCTTCAAGAGGTGGATGTGACCGTTATGGAGTGGCCAGCTCGAAGCCCAGACCTCAATCCCATCGAACATCTATGGGACGAGCTGAAAAGAAGAGTTCGAGGCCGAGATGCTCCTCCATCGACTCTACAGGAGCTGCAACAGGCGATCGCAGAGGAATGGGAGGCTATTCCTCAAGACTTTATCAAAAGTCTAGTAACATCAATGAAAACACGGATGGAGTCAGTGATTCAGGCTAGGGGAGGGACACTCGGTATTAATAACAAACTTTAAATTAATTTTATCTTTTAATTTCATAACTTTGACACCAATACTTGAATAAAGAATTTTTTACTAAACATGCATTTTTGTTATTGATCCACAAAAGCATTTTTATGTAATGATTGAAAGGCAAATCAGATACCACTGGATAGGTATTAAAATAGACTATGAATCTGCATTACAGAAACATAATATTTTTTGTTTTTTTTTTAGTTATGTCAAAAAATCATGAATGTGCGATTTTTTTGCTCTCAAGTTTAGATACAATTGTATGTGCTACTGCAGCTGGTTTTCAGCTCAGCATTATTCCTTAGTACCGAACGAAAGCTCGGCGCTGTTATTCATTGGAACCTGTAAGAACACTATTTAGGCAATATAATATTATAGTAATGTATGTATGTGGCAGGTCCGTACACCGTGATCACGTTTCCGTTCCTGTTCGCGGTGATGTTCGGAGACCTGGGACACGGCGCCATCATCGCCGCCTTCGGCTTCTGGATGTGCTACAAGGAGAAACCGCTCGCAGCCAAGAAGATAGACAGCGAGGTACTAACCTTATACTAAATACATCATATTATGTTTATTTTATTAAATTTCATTTTTTATACGTAGTATTGAAGTTGATAAATTTGCAAAAATGTAATATTAGGTAGGGCCACCTAATATTACATTTTCTACCTAAAAATTCAAAACATGGCAAGTGGTCTACGAGACAAAAAGCTTGTGAGAGACTGTGCAAATGTTTTTACATTTTTTTTTATTATTTATTGCATTAATCGAAAAATGTACAAATGGAGGACTTAATGCTAAAAGCATTTTCTACATTAATCATCCGTGACAGGTAACTTTCAATGTTAAATGGACATTTGTTATAATTATAAATCCCGTATTTATTATAATGATTAATATCTTTTCTATGTCTACTGATTCTTTATGTAAGTGATAATTATCATCTTTTTGAGAATAAATGATTATTAAACCTAAATCACGAAAGTTTTCAATGTTAAATTGTCATTTGTTGTTACTAGCTTGTAAGATGTTTAATATAGTTATTTTTATTTGTTATTTTCCAGATCTGGACGATATTCTTCGGCGGGCGCTACATCATCCTCCTCATGGGGCTGTTCTCGATGTACACTGGGATCATATACAACGATATCTTCTCTAAATCGCTGAATATCTTCGGTTCGTCGTGGCGCGGGAACTACAACGAGTCCACGCTGCTCTCCAACAAGCTGCTGCAGCTGAACCCGGACTCGGAAGATTACACACAGTCGCCGTACGCCTTCGGGATTGATCCTGTGTGGCAGGTATAATCATTAACAAAAATATTCAATAGCCCGAATTCAAATCCATTTGTTGCAATAGTACTACCATATGTCTCAACTCCATCTTGCATATCCATTATCATAGTGAATTAAATGAAATGAAACGACATTAAATAAAAACACGGGTAGGGCCAATGGCTAGTATTGTTGTAAAATAGGTTTTCTCAAATTCATTACCGTAAAAAAAAAATCAAACTTTATTCGCATAAGTCATAAAATATCAATAAAACAGCCTTATAAAATAGATAAACAAATCATATTCATTCATATTATTCATCATATAAGTAGATACCTGTTAAACTGACTAAGCGACATCGTCGCAAAGGCGCCGCCGATTTACGTTAAAAATTGTTTATTGGAAATGTATCGATTACTGGATAAATATTCAAGCTAAAATCTTAAAAACTTCTTAAATCTAAAATCAGTTAATACTATTCCGGATGTGTGTTTTAAATTAATGTCGTACAGGTATTTGTTCCGGGTCTGGATGTTTTTCTATATATTTACAAAAAAAAGTATATAAATATTATATCAGTTAAACTCTGCTTAGTTTGGGTAGTTAGTGCTGTGTTAAATGTCCAGCAATATTTATTTTTTATTATTATAGAGTCCGTTTTACAAAAAAAACCGCGGCTGTTTAAGCGAATATCGGATATTGAATGAAAATAAGACTAAATGTAAAATTTCATCATTATCATCGTCAGCCCTTCTCATCCCACTGCTGGGCATGAGCCTCTCTTCGTTGTCGCCATTAGCCTCTGTCCTGCGCTGTTCTAACCCACATACGACCTGCGATTTTTATAATGTCGTCGACCCATCTTGCCGGTGGACAACCTGCGTTCCTGGTTCCATCTCGGGGCCACCACTCAGTCAGCTGCCCTGCCCTGCTCCACCTGTCATCACCGCGCCTGGTCACATGTCCTGCCCAACTCCATTTGAGTCCCAATATACGCTTGCTAACGTCTTGAACTTTAGTCCGCTTGCGAATTTCGGTATTGAGGACTCTGTCTAGCAGTGTGTAAATGTAAAATTTACATTTATTTATTTAAAACAGGGACACCAACAGCATAAGTATCATAACTTACATTCTTACATTATATTGACATTTATTTAAAGTATGCCTTGTGATTTGAATGCAAATGTTTATGAAATTATTTTGTCGACAGCTCGCTTCATCGAACAAGATCATCTTCATGAACGCGTACAAGATGAAGATCTCCATCATCATCGGCGTGTTCCACATGCTGTTCGGCGTCTCTCTCTCACTATGGAACCATATGTAAGTCAATCTAATAAATGCTACTGTTATTAATAGTATATTTTTATACAAGTATAACACATAACTTTTCACCATAAATGAGAGGAAATTAAAATAGTAGATTGTGTCATAAAGGACCAAAATAATGTATTGATGGCGAGAGCGATTGTTTGAATTCAGAACGAAGCGAAGGATTCTAGAGTTGAATCCCGAGCGTAGCGAGGGATTTTTAGTAGAATCCTAAGCGTAGCGAGGGATTCAAAGTACGTCGCTTGAGGTTAAATAATTTTGGTACCGTGTGGCACATTTAATATTTACATAACCAAATTACTAATTTATATTAATATTACATACGTTTTCGCAATTTTGGAAGCTTATTGTAGCTGTTTTGTTGGGAACAGAAAATGTCGTTGACTTGATTATCACTTTATTTTAATTTTTCCATGTAATTAAATTTTCATAGGCTTTTAAATATTTTTCTCTCGATTTGTTTGATAGTAAATTGTTTATGACAGTTACTGCGATTAATTTTACACTTTCTGGTGTTCATATTTCACTTTCACTGCTAGAACTCATCTTTTATTCAATTTGTGTGAATCAAATTAAAATTGTCTGTAATATTTTGATAAAAATAATAAAAAACGAATAAGAAGTACCCGCGTATTTTTTTAAAATTTTATTTAACAATGCCGCGTCGGTAGGCGCGCTTATTTTGTTACCGGCCAGCACTTTATCGAAGCGAATTGCGTTCAAATTTTTTAATTAACTTTTAGTGTTACAAATCCAAAAGTCATTTCGTCACTGTTAATAAGTGCGCCGGAATGACCTATTTGACGCGCTCTTATCGAGGAACCCTTCGCCTCTTTCCAAATAGATGGGATTCAAAAGTCTTTTCATCACTCATGCTCTGAAAGTTGGTCATTGTAAACTCGATAACGGCTCTGTAAATGCGATTTACGGCCCTGGAGCTGTAAGTAAATTTGTAAATAAAATGAGGCTTATTGCTATTCTTATATGAAGCTAAAATGAAACACAATCATAATTACTGATTGTTACGGGTATTTATCGCGTATGTACCTTTTTTATTTGTTTTTGTTTTTATGTGTTTTAATCAGTAATTATTATGGACAGTGTTAACGAAAGTTTAAAAAATACTACTAAAATTCAATCTCCATGACAAATCATTATTTCTATTAACAAATAAAAAGGTTACATTTAAAAATTCTGCAAGGAAATACAACCTCCATGACAAATAATTATTTATATTTAAAAATGAATAAGGCATAAGTTTGGTAACAAAAGTTTTAAAATGGTTACCGGGAACGCAAACGTTCTTTTAGCAACAAACTGTTATAAATAAATAAAATAAGTATATAATCTTTATTTCAGACTTATCAGTCTATAATCCCTACAAATTTACAATACACTACAAGGAGAAATGAAGGATAATTTATTTATTTTATGCAACTAAACCTATATACAAAGCAAACTATATATAAAACCCTAATCTAACAAGCCGCTGCCAGTGGGTAGCGTGCCCAGAATGCTGGCCGCATTGCCACGTTGAATGGCAATGCTTAAACGTTGGCCAAAATACTGGCCAGCGTTTTGGTCACGCGTCGCCTCACCAGGCGTTTTGAAAGGTCATAATACACTACAATATACATAACACATAATTTACAATAAAAACAAACATATAAAAAAAATAACAGATATGTAGGTATGTAACATACATGTAGTTTAGGTGGCAATGTCCACCCAACGTCTGTTGGTACATCTTAGAATGTATAAGTCTCTTTGCCAGACCTCTTATGATAGCGTTATTACAATTGTAAACTCTGGACATGAAAGACGCTATCCTCCTACGCTGAATAGCGTTGAACGTATCAACACGTGCTTCGGCAAACATTTTGAAGGCACTACAGTAGCGCCTTAAGCCCATCAGTTATCGAAAGATGTTATTATAGGCTACCCTTATACCGTCATGGGACTTTTTAGTATACTCTGTCGAAAGATATTATAAAAAGACCATTTTAAATTCCTCGCATTCGTGATGAAAAGTTGTGTCTTATACTCGTGTGTAAGCAATCAATAACACCCTCGAATTAATATCTCGTGTTTACAATAGATCGATTATAGCCCTTGTATAAAAATGTTCTCCCAGGCGTAGATAGATAGGTAACTTTTTATTTATAGACCAAATTACAATACAATACGGTGTTTCTGTACGAGATGGAATCAGAATAGTTCTGTTTTATGTACAGTTACTTCAAGCGGCGCATCAGCATCTACGTGGAGTTCATCCCTCAGATCGTGTTCCTGACGCTACTGTTCTTCTACATGGTGTTGCTGATGTTCATCAAATGGACCGGCTACGGACCCACTGTCGGACACTTTGGCAGTCAGGAACCAGGTGACGTATACAACTTAGATTTTTTTTCTTGACTTGTTATCTACGAATCGCCCTATGGCTATAAGCAGATATTTGATGAGCAAAATTGACGAGCTGTGCTGGCTGCACTCCATTGATTATTGCACATTTGTAGAAACTAGTTTCTGTCATCATGTAACGACCTCCGGCGCGTGGGCGCATAGCCGGCTGAGACGCAAGAAGTAGCGGGTTCGATTCCCGTCGCGGAACAAATGTTTGCATGATCTACAGATATTTGTTCCGGGTCTGGATGTTTTTCTATATATTATAAGTATATATTTACAAAAAAAACGTATATAAGTATTCTATCAATTATCTGGTTCCCATAGTACAAGCTCTGCTTAGTTTGGGGCTAGATACCGCTGTGTGAACTGTCCAGCAATATTTATTATTTATTTGTTTATGTCGTTGTATGTTGTGGCGCTTAAGGCGGTTTTGTTGATTTGGTTCGAGAACGATTTTTCCATGAGTAATCTCTTCCCTTACTGTGGCCATTTTCAAATGTTGCTGCAGTTCTTCGGTTGTAATAAACCATGGCGCATTTGACATAGATTTCAGTATAGTATTTGGGAAACAACTTACATTACACTATACTTATTTCATCAAGGTGGATAGATATATAATAATGATCCATTCCATCCAAAAGGTTGTCTGGTAGAGATCGCTATTTATTGTCAACATATTATGTGTGCGATTGGCGGTCTTATCATTAAGTAGCGTTCTCTACCAACAACATTTTGGATGGAATGGATCGTGTTAGTTTTAGTTTAATTTTTATTAATGTTTTTTTTTGTATTAATGGTGTACCACATACTACAAAACACACATAGTTAAAAATAAGTATACTTAATATATCTGCGATAGGTGCCTACATTTACATAACAAATATCCATACTAATATTATAAATTCCAAAATTATTCTGTCTGTTTGTTACGTTTTCACGTTGAAACGTTTTTGACGAAATTTGGTATACAGATATATGACCAGGATTGGGACATAGGCTACTTTTTACTCGACTGCGCAGAAGGAGGTTAATGTTTTTATTAAAAACCACGCATGCGAAGCCGCGGGCGGGTCAGCTGGCAAGGTATAAATATAAGGTAAAGAGTAAAGCGATCTCTGAACTCTAATTATATCATCTATTTTAAAACCCCTCGTGATAAAACACAACGTATCTTGTTGAAAAGAAAACTAAACTATCTGGTGGACGTCCTATCGGTAAACCACAATAATATACTTTGTTTGTTGTTAGATATCGTGAAGACGAGTGCGTACTGCGCGCCCTCCATCCTCATCACCTTCATCAACATGATGCTGTTCAAGGACGACGAGAACCCGCGCTCCGTCTGCGACCCCGTCATGTACGCCGGACAGAAAGGCATACAGAAGGTACACAACTTATTATATGCAGCCTCTTGCAATTTAAACTAATTCTATTGAAGGAACGGTTTCTACATAAAAAATAATGTATATATTGTAATTGTAATTCTATAAAGTTTTATAAACAAAATCTCGATAAAATCAACGAAATGTTCGAAAAAACGTATTGTGTGACGCCACAGATTACTAAAAAGTTAATACATGCCATTCAATGACCCCGCCCGGTCAACAGGGTGCATACGGCAGGGCGGTAAGCACCTACATGTTAGGTACAAAAACTCAAAAATAAAGTTTTTTGTATTTAAATAAAAACATTATCCTTGTTACTACAAAACAAGTTAAAACCAGTTTAACGCTTGTTTAAAAAACTCCTTACCAATTATTGTTTCGGATTGTTTTTAAACAGTGTTTAACGGGCGTTTAACATTTTTGTGGTAAGGCCCTATTCGTCTATTATTTATGGTCTTTAAAATATAATCCGTCATTATTTGTTGTTTAAAATTGAAAGACCTTCGGTTTTTATAGTTGTCTGTTATTTCAAAATAAATAATTTGGAAATAACAGACAACTATAAAAACCGAGTGAGTTTTTCTAACCACTATGGCGTGATTCTAAACTATAGCTTATAAAAATGGCTTTTTTAAGATAATTCGAGTTTTCAAATTACGAACGAAATCATGTATAACAAACAACCATAGGTCTCAAGTTGCTAGAAGTTATCTAATTGACATTTATTTCCCTCACATTTATTATCTTCAAGTCAAGTATTTTTAAGTACTGTGTGCTGTGTGTAAAGGGGTCTTCCATTAATTACGTGAGGGGTTTATGACGATTTCTTGACACATCTCACCGGGGGACAAAAGGAGGGGGGGAGCTTCCCCCCCGGTGAGATGTCGCGAGATTTGGTTCGACCCCCTCCCCTCTTATCTCACGTGAGATTTTATCAAAATAGATCAAATGCGTTGGACTTATTTAAAAAAAACAATTGGCTTCAATATTTTTATTTAAGATTAGTGTAATTAAGATTGCTATTCTCGTAATCTACAAATATAGTGATAAAATGAAAAAAAATACGTGATATTTCTAGAGACCCTCCTCTCTCTCTCCCACGTGAGATTGGGCGAGATTTAACTCAGACGTATTATGTCCATATATGGTTAGTTCTACATTTGTTACATTTGTACATCTATGTTAGTAATAAAAAAATTAAATAATTATAGATTGATACAAAAAAATTTTGTGAATATTCAATCAAAACAGATTACATACAAAATCAAAATAAATTAAATTTAAATGAAATAAATTAAAACAAATCAAAACACATGCCAATTATCTAACATGTAGCTGAGTTAGGTGGCACAATATTGGTTACTGGTGTCGAGGCGGCTCTCTTGCATAGCATGCCGTCACATGCACCCGTGTGAGCATCCGCAAACATGCCTGATGCACTGCAGTAAGGTGTAAGTGGTAATTGTGTTTCAGTTGTTCGTGATCGTAGCTCTGATGTGCGTGCCGGTGATGCTGTTCGGCAAGCCTTACTTCATCATGAAGGAGCGGAAACAGCGTGCTGTAAGTTAAGATTCCTTCTCTATATTAATCTGCTAGCTGACCCCCCGTGGCTCCGGACGCGTGGTTTGTCAATAAAAACATTACCCTTCTGGGCAGTCGTGTGAAAATTAGCCTATGTGAAACACTTATTTCTTACCAAAACTAAATATGAATTTTCAAATCCCTAACTTGAAGAATTATTGATTGCCCATACAAATTTACAATCTCTATTTCACCTCCTTTAAGATTATTTTTTGAGACAAATGATAGCCTATGTCCTTCTTCAGGATATAATCTATCTCCTTGCTAAATTTCATTACGAACGCCGCCGTTTAATCGTGAAAAGTTAACAAACAAACCGAGTTACTTTCGCATTTATAATATTATTACGGATAATTCACCGTACTGTTATTTTTGTTTGCAACCTTAATGGATAGCTGGAGATAAGTTTTATGTAAAAAACTAATTACTACCGAGATTAAAAGTATTAAATATAAGAAAGTAGCATCTAAATATACTTGATTATATTATACTAGCTTCCGCCCGCGGCTTCGCACGCGTGTTTCATCAATGAAAAGTAGCCTATGTATCAATCCTGGTTATAATCTATCGATATACCAAATTTCATTAAAATCCATTCAGTAGTTCTTCCGTGAAAGAGTAACAAACATCCACACATACATCCATACAAACTTTCGCGTTTATAATATTAGTGGGATTAATGCATGTTTAGTTTTATAACATTATGTAACTTAGCTTACCTAGTATTGCAGTATTCCTTCCGACTGCCACTAAAATTTCGCTCGCGCAGTCTCTTCTTCTCCCGATACTAGACTATGCTGATGCTTCTTATCTAGATCTCACTGAACAGCAACTAGATAAACTTGAGCGCTTGCAAAACTTTGGCATCCGGTTCATCTTCGGCTTGCGGAAGTATGACCATGTGTCCGAATTTCGCAGTAAGCTCAAGTGGTTACCCATACGCCTTCGCCGGGATACTCACATCCTTCAGCATTTATATAACATCCTGTTCAACCCTTCCTCACCTTCCTATCTTAAAGAACGCTTCCATTTCCTCTATCAATCCAATCCTCGATCCTTGCGTTCATCTGACACACTCCAACTCAGGACACCTGTACACTCCTCCTCCTACTTTGATAAGTCTTTTACAGTGCAGGCTGTCCGGTTATGGAACGCGCTGCCGGTGGCTATCAGATGTGCCAAGTCACTTGCCATTTTTAAACGTATGCTCAGAGAACACTATCTGAGTATTTGTCGCTAAATATATATGTATTTATTATTAATTATTTGTTTCTTAAATAAGTCTAAGTATGTATCTATGAATTATTATGAGTAGTTATTATTTAGATTCATGTAGTTTTCATTTATGTAAGTTTTATATTTTTTTATTTTTATATAATTAGTATTAGTATGTAAGTACATGTAGTATGTCAGGTACACCCCAGGTAATGTCTACACAGTCCATTCCATCCAAAGGTTGTCTGGTAGAGATCGCTAATTAGCGATAAGACCGCCAATTGTATCCATAGATTTACGTAGTTGTTTTTTTTTTATATGTATTTGTTTCGTGGTGTGCAATAAAGTATTATCTATCTATCTATTGTCCGTTACTTATAACCCTTTTTGGATATGGATAAGTGGGTCCTTCTAACACAAGTAGTTTCCTACTTAAAAGAAGGTTCAAACCCTTGTTACAGAAATAAACATTGTGGTTTTTTAGATTTTTTTTTTACATTTGATGATAAGTACTTTAATGTATAACTTAAAATATTTTTTTAATGTGTAAATCATTTAAAATTTAACCATTTGTTCTACGTTCTATGAATGTATCACCTGTACCTAAAAGTTCTTTAAATGTACGTAGGATACGTACATTTAAAGAACTTTTCACAATACCTGCTCGACAATGTCAAATTATAAGTCATGTAAACCTCACCGAAAGCAGATGATTAAATCCCTACGGCTGAGTCAGGAGTAAAGTTGTACTGAATCACATTATGCCCTCGGGGGCATAATGTGATTTGAATTTGGAACCTCATCTATATTCAAATCTGAACCAAAGAGACCCACACAATAAGAACTTATTTGTAAATCGAACTAACCTCTGCACAGAATGCATCAACCTAGATTTGGGTTTTATTGTCTCGCAGAAAGTATGAAAAGTAGAGTACTCTCTTTGTGGATAAGGTTGTCTGCATCTTGGGCGTGCTTATATTCCCTCTCTGCACTCTAAATGAAAAGCTTCTATAAGTGATAACGTTATTAGTTAATGGTAGATTAATGGTATGTGAAATAGAGTTGGTATATATATTAGTATTGTGTTTCCAGCTCGCAGGTCACCAGCCCGTGGAAGGCGCGGCGGAGAACGGCACCGCAGGCGGAGCACCCGTGCCGGCCGCTGCGGGACACGCAGATGAGGAGATCAGCGAGGTCTTCATACACCAGGTACAGCACTCCCTCCCACACCACCATCTCTAACACTTATTTATACAACCTGTTTAGTTATGTACGACATTAAATGATAACACGGGTAGGGCTAATGCCTAGTGTTGTTGTAAAATAGGTTTTTTCGTATTCATTACCATAGAAAATTTTGAATTTTCAAACAACCATAATATCAAGTACAAAATATAAATTAAACAGTCTGTATATTATACATAATACATTCATATATATAATGAAATGATTTGTTTACATATTTGATAAAGTGTATAAAATAAGTAAACAAATAATTTCATTCATCATGACATGTAAGTAGGTTCCTGTTAAACTGACTAAGCGTCGTAAAGGCGGCACCGATTTACGTTAAAAATTATTTATTGGAAATGTATCGATTACTGGATAAATATTTAAGCTACCGATACTAAACTCACCTTTAAAATCAGTTAATACGATTCCGGATGTGTGTTTTAAATTAATGTCGAACTCAGTAAAATAGGTGTACAATTTTTTACTAGATTAAGATAAATTTGATGATTTTGTTACTTTATATACTAAATTAGGAGGTAGGTAATAAAAATATTTTAATTTCTTTTATACTAGCATTTTTTAATAATATAGTTCTTTAAACTTATACACGTTATGTCTTTTAATGCGTTTTTTATTGAGACTGTGGCTTTATCCTAATTTTTTATAAATATATAGTAAGGATCTGTTCTAAAAATTTCAATTCTGGGTCACCGGAAGCACTAAATATCCTTTCTCTGTGGATTTTTATCAAGATCGAAGAGGTTTATATGTTTTCTTACAAATATAGCTGTTTCAATATCATCATGAAATAAATTTAGACAAAAAGTAATATTTTAGTAAAATAGTTAGTTGTGTAAATCCTGTTGTTGCAAATAAAGGATTGAATTGGTTGCCGGCAGGGTATCCACACTATAGAGTACGTGCTGGGCTCCGTGTCGCACACGGCGTCCTATCTGCGTCTGTGGGCGCTGTCGCTGGCGCACGCGCAGCTCGCCGAGGTCGCCTGGAACATGCTGCTCAGAAAAGGTAATATATTCATAGACAACATCTGCTTGTGACACCTGCATTGCAAATGCATTATTAGCTTTATTATTATGATTTATAAAGCTTTTTTGTATGAATTCGACAGAAAGCCACATAGGCCATGCGAACAGCAAATGGTACTAAGACCCGCGCCGCAACAAGCGTCTGGCCTTGTGCTTCATATTCATAAATTTAATTCAGTCAATAAATAATAAATAAATAGAACATTTTACACAACGCTATCTAGACCCAAACCAAGCAGAGCTTGTACTATGGGAACCAGATAACTGATAGAATGTAGTATGTGGGTACATACTAATATCTCCAGATCATGCAAACATTTGTCCCGCGACCCGAACCCTCGTGCGTCTCAGCCGGCAATTCGCCCCCTGTGCGCGGAGGTCGTCATGAATCGTTATTGCTCTGCAGGTCTGATGTCGACTGACTTCCAAGGCGGCATCATCCTGTACATAGTATTCGCGGGCTGGGCTGCCATCTCCGTCTCCATCCTGGTGCTGATGGAGGGGCTCTCTGCCTTCCTGCACACGCTGCGGCTGCACTGGTAACTACTCACACTAATACTATCTAATACTCGATGCTCAATCGTTTATTGTTAAATTTAATAATAGGTTATAATTGATAGGTACATGATCATTATGGATCCTATTGGACACAACAATATTATGGAGAGAGGAGAACGTCATTGTTCTTTCATTTTCATCCTGTTGATTTAAATTAAACGCCTTGCCAAATTTTATCTATGATTAGAAATCCGGATATATCGGAATCTATATACATCCAATACCGCCAAAATCCCCCAAATAAATCATTGTTAGTTTTTAAGTTTAGTGTTTTATGTATTTTATTCTTTATAATATTTATAGATATGGGCCTTGTTATCATATTTTTTATGTGCACATTGTTGCCTGAAATAAACGTTATGGGTCTATACTACAAACAATGTTAAACACTGTTTAGCGTATGTTTATAAAATTTCTTAACGATTTTTGTATAGGATTTATTTAAGCACGCCCTAAGCTGTGTTTAATTTTTTTTTCGTGGTAACTGACTATGTTGATATTATTATAAACTTTCGTTTCACCGATCTATTTTCAATAGTTGAATCCTAAACTAAAAATGGCGTACATTTTTGACACTTTGTCTATGATTTTAATTTTATCGAGCAATTTACAAGTGAAAAGACGGTCTGTGACTGACACAAACACATCTGTCAGTTTAAAGAGTTGCCTAGCATACGCACCGCCAAATCGGTGTCGTAACTTTAGGCAACGCCTAAAAGTTGGTGAAACTTTTTTTTGCGCTAGGCAACTCCTTGATATTAAGGCATCTGATTTAGACGTGTCCTACGATTAGTGAAAACGGGTTATATGTAGTTGTATAAAAGTATAGAATCGCGGTAAAACATCGCCGTTATCGATAATGCGATCTCTTCCGAATAACCTTTGAAACAAAATGTGAAGGGAAACAACCAATAGTAACGCCGCGTGTATGACGTAATGCAATTTTGACGTGATCGTATTAACTAAATTTCGTCGGCTTAATTATCGGAATTCGTAAGTCCATACGGGCAAATTGTACAGGAGCAACAAAAAACTGATTTTTTCACAGAGTTTGAGAGATTTTTATTGAGTTACTCTTACTTTAGGTATAAAATAGAGTATTTTTATATCTAAAGTAAGACTCAACCAAAATCTCTCAAACGTTGTGAAAAATCAGTTTTTTGTTGCTTCTGTAAAATTTGTCCGTATCTATAGACTTACGAATTCAGATAATTAGGCTGACGATTTAGACATATCTCCACTTTGGTGGAAACTCCTTAACATTATGATTGTATCCCAGGGTGGAGTTCCAAAGCAAGTTCTACGCTGGTGAAGGCTACCTGTTCCAGCCCTTCTCGTTCGAGGTGATCCTGGACGCGGCCGGCCAGAGCGAGGAGTAAACAACAACTGTACGGACACATTTATCTATATACAACCCTAACGAAAGGGAAACTAAGTTCAAATTTGAACTGTACAAATAAATCCTTATTACTGGAAGTATTAACACTAAGAAACAGACATATGTTCGCGATTTTAACTCAGGAATATAATCAGATCTCTCACTTTGAGTATGTAGAACAGATGTTTGCTACTAAAGGACTAAGATAATTGATTTTTATTTATTTATATACAAGATTGTTTTTGTGCATAGTAGCTAGATTTAAAATTCGTCTACTTCTCGCGAACCTATATATGAATTAAAAAGTTTAGTCAATTTGAAAAAGATGGTAATTTAGAACATTGTGGCATATTTATTTATATGTATACTGACAAACAGCATCATTCTCTGTTATAGATAGAATTTATCCGTACTGTGTGGAGATATGTATGTAATCAAGTACCCTGTAATCCGCGATTTCAGGCTTTTGATGTTCTACAAAATATATGATCTGTAGCAAAATGGCTTCCTTAACTATAAGTTTAATTTCTTATATCAACAGAAATAAATTAATTTTCGAAGATTAATATTTAAAATAAATTTTCTTATGTATCGATTCTTTCTTCCAATACTTTTCTATAAGATTTATTGTGAAGCCATTTGCTGCAGTTTCTCGTTAAATGTAATATCTTAAAGGAGTATTTAACCTAAAATTATAATATACATCTTCCATTAAAGAAATAGCGATTTGTATATCGAATAGGGTACCATTACGTTTTTTGTATTTTTTTAGCCTAAATTTTGTTGTGTAAAACGTTTTTTTATAAGGATCAATGTGAAACAACCCTTTATTCTTGAAAACCCTTGATTTTATTGTGTACTTAATATTTTGTATCAATTATTTATCGAAAATTAAACTTCATCTAAGGCTCTCTTTAATATTATTAAAAAATGTAAGGTTACTAGAACACGAAAAGCTAATAATGTAGAAGATTATATGCATGTAAAATCTTAGATATTTGTCTTCATAAATGATTAAAAAAGTTATATTAGTAAGTATATCTTGTTTGTACAATAATAATTATTTTAATATAGGATTGGTTACCGTTTTATCCATTTACGATTAATAAGAATTAAACCGAAACTTGTCGGTTGTAACGCAACATAATCAACCCCGTATTTATAATAATGATTATTCGATATGTTGAAATACTACTTGCAAATTATATTTACCAAACAAATATGATAATCTTGTTCGTAAAATTCGTTGTTGTAGCGAATATTATCTTGTTCAGTAGCCTTCTAGATGATTCCAGTAAAATGTTGAATTCGTTCAGTCCAGTATAAGTAGATGTAATGGTGTTGAATAAAGGATTTTTCGTAGCATGTTATGACGATGTTTTATTTGTCTCTAATGTGTTCGTCAACAAGTAGCCTCGACTTCTCTAGAGGATATGTTCCAATTGGAACAAATGTTTTAATTGAGACTAGGATTAATATACAGTCTGTCACGGCATTCACGACATTAATTTAAAACACATACTCAGAAGATTTGTGTAATACCGGTAGCTTGAATATGTTTACCCTCCTTCTGTGTCTCAAGTATCCTATGTCTCAAGTCCATTCATAATCTTTCTAGCTATATAGGTACCACATTCCATAGAAATCGGTCGAGCCGTTAAGTCGTTAAAAGGTAACAAACAGACAGAGAGACAGTTACTTTCAAATCGGTATGTACGTAGATTATAACCTGGATTAACACATAGGCTACTTTTTGTTGACAAACGACGCCTGCGAAGCCGCTGGCGGAAGCTAGTTATACATATTAACCTTCCTCTTGAATCACTATATCTATTGCTGAAAACTGCATTAAAATCCGTTGAGTAGTTTAAAAGATCTGAGGTAACAGACAGCGGAAGCGATTTCAATTTATACTATGTAAAGATGTATCGATTACTGGATAAAAATAATGTATTGTATCCAGTAATCGATACATTTTGACTTGAGACATAGGATACACTTTACGCGACTGCACAGAAGGAGGGTAATGTTTCATTGACAAACCACGCGTACGAAGCCGCGAGCGGGTCAGTTAGTTTCCAATGAACAATTTTTAACGTAAACCGCCGGCGTCTTTGCACTATTGCCGTTTAGTCATGCCGCATAATGAATATGATTTGTTTACCTATTTTATACAGGCTGTATCATTGATATTTTATGACTTGAAATTAAGGTAGATTGGAAATTAAAAAAAATCATGATAATGCATTCGAAAAAAAACAATTTTACAAAAATACCTACTACCCATCAGCCCTGCCCGTGATTTAAATTAAAGTCGTAAATGCGGTGACACGCAGTATAAATAAATAAATAAACATATTAACATTTCACACAGTGCTATCTAGCCCCAAATTAAACAGAGCTTATGCTATGGGAATGAAATAACATAGCATACTTATATATTTCTTTTTTTGTAAATAAATACTTATACAGAGAAACATCCAGACCTGGCACAAATATCTATAGATTGTGCATACATAATATATGTTCCGCGGCGGGAATCGAACCCGAAACCGATTGCGTCGTTGGGCTATTCGGCCACTGCGCCACGGAGGTATATAATAATACAGTTAGTCGTATTCAGCGCCAATAGTAATGCTGATGTCCCCCGGAAGGACGGTCGTCTTGTGGTACCAGCGGTTCGTGTCCACCACCACTGCAAAAAAACATACCTACTTATAATATTCACATAATACATGAGGGTAGTTAGACATTTAGTGAAAATCTATAATTGCCTTTCTATTTACTGTACTGTACTGTACTAGTTCATTCTTAAAAGTTAATATTATAGTTGGTTGGTTTTCTAAAAAAAAATATTAAGTATATAATAATACATTTAATATTTAAAATAATATGAACCATAACGACACGAAAAAGATATTTCGAAATCATATTATCTGTGATGAGGGTATCTAGTCCATCTTTTAATAAGAACTAGTTGCCAGTGCGATCGAAATTCGACAGTAGTTATTTTTTTTAATATTATTATTTTTTAGCAATAGATGCAAAAATTATACACTGAAAAATGAAGAAGTAAAAACTATGTCGCACTTTGCAGTGACTGGTCTTAACTTAACCTATCAGTGATCTTTTTGGGTCAACCAACGCCCCAAACGTAAGACTAAAGTAGACATATTGAGACATTCACAATCTCTTTATCTCTTTATTTTTTATTGTACACAAATATATTTACAGACAGAAACAGCTTACAAAATGGACATGTAGAAAGGCGAGCTTAACCCTATTAAGAGTAGGTACTGTGTAAAAATTACCAAAATAAGACTTTACGTAGGGGCAACACTTTAGACAAGGTCTAGATAGTCTTGATTCATAGAATACCAGCTTCTGCCCGCGGCTTCGCTCGCGTGGTTTGTAGCCTATGTTTCAATCCAGGTCATAATCTATTAATATACTAAATTTCAAAGAAATCTGTTGAGCCGTTACGACGTGATTGAGTAGATAACAAACAAACATCCAAACTAACCGCATTGATAATATTAGTGTGATTGAATGAACAGCATCTTGACTCACGTATCTCGCCAGGAGAAACAGTGAAGGTGATCCATTTGCAGTAGTAGAGGCATTCTGGAGGTGGCGCCAACTCCCACTGCTTCCGGCCTCGGATCTGAGCCTGCCAGGACATGTGCTTCACAGAATCCACCTGGAATTTACAGAATGTGTGTGCAAGACAATCTGCATGGCGTCGTAGGGGTGTACTAAGAAAGGATTTATTGAAATTCAACCCCTAAGGGGGTTAAACGATGGTTATACGTTTGTTTGAAAAACTGTGGTTCCTAGATTTATAAACTTGAAACTTGGCAAATATATTTTTTAACAAAAATAAGAGAAATGGTACTTATTTGTTTTTCAAAAATCATCCTCTGGGTGGGTGAAAAAGGGTGTTGAACTTTGTATGGTAAAACATTATTCCTGAGGTTATTAAACGTAAAACTTTACATAAATACTTATCTTATCAAGGTACATAATGCAACATGACATAGTTACTTTTTTTTAAAATCACGCCCTCGGGTTGAAAAGGGATGTTGTAGTTTGTTCTAAAACAATGTTAATTGCATTTACGAACGTATAATTTTGCAAAAATGCTTTTTAGAGGTAAATAATGAAACATTTTATCATGGTAAGACCACCAGGGTCTGATGATGGAGCCAGGAGGGAATCTACAAAACTCATTAATGGATAACTGTAGATGTAACGTGTTTGGGTTCTATTAAATTGTTTTTGCGAGACATTTCGCGATAAATTGACTACCAGCATCTGAAGATGGGGAAATCAACCGGTCTTAATCAATAATATTATCATCAATATCGTCTGTGAACTGGCAATATGTCCTATCTGAAAAAAATACCTAATCCTCTTTTTAAATCAAAATGTCCTATAAGATGCCAGGAATAGTAAACAAAATCACAATGGCGCGTAGTTTGAAAATTGGCGCCAATATTCGACTCTTTCAATTGGTGCTTTCTCAGACGCCATTTTAAACTGCGGCAAAAAGGCCTATCTGAGCATCTTTTACTTGTTGACACTGTGCTGTGGAGGTGGTTCGTCTTTTTTTACATTAAATTGTGATAAATTGTGCTCAGTTTACATAAATTAGATTAGATATCGATTGTGTAATTGTGTACCAATGAAACAAAGGTAAGGTTTTCATTCATATTGAGAATTTTGACCAATTTTCTTGACAATAAATTACAATGTTACCACATAGTACTTTTTGCATGTTCATAATGAGTAATAAATCTGTGCTTCGTATGTAATTTTTTATGAGATAGTATGTTTTGCTTCTTATTTCGTACATTTTATTGTTTTATTTTCTTTTGTTAATTTCAGTTATACTTCAGCTTATACATAATGAATAGAGGAAAAAACTGGTTAACTTAATAGTTAATCAAAATAATGAAAAACGGAAGAATGCCGATAAGGAGGTAACTATTTTGACATCGTAAATATTGTTGTTTCAAATCATGTTTCTTTTCACGTTTGCACACTTAGCCTACGGTTTTGGGTTTTATTGGTAGTTTTTCTGTCTGCTATAGAATTCTGTTTGTCTTTTCAGAATCAGCTCATTAGCAATAATTTGACTAAAGATCCTATTTCACTAATAGTTTTGAAAGAGAATAACTGCCACACAGAAACAATACAAAATTTCGAAGAGCTCCAAAACATACCAGCAGATGAAAGTGATTTGATACAACCTGAAGATTTGTTTTTAAATTCGATTCGAGACGATACTACTTATGATGAAAATGAGCACATTCCGTGGGAACAAAACATTTTTGTTCATCAGATTGAAGCACAAAATGATTATAATATAGAGACAAACGCTTTATCAGCCACCGCGCATGAATTAACAGCTTATCCTTGGACGGTCTCAGGAGATGATTCTATTGACACTATAATCGCCACTAACTCTACTGCCACCCCATCTACCTTTACTGCCTCCCCAAATACTACCACCGCCGTCTGTACTACCACCGCCGCCTGTACTACCACCGCCACTACATGTGCTTCCAACGCCAGTTTATTTTCTGCCATTAATGTTCCACTTGCAACTTCTAATAACACAACTGAATCAATAATCCAAGAAACAACTGATACTTTACAGAGATCTGACACTGAGCCCAATCCTGAACAAGTGGTAGTAGATTCTGATCCAAACAATCATAACATGAACGAAGGGCGAAAAAGACGTAAAACTGCGGAACCTACAAATTGGAAACGTAATTTGAATAAGAGATTAAGGATGGAGGGGAAATCTTACACAGGATTTAGGACTGATGACTTGAATAAAATACATCAAGATACTCCTAGAAGTAACCGCGAAATGAAACAAACTTGCATGAGGGATAAATGCATACGATCTAAAACAAAAAAGTGCTCCGAGTTTTCCCAGGAGGTACGAACCGAGATTTTTGAAAAATTCTGGAGTTTAAATTGGGATGCAAGAAAAGCGTTTGTGTGTGGACATGTAACTAAAATTGAGAAACAAAAATCTACTGTAACAGGACGTGATTCAAGGCGAAATTTCACTTTTAAGTACAGGCTAAGTACTGGAAGAAATGAGGAAAATGTAGAAGTTTGTAGAGAAATGTTTATCAATACATTAGGTGTTGGATACAGAATGATTCAATTGTGGATTAATAAGAGCTCTTTCGAAATGCCTGGTCCATCTATAACTAGATCTTTGGTTACATCAAACAGGAATGCAAAAGTTGATAATCTCCAAACATTTCTCACATTGCTTCCAAAAATGCCATCTCACTACGGCAGACAGAATTCATCCAAATTGTATTTGGAGCCTATTTTCAAAACAATTCAAGAAGTCTATCAGCTTTACTGTAGGAGATGCAATGATGAAGGACATGATCCACTTTCTAGGCGTAAGTTCAGTGAAGTTATGGAATCTGAAAATATTTCGCTGTTTCAATTGAAGAAAGATCAATGTAACATTTGCAAAAGTCACGAAGCTAAAAATGTTACGGACGAAAAGTGGAATGAGCATGTAAGAAAAAAAGAATTAGCGAGACAAAACAAACAACAAGACAAAGACAAAGCATTGGCTGGATCACAAATAGCAATAGAAGTGGATTTTCAGGCTGTCAAACTAGCTCCATTTACCAACGCCAATGCTTTCTACTATAAAACTAAACTCGCATGTCACAACTACTCTATTTACAACCTGCAAAACAAACAAGCTACTTGTTATTGGTTTTCGGAAGATCAGAACAATCAACTGGTCGCATCGACTTTTGTTTCTTGTCTAATAGATTATTTAGAAAAGAACTGTCTAACACCTGAGAAAAAGGATATTGTTATATACTCTGATGGATGCACAGCTCAAAACAGGAACAACATCATGTCAAATGCTCTTCTGAATTTTAGTATTCTGCATGATGTGAACATTTATCAAAAGTACCTGGAAGTTGGGCATACACAAATGGAGGTGGACTCCGTACACGCCTGTATAGAGAGAAAACTGAAGGGTCGTGAAATCAAGCTTCCCAGCGATTACGTCAATGTAACTAAAGAAGCGCGAAAAAATCCTTCTCCATACGAAGTATTCGAGTTGGAATACAATTTTTTTAAGGATTATACGCAACCTTTGCGTTATAAAACTATAAGACCAGGTAGGAACAAAAATGATCCTACTGTTATGGATATCAAAATTATAGCATACAGTCCAGATGGCTTGATCAAGGTTAAATTGGATTTCGATGGGGATTATGTGATGCTGCCTAACAGACCTGCGCGTCATGAGCCAGTTCATATGTACCTTCCACTATGCACAGAAAGGTGCAAAATTAGTAAATCAAAGTGGTTGCATCTACAAGATTTAAAGTCTGTGATTGCTCGGGACTGCCACCAATTTTATGATAATTTACCTTACAAAGAGTAAAACTTATGTTTGAACTCATATTAATACTCAGTAAGCATTATTTTTAAGCTATTTTGTACCTCATAAATCTCATTATAAAAGAACTTCGTGTTTTTATGAGAATAAAAATATATACCGAAGTAAAAAGGGGTTTTATTTGGTTAATTTTGACGATTGTAGATTTTTTTTTGAGAAAATTTTTAGTATCAATATATCCTATCTGAATGAAATTAAGATAATTTTTATCTCTCCTAGTAACATAGGATTTATTAATTCTAGCAAAATATCCTATCTCCTGTTATTTTAAAATACAATAAGTCCTATATTTAATATTTCGTTAACTAAGTCATTTGTAGTATTTTTAGTTATAAATTCGAGTAAATAAATCTAATTTACTAATGACGTATTTTTTTATTGACTTAATAACTTAACTACTTGAGTAATATTCAGTTTTTTCACCGTTCTGTAAAGTTGCGTGTTAAAAGATAGGACCTATTGCCAGTTCACAGACGATATATTAAATAATCGTTACGGGTTCTGACAGACCGACTGAAAATCAACGCACAGCGTAAACCGCTGATCCTAGAGACTTGAAATATGGAGTAGTAGTAGTGTAACGCGTACAAAGTCGCGGGCAACAGCTAGTATATTATAAGTATGTTTTTATATTAAAAAAACGTAAGTATTGTACATGTATCGTAACAGTTATCTGGTTCCTATAATACAAGCTTGACATAGTTTGGGGCTAGATAGTCCTGTTTGAAATGTCTAGCATTATTTATTTATTTATGTATTATCTATTTGACGGATTTCGTGTAGGTACACTTGGTACTTATAGTCTAGCTGTTTCACAAAATAACTCCCGGGCGTTTGTGTCTATACTGAAAATATAAAACAACCGGACTGATGATGGTTCACAAATTGAACCGAAACATTGTCGCTCGTGACACCGATAAACGGTACGTGATCAATCCGGTATAAAAATTATTATCCCTAATTTTATCTGATAACCGTTATTTCCATAACGGCCAGCGTAGCCAGCGTCTCTAGTGGACATTTTAAGGAAATAGAGTTAGCCTTCAGCCTGTTCTTGCTATCAACGCTGATATTTTATGCAAAAATAGATAGAAAAATTATATTTCACTGGTAATCTATTATGGAAGGTAAGTACATAAAATGGCAGTAGGTATACAGGTAGGTAGGTATATAAAAAAAATTGACGATCTAGTTAGTGCGATAAATGAAGAACTTACATGCATATGAGCGCCTTGACCCGGCCCACCCATAAAGATCCAATCCACCATGTCACTTTCCGCAGTCTCTGGCAAGAAGTACGGTCTATCATAGAACTCCCGCAACCTCCTCGTCTCATCGTCATAGCAAGTGCTCCAGCCGACGTACCACGGCGCACCAGACAAGTTGGCGCGGGCCTCATCCATGCTAAACACTTCTTGGAGCGAGTGTAGACCGGATTTGTAGGCGAAGAAGAAGCAGTCATTTACTTGTTTGCCCACTTTTCCCTTGTAGAAGGAAGCGAAGAAATTGAAGTTGAATGCCTGTAAAGCGTCATCTATCGGTGAGTAGGTACACGCCTGCGACTATCGTCCGCGATTTTGTACGACAAACGTAAGGACTTTCCAGCGTTCCTTCTTTATGAATTTTAATAAATTAGGAGGAAACTCACAGTGGGCATATAATAATTAAAATTAAATACTAATATTTATTTCATGACTGATACTATAATTTTATGGGATTTTTTTTAACACTTACTAAAATAACATAAAAGGTAGATAGATAGATGGAAAATACTTTATTGCTTATACACCATAAAACGGCCAATTTAAATAAATGTATGTAGTAATGGGGCTGGTGGGCCGGTGTCGCTCACAAGCGCCCTTGTAGACCGTGTAGACCAGACGGTGTTTGAGCTGAAGAGACGGTGTAAAATGAATGACAAGACTGCCAGTTATAATTTTCTATAACTAGCTACAGCAAGTACAACAATGAATTCTATAATTTCTAGAACAGTCTTTAGTTAAAGATCTCTGAAGATGAAGTTACCTGTATAGCTTTCCAGTTAGATGTAGCATCAGTGACTATAACGGGTTCAGCGCTGTACGCTCGTTGCTCAAACTCTGCCGCAGAAGTGTTGGCGAGTCGTGTCACTCCTGTGACTTGGGAGCACATGGAACAGTCTTCCGGAGGACGGAAGAGAGACGTAGTCGCTTCAGGTATTTTGAAAACGCAGCTCTGAAAAACCACGTTTTTTTTTACTGCTTTTAGTACCCTCCCGCCCATACATAGTTCACCTGGCTATACCTGGGGCAATCATCAATTTTAGCCTAGACCAGAGGGATGTAACCCGACTTCCGATCTGGAGGATATGGGTTCGAATCCTGGCCGTGCACTATTGGGTATTTCGCACGCAAAAAGCTATGTGCCCATTTTAAGAGAATTCAAACCAGTACAGGAAAACACAATGTAGGGGTACCTGAAAAAGGCACGGATGGTAAAGCCTGGGGTTGGAGTTTCTAGACCCGTATTCTAGAACTGTTCTTAGGCGTGACTCGTAGATTTTTTGAAAGCTTCTTGAAAAAAAAATCTGCCAAAAATATATATACCTACTTATGTCTCGATTCTGATTTAAGCTTAGTAGGTACCCGCATTCCGGCCTAAGAATCAACAAAAATTATAAGAAAATCATAGCAATTAGTATCTATATCTACCTGCCTACCTAAGCAGCAAATATGTTTTTATGCTGTTCTTACCTGGCTTGATGGCCACTCCTTGTACATCGACCGTGCTCCCAATACTAACAAAACTGCTCCAATTGCGATAACAACATTCAATTCGGCATTATCTTTAGAAAATAAACTTTTACGCGGTTTTGTTACTTCCAGCTGGGAAGTAAAAGAATTATTCAGCTTCAAAACTTCTATTTTGCTCAGTATTTTCTGGACTTTTGTCTCTGCCAGTCTGAGTTTCTTTTCGCAAGTTTTAGGTTGCGGTTGGGTCATTTTTCCCACCAGAAAATAGATTCCTAACTTAACGGTGAGGTTAGGAATAAATGGAAGAGTTTTGTTCTGTGCACGGGGTTTTATGTCCTCGTAGCCATAGAACTACGAAATTTTGAAGCGGGCTTAATATAAGTTCTACAGATATTCGACTGCGTTGCTTACCAACCTAATTAAACATCTAACCCATGTCAAGAAAACGAAGTTAGGTAATCACAGGAATAAGGTACTTACCGACATTACATACCTACAGCCCTACATTGTGTAAGTAGATAGGATAAATTTTTACCTGTCACGGTTGACTGGTAGAAAATGCTTTTAGCATGAAGTCCTCCACTTGTACATTTTTCTTTTTATGCAATAAAGAATTAAATCAAACAAACATAATGCTGGAATAATCTACCACCACCAGTTCGAAACGCAAAATCGGTTCACTCTTTTAAAATTTCACTCAAGAAAATTCTACTGCTTTCACAAATTACCCCATCAACAGGTAGTCGTTCTGGGCCTACATTTAGTTTGATTTAGTTGCAAAGGTTACTTTTGTTCTGTATGTTAAATTAATAATTCCACAAAATATTTAATATTTTATTTATTTAATTATTTGCAGAAGTTTGTTGTTTATTTTACTGTTATATTTATTGTTTAGTTTTGATCTCATAAATAGTCTTGTTTTATAAGTTAGGTATGTGCAATGTTTAGTAGTTAATTGTGTAAAAATATTTATTTAAATTTTAAACTTTTGTTTTTTGTGAATCTTGTATACTTTTATATGTTAATTAATATTGTAAACGCGTGTTTCTATTTTCTGGTGGTCACACGCACTAAGGGCGGCACATAATACCAGCGCTACAGTAGCTAATGTTACAGTGGCACACCGCTGAGTGACGACCTATTTTGTAGTCTTGTATTAGGTATAAGTATAACTGTTGTATTCATAGAATGTAAAAATGGACACAAAATAAATATTTTTCTATTCTATTCTATTCTATAAATAGTATAGAATCACACTAATATTATAAATGCGAAAGTTTGAATGTTTGTTTATTTATTTGTTTGTTTGTTAGGTACTCAATCACGTAACAGCTAAACCGATTTCGATGAAATTTAGTATGTACGTAGATTATAACCCGGATTAACACATAGGCCACTTTTTATCCCCTAAATCAGGTCCTATGGGATAAAAATGGGCCGCGTCAAGTCAAGATGCAACAGCGATTTTAGCTTTATTTCTAGGAAATTTCTAGGACATTTAGTAGTGTAAGGCGTACGAAGTCGCGAAGTTAGTAATAATATATACCTACCACACCCGCAGTAGGTACAGTATTTGCCACTTCTAGTACCAGCTACTCCAAGAGACATGTTGAGAGTGTGCAATGAGTATGAAATTGAAATTCATTATCGCGCCGCGACACCGCAACTGTGCCCATACGCCTCCCTGAGCAGTAATGGACCTCATTTGATTGAACGCCCACCACCCTTGTTCGCTAACTTGTAAAAGGCTTAATACATTATGATCGGCCATGAGAAGGTAAATCCTTTTGCAGATAGGTACTTGCTTATGCGTTTGTAACTGGAGTAAAAAGCCCGTGAGAATTAAATAAAACGAAGAAATTACAAGTATAGTACTTTATTTTATATTAAATATTATATTTATTTATTGGGCGTCCAAGCGTTACAGGTTTTATTTAATTATATACAGAGCTAATACAGTATATAGTAAGGCCAATAATAGATTTCCACCCAAGATTCCAAATTTAGATAGTAAGCGGAACATGTAGGGACGTAATAAATTATAATCGAATTACAAACCAAGATACTGTAACTGTATGTTTATAATTTATAATTAATTTTAATTAATAGAGTTTATTAAGGCCCTTTGAGTAGGTATATATCTAGACAGACTTTCGTTCGTCTATTGCGATAGATCGTACACGTAATCAACCTCAATCCAACCCATAACTACTACCAGAGACCAGTTTTATATTACTGGTCTCTGCTACTACCAAAGAGAATATAATTACTATATAGACCTACCCTAGCTACGTACCTACAAATTCCTTGAATCAAACCTAATTGACTGTCATATTTGTGAATGTCAAATTATCATTATTTCTCAAATGTGATGATGATGTGTCAAGCTCTTTGGTGCAGTGCTGCCAACTTAGCACGTTTAGTTTCAGATCTAGCGCTTTTTTTTTGTACCATAGCGCTAATATATCATTTTACTAAATCTTATTTTCTTATCGTTAAAAAATCAAGACTTGTCTCACGTTCAATTTTACAAAGATCTTGTAGCCCTCCATGTTCCGTTTCTTCAAATATTAAAATCCTTCTTTCCTCCTTAGATCCAGATTTGTCTAGAATTGTTTATTTGTACAAATAATAACAACATATAAAATTAGAAATTTGTAAATGTTAGTTTTGTATTTAACTCTAATCTTGTATAATTTCTCTTTCATGTTTCCTTTCCTCTCCTGATCCTTTGAAAGAAAGAAAGAAAATACATTTATTTGACACACACACAGGACAGACTATTGAAAACGGAACATATACAGAACTAACATACCTACTTACAAACAGATTTTATTAACAAAGAAAAATTATACAAAGAAACAGGAAACACACAAGATAAAAATTAAGTACATATAATATAGGTAGGTAATTACAAATAATATGGTCTTCCGTGCTGTGTGGGTCAAACAGGCCCCGTCTCAGCGTGTTGCTGCTAACCATCCGAGGATAGTAAGCGGCGCTGGTTTTCAGATGGGACTTCAGATGGGGTAGCCTCACGAACGCAGAAAAATGAATAGAAAAGTAAACAGATACATACATACACATACATAGCTACATATACTTAAAAAATAAACTTTGAGAGTTTGAGATAAAAACAAAGTGTTATGTGGGTAAAGATTGCGCTAGGGAAGTAAAGATCAATTACTGTGACTAAGTTGCGATGTATAGCAAGGAAGGACATGAGACAGTGAAGAGGAGGAGGAGGAGGAGGAGGAGATAAAAAGATATGAACGATTTCTAGAAAGGTTTGTCTAAAGACCTAAAGAAAAGAGAGTGTGGAGTAGTGTTTGTGGCCAGTGTAACAAGAAGGAGAAAAATACTACACGGTTTCCTGCGTGACAGAAAGCCGCGATGGCTCCTGTGTCGCAGCATCGTTGTCTACGTGAAGTTCGGTAAGCTATGAGCGCTTTTGCAGCATTAGAAGTTCCTTCTTCAGTGCAAATTTAAAAGATGTTACTGTTTTCAGGGCACGTAAAGGTGGTGGCAGATCGTTCCAGCAACGAGAAGCTGCAAACCTAAAAGACCCACGAAATGCGACAGACTTGTGTCTAGGTGTCAAAAACACGTGAGTACAGGCTCGCCTTTGGTAGCGAGACCAATCTTGAACCAATCTGAGCTTATCGTAAAGGTAAACGGGTATTTTATTAGCAACAATACCAAAGAGCAGAGATGCGAGGTGCAAGAGCCTGCGAGCTTTCATTTTAAGCATGTTTGAGGAATTTAGGTAAGGAGTGACATGTGTGCGGGGGGGAATGTGGAAACAAAAACGTGCACAGGCGTTTTGAACCCGCTGTATTAACCTTTCAGTCCGAGCCAACAAGCACGCCCCATAAACCACGTCACAATAATTCAATCTAGAAAGCACTAAAGATTCACATAAGGTGACCCTAACATCCTCACTTAAATATGTATTTATTATATTTTATATATATATATTATATAATATATTTTGTAGAGAAGCTTTAATCTGTAAAAACTATTTCGCACCCCATCAGCCACATGACTTTCAAAACGGAGATGACTGTCAAGAGTCAGTCCAAGACTTTTTGCTTCCTTGACATATTCAACGGGTTCCCCGTTAACCGAAATATTAATTTGATAATCTGAGAGTTTTAGCAAATTAGCCTTAGTACCAGTCAATATGTATTTAGATTTTTTAGGGTTAAGAACTAAGGAGTTAGACTCTGACCATTGATATACCTGGGCTAAATCATCATTTATCATATTTACCGCGTTGGCACAGTCCGTAGGTAGAAAAGAATAGTACAGCTGCAAGTCATCCGCATATAGATGAAACTGGCAGTGTGAAATGTCCTTGACTATGTCCGCACTAAAAAGAATGAAAAGAATGGGCCCGAGTATAGATCCCTGGGGGACACCTCTAGGAACAGGACAAAAAGAAGATCTTGAGGTAATTCCATTAGACAATCGAAGTTCTACACACTGCTGTCTGCCTGTAAGGTAACTAGAGAACCATTTAATGGCATTAGGATCGAATCCATAAAAAGCAAGCTTTGAAAGAAGAAGGGAAATATTTAATGAGTCAAAAGCACGAGAGAAGTCAAGAAGAACCAGGATACTGCATCTTCCGTTATCTTGGGCTGCCAGCAGGTTGTCCACAATATCTATTAGAGCAGTTGATGTACTGTGATTTCGGCGAAATCCTGATTGAAATTGAGGGAGGATATGGCTATCTTTCAGAAACTTAATCAGCTGCATGCAAACTATCTTTTCTAATATTTTAGAGAGACATGGCAGCAGACTAATAGGCCTCAAGTCACCCATAGTGGAAGGCTGACTATTTTTTGATATTGGCTTGTGTCGCAAAATCACCTACCAGTCGGCACGTAACCCTACATGCGCCCTAGGTTGACGCACGGGTGTGTGACTAGTAGGTGAAAGTACGTAGTTGCTACCTAATTCAGAGACACCTAGTACTCAGTACTTGGCCTGCGTACGCGAAGCACTAAGTGTCTCAACCTAACCCTGCTCTACCCTACTGTACCTGCCTACTTAGTTACGTCGCGTAGACAGAGTGTCTACGAACGGTGTGTGCCCTAACCTACCATATAAATATATAATGTATATATAGATAGTACGGGATGTCTGTTACCATGAAACCTAAGGTAACAGACGGAAGGTTGGTAGGAGAGGGGGTTGTGTACGGCGTGCAATGTACACAGGACAGGGATTTCTCACTGCCGGTCAAGCAGACTCACAAGACCGATCTACGGACGGCTAAAGGTGTCTTGGCCGCAGTGAGGGGATGCTGAAATTCAGAAGGGGCCGGTCGTCCAGCGGGCGCTGAATGTGACCGGGCGGCTCGTCCAGCGGTTGCTGGGCACGTCTGGGTTGGTCGTCCAACGGGCGCCGGGGGCGTCTCTGGGCGGCTGGACCAGCGGTTGCTGGGGTTTGGGCTGCTCCTCTAGCGGCTGCTAGGTACTTCTGTGGGCGGCTGGACCAGCGGTTGCTGGGGCCTGGGCTGCTCCTCTAGCGGCTGCTAGGCACTTCTTGGGCTGCTGGTCCAGGGGTTCCCCGGGTCTTCTAGTTAGGTAGCTTGGAGATGAGTGAAACTCGACGACTTGTTGGTAAGTGATTTTATTTGATTTATATTTTAGTTTATATATAATTTTTCTTTATGAACACTAATACAATTTTATAATTGTGTGTCGTCGGTGTACATACCCAACACAGCATCTTTTATTGGGTTTATAACCTTTGTATTAGGGTCGAGCTGACTCTGCAATGCTGAGCATTTTAATAACGCATAACTAGGTTTTTCAAGAATAATAAATTGAAGTGTGTACATGAATAAGGTAATGTTCGTACTTATGTATGAACATTCATGTTCAATGATTGAACATTCTGGGGGCTCTCAGGGTAGAGACTCCAGTTGATATAGTTCGATTGATTCGCTTAACATTGCAGGTCTCTGGTTAACATGCTTAGATCTAGGTTTATGTGGTTTCGTACTAGGAATACTGTAGACAGGGTCATTTCTTATAGCTATTTTTTGTCGCTGTTCGGACGTCTGGGCACACGATTGCAAGGCAACTGGGTTGATGTTGCCCTCAGTAGGCTGGCCGGCTGACTGCTTGGCCGTGGCCGTGCATTTGCGCTGCATCAACGCTCCCAGCCATCTCCCCATCTGTGGACCGTAACAAAATATTAATATCACTAAAACTAACAATATTAATGCTGATAGGATGCTGTGTAAGTGTGGGTAGTAATTTGCCTCCATACCGTATTATCTAGTTCTGTTTGTAGAGATCGTTCTGAATTAGTTACATGGTCAAGAATGTCATCTGAGCTATCTACTACTTCGTCTCTAGTTATGTTAAAAATAGTTCTGGCAAAATTGTAAGTATTTAGGGTAAAATTTATAGGTTTTGAATATGACGCTATCGCGACTTGTACAGATATTGTTCTTTTGGCGTATAGTATGGTGTTAGCTGTTTTTAACATACAGTTGTCGTCGATTCTAATAACACCAACATCTCGAAGCTCTACTTCTTCTCTTTGTCCGTCACAAATAACTGATGTCGTAACGTGATCTTTGGCCATGAATAACCATGTATTTGGAATGTATAGTTGCTTCCATAGTATGCTATTCAATATGTGAACTGCTTTAGTGTGACATTTTGTTTGTGTTTGGTTTTTAAAGAGTTGGTCAACAATGCAATTTTGATTTAATTGCATTTTCTTCACCGCACTAGGAAAGCAAATGAAGTGGGAGTATCTTTTTAAACAACTTATAAATTCTTCATGGTCTAGTTCAAAGTATAATTCATTATTGTAATCTAGCCCTATATACGCTTTCTGAATTTCTATAGTCTGGAATGATTGATCACTATTTTTAGCTGGGATTGCAGTGACGTGCATCAATACGTATTTAGTTGTGTCTTGTATTGGGAAGTATGCGTACACTTGTATGTGTGTATCATTTTCAGCTATTTTTGTATCTAGTAGTTGCTCTCGAACGATTTTTAAGTTATTAGGAAGTTTTTTGTTTGCTGATGCAATTATATCACTGATGTTCTTAGGTGTTAGTACGCTGTACACCGTTGCTTTGCTCAAATAGATTTCTAACAGCCCTGTGTAGTAGTCTATGATTCCTTGTATGTATTTGTCTGCTAATTGGTATGTTTCCATTATTTTTATGTTGGCGCGGTTGTTGTCGATCTCCGTATTTCCATTGATTTTTTCGTGTATGTAGTCTATAACTTGGTTCAGTTTTGTGTGAAATTTTTCTAGTTTTTGTGTTATGCTCATTTCGGTCTTGTTAACTTGTGAAACGGTTGATAGCATAAGTTTAGTTTGATGATTTGAAGCCTGGATTAACTTTTCTTGATTCTTATTGAGTGAGTCAATGTCTCGATAAGCTTCATCGTTTACACCAAATACTGATGTTAGTAGTTGTCCTAATATTCCTCTTTTCTTTCTGGTTTTATTGATATCAGTCAGATACTCTTTAGTTCTTTCAAATTTGGTTTCTTCTTCCTTTAAGTAGTGATAAAATTGTCTGCAGTGTGTTTCTTTCACATATTTTTTAGATTTGTCACATAACTTATCAAATTGTAATGTTACTGATTTTATTTTTACGAGGTCTTGTATAATGTGTTCTCTTGTAAACATTGTTTCTATTCTGAACACGCCTCGATCAACACCTACTGTTCCTATTTGTTCGACATAGAAACCTGGTTGGACACTTTTCAACGTGTATTTTGATGTTGCAGTACCAAATATCTGTAGCATCACTAGTAAAATCATGAGTAGTTTTGACCATTTTGTAAATTTATGAGCTTTGGGTTTGGTATTTCTTAGGTTCACAGTGTTTGATTGTATTGTTGTAGCTGGTTCATTGTCATCCTCCGTAGTTGTAGATTTTACTGGTAGTGGAACTAGGGTGTGAATTGATCGTTTCAGAGTTGAACCCGTTGCTTTTTGAAGAGTGACAACTCTAGTTAAACCGTCATCACCTGGGTGTATCTCTTTTACTTTTGCAAGTGGCCATTTGCTAGGAGTTATGTTCTCATCTTTGTTTAGTACCAATGTTCCAACAGTCAAATTTTCTTTTTCTGTCTTCCACTTGTACCTTTGTTGTAGTTGGTGTAGGTAATCTTTAGTCCAGCTTTTCCAGAAATCTTTCTTCATTCTTTGTATTTGTTTAATGAACGATTCTGTTGACAGATCGCCCACTAGTTCTAAATGTATAGCTTTAGTTGCTAAACACACAAAAACTGCTATATATCCTTTGTATGACTTGTGACCTCTTCCTTTCATCGCTCTAACTTGTATTGGACCTGCGTAGTCGACGCCTGTGTGACTAAATGGAAATGATTCTGTCACTCTTGCTCTTGGTAACGTGCCCATTTTTTGCTGCCTTGCGGCTGCTCTATATCGTATACATTTCACGCATCTTGTAATGTACTTTTTTACTATTCTTTTTCCTCCAAGTATCCAATACTTCTGTCGTATATACGATAAGATCAGACTATTACCGCCATGTAATGTTTTTAAATGTGCATCGTGTACTATTGTTGTAGTTATGTGATGGTCATGTGGTATTATAATTGGGTGTTTTTGATCATAGGTAAGGTAGGAATTTTGTAGTCTTCCTCCAACTCGTAGTAATCCTTCTGCATCAATGAACGGGTCTACGCTTGCTAGTTTATTTCCTTTTTTCAGGGATAGGCCATCCTTGATTGCTTCATATTCCTCTTTGAATACTTCTTGTTGTACTAGTCTTAATATTTGAGTAGTTGTTCTTTGGATTTCATCACAATTCAATGGTTCTTGGTTTTTTGTTTTATTTCTGAATCTGAGACAGTACGAAAGGACTCGTATCATCTTCAGAAAACTTGAGAACCTTTCGCAAATTTTGTTCTGTGGTTCGATATTAATGTTTATGTGAAAACTGCGTTTAATTTCTTCACATATTTCTGGTATAGTTTTTGTGATGGGAATGTCATTGTTTTTCAACCATTCAGGTCCACTCCACCATATATCTAAGTATTCAAGTTTGTTTGGTGCAATTCCTCTTGAAATCACGTCTGCTGGGTTTTGCGCAGAGACTACGTGGTTCCACCTTGCCTGTGGTAATAGCTTTTGTATTTCAGATACCCTATTGGCCACGAAAGTTTTCCATCGCTCAGCTTCTCCTTTAATCCACCCGAGAGTGATCATTGAATCGATCCAGCAGTATATGTTTGGGTTTGTAAACATCATTGTTTTTATCACTTTATCCATTAGTTGTGCAAGTAGTAGTGCTGCACATAGTTCTAATTTTGGTAACGTTGTTTTTTGTTGTTTCGGCGCTACTTTTGATTTTGCTTGTAAAAGCGCAACCTTATAGGTACCTTCATTAACTTGTACTCGACAATATATAACTGCACCATATGCTTTCTCCGATGCATCGCTGAAGCCATGCAACTCTACTTTAGATTCAGGATTGTACTGACACCATCTTGGAATAGAAATGTTTTCAATGGTCTTGAGTTGATCTTGAATTTCTGTCCATCTCTTATTAATGCTTTCATCTACAGGTTGGTCCCATTCTGTGCCATCTATCCATAGTTCTTGGATAATTAACTTCATAACAATAATAACCGGTGCTAGCCATCCCAGTGGATCAAACACTTTTGCGACTTCTGACAAGATGAATCGTTTTGTTGGATTTATTTTCTTGTTTACAGTGATCTGAAAACAGAATGTGTCTTCTAGCGGTGTCCATGAGACTCCAAGGGATTTTCTAGTTTCATCTAATGGTATTTTCAACATCTTGTCGTCTTTGTTTTCGTTAGGGACGTTTTGAAGTAACACTGCATTGTTTGATGACCATTTTCTAAGATTAAAACCACCTGCTCGTAGCATTTTGATAAGGTCTATTTGTAGCTTTTTGGCGTTTTCAATGGTGCTTTCACCTGATAGGATATCATCTACATAGAAGTCCCGTAGGGCCACTTGGCTGGCTCTTGGGTAAGTTGTTTCTTCATCAATCGCCAGCTGTTGTAGTGTTTTAATTGCTAAATACGGCGCTGATGCAGTTCCATATGTCACTGTCGTTAACTCATATTCATGAATTGGTTGTTTTGGAGAATCTCTCCATAGTATTCGTTGATATTTCAATTCTTGTTCGTTTACTTTTATAGCACGGTACATTTTTTCAATGTCTGCCATAAATGCAATCTTGTGCTTGCGCCATCGTAATAGTATTGCTGCTAGGTCTTGTTGTAATCTTGGGCCTGTGTACATGTTGTCGTTTAGGCTTATGTTAGTATTTGATTTGCTTGAAGCATCAAATACTACTCTTAGTTTGGTAGTTAATGAATCTTCCGTAATCACCGGCTGATGAGGAATGTAGTAGTTGCCTTGGTAATAATCTGGTTTGTTTACTTTTCTCATATGACCCATTTCAAGGTATTCATTGAGAAACTCTTGGTATCTTTGTTTTAGTTTTTCGTCTTTAGCAAATTTTCGTTCTAGTTTTAGTAGTCTTGCAGCAGCTTTTTGGCGTGAGTTCCCATAATCTATATCAGGATTTTTAAATGGTAATCTCACGGTGTAAGTTCCATCTGGATTTCTTACTGTTGTATTCTGGTAATTGTTTTCACAGACTTGGTCATCATGGGATAATTGGTAGTTTTCAGTGACTTCTTCTAACTCCCAAAATTTGTTTAAATTTTGGGTTTCAGTAGTACGAGTCATCATGTTTATTATTTTCATAGTATTAGTGGTTTTGGTACAGCATATGCCGGATAAAATCCACCCAAACTCGGTATCTTGGGCGATAATTCCGTTCTGTATTTTCTCCAATCCACTCAATAGTAGTTTACTATATTCTTGGGCTCCCAATATTATATCTATTGGTCCCTTTTTATAGTATGTTGGGTCGGCAACCATCTTGTTTTCTAAGTAAGTTGCTTCTAGTTGTGGTACATTTTTATTTGGTAGGGCGCCGGTTAGTTTTGGTAGAATTATAAGTGTCACTGGCAGCTTATATTCACTGGGAAATCTTGGTTCTAGTTGGACATCTATCGAATAGTTTGATGTTTTGGGTTTTTCGTCAGCAATCCCGATTATTTCGGCTTGTATCTTGCTGCGAGGGTATGCTAGTAGTTGGGCCAGTTCTTCTGTACAGAATGAAGCTTCTGACCCCTGGTCGCACAAAGCTCTTAGTAAATGCGGCGTTCCATCAATGGCTTTTACCCTTACTATGGCCGTTGCGAGCAGAGTAGTTTTTGGTAGGTTCGTGTTAGTAGTAGCGGACATATTACTAGCTACCGTCTTTGGTGTATTTGTCGAATTTGTGGGTGAACCGACGTTCTTTGAACCACTGGGATTTTTATTCGACTTTGTATATTGTGACTTGTATGGAATTTCTTGGTGTAAATAAGAGTGATGTCCTTTTTTGCCACAATAACCGCATTCTTTCGTGCTATGACAAGTTAGTGTCGATTCATGCATTAAGCAATTTCTGCACATTCTTTTATCATGCACTGCTTTAACGCGGTTGGGATTGGTAGTTCTTTAAACTTGGTGCATTGGTACACTGTGTGATTGTTACTATGGCAATACCAGCATCTACCCGAATGTTTAGTTGTGACGGAAAATTCATACCGTGGTGGTTTGTATGACGCTTTCTCGTCTTTGTTTGAGTTAGTGGTTTCCAAGCACTTAAATCTTTTTTCAAGAAACTGCATCATCTCTGAGAAACTTTGAGGCTTGTTTGGTTCTGATAGCTGATGTTCATATTTTTCATCTGTCTCTGGGTCCCAAATTCGACTAAGAATTCTTGTTAGAATAGGATCCCATGTTGAGATATCAATATCTTGGCCTTTCAGTGCTTGTAGGTTTTCATTGATCGTATCATGCAGATTTCTCAGGTTCTCACTGTATCCTTTTTTATTTTTGGTATATTCAAGATGTTATCTATGTGCTTGTTTACAATTATTCGTTCGTTCTTGTAACGTTTGGTTAACAGTGACCAAGCTGTTGTATAGTTAGCGTCACAAACTGTTAAGTGTTTAATTAATTTTGCGGCGTCTCCTAGTACATGAGTTTTTAGGTACTGAATCTTTTCTGTGTCAGATAATGAAGTATCTTCGTGTATTATCTTCAAGAATAGGTCATAGAAGCAGCTCCAAGATTCATAACTTCCAGTAAATGTTGGAATTACGATTTTTGGTAATTTCACTTTATGGTTTGTTGTGGTTATTCCTTTAGTTATTCTTGATAACAGCTGTTCGATAACTTTTTCAACCTCAGTTTGCGTATTTTCAAACATATTGTCTTTAAAATAAGTATGTTCGAACATGCTGTCTTCCATTAGTATTAGTAGGTGTGTTTCTTCTATTTCTTGCCATTGTTTTTGCATCGATGTGAGTATTGACTCCCAGTACCAGTTAGGTTTGGTTTCGCTAATGGATTGTGTGGCTGCTTGTACCTTTTTCTGTATTTGATTGATCCTGAATAATTGTATAAATAATTTGGGTGAGCTGACAATATTATTTTCTTGTGGTTCTATGTCTTCTGGTTCGTATAGTTGGCTGAGACACTGGTTTCGTATCTCACATTTGTCTAGGTGCTCCATTGCCTGTGTAAACAAGGTTTTCATGGAATCATAGTAGTTTGCAGTAATATATTTATGATTGGCTAACACTTCTTGGTCTTCCAATAATATATGGTTGGTTGTAGTTCTGGTAAATATTTCTGTCAATCGAGTTTTTCTCTCTCCAATGTATCTTTCAGTCTTTCTGACTGCAGAGTCTTTCTTGATGTTGGTGTATATTTGTTTAATCTCATTATAGTCTGCCTCTTGGCTTCTTATGGTTTCATTTATCTTCTGTATCTCAATTTTTTCTTGATGCCCCTAGCCCTATTCCTACTGATACTAGTTATGGGCGTTTTATAGCACACTTAGTTGTTATCTGTACCTCGATACGGTATATGCGACTTCTCAAAGTACCGGTGAAACCCGCTTGTGGGAGGCCGGTACCTGATCCGCTACCGTTCGAACGACCACTAAGTGTTTATAGTATGTTCTTTAACATACCCAATACTAACGCTAGTTGAGTACGTTAGTTTGAAATATGCCAAAGAGTTAGTCAGTCAAAGTATCCTATCGGGACAAGAGGATCGCGAACTTTACCTACTGGTTACTATTTTCGAAGGACCATGTCGCAAGATCACCTACCAGTCGGCACGTAACCCTACATGCGCCCTAGGTTGACGCACGGGTGTGTGACTAGTAGGTGAAAGTACGTAGTTGCTACCTAATTCAGAGACACCTAGTACTTAGTACTTGGAATGCGTACGCGAAGCACTAAGTGTCTCAACCTAACCCTGCTCTACCCTACTGTACCTGCCTACTTAGTTACGTCGCGCAGACAGAGTATCTACGAGCGGTGTGTGCCCTAACCTACCATATAAATATATAATGTATATATAGATAGTACGGGATGTCTGTTACCATGAAACCTAAGGTAACAGACGGAAGGTTGGTAGGAGAGGGGGTTGTGTACGGCGTGCAATGTACACAGGACAGGGATTTCTCACTGCCGGTCAAGCAGACTCACAAGACCGATCTACGGACGGCTAAAGGTGTCTTGGCCGCAGTGAGGGGATGCTGAAATTCAGAAGGGGCCGGTCGTCCAGCGGGCGCTGAATGTGACCGGGTGGCTCGTCCAGCGGGCGCTGGGGGCGTCAGGGCAGCTCCTCCAGCGGTTGCTGGGCACGTCTGGGTTGGTCGTCCAACGGGCGCTGGGGGCGTCTCTGGGCGGCTGGACCAGCGGTTGCTGGGGCTTGGGCTGCTCCTCTAGCGGCTGCTAGGTACTTCTGTGGGCGGCTGGACCAGCGGTTGCTGGGGCCTGGGCTGCTCCTCTAGCGGCTGCTAGGCACTTCTTGGGCTGCTGGTCCAGGGGTTCCCCGGGTCTTCTAGTTAGGTAGCTTGGAGATGAGTGAAACTCGACGACTTGTTGGTAAGTGATTTTATTTGATTTATAATTTAGTTTATATATAATTTTTCTTTATGAACACTAATACAATTTTATAATTGTGTGTCGTCGGTGTACATACCCAACACAGCATCTTTTATTGGGTTTATAACCTTTGTATTAGGGTCGAGCTGACTCTGCAATGCTGAGCATTTCAATAACGCATAACTAGGTTTTTCAAGAATAATAAATTGAAGTGTGTACATGAATAAGGTAATGTTCGTACTTATGTATGAACATTCATGTTCAATGATTGAACAGCTTGATCACTGAGACTTTCCAGCATTCCGGAAACAACCCACTAGACATTGACACATTAATTATGTTGGTGATGGCCGGTAGAGATTGAGGTAAGGTCATAAGCAGCATATCCAAAGTGATGCCGTCAATACCTTTCGCATTAGATTTAAAGCTTTGAATGACCTTAAGCACTGTGTACTCACTCACTGAATGAAAAGAGTAGGCATCGGAGCCAAATCTGTTGTATTCGTAGTAAGTTAGCAGTGAAATTTTTACACGGCTGCTACCAGGCACATTAAGAAAATGGGAGTTGATATGATCAGGATTGTCAAAATGAGTAGGGAGTTCCGAAACCTGCTTTTTATTTGATAAGATATTATTCTTTAAATTATTCCAAAGTTGTTTTGAGTTACTTATATTTTTATTAATATTCTCTTTAAAAAAAGCCACTTTTTCACTCTCTATAGCTGCAATAACGATTAGTTTCATGTCTTTGTAACAATTTTTAAGTGACTCTGTTTTAAGTATCTTATACCTATCATGACAGTCATCCCTGATTTTAATCATTGTTTTTACAGTGTCTGTAATCCAAGGGTGGGATGGACCTTTGAATTTCGTTGTTTTAATTGGTGCATGTAGGTCGAATAAATTCAAGATTGTACAAGTTAGTGCTGACGCTAACTCATTTACGTCACGTGCTGATTGAAAATAATCCCAGTCAATAGCATTCAGGTCAGAAGAAAACAATTCCAAAATTATACTCTTCAGGGGCCTGTAAGTTACTAACCGAGGAGATATCTTTTCCTTTTTTATATTAAATTCAACCACTATCATGGCATGGTGCCCCAGATCTGGAGTCTGTTTCACAGACACCTTCCGTACCCTTGTATCAGTGCAGACTACATCGATCAAAGTGTGACTGTGATCAGTGAAGTGTGTTGGCTCAGCGACAACTTGATTTAGGTTTAGGGATTCAAAGAATTGTAGAAGTAAAGGTAGTTTGTTATTTCCTGGGTCAAGCATATCTATATTGAAATCTCCTAACAGGATAAGATGGTCACACCTAGGGAAGGAAGCAATAGAATCTGTCAGAGCATCAAAAAATGTGATGACATTTTGCCATGGTGCCCCGTAGGCGGTTCCAACAATAACACTTTTACCAAGTACAGTTAAGCGCAACCACATCTGCTCTACTTCAGGCACTATGGGGAAGGGACAGATTCGCACATTTATACCTTTTCGTACATAAAAACCAACGCCACCACCACGCCCTCTTTTGATACACGCAGGTCTAGGAGTATACATTAAACGGTGCCCTGCTATTTTAGGTGCCTTGTCATCTTGTCCCGCCTGCATCCAGGTTTCATTTATTGCTAAAATGTCAGGGTTTTGTTCCGCCACGGCTGCAATAAATTCATCCTGACCTGTGTTGAGTGAGCCTGAATTGAAAAGACCAACTTTTATGTGGGTTAAGTTAACCATTATGATTTGCATTAAATTTATATCTAAGCAGTATCTCACAAACATTGTAAACATAAGGATCTTTATGTAAAAATAGTGCATTAGTTGTGGTGTATTTTATAGTATGATTTGGCGGTATTGTATAAATATAATTAGGGTAATTTTTATATGTGGCTATGAAATTAATATATAAATAAAGTGCATAATATAGTATAAAATAATAAAAGTGCTGGGATTCATGATTTGCAGTTTGGTTAAAGTTATTAAATAATAAAATTTGGCAGAAATATAAAGTTACCACACAGCAGAGAAGATCCACCTCCATAACTAGAATAAAAACATAAAAAGGTAGAGAATAACAAGCCTTTACCATACTAGAAATAGGTGACCTTAATGAACAAATGTATAATTGTGCATTAGTTGTATTGAAAGTGTTATCAATAAACAGCTTGTTTGCTCTAATTGCAGGCGAATTACACATCAAACTGGACCAGGCCCAAAAACCCGCCCAACGTCAACCTCGGACCGTATAAGATGCGCGGGCTCGCCGTCACTACGCCTCACATAAATGCGGCCTCGCCTCGTCCAGGAGTAACGCCATCTAAGCCTGCGGCACTCCTCGCGAACGCGGTGAAACAGCTGCCGGTTGTTGCGAGTCAGCCTCTCGTTCGCGAAGATGCACCCGCCCGGCGCGGCATCCGAGCCGCCGGCGTCGGCGGCAGTCAGCGTGCGACGAACGCGCGCCGCGCGCAGCAGCTCGTCACGCACGGAGCGGCGCGCTAGCCGCACCACAACACGACGTATGCGCGGCGCCACGCCCTCACTCGGCTCGCGGCCCGGTGGTGGCGACGCGGCGCCTACGCGCTCCGCGAACACGATGTCGCGCTCGTCCAGCTTTACTCCCAGCCTGGTGGCGAGCACGGTGACGGCGTGCCCCACGTTCTCGCCCCTCTCTTCGGGCAAGTGCCCTATGTCGAGGTCCGATAGGAGGGCGTCTTGGTCCCGGTCGTCCAGCTCCCGCCTCAGTAGACCCACGGTGCGCTCCAGATCGGCAACGTCCGGTTGGGGCACCGCCTCGCGACGCTCAACCTCCTCCAGCCTACTCTCCATGCCCTCGATGCGCGCGTTAACGCCCGCGACCATGATGCGCTGCTCCGCCATCTCCCTCCGGAAGTCGCGCATCTCGGCCGCGTACTCGGCGAGCTCCCGACGCAGCATCTCCACACCGCGCGCTGCCGCAGCCGCATCAGATGCCATGCCGGCCAGCGACGCGGCGGGCGACTCCGGCGCGCCAGGGGTGGCGGCAACGGGGGCAAGGACAGGAGTAGGATCCTGCACGTAGCCTCCGCAGACTCCCCTGACGGGTGTGCTGCTGTTGTCACCCTTGCGCGTTTTTTTATTTTTACACTCCGGGCAAGTCCAGTCCTTGCCGAGTGGCGCTGTTTCGGCGACCGACACGCAAGCGCGGTGGTATAAGGCAGGACAAATGGTACAAGTGGCGGCACCTGTCGACGAGAGGAACTTTCCGCACGCCGCACATTTCGATTTCCTAGGGTTCTCCAGCGGCATAGCGTTGACGTAATAGTTCACAATGGATTTGCTAGATGGCGCTAACAACAAATTTGTACTATGCGGTTCCGTGCAATCTATGAGTCGGTCATGTGATAAGTTGACGAGACCTACCCTCAGATAAAAAAAAAATAATGATGCTAGTCTAGACTTTATCCACTGATTACAAGCTATATCGCACAACACATAGCCTCACAAACACTCACACAGGTCAATTGCCCACAACACAACAGAAATTCAACAAGCGCGTTTCTAGTTACGGCGTAGAAGTATTTTAACTTTTTAATATATTGGCACCGTGTAATGCTCTTACTACGTTCGTGAGAACACTCTGGCACCGTGTAATGCTCTTACTACGTTCGTGAGAACACTCTAATTGTGTGCAGGTACACTCCTTTCCTAATTGTGTGCAGGTATCTCCCAGGATTGTGCTTATTCTGTTTCCCTAATTTTTTTATTTGCCACGGGCAAAACACCACAAAACATGCACAAAACCGTGCGACGCAAAAAAAACACTAGTGATTTTTTAGAGCCAGCAACACTGAATGCTGATATCTATTGTTAAATTTTAAATAACAAATACAAACACTTATATATCCTAGGAACCAATAACAATATCACGCACTAATTTGGAGTTATTTTCGGTTTATTTTATATGATTTCATTAGTTTTATCTAAATACCAAATAATTTTCAGTGTATTTAACCGTATTTGGTTATAAACCTCTAGTTATAATTTTAAATTTGAGAACACCTACATGATGGGTGTTTTGTTTGAATTTGCGCTTTTTGTCAGCTCCCATTTAGCGCTTTTTTCCAGACGAGTTGGCAGCACTGCTTTGGTGTCAGTCACTAACAAAATAATGACAGACAACTAAACAAAACAAACTTTTAAACGCGCCGCCGCGTCGTCGTACTCTTGTACTTAGAATCAAAGTAAAAAATATATTATTTTCTTTAATTGAAGTCTGTTAGTGAATTGGGTATTAATATTATTGCATATCAAAAAACATTAATTATCATATATAGGCCTACAGTTTTTGTAGCAATGGCAGCAATTCTAGGCGGAGGACTTGGCGGCCTTTCTACGGGCTATTATTTATTGAAAAACAATGCGAAAAACAACAATAACCTGAAGCTGTTTCTCCTAGAAGCCACTGACTACTGCGGCGGTTGGATCAAAAGCATCCGCACAAAGGACTATACGTTTGAACAGGGACCGCGGACCATTCGACCGAAGGGTGTTGTCGGGCTCAACACGCTTAACATGATCCAAGATCTCGGCCTCAGCGAGCACATTTCACCCATCAAGCCGGACCACCCGGCAGCCAAGAACAGAATGATATACGTAAATCAAAATTTACACCTACTCCCTTCCAGTATCAAAGGAATCTTTCAGACAAGCAAGCCTTTCTCGAGACCTCTCATTTTTGCGCTCCTCAAGGATATCAAGTCGCCGTACAAGACGTTACAGGACGATTCTATTTATAACTTTGTGGAGCGGAGATTCGGGAAAGAGATTGCTGACTATGCAATATCTCCAATGATTTGTGGGATTTGTGCCGGAGATGCTAAGGAAATCTCTGTAAAGTTCCTTATGAAAACTCTTTTTGAATGGGAGCAGAATCATGGAGGTGTTGTCAAGGGTATGATGAAGACCATGTTTGAATCCAAGAATGATGATGACTTACAGCTCAGCGACTTAGCTAAGAGAGCCCAGGAGGAGAAATGGAATGTGTACACGTTGAAGGGTGGGTTAGATACATTCCCGATGAAACTTATGAACTATTTGAAGGAGAACGATGTTCAGGTGAACATGAATCACAAAGTAGAAGAGATACAATTTGTTGATGCAGGCACTGTCACACTGAGGAGTACCTCAGGAAATAAGCTTAATGCAAACCACATCTACTCATCCATACCTGCACATTCTCTCGCCAAACTAGTGCAGAAACAACATCCAGAATTAGCTAAAAACCTAACAGAAATCCCTTTTGTGACAGTTGGGATTGTAAACTTATACTTTGCAACTACAAAACCACTAATTGATCCTGCCTTTGGATTCCTAGTCCCTCCAATGGAGAACTCTCCAATTTTAGGTGTTGTGTTCGACTCTTGTTGTATCCCTGATCAGAATGGTACTGTGTTGACTGTTATGTTAGGCGGCAGATGGTATAAAGAAAAGTTTGGAAGCAACACAACCAAAGAAAACTTACTAAGTATTGCTTTAACTGAAATAAAGAGCATTTTACAGATATCAGAAGAACCAGCAGCTAGTAATGTTAATATATTGCATGATTGTATTCCTCAGTATATAATAGGTCATTATGAGAAAGTAGGTGAGATCCGGCAGTACATTCAAGACCACAACTTGCCAATTTCTCTTATCGGATGTAGTTATGATGGAGTAGGCATAAATGATGTTATTTATTCAGCTAAGACACAAGTTCAAGAAGACTGTACCTAATTTTAGTTTTAATTAACGCTATAGGTTTTGATAACCTGTTAATAATGTTTAGTTATTTATTGTAATGAAATAATGTTATCTTTGCAGCTTTGTTGCTGTGGATATTATATTTTATGTTTTTTATCTGTTTTTTTTTCTTTTTAATCTTATGAAGTTATAGGTATAGGAAAAACCAAGAGAAAAATATTATTGAGTTATCATATGTCCATGTTTATCATGGATTGTTTTTAATTACGGTCTCGAGTTTATCTTTTGTGTGCGTCAAGATAGCGACGCCAACCATCTGTTAGTAGAGGAGACGTGGAAGATCGACCTTCACCGATCTGATAACCAGATGAGACATATTTTTTATCAAATATAATGTATAAAAAAATATGCCTATAACTACTTGCCTATCTAAAAGTGCTCATGGCTATTTTTAATTAAATTAACTTTAATCGATTTTTTTTCATCACTTTCATTCTTTTGATAACCAAATGAATTTTATTTCACTGTTAGTTTTAAACACACAGAATATGCCTCAGTAGGCTTGCCTACTCATTTCTGTGTATAGCTACCTGGCAAGCCGATGTGAACAGGTAATTCAATATAGGTGACTCCATCGTTCTGCTAACTTATCGAAAGTTATATCAAATTTTAGATTATTTTATTACAAAATCAGTCATATATAGACTTGCCTGCAAAAAATCATACTTAAAGTACTGTTGCCTAGCTAAAAACTTTTAGAGTTTTAGCCATCTGATAGGTGCGAGAGAGAAAGTAGAGCGTCCGAAGTCCGTGTGGTAGAACAGGACAAAACATAGCAGCTGCAAGCTACCTGACCGTTGAATGTATCCTGTGTCCTGTTACAACAAGCCTACTGAGGCATATTCTGTGTGTTAAAAACTAACAGTGAAATGAAATTCATTTGGTTATCAAAAGAATGAAAGTGATGAAAAAAAATCGATTAAAGTTAATTTAGTTAAAAATAGCCATGAGCACTTTTAGATAGGCAAGTAATTATAGGCATATTTGTGTATACATTATATTTGATAAAAAATATGTCTCATCTGGTTATCAGATCGGTGAAGGTCGATCTTCACCGGCTCTTAGACCATGTGTTTTGGTCACTTATAGGATTATAGTTATTATATAACTTAGTACATACGAACAGACCGTCTAAAAAGCGCCTGCAAAAAAAAAGTGTTGGTTGGTCAATCTGTTTGGGAACCTCAATTCCACAGACAACTTATAAACACACCACCACTTCTTGCATGGAGGATTGAAAAAACCTTACCTACCCGGGATTAAAACACAAAACTTCTCATTGCCATAGGGCAAACATAAAGTTTAGGACTCGTTATGAGTTTTAAAGAAAACTGAAGAAATATAGTCGAAAATATTTTATTACATTTTAATACAAAGTATGATATAAATGTGCAAAAACAATCAAAGCTTGTTTACGATATGAGTGCTAAGCTTACTTTTAAAGTTATATCTTACAACTAAATTAACGCTAATAATAAATAAAATCTCCTAATACGCAATCACAACTCAAAATGGAATTTCATGAAATACTTCATTATTTTAATCTCAGCTTTTTGACTAGCTGCTCGTACCTAGGCATCTGCCATCGGTTCATATTCTAATAAGCGGCTTGCAACATGACATAATTAATGCTATTAACTATGTAAAAAGTGGGCATATGTATATCAAACATGATAAATATTTAAAATAAATATTGCTGGATATTTCACACAGGCGCTATCTAGCCCCAAACTTAGCAGAGCTTGTACTATGGGAACCAGATCTGATCAGTTTTTCCTGCAACTTGCCAAAGTAGTAATTTCTTGTATAAGGGCTCATCCAGGGAAGTACTACTATCATACTTATTTCTGCAGCATTGCTGTTTCGGATAGAAGAGTATGGTTGCCGGTGAAATTACAGGCACGTGAGGCTTTACACCTGTATGCCTCAAGGTGATAGACGCAGGGTTGCATCATAGGCCATATTTCTAAGGTGTGTGACCTACGTGGCAATTCTCTGTTATAGGCAATGGTCACCACTTTGCATCAGATGGACCATAAGCTTGCTTCATCTTCATCACACTATTATTATAAATGTGAAAGTTTGAATGTTTGTTTGTTTGTTACTCAATCACGTCGTAATGGCTGAACAGATTTCGATGAAATTTGGTTTGTTGATAGATTATGGCCTGGATTCAAACTAGGCTACATTTTGTGGACAAATGCGTGCGAAGCCGCTAGCAGAAGCTAGTGTACCATAAAAAAACCCCTGTTTTTAGTAGTTTTTAAGCCTGCACAGTTCCCAGGTCGAGCAGTAGCGTGGTCGCGAGTGTGTGATGCGTGTGATGCGTGGCGGAGGCGTGCGCGGGCGGCACGGTGTTGCGGTACGAGTACAGCAGCGCGAGCGCCACGCCGGCCGCCGCGCCCGGTTCCGCGTCCTCAGGGGTCGACACCTCCAGCCTCAAGGCTAGCTTGTTCGACTTCCGCCACATTATTATACTGCAAATATCACACTAATATTATAAATGTGAAAATTTGGATGTTTATTTATTTATTTGTTTGTTACTCAATCACGTCGTAACGGCTAAACCGATTTCGATTAAATTTGGTATATACGTAGATTATAACCTGGATTACCACGCAGAATACCTTTTATCCCATAAATCAGTTCCCATGGGATAAAAATGGGGTGCCAAGTCAAGCTGTAACAGCTAGTTTAGCTTTATTTCTAGGCTACCTACACATTTAGTAGTTTAACGCGTACGAAGTCGCGGGCAACAGCTAGTATTTCAACAATTATCTTTTAATGTACATTTAATAAGAGTAGCTCAACGGGCAATGGAGCGCGCCGTGCTCGGTACATCACTCTTGGACCACATACCCAATGTCGAAATCCGACGTCGCACAAAGGTTGTACTGGGTATGAGGATCACAGAGCTGAAGTGGAGATGAGCTGGACACTTGGCTAGGATAGATGACAGGCGTTGGACGAATGAGATTACAGAGTGGTGGCCAAGGGATGCATGTAGACCAAGAAGCAGACCACCCGCCCAATGGTCGAATGACGTTGCGAGTGTAGCTGGGTGTCAATGAATGAGACTCGCAAGGGACCGGAAAGAATGGCGTAATAAAGAATGGCCTATACCCAACAGTGGCTGCAGACAGGCTGAGATGATGATGATGAATATAGATTTTGCGAATGGAAGCAAATGGATTCCTAAAGATGGAAAGCGACGCCGAGGGAAGACTAAAAAGCGCTGGAGCGACGACTTGGATGCCTTCAAAAGGAACTGGAAAGATCTGGCTTTGGACCGTGATAAGTGTTTATAAACGGTCGCCTGGAAGAGATCGCTTTTAGCGATAAGACCGCCCATTGTACCTATGATTTAAAAGTGTATTTTCTTTTATATTTTTGTATTTAATGGTGTGCAATAAAGGAATTATCTAATCTAATCTAAGTGGAAGAAAGAGTGGGACAGTAAGGGCTTATAAAAAAAATATAGATTTTATAAACGGTAAATAAATAAAATAAAATAAATCATGGAGGACATTTCACACAGCGCCATCTAGCCCTAAACTAAGCAAAGCTTGTACTACGGGAACCAGATAACTGATAGAATATTTATACACATTTTTTTCGTAAATAAATACTTATAGGAATACATAGGAAAATACCCAAACCCGGAACTATAAGACTATGATCTAAGATCTGTAGACTATGCAAGTTCGCCAAATGTAGACATTAGTAGCAGGTTGGTCAGGTAAATAAATAAATAAAATTCGTTTATTGCAGGCACAAAATATACGACCACATCACATAAACAATAATAAAATATAGGGTTACAGGAAAAATCGTGCTAGATCCGTTAAGGGCGTGGAGTACCCATCATTTCTGACTTATTTCACTATGAAACACCCTACCCTAAACTTAACCCTTTTCGAGATATTCGATTTTTAATTTTTTTATTGAAAATTGCCGATTTTTAGGCTACTAAATTTATTTTTGTTTATTTTGTGTATCTTTTTATTATTATTATTGCATTTTTACATGTGTAATAAGATGCTTTAGGACGTCAATCATTAAAATAGTGCATAAGTTAATTGAATAGACCGTAGTAGACAAGTGAAAGTTAAGAAATAAAAAAAAATATTAGAAAGTTTATTTTTCTCTAAGGGATATCTAAAAAAAATATTATGGCAATGGTTCGGCAGATGTTTTTTAAAATATCTACGTTTCATCAGCTATCTAACGAGGTATAACAATCTCATCGAAGATTCAGCGTGAATGTGTGGATGGGCATTATCTCCAATCATTTGATTGGACTTTACTTTCTCCCGGATAATCTAAATGGGGAAAGCTACGAAAATTTCCTGAGAGCAGACTTAAGTGATTTGCTGGATGATCTGCCACTCAACCTGATCAGGGACATGTGGTTCCAACACGATGGCTGCCCTGCCCATTTCAGGAGAAGTGTCAGAGACTGGCTGGACACAAATTATCCAAACAAATGGATAGGACGAGGTGGACCGTTGCCATGGCCAGCAAGAAGTCCGGACCTAACCCCCATGGATTTTCACGTGTGGGGGTGCATGAAAAGTCTTGTGTACAGCGAGCCGAATCCAGTTTCGTCTGTGGAAGACTTACGAGAAAGGATTGTGGATGCAGCCAATAAAATGAGGACCACGTTAACCACTGGAGTAGTAAAGACTGGTCTCCGTAGAAGGATGCGACAATGTATCAGAAATAGAGGCGGCCATGTTGAACATGAACTGTAGAATAAGAAAAAGTTGTGTGAAAATCTTTAATAAATGACATTTCATGCTTACCTATTATTTTATTTTACTTTTTAGGGCTAAGTATAAATTTTCTTCTCCACTGTCGCCTATAAAACTAAATTTTTTTCAATGCATTTGAATAAAACGCTAGATTATTATACCTCGTTAGATAGCTGATGAAACGTAGATATTTTAAAAAACATCTGCCGAACAATTGCCATAATATTTTTTTTAGATATCCCTTAGAGAAAAATAAACTTTCTAATATTTTTTTTTATTTCTTAACTTTCACTTGTCTACTACGGTCTATTCAATTAACTTATGCACTATTTTAATGATAGACGTCCTAAAGCATCTTATTACACATGTAAAAATGCAATAATAATAATAATAAGATACACAAAATAAACAAAAATAAATTTAGTAGCCTAAAAATCGGCAATTTTCAATAAAAAAATTAAAAGTCGAATATCTCGAAAAGGGTTAAGTTTAGGGTAGGGTGTTTCATAGTGAAATAAGTCAGAAATGATGGGTACTCCACGCCCTTAACGGATCTAGCACGATTTTTCCTGTAACCCTGTATAATACAACAGAATTGAGAATCTCCTCATTTTTTTGAAGTTGGTTAATAAGTGCAGAACATGCCACGGAGCAGATGCTCCAGTGTACTCATTTTGTATTTCCAATACTTATAAATTCCATTTTTATATATCTGGTCAGGGACAGCCCTCAATACGCTATTGTTGGAGCGACTCAGCCTACTCCAAAATGTATGAGTATGATGATGAAGAAGATAATACAATTTAGCTGCCGATACTTGCCGTAAATATAGATACGCGTACGTTAGCCAGCTAGCCTGCTACTAATATCTAGTAAATATCGATATGCGTACCGTAGTCAGCTTGCTACTCATCATCATCACCATATCACCCAAATAATGTCCACTGCTAATCATGACCTGACCTCCCCCATACATTTCCAGAGCAACCGATCTTGTGCGGCCTGCATCCAACAGCTCCCAGCAACCTTTATCAGGTTTTCATTTCAACTAGTGGGGGGTCGTCCAACGCTGCGCTTTCCATTGCGCGGTCTCCACTCTAAGAAAGATTCTCTTTCTGCTCCAACGGCTGTCAGTTCTTCGAGCTATGTGCCCTGCCCACTGCCAATTCAGCTTGCTAATATACTACGTGTTTTGTTATGTACGACATTAAATGAAAACACGGGTAGGACTAATGTTGTGAAATATTTTTTTTCACTTTCATATAATAGCTAATTTAAAATTTTCAAACAACCTTAAAATCAAGTCCTAAAATATCAATGAAACAGCCAGTTTAAAATAGGTAAACAAATCATATTCATTCATCATGTAAGTAGGTACTTGTTAAACTGACTAAGCGGCATCGTCGCAAAGGCGCCGCCGATTTACGATAAAAAAATAGTTTATTGGAAATGTATCGAGTACTGGATAAATATTCAAGCTACCGGTGTTAACACACCTCTAAAATCAGTTAATACGATTCGATTTCGGAAGTGTGTTTTAAATGAATGTCATACATAACAAAACAGGTTGTATATTTATATTAACTTGTATACTTTAATTTAAAGTATACTAATGTGTCGTTAATAAAATAAATAAGTATGTAGTTACTGGTTAGTATCGTGGTGCGCGTCGTCGTCGTACTCGGCGGCGTCGTCGCGCTGCGCCAGCACCAGCGCCAGCGGCGCCGGCACCAGCGTCGAGCTGGCGGCGACGCGCGCCGGCCGCTCCGGCGACAACAACGTCACTGACTCCTGAACAACAACAACTACCTTTTAATTCTTCTTAGCATGTCAAGAGTTCTACGTTTTAATTTATAGTATGTTGGACAGGTGTTTAGCCACAACAATAGTTACGTCCTCCATCGTGTAGGTGTTCGGGCACAAAGGGCAGAGTAGCAAGTGCTGCATTGACTGCGCGGGATCACCGCACTCGCACTGCGTTAGGTTAGGGTCCCTGAATCCCCCATTTGCACACATTAAGTCTGCAACGGCCAACCTGGGTGTGGAGCCTGTTTAAGGACTTCCAGACTGGCCAAGGCAGATCGTGCCCGGGTGGTAACTGTTCCTGTGGGGTGGTAAAATCAGGCGGTGGGGAGTTATTTTTTATCCACAGAGTGGTGTCTAGCGACAGCCGGGTCATCGCTCGCTTCATTCGCTCATTTTATTAGCTTTTACTAATAATGCAGGACATTTCACACAGCGCCATCTAGCCCCAAACTAAGCTTTTATTTAGCTTGCAATGTTTGTTTGTATGGTAGTTAGTTGGTGTAGATTTTAAAAGATTTTATTTTCTTGCAATGTTTGCTAGTTAGTTTGTTTAGGTCAAATCTTGCAACTAAATTTTAAACCAGAGAGTTTAGCCAAGTAACATTCGATTAGCAATGACGCTAGTCGATAAGTCTGAAAATGTATGGGATTTGACACGTGTTACGGAAAAATCACGTGATATATCGAAAACAAACCTATGTAGAAATCGAATCGATTCGAAGCGAATGTAACTTGACTACGGCCCCTGTTCTCCTCTGAGCTCACACATTTTTTTATAATAACTAGGGTAGCATTATAATAATTATTTGGTATGAATTGAGTCTAATATTTTTTTTGAGCTTCAAATTATGTTTGAGGATTTATTTTTTAATGCGTAATACATTTTTTACTTAAATTTATGATTTTACTTTACCCGTTTCCCCTCTTTTTTACAAGCTTTTATTTAGCTTGGAATAGAATAGAGTGTTGCTTTTGTTCGATACACGAACACCTTCAGCTTAGCTAGCAATTTGACTATGTGTGACTAGTGCACATTCGGCCACCAGTCGATCCACTCATCATTAGCGTAAAGTTAAGCACAATAAATCATATAAAAAAAAAACAAAAATAATATAAAAATAAATAAAAGCATCTATCTCATAAATCATTCCACGATTTTATAAAAGCCTCGTTTGTAAGTAAATTTTCAACAAAAAAATATAAAAAGGTCATGTACAAAGGCAAGTTTAGACCTTTGATCAAAGACTTGTTTTTTGAATTGAAATAAATACAGAATTTTGAATTACAGACAAAGAAGTTCCTCAAAATATAAATATTTATGAATTTATAAATCACTGGCTGACTAGAAAATGATTCATAAAATTATATTTTGCGAAACATAGGTAATAAAAAAGATGACAAAATGGTATGAATCGAGTACGGCTGTATTCGATTCATACCTTTTCATCATCTTCGCCTACTTTACAACATGCAAAATATTACAAAAAATACTAAAAATAAAAATGTCAACAGTGATTAACAGTCATTTTAGTCAAAATAACATATTTAAATGTCAAAAGTTACATAAACATATTCTTGACATTTACTAATAATTTTATAATTATTAGTAAATGTCAAGAATTTGTTTACATGTATTGGTATTTATATACCTTCTCAATGTTAAGAGATTTCTCGAGCGTTTTCTCAATAGTGTTGGGCTCCTCTTGCTCCGCTGGAAGTGGAATCTCGGAGGGCTGCATCAGCTGAACCTGAAATTAAAAAAAAAACAAAAAAAAAATGAAGCCTTTATTGTTTCATAATTTCTCTACATAGTTTTCTTCCTTTCATATTTTAATAATTTTTTCGTTTTAATTAAGAAACCCCTCGACGGGTTTCTTCAAAAGTTGCCAGTTTTTTTAGACTTTTTGTTTCCTTCGGCCACGTCTTGTCTTTTACTAAGTTGTGTAAATAAATGTGTAATTAACCAGAGTAATGAACAGAGGAATCAAAAATGCTAATCCATCTGCCTGGTGTTCACGATACAGGCTTGCCTAGTGTGAAGGCCGCTGCATAAAATGTGATCGTAGGTAGAGTCCGCGCCACCAATGAAGTCCGATAGACGCGGCGCTGCTATCGGAGAAATCGAGAAGTTATTCGAGATTTAGTTCCCGCTTTTGTCGTAAGACTTCACTCGTGGCGCGGACTCTAGTGCCTTCTGTCTCAAACTTTGTTTATTAATTTTTATTGCTATTATACCAGGGCCCGTAGCCAAGTTACGTTCGCTTCGAATCGATTCGAATTCTACATAGGTTTGTTGTCGATATATTATGTGATATTTCCATAGCATGTGTCAAATCCCATACATTTTCGGACTTATCGACTAGCGTCATCGCTAATCGAATGTAACTTGGCTAAGCCCTCAGGCATCTTAGCTTAATTACAAAAATTGTCTTCTGGGTCGTTTTATTGATAAGTTTTTGGCTGCAAATAATTATTTTTTTCATTTATAATTTTTTTTTATTGTTATTTACGACAAATTTAATCGAAATGTTGCAAGTATCTGTTAGCAAAGTATTTTAGGGCATATGCACATGGTGTATTATATTATTGTAAATAGTGCGAAGCGAGAACCGGCTATAAGCAGATCGCACTCACCCTGATAAAGGTTCACGAATTGAATCAAAACATTAAAACCCTCCGTCGTCCGAGACACGTTCTCGGAGACCCGGATGACGAAATCACCTCCGCTAATGCGGAAGGTGAGTCATCTATATCAGACAGAGCAAACACTTCACAGAAACACCGACCTCGCCGGCGAGGTCGACGAGTTCCTTCAGTCGCCGCCTATACGAGGTACAGACATGTACCCGGGCGTTTCTCTCCTATCCCCTCCCCGGCAACAGCCCAAGCCGAGGCTCGTACCTAAGTGGTGCCCTTGCGCTAGTTGCCTAAAAAAAACTTACTGGGCTGAGCGCCATCTGCGCTCGCCAAAAGTTCGGTTAAGCTGTCACGGCCTCAGAGGCCAACAGCGAGTTTAGTCCATTCGAAAAAAAAAAAAAAAAAACATTAAACGTTGTCGGTCGAAACACCGATAAAACGGTACGTTATAAATCCCGTATTTATAAAAATATATAGTCCAGTCAAATTATGGTTTCACCTCTGAATGATAAACACGCAGGTTTAAATAAAGTTTTACTCTTACCTAATTTTTTTTATATTATTCCTGCAGATAACTTACTTGGATACTATATACCTATTAGCCTATCTAATCTATTAACTTTTACCTAAATACTAACTACCTACCACCTACTTAAATGTTACAACTGAACTAATTTGTTTATCTACCTACTTATAAACTTTATTCTTATTCTTATGCAATGTTTAAGACGATATATAATGCTACTATATTATAATTTTTTCTCATTGTAAGTGACAATATTTAGCTCAGGACTCAAAAAAGTGGTTATTCTGTCTGACAGCAGAAGTGCACTGCAACATGTGGCTCGTTGCGCCTCTGGCCGCAGAGGTATATCGCTAGCCTGCACTATTCTTAATAAGGTTCTGGAGCTGGTAGCTGGGGGAGTGACTTTGGGATTTCAATGGATTCCTTCACATGTCAACATACATGGTAATGAAGTGGCAGACGTCCTGGCTCGGGAGGCAATATCAAATGGTATTGAAGTTTTTGTGAAACCTGACTATATATATACTATATACATATAGAGAAGGTATAAGATATAAATAGAAGGAATACTTTGATATTGCTTCCCGGGAGAAGGGCATCTGGTATCGAACTATGCAAAGCGAGCCCCCTCACATACCATGGTTTACCAACACTAGTATAAGTAGGAAGTGGATTGTAATCGCTCATAGATTGCGCTCCGGGCATATGCCTCTAAACGGCTTTAAATTTTTAATGAAAAATATAGATACTCATAATTGTAATGCTTGTGGAGTGGTGGAGGATGTATACCACCTTCTAACAAAGTGTGTCCGGAGTCAATCTATGATAGAGGAGTTGTACAGAGCGCTGAAATTCAACCAGGTCGATGTGGGCCTGTTTCAGAGTGTATTAGCTGAACAAACATCTGATTCAGCTAATATGCTCTACCGGTCCATATACGACCTGCTGAAGGAGGATGCTGTATAGTTATTAATTACTGTAGCCAATTATGGAACTGACATCGTCGTACAGAACGACGCAAGTTCCCTAAAAAATAGATAAAAAAAAGCTGGAAACTCGTATACATCTTTATTTTGGCGTGATCGATTCGTTTTATCTCAGAAAAGGTTGAGCACCTGAAAAATATTTCGAATTAAATTTGTCGCAAATTTAGTTCTAGAGATATGAAAACCAAGATAATCGTGAATAACTGATTTTTGTGAATTTTGACCTTGAATAACTTACGACGCAGACACGAGATTTTATAAGACTTTTGAGACAATTTTGTCGGTGTATGAAGAAGGTGTATACGATTTTCCAGCATTGACACTCATTCCGAGGTAGAACTCTTTTTTGCTTATTTGACTACACTAATAATGAAGACAGCGAAGAAACAAATTTGAAATCTTCAAAATATTGTGTTTTGTACTATCCTGTCAATAAACATGAAGTGATATGCTACCTGCATTTCGTGTCCCGTAGGGTTGGTTAGTTTGATCAGCAGCTCAGTCTTCCGGCCCGGCTTCACCGACTCGTGGGATATTATCTTCACTTCAGGGACGTGGTAACTATTAACAAAAGAGTACTTATGTGCATGTAGGAGGGGTGAGTAGGTAGCTACTTATTATTTTAATTTTTAATCTGTCTGTTTCTTGTGTTTTCCTTACAACCATTGTTCTTCATAAGCTATAATTATTTTAAGCGAGACGGAAAATACTTCTAAGATCTGGTTATCAAGTAGGATGATACAGAAGCAGAAGCTCTACCCGCCGTACGCGGTTCGGAAGCTCCGCTCTCTGATCGCACCGCTACCGGTGTGCATCGGTCTCGCGGCGCGGCGGCAGGTGGGGCCGGACGGGTAGACTATTAAAAGCGGCCGCCGCGCTGCAGTAGCGCGCCGCAGTTTAATGGCTGTAAACCAGCGCTGAGTAATAAGTTTATTTTTCAGCATAATGCTGAGCTATTCCCCTTTTTCGGCACAGGGCTCATAGTCACTGGGTACGTATCTTTAGTATTATTTATTATTTTTTGTTTAAGTAACGTGTTTTTAATTGTCTGTATTTTATTGTCTTTATTTAATTGTCTGTATTTACTTATCCACTGTATGAAGCTTCTGTGTGTTTGTTACTTGTGTCGAAATAAATGTCTATATCAATCTATCAGTAAGCACTAAGACAAGCGGGATATGGACTCACTAGGCCAGCAGCTCGATCTTGAACTTGATGGAGCCGGGGTTGTACTCGGGCTTGGTGAGGTTGTGGTCGCAGTCGCGGCAGCGCTGGCTGCGCTTCACGGACAGCAGCTTGGCGAGCGGGTGCAGGCGCGCCACGCTGCCCGGCTGCCACTCCGGCGACGCCAGCCGCTGGGGCATGCTCGTTACTGCAATTATATTACCTACTATTGCTCCAACTCGCACAAAAATTATAAAATTTAGACATCATTTATTTTCTTTATTGTTATGTATTCTAAAAGGATCATTAAAAGAACAACCAGCCTTGTTTCTTGCCTTCTTTCCTGGCTTGGTCGCGAAGGTACAGGCACTAAAATTGACGTTCACAAGTGATCCTTGTGATTTTTATGAATAAAAACCTTTTGATATGATTTTTTTTACTAAAAAATATAATATACATATGCAAAAAAGTTTGAAAAACTAACAAAGGTTGATTGTCAGTCATAAACATAATCGGCAAGCAATACAAAACATAATACATATATTAATGAAATAACACTAACTCTGATTCAAGTGGACCTCCTTAGTAAAGATGTCTTCGGGCAGTTCATCCACGTCCGCGCTGGCCTGGCTCTGCACGAAGTGTGCGATGGCGGACGAGGAGCCCGCGTCGCCGGACGGCAGCCCTGCGATGTTGCGAGCCATTGCGCCCGTCAGCCCGGTCTTATCCTACGACAGGATAACATATATTTAAGAAAAAACTGACGTTGTTATAGACAATTGTTTTTATAGTATTAATGATTTGTTCGAATTTCGAATAAGATATTGACAGTGATAAATACCTTTGTAATGGGCGGATATGGAAAGTATAACCTTTCAAGTAAAAAAAATATTTTCCAAATTGGTTGATAATTGACAGAGTTCTGAGTAATTTTGAGGTAAAAAACATTTTGAAAAACTATACTGAATTGAAAAATACTCCTTCTATTTTTGTAGTTGGTCAACAAGTTTTTTTTAACATACAAGCATACCTCGGCCTACCTGGTATGGTGGTATGTTTACCTAATGGTAAACATTTACCGTAGCCTATTATTGACAAATGTAACAACAAAGACACCAAAGAAGGGATAATAAAAAGCATGATATCTTTAAAAAAAAATCAAAATGTCAGGTTTTTAGATTCTGAATTTAGTATTCAGTTTTCCAATAAAAAAAACACAATTATCGTTTTCACCATCATCATATCAGCCATAGGATTATAAGAGCTCACTGATGAGAGATGCAGGATGCAGGTTTGCTCAGCATGTGAAAAATCCACACCAAGTTTGAAACTTGTAACATGTGAACTAAACAAAATTTGTCTTCAGATTCAGGCAATCTGTTGCACAAACACAAATTAACTAAATTTTGCTTTGTCAGCACTAAAATGATTGCCATCCTTTTCTGTTTCTTATGGACAGAGAGTGACAGTTGTCATTTTAGTGCTGTCATACAGAATTGCCCCCATTGTCATACCGTGAGAGTGATGTATTTCCCTCGAATAGCAAACTTCTTCCGCTCCTTCTCTAGCTTCTCTTGTTTCTCCTGCTGAGCAATGGCCTTGTAGAACTCCAGCAGTTGGTTCATGCGAGCTGTGAATGGGTTGGTCCTCTCCGGCCAACCACCAGATGCTGAAAAATAACAGCTTTATACTACCTACATACATACAGTATGATGAAGAGTTGACAAGTATTAAATGGTTATTGTTTAGAAGTTGGATCTGATAGTTTGCTCCGTACATCTACAGACTGAAGAAGAAATATCACAATTTCCACCATGAGGATTGTAGTTTATGTGAAGTTTTAAGTAATTGTTGTTACAATGCAAATTTGGATTATACTTGGTTACTCAAACACACTTTAAAAAGGTAATGAGACCAATTCTACATCATTGAAACTATTCATTACTGTGCAGTGTGTTTTGCCCCTAAATTATTAATTTAGCTGTAAGAATAACTCACCTACAGGTTGATCAGGGATGCCCACATCCCGAGAAGTCCACCGACAATTGAAACATGATAAATAGTACATTTTCTTGGGCTGCTTGTTCTCCACTTTAGCTTCACCTCCTTCTCCAATGGACTGACGCAGCTGGGCGAGTGTGGCGCGCGTGGAGAGTGTGTGGAAACAGCTTGGGCAGTCAAAACAGCTACTACACCGGTTCTTCTTCAGCCGGGCTTCTGATGATGGCATGTTTTCCAGGCAGTTGGCACAGTAGTGGGAATCAACCTATCAATGTAATATTATTTGCACAATGTAGGCATATAATTTTTTAGCAGCCAAATGTTACTTGATTGATTAACTACACTTAAAAGTTGGCTGTTTTATTTAGCTGACCTGTTTTAAATGGCATTGTATCGAATATCCGTTTGTGAAATTACGTAGTACTTTAAAAATGAAGTTACAATAGCAAGGTGTGTCTTTCAGCGAAGATTTACACATGCTTTATACATCCCACATTGTAATTTTTAATAACATAACTTACAGAATGAAGTCAGTAGTGATATGCTCTTTGTAATAATTTTATTCAGATGTCGCTAACAGAGTAATGTTACGAAAAACTATTTAATGTGGGTTACTTACTTCATGACAAATACAAAACCCGCAGCGAATTTTAAGGCAATGCCGACAGAAATAGAGACTCGTTATAGGTTTTAGCTGTCCGCAAGAGCATATATATTTTACATAGTCAGGCTGGGTTAAATAAGCCATGGTTTAGCCGGTTTTTATTCGGTTTTACTAAAAACTTTGATGATGCGAACGATGATGAATTGAATGACTTATCAATAACGAAACAAACTGAGGGAGAATTTATTGATCTGCCTGACATTGATTAATGATCGTTATGACAAATGACAATGACATTTGAAACCAGAAGTAGTGCGAAAATAGAGAACTACATAAAAATATAACAGAATAATAAAAAGAGTGTGTGTACTTATGTACACGCGTTAGAAGTTATACTTCTTTGGCGTATGGAAAAAAAATAACTAAAATGCAGTAGTGATTAACGATAAATATTAAACTTAATCAAAAAGATTTTATTTAAATAAATTATTAGTATCACCGTCGTATATGAAATTGATTTAATAAAAACACCAAAATAATATTTATTTATTCACACTGTTTAATTGTACCCTTACGAAACACGTGTTCTACATATAAAAATACTAGAATATACAACTTGAACATAGTTATCAATTTTCATACCACCTAGAACTAACTTCATGCTGTTAAATTTAGGTGTCGGTGTGCGCGCGCATCGTAAAAATTCACTCTCATCATAATTCTCCATCGCGCCAAAAGAAGTATAACTTCAAAAAACAAAGTTCCTTGAAACTTTTATTTTGTTATTCTACTTATGACAGAGCAACGCCATCTGTTAGCAGTTATAAAAACATGGACGCGAAAACCCCCTTGGCCGTTTATCGCTGAAGTGTTTAGATTGTGGGCACTTGTGGGTATGATACTCTTCTTCCCGCAGTATTAAGACATGCCCATTTATTTAATTAATATTTGGACGATAAATAATAATTGGTGGGTTCGATTCCCGCCGTGGAACAAATATTTGCATGATCTATAGATATTTGTTCCAGTTCTCGATGTTTTTCTATATATTTGAAGTAGGTAAGTATCTGTGTATTTATTTACAAAAAAAGTATAAACTATTCTATGGTTCCCACAGTACAAGCTCTGCTTAGTTTGGGGCTAGATAGCGCTTTGTGAAATGTCCAGCAATATTTATTTATATATTTATTGATCATAGTGCAAAGATGTAGGAAGGAGGAGAATCGGTCAAGCTTTATCTAAAGAATACCTATAAGCATTCTACCAGCTAATTTCTGCTAGCTTTTTTGGCGAGCCGCCACCGGCTGTCGGTGACGGTGACACCCTTTTTTGTAGGTATGAAAGAAGAGTCTTAAGAAATACTTCTGATAAAATTAATTGCCTATCCACGTACTAAGTGACCCTAATGTGTCAGTGGTTTCCGAAAATGAACGCGCGGATTCATCACACGCATCGCGCAAGGCCGCGGCGCGAATGTTAATCGCGACCATGGACTCAGGGATGGAGTAATCTTACTTACTGAAAAGTATGAATATTTATTATGTAAATTAGGTGGCGTAGTCGGTAATGCCAACAAAATATCCTCATCATTTTTCTAAGAGATTAATCAAACTCTGAGATGGAGAAATCTTTAATATTACCTAGGTAATGAACAGTAGGTATACTTTAAATAATGTGGCGTATGCAGAAAGCGAACCTACCTAATTGGTGAGTGGTGTACTGACGATGATTGAGTTATATCTACCCTCCTTTTTTTTAGAGTCGAATAAATCAAACGATTCCTGAATACTCAACCAGCCGAATCATAATTAATTCCTCTAGAATCTAGGGTCTAGAGTAGTCTCTAGGGTCAAGCCACCGAGTTCATCCCTGCGCAGTCTTTAGGTCTTTTAAGGCATGGCCAGGAACTACGTGTCCCAGCTACTTTCTAATGCCGTAACGATTGCAAAACTATACCACTTATGTCACTTGTATTAATTACAACTTACAACTGACAATATTCTCATACATTTTTACATCTAAACCCATACAAAACTGGTTTGTCTAAATGGACGTTTTAAACAAACATTTCCCTTCATTCAGTTATTTATAAGTTATCGGAAAACCAATTAATGTTACGTATCGTAATCAAATATTATCTAAGATTGATGGAAAATATTTGAAGGAAGTATGAATTGACAAAATAAGTAATTGAGACGAGTTCTGCCTAGTCGCCCACGCTGTGTGATCATTTATTACCTTGCTTTTTTAAGAAGTGTCAGTCGTCATAAATAATTTAATTCAAGCCTAGCCGTCAATAACATTATAAAAATATTTGACAGTTTTAACCGCCATGAAATATCTACTGTCATATAGGTTGAAAGTGATTCCAGCCATATCAAACCTATCGATCTTTTACAGAATACATTTCGGGGAATGTGCCCAGGAACTATACGATCTGATCTCGCCATCTTCCTTCCATCAAAGGACAAGCAGGCGCACGGCTCAGTACGTTCTTGATGCGTACAGCTAAGGTATGGAACACTTTGCTGTCGTCTGTTTTTCCTAAAAAATACAATCCGGGCCTTTTTAAGGTAAAAGGTTTCTTCTAGATCTTCGTGCTACATCTTAGACCACTTCATCGCTTAACATCAGGTGAAATTGTGGTCAAACGAATATTTATCAAAAAAAAATAATAAGAGGCTCTCGCTAGGACGTTGGATCAAGGGTCAGATACAGAAGGCGGTACTCCTGGACTCGGCACGCATAGTCAGGAGGTTCCTCTCTGTGCAGCCCTAGCCACCGATCGCTTGAGCCTTGCTTCGCGGTCGGTGGTTTACCGTTTTATAAATACATTTTTTACTATAATGTTTGATTTTTGTAAGATACTTTGTAGTGAAAAATGTATTTTTATAAACGAGTTTTAAAATAAATATGTGTGATAATAACAATAAATTATTTATTCAACAACAAACTTCAAAATAGTAAGTTTTTACAAAATAACTTAACTTAACCTCCACTTTTTGCGTCGGGGGTTAAAAAGTAACTTAGCTAAGACTTGCCTAAGTTAAACTAGCTTTCTATAAAAAAACACCCTTCTTTTTCCATAGAACCGATACGTTTTCTGTAAACTAGAACACCTTTAAATAAATCATCTGGTTCTTAAATTCTGTTTCTACGCAACAAGAACTTACCTAAAATGTACTTCGGGTCATCCCGTAACTCATAACGTTGGCACTTTTCACCGACTACGACTGTATTTTCTGTATTTTGAACCGACTTCAAAAAAAGGGGGAGGTTCTCAATTCGACTGTATGTTTTTTTTTGTATGTATGTTACGCGATTACTCGAAGACGCCTGGACGAAGAAATTATTTTTTGTTTAGTAAGCTGGTATACTTCCCAGGTGGTCCCATTGGCACCAAGTCAGGATCTGATAATTCCAAAAAAATCGAGGGCAACCCTCAAATCTTATAAGGACGCATAATGTGTTTTATATATTTTTTGTAAGGATGTACATTCAGATTGGTCACATAGAAATTTCATCAAAATCTGTTGAGTAGTTTGGTGTTTTCTTTTATCTGAAGTCAGTTACATTTTTGTAAAAAAGTTAATCAGCTGAAGTTTACAAAGTAATTCTTCAATTATATAAGTTACCAAGTGATTCTTTAGTGATTCTTTATTATTTGTAATCTTTGACTATCAAAATAGTGCCACGAAATGCATAACTAGCTAACTTGACCTACATTTTAAATCAAATTACAGGTAACGACAGTTCATGTTAATTGTTACTTTTTGGGGTAGAAATTGCAGTTATCCTGGATGTCAGACTTTTCCCTATATTTATGTCACTAACGCTACACGCATAACAAATTTCAGCACTGTGGGGTCACAGGTGTACCCTGTGAATTTTGTCAAAGTTCAGTTTTTATTATAGCTAATAACTTAAAAACTACATGGTTTAAACTCAAAAAGATCTTATATTAAATTTGCCATTTGACTGGATAGTCCCATTCTGTTTTTTTTTTATCTTTCTTGAACCCCAATAATTCAACAAACCCAGGGGGGGTTACTACCCCCTCACATTTTACTACCCCCCTCACATTTTAGCTCATTTAGTCACACCAAAATTGTGCTATCACTACCTACCTATGAACCAAATTTCACGATGATCGGATCAACGCTCCGAAAGTAATCTTCGGACAAACAAACATACATACAACGCCGATTTGCCCAAGTTCATTTGGAGATATCGCTTCGCTCGATCAATCATTTCAACTGTAAAGTAGGTCCGTAGAGCCTAGCCCTAATTGCTTTACCTAATAAAACAAATAAATTAATTTATCAGTAGTTTATCACAGGGAATGTCAGATTAACGAAACCTCTATAGTATTTAGCGGTTGGATAACACGTTTTATCTAACAATCCGGAAATGATTAACATACGCACGTTTGCCAAAAACCTCTTGGATTTCGTAACATAGCAAAAATTTTAGGGTTCCGTACCTCAAAAAGAAAAAGGAACCCTTATAGGATTATTTCGTTGTCCGTCTGTCTGTCTGTTCGTCTGTCAAGAATATTTTTTCAGGAACGCGTGGAGATATCAAGTTGAAATTATTATCAAATAGGTAGGTACATAAGTATAAGGTTCCTTGGAGTTGTAATAAAATCAAGCTTCTAAGTTAAAGCAATAAAAAAATATGGCCATTTTTTGCCACATATTTTGTTCGTAAATAAGTAATAGGGTAATTAGCGTTGACCCAGAATCACGATATTTGGCAAGAAGCAAGGTCTCACAGCACAAGGAAAAAATTCGAGAATCTTTATTCGTTCGTTATATATATAACATAAATAAAATATTTTTACGGAACCCTAGGTGCGCGAGCCAGACACCCACTTGTCCGGGGTTTTTTTTATCAGACGATAGGCGTTTTAAATACTGTCATAAGTAATTTATTTTTGCTGATAATATGTTACAAAATAAGCTCTTATAATGAAATTATATTGCTTATAGATATTATCTGCCGGAGCTTGCAAAGTTGTACAAATTCTTGTCAAATTTAATTAATTTTTAAATAATATTAAACAATCTTAAATTCAAAAATTCATTATCGTTACGCTTACGCTAAGCTTAGTCGTTTTTAAAGGCTTGTGATTGAGTTTACTACCAGTAGGTATGATGCGCTTTAGAATCCCCGATTCAATATTTATGTGGTACCTACTAATATATGTCCGCAATTTTCTGGATCTCAACAACAGAGCCAACTACCGGGTTCCATTGTGAATCTAAGCCACCCAGGGACCCACTCAAACACACAAAATTTCATCCAAATCGATCAAGCCGTTTAGGAGGAGTTAACTCTCAAACACGCGTACAGAATAATTGATGTACGAATGGTACCTATATCTTTACTTGAAAGCTGATTTTTACAAGACTTTTCTTAGTTCAGTGGAAATTGATACATTTCTAAAAAGGGGTTATGTATCTTCTAAATATATAAAACAAAGTTGGGTTAGTTACACCATTTGTAACTCAAGAACGGCTGGACTGATTTCTATGAAATTTGATATAAAGATAGATTATGATCGGGATTTAATCATAGGCTACTTTTTACCCGACTGCGCAAAAGGAAGGTAATTTTTTTTGGGACTAACCACGCGTGCAAAGTCGCAGGCGGGTCAGCGAGTACTGTATATAGGATGTTTGATAATATACGTACAAAAATGAAAGGGGTTATTTTGATGAGCATGATAAATAAATTTGTGAAATGTTTACCATAGAAATGTGAAATTTATTTTGGCATGTAAAAACAAACACTTTATTAAACTTATGAATGAATGAATATGAATGAATATATGTAATTTATTTTATGCAACTAAACCTATATACAAAGCAATGAATATGAATGAATATGTATTTATTTCAAAAAAGGTTTACCTACATAGTGCACTTTTATATAAATAGTTATATTTATAGGATACCTACCTAGGGTGTTGTATCTTGTGGATCTGCACTACAACCTTGTTACCTACATCTAATACTTTGATACCTTGCTCTAAGTTTAAAAACTTGCGTTTAGACGCAAATGATCTCTGCTTCGGCTCGATACACATAGGATGGGCATGACAATGTAGGTATAACTGACTACAGATACAGTAGTAATAATGAGGGAAAAGAACTAAAAATAATACTAGCTAAGACTTATCAACTAAAAGCCCGTGTTTTTTTAATTTAACGATTAATCCATTTAATTATTATTTGATGAATTTGTGTGTGTGTTGATGTGAAAGTGTAAGCAAACATTATTGCAACATTCGGTTGTAATAAATGGTGTTATAATTAAGTGTTTTAGAAAATATATATTTAGTGTCTCGTATACTTACTATAATATCTATTTATTATACATAATACTGTTGGTATAGTGTTGTGGTATACCTACAAGAACTTTTCAAGATTGAATGCGTAATAAATCCTCTGTTTGCTTATAGTTTATGCTAAGTAAATATTTTTTAAATCTATTTTTACATTCTACGTGTGTTGTTTTATGAATTGTTGTTATTTTATTTATTTTGTTAAATTATTTTGTTATGTTGTGCTATTGCATAATGCTTGCCATCTAACCACAGATACTGTATTGGTGACGTCTCGAGATATTTCTTGTTGTCCCTTTCTAACCCAAAACCCGCAGCCTTTAGTTTTGGGTGGCGATTGCAAGAGTAAGCAGTGAGTTTTATATCGAATTAATGACCTAAACTTACTTGATTTTCTTTAAAATTTGATATAATAACTAGTAGTTTTTTTTCGAGAAGTCTTTTTTATGTTTTGAGAAACCATCATTTGAATATTGTCAGTATATTACCAAACATCCGTATAACCCCGGATCTTTCACAATCCTTGTGGTGTAGAGATCTCGTAGAGTTTTTTGTTTTTTACTTACTATTACTGAACGTTTATGAATGGCACTGACTTGTTTACACGATCGAAGTACAGTAGCGAGTCAAGTTGATACTTCTCTACTTGTCTGCGTATAAATGGGTTTTATTTGGTAAAGAAGTAGACAGTAGAGAATTAGACAGTAGCGAGTTAGTACTTCTCTACTACTTGACTCGCTACTGTACTTTGATCGTGTACCTAAACCACGCATTAGTGGTACATATCCAGCAGTGGGCGAAGAAAAGTCGGGCTATGGATGATGATGTTGACGTCACCTAGGAAATCCCCAACTTTTAGTTTATGATCAAGACAAATAAAGCATAAACGTATCTAAACACCTGGGAATATTTTGCACATTTACGAACGTTTTGGATAATTTGGTTCCGCCTCCTATTGTAGCAATTTCTCTTTCTCACATAAACTAAGTGTTACAAGCTTTAGGTATGGGATGTATTCTCAAAATTATATAAACAATGGTCTATTCGGCTATTAAACTTTGATTGAAGATTTACGTAAGTAAATGTTAGCGAATTTTATGCACCGTCTTATAACATCAATTGTCCATCATTTTAACTTTTATGAAATCTAAACCCAAGACATGGGATCATTCATGTAAGATGAAAACAAATTATCAAATAAAATCTTTTTCATCACTCATGCTTTGAAAGTTGGTCATTGCCAACTCGATAACGGCTCCGTAAAAATGAAAGAGACCACATTCGTAATAGGCTATAATGAAATACAACCTCCATGACAAATCCTTATCCTATTTCAAAATTAAAGAGGCCATAGTCTGAAGAGGAAAAACAATACAAAATTCGAACGCAAATTTCCTTTTAAAGCAACATACTGTTATATTAAGACTTTGTTAATTTCCTCGCATTCGTGATAAAAAGTTATACATTCATGATGTGTGTTATACTTACTCAGATGAAAGCGATCAATAACATCCTCAAATAAGAGTTCTCACTCGCTCGTACGCCAAAATATCTCGGATGAACAATAGATCGCCTACGGCCCTTGTATAACAATGTACTTACAAGTAAACTTTTTGACGACCTTTACGGCGAGGTGGATTAGTAGTAGGTAAGTAAGTAGGTACATAGTGTCTTTGAGCCAGCTGAGGCGTATGGTGCGGGTTCGGTTCTACTAACAAAATGTAAATGCAAACAAATAATGGTCCGGATCTGGATGTTGTGGTAATGACTTGTTATTCTTATTTACTACGATATAAAGGAAGTAAGTACTTACTATCTTTTAGGTTTAAGTAATAGGTATAGTGTGTGGACTATAGGTGCATGTATGGTACTGTTGAGGGTTCAATTATTTATTTCTGGTTGACTCAGATAGACTACGTGTATGCAAATGTACAAATGTATATAAAGATTATATGAATGGTTTTCTACCTACCTACATACTAACTTGTTTCTTCTTGCATCGACGACATCTCGTCTAGCAACAACCGCGACCACCATCCATCAACAAGCCGCAGCCGCAGGCCTCGGGGACGCGCGCGACCGCATAGGTCGATGCGCGCGTCTATCTATTGAGCACAGCACAGATGCTAACGCATCTATTGAGCAATAACCACGCGCATGCGCGGACCTCGCGACCGCGCCAGCATTTTCCCGCCAAACGCCGCAAGCGTCCAGTCGCGTTCTACCAATAAAAAAAATGTTTTAAAACTATAGTCATTGTAGAGGCCAACGTTTTGGCAGTCTTGGTGAATTTTTATGGTATTTTCGTGAGAATTTGTGTAGTGTCGTGATGGTGTCACAATGTGGCTGGCGGTGGGACAACTGCTGCTGTTGACTGAGGTCCTGGCTTTTAACGTCAGCCTGACGGGATTCAGCGATGTGGTCAGTGGAAAAATTCAATTAATTAGGGCAGGGGTTTTGTGTTCTATTGTAATCTGTGTAAAACTGGGCCCCTTTCAGACCGACAAGGGGGTTCAGAGTCAGGACCTTGGATAAATGTTGTATTTAAGAAGGGCAATTGCCCAAATAGGTAGATGGGACAAAAATACGATAAGCCCAAGTTCCATTTTATTTTTATATACGCAGTATTGTATCTTTATATTTACCTACATAATGTTACAAGTAAGTAGCTGTAGATTCTATACATGTATTACTTTTATTTATTTAGGTACATAGCAACAGATCTGAAAAGGACAGAATCAAATTAGATAATATTTAAACTTGCCCCTGACTACAACTTTGTAAGATTGCAAACTGATCTACTCGTACATCGTTCACTGGAGGGCATAAAGCTCTGGCCTTTATATAACGAAGGCCATTATCATATTTTTGTAATAATAATTATTTTCATGAGAGTAGGTAGGTATAACATTAACTAATGACACACAACACCTGATTTTTAATATTGTATTTTTTTGTCAAAATTTATTTAGTTTATTTAATGATATTATTTTGCATTTTTTATTTAACATACCTTTTCTCTCATTTTGATAGTAACTGACATATTTTTCCTAATATTGACATACTTTTGAGATTATTGATCGAGCGAAGCGAGATCTCCAAATCAACTTGGGCAAATCAGCGTTGTATGTATGTATGTTTGTTTGTCCGAGAATAACTTTCGAAGCGTTTATCAGATCATCATGAAATTTGGTATATAGGTAGGTAGTGATGCCACATTTTTAGTGTGACTCAATGAGCTAAAACGTTGGGAGGTTGTTGAGATATTGGGGTTCAAGAGGGTTAAAAAAAACAAAATAGGACTGTCTGGTCAAGTGGCACGTTTAATAAAAGGTCTTTGTGAGTACATTTTGACCCCGTTTTTATTTATAGTTTAAATCTTGTAGCTTTTAAGTTATTAGCCATAATATAAACTGAATATTGACAAAATTCACAGGGTACACCAGTGACCCCACAATGCTGAAATTTGGTATGCGTGTAGCTTTAGTGACACAAATATTCTACTCCATAAAAATATAACCATATTACATGAACTCCCGTTACCTGTAATTTCAATGAAACTGTAGGTCAAGTTAGTTGGTTATGCATTACGTGGTACTGTTTTGATAGTCAAATATTACGAATAAATTTTTGTGTCTTTATGGGAGACTCGCGAGATTTCAGTTCAGGGCGAACCACTAGTTAGTATATATCTTATATAAATTATATACTAACAAAACCTAGAATAAGTACTCTACTAACATAATACCTACTGTATTATGTTGTACTATGCATGATCCCAAGGTGGTTTAAATTATAGATTTAATTAAATAATATTTTAACGGTCAAATTCGTTAAACGAATTTTGTATATAATTTTTTAAAATCCGTGTATCATAATTCTTTATGGCTGTTATATATATTAAGTTTACGGCTATGCAACTCAAAGCTTAATAAAGTTCAAATAGTCTAGCAATAGGAAAGCCCAGTCATTGCGAGAGGGCTAAGCTTAAATTTTGCAACAGTTAGACCACTCTATCGACTTCTTGTATTAACCTATATTTCGTCTGTGGTACTAGTTCTACACAAAATATACCTACATATACAAACCTTCGAGAAATTATTCAGAAAAATAAATATTATATAAATTGAAATCACTTTCATTACTTTGTTTAGGGACGTATTGCAATATTTTTTTTTTACTAACCTATATTGTACCATCGAAGTACATGGCCTGACACAAGCGTTAAATCGCGAAGAGTGGAAGAAGGGAAGGAAGGCTTTTGCCCTGCAGTGGGACAGTAACGGCTAAATAATAATATTAACGAGTCTTTAGAAAATTGAGTAGAGTAAATCTCTGAATACCTAATATAATAATAATTATATTAATTGAACATGTAAATGTATTAGTTGACCTTATATTAACAAAATCATCAAATCCCAAGTTTAAATACCCAAAATCAATATTAACTTTTGCTATGTTGGTCAAAAAAGAAACTGAATATTTAGACACCCGACTAAAATATAGCTGTACATCGTTTATGTAACATAGGCAGTTTTTAAACACGGCCAATTACCCACTTTTTATAATTTAGTCTTGAACGTAATTTAATATTAATATTACATTATGTAGCAATCGAGCCTACGTTTTCAAAACCGCAGCTTCGAATAATTATGTAGCAGAGATAGTAAACTTAATTTTATAGTCATCGCTCCAAGAGACAGTACTCAAAAAATACCTTCACGAACTATAAACCTATTTGGAGCCACTGGCAAATGCACAATACCGTGCGACGCAAAACAAAACCTATTTGACAGAATTAATGAAAACACTTGAATGTACTTACAACATAAAAAAAAATAGAAGATACAAAGAAAATATTACAAGCATAGATTTCAGACCTTTTTTTGTTATTCTAGCAAATAAACGATTGTATTTGTAATAAAACTATCGCCCAAATTCTTGAAGTGATTTCTTCCAAACTACTGAGAGGATGGTATAGGTGCTCAGCAAGTGTACTCTATCTTTATAGCCGCTGACCCTGGACCACCAGGCGCTATATAAATCTTTTTCAATTATTATATTGAGTTGGATATGATTATTATATTATATAAAGACCTCAGTAAGAGTATAAAAGTCATAAGTCAGACTTATATTTTGTCTCTATCAGAGTAATGTCCGCGACTGGCGCTCGTTTCGTTTGTTATAGTAGAGTTATACAATTCGTACAATGTGTAGTGTTTACGGGCATTTTATGTTCTTAACTGGACTCAGCACTATATTTACGATGTTTGATGACGGGTGGCTGATGTACGATTACACTCTTTGTCGGCCGTTATGCTCTTCCTGAGAAACATTACTCAGGTAATGTTTTGGGGCTATCAAATAAACAAAAACGCAATTGCTATTTTGACTTATTTGAGATCGTCGTATCTTTTACAGTGTTGTCTTGTTTTTGAGAGCTAAGTTAGTCCTGTTTGGCTCACAGAGCAAGGACTCTCTTCCACATACATATTTATCCAGTATTGCATGTAACGACAGTGAACAAGTTGTGTTAATTCACTGTTGTTTTTTTAATCGGTATGTCCCGTGTGTTATTGTGTGTGTCAAATAAATGTATGTCTTTCTTCTATAACAGCTAAAAAAAACTGAATAATCCATTCCAGATCTGCCTTTTTGAAATCGTCTCGTGTCGCATTTATCATGTTAGTGGATCTTGCTTGCAATGGCCAGCTATGATAAAAAAAAATATCGCTGGACATTTTACACAGCGCTATCTAGCCCCAAACTAAGCAGAGCTTGTACTTGGGAACCAGATAACTGATAGAATACTTATATACTTTTTTTTGTAAATACATACTTATAATATATAGAAAAACATCCAGAAACTAATGATACTAAGTTGATACTCTGGTGAAATAATTAATGGTCCACATTTACATTGACAACTCAACATTTTCTCTATAGATAATTATCATTCGAGAAAAAAAGTAAAAACTACGTTATTTTGACACACACAGGAAATACCATAAAGTAAGACCACATATTACAGAAAAACAAAGTTAACACACAAGAAGAATATTATGTATCTCCTATGTGTACAACACCAAGACGTACGCCCCTATGACGCGTCCCCTCCATCCAACAAATCTTAATATAGTCAAGATTGAAGAATGACTGATTAATTAAATCTTAATCACCAAGAGAAGGCCTATGCCCATGATGATCAAAATCAGTAATTTTCTATTAAACGCAATGTTGAACACGGATATCTAATGTAGGGCATCGACCACTAGATATGTAACAGAACCTGCACCTTGTTTATGGCACAGCTCTCGATCATTTCATCATTTATTCTACTTAATTTTATCTTAGGTGGTTTGTGGTCAGGCACAATGGACTATCCACGGCAATCTATGAGACTGGACATAAATCCCACTAATAAAATGCGAAAGTGTTTGGGTGTTGCTTAACACCACCGTAACATAATCGATTCGGAAGAAATTTAGATGGGCCAATCTTCTTTTTAATAACAACCATCTTCATCCAAAGGTTGTCGGGAAGAGATCGCTTTTGATTGCTAGAGATAAGATCACCCATTTTATGTTTTATCTAGCGTGTAAGGTATAATAAAGAAATTTATTAGATTGCTGAGAATTCATGAGCTAGAATTACTATAGGGATTTTTTTGTTTCCCGCGTGGCACCAACAAAATCATGGGCGAGTACCTAAATAAAAAATGCCAATACAGTTGAATTGAGTCTTTTAGGAACACTATACATAATTATTAATTACATATGTATAATTATTTTAGAGGAACCGGTTTGTCCAAAGAATCGAGATATGTGAAGTTCTCGCATTGGATCGTGGTTTGAACTAACCGGACGCTCGTTTATCAATCAGGTCTTCCACTCGTTATTAAGAAATTATATCGTAAAGTTTAATTATGAGGTGCCTTAGCTAGTAGATCCACGTCATATATCTTTTCAGAATGTTACTTCCTGTTAGTTTTAACGTATCTCATTGCCTTTGCAAAGATGTGACTACCTATGTCCTAAGAAAGCGAAAAGACTGATTGTAGTTAACCCATGACCTGTTACAAACAAACACCGCTTGCATTTCCATGCTATTTACATCATCATACTAACCACATCACTTAAACTCATCTTGAGGGCACCCACCTTATATACTCTTTATATAAATGTACTGAGACTTGACTAAATTAAATTTTATTTGCACCAAAACTTAGGAAAATTTTGAATATTTACATGTTATATAAGTTTATATTATTATGTAAAATCTTATTTAAATATAGGGTGGCTTTTTGTTTTTGCTTTTTGCGTAGATTCTGAACTAGGTCATAGAGATAACGCTGAAAGGGACCATCAGCTTAACTTATAGATTCTCCCCATACTAAGTAGAGTATTTCAAGAGTAGTAGAGTTCCTTGTGAAAGGTCTCGCCTGGGGAACTATTTCCGCCAAGCAGCATTGCTGTGTTTCGGTTCGAAGGGTATGGTTGCCGGTGAAATCACAGGGACATGAGGCTTTACACCCACCTGTACGTCTCAAGTTGATGGGCGCAAGGTTACATCGTAGGGAATGTTTCTAAGGTGCAAGGCCTACAAGGTAATACTTTGTTATTGGCGATGGTTACCACTTAACATTAGGTGGCCCATTTTCTTATTCCATCTCCAGGAATAAATAAAATATACTGGCTATAAAAAATAACTTATCTTGCATAATATGGACATCGCGCGTTTTTTGGGAAGGGAATAGATGCGCTTAGTACAGGACCGGAGAGAGAGGCGGAGTAACGGCGAAGGCTATACCTGGTGTGGGGGGATGTGGGCTGAGTAGACAAATAGATCAGGTCTAATTTAGCACTTTTTTTAAAATACCTTTATTGAACGAACTACAAACTGGTCTAGAATTATAGAAGATAAGTGTTGATATAAAAGGTGAAATTGAAACGAGTCCAATGTTATTTATCCAACACTAAAGTCGGCCCATTTAGATTTTGTTCGCTCTATCTTTGCAATATCAAATCTTTTGATCGCAATTACCATGCAATATGTTACTATGTTAGATACTAGAAATCGTAAACAAATTAGGAAATATCTAAATCCTTTCTCTATCATAAATCTGTGTTTCCAAGGTCGGACACATTTTGGCTCTGTTTCGAAATTGAGTTGTTCATAAATAATGGATCAGCAAAGTCCAAGATAATGGCAATGCCAGAATTAAAATCTGGCCTATACTCTTCTCGGGCTGATGATAGTCAATATTAATAAAAGTCACAAGGATCACTCTGAAACGTCAATTTTACCGCGTGTTCCTCCGCGGTCAAGCCAGGAAAGAATCAGGCAAGAAACAAGGCTGGTTATTCTTTTTAATGATCCTTTACACAATATAACAATAAGAATAATACAGTAATAATCAATTGTAAAACAATGGAAAATGTGTACTGTACGGATATTGCAAAATTGAGATAATATCAGCTGCATGATGATGATGTATCTAATGATATATGTATTATAAGGTTATGTGATACTGGCGATACGTGTTTATAACGGAGTCTTATCCACACAAACGCTATAACTGAACTGAGTTTTTTTACTGATAAGCGTACAGGTATGCGCTCACATATTAAATTCACATAGTCCATTCCATTGGTAATCTGGTAGAGATTTTGGCATTATGGCCAAATGTATCACACATTTACATTGTTCTAATTTAATTTTTGTTTTTTGGTGTACAATAAATTATTGTATAAATTAATTATTTGTTATTATTATTAATAAATGATTCTACGCTTATTATTTAACTTCTCATATTGATTGTAGGTATTTTAAATAACTTATTTATAAATATAAATTATTAAAAATAAACATTATTGATGTCAGGCTGCTTAATCAAGGTACACATTTTTTTATAGAGGTTGATAGCGAGACCCAAACTAAGCATGGAGCTTGTATCTTGGCCTTCTAGAGTGCAGTTAACAAAAGTAGGTATGTTTATAAGATGGATATTGTATGTATTTATACGTTCGATGTTTCAAGTTAAATTTTAAACCTACGTTTATATCATAGAACAGAATTTGTAGAGATCGTTCCAATGGTCCATAAACAGGCAAACATTAGATATGACCGAAACGTGAGGCTCTGTCGTTTTCGCAATATCTTGGGAAGCAAACCAAAGGAGCGGCTGTTGACAGATCTGTGACTCAGGTGGTCGTTGTGTGTCACGACTGTGTACTGTAACTGAGGACAACACAGTCAATGTCAATACATAAGTTCTGGTTCAATGCCTTAACCTCTAAGAGTAAGGCTGATTTTAGTCTTACGCCGACGGCACGCGTACCGTCAGCGCTGATGTCCGAGATATATGGACTTCTAGGGAGCGTTTTTAAATAACGCGTAGCTATCAGCGCGCACGGTGGTCAGCGCTGATAGCTACGCGGCCGTACGCGTCGCGCGTCGGCCTCGCGTAGCTGTCGGCGCTGACGATCGCACGAGCGCCTCTGCGTTCAGTGAGCGTTCTTGTGTCGAGCGGAGCGGACGTCGTCAGGGCGTACAATCATGGCAAATCGCCATGATTGTAAAAAATTAAAGTCACCATTAGTCGTTCAATCGGTGGTATAGGTACACGTCGTAAGCTGCAATGGACCAGTTTATCCTGTATCTTTGCCAGTAATTCGTCAAAAGTTCTAGTTGACATTCGAAAGTAATTAAAGAATTTACTTTCGTCAACCCTCAAACTGTCATATAACAAGACAAAGTCTCCTGCAACGGCTCTCTGCTCAATTAATGGATGAACATAGAGTCTTCGTCGCCGCCGGTTTTTATTTTTTTGGGATAGATAGTACAAAGCAGCAATAATTAATACACTCCGCATTTTGGTCGTCGTCTGTACAGTAAGGCGGTCAGTACGATACTAAAACGAGCCACGCTGAGCCTCAGCGCTGAAAAACTACGGGCTGAGCTATGAGCGCTGACGGTGAGCGTGAGACTAAAATCAGCCTAAGAAATATGATCCGGTATCATATGGTTATAGATATTTATTGGTTCATGTTTGTTTTACAATAGATGTTAGTAAACAATGTTAGGTTCAAAACATGAGACCCGCTGGGGCCAATATCAAGTAAAAAAGTGTAAACTAGTCGTTCGCCCCGAACTGAGATCTCGCGAGGCTCCCATAAAACAAAAAAATATTATTTGTTATCTTCGACTATCGAAATAGTTCCACGAAATGCATAACTAGCTAACTTGACCTACAGTTTAAATTAAATTACAGATAACGACAGTTCATGTTAATTGGTTACTTTTTTGGGGTATAAATTGCAGTTATTCTGGATTTCAGACTTTTGCCTATATTTGTGTAACTAAAGCTTCACATATACCATATTTCAGCACTGTGGGATTACTGGTGCACCCTGTGAATTTAGTCAAAGTTTAGTTTTTATTATGGCTAATAACTCAAAAACTACAAAAACTTTACTAAAATAAAAACGGGGTCGAAATGTACTATTGAAGACCTTTCATTTGGCATCTCACTTAACCTAATAGTCTCATTTTCATGTTTTTTACCCCTCTTGAACCCCAATATCTCAACAACCCCCCAAAATTTTTAACTCATTGAGTCACACCAAAATTGTGCCATCATTACCTACCTATATACCAAATTACACGATAATCGGATAAACGCTTCGAAAGTTATCCTCGGACAAACAAACATACTACAGACAACGCCGATTTGCCCAAGTTGATTTGGAGATCTCGCTTCGCTCGATCAATAATCCAAGTAGGTAGTAACTCGAATAATTTGCAACACACATTTCACCTCGGTAAGTTCATGAGTCACTTATGCTGTAGCAACGGTTTTTCCATCTATAAATCCATGCATAATATAATGTATGTAGTATGTATTATTTATCTGTGATAACATTTAATACAAACTTTCTATCATGCTTGCTTGATCCTTTGAAATATTTTTTATTAAGTCTCCTGTTCTTAGCTAGTTTCTGGAAGGGTGATTAATAAAGTAAATAATTTCTTCAATTAGTCATATAATGACATACATATAATGACATATAATCCTTGACATATAATGGTAGCTTCTATTTTTCATCCAGTCCCTATTAAGTTCTTGTTTTTTTAAATTGTTTTATTTTTCTATGTGCTATTTAAGATACGACTTTTGTTTATGTTCTTTGAAATAAAATATTATAATATTTATTTATTTAGCTAAGTAACAGAAAATTGCCTTTATTTAAACGCATTAGTGAAGCGTCTACCTACTGTTCCAGTAATTAGCCTAGGCCACGCACTATCTATTATGTATCCAAACTAAACCGGTTCAAATGATACGATATTCATGGCCTTAAATATTGAACATTGCTAAACTTTAATTCTTATTTTTTCTACTTTTTTGGTATTCATTTTAGGATGATAGTTGTAGGATGTAGAATGAAGTCTTCATGATCATCAACAACCTTACTTCACTTTCTGTTAGGGCCCTAAGTTTGTGCCATCCACCAAGATCCTGCGCTGGATTAGATTAGATTACATAATTTCTTTATTGCACGCCATTAAATATAAACATATAAAAGAAAATACACTTAAATCATAGGTACAAGGGGCGGCCTTATCGCTAGTAGCGATCTCTTCCAGGCAACCTTTGTCTAATGCGCTAGTCTAATGGTAGGGATACACGCCGCCACTAGACTAGTAAGCATTCCTTTACAGTGTACATTAGTCAGTTCCATCGATGGTAATGTCTAAATAACACTCTCATAGACTTAATAAAGACGGTGGCACGACGATTCGCGATTCACTCGCTCGTGGAGCCGGCGCCTAAATTAACTTGAAGAAGATTCGATGGAGGGGCATAATCTACCTGCCACTTACCTGTCAATAATAATATAGAAGTTATAAATAAATCCCATCGAATAGCAAGGAATAATAAAACCACGATACAATGGTGTAAACAGATTAGAATCGGAAGTGACACACAGGCATCTGTGTCAACAGCCAATATCGTTAGGTAACGCGAGATAATCGAGATGCGATGACCTGTGGATACCGAATGATACTCAATTTTATACGGATTGTATAGAGGTGTATTACTTCGTTTTTTATACGACTGGAGATGGAACAAGCTTATAGCCCACCTGATGTTGCGTGGTTACCATTGCCTATAACAAAGTATTGTCTTATAGGTCACGCTCCTCAGAAACCCTACGATGCCCTACGATACACTACCCTGAGTCCATCAACTTGAGGCATACAGGTGTGAAGCCTCACTTGCCTGCAATTTCACCAGCAACCATACCCTTAAAACACAGTAATGCTGCTTGGCGGCAGAAATAGGTATGGTGGTAATACTTCCTCAGACGAGCCCTTTCACAAGGAACTCCTAGTATGCTTGTCGTGTTATTACTTCAACTATAAATGATACTCGCACTTTTTAACAAAAATGTAACTGAATTCAGAATATCGATAATAAAGCACAAATGGAACACTACAAGTAACTTTTTAACTTTAATATAACCAATTTCAGAAAATCGAAACCAGTTATTTTGAATAGTATATTTATTATTATAGTGTTATCCGAACACTTACTCAGTTATTCTGATTTAAAAACACATTATGCGTCTCTATAAAATTTGAGGGTCGCCCTTGATTTTTTTGGGATTCTGATTTGGTGCCTATGGAACCACATGGGAAGGTATTAAACCAACCTTTTAACAAAAAAAGAATGAATGAATTAAAACACTATATTGTACACAATATAAACAAATAAAAATTACTAACAAAATAGAAAACATAAGCAAAACATATATTTAGTACAATGGGCTTAGAAGCGATCTCTTCCAGGCAACCTTTGGATGGAGAGGATTTTGTTATAACAAAGATAATGGTCGGGGGTGTAGATTTATGGCTAAACTGTTTATGAAGAGAGTGCGTCTAATACCAAAATAAAAATATAATGAAATACTAAAATTTATAATTAAATATGAATACAACTACAACATATGTAAAGAATTTCTCGAATCGGTCTAAGTAATCGGGGAACATACTGTTGCGAGCTGAGGGTTCGGGATAAAATAATGGGAATCGCTCTCACCAAAGTAACACTTTTATTCAACACTAAAACGATGGATACACGAACTTGGTTACACGTAATCACAACACACTAATTCACACCACTGTTGCACCACTTAAAGTCACCGAAACGTTCGCACGTATAGCAAAATCCAGACTGACTGTCCGGCCATCTCTCCGGCCTACTTATATCGCACACAATTCACTACACTAGAACGATCTCGAACGTTCCAGGAAAAGGGTCGGTGTTTCGACAGAATGACCAATCTCCATCCTGCGCAACCGCAAACAATAACACAGCAGGTGTAAGACAAAAGCGTTCGAGAAATTTCGATTATTACTCATTGTTTAACAGCCTCGGCGTAACAATACGTAAAAAAAGGATTCCGACGAACTGAGAACATCCTCCTTTATTTAAGTCGGTTTAAACTGAAATTGGTTAATGAAATCTCTGTTTAATTTTTAAAGAGCTTTTTAGCTACCACTCACATTGGGGTACAAGCAACTTTTTATTTCTTTACATTAATGGAAAATACCTAAAATAATTACTTTATTCTTAGCTTCCGCTAGCGGCTTCGCACGCGTGGTTTGTTAATAAAAATTAGGCTATGTGTTAATCTAGGTTATAATCTACGTAGGTACATACCAAATTTCATCGAGATCGGTGTAGCCCTTACGACGTGATTGAGTAACAAAGAAACAAACAAATAAATGAACAAACATCAAAACATTCGCATTTATAATATTAGTGTGATAGTGAAAGAAGCAACGTGTTGAAATTACTTGAAATCATATCAAGCATGTGCATCTTAGTATAGAATATATTTTATTTGACACACAAGAACAGAGCAGACATACGTTTTTCAAACAGAGGATAGGTACTCCTTTATTATAAATTTTTAATTTAATAAATAATTATTATTATAATATTTTTTTTTATTTTTTACAATAGAAAAACAAATCTTGCACATCTTCGAACTATTTGTACTCTGGGTTTGTAAATAAATGTATTTTTATCGTAGCTACTACGCGCAATTAACGTGCTAAAGTTTTATCTTAACCCGGCTGCACAACTAATAAACGTATTTAGCGACTAAACATGTTTGTTTATTTCCAATACTCTGCATAAATGTAACTTATTTACTTCTATTAATATCTGACATTTGTAATATATTATTAACATATGTAGGTACCAATGTTATGCAATTTAATAAAATGGTGAATAAATGACTACAAAAATTGACAACTCCTTAAATCATATTTAGCCACTAAAAATGGTTAAGCATCGTTGCGCAAGTCATCCTCATACAGTGTGAGAACTAATCAAAATATTAATTAACAATTAACTACAAAGGCATCCGTGGTAAACCTACTTCCCACTTAAAACTAACAGTGTAGCACATTGGTGATTGAACAATACCGATAGATAAATCGTTTCGCACGGTTACAAATCATGAGAATATTATAATCTAATGAGCTGAGAATGCATCGATTTCATCACTCATAGTTTTCCCATTTCAGGGTACTGTTATATCCCTAATTACATATTTAAATATAGCTAACTGAAGCACCGCCGTTAGCCGATTTAAGGATGAACAGTAGGTAGGACATGTACTTGCGGAGACCGGTCTGATCCGAGCCTCTTTCCAGAGCACTTGTTCTTTTAAATTATTATTTTGTTTCTTAAATTCTAAAATAAATGGATTTCCATTTTCAAACCATTTTTCATTTTTTTAGGGTTCCGTACCACAAAAGGTAAAAAATAACCCTTATAAGATCACTCTCTTGGTCGTCTGTCCGTCTGTCCGTGTGTCACCACCGATTTTCTCAGAAACGGAAGGATCTAGCAAGTTGAAATTTATACCAGATACTGAGGTCTATAGTCCCTATTAGGTGTATAAAATCAAGGTCCTGAGTCAACACGATAAAAAAATATGGGCAAATTCAGATTTTCGTGAAAACTTGTATGTACCAAAATTTACCTTAATTTTCAACTTTTTTTATTTTTCGGAATTTTCCATTTTGTGCTGCTTTTAACCAAAATTAACAATTCTAGGTCAACCGGAAGTACCCTATAGGTTTTGGGTCGAAAACCTATAATTATGGTAGTTCCCGCTGATCTAGAATCACGAAATTTGACAAAAAGCAAGGTCTTACAGCACAAATAAAGGAAAAATTGCAAAGAATAAAACAAGTTGAAAATTAAAGGATATCCCCATACATACATAGTTGACGCCAATTAAGATAGTCCTCTGAGTTGTATGGGCACTGCTCATACAATTTATTATAGATAATGGTACGGAACCCTTCGTGCGCGAGTCCGACTCGCATTTGGCCGGTTTCTTTTAAAGTGATTGTGAGGTCCTTTCTAACAGTACAACATGAATGAAATTTTTGAATTAGTTTCACTTGTATGTAGTTGACTCGGACGGATTTTTAGTAAAATTAAATATAGGTAGCCTAGCAGCGGCCGTCCGTGGTTTTGCAAACGTGGTTTGTAAAAACATTATCCACCTTATGCGCAGTCGGGTAAAAAGTAGCCTGTATCCCAAATAGTTCCAATCCTGGTCGTAATCTATCTGTATACTAAATTTTATCGAAATTAGTTAAAACAAATCGTAAGGCAAGGTAAACAGGTTTGGACATTGTAAAGAAAGATTTTAATTTTTTTTACTCTTTGAGATTAATTATAGACCCATGAAAATCGGGATGTCCCGCGTAAATCGGGACACTTGGCAACACTAATTGGCGCGCCTCTCGTATGACGCGTGGCGTCATGCCGTCACGCGTATCTATTGGCGCGCCTTGGGGGTAAGATATCGTGTATCAGTACATAATAAAGAAAAAAAATTAATAAAGAAAAATAAAGCCATAAAGAATATATATAACAGCAAATAAAAAATTGTTCGCGCGTATTTATATTGCGTATGACAAGATGATTAAAACAGTTTTCTTTAATTATAATTCTGAATAACTATCAAGTTACGCCGATACGCAACTATAAGTACACGCCTTACCTTCTTTTAGCACGACCAGGATGACTGGTAGATAATGCTATTAGCATTAAGTCCTCCTAGCTCTATCATGTTTTGTGTGAAAGTTTTAAATAAATAAATAAATAAAGTTAGATTCACATCTGCGTCCCGTGACGGCAACATTTTTTTTTAACTGTTGCTATCGTATAATTGCGGGATTTGGAAATTGATCCTATTTGAATGTGGATTTGACACTAAATCTTTAGCTCATATTTCTTATTCACTTATTTTTTTTAATCCACTATAATCTTTTTTAATATTTGACGTAGAAATTGCACTAGGGTGACGAGCGCAATTCAATGCCATGTCTTTACCATGGTGTTTTCAGTCTATTAGTATTTCTCTATGCCGATGCCGTGGTTCCATTGTCAATTCCATTGAGTGTACTCTAACATTTAGTTTTGGACGTAACCTGTAAAGAAATGCAATTGTTATAGGCAGAGGTTACCACTTAACATCATGTTCATTACCTCATGAAATCAGAAATAAGTACTTATTCTATATTATTATTACTTAAGGTATATTAAGGTGCCATATAAGTGGTACACAGTCCATAAATTCACGAATTGAATTGCTTTAATTTCGTATTTGTTTTTATTCGTTACGCGCTATAAGTGCGTGACCTAGCAACCTAGTAACACCAGTAATAATTGATTTTTAACTAGGTTTCAGGGTTCCGTAGTCAAAACTATTGCAAGAAACCTTTAAAATCGACTGTTTGAAATTAATCCTGGACAAGAAAAACTCATGTACAGTCATCAACAAAGCTCATTAATAAATTAATATTTTTATTATAGTATCCAATAAATATATAACTTGAAGTTTTATGGACCTAAATGATAATTCAATGTAAACATTAGTTCAGTATATCCGCTTATTAGAATACGAGCCAGATGGCACATGCTTTAGAATTTGTGGTTTTAGGGGTCGTCCTTTAACAGGGGGGAGTTAGATCAACATTACGATGAATCTCCATAAGGGGGTGAGGGGAAGTTGTGACAATCACGTGTAAATTTTCCGTGCGACCACAGAAGTCTTATGCGAGCGGATTCATGTTTAAAAGCAACTTAACAACAATATTTCTCTCTCAGCAAACTGTCCTCCCATGAGCGACCTTGTGCGGTCTTCAGAATCTACAATGATAATTTTTCATTGAAACAAATTCTCTTTTTTTTTTAGTCTAAAACATCACAACGTATCACAAGGAAGGAGAGGGAAGGGGGGGGGGGGGGTAAAACCCGTTTTGAGCACATATAAATACGCACATAATTTTTGAGTAGAAAAACCATTGATACACGTCCGGGATTCGAAGCCGCAACCTCCGAATCGGAAGTCAGGGTACATACCACAAGGCCATCACGCACGGCTCATTCAAGCATCCGATGGAACTGGTTTTACCAGTTCCATCAAAAATGCAACAAGAAAGTTTATTCCTACGATTAGATATCTAAAGGTAAATACCAATAGGTCACTTACCAACCACTTACCTGTTTTACACCGTTATGCAATGTAATTGGATGATTTCATTAAATATGTTGTTGACTTATGGCATGGTTTGTAAGTACTTCGGTTATCTTGATGGGTAACGATTTGCCTATTTCTGAAGTGACCCACAAGTATGCTATTGAGAATGCGTGCAGACGGGCGGAGTTTAAAACGCTGCATATTTTAATAACTCTACCATCTATTGTGCGAATACAGTATGCGAATAGCCGGCTGAGACGCACGGGTTCGATTCCCGCCGCTAAACAAATGTTTGCATGATCTACAGATATTTGTTCCGGGTTATTTTACTATCTTTACACAGTATAAAATGAAGTCGCTTCCGCTGTCTGTTACCTCAGATCTTTTAAATTACTCAACGGATTTTAATGCAGTTTTCAGCAATAGATAGAGTGATTCAAGAGGAAGCTTACTATATATAATTAGCTTCCGCCAGCAGCTTCGCACGCGTTGTTTGTCAACAAAAAGTAGCCTATGCGTTAATCCAGGTTATAATGTACGTACATACCAATTTGAAAGTAGCGTTTTTCTCTGTCTGTTGTTACCTTTTCACGACTTAACGGCTCAACCGATTTCGATGGAATTTAGTACCTATATACCTAGATAGATTATGGAGGGACTTGAGACATAAGATACACTTACGACTGCACAGAAGGAGGGTAATGTTTTATTAACAAACCACGCGTAAGAAGCCGCGGGTGGGTCAGCTAGTATAAAATCGAGCGAAGCGAGATCTCCAAATCAACTTGGGCAAATTGGCGTTGTATGTATGTATGTATGTTTGTTTGTTTGTCCTAGGATAATTTTCGTAGCGTTTATCCGATCATCATGAAATTTGGTATATAGGTAGGTAGTGATGGCACAATTTTGGTGTGACTCAATGAGCTAAATATATTTGGGGGTTGTTAAAATATTGGGGTACAAGAGGGGTAAAAAAAATTAAACTGAGACTATTAGGTCAAGTCGTCAAATGGGGCGTCAAATGAAAGGTCTTTTTTAGTATATTTGAACCCCGTTTTTATTTTTAGTTTAATTTTTGTAGTTTTTGAGTTATTAGCCATAATAAAAACAAAACTTTGACAAAAATCACAGGGCACACCAGTGACCCCACAATGCTGAAATTTAGTATTCGTGTAGCTTTAGGGACACAAATATAGGCAAAAGTCTGAAATCCAGAATAACTGCCATTTGTACCCCAAAAAAAACCAATTAACAAGAACCCCCGTTACATCTAATTTGAATTTACCTGTAGGTCAAGTAGTTTGGTTATTCATTTCGTGGCACCAATTTATTAGTCAAAGATTAAAGCCGACATGCACAAAGATCACTAAACGTATTTAGCGACTAAACATGTTTAAATTAGAAGTATTTGTATGATTTGACAACTCTTTAAATCATATTTAGCCACTAAATACGTTTAGGCATCGTTGTGCAAGTCGTCCTAAAAATAATATTTATTTTGGGAGATTCGCGAGATCTCAGTTCGAGGCGAACCACTAGTATAAGTATGTACATATTTACATAAAAAGTATAACGTATTCTATCAGTCATCTGGTTCCCATTGTACAAGCTCTGCTTAGTATGGGGTATAGCGCAGTATGAAGTGTCCAGTAATATTTATTTATTATTTATATATTCTTGGTTTTCATTTGTGCGGCAATAATGCAAACAGCTATTTTATATTATGTGTCCACAACATTTGCGTATTAAGTACTTATTAAGCAAATGAAACTCAAAACGCATTATAATATTTAAAAGAAATGAAAAAAAATATTAATTTGTAACAGCCACTCAAATTTCACAACTTACTTTGCATACACAAGGACACACAATAAGACTCTGCAAGATGCAATAACCTGGGAGTATAAAAATTAAATAGCTGAGTGTGTAGGTAATCAATAATTAAATTAAAAATAAAATGTATTTTATTCAGACAACTTAGATCCACTCATACTAAATCAATTTATAATATAAAATATACATTACATAAAAATTTTAATTAAATAAAAAACAACACAAAACATTAATTGATACGGTAAATCTATATATTAAAAGCAAAGTCGGGTTAGTTACACCATTTATAACTCAAGAATGACGACCGATTTTGATGATCTCTGATTTGTTGGATTTGTTTTCGCCCCGAATAGCAGAATAACTATTAAAATATCGGAAAAATCCACGCAAAAAGAAATTTTGAAGAAAATTCATTTTCTCACACAAAGATGCAGCTAATGATGGCCAATTGACAATTGGTAGACCGCGTCATAAGTATGCATCTCACGGCGCGGCGGTACGAAGTTTGGCGGGTCAGCTAGTTAATAATAAATCTGGATGTCATTTGGCAGCCGCCAAAATATGGCTCGAATGCAGTATGTGGCTGCCACTCAATTTAAATTCGATTTACAATCGCTACATAGTTGGAGCCAGTTGGCAATACGTCCATCTACATAACCAAGCAATCGTGCAAGTAACCGCCGTTTGACGCCTATTACTTTCTCATCACTTGTGCCGTGAATTACAATTACACTTCATTTGTATTGTGTTACGGTGTGGTGTGATTGCGCCCGAGGACAATTAATTGGCAGTTCGTACATCACCGCCGTAATTTGAAGTTGATGGCTGTATTTACACAGCGCCTCTTGAATACTGAATTATTGAGCTTTAAGTAAATAAATCACTCCTACGAGTCACAAAGAGTTCTCGTCTTTCTCCTGCCCTCTTCCCTCTTTATTTGGGGTTGGGCTTCCTTGAACTTCTGCGCCAAGATTGTTCATCCTTTTTTTTTTGACATGGAGTTGGAACAAGCTTATGACCCTCATGTTAAGTGGTAACCATCGCCTATAACAAAGTATAGCCTCGTAGGTCACGCATCTTAGATACGTGCCTTACGACGCCCTGCTCTACGTTCAATAACTGAGGCATACATAAGCCTCATGTGCCTCTAATTTCACTGACAACCATACCTTTCAAACTGGAACACAGCAATGCTAATGGGTATGGTTAGTAGGTACTTCCCCGGGCGAGCCCTTTCACAAGGAATCCTGGGTTATCGTTGAAGAGATGTTGAGGCTAATTATATCCCTAAGACTCTTGACATTGTTCCACCAGGTAGTGAGAAGTTTAGCTCTACCTCGGGGTTTTGCAATATTTTTATGAGTTTCTTTTGAAATAGTCAATCTGAATTCGCAATACATAAAAGCTTTTGGGACGCGCATAAACCCTTTCACCACAGTGATTCTTGGGACACAATTTCGATTGAAAGTTTTGATCTAATTTCGATGCCTGCCAATGCAACTTTTTAGTAACTGAAAGATGTGACGAAAAGTTGACAGTGGGTAAAGTGATGTGAATCGGAGTTTATCGCAGGGTGATCAAAAACGTACCAGTGGCACGGCACGATAATCGACAATATTGATTCTCAAAACTCATCATTATAATCTTCATACCGTTTTCCTATATTACGTCATTTTTTCCACATCTCACTATCAGCCCATCTGCTATTCACTTCTATGTTTATTGATGCTCCAAAGAAGATTTTCCTTTTAAAAGTAATACAATTAGTAGGTCTTTAGCTACAGAATGTCTCATTTAGTTGTGTTACACTGAATAATAATAATATAACTATCGTTAATCCGGATCGAGTGACGTAACGTACGAGTAACTCATTCGTATTCACACGACTGATAGATTGCAAGTTAGTGCGTGTTCTCGTGACTTACACTTGCGAGCCGAAAACCGTAATGTAGTGGCAATGAACAATAACCTTGCTCGCTAGTGCAATATTAATAGATGATAATTAGGTTGTCTTTGAAGTCAGAATGACGATGTTTTTGATGGTTATCAGTCGAGAATAGACGGTCGGTCGATCGTTGGAGCGCGTTGAAATCATTTGTATCGTATTTGTATTGTAATCGTTTTAGATGATTTTCTAATTTTGCATACTTTAGATAACTCCTCCTGTCTTTTAAATTTTCTTTACCTCACCGGTTAGGCTTAGAATAAATTATTTGAAGTGGCTGATTTTATTTTTTTGTGTTTGTTGAAAACTTAATGCAATGAAGGCTTGCATAGAACACTGATAATTCATAAATAACTAGGCTATGAAGGTGCTGGAATATTTGTATGATATGTTAGCTTTCCGTTTTATACTTCTACTAGCTGTTTCCCGCGACTTCGTACGCGTTACACTACTACTACTCCATATTTCAAGTCTCTAAGACCAGCGGTTTACGCTGTGCGTTGATTTTCAGTCAGTCTGTCAGAACCCGCAACGATTATTTAATATATTGATGATAATATTGTTGATTAAGAACGGTCAATTTGCCCATCTTCAGGCGCTGGTAGTCATCAGTTATATCGTAAAACGTCTTTCAAAAACAATTTAATAGAACCCAAACACGATACATCTACTGTTATCCATTAATGAGTTCTGTAGATTCCCTCCAGGCTCCATCATCAGACCCTGATGGTCTTACCATGATAAAAAGTTTTATTATTTACCTATAAAAAGCATTCATATAAAGTTATACGTTCGTAAACGCAATTTACATTGTTTTAGAACAAACTACAACCTTTCATCCCGACGGGGTGATTTTCAAAAATAGTTACTATTCTATGTATTGTTATGTACCTTAATAAGTATTTATGCAAAGTTTTACGTTTATTAACTTCAGGAATAATGTTTAATCATACAAAGTTTAACACCCTTTTTCACCCACCCAGGGGATGGTTTTTGAAAAACAAAAAATACCATTTCTCTTATTTTTGTTAAAGAGTATAATTGCCAAGTTTCAAGTTTATAAATCCAGGAACCACTGTTTTTCATACAAACGTAAAATTCTCTTTTAACCCCTTTAGGGATTGCATTTCAAAAAATCCTTTCTTAGTACAGCCCTAAGCATTAAGACAAATATATTACAATATACCCTCTAAATTTCAAGTTTCTACGACCAGCGGTTTAGGCTGTGCGTTGTCTGTCAATCAGTCAGGACTTTGATTCTTATATAAATATATAGATGTGGAATGAGCTTCGAGAAAATAATAAATTATTTTTCCGTTCTTTTCCTCTGCTTGAATAGATTTTCCTAAACATTATAAAAGTTTTGTTCATTGAGCATCAGACTAAATAGAATAATTCTTATTTCAGTGGAAAGTTAAATACCCATACCGGAAATCGCACGTCCGTCGTCAGCGAGCCATCCCCCCATCTACCCCATTTCCTTGCGAGGAGTCCCTCTCCTGGGGGAGGAGCAAGGAGCGCCCCACATCCGTGCACCGACTCAGACCGGGGGACATCGACGTGGTGGCTGCGATAGGAGACTCGCTGGTGGCTGGCAGTGGAGCGTTGGAAGAGTTCGCGCTAGGAGCCTTCGTGGAGTATCGAGGAGTGTCTTGGTGTGCAGGTATGAGATACTTTTAATTATAACTTCTATCTTTAAGTCCGGAGAATTTATCATCTCTATGGTCGTTCATCGATTCTGCCTTTCTCATGGTGACCACACCTTGATTAGGTCACTCACACCCAATCAAGAAATAATTGCTTTGAAAACCGGTAACCCTATCGTTTCAAATATGTATGATGGCATGCTGTTAGGTCTTACAAACAGCTTGTAGCTACAATTTACTTTCAATTGAACCAAATAGATTCTATCACGCATTGTTATCAAAAGACTGGTTTGATGCCAATTTAATATCATTAGCATAGTTGTTACGTAGCTATTCAGGTGAATTATGAATTGCATTTCAATCTGTTTAATTAAAGTGTTACATTACTTGATTAAAAATCGTGCAAATCTAATAGGTTGGATTGGACAACTGTCAAAAAACTACAAACAAATTGGAATATCGTCCTGTCGAAATATTGATCCAGGATTATCTAATGTTTCTGAATGTAAGTTTTCGTTATAAAGTGAAACTTGGTGCTTATTAATTATTGTTATAGTGTATAGATAACATCATAGTCATTTAGCATTATCACGGCGTGCAAAATGATAACCGTCAAATCGGACCTATCAGATTTTTATGACTGAATGACAGGACGGCTGAAACGTCGGGATAACAAATAAAAAAGATAATACGCGATAAATATCGATAATTAATCAGTAATTATGAAAAGTGATCACGAAAGTTTGAAAAATACTACAAATAAAGGTTGTTGGCAATTTTTTTCTTGGAGTAATTCTATAGAATTTGTAGTTTGTTTTGAAGGCAACGAATCGACACTCTTTTTACATGCAAGCAACATTATGCTGGGATATGGGATATTTTTGCAACCACAGCTACTTTATAAAAAAACCGGACAAGTGCGGGTAGGACTCGGCTTCCGAGGGTTCCGTACAAATTTGTGCCGACGGTATTTAGTTTAGTATCAGTAATTCGATGATTGATTACGTACTTTAATTATAGACTATATTTTTTATGATTTAATTACAAATGTGTAGTTTTCAGATTTTTCCCTGTACTTGTAGTATAAGACGATATTACTTGCCAAATTTCATAGTTCTAAGTCAACGAAAAGTACCCTATAAATTTTGATTCCCTTGAGAGTGTCGTAATATAGGTTTTTTTGCGGCATAAACGGCCGTATCATTTTTACGTTAACTTAGAACTTTGTTTTTTTCACAGCTTTAAGGGACTGTAGACCTGAGTATATGATTTTAATTTTAACTCGATACCTCCACGCGTTCCCGAGATAAAGGGTCTTGACAGACAGACAGACAGACAGACGGACAACAAAGTTATCCTATAAGGGTTCCGTTTTTTTCCTTTTGAGGTACGGAACCCTAAAAATATGTGTGTTTGTCTAATGTATATGTTCTTATTGTTGCAAATAAATCATTATTATATTATATTCAATGAAACTTTGTAGATCACTTAGAACCGCCATTTTACACCTGTTTAAGGTAACTGGTTATTGTAACAATTTCCTTAATAGTTTTTTGGACCGTGTTGCTGCATTTTCGGTTTCAAGTAATCTGATATTTAATAGCTTTTTATAAAGTGTCAATTGCACAAAACCTCTTGCACCAAATACATAAAATTCTTCGACGTACAATTTCGTTACAACGCACACTTACCCAGTTTTTCTAAAATTAAAACTAAGCTAGCGTAAAATTAGCATTCACCTTTTGACATCATCAATCTGTAAGGTAAATAAAGATCATAGATAAATCTCCAAGCCCATTTGCATTCATAGCGAAACGAGGCCAGTCTTCGTGTTTATTCTCATACATGTCATTATGTGAGCTTACTTAATTCGCCATCGAGGCCACGATCATTTATCATAGGCTAGGCCTTTTAAAATCTATTATTTTTTATTTATTCTCATTTAATGAAGAATACCAAGGCACATACCGTTTTGGTTCTACGTTCTTAATGCTTACAGCTGAAAAAAAAATCTAAATCTTTTTTTTTCATTAAAATCACAAGGATCACTTTGAAATGTCAATTCTATTGCCTGTTCCTTCGCGAACTAGCCAGGAAAGAAAGACAAGAAACAAGGTTGGTTATTTTTTTAACGACCCTTTTAGAATACATAACAATAAAGAACATAAATTACGTCAAAATTGTAATATTTTTGAACGAGTCGGACCAATTTCAATCCCAAGCTTCTCTATCATCTAAATAATCCAATATTTTATAGTAACGTTACGTTTTTAAATTTGTTAATTGTCAATTTTTGTACATCACTTGGGAGTTATAAAAGCGTACACCTTGCCCTTTAAATGATTTACTAATTTTATGGAGTCTACAAGTGGCAACAGCGAGTTTATATTTATTTCTAGTATTAAAATTATGATTAACGCAATTTTTCTTAAACAAATTAATATTCTTGTGAACATACATCAGATTTTCGTAGATGTATTGCCAAGGGAATGTCATAACAATGAGGAGGAAGGGCCAACTAGTTTATCCTACATGGCACAACCACTTAACGCAGATAATATATAGTGATATAGGAGATTCTATCAGAAATATGCATTTAAGCAATGACCTAGCTGATGAATGTTTAGCCTAATGCAAGAATGGCTGAGAATCATCTCTGTCGACATGCGCATAACATAAGCCTCATTCTAAATGGGTAGATGAACATAAATAATGCTGGACCTTTTAAACAGCGCTATCTAGCCCCAAACTAAGAAAAGCTTGTACCTACTATGGGAACCAGATAACCGATAGAATATAGTTGGTAAATCGTTTAAAGGGAAAGGTGTACGCTTTTATAAGAAACTCCCAAGGGATGTACAAAAATTGACAATTAATAAATTTAAAAACGTAATTAAACTAAATTTTTATAAAAAAGCCTTCTATAGAAAATCAGATTATTTAGATGATAGAGAAGCTTGGGATTGAAATTGCTCCAACTCGTTCAAAATGTTACAATTGAGACGTAATTTAGTTTCTGTATTATGTATTGTAAAAGGATCATTAAAAAAAACAACCAGCCTTGTTTCTTGCCTTTCTTTCCTGGCTTGGTCGCGAAGAAACAGGCAGTGAAATTGACGTTTCAAAGTGATCCTTGTGATTTTAATGAATAAAAATATTTGACTTTGACATTGAGGACGATAGTTCAAAAAGGTGGTATTTAAAAAGAAGAAAGAAAGAAAACTAATTTATTGGACATACACATATTTTTACAGATACCTATTTACTAAATAACATAATAATAATACAATATAAAACACACAACAAAATATAAATACAAAGGAATGAAAAGGTTCATCACCATAGAGTCGGTTTTCTTTTGCACCAGTAATGCAAGAATCAATTAACTCTTATTGACAAGATAAATAGTCAAACAACTTTGATCTGAATAATTTTGAACTTTATTACCGAATAGTTAAACATTATTTTCTCTAACTCAGTCTATTCTACAAAGTTTCAAAAGGTAGGTACTCGCGACACGTTGAACAAATCAATTTGAAAATTGACGAACCTTTTCTTTCCGTCACTGTAGGCAAGAAGTAGTAGCCTAGGATATCAGTAGGCACCGCGTGCATGAACCAAATGGTCCTGTCTCAACATAATGTTATACGAGTATACATGTATATATTTCATACGAACTTATTGATACAATTCTGTTAGAAATAGACGCGAGGTCACAGCCGTAGGTTGTTTTAGTGTATCAGTCAAGTGTTATGCTACAAGGAAGAGCCCAGTTTCAACAGGCTCTTACAAGTGACGCAAATCTATATTTGTCGTGACAAAGCTCACGTTTAGACGCAAACATTCGGATTCTGACGCAGGTAATAGAGAATACGGTTAGCTCTCTTCTTTGCCACTTTTCGGAATAGAGGTCGAATATCTCGTAGTAATTACATATATTCTGTAGGAGAGGCGAGAGAGCTAAGGTATGAAGTAGGAAAAGTCATGACGGAATAAATTTTAATGTTAATTCATCCCTCCCAGCTCGATATCAAGCCACAACAAATCGAAAACCTACTGCTTCTTACTACAAAAACAAAATTAAACACTGTTTAGCGCGTGATTAAAAAATTGCAATACAATAATTGCTAAAATTTTTTTTTAAATGCCCTATACAGTTGTTTAACTATTTTGTGGTAACAAGGATTGTGTTTTATTCCTTCGTTTGACAGGTTTCATTAGAAATAATTTAAAATGTGTTTGATAACTAGGTTTTAACATCTTCATTTTCATTTGATCAATGATTTCATTACAAACTGAATGAGTTTATCAATATGTCAAACGGTTGTTTGTAACAACAAACTATTACATAATAAGATGCACGCCAGATACATTTTAAGAGATACTGACATAATCAAAGCATTGGTTGCACTTTGTGAATCTGAATAGCTATTGCAACCATTTAAAACACAAGTCGAGAAACAACATGTTTATACACAACGACGACAGCGTAGTGGGTGAATTGCCGGCTGAGACGCAGGAGGTTGCGGGTTTGATTCTCATCGCGGGACTAATGATACAGATATGTGTTCCTTGTCTGGTTCTTTCACTTATAAGTATGTATTTACAAAAAAAATACATAATATATAGTAGCTTTGATTCGTTTGGGGCTAGATGGCGTTGTGTGAAATGTCCACCATTATTTATTTATTTCAAAATCTGTCGTAAGCCTAACTGTATTACCTCTTTTTGTATGTCCATGCTTGTAGTTACTCTGTGGATCTCCAAAATAAATTAAATGAAATAGAAGGGTAAAACTTGGCAAGAGTGACACTGTATGGACTGAACTAGCTAGCCCTTATATAATCTGTGATGGCGAATGGTTTTAAATATGCGCTGAGTGCGTTTGAAATTCGAATGTTTACGTACTGTTGCCACATTGGATGCACGCCAACGATTCAAGAGCTGACTTAATCGAAAAGTGCACTTTGCATATAAGGTAGAGGAAGTGTGAAACTGGGAGAGATTGGTGCAATGAGCCAGCTGTTTCGTCATTACATGTGAATATTGAAATTAATAAGTAACCAAGCAGAGGGTGATTCTACTTCTTCTATTAACTTAAGCCTACAAGAGGTTTGGCTTAGGGTTTGGCATTACAATGTAAATGTTAAGTGTAAAATTAAGAGTTTGGCCGTCGACGCCCGAGCATACTACGGCCGATGACGGATTTGGTGTTTTAGTGCCGTTAGAATTACATACATTATATACAAACGCTCACGTCAGCCGCACACCACGCACACGCATTCCGTAACAACAACAAACAAAGAAAACAACAACAATTAACAAACACATAACATTTAACATATGACCTCTGTGGCGCAGTGAGCGAATAGCCGGCCAAGACGCAGGAGGTAGCGGGTTCGATTCTCCCTACGAACAAATGTTTGTTTGGTCTACAGATATTTGTTACGGGTTTGGATATTTTTTTATATATTATAAGTAAGTATTTACCATAACATAAAATTATACAGGGTTTCCCAGAAATGGTGGATAATCCTGCACGTGCGTGTGCGGGGGGGGAGGTGGGGACCCACATCCCAAAAAAAAAAATTCTATTCCCAACAGTCCGCGGTCTACGAATTTTTTTGTAAAATTTAGAAATTTCCCAGTTTTCCTCACATTTGTGGGCATCACGTCCGCTACATGAGGCCTAGTTCGGATTTTTTTCTTTTAAAGTATTCCCTAATAATGGTATTCCTAAATTACCTTAAAAAAAACGCAACTACTTAGGATAGTAGTTAACTAGTAGTCCCTAAACATAAATTTTATTTCTGAAATTTATTTTACTGCAAAGTTTGAGCACCTCTGCTGTAAAAAAAATGTATTGGAGTTTTATAGCCAACCACATAAAAAAATTACCTACATCATAAGGATTCTAAAACAGTAGCATAAGTACCTACTTTAATGGTAAAATTACTGAGCTATAGCTACTAATGTGTAAAAGTAGGCGTTTCATTACAAAATTGCAAAAGAAAAAAATAAAACAAGTAATGACCAAAAAAGTATTTATTATAAAAATAATCAAAGTAAATGTTCAAATTGGGCTCCTGATGCCCTTATGCAAGCTCTACACCTTTTTATAAAAGATTTTTGTAATCTGTTATTATAATTTTTTGATGATATAATTCTGGCTGCTTCGGCGACGCGAAGTCGAAGTTCTTCTAATGAGTTTATTGGTTTCTTGTAAACCTGCTCCTTCAAACAGCCCCAATAAAAAAAATCCAGAGGATTTAGGTCTGGGGACCGTGGTGGCCACAGTATTGGCCCCAATCGGCCGATCCATCTGTTGGGATAGGCATCATTTAGATAATTTCTTACTTGCACAGCATAATGTGCCGGACAACCGTCGTTCTGGAGCCACATTCCTTGCCGGATGGCTAGTGGCTCATCTTCTAATAATATTTGCAACTGGTTTCGAAGAAATTGTAAATAATTGTTGCCATTTAGGTTGCCCGGCAATTCATATGGGCCTATAATTTTTCCATTTAATATGCCCGTCCAGTAATTTATTTTAAATTGATACTGGGATTTATCTTCTCTCATCAAATGTGGATTTGTCAATTGCCAACTGTGCAAGTTATGAAGGTTAAGATACCCATCCCTTTTACATGTAGTCTCATCGCTCCATAAAATTTTTCTGAAAAAATCTTGATCTTCTTGAATTCTTGTTAACATTTCATTGCAGAAAACAATCCGTGCTTGGTAGTCTCGTGGTAGCAATGTTTGTACACGTGTCACGTGATAAGGATGCAGTTTAAATTTTTTCACAATACGATGTGCTGTAGATTTTGATATTCCCGTACGGCGTTCGATATCTGGCATCGAAATACTGGGATCTTCTTCCACCATGTCAAGGACAATATCTTCAGTTACAGGATTGTGGGGTCGTCCTCTGCTCCTAGGGCCACCAACGCCAGTACCAGGTATTCTGCCCTCTGAGTAAGCTTGGTGCACTCTTGTAAAAACTCGATAGTCGGGGTGACGCGCGTTCGGGTATCTCTCCCGATAAAGTGTTGCGGCAGCACTTGCGTTGCCACTACATTCTCCGTAAATGTAATGCATATTGGAATACTCTTGGGGTGTATAAATTTCTCGTGACATCACACAGTCCTGTTGATATACAGAACAAATGTCCAGTAGAATGCCGAGTCGTCGCAGTTATCACCAAACAAACAAAATCCAATCAAAATGCACAAATCGAGTCCAGTAGAATGCCAAATGTAGAATTTTGTCACCGAGAATCAGAAAAACAAGAGCACATGCGATGTCGAGAACGTCGAAATACGCACTAAAATTAAAATAGTTTTAACTACGGAGACAAAACAATAACCAAACACGAATTCTACCATACAAAGGAGATTTGTTGACCCTTTCACTCGCAATATTCCCAAGCACAGTTTTGTCTCGCTCACACAGCTTAGAATTCAACTGAATGTGCCGAGCAGGTAGTAAAGTCTAATTTTAGGGTCGACAGCGCTACTTAACTGGTAAAAACTAAAAAAAAATATCTGCAAATAATTTTGCTATTTTGTAATGAAACGCCTACTTTTACACATTAGTAGCTATAGCTCAGTAATTTTACCATTAAAGTAGGTACTTATGCTACTGTTTTAGAATCCTTATGATGTAGGTAATTTTTTTATGTGGTTGGCTATAAAACTCCAATACATTTTTTTTACAGCAGAGGTGCTCAAACTTTGCAGTAAAATAAATTTCAGAAATAAAATTTATGTTTAGGGACTACTAGTTAACTACTATCCTAAGTAGTTGCGTTTTTTTAAAGGTAATTTAGGAATACCATTATTAGGGAATACTTTAAAAGAAAAAAATCCGAAATAGGCCTCATGTAGCGGACGTGATGCCCACAAATGTGAGGAAAACTGGGAAATTTCTAAATTTTACAAAAAAATTCGTAGACCGCGGACTGTTGGGAATAGAATTTTTTTTTTTGGGATGTGGGTCCCCTCCTCCCCCCCCGCACACGCACGTGCAGGATTATCCACCATTTCTGGGAAACCCTGTATGTAAATGCATTGTATGTATTCTATTCGTTATCTGGTTCTAATTGCACAAGCTTTGCTTAGTTTGGGGCTAGATAGCGCTGTGTCCAGCATTGTTTATTCATTTTTTATTTACTAGCTTTCACCCGCGGCTTCGCATGTACGGTTTGTCAATAAAAAGTAGCCTGTGTTTATCCAGGTATAATCTACTTACATACCAAAATAAATCGAAATCAGTTTAGCTGTTACGACGTGATTGAGTAACAAACAAATAAATTAACAAACATCCAAACTTTCGCATTATAATATTAGTGTGATATACCTAGTGTGATTTAACATTTTGTTTAACAATTCCAGGAGGAGACGCCACCTGGCGGGAGTTCATGACCCTCCCCAACATCCTGAAAGAGTACAACCCGAATCTACGAGGCTACTCCACGGGCACTGGCGAGTGGCTCACCAAGAACGCCAAGTTCAACGTGGCCTTCCCCGTGGCCTCTGATGAAGACGCTTATAGGCAAGCTAAGGTAAGTCTTTGTTATAACAACCGTAACAAATAACTACACATCTAGTATAAGTTGACCTCGTATTGTGCAGACTTTCCGTACAATGAGAGGTCAGCTTATCCTGGAAATGTATAGCTTGATGCCTTGCGTACATGCTTAGTCCTGTAATTACACTAGAATTCGTTGTATAGTGGGTATCAGGAACTTACAAGTGAGACTTACAATGCAGACCCGGAACAAATGTAGCGTAATACGTTTTTTATTTGGCAGGTATAAATTTTAACGGCTTCAATTCTTCAAGCTATTCTATTGTCATAACTAACAAATTCCAAGACCTACTTGCACAACGATCCCTAAACGTATTTAGCCACTAAACATGTTTAAATTTGACGTATTTGTATGATTTGACAACTCCTTAAATCATATTTAGCCACTAAATACTTACGTTTAAGAATCGCAAGCCGCCCTAACTAACTAACTTTCATGCGAAAGGTGAAAATAGGCAAAAATTTTAACCGTCGCAAAATATTTTAACGCGCGCAACAACACTTCACTTATCTGTAGATTTTTACGTATTTTATAGATTCTATGAATAAATATTACATAAGTCTGAATACAAATGCATACGTGAATTATTATATTCTTGCAAAAAATATAAAGGTGCATCTACACGTACGTTCATGCTCGTTGAGAAAGTATAATCGCACATTATTATTCTAATTATAGGGTGAGGGGAATAAGTCCCTTATGGGGGTGTATTGTACAACTTGTACAACCTGGCCAAAGCCATCCCAACTCTTTAAAGTAACGGAGTAGGTCTTTGGGTCAATGGCAGCAGTTTTGTAGTGTTACCGACGCCGATAATCGACCATTATCCATACTAATATTATAAATTCGACAGTAACCCTGTTTCTCCACGCACCGAGCGTCCAAAGCCGCGTGTGTGAAATGTAAAAGTTTAAATAATTATTTATTAAAACGGGTATTTATCGCGTATGTACCTTTTTTATTTATTATCCAGACATTTCGGCTGCGTTGCAACAGCCGTGGTCACAGGTTGACTGGAGTACTTGGAGCTACCGTCGAGAAGTTTGGGAAGCTGCATCAACTACCCTCACTTGGTCTTCAGAATTAGAAATGTCCTCGTTCATATTACGACACACTACACTAACCGTATCTACGCACTGAAACGTCGAGATAATAAATAAAAAAGGCACATACGCGATCAATACCCGTTTTAATTAATAATTATGTATAGTGATCGCGAAAGTTTGAAAAATACTAAAAGTTTAAATGTTTGTTTATTTATTTGTTTGTTTGTTACTCAATCACGTCGTAACGGCTGAACCGATTTCGATAAAATTTGGTATATACGTAGATTATAACCTGGATTACCACGTAGATTACCTTTTATCCCATAAATAAGTTCCCATGGGATAATAATGGGGTGTCAAGTGAAGTTGCAACAGCGAGTTTAGTTTTATTTCTAGGTTACCTATACATTTAGTAGTGTAACGCGTATGAAGTCGCGGACAACAGCTAGTTAACAATAAAATTATAATCAACTTCGAACATTAAGTCTTAAGTTTTATCGATCTATACGTGCGATCTAGATCGATTGGCCACAAAAACGACGAGCATGTACGCACGTGAGGACTTACCAGTAGATTACAATAAATGTCATAATAATTTCCCACTTTTTTTTCTTGCGTACATCAATCGGATTCGCCCCAAGGTAAAAGTATTCCAAAGCTCGGCTTTCCTCATAAAAATAGTAAATCTAGGTGAAGGTCTTAGAATAATATTGTAATAGTTACAAATTACATTCCACTGGAAAACCCGAAAGATGCACGTATTATTGCAAACATAGACACACTTGGTTAGTTGGTTAAGTGTTGTTTGAATGTAGACAAACATGTCTTTTAAAAAGTTGCAATCCTTTACATAAATTTATCTTTTTTATGCCAATATAAAAACTATCAATTTGGTAATAGCCTTTGTTTGGTCAGTAATGGCAGCGGTAACCGGTTTTCTGTTTTATTGATAGAGCGAAGCGAGATCTCCAAATCAACTTGGGCAAATCGGCGTTGTATGTTTGTTTGTTCTTGGATAACTTTCGAAGCGTTGATCTGATCATCGTAAAATTTAATATATACGTAGTACTAGTGCTGGCACAATCCTGTTGTGACTAAATGAGCTAAAAATGTGGGGGGTTGTTGAGATATTGGGGTTCAAGTGGGGTAAAAAAAGAGACTTATGTCAAAGGGGACGTTTTATGAAAGTTTTATGAAATGAAAGGATTAGTACATTTCGACTCCGTTTTTATTTTTAGAAAAGTCTTTGTAGTTTTTGAGTTATTAGCCATAATAAACACTGAACTTTGACACAATTCACAGGGTACACCAGTGACCCCACAAAGCTGAAATTTGGTATGCGTGTAGCTTTAGTTACACAAATATAGAGAAAAGTCTAAAATCCAGAATAACTGCAATTTCTACCCCAAAAAAGAGTAAGTGTTACAGGAACTCCCGTTACCTGTAATTTGAATGAAACTGTAGGTCAAGTTGGTTGGTTATCCATTTCGTGGCACTATTTTGATAGTCAAAGATTTCAAATAATATTTTTTTGTTTTTATGGGAGAGTCGCGAGATTTCTGTTCGGGGGGAACCACTACCAAATACGAGTAGTAGGTTTAAAAGTCCATTTGTGTTAGTCGGTATATAAAGGTAATATCTAGGTTAGTAACAATACATGTATTTCTGTTGAAAATGTAATTCGCATCCCGACCCAATAGTAAGGTTATTTAATCAAGATCCGAATAAAAGATTTAGTATCACAGGAAGGTCATATCTATCAGGTACTATGTTCTGCAGAATGCTGAATTTATCCTTTTAAGACATAATTTAGAAAAAATCCTCTATGTATTTTCAAACAACGACCTCTGTGGCGCAGTGGGCGAATAGCCGGCTGAGACGCAAGAGGTTGCGGGTTCAATTCCCACCGTGGAACAAATGTTTGCAAATGTTGGTTTTCTATATATTATAATAATAATAATATAATATATGTATAATAGCGCTATCTAGCCCCAAACTAAGCAGAGCTTGTACTAAGGGAACCAGATATCTGATAGATACTTATAGTATATATTTTTTTTAAATACTTACTTATTATGTATAGAAAAACATCCAGACCCGGAACACATATCTGTAGATCATGCAAACATTTGTTCCGCGGCGGAAATCGAACCTGCTACCTCCTGCGTCTCAGCCGACTATTCGCTCACTGCACCACGGAGGTGGTCAAATGATTATAATTATGTATATACAAAAAAAATATATCTGGTTCCCATAGTACAAGCTCTGCTTAGTTTGGGGCTAGATAGCGCTGTGTGAAATGTCCAGCAATATTTATATTTATTTATTTATATTTATATACCCCAACAGATAGGCTTCGGCGAACAGAACGCGTACCTAACTTGAATTTGACTGGGATTGACCTTCATTGGCAGACTGGCCATTTTTTAAGCCTCAGCCTATATAAAATGGTAAATGATGAAACAAAAAAAGCACGCATTAGTTTCCAAATTTTTACCAGCGCAAGTATGCTTAATAAGGATTACAAATAAGATTAGTCTTAAAACTAAGCAATGGCATTAAAAAAGGATATAATCAAGCTGTAACAATTTTGTATAAGAATGTTAATAAGGCAGTGAAACCAGTTAAATTGCACCAAAATGCTTACGTTGACCTCGATGCGGATACTCTAGTAACGAGTTCGCATAATATTATTTAGAATCCAGTTGGAGAATGCATTTGCTCATAGGCACTTCACCCCCTTGAATTGAGGCCTGTTTATCTAACTAACTAACATGAATGAATGAAAAATTAATTATTATTATAAATACCGGAGATATCACGTACCGTTTTATCGGTACTTTGACCGACAATGTTCACCTGATGAAGGTTCACGAATTGAACTGAAACATTGTCAGTCGAAACACCGATAAAACGGTACGTGATAAATCCCGTACTTATATATTTTTTTAACTAGCTTATGTTTTTCCACTGCTGGGCAAAGGCCTCCCCCAACTCTTTCCACCTATCGCGATCCTTGGCAGATTCCCACTATTCCTTCTCGAATCCACTGATGTCGTCGCGCCAATCCCACTTGAGCTTCGCGGTTTTGTCACCGGCATCTAAACGAAGCGTGGTATTCCTCACCCGATCGGTTCTCCGGTATTTATAATAATTATTAATTTTTCATTTATTCATGTTAGTTAGTTAGATAAAAATTCACGAAAGTTTTCTAAGTAAAAATAATTATTGCTCATAATAAAAATTATCTGTACATAGACGAACTATATGCTAGATAGCATTTTCTGCATCCCATGCGTAACGTGACAACAATTTCTGGACTCATTTTCTCGTTCAAAATAGAGCGTCTATATCGTGTTAATACGCACCACAATTTAAACAAATGACAAACCAGCACGAATATTTTGCCGTCGTACTTTTTGGACGAGATAATAGGTATGGTGGTAGCATTGCCCCGGCGAAACAAGGAACTCTACTAATCAATATGTACAGGAGCTAAAAAAGCCGCTATTATGCTCGCAAACTATTTTCACCTTCCCGTGTTGTGTGTTCTAGCCTCGGTATAATTTGTTCACGGCTTAGATATCTCTGTTTTTTAACGTTTTAAATGTAATTTGATATAACTAGACTACAATAGTTGAAATAGTGTTTTAGTAAGGGAAGCGTTGGTATTTTTGATATTAAGTTATAGTGTCTAGCGACTTTTCGGTTTTACACGGCTGTGTTTTGAAAATTTGTTGCGTTAATATTATCTAATATTAAAAATATTATATCATTATATATTTTATTGTTATCAGTGTTTCTTATGTTAAGTAGGTACCATTAGAAGTTAATATCTATTAAGCTAGCACAACAAACTTTTTTACTACCTGAAGTTGGCAGTTGGCAGGTAGAAAATGCTTCATATTAATTAAAATAAAATAAAATAAATATTTGTGTTACACCTTTTCAAGGAACCAATTTATCTCACCGTAAGGGTCTCGTAAGTAGTTTTGTAGAAAAAGATCGCAAAAATCATCACACTAATATTATAAATGTGAAAGTTTGAATGTTTGTTTATTTATTTGTTTGTTTGTTACTCAATCACGTCGTAACGGCTGAACCGATTTCGATGAAATTTGGTATATACGTAGATTATAACCTAGATTACCACATATGCTACCTTTTATCCCATAAATCAGTTCCCATGGGATAAAAATGGATTGTCAAGTCAAGTTGCAACAGCGAGTTTAGCTTTATTTCTAGGTAACCTACACATTTAGTATTGTTACGCCGAGACTGTTAAACAATGAATGGTAATCGAGGTTTCTCGAGCGCTTTTGTTTTTGTTATTGTTTGTGGTTTCGCAGAATGGAGAGTGGCCATTGTGTCGAGGGACCGACCCTTTCCTGGAGCGATCGAGATCGTTCTCGAACAATCGAAATATGCGCGATACAAATAGGCCGGAGAGATGGCCGGACAGTCAGTCTGGATTCAGCTATACGTGTGAACATTTCGGTGACTTTAAGTGGTGCAACTGTGGTGTGAATTAGTGTGTTGTGATTACGTGTGACCAAGTTCGTGTATTCATCGTTTAGTGCTGAATAAAAGTGTTATTTTGGTTGGATCGATTCCCATTATTTTATCCCGAACCCTCAGCTCGTAACAATTTGGTGTCAGAAGTGGGATAAAATAATGCCGGTTCTGCCAAAGGATAACGTGGATGGTGTCAGGACGAGAGGTCAACGACAACAGGAAATGGATGAAAGGCGGTTTGGAGATTCTCCGGTTCAAGAAGCTCGGCAGAGTCGTCAGCCGATGGAGATGGAATCAGCCGCCGCCGAATCATTTGGAGCACCATCATCATCATCCGTGGGGCAAGCTCCTGTGACAGGCGATCTTGCTGCTATTATGGCCATGCTTTGTCGTCAACAAGAAGAGCAGCGACGTTGGCAGGAAGAACAGCGACGTCAGGAAGAAGAGCAGGCTCGGTTGCAGGAAGAACAGCGACGTCAGGATAAGGAAGAGCAGCGTCGTCAGCAAGAAGAGCAGGCTCGGTTGCAGGCAGAGCAGTCACGTCAGGAAAAAGAAGAGCAGCGTCGTCATCAGGAAGAGCAGGCTCGGTTGCAGGAGGAGCAGCGCCGTCAGGAAAAAGAAGAGCAGCGTCGTCATCAGGAAGAGCAGGCTCGGTTGCAGGAGGAGCAGCGCCGTCAGGAAAAAGAAGAGCAGCGTCGTCATCAGGAAGAGCAGCGACGTTGGCAGGAGGAACAGCGTCGTCAACAGGAAGAACAGCGCCGTCAGGACAAAGAAGAGCAGGCTCGGCTGATGAAAGAATTGTTCGGTTCAATTGGAAAGGAATTCCAGGAAGTGAAAGAACAGATAGAACATCATGAGAGCCGTATTTCGGAAACTGAAATTCAGATCGCTGATGTGAAAAAAACTCTGGGTGTCCTGAAGTCTAGAGACAACAATGTGGCTCCTCTAGTTGCTACATCTTCAGCGCGAGGTTTTAAGACGCCACCATTTGACGGAAGTTCTTCGTGGTCAGCATACAAGATCCAGTTTGAGGCCGTTGTCAAGGCCAATGGATGGACGACGGCGCAGGCCATGACGGCTTTAACACTGGGCCTTCGTGACCAAGCACTTACGATTTTAGAGGCTCTTGGGAAGGATGTCACCTACGAACAGCTGCTGGAAGCGCTGGAGTCACGCTATGGTGACGCGCACCTGGAACATGTTTTTCGAGCGCAGTTAAAGGACCGAAGCCAGCGTAACTCGGAGAATTTACAGCAGTGGGCACTCGAGATAGAAAAGCTGGTTCGAAAGGCATACCAAACCTCGTCAGCACCCCTTGACGGTTATTTGATCCAGGCGTTCGTTGACGGAATACGTGATTTGGAAGTGAGAGCTGCTGTAAGGCTTGGACATCACGATACTCTAAAAAATGCTTTGGCCCATGCATTGGAGGTGGAGGCCGTGCGTCAGGACCCCCGAGCTCACCGCATCAGAGAAGTGAAGGACTCTTACACTCACTACAGTCGTCCAAAGTTTAGCCCTAGATGCTTCGGGTGTGGAGAAAAAGGACATCTGAGGCCAAACTGCCCAAAAAGAGAGGAGAGTGCTCAGGTGAGCCCCGTTCATCAGCAGCAGGGAAACGAGTAAGCGCCAGAACTGCGGGGCGAGTGCTGGCTGGTATTGAGAAAGCCCTAAGAATTACGATCTCACAAGTTCATGATGGGAATAGCCTGACTATCAAAGGTCAAATTAATGGAACACCGTGCAAGATGACTTTGGATACTGGTGCTTCCCGTACAGTGATCAGTTCCCAACTGGCTAATCGGTTTCTTGGGAAATTCAACAGTAGCCATGAGCGAATTCAGCTCCTGACGGCAACCGGTCAGCACATATCCGTCCTGGGTGAAAAGCAGGTGGAGGTTATGCTGGGTGAAAGACCTTTCCAGCAAAACGTCATCATTGCCGATATAGTTGATGACTGCATTCTGGGTTTAGATTTCTTACGAGAGCACCATTGTAGAATTGACATAAATCAAGGAGTTTTACAATGTGGAGAAGAGGAATTCTTTATGGAAGGTGGAACCAGGGGTAAGGTGTACAGTCTGAAGAAAATTGTGCTTCCGCCAAGATCAGAAACCATTGTTCCAGTAAGCTTGCCACGAACTTCGGGAAGACAGAAGCGATGTGTACTGGTGGAAAGATCGGACAATGGCTTTCCGTGGATTATGGCCCGGACGCTAGTGAGGACCACAGATACTGCGGTGGTGCGAATTTTAAACCTTAGTAATGAAGAGCACCTGATCAAAAAGGGGACCTTAATGGGCACCTGCGAGGAAGTAGCCTGTATGCGAAGATGTCAAGAAGTACCTAGCTCTAGCGGCAATAAAGAGAATGGCAAATTCGATGTGTCGTCACTGTTGGAAGATTGCCGTAAAAGCCTTTCTAGGGAAGAAGTTGCTATGACTGAGAAAATGTTACATCGCTACGCCGATCTTTTCTCTTCAAATGATGCTGATATTGGAAAGACTGGACTGGTTAAGCACACGATAAATACTGGTAACGAGCTACCTATCCGTCAACGACCTAGGAGACTACCGGTTGCTCGAGAAAAGGAAGTAGAGACCATGGTTGAGGGAATGATTAATGATGGGGTGATAGAACCTTCATCTAGTCCATGGTGCTCTCCTGTTGTTCTAGTCAAAAAGAAGGATGGAAGCCTGCGCTTCTGTGTTGATTATCGTCGACTTAATGCAGTTACGAAGAAGGACAGTTATCCACTACCAAGGATCGACGACACATTGGATACACTTACCGGGATGAAGTGGTTTACAACGCTAGACTTGAAGAGTGGCTACTGGCAAGTGGAAATAGACCCTAAGGACAAGGAAAAGACTGCGTTCTCTACAGGAAAGGGGCTGTGGCAATTTCGAGTCATGGCATTTGGACTTTGCAATGCCCCTGCAACTTTTGAAAGATTGATGGAGCAAGTTCTTGTCGGGTTGATTGGTGACGCGTGTCTTGTTTACTTGGACGACATCATCATCGTGGGACGTACGTTTAAAGACCACCTTCAAAATCTGGAACGTGTGCTGGCAAAAATTCGTGCCGCCAATCTGAAGTTAAGTCCGAGGAAATGTTCATTCTTCAGACAACAAGTAAGCTTTCTGGGTCACGTTGTTTCACAAGATGGGGTGCAAACTGATCCGGAGAAAATCAACGCTGTCAAAGATTGGCCGATTCCTAAAGATAAGACCGAAGTCAGAGCATTTTTGGGGTTGTGCTCCTACTATCGACGTTTTGTCAAGAACTTCGCGGATATTGCTAAGCCTCTGCACAGGCTAACTGAGGAGAAACGACTGTTCTGCTGGGATGCAGAATGTGAAACTGCTTTCCAGGAATTAAAGAACCGACTGTGTAAGACACCGATTCTCAGCTTTCCTAATACTGAGAACGAGTTCATTGTAGATACAGATGCAAGTAATACCGGTATTGGTGGAGTGCTATCTCAACGCAAAGGAGATCAAGAGGTGGTGATCGCTTACTTCAGTAAATCCTTATCCAAACAAGAAAGAAATTACTGTGTCACAAGAAGGGAACTGCTGGCTGTAGTAAAGACTTTACAGCATTTCAACAAATACCTACTAGGTCGTAAATTTCAACTTCGAACTGACCACGCTGCATTGCAATGGCTCTTACGGTTCAAGAATCCTGAAGGACAGGTGGCAAGGTGGATTGAACAATTACAGGAGTTCGACTTCGACATTGGGCATCGTAGTGGAAAATCTCACGGGAACGCGGATGCGCTATCACGAAGACCTTGCCCTGAGAACTGCAAACATTGTGCCAAATATGAGTCTAAGGAAGCAGAACCTGTCAGGCTGCTGAGAAAGGACCTAAGTGACGAATGGAAAGAAACTTTGCAGCAGGCACAACAGGATGACGAAGACCTTAAACCCATCATTGAAAGGATCACAGTGGGTAGCACTAAGCCTTTGTGGAGTGACATTGCTGCTCTGAGTTCAACAACGAAGAGTTATTGGGCACAGTGGGAGAGCCTGGTTATCCACGACGGGGTGCTGTGTCGCAAATGGGAAAACGCTCGTGGAGATCACTGTCATCTGCAAATGGTGGTTCCCAAAGCCAAGGTCCCTAACGTGCTACAACTCTACCATGAAGGATGTTCGGGAGGCCACATGGGAGTAAAAAGGACACTGTTAAAAATAAGGGAGCGGTTTTACTGGATACATTGTAGAGAAGATGTTGAAGACTGGTGCCAAAAATGCACTACCTGTGCGGCAGTCAAAGGACCCCACACACGCAGCAGAGGAGCACTAAAACTGTATAACGTTGGAGCCCCATGGGAGCGTATAGCCCTGGATATTGTAGGACCATTCCCTGTAAGTAAAAATGGAAATAAGTACTTCATGGTCGTTATGGACTACTTCACAAAATGGCCCGAAGTTTTCGCCGTTCCTAATCAAGAAGCTTCGACGGTAGCAGATAAACTAGTCCACGAAGTTTTCTGTCGTTTTGGAGTTCCCCTGGAAATTCACAGTGATCAAGGAAGGAATTTTGAATCACAAGTATTTCAGGAGACCTGCCGAATAATGGGGACTCATAAAACAAGAACCACTTCTTATCATCCTCAGTCTGATGGAATGGTGGAAAGATTCAATCAGACGTTGGAGAGATATCTGGCCAAAGTGGTCGAAAATAACCAAAACGATTGGGACCAATGCATACAGCCGTTTTTACTGTCATACGGAAGTGCAGTCCATGAGAGTACAGGCGCCACTCCTGCGTTGGCAAATTTTGGAAGAGAACTGCGGTTGCCTGCAGACCTGATAACTGGCATTCCTCCAGATTCTCCGCGTGCCATCACAGATTATGCAAACGACCTGCGCAATAAAATGAACGACATAAATGAACACATTCGACTAACTGGTCAACAAATGTCTGAGAAAATGAAGACCCGTTATGACCGAAATTCAAACAACTTGCGATTTGATGAGGGGTCACAGGTCTGGTTGCACAATCCGAAACGGAAAAAGGGAAAATCCCCTAAACTACAAGCAAAATGGGATGGACCATACCGTGTGTTGACCAGGATCAATGACGTCACATACCGAATTCAGAAGGGAACGCGAGGTGCGCCTAAAATTGTTCATGTTGATCGGCTGGCGCGATATTACGGGGCTAACAATGCTCGGGACGAGCATGTTTTAGGAGGGGGCAGTGTTACGCCGAGACTGTTAAACAATGAATGGTAATCGAGGTTTCTCGAGCGCTTTTGTTTTTGTTATTGTTTGTGGTTTCGCAGAATGGAGAGTGGCCATTGTGTCGAGGGACCGACCCTTTCCTGGAGCGATCGAGATCGTTCTCGAACAATCGAAATATGCGCGATACAAATAGGCCGGAGAGATGGCCGGACAGTCAGTCTGGATTCAGCTATACGTGTGAACATTTCGGTGACTTTAAGTGGTGCAACTGTGGTGTGAATTAGTGTGTTGTGATTACGTGTGACCAAGTTCGTGTATTCATCGTTTAGTGCTGAATAAAAGTGTTATTTTGGTTGGATCGATTCCCATTATTTTATCCCGAACCCTCAGCTCGTAACAGTATATATCATATCACGTAAAGCGTAAGAAGTCGCGGGCAAAAGCTAGTATCCCATAATAGAAGTATTAATATTAATATGTTATGTAATTGATCTTGAACTAAAAATAATTAGCCAAGCCGCTAAATCCACATATAGGTACGCAGTGGAGCAAACAATGTAATTTGACACTAACTGAGTTCGTGGCTCGTTTGCCAAAGTAAGATTACTTTTTTGTTATTCTAAACTTTTCCCTTATGGAAATAGATATAATAAAATGTTCATTCATACTTCATGTAGTGTACACGTAAAAATAAACATTGAAAAAGATAGATCCAAAACTTGAACACAGTATTATTTATGTTAACATTAAAAAGTAACGAACAGAATTACGCTACTTTGGAAATATTTACGGCGATCAGGACTTTTACCCAATATTTTTGTCAAAAAGTCAATCTGGATAGGACCAGACAAATTTAAATTTTGGATAATCTATGAGTGGTAGAGTTCCCTGTGAAAGGGCTCGCCCGGGGAAGTACTACCTTACATATTTCTGACGCCAAGCTGTATTTTGCTGTATTTCGATTTGAAGGGTATGGTTGCCGTTGAAATTAGGTATACCAGTCATTTAGGAGCGTATGATCGAAAATTATAAAGAAGAATATTTGCCGCGGTCGGAAACGGCTGCATGACATCATCTCCAAACCTTCCATAACCTTACCAATCAAGTTTCTACTTTATTTTATGACTACCTGTACAATCTATGATGCGTTAAGTTAACATCAACTGTTGCATTTCAGCGTCGAGCACGTTTGATCTTTTCACCTTATTTATCTAGTTTTTAAGATTTTTAGGTTAATTTATTGTAATTTGGTGTAACAATAAAGAATTATCTATCGATCTATCTATCTATTTTCAATGTTACGTGAGTGTATATCATATTTAATGACTATGCAAGTACTAGATGAAAATACGACTTAATAAAAGTTACTGGGAGCCGTTGGGTGTCACACAAAATCGGTTGCTCTAGAAATCAACGGAGAGATAAATAAGTTCAGCAGTGGACATCTTATGACAATTATGGTTATGATGATGTTGAAGCAAGTTTTTCTGAATGTAATTAAGTCCATTCTTCGTACAATTTTTTTCACACCACCTGCTCGACAATGTCAAATTATATGTCATGTAAACCTCATCGAAAGCAGGTGATTACCCTACAGCTGAGCCGGGAGTAAAGTTGCACTGAATTTAATTAAGCCCTCGCGCGCGGGCATGACCTGATTTGAATTTGGAACCTCATTTGTATTAAATTTTGAACCAAAGAGACCCACACAATAAGAACTTATTCGTAAATCGAACTAACCTCTGCGCAGAATGCTACCAAGATTTGGTTTTTATTGTCTCGCAGAAAGTGTGGAACCTAGTAGGACGCAGTCAGGATTCTAGTAACTCCCTCGCTCCTCTTGTGAGTTAAATTTAGAATCCTTCGTTACGTACAGGATTCAATATAGCGCCCGTGACGCAAGACACTGCTTTATCCCCTCGTTTAATAATCTACTATTATGTCTCCTGTGTGTTTTGTTTTGTTCGTTGTGGTGTTGTCACAAACAAATGTTTTTTGATTTGATAATTTAGATACCTAACAATTTCGTGAGATTTAGGAAAGTCTCTAGAGTAATAAATAGCTTGGGAAAAGTTTAAATTTGTGTGCTTACCCCACATTACTAAGTCTTACGATAAGTTACCTGAGGTTCAGTTACCTGTCGGAGCGTTCCTAGTTCGACTAAGGAACGCTAAAAATCTAGCGATTGCATTTTTCTACATTAGTTTTCACAACATAAACGATTTTTTGCATGCAACAAAATGTAATATTACCGAATGTTAACTGATGAGCATTGCCTTTGACCGATTGGGGTCACCGTGTCTTCTGTCAGAAATAATTGCTTATACATTTGGTAGATAATAAATGCATTTCATGTTCGCGACTCTGCAAAACGATGTTTTATGCAATAGCCTGTCTAATGATAAAATTAAATGTGACTCTTTCAGCTTTTGGTGACCATGACCACATAAGAACGTAAAATAGTGAAATATACTCGTATAGTGAAAGAAGGCGCTAAAAATCCCTACTATAGATTAGATTAGATTAGATTAGAAAATTCTTTATTGCACTAAAAAAAATAATACATAGGCGAACTTAATGCTAATTAGCATTTTCTTCCAGCTAACCTTTGTTTATTGTGGAGAAAGTGGAGCCAGAAAATAGAGAGGTAAAAATAAAATAAAAACTTTACTGTACTAATTAAGTTTTAGTTGGTGTGAGCACAATTTTGTAAGAGTTTTGTAGTATTTCCTTTCTAGTTCACACGTGGTAAAATCTTTTATCTCAAATATTGATATTCTTTACAGCGGTTTCACTTAGACACTTTCTTACAATTTCCTGCAATAGCTGACACATACACCAATAGCTATTATGATTATGATGAAGAGAGTAATAATGATATGAAATGTATAAAAATACAATAATCGAAATAACAGAAGACAGCTGACATATGTTTAGAGCTTTAGATTCAAAATTACCTTTCCTTACCAGATAATAGTAGCCCGTATGCGAGCATCACCAGATATAGACATCTACAACGATTGGAAGATCCTGACGATCTTCATCGGCGCCAACGATATCTGCTCTGCGGCCTGCATTAGCCCTGTGGCCTGGTCTCCAGCTGCTCATGCGAGGAAACTGGCGAGGGCGTTAGATTACCTACAGAAACATCTGCCTAGGACGCTTGTTAACCTTGTACCAGTTCTAGGTAAGTTACACAAGCTTAGTCTTTATCCTCTGTCTGCCTGATGGCTGGCCTGGGGCAATCCCTGAGCCGACTATGGAGCCATACCATTATTTAAGGATTATGATTGTTGTTATGACAGGCATAAGCTGCCAAATTTTCAATGGCGTTGACATAGCAACGGCGGACATTGATAAAGGATTGTGTGGATGATAGTGGGCATTTTGCGACGATACCATTGTCATAGTGAAGCGATTGGTTTAGTAGAATTCAAATCAAATCATTTATTTCAGAAAGATTTAGAAAGTTAACAATGCTGTCTAAGATATAGCGCTAGTTCACAAGTTTGGTGGTTATAGACATCGCTTACAGAGAGCCTCAAGATAAACTTAAAGATAAGCTTGTGTTTTGGGACTCAGAGTATTAATTACAGAAGCAGAAATACAGAATTGCTCGTTTTCTAACAGCAATCTGATTGAAACATATTATTAAAATGATCATGAGCATGCGTTATGTTATAATTAATAAAATGCAATCATACAATATGGGCTTCATTTATATTACCTCTATATACCCTAGAATAAGAATAAGAATGGGCTTAATTTATATTCATGGTACTAACGGTGAGTGGGACCCTGTTTATGCGTTTTAACTAAAAAGGGCGTTGGACAACCCACAGAAACTTCTGATTTTATAACCGAGTTAGGTGAGTTCAGAACTTACCAATCTTGGAGCAGCTACGTTTATCTTCAGCCCTGCAGACAATTTGTCTATATAAATTTTACGCTTGCCTTTAACCACATGGTAATCGATGATGCAGTCTTGAATGAAACACGCTGTGAACCGGTTTCTTCTAGGCAGAAGAAAGTACTCGCAATTAGAAGACCCCTAGGTTGTAGTTATCAGGAAACACAAACTCAGGCAAGGTGTTGCACTCATTGGCGGTGCGCATATTAAAGGTGGAAGAGAGTTGCTTTGTGCGTATGGGACTTATTCCACTGTTGTATATTTAAACCCTTCTCCACGATACTAAGCCAGTAAGGCATTTGACTTTAACTATTTGATAAGAAAGCCTCAGCGTTGGACAAATCCAATGCTTCTCTTATCACCATAGAGTCATTATCATGCCAAGTGCCCAGCAAACATTCAAGGAGTTCCGCTGTCCACTCTGTCTTCCTTAACTTATTGGTAATACCTGGCAACATCATTTGTCCTTTTATTTCATTACCTGGCAATTAAATTCGTATTTTTATTGTTTGAGTGTTAACCGACAATTACGGGATACCTAAGATTTTTAAAATCATCTCACTAATTTCAATCCTGACGTGACAAGGGCTTGTAGCACAATTGGCAGTACATCCTCGTATAAAGAGAAAGGTTGCGGATTCATGTCCCGTCCAGCTCGAAAGTTTTTGAAATGGTTTTAAAAATCTTAGAAAATAATCCGTGTTTTTATACCAGTCAGGGAGTCCCATACTTAGCTTGTCATATTATCCTGTTCATACAAAGGTTGGCTGGAAGAGATCGCTTTTAGCGATAAGACCGCCCATTGTACTAAAAATTATATTCTGCATATTACTTTGGTGTACAATAAAGTTAAGAGTTATCTTGTGTATTCTAGATGTGTCAGTGTCGGTGCGCGTGATGCGTCCAATGATGTGCCGGCTGATGCACTCGCTGTTCTGCACGTGCTTCCACCGCGGTGGCGGGGAGCTGGAGGCTAACGTGAGGATGGCCACGCTCTACCAGGAGGCTGAGAGTATGCTGGTGAGTGATGAGTGGCTGGATGATGTGCCGGCTGATGCACTCGCTGTTCTGCACGTGCTTCCACCGCGGCGGCGGAGAGCTGGAGGCTAACGTGAGGATGGCCACGCTCTACCAGGAGGCTGAGAGTATGCTGGTGAGTGATGAGTGGCTGGATGATGTGCTGGCTGATGCACTCGCTGTTCTGCAAATGCTTCCACCGCGGCGGCGGAGAGCTGGAGGCTAACGTGAGGATGGCCACGCTCTACCAGGAGGCTGAGAGTATGCTGGTGAGTGATGAGTGGCTGGATGATGTGCTGGCTGACGCACTCGCTGTTCTGCAAATGCTTCCACCGCGGCGGCGGAGAGTTGGAGGCTAACGTGAGGATGGCCACGGTCTACCAGGAGGCTGAGAGCATGCTGGTGAGTGATGTGTGACTGGATGATGGTTACTTCTCATGTTCTATTCTAAAGCATCGACCACAATAATGAAAGAGACCAGATTAAGGCCCGCAAGATCAAAAGAAGTTTAAACTAAAATTCTAAGCATTAACTAAAACTTTTCTTTGTCAGTGATGGTTTAAGATTAGAATTTTAGTTTAAACTGCTATTGATCTTACGGGCCTTAATGTGCTCTTTTTGACTGATATCATTGTTTCTTCTTTTCGTGTGTATGATTCAATATTCTTATCATTAAAAATGATCATTAAAAAAGATCGTAAAATTGACGTATTAATGTGATCCTTGTGATTTTAATGAATAAACGTATTTTTATTTCCTTTTGGATCTTGGATTTTCTGGTTTGGTAACTAATCTATAAGCTATAAACTATAAGGTAAGGAGCAAATGTGTCAAGGGGGAAAATTGATGTGTGACTTTAAAATATCAAAGACTAATGAAAGGTCAATTAAAAACAAAAAAATAATCATTGTAAAATTGTAAACCATATATTTTTATCTATCTCCGTTGACATTAGAACTAACACAGTAATGCATTTATGATCAGAAACAATATACAATTATTTACAAGACTATAAAATACATAAGAAGCCGTTATATCATCTAAAGACCATTGCAAGCGATCTAGAGATAGCTCAACTGCTCCAGATTACTACTCGGCGGAAGTGTTTCCAAGACACTGGCTGCATTGCCGCTGAATTGCAATGCTTATGCGTTGACCCAGATAAGTTCCAGTTCTTGAATCTTGGACATGTGGCGTTGACGTCCAGAAATAATTTTGAAAACGCGATCGGCCCCGTTACCTTATGGACCCAGGGGCTCCGTACCACAAACAGCTCAAATAAGTACCCCAATTGCTGTGTACCAGACGGACGAAATGGCGCAAGGGATATTAAGTGAAAACAATAAAAGATTTTTTTACCTAGTAATTTCTCTTCCAACTTCCAGATCGACAGCGGTCGGTACGACACGCGCGAGGACTTCACCGTGGTGATCCAGCCCTTCATGAAGCTTTTCAACGCGCCCTACCCCCCCTCCCAACCCTTGCCGCTGGTCATCCACCAGTCGTACATCACGCACGACTGCTTCCACTTCTCGCAGAAGGGACATGCTTTAGGTAATATTTTCAAGTGACCAATATAATAAACCCAACAGCCACGCGCATACTCACTTCAGAGAAATATTTGCAGATCATGCAAACATTCATCTTACAGCGGGAATTTAACCCGCCTCTTGAATCACCTGTATAAGTTTCACCAATTCGAAGAACTTTTTCTTTCTTTATGATTTGGTGACCTTCAGCTTAAAGTTATTTCTCTATTTTCTAAGCCCGGCGTGCACACGATCCTTAAACGTATTTAGTGTTTATGTTTAAATTTGATGTATTTGTATGATTAGACAATTCTTTAAATCATATTTAGCCACTAAATTAAGTTTAGGCATCGTTGTGCAAGTCGTCCTAAGTAAGTTCGTTTAGGAGGCTAACCCTGTTTGTAGAGGAGACCGTGGAGATCAACCTTCACCGATCTGATAACCAGATAAGACGTATTTTTTATCAAAAATAATTTATAAACAAATATGCCTATAATTACTTGCCTATCTAAAAGTGCTCATGGCTATTTTTAATTAAATTGACTTTAATCGTTTTTTTCATCACTTTCATTCTTTTGATAACCAAATGAATTTTATTTCACTGTTAGTTTTTAACACACAGAATATGCCTCAGTAGGCTTGCCTACTCATTTCTGTGTATTTTTAAAATATTAGTATAAAAAAAAAAATCAATATAGAAAAAAAAAATTTTAATACATTTATGTTGTTAGAACCGTTTATTACAAAGCATAAACTCAAAAAGTTTTTAGCTAGGCAACAGTACTTTAAGTATGATTTTTTGCAGGCAAGTCTATATATGACTGATTTTGTAATAAAATAATCTAAAATTTGATATAACTTTCGATAAGTTAGCAGAACGATGGAGTCACCTATATTGACTTACCTGTTCACATCGGCTTGCCAGGTAGCTATACACAGAAATGAGTAGGCAAGCCTACTGAGGCATATTCTGTGTGTTAAAAACTAACAGTGAAATAAAATTCAGTTGGTTATCAAAAGAATGAAAGTGATGAAAAAAAATCGATTAACGTTAATTTAATTAATGAAAATAATAGCCCTAAGCACTTTTAGATAGGCAAGTAATTATAGGCATATTTGTTTATAAATTATATTTGATAAAAAATACGTCTCATCTGGTTATCAGATCGGTGAAGGTCGATCTCCACCGGCTCTTAGACCATCCTGGCTCCTGGCAGACGTAAGACGGGATCATAAAACGTGGGACAAGCGACGATGGTATTGCTATCTCGCTCGCTCTTGCAGCCCTTACGGGAACCGCTAGTGATGCGACGAGTACCAATCGATAACACTAATTACCAGCTCAATATAGCTCCGAAGCATCAGACACATACAATTTAAGATGTCACATACAGTTACATACAGCTAAATGTTTACTGTTTAAAACGAGGCTAGCTCTCTTTTTAATCAGTCAGTCTTTTTGTCAGTCTTTTTTTTACCCTATACTGTAGTCTGTATCTTTTATATAATCTAAAACGTTTTCTTCCAGCTGCCAACCTCCTCTGGAACAACCTTTTAGAACCAGTGGGCAACAAGACAGACAAAACAGCACCAGTTCTACTCCGTTCATTCCGCTGCCCGTCCCGACGCGCACCCTATCTCTTCACACGAGCAAACACTAGAACATTCCAGAAGACGGGGAGCCAAGATGGCGGCTTATGATGATAGGCGATTGATATTAGAAAATGTGCTATATGATGCAGGTAATAAGATCAATAATGCCCCATTGGTTACCCGAAATAATTTCAGAAAACCAAATCCCAAGATGGTAGATTATGACACATGATTGATAATAGAAAATAAATTTTATGACAGGGGTAATAAGGTCGATATTGTTTCAGTTTTACTCCATTAGTTCCACTGTCAGTTCCGACGCGCCTTACCTCTTCACACGAGCAAACTCTAGAATATTCTAGAAAACTGGTACCCAAGATGAAAGGTGATTGATTATAAAAAAATAATTGTGTGTAGTAAGAAATAAAATCGATACCACTTTACAATCAGCAAATACATGAATACTAAATATATCTACGGAAGAATATATGACATTTTAGAAGAATAATGTAGAGTGCTGCGTGACATTGCATAATTTTTGGATAAAGTAAAAAAAGGTGTATAAAGGCAAATGAACTTTGTAATAATGGAAATAAGATCGACAGTTACAGCAATGTTCTTATACGTTTGAATAAAGGGTGAGTGATGGCGCTGTGTTGTGATACCTGTGATGTTAGGAAATTGATTCTAAATCGATATAAATAAGGTCGACGGTACGACGATTTTTGTGTTAAATGACAAAAAAGTGAACTTTGTAAAAGGATGTTTTTGAATGAATACTATGACTTAGATACCTTACTATCTAATTTTCTAGCAAATTTAGTAAAAATCAGTCACATACAGTAGGTACGATAAATTTATGTGGTCAGCTGACGATGCCGCTAGCTGACATCAAGCTAGCTAGCGTCCTAAATTAATTAATTATTAATTAACTAGGTGATCCGCCCGCGGCTTCGCACGGGTGGTTTTTCAATAAAACATTACTCTCATTTTGCGCAGTTGACTAAATGTCCTTTCCCAGGACTCTATCTCTTTGCAAAATTTCATTACGATCCGTCTAGCCGTTTAGTCGTGTAAAGGTAACAAACAACTAACAAACAAACAGAGTTATGTATGTATTATACATATAAACCTTCCTCTTGAATCATTCTATCTATTGCTGAAACCTGTATTAAAATCCGTTGAGTAGTTTAAAAGATCTAAGCGAACAGACAGCGGATGCGATTTCATTTTATACTATGTAAAGACTAAACCTAAATTTTATCATATTGCTTAGGCGCCTAGTCTGGCGTAGAACATACCTAAATAAACAGCCACCATTCCCAAGTTTTTTATTGGAGTCTCACGTCTTTATATAGGTACGAGTATTTGCCATAAAAAAACAATTATTATGGAAACTTCCATTTTGTTTGTACTTGTCCAATTTATCACCGCGTAATATAATGATATAATTAACTATAATAATAACATAAAATGAATTATTTCACAAAAAAGTACGGCCATTGTTTCATGAACTATTGGCTGGTTTACAAGTTTACTTCTGTACGTGTAAAGCTTGTTTAGGACCGTAGAGAAGTAGATAGTAGCGAATTGGTTCATTTCTACTTACCTCGCTACTTTGACCGTGTAAACCGGCCATGACGGTTGTCGTATAGATGTATGTTTTCTGCCAAAATCACAAAAACGAACGAAGCTAAAAAAAATCTGTTTTCCCTCCATAAAGCATATCCGCTAGGCACCAAGGGAATCCTTTCGTGAAATTGAATCTATTAGGACTATTAGCTTCTATTTGGCTTGAAGTTAGTCATTTTAGCGCATAGACAATTGTTCGTTTTAAAACGTCTATTGCGCATCTTATTAACTAACTTCAGCTGAATTAACTTTTTGATCGCTGCTTCATTTTATGGTTATAATTTATTTAAGTTTAAAAACTGCTCAATAATGAAATATATGTGTATTATTATTTAAAGATATATTGTATTCTTATATGGGCTTCTTAATTCAATCAATTTTTTTTTTGGACATTTCACACAGCGCTATCTAGCCCCAAACTAAGCAGAGCTTGTACTATGGGAACCAGATAACTGATAGAATAATTATATAGTTTTTTTTATTTTGTTTTTGTAAATACATACTTATAATATATATAAAAACACCCAGACACGGAACAAATATCTGTAGATTATGCAAACATTTGTTCCGCGGCGGGAATCGAACCCGCTACCTCCTGCGTCTCAGCCGGCTATACGCCCACTGCGCCACAGAGGCAGCAAATTGAATTGATTTTTACAATTCTACAATTAAATAATATGTTGTGATATTAATATTGTAAATTAAACACGTTTCTATACAAAAAGCTGAAGCTATTTTTCAGTAACATCCTCGAGAAAATATCGACCTCCAATAAGATGACATTAAAAATATGACATCCGATGATAAAATGACGACCTCCAGGTAGCGGGTTCGATTCCTGCCGCGGAACAATATTTGCATGATCTACAAATATTTGCTCCGGATGTGGATGTTTCACTATATATTATAAGTATGTATTTGTAAAAAAATAAATTATATAAGTATTCTGTCAGTTATCTGGTTCTCACAGTACAAGCTCTGCTTAGTTTGGGGCTACATAGCGCTATGTAAAATGTTCAGCAATATTTATATTTTATATTTATATATATCTCCGGTGTATAATAGATCGCTTACTGCTCTTGTTTAACAATGTACTATTCTATACATTTTTTTGCTCTACAACTATGTTCAAGTAAAGAGTCTTTTACTCCCGTAGTAAGAGCGACTGCGTGTTTAAAATACGCCGTGTGCATAAGCCCTAAGTTTTCAAAAGTAGGTCTTCCTACACTCGGTATGACAATGAATTCATATTCATTGAATATTATTTGTTTATAACCTCTGTAAATAATTTAAAGCTAGTTGTAATAGTGCCATCGCCGCTATTTTAAATACCAAATATCCGCTTTATAAGTGGAGTTAGGTTACCTACTGCTGTAATATTAGATAATAAGATATACATTTAAATAAAAGGTGCTAATAAAAACTGAGTTTCATTTCATCACATTCATATTGATTCAAAATTATCCTTATGATTTTAATATTTCAAAGAATATTGTATTCAATGGGTATGTAAGAGATAAGGTATCTACATGCTTCTTTAAATTATTTTAAACCTTACTTAAGCTAGCCCCCGATTATTACTCGCAAATACGATTTGCTTTATTTTATTCTTAAGCGTAGATGTGACGTAGGCGCTGCTTAGACGTTGCGTAGAGACGCAGCCTTGCGTAGATCCAGCATAGAGGCAGCGTAGATTGCTGTAGATGTAACGTGTACGCGCTGCTGCGTAGAGATGTTGTAGAGATCGCTTAGAAGCATCGTAGACCCAGCGTAGAGGCTGCCTAGAATGTCGTAGATGTATCGTAGACACTACGTAAAGACTGCGAGCGGCTGTGAGAGGTGTCGTAGAGGTAGCGTAGATGCAACGTAGAGGTATCGTAGACACTACGTAAAGACTGCGAACGGCTGTGAGAGGTGTCGTAGAGGTAGTGCAGATGCAACGTAGAGGTATCGTAGACACTACGTAAAGACTGCGAGCGGCTGTGAGAGGCGTAGAGGTAGCGTAGATGCAACGTAGAGGTATCGTAGACACTACGTAAAGACTGCGAACGTCTGTGAGAGGTGTCGTAGAGGTAGCGCAGATGCAACGTAGAGGTATCGTAGACACTACGTAAAGACTGCGAGCGGCTGTGAGAGGTGTCGTAGAGGTAGCGTAGATGCAACGTAGAGGTATCGTAGACACTACGTAAAGACTGCGAGCGGCTGTGAGAGGTGTCGTAGAGGTAGCGCAGATGCAACGTAGAGGTATCGTAGACACTACGTAAAGACTGCGAGCGGCTGTGAGAGGTGTCGTAGAGGTAGCGCAGATGCAACGTAGAGGTATCGTAGACACTACGTAAAAAATGCGAGTGGCTGTGAGAGGTGTCGTAGAGGTAGCGTAGATGCAACATAGAGGTATCGTAGACACTACGTAAAGACTGCGAGCGGCTGTGAGAGGTGTCGTAGAGGTAGCGTAGATGCAACGTAGAGGTATCGTAGACACTACGTAAAGACTGCGAGCGGCTGTGAGAGGTGTCGTAGAGGTAGCGCAGATGCAACGTAGAGGTATCGTAGACACTACGTAAAGACTGCGAGCGGCTATGAGAGGTGTCGTAGAGGTAGCGTAGATGCAACGTAGAGGTATCGTAGAACGGCGTAGATGCAAAATGCGAGTATAGATGCAGTGTAAACTGGCGTAATACAGCGTAGATGCATCCCAGATCGTATTTGTCTCGTATTCTTGATATCAATTCAACTTTGTAATCGTATTTAAAAAATAAATTAGATAAATGTATTCCAATAAATTGACTATGAAACAATGGCAGTTGTCATTTCACGGGTAGTTGGAGCCTTGCAGTGCCAAGCCCTAGTCTGCTACCGAGTGATTCATGAGACGATAATATTAATAGACTCAATATGTTACTTATCATCATCATCAGGAAGATTCAAACTTTTGTGCAGCCTTTGATTTTTGAGTAATTATTGCAATGTTTTTTGCAAAAAGCTATTTTTCGGATTTCTTTGTTTTGGATTTACAACATTTTTATTCTATATGACGAGATTTGCGTTATATAACTATTTTTAACCGACTTCAAAAGAAGGAGTATGTTCTCAACTCCTCGTTTTTTGAAGTGAAAACTTCTTTAGACGCGCTGGGCATTTTTGAGATGGGAAAAACCATTGAACTCGCGACACTGTTACCGTTACCGAAACCTCTGTATATAAGTATCTCGTAATTGTTCAAGTTTTCACTTCTGTCGGCACTCCCGGAGTGCCATTTTTTTTTTGTTTGTATGTGTTCCCTCATAATTGATATTTGACATTGGTATTTGTATAATTTGTTTATTATTGGATTGATTTAATTTTTTCTTTTTGCTCTACATTTGATGACTACTCTATTGTATTAGGTCTAACCTGTAATAATAGATGTATTGTTTTAAATAAATAAAATAACTTCTTTGTTTATGAACTACTTTCAATGATTCTTTTTGCATTGGGTTTATTATAGCTCTAAGGTGTTCCCATTTAAGCTTCATTTTAGTTAAATAATTTTGAAGGTACTTTCCATTGATGTAAAGAGGGTATGAAAAAAAATTTTGCTTGCATCCCATTATGTGTGGTATTATTAGAAAGCTCTTTATAAATGAAGTAGATTTATATTAAATACTTTTCATTTTAGAGTTCCGTTTCCATATTTAGATTTTCTATGTTTGAAGTGGGTTATATTTTTACCGGCTACGGCAAAGCCAGGAAGGGTTATATTTTTAGCAGTCTACGTATGTAAGTTTGTATGTTTGTATGTTTGTTTGTACAACCTCCGTGGTGCAGTGGGCGAATAGCCGGCTGAGACGCAGGAGGTAGCGGGTTCGATTCCCACCGCGGAACACAATATTTGCATGACTTACAGATATTTGTTCCGGGTCTGGTTGTTTCTCTATATATTATAAGTATGTATTTACAAAAAAAATGTATATTCCCATAGTAAACGCTCTGCTTAGTTTGGGGCTAGATAGCGCTGTGTGAATTGTCCAGCAATATTTATTTATTTATTATTTATTATGTATGTTTAATTAAAAAGTAACTTGGTACAGAGAGATCTGAGCATCGGTTCCTCACTTTTTTATATGCTACATGGAGATGGAACAAGCATCCTCCCATCTTTTGATTTGCCTTCCTTTTGGTCTTTTCATCTTTTGGGTACCAATTTGTAGCATTTTTCGATTTTGCAACGGGTCATATATCCCGACCAGCGCCATTTTTCTTGATCTACTTTGGTGAGTATATCAATTAGTTTTGTTTTAGCTTCAATATTAATTTAGTTCAATTAAAAAAGGAATTATTTCCTAAAATGAGAGTCAAAAGTAATAACAAAATCAAACTTGGTTGGGTATGGTTGTGATCTTAAGATCGCCCATTATACCACCATGTATCTATTAGTCTTTAAATTTTCCAGGTTAAGTTATTGTAATTTTGTGTTACAATAAATAATTATCTATTCTATTCTTAGTACTTTTGATAGATTCGCGAGACGGCTAACATAATATATATTTATAAATGAATTTTGTTTTGTAGTTGCTACTAAATCATAATATCTTATCAAAATTGGCAAAATGGCATGTTTTTTGTAAGGATGATTAGTACTCGACGTTCTAACTAGATGTCGCTGCTAAAATTGTCCATAATTCTTGAACGCGTTATCGAAGCATTTTGGAAGTTCGCTGTGGCCTCCCCGTATTTACTTACGTTTGGATACAGACTTACAAACAAATGTTCATGGAATTTATACAAAAACATTACACAATTTAATTTACAACAATTGTTACATTCACTAATATAATTTCAACCTTATAATCTGTTACTCTTGGCTACAGCAGTGCCTCTGGTGACTAAATTAGAAACTGTATATGCATATGAAACTGTTCTCGAACATACTATATATTATAATAAGGAATCAAAAGTGATTATAAATGTATTTACACTACAAACATTCCAGTGTTACCTTATGATCTTTGACGGTAACCTACGTACGTTGGCTACCAACATGGTGGGTAGAGTCCGTTTTATAAAGACGGTCCCGCGGCTGGCGGCCGTTTGAGGAACTAACGGTTATCGGAAAATTAAGTTGAAAATGTATGTTTTCGATCCATAAAGCATAATAGACACTAGCGGCTAGACCAAGGCATTTTCTTTTATAAAACAGACACTATTCAAAGATAACAATACGCACATTATAATATACAAATATTATATATACTAACTACATTAATATCATAATATAGCTCTGAGTAGTGACTTATTTCAAAACTAGATGTCGCGCCTAAAATTGTCCGGCTGCTGAATCGCGCTATCGAAGCGTTTTGGGACAGAGTTAAGAGTCATTTGAAATCTGAACCATTGTAACATACAAACATACAAACAAGTGATTTTTGCCAAGAGTTCAATTAAGTTTGCAACTCGTGTTTACTTATAAAATATATCTTGTGTGCATATATATATTACATTATAAACAATATAAATATTATTATTGGTAGTAACATTATTGTTATTTACAAATTCCAACTAATGTACTGAACTGATTCAAGGGGTTATTACACGATTGAGAAGGAGAGTAATGATTTCCGTTGGTTATAATGCTCCAAAATGAGCGTATTGGCTTTACAAATAATGTCACATAAATAGAGGCAGTATAAAAAAGAATCAATTAGTTTGAAATTTTATACAAGTATAGTATGGCAGCTATGTAACATGATCGTTACAATTAATTTAACATATGACTAATTACCTAATAATTTTAAACTAATTTAAATTTTTAAATACTAAACCACGTACAATAAATTCAATCTCCAGAAGTTAAATATAGAGCACAAAGAAGTATAGTCCCAAAGTAGAGTTTATTTTATTTAACAATAAAAAGACAGGAACAAGTGAAATATTTTGGGGAAGACCATTGCAGTTGGATGAAATAAAGATTTATTTATAAAAACTAATTTTATATAAATTAAATTCCTCAAAATGAGAGTTGAATGTTTATGAGTTCCCAATTACAGAACTAGATGTCGCGACTAAATCTGTCCGGACGCTGAATCGCGCTATCGAAGCGTTTTGAAAGATGTATTTGAACTGAGCCGAGTAATTTATTGTTAATTAATTAAACTAAAATACTATGTATGCGTATCAATTTTTTAAAGAGATCCGAATAGGAACTCGTAATTCTTTTGCCACATTCATACTTCTAAAAAAACAGTACCTATAAAGAAAGTTTTCGTTTCACGTATTTAATAGATATAGGTAAAAAAAAAAATATAATTATAATTTAAGCCCTCTGTCTCAGTGCTGGCTGAGCAAAGGCCTCCCCATTCTTTCCAGTCACTGTTTAAAAAAGTGATTGACAATTAAAAAAATAAAAATACTACATATATAATGCAATACATTTCTTTTTTTATAAACTACTAGTTGACCCACCCGCGGCTTCGCACGCTTGAAATTTCCCGTTCCCATGGGACTTCGGGATAAAAACTATATAAAACACTCTTGTCAAAGTGACGCGACACTTCATGTAAATGAATTCACGTCAATGAACGATGGTTAAATTATATGGATACATAAAAAGTTTCCGCGCACTTCACGAATTCACAAACACAAATTATAAAGAAGATATCCAACAAACATATATACAACATTTGTCTGTGTTCAAATATTTAAAGTGCGTTCAGAAATTAAATAATTAAAATAATGTTTTGATAACAAATGAAATAAACGCATCCAGTTTGACAGGTACGAACAGTTTGTATGGGAAAATAAAATAGTTACTACTTTTTTTACTACTTTCATTGCAATTTCCTTATTTTTTTCTCACCTTTTAAACCTTCCTTGGACTTCTACAAATATTTCAAAACCAAAATTAGGCAAATCGGTTCAGCCGTTTATGAGTTTTAGTGAGACTAACAAACAGCAATTGATTTTTATATAATATATAGATTGTAGGATAGGACAGGCCACAGAATGCTATATTCTGTATTCTGTGGGACAGACAGTTAACGCCCTCTGATGGTGATAAATGTAGTTTAACTTCCGCCTGTAGGTAGTGATTAGATCCTCATTGAATCTGCCATAAAGAAGGGAATTTGGTAGAATCTCCCTGTACTGCCAAAAAAAAAATTACTGTAGTCTAAATATATATATTTTTTAATTGGATTATTTTGGCGCTAGAAAGAAATACTGGAAATAATGTAGGAATGCCTTGCCCAGCATTGGGACAAAGATGGCTGATGATACCCAGTGGTATATATCGACCGCCAGGTGTCGATTTCGACTTGCAAGGTGTACATGTCATAAAAAAAAATATTGGCATTACAAGAGGCCGCGGAAAACCATCAATCAGTCCGGTCTGTGATAGAGGCTGAAGATGGAAAGACCTGGATGCGCAATGCATAGGATCCGATGGAAGGAGAAAGCTTGTTCAGTAAGCTCCAGCAGTGACAGATCATTTAAGTGGCCAATCATAATGAAACAATTATTATGTGTCACTTTTCCACACCAACCACAAAATTCTAAGCTCCTAAAGCAAAATCCCCCAAATAAATTAAAGTGTCGATCAATCAATTAATTTATTGCGAATATGGGTTAGTAACTGGTGGTTAGTGATACAGTTTGAGTTTGTCCATATTGAGTCCATTGAGTTTATCGCATGCAATTTTAAGTATTAGTATGTGTCTTTAAGGTATTTATAGATATGAACCTTGTCATCATATTTTTGTATATGCACATTGGTGGTGATTCTGTTGTTTACGCTAACTAAAATTGTGTAAAATATTAACGTTCTTATATTGTTCACACTAAAGATCAAATTAGAATGAAATTTCCAAATTTAAGTATTTTTAAATAAGATGGCGTGTTTGCGGGCTAGTTTTAGTCAACACCAATTTGATTGATCACTAAAACTAGCCCGCAAACATGCCATCTTAACAAAAATTACTTAATTTTAGAAATGTCACTTTAAATTTCATTCTAATTTGATCTTTAGCGTGATCAAAATAAGACCGTTCGTATTTTACACAATTTTAGTTAGCGTAAACAATAGAATTGCCACCATTGTTGCCTAAAATAAACGTTATATCCATCCATACTTCCATACTAATGTTATACATGCGAAAGTAACTCTGTTTGTTTGTTACCTTTTCACGACTAAATGGTTGATCATTTCGCAAAATAATCCCTAAAATGGAAGGAGGGTAAAGTAAGGGGTTAAAAATATGAGGTATTCTTTAGTTAGATGCTCTCCCTGTACAAATAGGTAATACTCATAGAACAAACATTTGTACCGTGGTGTAAATCGACCCCGCAATCTCCTGCCTCTCAGTCGACTATTCGCCCACTGTGCCACAGACATCGTCAAATAACAATCCGTACTTATATTAAAAGCTTTGCAAAGTAACTCTGTTTGTTTGTCACGTTTTCAAGACTAAACGGAATCGACTTCGATGAAATTTGGTATATACATAGATTGTGACCGTAATTGGGACATAGGCTACTTTTAACCCAACTGCGCAGAAAGAGGGTTATGTTTTTATTGGAAAAACACGCGTGCGAAGCCGCGTGCGGGTCTGCTAGTTATATTATAGTAGTGAAAATCCTGAAGCGTGCAGAATAGTCCCGGCTTCTGCATAAATAAGGAGTGTGCGCGTTGCCAGCCACAGTCCGGCTCGGTGCGTTGCCTCGCTAGCTCGCCACGCCAACCTCTCCTCTTCATCTCTCGACACTCCACAACAGACCACTTCCGACACAATGGTAAGTTACTGAAAAAATGTTTCAAATAGGTGTTTTCAAAGTTGCAAATCCTTAATTTTTCGTCCCCAAACCTCGTACCTTTTTTATGATGGGGAAATTTTTACCCATGTCCTCCAGCTCGAGGAGAGCAGAAGGGGTCTGTTGGGCTCTTCGCGGGTTAGCAAATATCGCCAACATTCAGGGTCGGGGTTTAAAGTAGGATTTTGGACCGAGGAAGTGAAGCAAAGAAGTTTATGCAATTTGTTTTCAAATAATTGAAAAGCATTGCAATTCAGCGGGGCAATTCAGCCAGTGTCTTGGGGACACTTCCGCTTGGAAGTGATCTGGAGCAGTTGAGCTATCTGTAGATAGTTTGCAACGGTCTTTAGATGATTCAACTGTTTCTCCTGTCTTGTAAATAATTTTATATTATTTCTGTTATTAATAGGCATTTTTCCCTATTAATAAAAATAAATAAATAAATAATTGAATAAGCAATTGCCCGTGTTTAAATAAGTATGTGTGTAGTAATTGTCAAGTTACATGGCCTCTACGCACTGGTGGGGACGTAGCGATGGGGATTTTGAGAATAAACCGCAATAGACATGCTATAATCAATTTTCATTTATTCATTAAAATTACAAGAATAATTTTATAACTATCCATATCTAACTAATCTAAGCAGTGTTGGCTACGGTTGACCGCTCTCTGACCGCAAAAGCTCTGTTATCGATACATATCACCTGTCAACAGACCTAGGCTTATAAAATACCTAGGCGCAAGAATTATCTCATTAAAACATTGCGCGATACCTATAAAGAACAAGGGGTATAATATATAAGAAATTATTTTATATCAAATTTCAAACGCATGCACATGTATCTCTACAGTAAATTAAATGTAAAGCTAAATTATACAATCTTAGCGTAGATGTAAAAACATTTGAAATTCTTTATTAACTACAATTAAAACACATTACGTTCAATTAAGACTAAATATAATAAAACATTAAAAAAACCAAGTTCTTTATTCCTATAAACTCTTCGTTTGAACTAACATAATTATTTCTAAATGTTTACAAACTTTTGCTCTCCATGTGGTTTTCAAATAACATGCTCATTACTAGCTAGGGTTGCCAACCGTACTATAATATATAGTATTGTACTATATTTCGAGTCCGCGTACCATATACTGTTGAAGAAAACTATAGTATGCAAAAATGCTATATTTTCAACACCGTACCCAACAAACAAATCCTCCATTTTAAAAATGTATGAACCCTTATTTATACTAGTGATTCGCCCCGAAGTGAGATCTAGCGAGTCTACCATAAAAATATTATTCGTAATCTTTCACAATCAAAATAGTGCCACGTAATAAAAACCAACTAACTTGACCTACAGTTTCATTCAAATTACAGGTAACGGGAGATCATGTTAATTGTTTAACCTTTTTTGGGGTACAAATTGCAGTTATTCTAGATTTCAGACTTTTGCCTATATTTGTGATACATAAGCTACACGCATACCAAATTATAGCATTGTGGGGTCACTGGTGTGACCCCACAATTGACCCCCTGTGAATTTTGCCAAAGTTTAGTTTTTATTATGGCTAATAGCTCAAAAACTACAAAAACTTTACTAAAAGTAAAAACGGAGTCGAAATGTACTAATAAAGACCTTTTATTTGACGTCTCTTTTGACCTAATAGTCTCTATTTCATTTTTTTTACCCCTCTTGAACCCCAATATCTCAACAACCCCTAAAAATTTATAGCTCATTGAGTCACACCAAAATTGTGCCATCATTACCTACCTATATACCAAATTTCACGATGATCGGATAAACGCTTCGAAAGATATGCTCGGACAAACAAACATACATACATATATACAACGCCGATTTGCCCAAGTTGATTTGGAGATCTCGCTTCGCTCGATCAATTATTAAATATCACACATAACATAGTCTGGGATTTCCTGTGTCGTCGGAATAACAAACATACATACAACGCCGATTTGCCCAAGTAAATATTGTAAAATTACAAAAGTAAAATTCAAAAGAATTGTTTGGTATTTATTGATAAATGTTTACACTATCTTAATAAATGGTTTGATTTTGGTTAAAACAGGAGATTTCATATAATGACTGTGAGACAATTATTTAAATTAATTATTTTATTTTAGACAAAAAAATTTAAAAAGTGCACGGAGTGCCAAGAAACATACAACCTGTGGATAACGTCGTGGACCACAGTATCAATAGTTCACACATGATATACTATGTACTAACACAGACTGTTCCTTACATATATATTGTAGTTATTTGTTAATTCCTTAATAAATAAAATAAAATAAATAAACATACCCAGTTTTTATAAAAATAAATACGTAACGAAAACCATCATAGTTTATTTTTTGGATTTTCCATAAAATACTATATGTTTTAAGTGTTAGTGTTAGTTACTATATTTTTATAGCTTATTTTGAAAAATACCATATTTTCCCGAAAAAAATGTTGGCAACCCTACTTATTACACAAAAAACAGATTTCGAATTAAATAGATACTAGTCTTTAATAAATTTCCTAAAAAAGACGTACCAGACCCGGGTTTCGATTTAGAAAAGAGATTTGAACCCAAAGGAGTTCTACAAGATTTATCTTTTATTATTTCAATTTCCAAACTGGCAATTTTTTCTGATAATTTTCTCAGCAATAAATGTCCATTTGATTGCCGATAGTTATTGATTGATAGACGCGGATGCAAATCAATAAATAGTGCACTGAAATAGATTATTGATTAGCAATCTATTCTTATACACATTTAAAAAGTAGGACAATTTTGTGAATGCTTTCATCATGTTAATTGTATTATTTCATCTACCTCGATCCTGTGCTAATCTGACCCAATCAATGCCTTCATCATCAATCTATAGCAGTCCACTGCTGGAATTAAGTCTCAGCCTGATCTTTACTTCTTATCCAACTTCTGTCAGCTGCAGATCGCAGATCAATCTCTCAATCAATGCCTAAGCCTACAAAAAATTGTCGAAAACGAGTCTCACCAAAATAAAGTTTATTCAGAACGCAAAACTAACGGCTTGGTTATTACCAACCCGTTAGTTAGTAGTTAGTTATTACGGCAATTTTATAATAAGTGCACTTTTTGGCTGTAATAGAGGTTGTTTGGTTTTTTTAACTGGTTAGATTACTAACCAGTTAAAAAAACCAAACAACCTCTGTCACAAGCCGCTGATAGATCGATAACGGTAGCCAGTCGAATGGTTCAAATAGAAATGAAAAAAATACAACTTCAGTTGTCAGGTACCAGTCTCACACAATACGGTATGCGCTACTCTATATAATGCACCTCAAAATTGTGATAACCATCCATACCTTTCTGATAGAAAATAAATAAAGTTTTTATTAAATAAGATTCGACGTTCTTACAATTTAAGAAATTATGTTGTTACTAGCAAAATGTGTTGTTTTCTATACAGAAAACAATGCAAACAAAGCTTTAAAATAAATTTTTAATATATTAGAACATATAAAATAAAGCAATAAAATTGCAAACTTAAAATACATACCTACCTAATAAAAGAAAAATAAAATTTTCATATAAATGAAATTGATGAATACTTACATATTTCAATGAAAGTGTGCAATTTTATTGATTTTGCGACGCAGGTATTCAATTTTCAATTTCAATAATTCTTTATTATATTACAAGAACTGTGGGTTACATGGGTTGGGGTCTCCTCTGTTAAGTTGCTATTCGATACATATATGTTTAGACATTTCTGCTGTTTAGTTTGGTTTAGTGAATCACCACTGAATGATTGTGTAGGAATCGAACCACTTAGCATTTTTTCCATTTTTGTCCATTGATTGTGAATTTCTATAGTTTTTAGTCAGGTATCTAAGTTAGGTTCAAAGGTAAAGTTTATTGTTTGTAATTTTGTATATTTGTAAGGGGGGTAATCTCCAAAACTACTATTTTGTTGTTTTTAAAAATCTTTATTACTTAGTAGTAATACTTAGTAACAAAATATCGCTAAACACAGTCTAAGTATTTCTAACTATTATTAATCCACTGACTCGTCAGGCTGAAGCGACTCTAACAGTCTTTTGACAAAACTGTTATTTATAGCTATTTCCCGTTTTAAATATGTCATTAATGACAAGTCTTTGTTTAGTTCAGGTTTATCTGCGGACGTTTTACGCAAAAAAGTGGACATGTATCAAACGTTATATTTGGACTTATCTTTGACTATTCCTTGGGAAGATATTTTCACGGGAATGCGTGCTTAGTGATATATCTGAGAATGTCTCCTAGAGATTAGAATAAAGTAATATATTATAAAAGAGTAATTTTTCAAACTTGCTCCAACTGAAGTTTGCAGATAGAGTTTCAATATAAACACTTTTCCTAAAAAAGGACGTAGGTAACTCTATCCAAAGCTTTGTTGAATCATCGTAGGAGTGCCGCCCCGTTGGCCTTCCCCAGATTAGTAATATGGCTGAAAATGTATACCTAATTGAGTCACTTTCGCACGAAATATTCAGTGAATTGACTTTTAATTCACCTTGAGACTATCCAAAAAACTTCAAAGAGGTTTAGAGCAGTTTGAAAATTTTATAAATCTCCTGAACTAATAAAGAGGCTCTTGTGACGTTTTCTAAAGTGATGATCCTAATGGATGTCAAAGAAACGATCAACAACGATTTAATACATTTATTGATAAAAAAGAAGGTAAGAAGGATCGTGGTTTCTATGGCCCGCCTAATTTTCACATTGTGGGATAACGGCACTTTCCTGTAAGTTCTGTAGCACAAAGAACTCGTACGATACATTCTTTACTACTTACAGATTAAAACATATTGATTGCACATTGGTTATTTATGTAAAAATAAAAAGAGTATTAAAAATCAAAAGAGATTGATAATAGCTGCTGAGATACAGCTGTAAAGAAAAAGGTTATTTCAATCTGACGGACATTTTTTTCTTCACAAGACGAGTGGCCGAAATGATTTAGCAGCCCGCTACGCAATTTGTCAATTTGAAATCAGAATGCCCCGTGACTGGCAGACAATGCTGGCTGTATGTCTTCGCCTCTTTTGACTTTTTTATTTTACTTTTTTGTGCGTGCCAGTATTGAGAAAATTATAAGGTGCGTTGAACCTTAGAAGAACTTGTCGATGTAATTAAAGACAACTGATGTGATTGTGTTCTAAATAGATAGGTATGTAATGTAAATTCAAATATTATTTTGTAAGCAACGAGGGAGTAAAAGAGACGATTCCTTCTAAATATGATCCGTTTATTTGATGACATTATATATATAGTTTAGTCTATCATATAAAGTATTTAAGTAGGTTTATTTATGTAGTAGGTATGTACCTATATTATGCTATATTTATTAGTCCTGTGCAAATTTTCTTTTTTACCTTTTCTGTGCACTACCTACACATCTTTGTCTACAATACACAAAGGTTATCTGGAAGAGAATGCTCTTTAGCATTAAGTTCGCCTTTGTACTAGTTTTATAAGTGCAATAAAGTATTTTCAATCAATCAATCAAACATTGTTGGATTATTTCCTTTTCATGCCTCTCAAAACCGTCAAAACGTCAAAAAAATCCCCATCATTTTGGTCTAGTTCTGAAAACAAGACCCGACAAGTAAGAGCACACCGAAGGTTTCGAACCTAGATAGCTTTATTTATGTTATTTAAGCAGCGCCATTCAATTATGTGACGGGTATAACCAGAAAACTTTTAAGAAATATATATAAAAAGCTGTTAGAATGTTAGGTACAGATAAAGACTCCGTTATATTGTTTTCCTGTAATCTTTGCACATGTATCTCTACCAATCATATTTATTTCAGATTTTTAACTTTGCGAGAAAGTCAGTATTATTTGTAACTATTCTGAATTTCAAGCCGGTAGGTTAAGGAGTTGTTGAGTTAATGGAGTGTGACAGACGGACGGACAAAGTCCGTTCATACCATACGCACTATAAGAGGTTATCATTTTGATCCGGAACTCTAAAAAAGACAAATCCATATTCATATAAAATATATATATTTTTTCTGTTGAACACGTAAACAGAAAATAAAAATCTATCCTAGCAATTTGCTAATTATATAATCTTGTACCACCCTAGAAATCCAATACCGGCATTGTGTAATTCTACCGCCGTATTTCCGCCATTTTGTGTAATTAGAGGCAAGAAAGCCCTAAGGAGCTTTTAGGGCTTTCAGGGTGTCACAGGGGAAGCTTAGGGCTATTTAAACCGAATGACAGTTTTGTTAACAATTTGTAAAGTTGCAACACCTCATTTTAACGTTAGAATTAAAAAAATATAAGTACATATAGGTACTTACTTTCTTTAAATGTGTTATATACCTAGGGTGCTTCGCAGAATTATCTATGCTAACCGAATTGTCCTCACTGACAATGTTTCTTGTATGAATTGTCAAAATTCAATGTTTATCATTAAAGAAACACAAAAACTGCTGATTTTTGGACAAAGTTCATACCTATCAACTGCTTTAGGTGCTAAATCCTACAACGAATATCTTTTATGCCTAAGTTATGTTCACACAGTCCAAATTCACAAAGAAGAACTCACAAGAAACAGCTTTAGTGAATCACACTAATCGAGGTGAATCGATATCACACTAAAATTATAAATGTGAAAGTTTGGATGTTTGTTTGTTACTCAATCACGTCGTAACGACTGAACCGATTTCGATAAAATTTGGTATACACGTACATTATAACCTGGATTACCACTAGGCCCACATAGGCACATAGGAATGAATGAATGAATTTTCATTCATTCATTCATTCATAGGCTACCTTTTATCCCATAAATCAGTTCCCATGAGATAAAAATGGGGTGTCAAGTCAATTTGCAACAGCGAGTTTAGCTTTATTTCTAGGTTACCTACACATTTAGTACTGTAACGCGTACGAAGTCGCCGGCAACAGCTAGTATGAAATAAGTGGGGTTGAGTGGATAATTAAATAGAAAAAAATACTTGCATTGTTTATTAACAACTTGAGATCTTACCTCTCTGTAAGTTGATGATTATATAATTAGTGTTCTTATAGTAATAGGTATTAGTGTAAATTATCTAAGTTCATTTAAAAACCAATTTTAAAATTCAGCAGCGGACATTAATTTTAATTTAAATACCTAGCGTAGGAAAAACTTTATGAGTAGGGTTACAAAAACTATTATGGTATAATGCATATATTAATATATGTATGTATGTAAGTACATATTTATTTATTTATATATGATATTTACTTATTTAAAATTATTTATGTACCTATTATTTATGTATTTAAGGTTAAGTAATTTTTCTTTTGCTATTATTAAGTTTATTCTTTTTACACCTCAGCCAATCTTCCATTAAGCAATGATCCTCTCCATCCAAAGGTTGTCTGGAAGAGATCGCTTTGTTAAGCGATAAGACCGCCCATTATGCTTACATTTATATGATTTATTTTTTATTTTTATATCTGTTGTGTTTAGCTTGTAAGGTATAATAAAGAATTTTCATTCATTCATTAATTATTATATTAATTGCCCTTTTACTGCTATAGCACACAGCATACCTACCTCATATTTTAAATTAATTATTTATTATATCTATTGTTGTCTTGCATGTTTTCATCTCTTACATCTTAAATAATCTTTTGTAACTGTATTATGTGTGCTATCTAGCAAATAAATGATTGTCTATGTCTATGTCTATATAATTGGACTTAACCTTAGGAAAAAATGGTATGTGATACAGGTAACCTATAGAATATCTGCCTTTAGATAAGTATGAATCGATCAATATTCTTAATACTTACGGGTTAAATCCCATACCGTTTTATCGGTGTTACGAGTAGAGATGGGTAACCACCCGGGTTAAAATACATGAGTGGGTTAAAACCCATTATCACCCAAGTCATTCCACCCACTGGGATTTTTGAGCGGGTGAAAATGAATTAAGTAGTAAATATTAACAATAACGACTAATAAAGTACCTAGGTACCTTTATTTATTTATTTTATTTATTAATCCACAAAACAGATCCACTTAGCACTTTAAACACGATTGTTTTAGTCCATTGAAAAGTTACATTTGGGGTTGCGTTATTTAGAGGACGCAATTTTATTTTTTTGATGTGTAGGGGGGGTCAGTGTAAAGCTAAACCAAGTTTGTGGGGTCGCCACCCTTGTCCCACGGCCGCCATCTTGAAAATAGGGGTTGAAATGGTTTTTACGATATATCTCTTAAACTATTAATTTGATAAAAAAAAATTGTTTCCTTTTTTTGTTGCAAATTAAGTTATCTACAACTTTGGTCCAGCAACTTTTTGTCGTAGAACTATAAATAAAAAAGTTATAAGTGAAAATGTTCAGAAATTCGAGAAAAAAAATTATATTTTTCAATATAACTTTTTTTTATCATATTACGAAAAAATTATATCACATCATTTTTGTAGATCGTTTTTTGATGAACAGCTTTTATTCGCAACATTTTTTCATTAAGTCAATAGCTAAGGTTTTACAGCGCTCCGAAGTGAGTACTATTTTTCAGTACTCTTAACTATACCAATATTATACGTGTGTACTAATAATGTGTCATCAGTTATTGTTGTTTTTTTTATTATGTTATTATAATTTATTTATTTACAAATTTTGCACTATTATTAATAATTAATTATTGACTATTTTAATTATTAACATTTTCGTTTATAAATTTTTTATTTATAGTTCTACGACAAAAAGTTACTGAACCAAAGTTGTAGAGAATTTAATTTGCAACAAAAAATGTGAACAAATTTTTTTTATCAAATAAATAGTTTAAGAGATATATCGTAAAAACCATTTCAACCCCTATTTTCAAGATCGTGGCCGTGGGACAAGGGTGGCGACCCCACAAACTTGGTTTTAGCTTTACACTGACCCCTACACCCCCTACACATCAAAAAATAAAATTGAGTCCTCTAAAAAACGCAAGGTAAGGCCTAAAAAATGTAACATTTCAATGGACTATTTCCAGTTAGTTTCATGATCGAAGGTACCTACATAAAGTAGCTATTATTGTTTATGTAAATCAATTATCACCCAATTACCGTATCAAAGTATAACTAAGAATTTGTAGTTCCCGAAAATTATATTCCCTGAATTTGTAGTTAACAGTTCAGAAGTTATGAGCGTTTATCTAGGTCCGTATATATATAGATTTTGTAGTAGGGAACTACAAAATCTTAGTTACAATTTGACATGGAAACCAGATCCCTAGCGGCCTTAAATAGACAAACACCCATTTTCACCCAGCAAAATGGGTGAAAATGGGTTAAAATCGGAATAAAACCCAAATCACCCGGTTATAACCCAAATGGGAAGAATGGGTTTTTACCCATTACCCATCTCTAGTTACGAGCGAGACGGTGTGCGTGGCGAGCCGCAGTGCACAGCGGATCACACTCACACTTATGAAGGTTTACGAATTGAACCGAAACATTGTCGGTCGAAACACCGATAAATTGTATTGAATTATTGAAAGAATTTATAATTAAAGAAAACCGTTTATAATCATCATATCTTATCATACGCAATGTAAATATGCGTGACGGTATGACGCCGTGACGGCATACGAGTCGGTATGCGCCCCCAAGGCGTGCCAATAGAGATGTTTCACACCAAAAACAGATAATCAGTTATAGGATCAATATTACATTAGAATACAATGCTCTATTGAGCGCCACGGACTATCAGCCCTGATGGATACAACTCCTGGACTGGAACACCATTGTTTTTGTCTTCTGGAGCGTGACAAAGACCATCTAGTCTTAGATTGCGTCCAAGATTTATTTTGTAGTTGACCTATTTCCTGCACGAAGGTAAAGGAAATCAATTTAATCTGGTTATATTTAACAATATTACATTGTTATACAAGGGCTGTAAGCAATCTATTCTATACCCGATTCGCTCGCGAGGATACTAATCGAGGATGTTATTGATCGCTTACGCCCGAGTATAACACATAACTTTTAATCACGAAAGCGAAGAAATTAAAAAGTGTTTTTGTAACAGATTGTTGCTAAAAAGAAAATTTGCGTTTCCGGTATCCATTGATTTATTTTCACAACTATGGCCTCTTATTTTTAAATAGAAATAAGGATTTGCCATGGAGATTGTATTTAATTTAAGCTTACTAAAAATGCAAAAAGCCTCATTCTATTTTCAAATTTACTTTTCGCATTTACGGAGCCGTTATCGAGTTTACAATGAAAAATAGTAATCATTATGTTTCCATACTTACTTCTAATTTTTAATTTACTACATAGTTTTAGAAATTTCAATTTAAATCATAAAACGTCTAAAACTAGCCGTGAAAATAGCTCCAATCATGTTTGATACAGTCTGTTTCCGATAATTTCTCAAACGGCCGCTGGACTTTTGTTGTGAACGGAACTATTTTTTTATCTTACAAGCCAGACTGTGTCAATCAATCTCCTTCCTTTAATTGTATCAAATTACGGCGCCACTAAAATGCCTCTTATACAAAATGAGAAAATTAGACGCCTACTCGGCTGCGGTTAGCCTTATAAGGTTATTTATTACACCAATTCAATTGTATGGCCCTGTTTAATTGGAAATCAATTGCTTTTGATCCTATCATGTGCCCATAGATAGAGGCAGATGCGTGGAAGCTTGTAAAACAATTGGAAATCAATTGGTCGAGGTTAGTCTAAAATGGTTAACTCTTGTAACGTTAGTCTAATAAGGAATTGCAATTTATTTTATAGTCTTCTATAGTTATTGCTTCCGGCGGATGTTTTAACTCAAACTACTTGTTTAAAAAAAAACTACAAGCCTTACAGTAGTCGCATAAGATGTGTAACATCTGACCACCGCGCGCGCTCATTGCTCAAATCAAATAGCGCGCTTCCCCGGTTTCCTGTTCACATTTTCGTCCCTTTTGCCAAAATCACTCCCACAAACTGAGAGGAAAGATTTAACACATCAAAAAAAATCTGCGACTGTCTCATTATGTCTCACATGCGTAACCGACTTCAAAAAAGGAGGAGGTTTTTAGATTTATCAACCGATTTGGAAAAATCTTTCATAAAAATGGGTTGTTTGTTAAAAAGTTACTTGTTGGCTGGTCTGTCAAGAATCTGTTAGTTTTTAGCAATCAAACAATCATGCAACGTCAAAAAAAGTAGTATCATGGTGAAGGTTTTATAATGGTTTATCTATACGCTGGGGTTGATAGACGAAGCCTCACCGTACCATACCGTGCCAGAAACGTATAGAGGTAACTTGTACATGACCTATCTACTAAGGTACGTTTTATTAGACAACAATCAAACTAGAATGAAAGTTCAATTTGCCTATTATAAAAAACTTTACACGAAAGAATCGTGCAATACTGATGAAAAAATATAACAGTTCATTTGCGCGAAGCATTTCCTAAGACTTCTGATTTGAAAATTAACACAAAGTATATTTTACAATAGGGTGTATTTTTAAATTCTGGATTAAAGGCCTAAAGGGCTTTTTCCGTCTATTCTTACAATGAAAGCTCGTTTTTAAGAAACAATGCTTGTAATGTTGGAAAAAAGCCAACGTTTTTGCACCCTTGACACTTTTCGTAAAAGCCTTGCTACAAACGGAGAGACGATTCCTAGTTATGTGCTTTTTGTTAGTACGGTTGAAAGCCTAACTACTGCTGGAGTTATCAAAATTAATAAAATTAACAAATTAATAAAAAAAAAGAACTCTTACTTAGGTTTAACACATAGGTTTAAAATTACTTATTATTTTGTTAATTCGTATTAGAAAACTAAAGCGGACTTTGCAATATTCAGTGCACTATATTTAGATATACTAAATACATCATGTCGATGTGTCTAACTGGCTACATATAATCTTGACTGAGTTCAGTTTTCATTTAGTCTGTCGGAATATTGCAAAGTGTAGAGCCTGCTTAAGGGTTAGTAAACATTGATTTTTATTCCTGATTTATTCAGGCAATTGTCTTTACACTTAAAAGTATGTTAGTAAATAATAGTTTCGTGCCTAAACCCATTACGACTCACAATAGAACAGATCAGAGCCCTAATGTTCAGTGCCCTCCGTACTGCGCCCTCAATTAATATTCAGCTTTTTTATTTAGAAAACTTTCGTGATATATTTCTATTATAAGGGGCCGTGCATTAATTACGTGAGGTGTTCAGGGGGGGCGGGGTCTCTGCTAATATCACGTATTCTTTTTTTTAATTTTATCACTGTAAATCTAGATTACGAGAGAAGCAATCTTGAAATAGTCAAAAACGTCTCACGTAATTAATGCACGCCCCCCTTATTTCAGAGAAAATACTAATTAGCATTAAATTCGCTTATTTATTAGTACAATAAATCATTTTTTATCCATAAGTATCATATTTAATTTAAGACCTTATTTTGTAACTTAATATCAGCAAAGAACAAATGACTTAAGTACAAAAAGTTTTATTTTTTCTGTAATAACATCAGGAATTTTTGTAACGTAGCAGGGCTTGTCGCGGTCTTTTCTTCTCTAAATAGCAAGATTGATGCTTTTTGCGTAATCATAGGTTTGTTATATCCTGTGCAAAAGGCAACATTGTCTAAATGTTTATTCACAATGACCTGTAAGCTTTGTGTGTTACGAACAATTACCTACACATTGACTATTAGGGGAACATTAGAGGGATTTTTATAAAAAGTGGCTTAAATACAACTTTATTAGTAAGCTTCTGTGGGGGTTTAAGACCCTTAAAATAATATTTCAACGACATCAAACATATATTCAAAGACTCTACTGCCTGTTTATATTGGAAAATAGAGAATGATGAATACTTATCTTAGTCGCAAAAAATAATCTCCTGCTGAAGTTTATATACGCTTGGAGAGGTCTCTATCAAATCATTATGGATATTCTAGCTGACCCGCCCGCGGCTTCGCACGCGTGTTTTGTTAATATAAACATTACCCTCTTACGCAGTCGAGTAAAAAATAGCCTGACTCAATCCCGGTCATATAAACTAAATTTAATCGAAATCGGTCCAGCCGTTTAGTCGTGAAAACGTAACAAACAGACAGAGTGACATTCGAATTTAAAATATTAGTATTGGTTGTACTTTTGTTCTACATTACCTCGGTAAACCTCCTTTTCCAGAGGGAATGCATCTCAGTCCACATCGGCCAGGCGGGAGTTCAGATCGGCAACGCCTGCTGGGAGCTGTACTGCCTGGAACATGGCATCCAGCCTGATGGACATATGCCGACTGACAAGACTCTCGGGGGAGGAGATGACTCCTTCAATACCTTCTTCAGTGAGACCGGCGCGGGCAAGCATGTGCCTAGAGCCGTGTTTGTGGACTTGGAGCCCACTGTTGTAGGTAAGTAAACTGTTTTTCATCACTCATGTCTGAAAGATGTACTTTGGACATTGTAAACATGATAAGTAATAGTTCCGTAAATGAGATTTACGGCCCTTGGGAAAAAGTTAATTTGAAAATAGAATGAGACTTAATGCATTCATACTAAAGCTAAAAGTGGGATACAATCTCCATGACAAATCCTTTTTTATATTTAAAAATAAAATTAGTTTAGTAGCGAACAAATAATAATGGATACCGGAAACGCAAATTTTCTTTCTAGCAACAAACTTTTATAAAATATTTTTTTCTTTTTATAACAATGTAGGTACTATTGCAATGTGCCTATCATCAAAACACCTCTTTATGAAACGCAAGAGGTTGCGGGTTCAATTCGCACTGCGGCACAAATGTTTGTATGATCTGCGAATATTTGTTCCGATGTTGTACCTTGGTAGTCGTCGTTCGATATCCCACAGATACAGGAAAGTACTCGTATGTGACTGTTGCAGGTTATTTTGGCTCTACGTACAATATTGGTAGACTGACAGCCCAGATACCTAACTGAGTACATGAGTACTATGATGGTACTGGGTACGGCTCAGTCAGGGTATTGAACCCGGCAGGCCGTTACCACAAGACTCTCATTATTCTAGCCAAATAGAAGTCTAGGTCTCGCTGGAAGTTAGTTATTACACCGCCGACATTCAACATGACCGTAGTTTCTTGATGATTATCACAAAAATAACAAACCGAGTTGCTTATCTGCAACAAAAACCTTTAAAAGAAATGAAACTCGAAACACTCTTATAAGAAATCCTCCGTCGTCCGAAACACGTTCTCGGAGACCCGGATGACGAAATCACCTCCGCTAATGCGGAAGGTGAGTCATCTATTTCAGACAGAGCAAACACTTCACAGACACACCGACCTCGCCGGCGAGGTCGACGAGTCCCTTCAGTCGCCGCCTATACGAGGTACAGACATGTACCCGGGCGTTTCTCTCCTATCCCCACCCCGGCAACAGCCCAAGCCGAGGCTCGTACCTAAGTCCCTCCCTGTCCTGCCCTTGCGCTAGTTGCCTAAAAAACTTACTGGGCTGAGCGCCATCTGCGCTCGCCAAAAGTTCGGTTAAGCTGTCACAGCCTCAGAGGCCAACAGCGAGATTAGTCCATTCCAAAAAAGAAAAAAAAAAAAAAAACACTCTTATAAGGGTATGTATTTCATAATGAGTTACTATAGTTACTAGCGATAAGACCACCCATAGTAGGTACGCTCTGTTTTTCAGTCTCAGTTCACTACATATATACATCATTTATATGTAGGTACTACAAAAAATCGTTATTTTTAAACGTTTTACACGGTCCACTAGGTTTCAGAACCTTCATACGATATGCAAAACCACAGTTCATTTGCATAACATGAACGCGATTAGAGAAATCTAACACGTCATGGCTGCTGGACTCCCGTCACACTTCAGTGACTGTTCCCAGCCGGGCGAATGTGAGCTTCACACCTTGACCACCGCTCACGGTTCCTGGGAACGGAATGCGTGTTACTTTGGAAGTTACTGGAAGCTGGTGGTTTTCTACATTGATTTATCATTAATAATTCAATGGTGTTCTATGACATAAATGATATTCATTATAAGATCCCATTGTACAACAGTTCTGACAATAAAATGTTTCTGATTTCCTGCTATGATTCGATACGCTATAAATTAATCTATGTCGTCAAGCATTTAGATAAGTAGGTATCAGTGCAAGGCTTCACGATCTTTAACGGTCGCAGACTTTACGTACCTACCTATCAGCAAATAGTTTTAAGTGTTATATAATATGTATGTTAGTCACTAAGTTATATATTTATATGGGCCGTAGAATTAAGTTTTAACATCTTGTAATTTTCTATTGTTGCCTGAAATAAAGATTATATTATTATTTGTAAATTCTACCAGTCTAGTTTTATCTTCTCAGTAGATTTGCCTATAAAACTGAGATCAAACGTAGGCTCGATTCTTAAAGACATCCGTTTTGATCAAAAGATAGCGAGCTCAGCCCATTCGCTGTAAGTACCTAGTATACTCGTATACTGAGCTTTCAAGAGTCCTCTTATGAAAATCAATGGAGCTTGAAGAAAGCAATTAGATTGTCTGAGAGCGCATCTGTCTCAAATCACAATTAAAGTCGATCAAAAATAAAACAAATTTATTTCCGTTTTCGTTGAGTCAGCACTTTGGCAAGCTTGAGTTATTTTTAATATTGAGCTTTTATGTGTAAAACACTGAAGGTAGGTTTTTTATAATTAAGTTGGTGTAAACTTATGATTGATGAGACGTACCTACCCTTTTATGTAGGTATGTAGAAACCCTATCAACAGTACCTAACTACCTAATCAACTCAGTGTCCTGGATCTGGGTTTAAATTAAAAACGATATTATAAACGATACTTAGCACTATTTTTTCCGAAATATATTTTATAATAGCGATAGGTATTATCTAATAAAAAACTAAGGCGCGTGAGTTTCTTTTGTTTCTTTCGGAAAAAGAAAGATATCGCGCAGGAGAGACAAATTCAGCAGTTATAAAAACAAAACTTAAATTCTAACCTTACACTTGCAGATGAGGTCCGCACCGGCACATACCGGCAGCTTTTTCATCCAGAACAGCTTATCACCGGCAAGGAGGATGCCGCTAACAACTACGCGAGAGGCCACTACACCATCGGCAAGGAGATCGTCGATGTCGTACTCGACAGGATCAGGAAGCTTGCAGACCAGTGCACTGGGCTCCAGGTAAAAATACACTGATGCTCCTCTGTTTGAGATGGATGATGTCAAAAAAATGTGTACGGCAAAATGAAATCTTGTATGATAACTATTTAAAGCATCTTAGTAGATTGGATGTCATCAGTTTGCGCATGCAGAGCTGGATCCTTGCAGGTACTTTAAATAAAGCTCACGTTAGTAGATAATTGTGGTAATGTTTACCAATCCATAGATCGCAGTCTTGAGGGTACCCAGGAATAGACTCTTGATTTGTTAATTCTCTCACCATCTTCTCTCATCCATTGTTTAATCAACCCATATCCAGGTATAAGCCAGCCTAAATGCCCATTTGGTTTTGACAATTAGCCGTGTGGACATAAAAAGAAATTATTTCCCAAACAGCTAATTGAGGGGCCGCCGCGGGTCGAATGGCCGAATGGGAATAAACCCTCCTCATTATAAAGCCACTCTCTGATCCTGTACCAAGCGCATTTGCCTATTCACAAATTGCAAGACGTCATCTGACCACATACTCTTGAAATCTTGATAAAATGTCCATTTGTATTAACCAGGGATTCCTCGTGTTCCACTCATTCGGAGGCGGTACCGGCTCCGGTTTTACCTCCCTGCTGATGGAGAGGCTCTCTGTTGACTACGGCAAGAAGTCCAAGCTAGAGTTCTCTATCTACCCTGCACCACAGGTATACACGGATTACCTCCCTAGTTTCCTCATAGGTAGCCTGAAAATTGCATTGTTGTACATTCTTCAAAATTTTCAACATTCCAAATTCGTTAAAACCATAGCTAGGAAGGATGGCCATGCATGAGGCTCTACATTACTGTTGTTTGGCCTTTTTTATATAATATCTTATTTCGTAACATACTTAACAACATAGAATAAACGAGTTATGCAGATACAAGATCCAGATTCGATGAATCACCCTCGCACGTTTGTAAGCTGCTTGAACTTTTTCCACGTTTAGTATGTAAATAACCTCTTCTCCCTAGGTGTCCACAGCAGTCGTAGAGCCATACAACTCTATCCTGACGACCCACACCACGCTAGAACACTCCGACTGCGCCTTCATGGTCGACAACGAAGCCATCTACGATATCTGTCGAAGGAACCTGGATATCGAGCGACCAACTTACACCAACCTGAACAGGCTTATTGGACAGGTGAGTTTTAATATTAATGATCTCATCTGTTGGTAGCAGATTAAGGAGCACTTACTTTTAAAACTAGAAAACTTTCAGGAAAGCCAAAATAAGTCATCACTGGGTATAGGGAAGATTATCATGGCTGACCTAAAACTAATTAGCATAGTTCCGGAAATTCTATCGATTAGTGTAAGCCTTTGGAAGGTTCACTGGAATATACCAATAATAAACTATTTCTCTCAGTTTTAAGCTTACAGTTTTGAACAACAAAAAAAAAACTAAGTAACAACAACACAAACACAATCTGCAAAATTCTCTAAAATAACTACTCTACTTACCATATTCTGTACGTCCATAGATCGTGTCCTCAATCACCGCATCGCTCCGTTTCGACGGCGCCCTCAACGTGGACCTAACAGAGTTCCAGACCAACCTGGTGCCGTACCCTCGCATCCACTTCCCCCTCGCCACGTATGCCCCCGTCATCTCCGCTGAGAAGGCCTATCACGAACAGCTGACCGTCGCTGAGATTACTAACGCCTGCTTCGAGCCTGCAAACCAGGTATCCAACCATTGGTACTAATTCTAGCATCACAATACAGGACCCCAACATTGGTGGTCCCTACGTGACCTAGCAGAGTTCCAGACCACCTAGTGCCCCCTGTATCCACTTTCTCCTTGCCACGCAAATGTTTGCTGATAAGGGATCTTATGAGCAGCTGATCGCTGTCGAGATTACCATCAGGTATATGTCAGCAGGAATCAGACCGGATCCTATGAGTCATACTACGTTATCAACAGGCAAGATTGGTGACTCTATGTGATAATGCTGTGATTCTTCCTGCGAGGTGTGAGTGTCACTTCACTCTAGCCTCTATGCACCCTCATCTCCGAAGACGTATAACGAGCAGCGGACTGTCGCTGGGATTGCTAACGCTTACCTCGAGTAACCTGCCAACCAGGTTAGTAAACATTTCCTTAAATTCTACCTTCTATAACTATAGATAGCCCTGATGTAACAGTGTCGAGATTCTTCCAGAATGGCAAGTAGCATGACTCTTTCCCTATAGCAAATATACCTGAACTCCACGTACACCATGTTAGAGCATCATTATAAACTCAGGATCCTTAAATTGGTGACTCCGTCCTACGTGGAGTCCTACTAGGACAAGATCAAAACTTTAATGAGAAATATCTATAATTGTAAACCCTTTTTTAAAACCACCCAGTTAATGTACCCAGTCAGTAGCTAAATTGAATATTTTTCCAGATGGTGAAGTGCGACCCTCGTCACGGCAAATACATGGCCTGTTGCATGTTGTACAGGTAATTTGAAACAATCACTAATTCACACTCACACACAAAAATGCTTTAAAAAAATCCAAACACACAATGACATATTCATTCTTTTCAATTTGATGCTACAGCACACCTCAATATTTTCACCTCGTTATATAGGTTCAATGTATAGGACATTCTATATATTTTTACCTCGATATTTTGCAATGTATTTATATTATTGGATATTCTGGTCCATTCATGCAGGTTGCAGTCCACTGCATATTTGGCATAAAACCTTCGCAGCTTGACTAAATGCGACGTCGCGGTCTCCCGAGAAAGTGTTGGCGGGACTATCTGGACGCATTTGAGAGAGGCTGTTTGCCTGGTGGGGGAAAGCAAAGCACAGAGATGATTGAAGGGGTTTTGGGGAGACTTATGCCCAACAGTGGAACGATAAAGGTTACACACAATAAAGTTACTGTCTGTTTCCAGAGGTGACGTGGTCCCAAAAGACGTGAACGCAGCCATCGCCACCATCAAGACTAAGCGGACGATCCAGTTCGTGGACTGGTGCCCCACTGGATTCAAGGTCAACTTTCATAATATATTTTCAACCTGGTCCTGTTTCTTCGACTGATCCATGGAATAAAATGTTCCACGAGAGAAGCCTGCGTATAACAGCAGGCGTTTATCGACTGTGATGGTGATGATGATATAATTCACTACTCATTTCTTCTTCATACAAATACGTAGTGCTGAAAGACGTTAGCAGAGGTATTTTCCCCTAAAACCAGTATCTGCCACTAGTTTTTCAAGACTGACTGTCTCCGGGCGATATGACCAAAATAACTTGAGGGCACATGCTCTAAGAAGTGACGGCCGTTGGGGCAGGACGGTTCTAGAATAAGAAAGAAAGAAAGAAAACATTTTATTCATAAATCCACACAGTCATAAAGAAAAAAAATAAACACAACAACAATAAAATCGAAACTAAGCACTAACAAACTAACAAATTAAAGAGCTCTGTGTGGGGATGAATTGGTACTCAGCTCAGCATGATGCTACGAGTAGAGACCACGCCCTTGAAAGCACAGCGTAGCGTCCTCCCCCCCCCCCCCTTCGAGCGACCGCACGAGACCAGTCGCTCTGGAAATCTATGGGGGGAGGCCTATTGTTCAGTGGACGTCCTGCGGCTGATATTTAAAAGATGTATGTACGTTGTAGGTGGGCATCAACTACCAACCCCCCACCGTGGTCCCGGGAGGAGACCTGGCGAAGGTGCAACGCGCCGTGTGCATGCTGTCCAACACCACCGCCATTGCCGAGGCCTGGGCAAGGTAACTTCCAATCCACCATCTCAACAACTTGTATACAAAACTCAACTTTAATTCTTTTAATTAAGAAAAAACACTCTTCGTCAAAATAAACCTAATGAACCCAAACCCAAGGGATCTACTAGTAGCCAAGCCACTGAAGAGTTCCACTATCAATCATTTCCTCGCTCCACAATCAGATCAGCTCGATGGAAACCAATTATTGTATTGTCATTGTATATTTTTTAATTGTTTTTCAAAACTGTAAATACTTATGTTAAAAGTCAATTTAAAACCAAATACAGATCGTCTTCAGTGCTTTTGGTCAAACTGCAAATCAAAAATAAACACATCGTAAACATATCATTAAAGTTGGCAAATGAATTATCAATTTTAAAAACACAGTATTTAAATGTCGGTCAGATGGCACTGACTCATTGAAAACCACCTAAATAATTAAGTGCTAAGTAAATAATGTAAGTAGCATAAAAAGGTACTTACACAACTGAATCAATATAAATAGTTGGCGACTATTTCTACTTTTGAATATGATAAACATGGCCCGGATAGCTCAGTCGGTAGAGCATTGGACTTTTAATCCAAGGGTCCAGGGTTCAAGTCCCTGTTCGGGCGATTATTTTTGCGGTGTACAATGGCACGAGATTTCTGATTAGCAGGTTATCAATATGGCGGTATTACTATAGCTTATCTCATAACATGGTGTTCATTCTTAAATAAAGAGCTAATTCTCCAGATTTTTTTTTAGTTTTAGTTTTTTGAAGTTTTTAATAAATCCATAATGATTTCTACGTTTTCGGTAAAGGCTAAAAACTTTGAGAACTTATGACAGTTTTGAACTTTAGTGTAGCTTGCTTAAAATTACTTATATTACGCGATCCATTTATGGTTAAATATAAACTTCCTAGATTTGTTTGAAAAGCGGTGACAGATTTTTCCCAAAATGATATTAATTACAAATACAGTGCCCCTTAAAATCCTCAATTATTTTGCTTTTCAGACAAGCTTTTGGTAGAAAGTATTTGGAAGTCTCTTTCCGCGATGATACCACTAAAATATTCTAGTTAGTTATGTTTTATTTTGGGGTGATTAAGTATTAACTTTTTGTTGTTCCAGACTCGACCATAAGTTCGACCTGATGTACGCGAAGCGCGCCTTCGTGCACTGGTACGTAGGCGAGGGCATGGAAGAGGGGGAGTTCTCAGAGGCACGTGAGGATCTAGCGGCGCTCGAGAAGGACTACGAAGAAGTCGGGGTGGACTCCACTGAGGGAGAACTCGACGAGGACAATGAGTACTAAACTACTACCTATAGTCTGACAAATAATTCAATTCATATTATTGACGTACAAAAATAAATGGAGGCCACAAATAGTTGACTTGAGTGTGGCCATAATAGTTTATCTGTCGACTCATTGGCTCATTGAGTTGATGAGAGCTGAAGAGCTTAGAGTTTGACTTATTTAAAAAAAATTGTAATAAAGCTGCATTGAATCACTTTTATAAAAATGTGTGATGTACCCAAACGTTGGTGTGTGGCAACATTAAAACGTATTTTGACATTTCATAAACGTAACAAATATGAATCGAATTAGATATTTGTCGGGGGATAGAGGAGCAGTCGGCGGTTGGCAGGATACCCGACATAGCATAGAGGTGATAAGTTGATCTATCAGTAATGGTTCCAGGCAAAAAATAATAAGGTAAATAAATGATGTTCTTGATAGTTTGAATTCTGCCTTAAGAAATTAGCAAAACTTTTATACTTTTTTATGTAGGAGTGGAACTTGTAGTAGAAGCACATCTAAGTGATGTTTTTATCATATTGTTCATTGATATTTTGGTGATACCTGTAATGATGACAAAAAGTATCTGTCAACGTCAAGGGAACCAGATCGTTTTCATAATTCCTGATACAAATTAATAAAATAACGTATTTTTAAGTATAGTGTGAGTGTCGGTATACTTTGAAAATAGTCAGTTTTATACTTATTTTGCATTTATTTAATAGTATTAAAAAGTGATAATATGGTAACATTATAATACATATTTTGTATGAAATGAGTCTAATATAGTTTTTTTAGGTTCGAACTGTTTGAGGATTTATTTTTAATGCTTAATAAATTTTTTACTCAAACTTATGGTTTTATTTTACCCGTTTCCCCCTCTTTTTTACAAGCTTTTATTTAGCTTGCAATGTTTTTTAGTTAGTTAGTTGGTTTAGGTCAAATCTTGCGAGCTGAATTAGAACCACTTCCTCTTATCTTACAGAGCTGAAATTTGACATGTTGGTTCAGTTTCAATGACAAGGCATTTTTATGGTAAGCATGACCTGATTCTACACCCAGGATTGGCTCCAGACGAAGGAACTCGTCAACGGTCAACAGCACAGACACGAAATTATGCATACACATTTAAATTTGGAATACATATATGTATCTTTGGTGACAGTGCAATAATATGTTACCATGAAACGGATGCGAGACAACGGAACTTCTGAATGGATTATAGAATGTAGGTTACTAGTGATTGGGCTCTTTTGAATCTGCTTGCGTTTACGATTATAAATTTTATAAAAGCTTCTTTTGAAAAATTAATTTTCCGATCAAAAAAACTTATAATTATTTTTGCCGCTAAGCTGTAATTCTTGCATTACTGTGTACCGGTTTGAATGGTATGGGTGCCGATGGAATTACAGGCATATGAGACTTTTCTTCCATAGGTGACGGGCGCAATGCAATGCCATGTAGGCCAAGTCTTAACCTGTTAGGTAATTAAATTGTTTGTGCATTGGAACTTCAGGTGGGCTATGGCCTTGTTTCGTCATCACATGTTAAAAAAAAGATTTGTACATTATACAACAAGTATATTTTTTAAATACTTCAATTTAAAATACAAACTACTTTTAATAAGCCAATATAAAACATTGTGCGTATTTCATAGCCGAGTAGGGACCACACTAAAACATCGGTAGGTACCTACACAAAACACTTTCAAATCTAAAACTCAAAACTGAGTCGAGACTCAAGTAGCGTGCGTTACCCCAGCAAATATAGTCTTCTTTCAGGATTATTTCACAGAGTATGGGCGCCAGTCTCCCCCAAAGCGGAGAGGAGAGATGTGTAAATTCTGCCAAAAGAATCGCGTTAAAATCGTAATATCTCATCTCCGCTCCGCTTTGGTGGAAACGGGCAACGTAATGTCCAGCATAATAAATAAATAATGTTGGACATTTCACACAGCGTTATCTAGCCCCAAACTAAGCTAAGCTTGTACTATGGGAACCAAATAACTAATACTTATAAAAACTTATACTTATACAAAGGTTGCCTGGAAGAAGGAAGGTTGCCGCGTTGTACTATAATTAGAATAAATTAGTTTTTTTAAGTATTCCTGGTGTACAATAAAGCATTATTCTATTCTCATACTAAGTGTTTTGTTATGTACGACATTAGATGAAAACACGGGTAGGGCTGATGGCTAGACGTAAAATATGTAAATTGCTTTTTTTTAAATTGCTTAATATAGAATTTTTTTTATATCAAGTCCTAAAGTACCAATAAACAGCCTGTATAAAATAGGTAAGCAAATCATATTCATTCGTCATGTAAGTAGGGACCTTAAACTGACTAAGCGACATCGTCGTAAAGGCGCCGTCGATTTACGTTAAAATTGTCAATTGGAAATGTATCGGTTACTGGATAAAAATATTCAAACTACCGTTATTAAACCCACCTTTAAAATCAGTCAATACGATACTGGATGTGTGTTTTAAATTAATGTCTTACATAACAAAACAGGTTGTATACATTTTTTTTCTAAATACATACAAATATCTGTAGAGCATGCAAACATTTGCCTTGCAGTGGGAATCGAACCCGCAATCTCCTACGTCTCAGCCGGCAACCACTGCGTCACAGAAGTCGTATCTGGAATCTGGTTTATGTACCCTCACAATTTCCTGATAGAGCTAACGGTACTTCAAAATCGATTTATCTCACCGAGGCTGTGCGTGGTCTCCTCAAGAACCTTTCTGCCTCAACGGCCGTCAATTTTTCATGTGCTTATTGTTTAGGGGTCATCCTTTCACGTGAGCTTCGAACAGGGGGGGAGGGGTTAGAATAACATCACGATTGATCACGATGGGGAGGGGATGTTGTAACAATCATGTGTATATTTTCCGTACGTGATCCTGAGGGAGCGAATTTATGTGTAAAAAGCAACTTAAGACACTATGTAAAAAAATTTGAGTCGCTAAGTAACTGTTGTATTCAATAACAAAAAATGGTACTGATTTCATATCTAAGCAATATTTAATTGAGGATTTAAACTACATAAATGAAAGCCAGAAACGCAATTGATGAAACTTTTCTCGATCCAATTATTTGTAAAAATCGGCTCTTCTAAAACACTAATATCGTTCATTCTCCGACTCTAGAAAAGATTTAAAGTATTTTTTACATAGTTAAGTATGTAGGTAATTATGGTACCTAAATTAATGGAAAAGCATTTTTTTTTTCATTTGTTGGTTCTCATGCAATTCGAGATTTTATCTTATGTCGCTTACGTCATTTACTTCTGCGACAATGCGGCGCGGCTATGATTCATGTTTGTCTCGTTCTTCACCTAAGCAAGTAAATAGCACCGTCACTTTTTTGCATTTCCGGATGCTTCGCTCAATCGTCACCGAAATTAAATTTGTATATCGTCTTAATAACAACATTTAGCGTTCAGCAGAATCTAAATTTATGATAATCACACTAATATTATAAATGCGAAAGTTTGGTCGTAAATATTATAATTATATTAAAAATATTATAATGTAGATTATAGCCTGAATTAACACATAGGTTACTTTTTGTTGACAAACAACGCGTGCGAAGCCGCTGGCGGAAGCTAGTTTTTCATAAAAACTATTCTCCATTATTTTTTAATAAAAAAATACACATGATGTTGGGTATGTGGGGCTGGGGTATTCTAAAACATCACGACGTATCACCAAAGGGGATGAGGGGCCGAAAAAACCTCACGATTAAAGGATGACCCCTTAGTGTGGTCCCTCATAAATAAACATTACAAGTGTAATATAATTGGCACTATAGCATATACTCCACTATAATAATACTATTCATCTTACAGATTTTTCTAAAACACATAATGTAAATAAAATTCTTCTTATAACTATAAATGCAACGAGACCATTCATTTTCAACTTAAGACCAGATTGTATATCTGCAATAATAATGTAAATGTACATTTCACACAGCACCATCTAGCCCTAAACTAAGCAAAGCTTGCACTATGGGTACCAGAAAACTGGTAGAATACCTATATACTTTTTTTTTGTTAATACATACTTTTATTAAATAGAGAAACAACCATACCCGGAACAAATATCTGCATGCAAACTTTTGTTCCGCGGCGGGAATCGAACCCGCAATTTCTTGCGTCTCAGCCGTCTATTCACCCACTGCTCCACGGAGGTCGTTAATATATAGTTATATGGAAAATATTACTTATACTGAAGTTTAGTGGCAGCACGAGAAATCAACTTTTACAACAGATATGTAATATAAATGATTTCTATGTCTATGTCTATACAGTGTTGTTAAACAGAAAGGTGATTTATTAATGACTAGCTTCTGCTCGCGGCTTCGCACGTGTGGCTTGTCAATAAAAAGAAGCCCTGTCAATCCAAGTCTTAAATATACCAAATTTCATCAAAATTGATTCAGCCGTTACGACGTAACAAAAACAAACATCCAAACTTTCGCATTCATAACATTAGTGTGATTCTAACTTCAAGATATTGCTCTTGTAAGTAAAAGCAATAACCCCCTTTTAAGTACATATACATATTCCAAGCATGCTGTATAAAATAATTTTGATCTGTCAAACAGTTTGGAAGTATTTAAAAATATAATGCATTTTTTTAAATCATTGCATTCATCAATTTCATTGCATTTTGGCCAGTATATTGAATTCACTACAGTCGACACACAAGTTGTGACACCGTTCACACAAGTTTACAGACGGGATGTGTGTGTTTCAGTTCATCTCTATGTCACATAAATTGAATCACAAGCTTAGCCTCTAACACACAAGTTTTGTTCACGATCACAGTAGTCGAAAAACACAAGTTGTGTTCACGTCCACAGTAATTGACACACAAGTTGTGTTCACATCCACAGTATTGACACACAAGTTGTGTTCACGCCCACAGTATTGACACACAAGTTGTGTTCACGTCCACAGTAATTGACACACAAGTTGTGTTCACGTTCACAGTAGTTGACACACAAGTTGCGTCAGCATTCACAAGTCTCTTCAACACACAAAGTTCCCCCAGTCATATCATAAGTTAGACCAGTGCGATGAAGGAGTAGTAGGGAACTTCATACGAGTCTATGGTACGCTTCCCTCGTGTACTAGTCAGCCTTCGCTCTGGGCAGCGCGGAGACGCAGGCCCTAGGGAACCAGCCCCGGGGCCCACGGCTCTCACCTGAGCCTGTCTGCTTCTCACCATACAGCCAGCGTCTGGAACAAAATATAAATTAGGATACCGTTCCAAAGTTACAAAGAGAAACTATATGTATACAGGTATGTATGGTTCCTCTCTACTCTAGTTCCTTCTTGGTATGTGTTGAATGCTGAGCTGAGATCTGTTCAGAATAACCTGGACTCTATTTTCAAATCTATCGATGATTTAAAGTGGTTCGGAACTGATCGCACTCATTCTGATCACGAATTGTACCGAAACATTTTTTCAATTCAATTCATTTATTCATCCTTTGACAAATTACAATGTTCATAGATAGTGTCAAACAAACAAACATTGCGAGAGACTGGTGCCTGAAGTAGGTTCATAGAAACCTGTATTACAGGTCACCAGGCTCCCACTCTGCAAGTGTGAACAACAAAGGGTTGTCTATGAAGCAGACAATGTGTTGCAATAATGGTACGAATACCATTGAAGTAAGCAACAAAATGGTGGAAATATGATTATGTATACACTGTGTTTATAACTATTTAACTTACTTAGTACTTTACTACAATATATTACGATTTTGAATATACTGATTAATTATCTATTTTATTAGCTTGCAAGTGTGTATGTGTTTGTGATTCGGGTGTATGTGTGTGTGGGCGCGCGTGTTTGAGAGTGGATTGTGTGTGTTGTGTGTGCGCATGGTGTACCTATATGATTATGTGTAAAATTTTAGAGCGTTGATCATAAAGATGATGATTTGGATATATGACGGTGGATCCAGGAGAATACAAGTCCTTATGTGTGGCTGTGGAAACGAGGGAGAATGGGAGAATGGAATGGGGTCACGAGGTGAAGTTATCACCTTCTCCTCCGGTGGTATTGTCAAAGATGTGACAGATGGTGATGGTTGTGTTAATGGTGGAGGTAGTGGTGACGGTAGCGTTAGTGGTGGATGTAATGATAATGGTAATGTTAGTGGTGCCGGTATTGGTGGATTTATTGTGCTAAGGAGACAGGAGGACAAGACATGTAAGGTATGGACAGGAACAAAAATATGGGGAAGGAGAAGTGAGACGTATTATGTTGGAGATTTTAATAGGTCCTCTGTCCCTTGGTAGTCAAGAGTTTTAAGGTACTCGGAGACAGCCTTTTTACAACTCGCTCTACACAGGGGATAAATATTCAGGGCAGTGTTTAGCTTGTTGTAGAGGTAATCCCCTAAGTAGCAAAAGAAGTGGTGAGAGTGACTGGTGATTGTGAGTGATTAAAACAAAAAATATTATTTGTAATCTTTAACGCCCCGAAATAAATAACTTGACCTACAGTTTCATTCAAATTACAGGTAACGGGAGTTCATGTTATGTGGTTAAACTTGTTTGGGGTACAAATTGCAGTTTTTCTGGATTTCAGACTTTTGCCTATATTTGTGTCACTTAAGCTACACGCATACCAAATTACAGTACTGTCGGGTCACTGGTGTACCCTGTGAATTTTGTCAAAGTTCAATTTTTATTATGGCTAATAACTCAAAAACTATAAGAACTTTACTAAAATTACCTTTAAAATGACCTTTCATTTGACGTCCCACTTGACCTAATAGTCTAATTTTAATTTTTTTTTTACCCCTCTTGAACCCCAATATCACAATTTATCAATTATTATTATTATTATTTGGAGCCTGTACTGTCCCACTGCAGGGCAAAGGCCTCCCTTCCTTCCTTCCACTCCACTCTATCGTACGCTTGCGTAGTCCAGTCTTCCATATACGAGTCGAGTTCGTCTTTCCATCGGCGTCGCGGTCTGCCACGTGGTCGTTTTCTGTCTTTTGGGATCCACTCGGTGGTGGATTGAATAATTTATCAATATATATATAAATTTCACGATGATCGGACCAACGCTCCGAAAGTTATTCTCGGACAAACAAACATACATACAACGCCGATTTGCCGATTGAAGTTGATTTAGAGATTTCGCTTCGCTCGATCAATAATGATTGAAATAAATCACGAAAGGTTACTAAGTAAAAATTATTACGACCTCTTGCTTGTGGCTTTGTCTTTGAACATGGTGTAGGGATAACGATATAAAGTATAGTTTTTCCTATTTTTTATTTTAAACTACATCTTTATCTGCATTTCTTGAAAAGCAAAACAATCTTGAATACCAATGTCTAATTTAGATCATACTATGAAAAATATTTTACATAGCAACAAAAAGCACACCTTATGACTAATAATTTTAAAACAGATCATTATTAAGTGATCTATTTATAATAGCTAATTAATTAATTTAGTTTAGTTAACTAATTATAGTTAACTATATGTAAAACCAGATCATTATTAAGTGAACTATTATAATAGCTATTAACTAATTTAGTTTAGTTAACTAATTATAGTTAACTATATCTAAAACTAGTATATAGTAAGTTTGCTGCTTAAAATTGAAATTGACATCTTTATAAGTTATATTCAATACTATAAAATACCATGTCTGTTATAGAGATTTGATCATTGTGATTGACTTTAGCTATTGGTGCCATAAAAGTACAGGATGTTATTTTTTTTCATTAGTTTTGCTTCCGATTTCCAGGTGTGGCAAGCGTTTTTTGAATAATTTTAGAATAAAGTTTGCTTTTTTTTAATAAAGGAATGTTTCCTTTGAGTAAAATTGACTATCTTCAGTATTAAGAGTACTTTACAACAAGGTATGGCTCAAAAATTCAACCCTGTATACTACGTGTTTTGTTATACAACATTAAATGAATACACGGGTAGGGGTAATTAGCTAATTGGTATTGTTGTAAAATAGGTTTTTTTTATTCACTACCATATAAAATTTAAAATTTTTAAATATCATGTCCTAAACTATCAATGAAAAAGTATGTATAAAATAGGTAAACAAATCATATTCATTCATCATGTTAAACTGACTAATCGGCATCGTCGTAAAGGCGCTGCCAATTTATGTTAACAATTGTTTATTGGAAATGTATCGATTAGTGGATAAATATTCAAGCTACATGTATTAATTCCACCTCTAAAATGAGTTAATACGATGGCAGATGTGTGTTTTAAATGAATGTCGTACTTAACAAAACAGGTTGTATATTAGTAGTATTGACATACTTCCTATGTCTAGTGATGGTGATGACGTCGCCGGCGGCGAGCGGCAGACGCGGCTCGGAGGAGCACGGCGGGGCGAGCGCCTCGCGCGGGTACGCGTACAGCGGGAACCAGCGCCCGCTGTACGCGCCCGTGCTCTGGCAGGGTCGCGCGCGTTGACGTTTCTCGATTTTCTGCTCTATTTGTTCTCGCTGTTGAAAAAAATATGATTTGTTGATAGTCTTGAATCCGTTTTAAATACACTGCGCTGACTGTTATTGCGCAGAAGTCAAAAGTAAGGTACCTGAGGAGGGCTAGCGGGATGAAGGGCGGGCGTGCGTAGCGCCGATTGCCTCTCCAGTCGCATTGCGTTCCCCGCACTCATACGACGCCCCGCGCACATCCAGTGTATAGTCGCGTTCTTAATTGTATTGTTATTGCTGTTATTTGAATTTTAAGGCTAAATTAACTTAAACACATCATGTTAATTATATCTTAGGTACCAACTATAAATCTTTGGACATTGGAATTGGAGATAAACTATTTATTAAAGTACAGGTAATATTATTTGCGTGCGCGACAGTACTCATGCGCAGCTATCCTCCACATTTCGTTCAGCGCTAGACTTACTATTTGACATTACATTAAAATAATATCATTAACGTTATTTAGCTAATGATTAATTAAAGTTATAATTGTATTTCGTGTGTGACAGTACCCATGCGCAGCTATCCCCTCCGCGTATCGCTCAGCGCTAGACTTACGTGCCGCTGTTTATACAAGCTCTGCTTAGTTTGGGGCTAGATAGCACTGTGTGAAATGTCCAGCAATATTTATTTATTTAAAGTGTCAAGCCTCATCAAGGGCAGGATTTATTCTGAAGAAAATAATTCTTGAATTTCGAATTTATACACAAAAGGTATATCAGTTTCAATAAACCATAAATTCAGAGATTATTAGATTTTAGAATAGAATAGAATAGAAAAACGTTTATTTTGCATCACAAGTGTACAATGGCTTAGAAAAATGGGTATAAATTAATGAACAAATTTGTGAGCAAAAACGGTCACCACTCAGCATTGTGCTATAGTAGCATATTTATACTACTATAGCGCTGGTCTTCCGTGGTGCCATTTTTGTGTGTGCAGGGCAGCAACTGTGTTTACAATTACCTATCGATACACATTGCCAGTACATATAAACTTTCGGATTCGTTTAGGTACCTCCCTACTTACGAACTATTAAAACATACAAAACATGAAAATACACAATCATAAACAGTTAACAGACATAATTAAAATAGTTTTAAAAATTAACAATTAAAAAATAAAAATATATAATACAGTAAACAGGCATAATAAAAAGATCTTTGAAAATTAAATAATTAGAATACGTATATTGCTAGAAACCAGGCCCAGAACAACCACCTACGTGTGAAAACTTTTGAAAACTCAACAAGTACTTTTTTAAAGATTTTTTGAAAGACCAAACAGTATTAGAGTTCCTTATAGGAGGAGGCATATTGTTCTAACATTTCGTGGCAGCATATCTGAAGCTGCCACGAAATGCAGCTGTTCTGTGTCTGGGACAAAGTAAACGGACAGCAAGACGCTTAAGACGGTCCGAAAAGTGAAGCTTTTCGTATAAATATAATGGTTTCTGATTCCCAATAATGCCAAAGAGTAAAGTTGCAAAATGGAGAATTCGACGCGATGACATATTCATTAGTCCATTGGCATTTATGTACGGAGAAATGTGAGCTCGTCGCGGAATGGGAAAACAGAAACGCACACAAGCGTTCTGTAGGCGCTGAATAAGTTTTTTTGTACGACCTAGCAAACATTCTCCAAAAACGTTATCAGCGTAGCTAAGTTTAGATAAAATAAGTGAATCGCATAACTGGATTCGTAAATCGATGCTAAGATGTTCGCGCATCCTATACAAAACGGACAGCCGGTAAAAACAATTTTGAACTATTTGTATTTTAATATAAATTGCAATAATAATAATAATAATCAACGTTATTGCCAACTCTGATGGCACAAATTTTTACCGGTCACCCTGTATTAAGTGAATTACTGTTACTATAATTTTATAATATTTCATTATCGGTTGATCTACTCCAGAAAATCAGTAATTGGTCTGCTTTTGACAAGTAAAGCATACATAAAGTTAATATGGTTACGCCCCTGAGCATGTCACAGAATAAGCAATACTACCGCTAGTAGGCCGCACTGAAAACAAGTCAGCATCCCTCAGCAGTACGAGCGTATACTAGAATATTCCATGTAAGTCTGGATAGAACGCTCGTGAGTACATAAGGATGCGGCGGAGTTCGAGCACGCTGTCTTTACTTAGCTATGAGTGCGATATAAACAGACTTTTTAGTAGTTTTTAAGTGTTTTATTGTAAACGATAGTGTGAATTTATATTGTATGTTTAAGTTTGTGTAATTGTGATTTAAATGTTAAGAAAAGGCGTTATTTATGTTAAACTGGTTTTAATTATTTTATCCCGAACAAGCTCGTAACAATATCAAGGTTTGTTAAAGAATTACAGTCCATCCATCTCTTCTTCGGCTTCTACTTCTATATCCATCCACATTCATATCTGACACTCTTTTAATCACATGATTTTTCTTCTCTCCGCATGACATGCCCGCACGCCCATACCACGCTAGCTCATACTCTTCAAGTTTTCTATCACTGGCGCTACTTTTAAACTTCCTCAAGTATTATATTTACCGTCAAATCATATTCCCCACAGCCCTCTCTGACGGGCCACTTGAGTCCATCTCCCGCTCCCAACAGCATCATCTTAATGTTCTTCTTAGCGCCCAGGTTGTAGGGGAAGACGAACTGAGGCATGCCTTGTTCTTCCCGCCGGCTAACAGCTTTTTCTACTATCCAGTCTTCGATTGTGGTCTGATTGTGGATGATGCCTTTTATCTGGAAGATGAAGTTTAAGGTGTCTCAATATTTGTAAATCAAGTCGAAGAAATAGGCACTGCTTGACTGTTTCATCAGGTTTGAAATACGTGAAATGTACTACAAAAATATAAAGTCTATAAAGTTAATCTATAAAAAAACTACGGCAGGATTCCTATTAATTTATTCATTGATATACTTTGCTTTTACGTTAACACTTGAGCAGTTGCGCCTTTGTGACGCAAATAGTCGCTACCGGGTACACCAAACCCAGTTTCAAATTGTATGATTTACCCAAAACTTCTCAATAAATATTATAGGGGCTGTGTTTGCATGTGTAAGTTCAAAATACAACAGGAGAATCAAAATGCTTTTTTTTTTAATTTTTTTACCCAAAAGAAACCGTTACAAGTTTACAACCAACTTGCTTAAATTCAACAAATTTTGGAAAACATCTTAAATATAGCCTAACGAACGACTTTATTTAATGGTCAAATTGTTTATTAATAATTTATTTTTAATTTCAATTTATCAATAACAAATTGCAAGGAACAATAAATCATTGAAATATTGTTTTTATGTGATAGGGTTTAATTGGTTTATTAGTTCTTCATCCAAAGAGTGTTCAAGTAATGGGCGCCATTTAACTAAAATGGCCGTCATTAACTGTGAAAAACTATTATTGAGAGGTTCTAAGTGTAACTATGTCGCAAACGCAACAGTTCCAAAATGATCAAAGAAAATATAGAGGACTGGGCATGATATACCCGGCGATTGCTTTAGTGTTAAAGCCACAAAAACTATTTTATTATTAAAAATAGGTTCTCTTTTGATAGTTGACCAATTGTGTTTGTTCATTTTCCAATACCTTCAGGGGTTGTTTTTGTTTCTGGCTAGTTTTCTATATTCATATTAAAATTTGATGTTATTACAAAAATTACAGTATCTGGTATAGACTGTCCGTAAGACGGCGTCGTTAGGGTTTCCCTAGGTAGGTTTCTAGGTAAATAGGTTAGAAGGGAACCGAGAATGATAGTTATAATTACCTGGAAGTATAGCAATGCGCCGACAGCCAAGAAGACTCCGAGCGCCATGCCTATAGCCAGCAGCGCGAGCGGCAGCGTGGTGAGCGTGAGGTGCACTCGCGGCGCGCGCCACCCGTGGTACATGTACCACACGCGGTAGATAGCGTGGTACATACAGATACTCAGCACCTGCACATTATATAACATGAGACCCCGAGCGCCATGCCTATAGCCAGCAGCGCGAGTGGAAGTCTTAGGCGTACGTAACCTGTGAGCTAATACAATTGTTATAGGCAGCACAGTGGTATCTGCTTAACATCACATAGGGCCATGTTAGAGCAATAAAGGCAAAAACTCACGACGCAAAAAGAGGCGGGGTGTTATGTATGTCTGTGGCATTGTAGTTCTTAAAGGGATAAATAAATAATAAATAAATCTTTATTCATTGTATCATATCTAATTATAGGTAACTATTTACCACAACCAAAAAGTATTTAAGTATTCTATCAGTTATCTGGTTTCCATATTACAAGCTTTGCTTAGTTTGGGGCTAGATGGCGCTGTGAGAAATGTCCAGCATTATTTATTTATTTACACTATGCCTGAACCTTTGTCTCAGGCGAAAAAGGCTAGACCGGATGGACTGATTCAGACGCGGTTTTTTAAATAGAAAGCTAGTTTAACTGAGGTGGTTCCTAGCTATGTCGGGTTTACGTGATTTCGCAGTTTTTATGTGTTGGAGGTTTTATAATTTTTGTTTTTACTTGTTATTTCATTGCATTATGATGTCTGGTAATCAAAATAATAGAAATACTTACAATAGTTGCTTGGAAGCAGCCCAGCACAGCAGATATAAGGAACATGGTGAAGTAGCCATGGTTGGCGTGCCCCACGCAACAGTTGATCCAAGGACAGTGATGGTCCATTTTCATTACGCAATATCCACCTAAAATCCATCCTAATATTATAATGCGAAAGTAACTCTGTTTTTTGTTACCTTTTCACGACTAAACGTCTGAACGGATCGTAATTAAATTTGGCAAGGGACTAAATTATATCCTGGAGAAGGACATAGGCTATCTTTTGGCTCAAAAATAATCTTGAAGCGGGTGATATAGCGGTTGAAAGTTTGTATGGTCAATCCATAATTCCTCATGATAAGGATCTACAAATCTGTTAGATTTGATATATAGATAGATGTGACTGGGATTGGGACATAGGCTACTTTTTACCCACTGCGCAGGAGGGTCATTTTTTTGACAAACCACGCGTGCGAAGCCGCGGGCGGTTCAGCTAGTGTCATATATTTACGCAACTCGTTAGTTTGTTTTTACAGGGGCTTTATTGTACTCATAATATTACAGTATCTACCCATTTAAAAAAACATTTGTAGTGTGGCAAGCAGTCTTTCTATCAAACAGGTAAATTAAGAAACATTCCACACAGTCACTATGCTATGGGTATTTTACTTCGCAAAGCTATCGAACCCGAAGAAAATGGCAGACCTTTCCGACAGCTTCCCGTCGTTTTAAAATAGTCCCCGCAGGAGGGCCAGTTTCAAGTGAGCACTTCGACGCTTAGGTGCCCCATGATAAGATGCCCCAGCTATAAAAGTACAAGAACCCATGTTGGATTCCTTTGAGTGATTGAAAAACTCGTACATTAGCTTTCTTTATATTTTTTAAATCTGTGCTTACTAATATTATAAATTTAAAAGTAACTCTGTCTGTCGTTTTTTACGTTTTCATAGCTGGATCAATTTCGTTGATATTTGTTATACATATAGATTAAAACTGGGATTGGGACATAATCTACTTTTTACCCAACTGCACAGGAGGATAAGGTTTTATTGACATACCAAGCGTGTAATGCCGCGGGCAGCAGCATAAAAACGCCAACAGTCAACCCGTGACCACGCCTGTTCCAACACAGCCGAAATGTCGGGATAAGAAATAAAAAAGGTACATAAGCGATAAATACCAATTTAAATCAATAATTATAAAAATGCCAGTTTAATAGTATGTGAAACATCCACTGTAGTACCTGTATGTTTGTCCACATAACAAAGGAATGTGAGCCGGCGCGCAAGGCTGGGTACAACATACAGAGCAGCAAAATATGTATTTATAAGAATTTCGTACATGTATACAAATAGTTATATACTAAAGAGAAATGTTTGAGTTGCGCTTAGGACAAACCTACTAGGGTTTTTCAAGTGTTTAATTTTTATAAGCATGTGTTTTTTTAATTAATAAATAAATAAAAAATAAAAACATATGAATATTTAAATATTACTCACAACTTCTACAGTGATGTGATCTTGGTGCTTTGTATCCATTGCAAACAGTACAAAACTGCAAATACTTTGTGTCAACTTCTTTTTCCTGAAAATAATCAGAAATAACATATAATATTTGAGGCAATTCAGAAATAACAGTTTCAGTTCTATTCGTGCACCTTCGTCAGGGTGAGTGCTATCTGCTCCGCACGGCGTCTCACCTCGTCATGATGAATCCAGTATTTATATTAATATATATATATAAGGTATTTTTAAAGGCCTATGAGGTATTTTAATAATGCATTTTTTTTTCCTAACCTGTACTGTCCCGCTGCTGGGCAAAGGTCTCCCCCAATTCTTTCCACCCCTCTCGATAATGCATTATTATTATTTTTTTTAAGTGTTGAGATTTTATGTGTATCGCTTTCTGCACAAATGCTACGTGAAACGCACAGATGAACTGTGTACAAACTTTGTATGTGCGTTTGAATAAATCAAATCGGCCTCTACCGCGACAAAACACAACCCTCTGCGCGTTGACAACCTCGGTGGCGCAGTGGGCGAATAGCCGACTGAGACGCAGGAGGTAGCGGGTTGGATTCTCGCCACGGAACAAATGTTTGCATGATCTAAAGATATTTGTTCCGGGTCTGGGTGTTTTTCTATATAATTATAAGTATGTATTTACAAAAAAAAAAGTATTTAAGTATTCTAGCAGTCATCTGGTTCGCATAGTACAAGCTCTGCTTAGTTTGGGGCTAGATAGCGCTGTGTGAAATGTTCAGCAATATTTATTTATTTATTTATGTTTAAAATATGCCGTGTCATAGGGCCCTATATCAACAAGTCAGTAAAATAAAATACATAGTTCAGTACATTCTTATTTTATATTTTACTGGATTTTATATTGACTATTTTGTATAACTATTTAGATTGACTTTTATATACATATAGATATCAAATATTATTATTTTGAATGAATGAAAATTCTTTATTATACCTTACAAGCTAAACACAACAGATATAAAAATAAAATATAAATCAAATAAATGTAAGTATAATGGGCGGTCTTATCGCTTAACAAAGCGATCTCTTCCAGACAACCTTTTGTTACTTTTTATAGCTTGTCTATTTTTCTGATTATTTTAATATTATAACCAGTGTGTACATTATGTACCAATATATATGAGGTACCAATTTAAATTATGACGTTTTTAATTCTTACCAAATAAATGATTATGATTATGAATACTGTTCTAAAGGACAAGAAACTTACTGGCCTCCACCCCAAGGGCACAAACCCTGGTCCTTCAAGCAGGGCCTGCAGGAAGTAGTACAGGGTTGAAGCTGCCAGTCCTAGAAAGAGGGTAGCATGCAAAGCTGCTCCGATAGACTCATGTGGCGGCCACCACATCCCATGGAGATGCACCATCGCCCATGTTATTAGTTTTATCATACCTGAAAATTAAATAATTTAGAAAAAATATGTTTGTTTCAGTGCATAACTTATAAATTATTATTCAGGGTTTGGAATCTTATATTCGTTCAGCATATTGAACTTGGAAATATATAAGAGGGATATTGAGGAGTAAAACTTACACAAAACAGTAATGGGTCCCCAGTGGCAGAGCCGCCGAAAAGGGGATGATGGTGCCATTTTGAGGTTATTTTCAAAATCTATTACACATAGTTACTTCACGTTATTGTAATGGTTTCATTACATACATAATCTAGTTAAACTATTTTTAATCAATCAGCAAATGATCCACCCACTATAATATTAAAAAAACAACAAACTTGTTTTGGGTGGATTCTGCTGCTGAAGGTCACTGACCTACTTGATAGCAGTTGACAGAACGTTGACACTGACATTTATTCTCATCCCAAAGACAAAAAGTTTTTCATGAAATTGCAACCTTTACCTAACCTCATTTAAGTACTACTACCTAAAAAAAACTATAAATTTTTGGAAGAAAATAACAATCCCTAGATTTTGTTTGGATTTTAGTCCCGATCATTTCTATATTCTGCGTAGAACGGAACGTACTTTGCCATATAGAAAAAAGCTTCTAAAATAGTAGATTTCAGTCAGTCTTATCAAAGAGAATTATATATTGCTATTGCTGAGAACTGCAAACTACCGACCAATCAGTCTTCTTTCGAGTGTCTACAAATTGTTTACATCGATCTTGCAAGACAGAATGAAAATAAACATAGACCATCAACAGCCTTTTGAACTAGCAGGATTCCGATCCGGATTCTCGACAGTAGATCACATACAGGTAAAAGAAAAAAATTATTACAAATCATTGAAAAATACAAGGAATACCACAAGCCCATATACATAGCCTTTATCGACTACGCCAAAGCATTCGATACCATATCCCACGACTCAATATGGATAGCACTCAAACAATGCAAAACCAATGAAACATACATTCAAGTTCTGAAAAATATCTACAACGACAGCACTAGTACAGTAAAAATAGAAACCAGAGGAGTGGAAATCCCAATCTGTAGAGGCGTACGGCAGGGGGATCCACTGTCACCAAAACTTTTTGTAGCAGTGTTACAGAGCATTTTTGCAAACTTAAACTGGGACCACGAGGGAATTATAGTCGCCGGAAACCACCTAAACCATCTCAGATTCGCTGATGATATAGTCTTATTTGCAGAAACAAGTAAAAAGATAGAGGCAATGATAGGTTTGTTAAGTAAAGAAAGCGAAAAAGTAGGCCTTAAAATAAATGAAAGTAAAACAAAAATACTTACAAACGGTAAACAAAATATAATTAACTTAAACGACAGACCTCTAGAATACGTAAACAACTACATATACTTAGGCAAACAGATATCCTTTCAAGACAAAAACACGGAAGAAGAAGTCAAGAGACGTATAGCTCTCAGTTGGAAGAAATTCTGGAGTCTGAAGGAAATCTTAAAAGGAGATCAATCTATTCATCTGAAAAAAATAGTGTTAGACACCTGCCTGCATTCTACCAACCCTTACCTATGGATGCCAAACATGGAGCTACACTAAGAGAACTAAATCCCAAATAACAACTTGCCAAAGGGCTATGGAAAGAAGCATCTTAAAAATTAGAAAAATACAAAAAATCCGAAGTGAATTCATAAGACAAAAAACAAAAGTAACAGATGCACTCCACTACGCACTTAAGTTAAAATGGCGGTGGGCAGGACATATAGCCCGATATACGGATGATAGGTGGACCACAAGAGCGACGAGATGGGTTGGACCCAGCGGCAAAAGAAAACCAGGTCGACCTAGAAAAAGATGGGCTGACGACATCACTGAAATCGCTGGGAATCAGTGGATGATAACCGCAAAAGATAGAGAGGTATGGAGTAAACAGGAGGAGGCCTATACCCAAAGAGGGATTCCTAATCAAACATAATATTCACAACATAAGAAAAAAAAAGATAAGGAAATAAAGAAGGCTTAATAAAAAAAAAGTTGCTGAGAACTTTAAGAATTTAGGGATTTTAACGCTATGTACCTACCAAGTCTTTATGGATGTTCTCGTAAACTTTCTAACTAAGAACTTACTCGAGTATGGAGGAAAACTATGTAAGAACTAGTACTAGCAAGCAAAACTTAAAGAATAAAATAAATCCAACACTCAATATCACAAAACACTGCACCCTGATTATCAAGCAGAAAATATTAGGTAAGTAGGTAACATTTTTATTGTGTACAAACATACTGCGTGTCAGTTTAGATTTAACCTAAAAATGGGTTTGTCTTTCCTTATAAAGAAGTGTCTCTACACATACAAAAGACAGTGACTAGAACACTGATGATTCTAGAAGCTAATAAGAAATGGATTAGGCAAGCATCGAAAGAAATTGGACATACTCTTAGCCCGGCTTGCATAGCGATCCTTAAACGTATTTATCAGACATGATTTAAATTTCAGGTCTGTGTATGATTTGACAACTCCCTAAATCATATTTAACCACTAAAATACGTTTATGCATCGTTGCGCAAGTCTTTTTATTTATGAAAAATAGTAGTTTTTATTTATTTCATTCTGGTAGCCCCGGCTACCACGTCACGCATTTCAGTTGTCATGTCACATCTCGATATTTTTGTGGCTGGAGGGTGTGTGCGTTCCTCATGAGTGTTGTGCTACTTATGTGGATTATTAGGTGATAAACTACCTTTTTACCGGGTAAGCTACCATCTGTGTAAAATTTCTAATAGAATCTATCGTCCTAAAACTTGTTTCCTAGTAAAATGTTGCAGCCACATTCGCAACGATCACTTTTCCATGTCCAGACTAACAACCGGTGACTGCTATTTTATTGCAATCGGGCGTATGTAGTTATATTGTGAAAAAGGGTATAGAACAGATTAATATGGCCAGTTGGTTGAGAGTTCTGTGCGCTTATTAGTTATCGTTCAGTCACAATATTACATGAGCTAACAGTCCATGTAAGCCTCATCGTCGCGGTGGAATTTCCATGACAAATCTTACATGTACTCTTGTATCGTTGCAGATTGAGATCCTAAGCCGCCAACATGCCGAAATCAGTAAGTATCACATTTACCTACATCTCTAACCAATGAGATTTTGTGTTGTACTTGTGCACCAATATTGCGTGATATTAACGATTTCTCCATTGCAATGTCATCAAACGCCACATTAGTTGGTGAAAAAACGGCAATGTGTCTATCTACAGAAAATAGATACTTGTGTTGTAATCATGCTGCTAAGTATTTATATAAATCAGTCTAAATTCTGCTAAGTGACCCACTCAACACATTCTCTAGTAAATATTAGAAAGTGAAATAGCTTGTTCAGTTTATTCAGTGTCGTAACTCACAGAACATAGTGGGTTATCATCTGTATGTAAAAGATAAGATAATATACATTGCACATCATTAGCCCAAATTCTAAACAATTTTTTAAATACAAATCTTACATTTTCAATCAATAGAGATCACATTTGCTTGACATGCCACATAATATCCATTTCAGTAACTAAACATCGTAGCAAAATCAAGAAGAAATGAGACTGGTTTCATAAACATTTGTTTCACTTTAATCTCTAACACATAATCTGTAAAGTTGTATGTTAAAAACTGATACAGTTCCATTTTAATATAAAACTTCCATTTTTGACCTTATCCATTTAGGTGAAGTTACATCCTCAATGACATTGGTACTATATTAAACAACATATTTAATATACATATTTGATACATCTATCACATCCCTATTTTACAGAGAATAGGCAACTCATTACGATTTTAAATTACATCATCAGCTGTGACAAATATGTGTCATGCTGTAAACGGAAACATTATGTATTTCTGTGTACATATAAAATGCCTACAACATTTGTGTATGTGTTAATTTAAGGAACTGTTAAGATAAAAGATTAGGTAGAACACTCAAACTATACTACTGTCTGTATATGTTCCTACCTTAAGGATAATTTTAATTTAGGGACAATTTGTAGTTAAATGTCAAATAAAAGGATAAATACCTATAGTTTTCTTATATGTTGTGTAGCTTTTAACCTGGCAATAAACATTTTCATTTAATGAGAAACCTATCAAACAATTTTCATACATTATCAAAACAGTTACAAACACATTGTATAATCAAAATCAAATAATCATGCTTGCTTAAGTTGTCAATTCATGTTGTAGGCCTTTGGGCATCCTTAAAAGTCAAAAACCAGGTTTAGCCACTACCTGATAAAGAACTTAATGTTGACATAACTGGGTCTATTAAAACAATTAGGTATGTTTAGAACCAAGTAAATTCAGAAATTTAAAGCTCTCATAAAATTGTGTAAAACTGATTCAGCTAGGAACCACCTAGTTAAACTAGTTTTCTATTAAAAAATACATCAAAATCGGTTCATCCACTTGGGAACTATGATACCACAGACAGACACACACACACACAGAGAGACTTGGAAAAAGGTGTCCTGTGGTCAAACTAAGTGAGACACTACTCGGCTGCATGTTCCAGCTACGGGACTAATATTTGTAAGAGTTGCAAATATTTGAATTGTATCTGGGCACGACATTGTGGTACCATGGTACATGTTTATGTATATACGTGCCTGTTGGCCGTTGTTTATTTCTTGACTCTTCAACTATCTCAAAACAGAAATAATAAACTACAACTGGAGCTCATTAATGTATTTAATTGTAAATGTCTTGTATAATTAGAACAGGTTATATTGTGACTTATGAATCAACTTACTGACTCATTCATTCTATGCTATTAGGTATTTTTTGTTTTTATGTGAGAAAATATTTCACATGCAATGTTATGCATTTTATTCTAGTAGGTCAAGTTATTCAAAGCACACTCCGTCCTCAGCGTTTATTTGGAACTTGCTCAGTTTAAAATGTTTTAATATGATTTTTATGGTATCAATGAATAGAGATATTTTATGTTCTTGATCTTTGACATAATGAAGTTGTGGAGCGCGCCCTTTGTCTAGTAAAAAATATATGGCGTACGCTTATAATATGTTTGAAAATTTATATGTTTGTGTGTTTAACTTCCATTGTTTTATACCTGTTTTATAATCTGGTAATAACAGGGTGTTCCTCAAGGAAGCATTTTAGGTCTAGTCTTGTACATTTTTCATATCACACGATCTGCTTAGGACCTACACAGGTGACTTCCCAAGGAATAATGTAGAACCCACTTTTATAACCTTTTATTGGAAAAGAGTTCTTATGTCAATATAATGCCTATTTTTGCAGATACTCGGTTACATTACCAACGCGCTCGATCTAGGCGGGAGTGATAACGTCTCGGTTAGTCACAGTTTGTTGTGTGTGACCCGATTTTTATTCTAACCTTGTACTCGTATTTACTTGAATCACCTGTAGCGAACTTTATCTACATAAGTTTTGTAGATTAAGTTTTGTTGTAATAAGTTCCTAATAAGTTATGTTGAATGTGTTCCATTCTAGCTAGACCCGGAATATCGTAGTAAAATTAGAGTATACATATTTATTTTTGTGGAAAGGTACCTATTCATTTTTTGTATTGCCCTGTTGTGTTGTTTGTTGTCCCAGTTTGGTTTAGCATGTAGTTTGAGCCCTATCTTCATTTTACCGGATGACAGATACATATCTCTGAAACCAGTTATTTGGTAGAAGAAACGGAAGATACTGTAGTGGGAACCAAACCGTCGACACACCTATTATGCCGTATTTACATAGAAAACGGAGTGACAGCGCTGCTATACTGAAGCTGATGTTTTTCGGTACAAGCTTTTACAATATAAAAGTCGATCGTGACCGGCGATAACCGATGAACCGGCGGTAACCAGCTTTACATGTGAATTTACCCAAGCCCTGTTACAACCATGTGGCTGAATGACATATTGTTGCGTACATACCACTTACTCAAATGGAGGAGAAAAACGTTAACAAAACGACATGATAAGTGTTGTTATGGAACGAAGACGATACGTAATCATCAAGCCTGAACTACTTTTAAAGAGGCGTTTGTGTCATCCATCACTCATCAGCTAGGATATAAATATCTATTTCTGGGAAAACGACACAGTGAAGACTAAACGCCGGTCTACCTATCTTACTTCAAATAAAGATAATTTTTTTTTTTTCAAAATATGAGAGTCATGAAACGACAAACGTGATGTCTATAAGCAACCTGAATAAACTTTAATACGAAACTAGATATATGTACTATTTGAAACAAACTTACCGAGTACAATAGAGCGCGACAAAATCATCCATCATTGACTATTATAAAACTAATAGAATTACTAAACGCACACACGGAGCGGGCATTCAAGTGTGCCGTAGGAAGGAAGTAGGAAAGTATGTCGCGACTCGCGCTTATCTGGTTAGTGGCCACTGCACTCGCATTCTATGCGTCTCGTGTTTACATACCTGCCCAGTGCCCATAGATACAGGTTCTATTTAAGACTCCGGACATTTTAAAGCTTGACACTTAATATTGGAACCTTTACCAAACGAATTGAATCCTTTCCTAAGTCACATAAAATGTTCTTTTCAGTACGATTCACTTAATCCAGTATGGCCAAGAAGAATGTGCGATACGAGCAACATTGTCGGTTGTCGGTCATAACTAGTGATCGGATATTCGGATGCATATTTACCTAAAGTTGATTTTTGGCTAACAAATTATGGAAGCGGCTTCTCAGAATATTTATTTAAAAATAAAATCCCGGGATGGGATGCATATTCAGTTAATGTTAAATATTAAGCAGCTAGAATTTGCTATCTCACTCGCACACTTACAAAATGCTTATATTCTAGGTATTGAGGTCTAATAGGCCCGATCTGACACTTGTTACAAGGTTGTTTTAGCTTCGTTAAAAGTTACTGACAGTAAAAGAAGGGGAAAACAACAATATTACATAGAATATTACAATATTACAAGGCTTAATTATACCTATGTGCGTTTTTTCATAGAATGTGAATTTCTTTAGACTAATTGAGGGATGAATGACATACCATAAAAGCCTATGCAGCTTTAAGAGATGTCTAGGTTAAATAGATAAATAAATAAAACAAAATAACACATGATAAATCTGTTGATCCCGGAATCACGGATTTTTTTTTGATAAAAAGTGGTATCCATACTAGCCAACTTTTAACTTTAGGTAAATATGCATCCGTTTATCCGATCTCTAGTCATAACATCGTCGGAAAAGATTTAATGCCCACGTTAGAGAAAGTGCAATGTGAACCTGTACTGTACGAACATTCTATGCGGTATGTTCAATACCTTTCCAGTGCGAACATAGACAATTAGACAGGTGTTTATATCTTGGACATATGCCGGAAATTTTAGACTTAATGGAACCCACTTTAACAAAAGCTTGTCAGAATTATAACTACGAGTTAGCTGCGAGCATAATGTTAACAAACATTGGTTGAAGAAACTAAAATAAACATAAAATATGCCAATAAATCACTGATGAAGAATAAAATACTCGATTTATTATTGTCGGTTTTTACACCGATAAAACGGTACGTTATACCGGTATCAATCCCGTATTGTAATCAACTTGAGTTGAAGATTTTAATTTTATGAATTTGGAAGACTAGTGATGATTTTGATATTATCTCAAAAATTAACGTAGAGTTTATTTGAAGTGGTCACGGTCAGATATATCTCATATTCTTTCGTGTTAGTTAAACCAATCATCGACACACGCTTGGCTGTAACGTATGAAGGTTTTACCTGAGAGACCTCGCTGGCGCCCGTATATTTTTTTGGTTTCCTTCCAGGAATTCTATTAGTGGAAATATTCGCGCTTAACCCTACAGTGGTCGCGTACTAAAACCTGACCTGATTGGTCGCGTGGAGTACTATTGTATGCCATTTATAAATTCAAATAAAAATACATTTGAGCTTCAACTATGTTTAATTGTTATTGTAATAGTGTTATTAAGTATTGTTGTATTAAAAGCAATCAATAAAAACGAATCACAACCTCTGAATATAAAAAAAATCAACAAAACAAAAAAAACCTCTAAAATGGCACAAAAAATCAAAAATACTAATTAATGTTTTCTAAACAAGACAGGCAAACAACCTTCGAATGATCGCCACAAATAAACTTTTTGCACGTGTTGCATAGTTTTCGAGTGCTTTTATTGCGGCTTCTTCCGCAATTGTGGCAGCGATCTATGGATCGAGTTGGTGTCTGTGCTGACGTTGTCGCTGTGGTTTCTGGATAATTACAAGAAAATCTCGCGCGCAGCACTGAGTGCGTTTATCAATTATTTAACTTAAAGTACCTAGAAGCGCTCGTAATTTACGTTAGCGGTTTTTGAGAATTTTACAATTCCGTAAGTGTGGATTACATAGGTAATCCACGCGACCACTCTAGGGTTAAGGTCTTTTGTCAATAGCATTCTTTCCTCTACTATGCCCTCCGAGAAAACGATTGAATAAGTAACTAATTATAACTAAAGGTATGTTTTGGATTTCAATGAGAGTTTGGGGTCACCAATATTATGATTGATTGATTTTATTGACTAAAATTTGCTAACTCACTAAGTTCAAAATGCTTGTCGAAAGTCTTAAGTAGTAAGAGAGAATAAGGCGAGTCTAATGGCCATCAAAAATGCAATTGCAATGAAAGTACCACTCGCTGAAATCGAGACAATCACTCTAATTGCCTTATCAACGTGTGAATGAAGTCGAAACAACTCTCTCCATTATCCACAAATAGCACAACTACAAACATACGTACTACTACATGCATGTATGTACGCTACGACAGACTACCAACGTGATTTCAATGTCAGCCGAACTCATCATTCGAATTAGATACTGCACAAAAAATTGGACAAGTAAGAGTTTTCCATGATGGTTCAATTCCTATACAAATGTTCAGTGGCGATTCACTAGATAACTGAACAGCAGAAATGTCTAAACATGCGTATCGAATTACTTACTTCTTATTACTGTCGCAAAATCAATAAAATTGCACACTTTCATTCATAAATATCTAAGTATTCAACATTTTCACTTACTTATTTGAAATGTCATTTAAAAAGTGATTTATGATGACAATAGATAAAATAATCTGGTGAATCGCCACTGAAGGTTCGTATGGGAATCGAACTACCTCACCTAGCTTGAAGAACATTTTAAACAAAAAATGTATGATGATAACTAAAGGCAAGTGCATGCCACTTACATAGGCTTACCTGTACAAATCTATGTATTACGAATATTGCAAGGTACAATTGAGCTCAAACAAGCTGTAAGATGAATTCAATAGAAACACCTAAACAGGACTTCCTTTTGCTTAATAAAAAGTATCGATTGAAAAATGAGAAGAGTGAGTAAATGAACATCGAACATAAATTTATTTCCTCTAAAGAGGTTGACGAACAACACCAGAAAAAAAGTGGAACTCCGGGAGTGACGACAGAATTGAAAAATTTAGCGCTCATTGTTATTCAAAATTTAAAAGCAGACTACAATCAATACAGATACTTATATACAGAGGTGTCGGTAACGGTAACAGTGTCGCGAGTTCAATGGTTTTTCTTATCTCAAAAAATGCCCAACGCGCCTAAAGAAGTTTTCACTTCAAAAAGATTCCGATAAAAGAACAGCCAAAGGAACCCCAAAGACAGCGAACCGTGACTTGAGCGTGTGAGGTAAGCGCGCCGGCGCCGGTGTTGCGGCCTTGAGTTCGGGGCGCAGACGCATCCCCGAGCGCTCGACGCCAGTCCTCACTGAACCGCCGCGTCCGCCTGACGCGGCTCAAGTGTCGCCTCACCTCAACCCTTACCCTCACAACCCCACTACAAAGACACAGTAACCCAAACAGTGTGTGTGTGACTTTTCTTGTGCGTGTGATCCTAAAATCTAACACCATGGTCGCGGGAGGCAAGCAGGTACGTTACACGGACGGTCAAAGTGCGTCTCGTGACTCGAAACGATCATTATGATGGCAATCGCTGAAAGGACGTTGAGTTGTCCTTATAATTCTCAGCCAGCAGTCTGCTGCTAGTAATGATGGAAGTTAATTTTAGAACTGTTGCTAGATGCATCCGAGAATATTAATCCCTTACCAATGATGTTTTAAAACAGCATTGTTCCTTACCCTAAATATATAAAACATGTTACAAAGTCACTGGAAACCAGCATCGACTAACGTGACATTAAATATTACAGAAATAAGTAATTGAAATTGTGCAAATCTCACTTAGCAACAGGTGCCAAGGCTTCAACTGGTACATATTAGTTCTATAGATTTCAGCGCTGTTGACTCAAATCATAAGTTATGGTGATGTCATCGACGTAAACCCAGAACATACAAGATGGAGTCGCCGCTTATAGCTTTATTATTTATTTTGCATCGCGCAAACGGCCGTAACCGTCTTTTTGCGTCTTGTCTCTTTCTAGCCCATTGGTTAGAAGGAGACGCAGAAGTTATCCTGTCTTACAAAGGGCCCCTAGCATTCACTTTCGTTCAAATTTTGAAAACATCAACTGCCTTCTGTCTGGAAATTTTAGTCTAATATCTTTATCATCCAGTTATCATGTGGCCTTCTGCCTTTTCTAACACGTACATTAGCTAATCCATCCATGATTGTGCATGCTGAACGCTTACGATTGCTTTTATCATTATCACACAGTTGTGAATTTTAATGACGATTATCTAATCAATATCGTACACATCCTCTAACTGTAATCTATAATTATCGAAGTCTGGTTTTATAATTTAAAAAACTTCCATGATGAAAGTCCAGGCTCATCATTATTACAATTTTGGTTTACATTTGCCGTAACTTCATCTGTATCAACATTTCTTACTATCGATGGTACAATCTTCTCGCAATTCTGCGATTCGCACAGAAATTAGCTGACCCCATTACATAGTACATTGTCTTTTCTTGTCGTTTGATTATATAATACTTGTAAATTATTTTCGTGTCTGTACAATTGTACGTCCATGGTAGAATCCTCAAGGTTTTTCCTCATCTGTCTGAAAGCTGGTTGGTCGCGACAAAAACTTTATACATACCTATTTATTTCAACTCTGCCCTCGTACCTATTGTTTCTCGTTGTATCTTGCTTGTCACATGTTCCCACAGAGCATCGCTAACAGATTACATAAGAACTAGTTATAATGAGGATTTTTAATTTATCATTCTGTTAATGATCGTAGTATCTACTGATTCTGACTGATCTGATTTTATCCCATTTCTCCTGGATCGTTAGGAAACCAAGCTTTTGTTAATGAAAACCCAATGGTGACGAAGTTCTTTAAATCTTGTATTTATTGGGGTCCTCCCCCGATAAGTAATGTGCTTTTATGACTATCCGCTGTGTCAGTACAATACAACCTTTAAAGATATATCCTGAACTTATATTCAAAATTCCAAACCAATTCAAGATGAATCCAGGATGAATCATGCAAAATTATCTTACATACTGAGATCATATAAATTAAGTTTAATTTTGGTCATAATCCAGTTGAATAGCAACTCAAACAGTAAGTGCCTCAATATCTCAAATGAAAGGCAATTCGTGTAAATCCAGCGGTTGGACTTCACGCCACCACTTTAAAAGCCCTATAAGATTTCAAAATGGTCATTTGTATGCACGTGATAGCATCCAGACCCGTATTGTCACGTATTCCGTCACTTATTACTGCTGTACTTGAATTTAATTTGACGGTCGATATGCTCCATGACCATTTGGCGCCGTTTCACTTCGTTTCACTCGTACACTGTTGCGATTTCTACACAACATGATGAATTTCTTTCTCTATCACCTTTACAGGCTCTCGAGATTTATGTGCTTTCGTTTGTAAAACTGTGAGAGTGAGATTAATATCTTTTCGTAAGTTGACGTTTAGTCGATTACTATTGTTTTTCATAATATTTACTACAGCTGATGAAATCTTTGTGAAAGTTTTTTATAAAGCTTTTCCCCACGGCTTAATTTTTGTATTTTCTTAATTAGAAGTAGCGCTGTATTATTCCAGATTATCGTCCAAACATTAATATAATAAAGCAATATCAGTGTCCAACATAAAAGCTGCAGTCTTGTTACAAACCAATAGCTGTCGGATCCACAGATTACCCCTAATATATCGGCCACGTGTCGCCTTCACCTGTTCGAATGCACCTGTCGGAATACCCTTATCTCGCACCCTCCCAACCCCACTATGTCTCATCGTTTAAACATTTTGCTTAAACCCCATAGCATTAGAGTCTAAAGTTGCAAGTGATGAAGTTATGTCATGTGTAGGAAGTTCGAACAGGATTTGTACTGTAATATAATATGTACATCCCATGACTTGTACCACGTACTAGTGAAGTTTGTAGGCCGTCCGAAGGCCTCTGACATGGTTTGACGGCTTTTATGGCATCACGTTAGCAGTTCTTCCATTTAAAATATTGAAGTAATTGGCCAACTATACCTATATTTAACATTAAGTGGATTTATAGTCAAATGTATTAAAAAGATTAAAGGCAATTTAGTAATTACGGCTGAAGTGTCAAAGTTCAGAAGTAATAATTTGTATCATTATGTGTTACAAGAAATTCAATGTTCTGTGCTTAATTACTTCGTTACCTTGGCCACCGCGTAGACTTCCTACTCGTCTTACCGAGGACATAGCTATGCATTATTAACTCTTAGTCTCAGATGATAAAATACAAATTTACTAGCGAACAATGAATACGGGTGTTTGGTTATTATTTTCCTGATTATGGAAATAAGTTTTAGTTATAAAATATATATGTATAAAAACAGGCATTATACATAAAATTAGTAATTGAAACAGATTAGATTAAGCCTAAATACAGTTGGTCTTTTAATTAATTGTTCATTTTCCGTCTGTGTCATCGGATTAGCTGACTGTCACTATAATATTAAATAAATAAATAAATATTGCTGGACATTTCACACAGCGCTATGTAGCCCCAAACTAAACAGAGCTTGTACTATGGGATCCTGATAACTGATAGAATACTTAAATATACATACTTATTATTTTTGTAAATACATACTTATTATATATAGAAAAACATCCGGACACGGAACAAATATCTATAGAACATGCAAACATTTGTTCCGCGGTGGGAATCGAACCCGCTACCTCCTGCGTCTCAGTATATTGTATTCTCATTGCATTTATTAAATAGGATTGAATTAATCTCTCAAGATATGTACAACATATTGCAAAAGCTTTTAAAAATAGCGATGAGTGTGTCAATTAGTCCATAAATAGTCGCCGATACAAATAGGTTTCAAACAACATAATATAATTTTGCTGTTATCTTAAGGTTGTATATATGTAATAATGTACTATGTTTGAACACTAAAGCAAGTGGTGAGCCATCATGATGTCATCGCAATATCGCTTACGTTTGCTTTTGGATTATACAGTGCACTTCGCAAACATGATGACCGGTTCACTTCAGTCTTCACACTGCTGTTATACTTGCCCGGATTTATAGCTCACTACCTCAGTATACTCAGTAACACGTTATATGATAGTTTGATTGCATGTGGTTATATCATTTTCTTGCATGCTTATTTTTCTCCTGTCTTGTGCAGGCAATGTCATACTCTTAGGATTATGTTTAATACTAGCTTCCGCCCGCTGCTTCGCACTCGTAGTTTGTTAAAAATATAAAAAGTATGTCTAAATCCGGGTCGTAATCTATCTATATACCAATTTTCATCGAAATAAGCTCGAAAGCGTAACAAATAAACTCACTTTCGCACTTACAATAATAGTATTTAAAAATCTAGTAGAATATAAGTAATTGGTGAATTAAAATACTTTTATAAAGTCCCATCTTTGCTGGTGTAACTAGTATGCAGGCAATAATAGCCTATCTCTCTTTTTAAATTTTTACTCATACATACGTATTTCAAATCTCTGTCAAAAGCTGAAAATTCTGTTTTCTCGTTATAACTGTTTTTCGTCCACTTTATCGCTTCTCCAAAGTACTAAGTACATGTCGCGTGCAAGTATAATCAGGCAATTGCACCAACTTGCACAAACATCCGCCGTTTACCCGCGATAACGCGACTTACAACCTTATCTCGTTGCTGTCTCTTTACTGAAATAAAATAGTGGTAACAATCGTCAAGTTCAATTGTCTAACTATAAGGAGTGTTGGAGCTGCATTGGATCTAGGTAGGGTTGCCAACCGTACTTTAAAATATCTTAACGTTATTTTACGTATGTGTACGTTAAAATTTTGAATAGCAATAATGTACGAAAATATACTTCATTTCACTCCAACTAAAAATAAGTGAAATTAAACTCATAATAAACATTTCGTTTCACACGCTATGCGGACTGCAGAATGCAGACTGTTATTGTCAGGTTGAGATGATGACATAAAATGTCCAATCACTGAAGAACAACGAAAAAAAAATATTTAAAAAATAAAAAGGATTTTAACGATACTCTTTTTTTTATGACTGTACTTCTTATTTATCCCCTCTATTACCAAAGTTGGAAATCCTAGATCTAAGTCTTTTTGATTCACAGAATCATTAACCACCATCTACCTACCTATATTCATTAATTAATGTAGGTAAGGTAATCTGCTAATGCAGTCTCATTACCATTCTTTGAAGACCAAAGCGATGGAATGCGCTTTCATTGGCGACAGCAGTTTTCTCGTTTCCGATCATCGTGTGCGGTCAATGTTCTAAACACTTGCAGTTGCCAAATCTTATCATGCTTTTCGGAAGAGATACAGTAATCTTGATTATTTTTAACATACGTCTGAGAGTAATGTTGCTGATAAAATATATCAAACATTATTTTACCGTCAAAAACAGGTATACGACTTACATATTTTTCTAGTAATTCATGTGTCGATTAGCATAATATATTTCTCATTACAGAATCCTTACACATTTACATAGAGATTTATGTCAGTCGCATAACTTTCGTCACACCATACCATAACCATGCGGGTTGATAGATACGCCACGAAGATTCGAGGCTGGGCGACGACCTCGGAACCTCTATGAATGAAAATGAAACTATTAGCTGTATTGTTGAACACCATACCAAAGATAAAATCGCGGGCTGACAGCGTCCATTGTGTGACGTTACACTCATAATTGTTCTCAATACTGATGAATGCAAATCGCTCTGAGCATTCAAACTATGTGTAGAGGTAACCAATAAGGCGGTTATTGATTTAGATAAATTATTTGATTAAATAAAGGAAGCGGGTGTTAAGACCAAACTATCTGTTGATCCAGATTGCAGAAGATTAGAACTTAGATTATTTAGAACATTAGGCGCAAACAAAACAACACTATTAAATAAGATACTTGATTATTATGCCAGAGGGAAATAAACATTGGCGATAAATAGCGCTTGTGACATAATATCATCCGGAAGATTACATCCGCTTGGCAGCAGGCCAGTACCATCCAACTGAATTAACCAAACATTATTTACACGGTTGTTCATGTTTCCATTTCTAATTTTGAAAGCACTCCGTGAATGAAGTTTTTCTTCGCCATTTTGTTGATCTGTACAGTACCATCGTTAACTTAGATATGTTGGTGCTAGATCGTTGTTAGTTTCCATCTTGTTCGGTTATATCTTTTCATAGAACTAACATAAGAACGGTTGCTTTTCCTACTACTTTGAACCTCCGACGACCCTTTAGTTAAATACATACTTCTTAAAATGTTGTCTTTTTATTACATTTGTAACCGTCCGTTAGTGGTTTCGACGGCAATATTAAACTTTTTGCGCCCGCTATACAATTTCCTTCGCTATGCTTGATTCGACTTGAGGTCGTTCGTTTGCGGTCGAACACAAGGGCAGTTGCAAGTGAATCGACGTTAATGCAAGTATAATAGAGCGATAAAACACATTAGTGCCTTAATAAATTGTCTTTTATGTCTCACAGTTTCTATTTTCTACTGTTTTCAATGTAAATCTGATAAAATGATTGATACAACTGTGTCAGCTAATTTATAGGGGAAAACCTCGCTTGAAACAAGCCCCAATGACACTAATCCTATTACATTAGAGTTTATGCCCTCTAGAGCATTATTACTAAATTGAAGCTAGTTAAGCTGGTATTAAGTCAGATTGATTGAAGCTAGGCACGACATCGTCATGCAAGTACATTTTTAGGCCAGATATTATGAAGTTAATGAGTATTAATTTTATTTTCTCCGGTATCATAATTAAACTCGGAAGATTTGACCCAGACCACCCCATGCTTAGTGAACCCTTTTCTCTTTGACACATAATGTTCTATTTTAACCACAATTATGTTTTGGTATAGATGAACGTCCGTGTGACAACGATGGACGCGGAGCTGGAGTTCGCGATCCAGCAGACGACCACCGGGAAGCAGCTCTTCGACCAGGTGGTGAAGACCATCGGCCTTCGAGAGGTCTGGTTCTTCGGCCTCCAGTATACCGACTCCAAAGGCGACCTCACCTGGATCAAGTTATACAAGAAGGTTAGTCATATTCCCTTCATTTGTTGATTCCACTTATTGGTCTATTTTTATTTTCTTGACGGTGTACTTGATAACTCCATCGTTGACCACAAAATATTATATAAGATTTTGTAAATTTTATAGCGACGATTTTAGTTATAACATGGAATACGTCTTTTTTTAAATTTTATTAAAAGTTCTTAAACTTTCAACAAATAAAATAAAATTTCAACGTAAACCTCCGTTCTATTTACATTTTAAACGCGTATAGATTGCAAAACCATTGACACTAATGTTATTGGATGGTCGTTTTATCGTCGAAATGGCATATTTCGTTAGTCTCAGCTGCATGCGAAGGCGTCTGCTCGCCGGCCGCGGCCGTGCCAGCGAAATAACCGAGTATTTTTAGCGGAACTGATGCGCCGACCAAGTTCAAGTTTGTTTTGGTTCTCTGCCCATTCGCCAAACTCAATGCAAACACGAATATGCACTGCATGCATTACTTGCACTCTGTTTTCTCCACACACTTGGAATGTATGCTTACACGTTGATTATCTCGACTCGCATGCGATAAATAAGTTTTGTGTGACGTGTTTATTTTTTTTTTATATTTTTGACATGGTCCATCCATCCACTGCTGTTAGTAGTAACTTTTATGTTCCTCCAACGACGGTATTCGTCAATTTCCTTAAGACGCACTCAATTCCTATTCAAGGAGGGTGCGGTTCCGTCATCTGTCTCAGTTGGAAATAAACAATTCTGCGAAATGGTTTTCCTCGCCCGCTATCCTTTATAGCCGACATTGACCTGGTAAAGCAATGTCAACTGTGTTGCACCGAATATGATTATCGAAATTCCACTTATCAGTGAGGACACCAGCTTTGACATACTGGTTCACGAAACATAAATATTCAGAGAGGTCGTTGATGGCTTTCTTTTGAGACGTGATGGCGACCGACGCTGCTGTTCAAATTATTCTGCTAATGTTCGGATGAAAATCTACCGTTGTCGAGTTGATGTAAAACTTGTATTTTTTTTGTGTACCCGATCTATTCTTAGTTCTTATTCTTACCAGTCATTGTGAATTATTAATTGTAGAAAAAATACTTTGATGCTAACGGTTAGGATTTCACTATAAATATATATATATATATATATATAAAAAAATTAAGCAAATTCTTAAAATTCCGATTATCCGATGTTTTTGCTCACTTTAAACCGGATTCAGGAGTGCCCTTTATCAACTAACATGGACGATAAGATAGTTCACAATATTTTCGTAACTATTGACATGAAAACTAATGAAAATAGACAAAACAATATTTGAGTTAGGTAATGAAACAAAACTACGATAAAGTTAGTTATCATAATCCACTTAAAATATAAGGCAGGCGTTACGGCTGCTAAAACTAATCAAGATTGTAATTTATCGCTTCTCTTGTCTGAATTAGTTGATAGTAAAGTCGAGGTAAAGTCTATTCAAGGCCTCTAAAACCTATAAATTTTCATCGACTTAATGGCGAAAACAGAACATTCCTTTGTCTCACACATACACACCACACCCTTATTGTTTCTCCAGGTGTTTTAAATCTAAGCATTTATAAACAATCCTATAATCATTAATCATATTATGTAAGTTTCGAGGACTGCGAACCATTTCATTATTATTTCAGTTAATACGTTGAAACATCAAAAATAATATCTGAAATTACAAATCGTACACTTAACGACCGTTATCACCATCGAATTTGATGGCCTTTCAAACCTATAGTAACATCGTAACTATAGAAACAAACATACAAACTAAAATTGAATAAGTTAAATTGAGTTAAAGGTATATTTAGCTGCGGAATACTGATAAAGACTGCAATACGTTGACCAGTTTCTCGGTTCAGTGGAAAACTTGCTCCTGTGCTCTACCTGAGTCACCTCATCGGCTATGGACCATTGAATGTAGGTGTAGTAATAAATGCTAGACATCTGTTACAAATGTTGCAATATATGCTCGCTAAGGTCGAAATTAACATCTTGTTTATTATCAAAGCTGTAGATATGAAAGTATATGTAGATAAATTATATTACCAATGGAGATGTTCGAGTGAGAAGAATTGGTGCCAAAACAAATAAAGGGTTTCAACTGTTTAAAACAAAGATACAACACGCTTAAATGCTAAGTAAATAATGTAATGAAACAATTAATATACTATTATTACTAGATCGGTTGGACGATGGGGAACAATTATTCCCTCCAGTAGATCTAGTGGATAACACAGGTAAACTACGGGGAGTAATTATTATATATTGTTACTTAGTCGATCAATAAAACTATCACGATTCGCAGACATCCTTGCGTCAATTGTGACTTTCGCCATAAACACATTTCCAAGTACTCATTAATATGTAACTGACACTAGCATCGACTGTTGATACAGTTTCGAATGTAAACTTTACACTAACGCAAGAATATTCTGTTTGGAGAAAAGGATGAGCCTTTTAAACATTTGTTTTTATTGAAGATAGTCAAGCACTTGCCAATACCTCACCTGATGGTAAGTGATGATGTGATCGAAGATGGAGCACGCTTGCCTAAAAAAATCTATTCACTCTGGATGTTATGATGTATTTTATAAATAAATTTATTCAGTGCAGTTTGACGTATCTAAATAAACTAAATTACTAGGTTTGCCATATATGACTTAACTTCATATACTCTTTTTTGTTTGGAGACATACACTTTTTTATTTTTCGAATGTTAATCCTAATCTATACTAATATTATAAAGGGGTAAAATTTGCAGTTTGTATTTTTACACGTAGAGTTAATCTCAGCACGATTCTGAAAATTATTTCCCTAATAAAAAGCTACAATATTCTTGCCTGACTATATAGGCGAGACATCGCCGTTAGAAAGGGACAACAAGAGATATTTTGAGACGTCACCAATACAGTATCTGTGGCAAGCATTATGCAATAGCACAACATAAGTTTAATAAAGTGTTTGTTTTTACATGCCAAAATAAATTTCACATTTCTATGGTAAGCATTTCACTAATTTATTTATTATGCTCATCAATATATATTCTTTGTGTTGAAAACTAAAAATTGAGATAAAACTCATTCGTTTATTACTAGAGTGAAGATGATGAAAGAAAATTTAATAAAATAAAGTAAATTAAAAATAGCTCTGAACACTTTTCGATAGGCAAGTTATCATAGGGATATTTGTTTATAAATTATATTTGATTAAAAATAAGCTTCATCGAGTTATCAGATCGGTGAAGGTCGATCTCTCACGGTCTCCTCTACTATTAGCTCATTTACACAAACTCATCGATGCGAAAGGTGCACAATCAGCTAGTAACCGGGTGTTTATCAACACTGGTCGCCAGCGGCTGGTTGTCGGGAACAGTTTATCAAACACTTCGGCTCAATGAATGTGTTTACATTCGGGCACGTGGATTAGTCGATACATGATCATTATTCATTACTGTTTCTGATACTTCTTGATCATAGTTATCGCAAGTCCTTACAATAATGTTGTAAGATTAGGTACATTCTGCAACATCTTTGGTAGTATTATTATCTGTTTATTCACCGGAACTCCTTAAACAGACAGGTTTCAATATAACTTCGTAGTAAATGTTATCATTTTGTTTGTGTTTTATATTCTACTTTATAAACCTTTATTTTTGTTATCATAAGTATGTGCCAACTGAACTACTAATGAACACGAATATACCATCCGCTTGAAACATTGTATTTAATATCAGCCTTAGCTACTAAGTCGAGATCATTACCTTGCACCTGATATTCTTGACTCGGGCCTTGATCCTCAGTCATTATGACAGACATCATTGGCATAGCAAGTAAGCTGAACATACATTAAAGATAGCTCATTTTCGAGCGATAGTGATGACGCCATCACTATCTGTTGGTAAAGCTAAAGTGATAAAGTTATCCACCTGGCTGATACACGCTTGAATGGTAATTCGGCCAGGGGAATAATAATAATGATAGTTGCGTAATGTCAATGGAATTGTGCATTTTAGTTTTCTTATTAATAGAGTATGTATGTAATCAAATTGATATCGATAACTATTTATAGTTTTAATAATTTCCTACTTAGTCTTCTCTATTTATCACTAAATTTCGAAAGAATTGACTAGAATTTGCTGTAAACTCTGAAATTTTTAGGAATCAACTCTTTTATTCTTCAACAATGCTCAGTTTTAGAGGTGCCCAGCTAAGTGTATAAACAATTTGTCCGTTATCAAAGTTGCCGGTGGCACAGCATAGACTGGTATCGGAGTGACTCACCGAAGGTCGGAAGCTCCGAGATCCCATCTGTGCGCTTATCGCTTCCCGACCGTTAACGGTCATATTTTAATTGTGTATATCGTCACTGTCTATTAATGTTCTCATGCTTATTATTTTCAGTTGGACCTGATTTAGTATTGTTATAATTAACAAGTTTGTTATGTGATTCCTGAAATTTACGTATTTATCAATAGTTTTTAATATTTTAGTAATCATTTGCCCCTTTGACTGGTTTCAGTTTTTTGGTCAAATTCAATTATTTTATTTACCTATTCAAAAAGTTGGGTCATTCTATTGAAGTATTGATTGAGTAATTCGCCAAAATAACTATCTTCTTATGTGTTCTCATCCACCTCAATCTTATTGACATTAAAATTCACCTGCAAGTTACAAGAAAAACAAACAGGTTATTCGGAACTTGTTATACAAATTATACAAAAATACCAAAATGTTTTATGGTGATGTTTAAATCGAGAATTTTGTAGCATCTTCGGCCTTTGTCTGTTTCACCAGCATTTTTTTATCGTACTTAAACATAACACAGACGATTATTGCGTACTTTGTAATCGCTGATGCTGAGGGCGTTATTGCGTGCGTCAATAACTACATTCATTATAAAAATAATTGATAGGGGCAATTTTTAATCTAGACCACGAGTCCACGACTCATGACATGTTTGACAGCGTTGCTATTTAAAGGTTTCCGATGTAACAGCAATTCGTATGACTGACTACACGACTGGTGTTTATGGTGTGGTATGGTGTGTCACTTACGTAATCTACGCCTTGCTTACCTGTGGCATGACCTCGCGCGCGTGATAATTGTTCGGTGCCTTGCTTTCCTGTCATGTCAACGATGGTTGATATATTCACATATTTTGAATCCATCAGCCTCATTAGTTTCCGGCATTATTTGGCGTATAATTTTTACCGTATTTAATTTACACATTCTGGTATCTCACTTTTTGCTGTATATTGAAACTTTTATAATTTTAATTAATTCCAATTACTAGCAGAAGATTCATGCTGCCTATCAACGCTATCATCGGTAAATTGATTACCCTATCTCATATATGGATTGAAATCACTTCAATAACTATGCACATATTAAGAGAAGAAGGTAAAGACCTTGTGTTGTGTGGTTTATGTTTTCCTGTCTTGTGGTTATGTCGACAGCGTCATTTATGCGAGTACTTATAATTCATGGTTACACATGAGTTCAGCTTTAAACATGAAGATTACCTATTATTCGTGCCAACTTCCTGCTGCGATGAGCTGGACAATTTATGGCTCAAGGTATTGTTCTTCCCTGCCAACAATACTAAGTGTATTGTTTCTATTACCCTTGCTATATTAATATATACTGGAGGGTTCCCCAAGGCATGCCATTGGGCCGTCTCCTATTAGATACTTATAATATAAAGTAACTTATCACACCATCTGGATGGTAGACTATTATAAGGATCAACAAAATGTAACATCGAAACATATGTATGTACCTATATTCTGGCAAATAAACGTTCTGATTTCTGATTACACATTAGTAGTAAAGTAATACAGTAGTAAAACATATATATAAATGTTAAACAAACAACAACCTTAAAAAACTAATCTTTTTACTAAATCTTTTATACATATAATTCTTCAGTTCAGTTAAAATATCTCCTGTATCTTGTATGCGCTCAGTTATTGACCCCATGATAATCTGTGTGTAGGAGTCTTAATAAATTTGATTCATCTGGTGACTAATATAATGACGTCTTTGATAAACTTACTGCGTGCGTATGCCTGATTTTAATTACTTGAAATGCCATTCGTTTTATTCATAGCACAATCTATACCTGGAAACTTGCAGCAACTATTATGACAAACAACCTTCGTTATTATGAAAATCAGTTCGTAATTTTAATTTCTAAATTAAATACAAACACTATTTTAATAAAAAATCTAAATGAGAAAAAAAACATAAGATATAAATAACAATTTACTTACAATTAGATGACTCTTTATTGTAATTACCACACAGAAACAATATAACACTAAAATAAAACTAAAAAGGCAATACAATGGGCGACCTTATCGCTTCACTTCTACATAACTCGTGTTCTAAGATTTCTCAATGGTTTGCTTGTTCAAGTGTCGCCTGTTGACTTATTGGTCGTATTGAACATCTACTTATCCAATAGTTTTATTAGCTTTTAACATATTTTGTGATATGATTTTATTTTATGGCAAATTTCAAATTAGCTAATTCGATTCAAATATATTTCTGCTCAAAGATGCTTCGCTAGCTGACAGGTGGCGTCGTGAGTTATATCATCAACAGTTCTCGTGTTTGTTGTAGTCATTCATATCTCGGATTCCGGTTCTAGGCGTAGGTAAAATGCCACGGTCGAACGCTTTTGGCTGCTCAATACTTTCATGTTTAGCAATCGACCGCGTTTAAATAAAATTGGTTTGCTGTGTTTAGCTTGGTATTATCCTTGTTAGGAAAAGGAATGTTCTTATTCAGGAGTGGTTTTCAAATTGGAATTTTGCAATAATCCCAATATCCAGCCGCAGTCAAGTCTCGTCTTGTATAATGATTATATGCGTTAAATTTCAATCAAGTTCTATTGAAAACTGTTTAAATTAAAATTCCATTCAACTGGTAAAGTAGTTTTCTGAATTACTTCTTATATTAGCTATGATTAAAATTGTACATTAGTTTACTTTGTGATCTCACTGATACTGTTATGAGCTCAAAAGGAATATTTTCTACCTGAGTCATTTTCGTCGCATTTTATTGTATAGGTAAAGCTCACGTTATTTATAATATACACATCTGAATCACTTTGAAGTTGTTGAGCTCATCTGCTGATTTGTTTATTTATCAAAGGAGGCTTAGGCTTCCGATCAAGCGTGTCTAGCTCACATGTGGGTGAGATCATGTTGCAAAAAATGCCCCCACTGGCAAATTATAATAAACATGGGGTTCAATAGCATACCACTGAATCATTTTGGCGATCGAATCCACCCATATCTGTATTATTATTTTGATACTGTCACAAGGGACTAAAAAAATTGTGTTTTGTTAGACTTTTATCACCAACATCATTGTGACCTTTAAAATTACTTTTAAAGTTTCTCGACTCAATTATTGTATCGTGTAAACCTGTTATAATTAAAATCTCATTCTGACGCAGTTTCACAGACGATGCTTACAACTAGCCTGACTTCCCAGTCATGGGACAAAATGACAGCTCGTAGTAACTATGTATGTATAACTAGTCTGTGTCAGTGATTATGCACCATTAAAATAAACTGTGCATTGTCTGTGTTGGCAAGTGTTATCAGTGGAATAGCATACGTGCCTAATGTGTTTCTACTTCATCTGTTGTTTTTATTTCAATTTACATGTAAATTCTTACTACTCCCACATCGATTGCATCGTGTTAATATGATACAAACCCAAGCTAAGTATAATTTATGCGTTACATGTGCAATTTTATTATACATATAATAGGAGTCGAGTGCCTGTCTAACATTATCATTAATTTGAAATAAGGGTATACAGCGAACCTCACTCAAATGGTGTTAAATATATAATATACCTTGAACTAAGTAACTGGTCGATATGATATGATTTACCTGGAGTAAATAGAATACGGTTTTCATGATGAATCTATCTAAATATACCTGAGCGACTCGACAGTCAACTCAACATGCTTCTGTTATCGATCGAAGTCGCTATTCAACAACTGGTTACACAGAATGTAATAATTACTGATTTAAACGGGGACTTATCGCGTATGTACCTTTTTTATTTTTTCGAGTCCGCCCGCGACCATGGTTGTTACAATACAGTCGAAACGTCGGGATAACAAATAAAATAGTAACATACGCAATAAATACCCGTTTAAATCAGTAATTATGTAGTTTACCACCTTTATTATCCGCACCGCCAAGGAGTGAAACGCCTTGCCTGAGTCTGTGTTTCCTGATAACTACGACCTAGGAGTATTCAAGTCGCGAGTGAATAGGTTTCTTCTAGGCAGGCGTGTACCATCGTAGACTGCAACATCCCTTACCCATCAGGCGAGATCGTGGCGAAACGCTAGCCTATAATTAATACAAAATAAAAAAAGTGATCGCGAAAGTTTGAAAAATAAGATTGTAATAAAATAACCCTCCTAGTCGGGTAATAAAATATGGTTAGGTTAACTTATCATAGAATGAATTGAAAGTTCAAGGACACCATGTATTGTTTGGAGACGACAGGTCGTGGCAGGTGATGATGCCGTGTGGCGTGGGAACGGGGTCATGCGGCCGTGAGGTCTCGCCTCGCTGACCGCGCTTCGTATGAGCCGATTCCACCACCAATCTGGCAGATACTTCCAGAATTTTCTATAAGAAAGGAACTCCTAAGGTGTACCTATAACTCGACTAAAACCTCTTGGTCTCGGGACACGTGACACCACAGGTAGCACGCTCTATAATATCAGTTTGTTGAATCTTTTGCTTTTACTACATCGACACTAGATTCATTATAGATCTTAAAAATTCTGGGTATCTTACTTGGTGCAATCACCTCTGTGTATTGACAAGCAATGCTTTCTAGCTTGCTGATTTAGAGCTTCTGTTCTGATCAAACCTGTCTAGAAACATTCACATTTTAAAAAAAGAACTAAAAGAAAGTTCCGCATTCTCCAAGGTCGCGATTGCTATTATCGCACGATCAAGTAATCGGCAAATTCGCTATCTTAAATCCAGTTGAGATAAGGAGGCACCTCTGACGTGCGTGACGCAATGGCTTAAATTACCTTACGACTTATACGTTTTTACTAGGTACTGAGAAAAAAAACTAACAGACTTTTTTTCCCCAATATGTCGTGTGAAATCTGGCTACCTGCGTACACCAATTTTTTACACGCTAATTGTGTGAAAAAAGGGCGATAAAAATATATCGTAGACCTAAATTTTTCAGTCTAATGTGTGTGCGTGAAGTCCACTAAATTGCGGACCTTTGACGTTAACTCGTAGCCAAGAGTCCCAACATTGGGAAGGCAGCATACTCTGATGACATAACCACGTATCGGGGCCATGTTTCATACGCGTCGCAGCAATCACGATGATCGGGCGGCAAAAACGCAACATTCCACGCAATACTGAGAGAAGATCGCGTGCGAGCCGGCACGGATACACGCCATGGTATGCCTCGGATGGGGATACTTTTACGACATAATTCATTGAGATTTGCAGCAGCCAAGAGATTGCCAAGAATATTAATAAAACAGCTATTTATTGAGTAACAGACAATCCAAGTTACGTGTAAGAAAGCTCTAAAAATATATGCTTGAAGGGCTCGATGCCGGCGAATTAACAGGCATGTGAGACTTGCATAGTCTCTTTGCGATTGATGCACGCAATATCTTGATTGGGTGACGTATGCCATGTCCTAAACTGTGCTGGAAATAGTTTTCTATTAGTAAGGGCTTCACTGATATCGACTTCAATAAAGATGTAGGTATCAAAGAAGAAAAGATCGTGTGCTGTTCTGATTACATATGATGTGTCCTATCAACATGTGGTGTTTTGAAAACCTTTTTGCCTTTTCCATATTTTTAAAGAACATACAGAAGCAGAAGCCGACACAATCAAATCTGCCTGCTAACCGACTTCGGCATTACTCGTACGTGACTAACTCGCTGGTTACTAATTGGTGGCTAATTAATTCAGCTCCATTTGGTGATATAACGGCCGCTGTCACCGTCTGACAGCCTCTAACATTGAACCGTGTCATGTCAACTAATGGCTTCATTCCATTTCCTCAGCAACCGTAACCGACGGTATCGGACGCAGGAAATCGACGTAAGAGGTTCTTTAGCTGTTTTGAGAAGTGTAGAGTTATTGCTATGTAAATGTAAATCATTTGAATCAATATGACTAGCACTGCATTGACGTCATAGTTACGTCATCGACTCGAGAGATTGTGATGCTTGAAAATACTTGATGATCGTCAGAAGTTTCATTCACGTACTCATATCGTTGAGTTAACAAAACCCTTTCTACGGGGTATTGACAAGTTATTATAAGAGTGGCTTTCCACCAGAGCTATGCGAGGAAGCTAAGCGGTAAAGGAAGAAAAAATCAACCAAAAGAATAGTAGGGTTATGCGAGGCTAGGAAAATAAAGCAATCCTATTGGTGGGTTTGACACACATCCTTAGCTTAGCAACGTGGCACATCTCTGGTGGAAAGGCACCCTAAGAGTTGGAAGATGGCAGTACTCGCTGACCGCTGTACTATGGGCACCTTACTGTTGATACTGACAGCGGCTGTTCGGGTGCGAAAAGTATATAAGTATACGGTCGATTGCATCGATACCGGTTTAAAACACAATGAGACCAAGAAAGAACCAGTGACACTACAAACCGGCTTCAAAGAGCTGCGGTGACGGAGCAAAGAAAGAAGTGGCGAAGACGCAGACGGTGAAAGTGCCGTGACGAACTGCCGACCGCCATCGCGCGACCTTGTCGTCTCCTTAATGCATAACAAAATGTGGTCCGGGTAGCCTCCGCAGGCGAAGATTGCAGAGCCTCCGACTCGTGTCTAGACGTACTTGGAACTAGTTCTTGGTACCATGCAGCTAGAACGAGTAAAGGGCAGCCACTCCTCGAAATTTCTCCTTCGTTTAACGGACATGACTTTTCTGAAAGTTGTCCATGATTCTAAGTATTTTGTCAACAAGTTCAGTAGAAAATCTTACGCAATAAGTAAGCTTTTAAAGAAACTATACGAGGACGTGGCGCTGCATAAGGAAAATCCGCATGTTCAAACTGCATTGCCGTTTTTGCTTCAAAGAAACGTAATTGTGCCAAACATTTAAGAGAAGGGTCGAGCAAGGTGCCATAGCATGGCATCGTCCGCGATCTGGGTTATGTTGAAACAGCGCGGCGATATGTGGTCATCTCTCTCACCCGCTTCGAGATTGAATACGTGCGCGAATGTAGATTTACTAGAAACCTTAATTTATTGCAAAGTAGCCATCTTTTATTTCAACGTAATTATATACGTAATAAATGGTTCCAAAAACTTCTCTGAATAGTTGACTAGTTTCAATCAACGTTAGTAGATTCATAACAGCACGTACTTTCGCGTGTAAAACCTGTTGCTTCAGCAATTTCGTTTCTATTATGGCTACAAGAAATATAAGATTTGTATGCCATTTACAATCGTGTCCAATCGTTTAATCTGAGTCATGCATACGACCTATTTAATTGATTCATAATTACTTTCATAACATGTTTCGAATGAACAATTGAACTTGGTTTGGTAACTAAAGGGACCTCGTCCCAAATAACGTACTTAAACGAAATTTCGCGTGTCTTGAAAGCGGATTGAAATCTCATAACGACCCAAATAAGGCGGCAATTTTAATTTACATAGAGAAAAAAGTGTATGAGAAAGGTGCCGCGGTGGCATGTAAATTGATTGACAGTATTGGCACCAATAGGGCTTGCCTGCAGCATTCGCGTACAAGAACAGCTGATTGTACAGCCATCACGCTCGGTTCAACGACCGCACTTTCGCCGCTCCCACGACTGCATTGCTCAACGTTCGAGGAGCTTAAGACGCCGTCGCTAGCTTGGCTAGATCTCTGAGAGTAACACGATCTTTGGTCATTTTAGCGCCCCGGATCCGCTTACAACCTACACCGAGTCTGTGACACCTGCATTGTGCCACTTGATACATACCACTGGACGTTCGGTCATGGATAGTAGAGCAAGTGATATTCAGTCGCAAAATTATAATTCTGTGTTTAGTAAAACTTTTGTACTGCTATCTTAAATTATCCAATTTGAGATGAGAGTTCACTCGGTGCAAGGGCTCAACGTCTCCCACGAGTCATCATTCTAATCTAAGGTCCTTAAAGTCAATGAACCTATTACATAAATTGACCTCAACCTATGATTCAAAGCCGGACTCCATCGTTGAGAAGACTTCTCGAGTAGTGGTCCACGTGTCCAGATCTGTTAAGAAGTTATTATCTCCTGAGGATGAGGAGGGTGACGAAGAAGCGGCTTATGACAGAGCCGATGACCTGGTAAGACCAGGGGATTGAAAACGTTGGGCTAGATTTGCAAGTAGATTAGTTAGTGTACATTAAACCCCCTTTGCAAAGCAACTCCTTGACAAAGTATTGATGGATGGGTTAGTAAAGCTAGATACAATAATAGAACACCGATAATCTTACACTAAAGTAATGTTTGTGAAAATGCTACCTTTAGTTTCAAAATCTGAGTGTTGTCGGTGAAAACGACGCTAATGTTTTGCCTTGTATTAGTGAAATCTCCGGACGAATATTGAAGTTGCTAGTTACTTTCAGACGACGAAATGCACTTGTGGTTTCACTAATGTCATGCAAAGTAGGCAAATTATACAAATATATAATAAAAAATATCGTCGCCGTGTGTGATACAACTAGTTCCGTATCTTAGTAGAAGTCACTATAATCATACTTATTCAAATTATGTATACGTAATTGAATTGAAAAATTTATGATTTATCGTGAATCTTCCGTCATGCGATTGTTCTGTTGACTCTCTCTATCAGAATGATCGGGCTATTTTGCTATACAAGATTAATCAAAGAAACGCATAAAATTTGAGAATTTATTGTGCAATGACCTGATTCTATCAGTTTTAGATGGAACGCCAACTAAACAGCTTATAATCATGATTAATCAATAAGTAATCAGGAATAAAAAATGTAGAGTTATTATATCTGGAGTCTAAAGTCTACATTACACCATTTTGTAGTAAAAATTTGAAGATAAGGTTTATTTTGTGTCACGAAGGGCTAACGTTAGAATAGATGCGATTAGAAGTTTTTTAGTTAATTCCAGATACTTACTTCATGAGTAATAAACAGCTTTTGGATAATATCATCGAAATCGGCAGTTTGTTATCCGGCCTAATTTGAATCGAACGAATCGATATAAAGGTTCGGCCCACGACATTATCGTCCTTTATCAATTGTTATTTAGCCCAGCATTATGGAAAGATACGTGTACGAAACTGAGCAACATACGGCAATTCAGACATTCAAATATATAACATACATAACAAAACTTTTAAATTAACATCTTTAAAACAGAAAGTGTTCTTGTGTGAAAGTAACCTTCTTTTTGTTTCTATCAATGCCACGAACAAATCTTTTTAAGAGTCAACAAAATTTAAGTCCTATATAAAGTATGTGTGTGCCTTCGAAGGTTACGCTCCATTATTGTGCAGTGCGTTCGATCGGACGGCCATTGACACGATTCTGTGACATTTATCTGGTTTCTATATCTTGTAATGCTAATCAACTGGTTGGATTCGTTTATGGATTACTGATTGTTGTAGCTGTTGGAATTTTTCTCCTTGAGCTGTAACAAAGCTTGAAAGTTAAAATGATTGGCTCATGAATCGGTGTAGAGGCTGTTTACGAATTAGGTAAATATATTTTTTTAATTGTGCACTGGATGGAAATATTCAGATAAATATGGTCGTTTATCGCATTAGCCAGAGGCTGACGATGAATTGTAATTAACTGTTGCCTTTTTAACGCTATCCCTGGACCCGGTGGGCACGCAACGAAGTCAGGGTCTCTACCGTTCTCCAGATGGGTAAGATACTAACCGCAATCTTGTACGTGGCCACTTGTTTGTGTTTACAAAAGATTTTTCGCTATAGAAACCACCTACCTGTGTTCTGTGTTAATAGAAGCGTTTTTTTTTATTGTGTTTTATTTTATTTATCAGGTCTTAGTGTAATGTTATCCTTCTTTCACAGCATTATTTTAGTAATAACCCCTTTGTTGAATGGAAACAATAATCGAAATCCTTTATGCTCTTGATATTTTCTAAGAGTGTTAGATTCTTGTAGGATTTAATTATAGGCTCGGGCTGTTGAATTAGATTGCATCTGATCAAGGAGTAATAATGCCTCCGATGAATTAACCCTATTCACTCGTCCGATTGAATTCAGACTCTTTAACCGATCATTGGACGCAAAGCACACCACACCTTTGTCGCCGGTTCAATAAAGCATGCAATTGAACAGATACGGGCGGCAGTGACTCATTTTTGAGAGATCATTCTGGGGTAAATAAAAAGGCTGGTTCGTCAATCTTTCCATTATCACCGTAGACATCCATCGTTAGACAAATCGGCTGATGATTGCATGACCCCGTAGGTTCAAGGTCATCCTTATATTGACGAAATTCACATTCACATCTCACTACTTGACCGCGACCAGATTTAGAACTCTGTCCACTTACCTCTTACCGAATTATTACTGTTAGCCACCCAACTGTTGTCTCATCTGTCCTACCGGTTCTCGCGTCCAAATGTCAGCTGTAACTAAAAGATGGCGTTGTTAACAGGTGATGCAACAGGACGTGAAGAAGGAGAATCCGTTGCAGTTCAAGTTCCGCGCCAAATTCTATCCCGAGGATGTCGCTGACGAAATCATCCAGGAGATCACACTCAAGTTGTTCTACCTTCAAGTGAGTACTCCTACAGAATCTTGCTTTGAATTGTTAAGTTCACGGCCACACTTTGCCATTGCACATTTTTATTTGTTGGAGCCATTTTGTGTATCGATCTGAGAAGATCTATATCCTTATATCGGAATTCAAAGTTGGCCATTTAATCTTGGAGCCAACGTTGGATCCCAAATTGATTAGTATTTTTGGTTTCGGCATCACATAAATGTTCTAAAACATATAGAACATTGAAGACGAATAAAGATGTCTGTTTCATAGACTAGTAAATATTTGAACAATTGGAACTTATGAAAAATCCTAGTCTGTCCATAAGTACACATTTTTTTAATTAAATCACTTGTTTAAATTGAAATTATTTAAGTAACCATTCCATTGCGGAATGGCTACTGCCAATAAGATATATTATATAAAATTTCAAGTCTGTTTAAATAATAATAAATAAATAATAATAATAAATATATTTTAACAAACAAACAATACAATACAATGTTACATACATTTAGCAGAGATCTTAACAAAGGAATAATTTAGAATACAAGCTCACTAGCTCCCACCCTAGGTAAAACCTGTGTTGTGGGAGATAGTCTCTTTCGTCCTGTTTGAGAGTGTGAGTGTGTGTATTTGTGTGTTTTTGGGTGTGGTGTGTGGTGTGTGGGTGTGTGTATGTAAGTGCGCGTGTGTGCTTGATGAGTAGTGTGTACCTGTGGTAGTGAGAGAGAAGGAAAGCGATGTCTAGGGATCTATTTTACTAGTGCTACATAATTCTATTGATATAGGGTTCTGAATCGTGTGTAGGGAGGAAGGGGAGGGGGGGAGGGAATTTCAGTATATGGAATAATGTTTATTTATTTTGAATATATTATAACTGATTTCTCTTGTTTCTTATAAATTATTATGTACATATTTTTGTTTTTGTGCTTAAGTTCGTTTTCATTTATTCATGTGTGACTATCACGTTGGTGTGATAAGAAGGGATTCCGTTTCATGGTAGTTTAGTGTTAATAGCCAGGCTAGTAATTTTTTCTTACACTTTTTAGTCGCGAGATCCATTATATCTATTGATTTATTTATTTTGGTGTAGAGTGTAGGACCTACAAAGTTATAATTTCTTTTGCCAAAACTTGTTTTGACTTTCAGGGCGCTCCATACTGTCCGTCTGTTGGAATAAGTAGAGGCGACTGTAATAAGTGAGGTTTTATGGAACTTGAGTATGACTGAGGATAAATACAACTGCCGAACCGTAAGGTGATTTACGTCTTTGTATAGGGATTCTGTAGGTAGGGTATCTGTATGGTTTGTGGTAAGCAACTTTTAGTACTGCGCGTTGGGCCCTTTCTAGTTTGTGTAAATATGTTTTGCAAGCAGCGCCCCAGGAGCTAGAACAATAGGATAGGATACTTTGGCATAGTGCCAGGTATACTAGCCTTATGATTTTTACGTCTGTGATAGCTCTAAGGCGCTTGAATATGTGCAGCATTTTTCTGAGCCTGGAACACAGGTAGTCTATTTGTTTTTTCCAAGTGAGATTTTCGTCAATGTATATCCCTAAATATTTAATATTCGTTACTTGTTCAAGTGAGGGGGAGGTTTAGTTTCACATTTTTAAATGAATTAATTCTTCATCATCATATCAGCCAGGACGTCTAATTGTTATACTTAGGCAATACTCGTTTAATTTATGAAATCTAGGGGAGCCTATGTCCAATGAATGAATTAAAATTGCAATACTAGTCGTATCGGTGTAGTACTACCACAGTATCGCTAAAAATAAAACAAAGTCATTGCATGATGCAGATTCAAATTGGTTTAGGTTCAGTGGTATGTTCATTTACTTACTAATAGTAGACCGAACCTAAAAATGGCATTATCATTTTTAAATAACTCTACTTCTCAGAAGCCTGATTTTAATTTTCGATGTATCTCTAAGGAACACTTGGTAAAACTAGCTAAAGATAAAATACACCACTCCCATACCAAAGACTTTTATGGCATATCGGGAAACTTTTTCTATCAAATTTTGTTGTGCTTAAGTGATCATATTCTGTTTCTAGTTAATGGCACCCTTATTTCTAATCACTATCCGAAAACGTTAAAAAAATCTCGCCTTAATCCACTATATAAAGGTAAAGGGGAAGAGTCTGATGTTAAAAATTACAGGCCAATAACCATCGTACCTACAGTATCTAAATTGATAGAGTCTATAATGTCAGAGTCAATAATGAGACATCTACATAGCAATCAAATTCTAACCGATTGCCAGTATGCTTATAGACCTGGAAGGTCAACAATATCCGCTACACAAAAATTTATTGGATGTGTCACTCAATGTCTGGAAAGGCGTAAAAAAGTAGCGGGTATTTTCTTAGACTTATCAAAAGCCTTTGATTCCGTCAACCACGAACTACTCTTAGAGAAGCTCAAAGTGTACGGAATCAAAGGCCAGAGCCTCGAACTGTTGAAATCGTTTCTAGAAAATAGAGAACAGACGGTTGAAATAAAGATAGACAAAAAACTAATAAGATCCAGGCCAGAATGTAGTAGAATAGGGGTGCCCCAAGGATCTTCGTTAGGTAACACTCTTTTCTTGATATTTCTAAATGATATGGCTAACAACGAGATAAACGGAGATATCATACAATACGCAGATGATACTACGGTTGTTATTTCAGCAGATAACACTGATGATCTGTTAAAAAATATTAGCAAAACGATTAGTGTATTAGCAAACTGGTTTAACATTAATGGGCTTAAACTAAATGAAGAAAAGACGAGTGTAATGGTATTTAATGCCATGTCTGTGATCAATCCCACTACTCTAACAGTCCCATTGCTAAGCGGCAATAACATAAACACATCAAACTTAACAAAATTACTAGGCTTCGATCTAGACCCAGGCCTAACTTGGAAACAGCATGTAGATTCCACATGCAAAAAAATGTCTAGAGGTATTTATGCTCTAAAGCAGTTACGCCCAATAGTATCGGAATTTACCCTTAAAGAGACGTACTACGCATACGTACACGCCATTATGACATATGGTATTATACTATGGGGATGGTCTACGGATTGTGAAAGGGTATAAAAAATACAAAAACGTGCAATAAGGGTACTAGTTAAGGCCAAATATAAAGACTCGTGTAGAGACCATTACAAAAGGTTACAGATATTAACGTCGACGTCTGTGTATATATTTGAAATATTAAGATATGTGAAGCAAAATATTGGTCTATTCAAAATAAGAGGAGCTAACAGTAGCAGAAGTATTAGAAACGGAATGTGTTTGGAGTCGGCTAGATATAGACTAAACTTGTTAAAAAAACAACCGCTGGTTAATGGACCACAATTGTTTAATAAACTTCCATTAAGCGTAAGACAAATCACCTGTGAAAACTCTTTCTGTAACAAAGTCAAACTACTCCTACTAACTAAAACAATTTACAATGTTAGTGAATATTTAGAAAATGACTACAGTAACTTTAATTTCAACCAGGACACTGATCTGATCTAAACAAAAAAGTATGATTATATTTTATAATATATTTTTTAACTTATTATTTTATTTTTGTGATTTTTATTAATTATTATATGTTACAAATTGACGCCCCTTTACAGCGGATATTACTTTTATAATTAATTTATTGAAAATTATTGAAATGTATTAAGTGACTGTTATGTAATATGTGTTTTTTTTTAATTCTTAATATAATGTTGTAATTTGAATATGACGAGAGACTGATGTTACAGTAACTTTATTAACTAATGAATGTTATTGTTCTTCTTTTTCAATAAATGATATTCTATTCTATTCTATTCTATTCATTAGTTTACGGTAATGTTACTATTAATCTAAGTATTAATAAATTCAATTAAATAAAGAGATTTTGTGATACGCTTGTTCATTTAATTAAGATTTTAAAAGACCATGAGCTCCTTATCAACTAAATAAACAAACTCAATGCAACTGAAAAACGCGATCTTATCAGACGAGCTATACTGTCTCACGGAGCACATCAGTGCTGAGTTAAAGCCAATACTTTTTCTAGTTTATAAATTTTTAGCTGGCGGTTAAAAACCTATACGAAGTTACATAGACTTTGGATTACGAGAGTGCAAATAATTTATATTTAATAATACAGCGAGCTATTATAATCTAAATAAACAAATCGTGTAATTCCTGTTCATCTAAAGATCGAAAGAGATCGTATTTAGCGGTAAGGTCGCCCGTTGTAACTGATTTCCTCGTCTCAGCCTGAAATCATTTATCGCTGGGACTCTTCTCTTTTTGTTGAATTTTGGTTTTGAAGTGAAAACTCCTTTAGGCGCGTTGAGCATTTTTTGATATGGGAAAAAACCATTGAACTCGCGACACTGTTACCGACACCTGTCACTGACTACTGACACCTCTGTATATACTCGTAAGTATCTATAGTGTAGTCTGCTTTTATTCAAGTTTTCACTTCTGTCGGTACGCGTTTTTTTTTTGTTATCATACCTCTCAGTCCTTTGCGTCTCTTATTCAGATGATGCCCGCAACTTCTTCTGATTTATAACGCGTGTTTTCCTCGTGTATGTTACTAATAAAATAAAATTAAAATGAAAAAATATTTATTTCTAGCCAATAACTTAACAATAAAATTACTTTGAAGACAATTTTTGTAATTAACTTACTATACGATTAATAATAATAAAAGTGGCTGGGCGGGGCATATAGCTCGAAGAACTGACGGCTGTTGGGGCAAAAAGGTTCTAGAGTGGAGACTACGCACCGGATAGCGCAGCGTAGGATGGAAAGACGTTCTGTTAAAGGTTGATGCGAGCCGTTGTGTGCATAAGATCAGTCGTTTTGGAAATCTATGGGAGAGACTTATGCTCAGCAGTGGAAGTCTGGTAGCTGATATGATGATGTTTCTAATATTGTATCTTTTAAAGGTGAAAAACGCGATTCTATCAGACGAGATCTACTGCCCCCCGGAGACGTCAGTGCTGCTGGCGTCGTACGCGGTGCAGGCGCGGCACGGCGACCACAACCCGTTGGTGCACGCGCAGGGCTTCCTCGCGAACGACCGTCTGCTGCCGCAGCGTGTTACTGACCAGCACAAGGTATGATCCCTTACCTTTTTTAACCAACTTTAAAAAAGAAAGAGGTTCTCTATTCGGTTGTACTTTTTTTAATATTAAATTTTCTTTTGCGACTATTCAATCACTGTAGCCAAGAGGCCTAATGTAATTGCCACGTATGTTTATGTTTTCCCTAGTTCATGGGGGCGTTCAAAGTTTCTAAGAGTGATAACTGTTAGCTCCTCCGGGCTAAGAATGTATTTATCTCGATGAATGCGTTGTTTGTTCGTTTGCGTATCGGTGGACCACACTCGCCTAACAGATGCAGGGGCGTTGCAAAGATTGTTTCTGTTTAACGCTAAGATTCGGTTTGTATACCTTTTATCGAAGCCTATAAACCATTTATCGAAAGCTTTAATCAGTGATTTGGAATCGTTCATGCTGCATGACACGGTGTAGTGATGCAGTAGTTGATTAGATGAGCTGCTGCAGTGGTGTTAAGCTGGCCATACACGAGGACTCCATTTGCATCACTCCTTGTTTTGTGGAGTCCGCCGGAGTGCGAGTTCAGAAACGAGCATGCACACGAAGACTCCAAAGACTCTAAATGGGCGTGTCTTAAATTTGACCCTTTGACTCATTTCTTTAGCAGCACTTGTCAAGTGTTCAGAATTATAAAAAAAATATATACAAACACCCAGGCCCGAAATGAATATCTGTAGACTATGCAAATGTTTGTTCCGCGGCGGGAATTGAACCCGCAACCTCGTGCGTCTCAGTCATGATTAATGTCCTCCCCAGATGTCTCGCGAGGAGTGGGAGCAGAGCATCACGAACTGGTGGCAGGAGCACCGCGGCATGCTGCGCGAGGACGCCATGATGGAGTACCTGAAGATAGCGCAGGACCTCGAGATGTACGGCGTCAACTACTTCGAGATACGCAACAAGAAGAACACGGAGCTGTGGCTCGGAGTCGACGCGCTCGGACTTAATATCTATGAGAAGGACGACAAGTAAGTTTAATCTCTCTGCTCTTCTCTTTGTTACCCACTAGAGCACGGTTTCCCAGCATTATTTTCCAGGCGCCCCCCTACCCCTGATTATAAAAAATATTTTCATGATATCCTGATTTTTTTTTCATTGCTTCAATAAAAAACACATAATATAGTTTCGGATGGAGCGAGAGCGTGTCTTGTTTATACAATGTGTGATCAATTTAGCTCACTGCACTCTCTAATAACATTAAATCGTTTTCAGTTCTAATACAATTAAAACTTTTGCTGTTTTTGTACGGATTAAATATTAACTATTTAAAAAAATAATTAGCTTGGTTTGTTTATTTTAAAATTTACTTTACGGACTCGTTTCGCTCGCCTCTCATGTTTTTTTGCTTAATTTTAGTTTTCTGCGCTCCTTTTTATTCGTAATGATTTATACACCAAAGTATATCACGTACAATATTATCAATTTCCAGACTAACCCCCAAAATCGGTTTCCCGTGGTCCGAGATCCGCAACATCTCGTTCAACGACCGCAAGTTCATAATAAAGCCGATCGACAAGAAGGCGCCGGACTTTGTGTTCTTCGCGCCGCGCGTGCGCGTCAACAAGCGCATCCTCGCGCTGTGCATGGGCAACCACGAGCTGTACATGCGCCGCCGCAAACCCGACACCATCGACGTGCAGCAGATGAAGGCGCAGGCGAGGGAGGAGAAGCTGGCCAAGCAAGCGCAGAGGTACCGACACTTTCTAATGCAACCAGCTTCTTATATAACCAAGGGGTTTTAATGGAAATCGAAACCGACAAAAACTTTATTGCCATATATATATTCATCTTTAAGGTTTTTATACTACGTAGGGCTAATGGTTAGTTTTGTTGTAAAATAGGTGTTTTCAAATACGTTACCATAGAAAGTTTTAAATTTTCAAACAAACCTAACACCAAGTCCTTAAAATAACAATGAAACAGCCTGTATAAAATAGGTAAACAAATCATAATCATTCATCATGTAGGTAGGTACGCTAAGGCGCCGCCGATTTACATTAAAAAATGTCTTTTGGAAGCGTATCGATCACTGGATAAGATATTCAAGCTACTGGTGTTAAAAACCTATAAACTCAGTTAATACGATTCCGGATGTGTGTTTTAAATTAATGTTGTACATGACAAACGGATTGTAGATATGGGCTTTGTAATCATGTTTTGTGTGTTTACATTGTTGCCAGAATTAAACATTTTGTTATATAAAATATAGATTATATAAAATAAAGAGTAATGTTAATTTGCAGGGAAAAGCTGCAGCTTGAGATCGCAGCCCGCGAGCGCGCCGAGAAGAAACAACAGGAGTATGAGGACAGACTGCGACACATGCAAGAAGAGATGGAACGCTCACAGGTACTGCTTACAAACTCATTCTAATTCTATGGGGTAAGATCTGAACTGACGTCCCACATGGCACATCAAAAAAGCATTAGTCTAGAAGTTAAAATTGGATACCGGGAACCCAAATTTTCTTTGTAGCAACAAACCCTTATAAAAAAACTTTTTTCATTTTGTCGCATTCGTGAAAAAAAGTTATGTGTTATACTCGGTAAGCGATCTATAATATCTTCGATTGTATCTCGTGTGTGTAATAGACCGTTTAGTCCATGTAGAACAATTTACTATTAAAACAATGATTCTGAGTTAATTTATCAAATTTCATTGTTAGTATGTTTATTTACCATAAAGACCGTCGGAGGGAATTTAGAGAATTTAAGCTCGCCTTTGTACGTGTCCAACGTGTAAGTTGTTTTTGTCTGTAATCTATTTGTGTACAATAAACAAAAGGAACTAGTATTGAGGTAACGGGAGTTCATGTAATGTGGTTAATTTTTTTTGGGGTAAAAATTGCATTTATTCTGGATATCAGACTGTTGCCTATATGTGTGTCACTAAAGCTACATACTAAATTTCAGCACTGTGGGGTCACTAATGTACCCTGTGAATTTTGTCAAAGTTCAGTTTTTATTATGGCTAATAACTCAAAAACTATAAGAACTTTACTAAAAATAAAAACGGAGTCTAAATGTCCTAATGAATACCTTTCATTTGACGTCCCATTTGACCTAATAGTCGCATTTTCATTTTTTTTACCCCTCTTGAACCCCAATATCTCAACAACCCACAACATTTTTAGCTCATTTAGTCACACCAACATTGTGCTATCACTACCAACCTATGTATTAAATTTCACGATGATCGAATCAACGCTTCGAAAGTTATCCTCGGACAAACAAACATACATATATACATACATACTTACATACATACATACATACATACATACATACTTACATACATACAATCTTACATACATACAATCTTACATACATACATACATACAACGCCGATTTGCCCAAGTTGATTTGGAGATCTCGCTTCACTCGATCAATAAAAGATTTTGAATTTGACAAGTTTACTTAGTTTGGGTACTAATGCTATCCCACTAGAAACTGTATATGTGAAGTATAATTATTTCTGGGGGAGTTTTTTTTCTATTATCACCAGGGAATTCGTTTCGGCTCGTTTCTCCAAACACAAAACTATACTCCAATCAAAAAAATACAACATTTATTAAGTTTGGTTTATATGGGGATCGTAATTTAGATTTTGTTGTCAGGCTAATCTGTTAGAAGCGCAAGACATGATCCGGCGGTTGGAGGAACAGCTGAAGCAGCTGCAAGCCGCCAAGGAAGAGCTGGAGCGGCGCCAGAACGAGCTGCAAGCTATGATGCAACGCCTTGAAGAGACCAAGGTAAAAAAACATACTATATGTATATATGATAGGTCCTAATAGTTAACCTTGAGGCACTCTACTCTGTTAAGTTTAAATACGCAGTTTGTTCAGAATAATTCGTCAGATTAAAACTTTGATTACGTATTGAAACACCAGTGAATTGACAACAATTTAGTTTTCAACAGTTGTGTTGTATTAAATCATGATAGATCATATCGGAGGCCATCGAAAAACCTATAAACAACAATTATAGTGTGTTATTGTCATGTTTTCAGAACATGGAAGCGGCAGAGCGTCAGAAGCTCGAAGACGAGATCCGCACCAAGCAGGAGGAGGTGTCCCGCATACAGCAGGAAGTGGAGACCAAGGACACGGAGACGCGCCGGCTGCAGGAAGAGGTGGAAGAGGCCAGGCGTAAGCAGGTTCGTACCTCGCCTCGCACTGTTCATACTTCAATATATATTATCAGCCGACGACCACATAGGCCTCCCAAGATCTCCCAAAATCTAGATATCTGTATCTAAAAAAATACAGAGAAAAATCATTCTAGCATGGAAAACACTGGATACTAAAAGTAATTATAAAAAAAATGACCAAGGTTGTCTTATGCCTGGTAAGTTACGTATAGGAACGAACCAGCTAGTCATGACAAAGTATATGAATCAGCAATACCTCCAACATTCTAACTCCTTGAAGTGACGGTGAAGAATTATGGTTATTGGCAGCAGTTTTTCAGGATCCCTCACGATGCTGCTAACGCAGCGGATAATGATGATGATTTGAGGACCTCCATGGCTAAGTGGGCGAATACCCAGCTAAGACGCAGGAGGTTGCGGGTTCGATTCCCGCCGCAGAATAAATGTTTGCATGGTCTATAGATATTTATTCCGGGTATGGTTGTTTTATATATATTATAAGTATGTTTGTACTAAAAATAATGTGCGTACATATTCTATCAGTTATCTGGTTCCCATAATACAAGCTCTGCTTAGTTTGGCGCTAGATGGCGTTGTTGTGTGAAATGTCCAACATTATTTATTCATTTATAACTAGCTTCCGCCCGTGGCTTCGCACGCGTGGTCTCTCAATAAAAAGTAGCCTATGTTTTAATCCAGATCATATTCTACCTATATACCAAATTTTATCGAAGCATTGTATGTATTGATAATAATGATTGTAATGTGTTTGTTGTACAGGACGAAGCCGCGGCGCTGCTGGCGGCGGCGACCACCCCGCAGCACCACCACGTGTCGGAGTCCGGGGGCGAGGGCGCGGAGGGCGACGCGGGCTCGGACGCGGGCTCCGAGTCCGCGGGCGGCGGGGGGGAGCTCACCAACGCGCCCGACGACCTCGTCGACCCCGTGCAGGACCGCCGCACGCTCGCCGAGCGCAACGAACGACTGCACAACCAACTCAAGGTACACTCAACCACACACACTATAGCGTTTATTTCTAATATCGAACACACATACGTATTAATTGCAAACAATTTATAGATATACACTGCCGGCCAAAAGTTTGAGACCACCTACATCAAAGTAGGAAAATGAAATAAAACTCAAAATACAAAGCAAGAGGTTTAATTATGAATTAAAATACTTATTTCCTAATACACATACATTATGAAGAAAACAAAAAAATCAAGAAAAATCAACCATTTACTTTAAAAATGTCGCTCATATTTTATACAGATTTTTCGTCGAAAAACCCTCCCTTGCATTTTATTACTACTTTCACTATTCTTGGCATACGAGCAATCAATTTGTCGATTGTATCTTGTGATATATTGTTCCAGCTTTCTTGTAAAGCCTTCCACATGTCTTCTTGCGAAGTGGGACAACAACTGCGCACATTTCTATCAAGCTCTTCCCACAAAAGCTCAATCGGGTTGAGATCCGGACTCTGAGGGGGCCACACCATGTTTTTTAAAACCCCTTCTGTTTCTTTGTGTTCTAAATAACCCCTGCATAATTTTGAACTATGTTTTGGGTCATTATCTTGTTGGAAAAAAAATCCATCTCCAATTATTCTTGAACCAGACGGAATGGCATTTTGCTGTAGTATTCGTTTATATTGCTCCTTTTTCATGATTCCTTCGACTCGTACCAAATCTCCGGTTCCATGGCCCGAGAAGCATCCCCAGACCATAATGGAACCACCACCATGCTTGACTGTTGGCACCACACAGTCTGGCATCATCTTTTCCTCGACGTTACGTCGAACAAAAATTCGTCGTTTTGAACCAAATATTTCAAATTTGGATTCATCTGACCAAAGAACTTGTTTAAAGTCTTCTTCAGTCCAGTCTCGATGGGTAAGGGCCCACTGCATCCGTTTCTTTTTGTTTTGTGGCCTTAGTAGTGGTTTTCGAACGGCGACGCGACCAAATAACTTAGCATCTCTCAAACGTCTTTTTACTGTAGTCAATGATACAGGTTCTGATCGGGATTTGTTCACTTCTACGTGGATTTCTGGTGCTGTTAGGCGTCTATTCCGCTTGCTGGTAGTGACGATGAAGTGATCCTCGCGAGAAGTGGTAGTTCTCGGCCTTCCCGAACGCGAACGATCTTGATTACTGCCAGTCTCCTTGTATCGGGTTATTGTGTTATGAACACAAGTCTTCGACAACTTAAGTTGAGAGGCAATCGCACGTTCAGATTTGCCTTCGCCGTATAAAACAACTATGGCAGAGCGAGTTTCACTGCTAATTTCGCGAACTTTTCCCATTTTAAGATGTCTTCACTGTAACAACGACGAGCTCAGACTAATAAGGTAGAAAATAATTTACTCCATAAAAACTTAGGTACTAAATATGTTTTAGGAAGCTAACATAATCCCTGATATCGGTTAACGCGAATCAAACCCAAAACAATAAGTAATGAGCAGATTATAAAAATATTACAATGACTCTACCACCTGGTCCTTGCGCGGCGCTCATTGATGTTTTGAAACAATAGACCTTTTTAGGATGATAACTTAAACAACAACATAAATAATGACTCTTAGAAATTCTTTAATAATAATAGAATACGCAGGTGTTCAAATTAGCTCATTATCATATGTGTACTTTGAAATATTTTGTTGGTGACAAAGATTTTTACAGTGTTCTCAAACTTTTGGCCGGCAGTGTATAAAGAAAGCATGAAACAGACAAAATATATAAAAATGAACTAACTAATAAAAAGACTTAATAAAATGAGTGCGCTACGGTGTGACAAATTGGCCATAACTCGAAAGAATTTTGCTCGAGGAGCAATCGTATTAACTGATTTTAGATGTGGGTTTAATACCGGTAGCTTAAATATTTATCCAGTAATCGACATTCCAATAAACAATTTTTAACGGCGTCGATGTGACGATGCCGCTTAGTCAGTTTAACAGGAACCTACTTACATGATGAATGAATATGATTTGTTTACCTATTTTATACAGGCTGTTTTATTGATATTTTATGACTTGAAATAAAGATGGTTTGAAAATTAAATCAATTCAATGGTAATTAATTAGAAAAAAAAAACGACTATATTAGCCATTGAGCCCTACCATGTGTTTACATTTAATGTCGTACATAACAAAACACGTAGTATTTATATCATTAAAAAAATTTATATAACGTGTTTATCATCAAAAAAAGCGTACATCTTCGCGCTTCGTAAATCTTACATTATTTTTTTATAATAGACTCTCAATCCATCTGAATTAATTAAAAACATCTTGCATACAGAGTGACTTTGTTAACACTCGACAAATTTTGAGGAACGGCATGTATTTAATATACTGCAATTAATATTTTTATTTAATTTTGTATTCCATATTTAATCATGTAAATGACTTGTAACTTTTTTGTTATTAATAAATGAACCATGCCACTAACTATGAAATATGGCTCTTTAACTATAAACTACTAGCTGATCCGCACGCGGCTTCGCACGCTTGAAATTTTCCGTTCCCGTGGGAACTTCGGGAAAAAACTATATAAAACACTTTTGTCAAAGTGACGCGACAATTCATGTAAATGACTTCACGTCAGTGAACGATGGTTGATTTATATGGATATTGTTCATACAAATATACTAAAATCGCAATAAAAAAATGAGGGGTGGGGTAGGAGGGTTAAAAATACTATACGACCTAACTATTATACAAAACAAATCATTAAACTCGGTCGACCCGTTTCGAGGACAACCACTAAAACCGTGACACGAGCTTTATATATATAAAGAAAATATTTATTTGAATTTAACAATGAAGTCGGAAATCCACGTCCTCGTACGTCCAACGTACGTTGCGCTGTCTCTAGAAAATGCGGTTAGTAACCGCCATATGTCAATCCAAGTTGTATACTGACACAACTTGGATTGACATAAACGATTACGGATTACGACAAATTAAATACAAATACAAAAATATTTATTTTGTTTCCATTTTTACATTCTAAATTCACATATCAACAAATCTTACAGGGACAAATTTGCTCAGCCCTTTTCGAAATTAGCTATGATTAACCTCCTATGCTATATCTATCATAATCTTAAATAAAATCCCAAAAAGCGTTAATTGGCTTTAAACCTTTTAAAACCCAGAATTAAAACACAATAGATTATGTATTGCTACGGCTCCATAACGAGTCAGCTAGGAAGGTTAAAACTATAAAAATTAAATATCTTTATCCTCGCTCGAGTTTAGATCTGGATTTTACGCTAGGGCCGTCAAAACACCTCGAGTTATTCTCTAGAATTAAATGTTTGTTCAGTGAATCTGAGACGCGGAGGTGGGTTCGATTCCCACCGCCGAACAAATGTTTACGTGATTAGATATTTGTTATATAATATTATAAGTATGTACATATTTACAAAAAAAAGTTATATTTAAGTATTGTATTTGTAGAAAGAAAGAAAATACATTTATTTGTTCCCACAGAAAGTGTACAGTAATATAGTAAAGTAATACAAATATCGACGGCAGAAAGCGGAAATGGCGTATCTCAAAAATTTCCGCTGTTCGATATTGAAACATCAATTGCTGTAACTATTTAAAAATCAATGAGGCAGTAACTTTAGGACATTCCAATTAACTGTATCAAATAAAACTTGATTGATAAAAATATTTTCCAAATTTCAACGTTCTATCTTTATTAATGTACGAGTAATGATTTTTTAAATAGTTTTTTGGCTCTGGTGTAAAATTAGATATTTTGAGATACGACAAAATCGCTTTCTTCCATCGATATATAAAGAATTAAAGAGTAGGTACGTATGTCGGAGTTATCTGGTTCTCACAGTATAAGCTCTGCTTAGTTTGGGGCTAGGATAGCGCTATGCGCAAGCGAGCCGCGTCCCTGGTGCGTCGGCCAGTGCCAACACCGTCTTGCCAAGGACAGCTGACAAAGTAGGCGCCAGACGTTGCTGTCACAGGCATGCTCTTAAAAATATTCTTTAATATATCTTTTGTGTTGTGTCCTTCCTTATATGAGGTACAGAATTGCTTGAAATAAATGTATTTTATTATTATTTACTAGCTGACCTGCCTGCGGCTTCGCACGCATGGTTTGTTAATAAAAACATTACCCTCCTGCGCAGTCGGGTAAAAAGTAGCCTATGTTACTCAGGGATAATGTAGCATTCTAATGATGAAATACTTTTAGAAATCGGACCCGTAGTTTTCGAGTTTATTCGTTACAAACATACAAAATTAGAAATGCTTCCACCTTATAATATTAGTGTAGATAATATATATTTAAATATGTAATCGTTGTCCGTCCACCAGGCGCTGAAACAAGACCTCGCCCAGTCCCGCGACGAGACGAAGGAGACCGCCATGGACAAGATCCACCGCGAGAACGTGCGCCAGGGACGCGACAAGTACAAGACTCTGCGCGAGATCCGCAAGGGCAACACCAAGCGTCGCGTCGACCAGTTCGAGAACATGTAAACATACCATACACCGTACACACTAAACCCGTACCTACACTCATATCACCACATAACTATACGTTTTCGCATGACGCAACTCGATTAACGATTTCTAATTGTAAAATCTATTTATTCATTCATATATCACACTATTGTGGTAAATACGAACCTAAAAATTTATTACAATAATTTGTATTTGACACGATTTTAATGAACCAATTTTTGTAGTAAGATATAGCGAATAATGTTGTCAGTAAAACTAGCTAGTTAAAGATTTATTGGAGTTAATCGACTTGCGACGTAAGGTCTGGCTGAAAAGTTAAGAAAAAAAAATATCATACAAAAACCGATGTTGATTCTTAATTTTTCAGTCGGACCATACTTGTCGAAAACCTACATATAAATGTCACAGGCGTTCACAGATAAAAGTTTTGTCTACACTTACCGGTGTGGACGTGTCTACATTTACAGTGTAGATATGTTTACACTTATGGTGTGGACATGTCTACACTTACCGGTGTGGACGTGTCTACATTTACAGTGTAGATATGCTTCGTGGCTATTTTTGTAGACAATTTTTTTTGCACTATAGGGATGGTCGCTGTAGTCTATGTTTGCGAGTATGAACGGCCGCGTGCGAAGCGAGCGCGAACGATGCTCTCGAGTGTATGCTAAAGACTGGCTCAGAGAAGTACTTGTTTTCCATACATTCGATTAGTGTTCGTCCGCAGTATGTGTACGTGGCTTCCGATAAGAACTGTAGTTCCCAATATTTTTGTACTGTAAAGACTGTATTTTGATAATCGCAGTGCGAGGTGGCCGTCCAACCGTACCATCGCGCGTCCACTCGATGTAAATAGGTTCGATTATTATTACTTAATGTAATGTAATATTGTTTTAGAGCATGTGCTATATATTATAACATGTATACTGTAATGCGGTCGGATAGTTAAACACGGAGCGAAGCCGCCGCCGCCGCGATGCGACGCGACGGCACATTCATATTTATGTATGATTATTTTAAGCGATTTGGATTTTATTCGATATGTTTTAGATAGTTCCGAAGGACATTGCGCGAGTCGCCGCGCTGTGTTCGGCATTTTATTTGTGGTAGAAACGTTATTAAAGTTTGTTGATTATTTTAGATCGAGGTTGTATGTATAGACGCGATCCGCGGTAGACATCTCGCGATCTGCGGTAGACATCTCGCGATTCGCGGTAGACATCTCGCGATCCGCGGTAGAAGTCTTGCGATCCGCGGCCCGCGCTATGAGTCGCGCGGCCGAGTGGGGAGAGCGGGGGGGGGGAGCGCCCCTTATTTATTTTTATAATCATTTATATTTAGATGTAATGAGTGGAGAGTGTAGAAGTGTATAGTGTGACGTCACTCGGCGCGCGCGAGTCGTCCGTCTCTAGGTTCCGTGTTCAAGTTTTCCTTCTCAGCAGAATCGTTATTGAATGCTCGTAGGAACTGTATAATTTAATGTTTAAGTGAGTAAAAGGCATTCCATATGTAACAGAGCGGTGGCGTTTGATTTATTTGATAAAAACGGATAATTTGGAATAATTGTAATGAAAGTGTTTGATACATTAGTGCCATCCGACGCACGGCGTCGCGCGCCGCCTCGCCCTCGCCCTCGCCCTCGCCCCGGGCGGGCGCGGTCGCGCGGCTTCACTGTACTGTACTCTACTATGCTAACATAATGTCTGGTCAATGTTGTCAAAAATATACAATACCATGTTGCCTTCAATTCTAGTATGAATTTTTCCAATAAAATGTCTAAGTATAACATAATTGTGTTTTATTTTTAAAATTAAAATCCCTATGTAGAGAGTGAACTCGTCTGATCTTTGCCCTAAATCTGCGGGGAAACGAAGTGTTTACCAAACTACTAAACAAAAGATATTGTTAAAAGTGCAGTGCATCTAGGGAATTGACATCAGAACGTTGGGCCCGCTCGCTAGGGATCTGGTTTCCATGTCTACTTATAGCTAAGATTTTGTAGTTCCCGAAAATCATATTCCCTGAATTTGTAGTTCAACAGTTCGAAGTTATGAGCATTTATCTAGGTCCGTACAGCCAGAAATCAGGCTGTACCGCCCGTCTGGATCTCGGAAACTAACAATCTGAGACAATCAGTCAAAAGCTAAAGGTTTTGTAGTTAGTTACTTTTTTTTGTTATGGCTCGTATTCCGAAATAAATGGGGTTGAATCAAAGTAACATCAGGCTGTACCTCCCGTCAATAGCTCAGCCTTTTGCAGTTGTTTAGTTACGAATTTGTAGTGGATTACTTTTTTATGTTACCTATGACTTCTATTCAGAAATAAATAGATTTTATCGCTTATACCTCCAAAACGAAGAAGTCTAGAAGAACCGTACAAAGCTCAAAATACTGCAGTAGTCGAGTAAAAGTTAATTGCAAAGTTAATTTCACCAAAATCTGTTCAGTGTTTTATGAGATAATTGGATCGAAAGAAAAACTCAAATTAGCATCCTAAAGGTTACTTCTGAACTGTTGAACTACAAATTCAGAGAATAGGATATTCGGGAACTACAAAATTTTAATAGCTACAGGTTGACATGGAAACCAGATCCCTAGCGAGCGGGGCCTAACGGCCTGATGTTAATCTAGTTATCTGGTTATTAGCATTATTTATTTATATCCCCCTAGAGCATTAAACGATTTTGTCAAATCTAAACAACTATTGTCGATCGACAAATTCCGTGTCTACCACTGGACTTTATTTTCAGGAAAAGTTTTCATGGGTCTAATAACATCAGATACTTTATTTATAGAGTTGTTTTGACAACTTGGCCAAAGAGGAATTCTCAGTTTCACTATTTCTAACTAGCTCAATAGATGGCGCTGTCTGGAGATAAGCCGAGAAAAAGACGGTTTATAAATGCTAAACTATCGAGGTCTCAAAGAAACAATATCAAAATGTGTATAAAATAATCTCACTTCGTCAGATAAACAAACACAAATGTTTGTTTTTTTTATTTCAAGTTACTCGTGAATAATGTCGACACGGCAATTGACATTGACATTTCACTTTCTAATGATAAAATCAGTGTATGACAGTGCAACGCTATCTGTTAGCAGTTCTAAAAGGATTCGTTCCTACCCCAGTGTCCACTACTAGTGGAATAACAAACAAATAAAAATCGTGGTTATGATAAAACTCTTTTTGCCAATAGCATGTACAATCCGGGTGGGGTCGGCCAGTTACTGAAGGAAAATTCTATAAATGGTGCACTTTTAGTCCCCTCAATAGATAGTATCATACCTCAGTAGATAGTCCCTCAATAGAGCCCCTAATAGGGCTCTTTTAGGCAGAATTTCAGCTATGGCCGTTCTAGTTACATAAATAAATAAATCAAAAAAATGTTTTACCTTATGTGTATTTTATTTATAAATTTATTACCTTTTACGAGATAATTTCCATTGAATACATCACATCTAAGAATGATATAATGATACAGAAATTTTAGAAAATTTATCAACAGAAATAATCTACAATTATTTACAAGAATATAAAATAAATAAGAAACATTTAAATCATCTAAAGACCGTTACAAACGATCTATAGATAGCTTAACTGGTCTAAATCACTACCAGGTGAGTGTCCCCAAGACACTAGCTGCATTGCCCTGCTGAATGAGGGCATTTCATTTTCGATTAAAAAAATATATATGCCAAAATCGCAAAGACACAGTATCAAAATTTGTCTAAAATAATCCCATTTCGTCAGATAAACAAACACAAGTGATTTTTTTTATTTAAAGTTTCTTGGAAAATAATGATAACACGGCAATTGGCATTGACAATTCACTTTCTATTGATAATCAGTGGACAGAGCAACAAAAGATGGTTCTTTTAGAAACTTATAAAAACATGGCCGCGAAAACATCACAATAAAACAAAAACACAGGTGACGCATTTAGTTAGAATCAACAATAAAACCAAAACTGAGGAAACATACATTTATGATGACAGGCGTGTTTGCTATGGTGTTCCGCAAGGTAGTGTGTTGGGCCCTTTATTATTCCTGATCTATATAAATGACTTTCCTAATGTGACTAAATATCCTATGACATTATTTGCGGATGATTGTACAATTTTATTTTATCCTGACTTAATTAATAATTTAGAGTTAGAAAATGACATTAATAGTAATTTGACTTCAATAATAAACTGGTTAGAATGCAATAATTTAAAAATAAACTTGAACAAAACAAATATTATGACATTCAGACAACGATACGGAAATGAATTAAATAACTTGAACATTAATTATCTAGGATGTAAAATTGATGCAATTGACTCCACCCGGTTTTTAGGTTTGACTATTGATTCAAAATTGACATGGAAATCACATATTAATAATATTTGTTTAAGGCTACATCGTTTTTCATATGCGCTTTATAGACTAAGTAGAGTAGTAAATCAGGAGGCCCTTTTGACTGCGTATCATGGTCACGTTGCGTCTGTCTTGCGTTATGGCGTGATTTTCTGGGGCAACTCTACGAATAAACTTCAAGCTTTTAGAGCTCAAAAACGGTGCATACGAGCCATAAGTCGTCTTAAACAAACCGATTCGTGTAGGGAATACTTTATGACTCTAAAATTGCTCACACTGCCCTCACTGTATATAAGTGAAGTTGCCATATTTGTGAGAAGCAATCTCAATTTGTTTGACGAGTACCCGTCAGGGTCTCGCCGTGAAGGTCAACTCCGCCATCGCTCGTGTAAAACACATCTTCTGCGCATGAGTGTGCTCTGTATGGCACCAATAATTTACAACAAGATACCAGCTACCATACGAGCAATAAATAGTTTTGGCAAATTTAAGCATGAGCTCAATAATCTGCTAATAAAGCCTACTACTCTATTGATGACTTCCTAAAGGATAAAATGTGTGACTAGTTTTTCTCATTTCTATTTAACTAATATATGTAATTATTATTATATGTATATTTTTTATTTGTTTTTTAATTATTATTGTATAATGTGACGTTTAAAATATGTTATGATTTGATTAACCCTTTGACTTTATAATTAATTATGTGGGTATTTGATTTCTTTTTATTGTATTAATTTAGGTAATAAAATATAATGTTTGTACGCTAAAATGGCGAAACCTAGTATAGTTCAAAATTAAGCTTAACCATCTTTAGTACCTAGGTTTACAGACAATAAACGAATTATGAATTATGAAAATATTAATTAATTATAAGCTCTCTAATTAACGTATGGATGACTGTATGATTTATGTCAAAATTAAGGTCATACAATGCTTGACAGAGACACAAAGTTGATATGTTGACTAACATAAAGTGAAACTTTGTCTGGAAGAGTTCGCTTTTAGCGATAAGACCGCCCATTGTACTTACCTTCTTTTTTATTGTATTTTCTGTGTATTTCTTTACATGTTTAATTTTGTTTGGTATGCAATAAAGAGTATATCTATCTATTTATCTATCTATAACGTCATCCATACATTAAGGAACCGGGAATAAAGCTAATCCACTGTAGAAACCATTCATAACAAACCTCTTCTAGAAATATATAAAAAATACCCAATAATTAAATCTCTGTGGTACAAATAAGTTGGACCCCATCTATGTTTAATTTTAAGAACTCTGATTGTTACTCTTATTTGAAGCAAATAAATGTTTGATTGATTGATAAGTATATTAGAACTGATTCAAGAATTTGCGTAGGGTATTTTCAATATTTTTTGAATGCATTTAATATAAAATAAAGATCATAATATGTAATTGATATCCAATAAATATATAACTATCAACAATAAATAGTTAAATAATAAAAAAAAAAAACATTTACACGATTAAACTAGTTTCTTATACAAACTCAGTCTTTACACTTATGTAACGTCTGTCGTTAAGTTCATAATTTAATCACTCAGAACCGACAAAAAGTCGTTAGGGGTTGCTAAGGACCCCTAGAGGTACGTCATCCAGCCCGAGAGATGTCACTCTGTCCTGGCAGTGGAGAGGTTTCGAAGCACCCTCAGGCGTCGTCATCTGGCCAGAGTCACTTTCAGGGTTCTCAAAGGACCCCTAAAAGTGAGTCGGGCCCGAGAAGCGTGAAAGGGTCACTCAGTACTGGCAGAGGGAGTGCCAGAGGGATGCGCGTTCCGCACATGTCTGGACAGTGAGCTCTTGTCGTTGAAGAGGCGGTCGCACGCGCCGCACGCGTACATGCGTCCGCTGTGCGTCATCCGGTGCCGACTCAGACCTAACAAAAACATTATCTCATAAATAAAGGAATCTATTTACGCACAACCCTCATACAAAGCTGAGAGAAGAGGGTGCCACAAGCACTGACTAAAACTAGGTAAGTATAAAGGCAGGCCTAGTCCATGAAATTCCGCGCCAAACTATCGAAAAAGATTGTGAGTTCAACAATCCGACATACGGCTGTTTTGTTGATTTTTCGAAGGCGTACGACTCAGTAAGATGGCCAAAACTGTGGGGGACACTTAGAAATGGGCACATCTAAACACTATGTACATCTTCTCAGGTGCCTCCACGAGAACGTAACGGCCTCTGTCAAAACAGACGACACTGTCGAGTAATTTTCACTCCAGTGCAGGAGTCCGTCAGGGATGCATTATTTGTCTGCTCATATTTAAGATTTACACTGAGTTAATAATGAGAATTGCCCTCGAAAACTGGACAGACGGTATCGAGATTGGAAGGATGAAAATCAATCAGCTACTTCCACAGCATTATGTCATACGGTATACTGCTGTGGGGGAGTGCTGCAGATATAAACACCGTTTTTGTGCTGCAGAAGAGGGCTGTTCGTGCAATTCATAATATGGGCCCCAGAGAATCATAACGCAATAAGTTTAAAGAAATAAATGTTATGACATTCCCTTGTCAATACATCTATGAAAATCTGATGTATGTTCACATGAATATTAATTTGTTTAAGAAAAATAGCGATAATCATAACTTTAATACTAGAAATAAAGATAAGCTCGCTGTTGCCACTTGTAGACTCCATAACATTAGTAAATCGTTTTAAGGAAAAGGTGTACGCTTTTATAACAAACTCCCAAGGGATGTACAAAAATTGATAATTAATAAATTTAAAAACGTAATTAAACTAAATCTTTATAAAAAAGCCTACTATAAAATATCGGATTATTTAGATTATAGAAAAGCTTGGGATTGAAATTGCTCCAACTCGTTCAAATCAAACTCACAATTTAGACGTAATTTATTTTCTGTATTACGTATTGTAAAAGGATCATTAAAAAAACAACCAGCCTTGTTTCTTGGCTTTCTTTCCTGGCTTGATCGCGAAGGAACAGGCAGTAAAATTGACGTTTCAAAGTGATCCTTGTGATTTTAATGAATAAAAATATTTGACTTTGACTTTAAATCACGTCGTACCGGCTGAACAGATTGCGATGAAATTTAGTACATAGATAGATTATGATCTGGATTGCAACATAGGCTACGTTTTACCGACAAACCACGCGTGTGAAGCTGCATGCGGAAGCTATAGTATGTGTAAAAGAGTCTCACCGGATGCGTAGAGGAACATCCTGTCGCAGTGCGTGCACGCGTGCAGCTGCAGATGCCGCGCGTGCGGCTCGACGTGCGCGCGCGCGTGCGTCTCCAGCGAGCCGCGCTGCGTGTAGCTCTTCTCGCATACCCCGCACTGGTAAGGACGACGCTCTGCAATTATATAATATACCCGCTACTTATTATTTATTCTCTCAGTTTCAGGTTAGTATTTATATCATTGTAAAAAATGTAGATAGCAAAAGTTGGTATGCTGTTCACAGCAGAAAAGTTTTTTTTAATATATTAGTACTAGTATATAAAATACCAAGTATTTCAGACAAATAAAATCAGAAAAAATAGCATTTATCCATCGTACCTTCGTGCACCAGTCGATGTCTCTCCAGCACGACCTTCTGTGCAAATCCGCGCCCGCATGCGGAGCAGACGTGCGGGCGCGCACCCGAGTGCACGGCGCTGTGCCGCAACGCGGCGCTGCGGGAGGCAAACGTGCGTCCACAGATAGGACACCATGCGCCCGCGCCGCTACGCAACGAACAATACCTTACAATGACGCACACAAAAATAAAAGGCCGAAAGAATTAATACATTGCTAAATAGCATAAATAGCAGCCTTGCGTGTTCGTACGCATTTTGGTGTTTTCAGCTTGCGTTTAATCGTAGTGCGCAGTCTTATAAAAGGTTGTTTATTAGAAAAATTATTAAGTACTAGCTAGCCACTATGGCTGAATATGGTGAAGCTATTTAATTTTGTAACATCTGTATAATTCTGCCCACGTTCTGGCAAATAAATAAATCTTTACTAAAATTGGTTCAGTATTTTCTGAGATTACCCCCTACAAACAAACATAAAAAATTTATCTTTATAATATTAGGTAAACATAAAATTATAAAAAGTAGGAATACCGATTTAAATGAATATTTTTTTTTCACACCACCTGCTTGACAATGTCAAGTTATGTCATGTAAACCTAACCGAAAAGCAAGTGATTAAATCCCTACGACTGAGCCGGGAGTAAAGTTGTACTGAATTTCATTATGCCCGCGAGGGCATAATGAATTGATTGATTGATTGATGTGTGTAATTTGAATTTGGAATCTCATGTGTATTAAAATTTAAACCAAAGAGACCCACACAATAAGAACTTATTCGTGAATCGAACTAACCTCTGCACAGAATACACCAACCTAGATTTGGTTTTTATTTTTTTGTCTCGCAGAAAGTGTGGAAAGTAGAGTATTCTCCTCTTGGATAAAGCTGTCTACATCTTGGGCGTTCTTATATCCCTCTCTACAGTCAGGATTCTAGTAACTCCCTCGCTCTGCTCGTGAGTAAACTCTAGAATCCTTCGTTACGTTCGGGATTCAATATAGCGCCCGAAGATAAGACTCTGCTTTATCCCCTTGTTTAATAATCTACTACTATTTACTCTATGGCTGGTCCTATATAAATTAGGCGAGGATCTGATGATGAAGTATAAGGTAGAAGTCATAAACTCCTCAACAGATGACAGCAAACGCATCACGATTTAGTTATTGTTAATGAAATCGCAAGGGAGTATCTATTTGGAGTCCTATCGGTGGCCAACTAAACTGAACACAACTTTGAAGATACTGAACTCATATAACGCATATAATGCGTTTGGGTATATAATATCGCAAGCAATGGCTGTTTATAAAGCCATAGGCTTCGAAGACACCTTACACCCACTCGTTAATGACGACCTCTGCGGCGCAGTGGGTGACTAGCCGGCTGAGAGGCAGAAGGTTGCGGGTTCAATTCCCGCTGCGGGACAAATGTTTGCATGGTCTATATATATTTGTTCCAGGTTCAGATATTTTGTATGTATTATTATAAGTATGTATTTCCATAAAAAAAGTATATATGTATTCTATCAGTCTCATCTGGTTCTCATAGTACAAGCGTTGTTTAATTTGGGGCTAGATAGCACTGTGCGAAGTGTCCAGCATTATTTATTTATAAATGATTATCTGCTCTTGAAATTCTGTTTTTAGTTTTTTGTAAACATATTTGTCACCAATATTTACTTATTTATTTATTTTATATAATTTTTTTCATCTAAACAGTCTGATATTTTATAGTGAGCTTTGTCTTTTTCTTAAACATTATGAAATTCAAAAGCTGCCTAGGCACTGTATATGCCAAGAACCTTGTTATTCCAAAAAGTAAGATTTCTTACTCACCTTTTCTTAGTACCTGCAACAGTGTTTCGTTCACGCACAGATTGGTTTTTCCTCTTCGTTTTGGCCTCTTCTATTTCTTTGAGGTTGATCTCGATCGTTTCTTGTTGATTGTTTTCTACTATTACCAGAGGTTTGATCTCTACTGTTTCTAAAGTTTGTAAGTCCATTTCTTCAGGTTTGTTTTGATTTGTTGGTTCAGGTATAATAAATGCCATGGACTCTTCGTCAGGGTCTACCTACGCATAAATAACACTTTTTATAATCAGCACGCGATTTGCTTTGCACAACACATTTTTGAAAGCAAAATAATTAATTTAATTTTATCTTGTGTTTCTACATTTCGTGATTTTATGAGTAGAGTTCCTTGTGAAAGGGCTCGCCCGAGGAAGTACTACCGCCATACCTATTTCTGCCGCGAAGCAGCATTGCTGTTTTTCGGTTTGAAGGGTATGGCTGCAGGTGAAATTACAGGCACATGAAACTTTGAGCTTTCTATGGCCTACTGCCCAATTTAAGTATCATGAGTTTTGAGAAACAACTAAGCTACTTCGAGAACTTTTGAGTGGATAATATAAGATAACGTTTATTTGCTATAACATAGTAAATACATCGGTAGGCAATAAATTATATTAAAAGATTGTTTTATTTTTAAGATAATTTAAACGCGTGTAAATCTTATAGGTTAAATTTGACAGGTATCAAAATACTATCAACGAAAAACAGAACCAAATGATACAGCATTGGAATATCGTCTTGACGAAATATTGATCCAGGATTATCTAGTGTTCCTGAGTGCAACTTTTCATTATAAAGTGAAACTTGGTGCTTATTAATGATACTCATTGTGATAGTATAACAATAATTATTTGGCATAATCTGGTTGGTCATTCGATTTCTTCTGTAGACGTTTGTACAAAGCTATCACGGCATACAAAATTATAGACATCAAAATTAGATTCCTTTAGTGGGTATGTGATTGCTTTGCCCAACTGTCCATGTAATCTGTCTCCACACCCTCACCTCAACATCTTCCTCGACTAGCTCAAAGATCAGGTGGTCATCATCCCCTGTCTCCAGTTCAAAGCTGGTGCCCTGGTCTTGGAGCACTAGACCCTGGTCATTCTTCACCAGTATACCCAGTTCTACAAGTATAGCGCTCAGGAATGTTGATATGTCGGGACTAGCTTCACTGCTTTGGTCTATAACTTGAATCTGAAAATATTTAAAAGAATCATACAATTTATAGTTATTTTTATTTTTAAGTGTTTACGGTATAATCTTGAGGGTTTTAATACCATCTCAAAAGGAAGGTTGTGGGTTTAAGTCCCGTCAGGGTCGACAATATTCAGATGATTAAATTTTTTTTATATGTCCTTAAATCGTCTTTAACGCCGTCATTCTTTCTCGCTCTGCCAATCCTGTCGTTCATTCCATAACGATTGTACATTCCGGCAGGAATTAATGTTAGTGATGAGTCACTAACATTAATTCGTCGTCGAGTGACGAGTCATCTACAATGTAATAATAGGTGGTAATTGATAGGTACATGTTCATTACGGACCCTGTTGGACACAACAATATTATGAAAAAGAGGACGTCATTGTTCTTGTTACGATAAATTAATTTTAAAAACAAAACATCAAATCTAATTGTCAAAGTAGTAGGTAAGTATCTAAAATTTGCCATTAAATTATTAGTCAATTCCATTAAAATATTAGTCAATTGTATACCTAGTAGGTTTTAGTAGTAGTAAGTATTTTAGTTGTTTTATAAATTTTATGTCTAATTTATCAATGCGTCAAGTAGTTTATTAAATATTTTGATCGTCGATATACGGTTCAGGATATTTATTTCTCTTAAGAATTAGTAATTCACTTACAGAGAAAACTTAAAACAAAAAACTATAAGGGCTTGAAAAGTGATAATATGAGTGAAGAACTCTAATACACATAGCTTAAAATAAATAAAACTTACTTCTGTTGTTTCTTCCTCCTCTGTATTGACTGCATCACCCACGGAGTTGATAGCCATCATTGGTTTTTCATTTTCACTCTGATCCTCAATATTATAAACATCTGCTATAACTAATCTCTCCGCCTCGTCAACCTGTTCATTAGGTACCATATGGAATTCTATCTCCGCTTCATCGACCTGTCCATTAGGGACCATATGGTATTCTCTGTACAACTCTTTATTTTCTTCATTATTATTGTTTTCTATTGGGTCAGAGATTTTTTCTTTGAACTTCGTGGCATTTAAGTGTGATTTTAACTTGAGGTAAGAATCCATACATTTATTCCTGAATTTGTAGTATCGTTCTAACTCTTGATGGCAGTTTATGCAGATTGAGTTCGGTAGGCATTCTTCTTGACTGATCTGAAACATTATTGCAGAGTATTAGACATTATATTAGACATACCATTATTTATTCATCACTATCTTCCGTCTGCAGCTTCGCACATGTGGTTTGTCAATAATGAATATCTCAATCCAGTAGGTCTAGCACAGTAACTGTAAAGAAGAGTTTTGTCTTTAGTCATTTTTCGGTAGAAAGAAGACACTTGTCGACCGTCTTGAGCACGGCGATTGTGAGAGTGAACAGAAGAAACGTTGTCGACATTTCCTCGACAGTAGTCTACAACGCCGAAGCACGATAGCCATTGTTTTCTCTATCTTTGACATTTAAGGATAGACAACTTTCTTCGGAAATTGTCTAGGTCTTGCGATGCCTAGACAGTGCTGTCTTCTCAAGTTGTCTCTTTCGGATTTATCTCAATCGCGTGCTTGCCATAAACTTTTGGTTAGATATTTAATTCATTATATATATAACAAACATTGCTATAGACAGTGTATTATTCTCTTGTCTAAGAAGAAACCATATTGAGCCTGCTCGAGGCAGACAATTTCGGAAGAATCAACAGAGAATAGAATAGAATGACGCTTTAGTGTTCATCACACTTAAATTTTAAAAAACAAATAATACGCAAATATAATACATAATGCAAATATACACACAGAAATACAAGTTGCGGTCAGAGCCTTGTCGTCTCTTAAAAGAGTAGACAAGGAAATCGCTGTGCTTGCCTTGCAGGTCACAATCAACCTATATACCAAATTTCATTTTAATCAGTTAAGCCATATTGTCATACAAACATATCAAACAGACGTACAGATAGATAGATGGTGTAATAAAATATTAAAATAATACCATTCTCTAAGTCCTAAGCTTTTAAGTTATATTAGTTCCATTTACGGAACTGTCAAAGGAACCACTGGAAATAATTGTATACTTACTGTGTATTTAATGCATGTTTTACTAAAATAAATATTTATTAATTTCTTTTTTCATATACTTTCTCATCAAAAATATTCAATAAATTTGTAGATGAAATTGTTGTGTAGTGCCTACGTTCAGCAGTAAACAACCTATGGCTGATCAAAAATATTATTAAATTCAGAGAGAATCCATCTAGTAAATTCTTCCAATCCAAGTAGGTAGTCATAGTCACTGATATTTATTGTTCCATGTTTGGTTTACAATAAATATTTTACAAATATTTTGGTCCAAAACATGAGCCCTGCTGGGGCACTACAATACAAAGTAATAGCAAGAAAGTAGTTTCTCATTCTCACCTCATACCCCACACAGAACATGATCCTCATAGGCAGAGCATCACACGCGTTGTCAACTCGTTCGAAGATGGGCACGGTCTCCTCCATCCTGGCCAAGCACAGCCTACACAACTCATGCACATTTTCAATTATCTTGTAGTCCTGATGATGCTTACGACTGTACGTTTTCATACTTCTGTTTAGGGCAGTCTGTATCCGACAGTTCTGCAAATTAGCTAGAAATCACTTAAAGCAGATTACAGGTTCTTTCAAGGTTGAAAAGCAGCTGTGCTTCCAAAACAAACTTCTGTTTACAAAAAATCGAACTCCTGGGCAGTACGCTGCGAATATATCAATACTACACAACTAGTAGGTGCAGTGGTAGATAATGGTTTTAATATTTTCTAAATTATTTATGTAGTTTTTTGTTTCTTGCAAAATTCCAATCAAAAACAGTACCGTCCATCGAGCGAGTTAATTACATTTTGTATAGACAAAATCATAATTTCGAAGACACTGACAGTGACAGATCTACCGCGATAGGCAGTAGTTATTTTTTAGCATCGCATCGCGCGCTATTCTTACAACTTTCTAGCAAAGTGATTCAAAATTCTATGACAAATTGACGTTGAAATGCTTATTAGAATTGCCATGTAAAAAAAATGCAAATAATTCGAGGGTCTACTTTTTTTAGCCAGACTCTAGCTATATTTATTAAATTAAAGGTATTTTATAAACTGTAGTTTAATAAACAGCTAGTAATAAAAAATAATAGACTATGAGTCTGAAATAAAGATTATTTATTTATTTGATGATAGGGTAATAGTGTTCTGTGGTGAGGATCTACGCGTAAGTAGGTACTAACACTAAAGAATACTAAATTATTACGGAGGTAGGTTTTCATGACGAAAAGAGTTTGATAGAGTTTGAATTAAAACTATTTTGCCAAAATACCGTACCATAATAAAGAAATGGCCATTAGGTAGAAGTGGAACCACGAAGTCGTAGAACATATTTATTAACCAAACTGCCACTTTGACTACTTATAGGTACCTAGCAATTATAATTTAATCCATGAGCAAGTTTCACGTAATAATTATGCCACCCTCTACCCTTTGCACTTGGATCGAAATTACACACCTTTGCTTCAATCACATTTAATAATACAAACCATGGCGACGTTTTCTGGTAAAATCTATAGAAACGACACCACGAAGTTATTTCAAAAACTCAACACAGTTCTCTATTTCTGTGGACTCACCGATTTTTGGATCGAGAAAGTGAATCTTCCTAAAAAATTCGTAAAAATCTTTAATGTTATATCGATTTTTATTGAAATCGTTATGTTTTCGTTCATGGCATCAGAAGTGGTCGCATTTTTCACGCAGAAAAATCTTTCACCTAAACAAGTGGCTGATCGCTTGGTGTTCGGAATCTCTCATCCTATTCTATACATTTACGCTATGAACTTGATTTATTACAAGCGGAATGTAAGAGACGTATTGTACCAGTTGGCAGCAGTGCTGAAGAAGGTCCATAATGATGAAGAGGTTGAGAAGCAAATGATCACCAAACTGAAGTTGTACTTGACGGCTTATGTGACGAGCTGCGGGCTCTGCATCGTGTTTTATGGAGCCAGTGCCCTTATCCAGTACATAAGAATAGGTAATATTGCCTTTTCGGTGATCACGTATAATTGAACCTTTAAATTTTGCATATTAGATATTCAATGCATTCAACCCTTATATCTTTCAAAGTACCTTTCGTAGAGAGAGGGCCTACGAATGCTGTAGCGAGCCTACGACCACGCAAACCGGTTCTTTGCAGATCATCATCCCAGCCCAGCTAAATATCACAGCACGACCCATCACTAGAAATAAAACCATTATCTTCTATATGATTTCTAGAACAATTGCATGCATGTGAACTATCTGCAATACTCTTCTTCGAGAGCTTTATTTGTTTTTAAACAGAATACATTTATTACATAAAGAATATACAATTATTACAAAGTCAAAGTCAAATATTTTTATTCATTAAAATCACAAGGATCACTTTGAAACGTCAATTTTATTGCCTGTTCCTTCGCGACCTAGCCAGGAAAGAAAGGCAAGAAACAAGGCTGGTTGTTTTTTTAAATGATCCTTTTAGAATACATAACAATACAGAAAATAAATTACGTCTAAATAGTGTTACGCCGAGGCTGTTAAACAATGAGTAATAATCGAACCTTCTCGAATGCTTTTATCTTGCTGTGTTATTGTTGCTATTGTTTGTGGTTTCGCAGAATGGGGAGAGGGACCGACCCTTTCCTGGAAGGATCGACATCGTTCTCGAACAATCGAAATGTGTGCGATATAAATAGGCCGGAGTGATGGCCGGACAGTTAGTCTCGAGTCTCAGTTAGTCTGAGTCAGTCGGAGTGAGTGAGTCTCAGCGACGCCCTGGAGGACTGACGTGGAGCAGGGTCTCGCGTGAACAGTAGTTGCTCGCGAGTCAGTCTGGATTAAGCTATACGTGCGATCATTTCGGTGACTTTAAGTGGTGCAACAGTGGTGTGAATTAGTGTGTTGTGATTACGTGTGACCAAGTTCGTGTATTCATCGTTATCGTGTTGAATAAACGTGTTATTTTGGTTAAACCGATTCCCATTATTTTATCCCGAACCCTCAGCTCGTAACAATTTGGTGTCAGAAGTGGGATAAAATAATGCCGGTTCTACCAAAGGATAACGTGGACGGTGTCAGGACGAGAGGTCAACGACAACAGGAAATGGATGAAAGGCGGTTTGGGGAGTCTCCGGTTCAAGAAGCTCGGCAGAGTCGTCAGCCGATGGAGATGGAATCAGCCGCCACCGAATCATTTGGAGCATCATCATCATCATCCGTGGGGCAAGCTCCTGTGACAGGCGATCTTGCTGCTATTATGGCAATGCTTTGTCGTCAAGAAGAACAGCGTCGTCAGGATGAAGAAGAGCAGCGTCGTCAACAGGAAGAGCAGGCTCAGTTGCAGGAGGAACAACGCCGTCAGCATAAAGAAGAGAAGCGTCGTCACCAGGAAGAGCAGGCTCGGTTGCAGGAGGAACAACGCCGTCAGCATTAAGAAGAGAAGCGTCGTCAGCAGGAAGAGCAGGCTCGGTTGCAGAAGGAACAGCGAAGTGAACAGGTGGAGCAGACTCGGTTGCAGGAAGAACAGCGACGTCAGGATAAAGAAGAGCAGCGTCGTCAACAGGAAGATCAGCGACGTTGGCCATAAGAGCGTGCTCGACTGATGAGGGAATCGTTCGGTTCATCTGGAAAGGAATTCCAGGAAGTGAAAGAACAGATAGAAATCATGAGAGCCGTGTTTTGGAGGCTGGAATTGGGATCGCTGATGAGAAAGGGACTCTGGGTGTCCTGAAGTACTGGAGACGGCAATGTGGCTCCTCTAGTTGCTACATCTTCAGCGCGAGGTGCGCCTAAAATTGTTCGTGTTGATCGGCTGCCGCGATATGGGGCTAAGAATGCTCGGGACGAGCATGTTTTAGGAGGGGGCAGTGTTACGCCGAGGCTGTTAAACAATGAGTAATAATCGAACCTTCTCGAATGCTTTTATCTTGCTGTGTTATTGTTGCTATTGTTTGTGGTTTCGCAGAATGGGGAGAGGGACCGACCCTTTCCTGGAAGGATCGACATCGTTCTCGAACAATCGAAATGTGTGCGATATAAATAGGCCGGAGTGATGGCCGGACAGTTAGTCTCGAGTCTCAGTTAGTCTGAGTCAGTCGGAGTGAGTGAGTCTCAGCGAGGCCCTGGAGGACTGACGTGGAGCAGGGTCTCACGTGAACAGTAGTTGCTCGCGAGTCAGTCTGGATTAAGCTATACGTGCGATCATTTCGGTGACTTTAAGTGGTGCAACAGTGGTGTGAATTAGTGTGTTGTGATTACGTGTGACCAAGTTCGTGTATTCATCGTTATCGTGTTGAATAAACGTGTTATTTTGGTTAAACCGATTCCCATTATTTTATCCCGAACCCTCAGCTCGTAACAATTTGGTGTCAGAAGTGGGATAAAATAATGCCGGTTCTACCAAAGGATAACGTGGACGGTGTCAGGACGAGAGGTCAACGACAACAGGAAATGGATGAAAGGCGGTTTGGGGAGTCTCCGGTTCAAGAAGCTCGGCAGAGTCGTCAGCCGATGGAGATGGAATCAGCCGCCACCGAATCATTTGGAGCATCATCATCATCATCCGTGGGGCAAGCTCCTGTGACAGGCGATCTTGCTGCTATTATGGCAATGCTTTGTCGTCAAGAAGAACAGCGTCGTCAGTATGAAGAAGAGCAGCGTCGTCAACAGGAAGAGCAGGCTCAGTTGCAGGAGGAACAACGCCGTCAGCATAAAGAAGAGAAGCGTCGTCACCAGGAAGAGCAGGCTCGGTTGCAGGAGGAACAACGCCGTCAGCATTAAGAAGAGAAGCGTCGTCAGCAGGAAGAGCAGGCTCGGTTGCAGAAGGAACAGCGAAGTGAACAGGTGGAGCAGACTCGGTTGCAGGAAGAACAGCGACGTCAGGATAAAGAAGAGCAGCGTCGTCAACAGGAAGATCAGCGACGTTGGCCATAAGAGCGTGCTCGACTGATGAGGGAATCGTTCGGTTCATCTGGAAAGGAATTCCAGGAAGTGAAAGAACAGATAGAAATCATGAGAGCCGTGTTTTGGAGGCTGGAATTGGGATCGCTGATGAGAAAGGGACTCTGGGTGTCCTGAAGTACTGGAGACGGCAATGTGGCTCCTCTAGTTGCTACATCTTCAGCGCGAGGTGCGCCTAAAATTGTTCGTGTTGATCGGCTGCCGCGATATGGGGCTAAGAATGCTCGGGACGAGCATGTTTTAGGAGGGGGCAGTGTTACGCCGAGGCTGTTAAACAATGAGTAATAATCGAACCTTCTCGAATGCTTTTATCTTGCTGTGTTATTGTTGCTATTGTTTGTGGTTTCGCAGAATGGGGAGAGGGACCGACCCTTTCCTGGAAGGATCGACATCGTTCTCGAACAATCGAAATGTGTGCGATATAAATAGGCCGGAGTGATGGCCGGACAGTTAGTCTCGAGTCTCAGTTAGTCTGAGTCAGTCGGAGTGAGTGAGTCTCAGCGAGGCCCTGGAGGACTGACGTGGAGCAGGGTCTCGCGTGAACAGTAGTTGCTCGCGAGTCAGTCTGGATTAAGCTATACGTGCGATCATTTCGGTGACTTTAAGTGGTGCAACAGTGGTGTGAATTAGTGTGTTGTGATTACGTGTGACCAAGTTCGTGTATTCATCGTTCTAGTGTTAAATAAAAGTGTAATTTTGGCTAAACCGTTTCCCATTATTTTATCCCGAACCCTCAGCTCGTAACAATAGCAATATTTTGAACGAGTTGGAGCAATTTCAATCCTAAGCTCATCTAAATAAATCTAAATAATCCGATATTTTACAGTACACTGAAAGAAATAATAAGTTGATTTAACCTTTTTTCAACCTATATTTTAGGTTGATTTTTGCACCTACCGACATGATTTGTTGAATTAACAAAATAAAAATAGTTGAACTATAAAGGTAAATTTGACCTGATTATATTATTATATATTTATATTATATATTTAACTTAGTTATTTTGTTGACTCAACTTCGTTAACATGTTAAATTTACTAAATTATCAGTTAGACTTACTTAGATTCGAATATACCAGAAATATTGTGTTGTAATAACCTCTTTTAGTGGTTGGTACCTATAACCAATTATTTTTAACAATTTAATTTTTGTAGAAATAAACGTACGTAATAGTTGATTAAACATAATATTAAGTTAACGCAACTTAAATGGAATCAACATCATGGAATTCAACCTATTCGTTTTTTCAGTGTAGGCTTTTTTATAAAGTATTTGTTTAATTACGTTTTTAAATTTATTAATTGTCGATTTTTGTACATCCCTTGGGAGTTTGTTATAAAAGCGTACACCTTGCCCTTTAAACGATTTACTAACTTTATGGAGTCTACAAGTGGCAACAGCGAGTTTATCTTTATTTCTAGTATTAAAATTATGATTATCACTATTTTTCTTAAACAAATTCATATTTTAGTGAACATACATCAGATTTTCATAGATGTGTTGACAAGGGAATGCCATAATATTTATTTCTTTAAACTTATTGAGTAATGGTTATCTGGGGCCCATATTATAAATTGCAGATACAAGACTAAAATATAGAAGAAACAGTTGAATCATCTAAATACCGACAGTTGCAAACGATCTATAGATAACTCAACTGCACCAAATCACTACCAGGCGGAAGTGTCTCCAAGACACTGGCTGCATTGCCCCACTGAATCGCAATGTGTATGCGTTGACCCAGATAAGCACCAGCTCTCGGATCAGACGTCGCTTCGGCCAGACGCCCAGAAAGAAATTTGAAAACGCGATTGGCCCCGGTACCCCATGGACCCAGGGTCTCGACCCCAAAAAGATGAACAGTGTTTTTAAACTAAATTCTATTGAAGCACCTGCTTGAGTTCCTATTTATAATATGTGTTTCAGGGGCTCCCTTCACCACCGTGATCACAGCTTGGCCGGATGTAGAAGACAGATCAGCCATCGCGCATGCATTCCGCATTATAATCTACTTCACCTGGTGGATCTACTTCAGCAGAGTATCTGGTTCCTATATCCTTATCCTATCCATGTTCATCTGCCTCAGTTTCCAGTATAAGAACCTAACGACATACTTTGAAAAGCTGGACAGTGTTTTTGATAAGTCAGGCAGAACGAATTTAGAGGATGAGAAACTTTACGAGTCTACCTTGAAGATTGGAATCAGGCTACATATTGATACTGTTTGGTTAGACATTTCGTAAATATCTACCTTATATTTGTACAATGACGTCATAATCTATACAGAAACAGGATCCATAGTGATTATTATATATTTGTCTTATTACATAATGCAAGAAACGATTTTGCAAATAATTTGTCCTGAATGAGATAAAATTAGACTATATCTTAAAATGATAAAATATGTATTGTTAGGTAAAATGATAAAGCAGCCGACCCAGCTTAGACTTGGCTTAGCTGAGTGATGATAAAACATACGTTATAAAAAAATGAAATTAACAAACAATTAAAACTAGTTATGAATAAACACTGAATTTCAGGTGCTTTCAAGAATGCCAGAAAATATACAGTATCATCTTTAGCGCCCAACTGATCGTGACGATAGCCGAGCTGGTGTCCGTCATGTCACAAATGATGGTGAATATACTAAAAAATCTAACGATATACTGGCATCCAGTGTGGTAGTGGCAGATGTAGTAGATCATAGGGTTTTTGTATTTAAACTTAGTTTAAAGAGGTGGTCAACGGGTATTTTATTTTTATTTTGATTTGATCTATGATTAATTTCGTCCACCTTGGGGGTCTATGGAAGAAAATATGGCTGTGGTCGGTGGCTCGTGACGCCTTGGGATCGAAAGAACCTGACTAAATTAAACTTTTAATGATGATGGAATGAAAACGACTTTTGTCGCGAGGAAGGCGAATAGCCGAATTCGGTTGCACGTTCGAATATGATGCGGCACAAATGTTTGCATAATCCGCAACTAATTCAAATGAAATGGATTTTTTTTTGCTAGAAGTATAATAAATAAATAATAAATAAATAAATATTGCTGGATGTTTCATACAGTGCTATCTAGCCCCAAACTAAACATACCTTGTACGATGGGAACCAGATAACTGATAGAATACTTATACATATATACTTTTTTTTGTAAATACATACTTATAATACATAGAAAAACACCCAGACCCGGAACAAATATCTATAGATTATGCAAACATTTGTTCCGCGGCGGGAATCGAACCCACTACCTCCTGCGTCTCAGCCGGCTATTCGCCCACTGCACCACGGAGGTAAAATATTTGTTTATTTGCCAGAACATGGGTAAAATTATACAGATGTTACAAAAATACCTATTCAGCCATAACGTGGCGTGTAAATTATATGACACATTAAGAAATTCAATTAGTATAACTAAAAAATGATTATTATTATAATTTCAGTAATGGATTAATATTTAGACTAAATATTTAAACTAGTCTCAAATGTCATTGTGTATCATTTACATAATATATTCATTAATCAGTTCATCCGTTAGTATGTAGGGTGATCCAAAAGTAATGATAATCAATAATAAACACAATGAATAAAATAAAAAAATAAATTTCTTTCTCAACATAGTCTCCTAGCAAGTCTATACATTTAGTCCATCTCTTTTCTAAACCTAAAATTCCCTTAGAAAAAAAATCTTTATCTTGACTCTCAAAAAAGTCCTCAACCGCGGCCATCACGTCGCTATCATCGTCAAATTTCTTGCCTCGGAGGTGTTCCTTGAGTCGTAGAAAGAGATAGAAGTCACTGGGGGCTAGACCTGGTGAATAGGGGGGGTGTTCCACCAGCTCGAAGCCCGCTTCCTGAATGGCAGCCATGGCAATAGCAGCTTTGTGAACCGGTGCGTTGTCTTGATGGAACAGCACTCCAGCCCGCAGTTTGCCTCGCCTTTTCTCCTTAATAGCCTCCCGCAATCTTCTTATTTGTTCTGCATAGTAGGAGCCTGTAATAGTGGCCCCCTTTTCCAAATTGTCCACCATGATTATTCCTTTAGCGTCCCAAAAAACAGACGCCATAACCTTCCCTGCTGAGCTTGACACTTTGAATTTCTTCGGCGTCGGTTCATCGGATCGTTTTCATGTCATCGATTGTTGTTTTGTTTCAGGATCAAAATGGTGGATCCAGGTCTCGTCCATGGTCACAAAACGTGACAAAAAATTATCTTTGTCTGCCTGAAACTTTTCGAGATTTGCTCTTGACATGTCGACTCGTTTCTTCTTTTGCTCGTCGTTTAACATTTTCGGTACCCAACGCGCGGAGACCTTTCTCATACTCGTATGCAATTCGTTCGCAAGGATTCTTTGAATGCTGCCATATGAGATCCCTGTGACCTCAGCTACATGCCTGATAGTCACTCTTTGATCTTCCAATACAACTTCTTCAACTTTTTTCACATTTTCTTCAGTGAGGGACGTCGATGGGCGTCCTTCGCGGTGTTCGTCTTCTGTCGATGTTCTTCCCAGCTTAAACTCCTTAGCCCAACGCGCAACTGTGGAATATGGAGGAGAAGAGTCCCTTAATGTTTCCAACCAAGTCGCTGTGTATGTCTTTGGTACACATTTTTTTCAAGCAGAGGTATTTAATGACAGCTCTGATTTCGTGTTTTTCCATTTTTATGTTCACTCCTTGACAGTCCGTATTCAAATGAATGTAGCTCCCGGGAATCGTGGCCTATTTATATGATTTTTTTTCCTGAAGTAGTGGGTAACTGAGCAAGTGACTGATATTTTTTTGTATTTTTGTGTGCACTAGAAATAACTGATACCTTACCATTCGCAGTCCTTGATACCCGCGATACAATGTCACTGTAGAATGTTTATTTTCAGACATCTGAGCGCACGATGGTGAACATCGCCGCGGTGGTATGCACGACGTGTGGGACTATGGTCAGCACCGGTTTCCTCATGTGGAACGCTGGAGACGTCACTGTGGAGGTAATATTCCACCTTCAACGGTTTCCTAACTACTTTTTTTTACTATACCATACTATCCCACTGCTGGGCAAAGGCCTCTCCCTCTTCCTTCTACTTATCATGATCCATTGCCAGAGGTTACCAACCTCTGGAATAATTTTTGTTTATTATGGAATTTTTAACAAGCAGTAATCTGAATCATCTCACTAATTTCGACCCTGACGTGACAAGAGCCTGTAGCACAATTGGTAGAGCATCCTTGTATCAAGAGGAAGGTTGTGGGTTCAAGTCCCGCCTAGGCTTGAACATTTTTGAGATAGTTTTAAAAATCTTGGAAGTGTTCAGATACCACTATAAAAATAAAAATACTATTAGGTTTTCCCTTTTTCAGGCGTCTTATTTACCAGCTGCCATGTACGCTTGTGGATGGCACAACTGCGCTGGTAGATCCTCAGCTCGCACCAGGAAGCTGTTGGTCTTAGCCATGATACAAGCTCAGGTACTACTTGAAAGTTTTGCAGGCCGAGCCTATTCACGCAATAACAAAAACAATTTCATAACTGCGAAGAACGCGAGTACTACTTATGCTTACATTTATCGACTAAAACCTCACTTTCAAAAACACACGACCAGTAAAATCGCCATGAAATAAAGTAAACCAGTTTGGTGAAAGAATTCGGCACATGAGGCTTTTCACCTGTATGCCTAAAGTTGATGGACACAGTGCACCGTATCGTAGAACACTTTTATAATGCACGCACATTACACAATTACCGATTAGGCAATACATACTTTGTTATAGGCGATGGATACCAATTAACATCAAGTGGGCCATATGCTGGTTCCATCTCCGGGTCCTATAAAAAAAAGATAGATTTAACCGCTTTTATGTAAAACCACGTCCTACTAGATAGATAGATAGATAGATATAGACATTTATTTCGACACAAGTAACAAACACATACAAACTACATACAGTGGATAAGTGAAGACAGACAATTAAATAAATACAATAAAATACAGACAATTAAAAAACATTACTTAAGCAAAAAATAATAAATAGTACTAAAAATACGTATCCAGTCACTATGAGCCTTGTGCCGAAAAAGGGAAATGGCTCAGCATTACTGAACAATAAACCTATTGCTCAGCGCTGGTTTACAGCCATTAAACCTGCATTGGCGCCACACAGACACTACGCACAGAGCTTTGTCATTACTACGCATTACTTTGTAGACGTCGCATAAAACTTCGTAGTAAAAACGCTCTGGAATTATCTCAATACTCGTACAAAAGACATCAACGCGCTACGTGTGCTACGAATGCTACGCGCTACGCCAGTTTCATTGTATTACAGAGTAATTTGATTTTCCGGTCTCTTACAACATCCAACAGTTACAAATTATACATAATCTATAGTCCAGCTATATTATACTAGTAGTTAGAACTCTTTGCTAGGATTCCCTGTGTCGAAACTACGACTAGAGTTGGTACCACTACGCAACAAATTTTAAAATTAAATATTATTTATAATTTGCGAAACTAACTAGTTACTTTATTTTCACTAAAAACGGGATAATTTACCATGATTTGTGAGTTTTTGAGTGTCCCGATATTTCGACGCACTTGCTTGCGCCATGATTACGCACGGATAAACAGAAGTCTTTGTGTCTCAAAAACACAAATCATAGTAACTATCCCGTTTTTAGGGAAAATAGCGCTCATACCATGATAATTTTCAAAATTATATGACTAGATACTATATAACTAGACCTTGATCACATTTGTAAAGTTTTGTGGATGTATTTTCTTACAGAAACCAGTGGTGTTCCGGGCGCTGGGCTGTGTTGCCATTTCATACCAAACTTATTTATCGGTCCGTACACAGACAGTATTTTTTATGCTGTATTAATATACGGATTTTCAGCTAATTCGATATTTTGTGGTTTTCAGATAGTGAAATCATCATACAGTGTATTTTCAGTGATGTACTGAAAATATTGCTATACTAATTGTTACCCACGTCTTTGTCGGCGAGTATGAGACGTACTTGTAGATAACTTTTAGATTAGTAGAATAATCTGGTGGTTGCTTTGTATTGGTGCACAGACAGGGCAAGCCTACTCCTATGAACAAACATCTTTCACAATCAATACATTTTCTATGCATCTAAATACAAATAAATATTGCTGGACCTTTCACACAGCGCTATCTAGCCCCAAACTAAGCAGAGCTTGTACTATGGGAACCAGATAACTGATAGAATACTTATATACTTTTTTTGTAAATACATACTTATAATATATAGAAAAACATGCAGACCCGAAACAAATATCTGTAGATCATGCAAAAATTCTGCACTGGGAATCGAACCCTCAACCTCCTACGCCTCAGCCGGCTATTGACCCACTGCGCTACGGGCATCGTTAACCTTCACATAGCCAGAACTGTTAATCAGGCGTACCTATATTGCTAGCTACATTTTTCCTCACATAACTTATTTATTAACAACTGGTTTAATACACAGTTTATTATAATTCATTACACCGGGAGCTTTGAATAAATAATGCTTTAATAATGGGGTTCGTTTCCTTTACTTCAATAACCTTCAATAAAAAATTCAGTTGTGCATAAGCTAGTGATGGGGTAAATTTGATAAGTGTGTTTTAAGACCTAAACATACTATACATAAGAGCTTAGATAAACATGGACAAATAAATAAAGAAAATAATTTGGATGGGTATACCCATCCGTCTGTCACAGCTGATTATCTCAGCAACTTCTTATTTAATAAATACCTATTTATTTTTGTTATAAATAATACTGACTCTTCTCTACTTGCAAAAGTAAAAATTCCAAAATATCTTAATTTTGATGGCCAAAAGCCAAAATGGTGGGAGTTAAAATTTCAAAACTGATTTACTAGGTCAAGTAAGGTAGCATACCAAAGAAATTGATTTAGACATTCCGAAACTATTTGTTTTTTTAGTCTTGGAGTTAAGATGTAACTCTCAAAAAAATACCCTTATCATATGAAATGAAATTTATGTATATAGGAAGATGACAGGAAAACTATATCGAAGTCTAGAACAGTTTTCTAGTAGTTTTCTTGGTTTACCAGTCATGTAACTAGATGGCGTTGCTTAAATAACATACATAAACTAATCTAGGTTCGGAACCCTCGGTGCACGAGTCCTCCTCGTACTTTAGTTTTCTTGTTTTGCATGTTATAATTTTAGGTTACTTTACGGCACTAAAGACTCTTGCACTTTGACGCTCAAATCATAATACCTACCAATAATAGTACATTATGATATAAGTGCGGTAAGTTGAAAATTACAGCCGAGGAGATACGTATTGCTAGCCCGAGCCATAGGCGAGGGCTACAAGAAAGCAGAGGCTGTAATTATCAAAGCGCACGTATGTCATACGACGTTTTATAATATATTTGCGAAAAAATAAATAAAACTCGGACTTGGAATTTTTTATATTTTATCTCCCAAAGTTAATTTTATTCATAAAATGTTGACCACTTTTCTGACATAAAAACTCTTTGCTAAGATTTAAAAAAGTACCGTTCGTTTTAGACGGAGCATCTTGATAAACCGTACGTTTTAACTTATTAAAAGGAAACTCGTGCGTTTTACATTACAATAACGCATAAGTACGTAATGACATACATTTCGATATTGAAATTGGTGAAATAAGAGACCCTTTACGAGCAAATAGATAGATAGATAGATAGATAATTCCTTTATTGCACACCATTTAAATACAATCATTCATATTATTATTTATAGCAAATGTGTTTTAAACGGTATTTTATTAAAAAGTCCCTACGCAATTACTAGAAAGCTTGGAAACCTACCCTAAGTACCTAATCATTATCCAATTACGATGCATCGTTGTGCCAACAAAGGCTTTTATAGCTATAAAAGGCGCGATTACCAACAAATTGTGGCTTTCTTATCGAAGTTACAGAAAAAAAATATTCTTAAAAGTTCCTGCAGGGAGCTGATTTCCTAAACAACATGATACGAGCATTCCGAAATTACAAACCGAGCGGCGCCGCGGGACTTGTGGACAAATTCAACCTAATATTATACTTAGAAGGCTTCCCAAACTTTTGGATCGAGCCTTTAAATCTATCACAAAAGTTCATCAAAATATACAATGTTATCTCCTTCTTTCTACACATCATCACTGTTATGTTCAGTTTCTTTTTATCATCCTCTTTTATTTTCCAAAAGAATCTCTCGGTGAAACAGAAGGCAGACCAAAGCGTTTGCAACCTAGCCAATCCTTTTAGCAACTTCTACTGTTTCGTATTTCTGTACCACAGGAAGAGATGTCGCGAAGTTCTGTATACATTGATGGTTGTGTTAAAGCAAGAATATAATGACCCGGTGGTGGAGAAGCGTATCGTAATAACCCTGAAAGCGTATATCATTGCGTATTTTGGTGGTGGGTTAGTGGCGCTCACCTTCTACGCTTTCTTCGGGATTCTACAAGTGGCAGAAGGTTAGATAGACTTTTATCTAATATGTATTATAGTGGCAATACCTTAAAAATGAGTTCTTTAAAATCTAATGCATTTTTATTGATATTGTCACAATAAGATAGATCGCCAAAAAGAACACAAAAAGGGAAATATATTTAGATACAATATAAATGAACGGTACACTAAAACAAACTAATTCAGGGAACCTTTGGACGAACATAATGGAGCATCAAAACATGCATGTTTTGATGCTAGTTTTAGACTTTTTACAGCTGAGTCACTGACTTTTTCCAGTCAGTGCAGTGATATGGGTCATGTAACTTCTCACTACTTTTATAATCTACTTAGTCTCAATCAAAGCGCACTTTTAAAATTTTGTGGTTTTTTTTAGTTTATGTGGCAACTCTGAAATTTGTCAGCTGTCACCTATGATTATTTCGACTAATAAAAATGGAGCGTTACACAAAAGAAGAACTAGATATCATTGTGAAAACTCATTACAAAAAATTGTGTAATTTACTGCTCGCAAACTTCGCACAATTTGTCCACAATTTGAAAAATCGGCGTTCGCTTCACTTTGCTCTATTGCCCATTCAACGAATTGCCGACGCTTAGCATAGTTTACTGGTTTGAGCTGCTGAGTAAGCTGAATCTTGTACGGGGGAAGGTGGAGGTTTTAAGCCAAAATTCACTGCGTAGTGCTTTGTGAAATTTAAAGTTGTTGAGCACAATGCCGAATTAATGTTTTCGGGTTTTTGGCCACACTCTCGTTTACAGCAGCAATATTTTAGAGATCTATCGGAACGTCGACGCAGAGGAGACTTACTGTCCACAACCGACCCAGTTTCTTAAATTTTTTTGACTACTCTTCGAATTGTCTCAGTGTAACTTTCTCCAACGTAACTTCAAATTGATAACACGTTCTTCTTTTGTGTAGCGCTACATTTTTTTAATCGGAACAACAATTAAGGTGATAGCTGTCAAATTTCAGAGTTGCCACATACACGAAAAAAAAATTACACAATATTTAAAAAGTGCACTCTTATTGAGACATCCTATATATAACCCTTTAGCTGGATCTTTCTTTAATGTTAAGATATGTACTATCTAACATGTGGTTAGCGTCGTGGACTACGGTATCAATAGCTCAGACATGAATTTCTATGGTTTTAAAACCATCTCAAATATTTGGGTGTGGTTTTAAAATCTTGGAATTTTCCATTAGTGTCCGGATAACACTATAAAAATACATATTATGAATTACCAAGTACTAATATAGACTGTACTTTAACATAAGTATTGTAGTTGTTTGTTGTTACTTAAAAAAATATATTAATTAATATTTTTTCAGGACATCCTTTCATTACAATAGTACCAGGCTGGCCCGACATCAGAGATGTATCCACCACAGCGGAGGTCACAAGAGTCATGTCCTACCTCTTCTTGTGGATTTCCTTCATCAGAATTTCTGGCTGCTACTTACTTCTTCTCTCTCTGCTGATCGGTATCAGCCATCAGTACAAAAACCTCGGGAGTTACTTTTTTAGACTAAACTCTATTTTTGAAGATGATTTGAGTCAAGAAGAGAAGGAGATCAAGTATGAGAAGGCTTTTACGAGAGGTGTGCAAATGCATTCTCAGACAAAATGGTACGTTGCTAAAATAATAGTTTGTTAATTTACAAAATTTGCTTGTCATTTTATTTTAGATACTTTCTTTTATTATCAGGTGCATGAATGAAACCCAATACATCTGCCGCGTGGTCTTCGATGCCCAGATGATGCTGGCTACTATCGCCTCTATCTCTTTGCGGCCTGTCATTTTGGTGAGTCTACCTCTCAATGACCGTTCTTTAAATAGCAACTGTGTTGAGGAACATTCATTCCGAACATAGCACTTCCATGCTTTGGAGGACCTCCCGACTAAGTAATGTTGGAAAGCCTACATAGACTGCTTTTACCTAGACCTCGACTCCAGGGTTGCCCACAAGATCATATAAACTAACGGATTGCTTTGCGTTATATTGTCTCAGAACTCTACTGCCACCACGAGACTATCCTACATGCTGCTTGGTGGCCACGGGGTACTTCATGTGGAATGCTGGAGACATCTCCGTCGCGGTCAGCCTGTTATAAGTTGTAGGTTTTCTATGATAGCCGATATATAACAAGTGTGCACTTATTCTCTTTCCCAGGCCTCAAAACTGGCAGAAGCAATGTACGGTTCTGGATGGCAGAACTGCAAACGCCAGTCATCGGTTCGCGTCAGGAAACTCGTTGTCATTGCCATGACTCAGGCGCAGGTAACCTATCTATGTCTTTCTCGAGTTTGTTTATGCTGGAAAAATGAATTTTAGGAGGATGAGTGTGTTGTAAGGAATGTAAGAAAGAATCGATTGGCAATACCTTTAGTGTTGTGTTCTTAAATGAGCTACATAATTGCTTGAAATAAATGTTTTTTTTAATAAAATTGTTCATCCCAAACTGGCTCGACACACACTCCAGCCAGTAAAATTGCAAGACAAAAAGTAACGACCGGTAAGTATTTGAAATAGTTTAGAAATTCTACGGAGGATAAAATTCAGAGAAATAACTGAGTCGAGTAATAAATTTCAAACTATTTAGTTATTATCTGTTACAGCAACCAGTGGTGCTAAAGGCTCTTGTACTTATAAATCTTTCATATGAGAGTTATTTAACGGTAAGTATGGAGTAAAATCTTTTAGTAATAATTAGCTACGTACGTATCAAGTTTTATGCACAATTTACCAAATTTTTTTCAGGTCATCAAAACATCGCATTCGGTATTTTCAGTTTTGAATTAAAATCCAGTGATATCAATGGGACGCGATTTCCTGAACATCAGGATTAAAATAATAAAGATACAGTATAATTATTGTTCTTTATTATTTATTGTACACAAATAGATTACAGACAAAAACAGCTTACAAAATGAACATGTACAAAGGCGAGCTTAATCCTAATAAGTGTTTTCTTCCAGCAAACCTTTGAAGATAGAGATAGTTGATTATAGTGGTAGGTACGTGCACAGACAAAGACATTGGAGTAAAATACTAAGAAATACCTACAGTTATACATAATATATACCATGATAAATACGTAACTTATACATGTTAAAATTAATACCTATAAACTATATCTAGATTATAGATAAACATAATACATTATACAAAATATACGTAAGACATTACACAAAATATACATAATATAGTAGTATTGTTACGCCCAAGGCTGTTACAGAATAGGTAATAGTCGGTTTCTAGAAGTTCATACCTACTGTGTCACAGAATAGGTAATAATACTAGGTATGGTATATACTTACAACTACGTTTTTACCTACCTATCTTCTTCTTCTTAGCGTGTCAAGAGTTCTACATTTCCATTCATAGTATGTTGGACAGGTGTTTGGCCACAGCAATGGCATCAGGCGAGGCGGCCATTAGGTCCTCCATTGTGCATGTGTTCGGACATAAAGGGCACATTAGCAAGTGCTGCATTGACTGCGTGGGATCACCGCAGTCGCACTGCGTCAAGTTATGGTCCCTGAATCCCCATTTGCACATATTAAGTCTGCAGCGGCCAACCTGGGTGCGGAGCCTACCTACCTGAAATACCTACACAGTTCCAGTTCCTGGCGGAACCTTTGAGAACGTTCGCGAAGTAACTGCGTGCGTTTATTATAAATAGGGCGTAGGAACGCCCAAAGAGGGAGTCTGGATTTGGCGATACGTGCGTATATTTTTGTGACTTTTAGCGGTTTATTGTGCAACTGTGGTGTAAATTAGTGTGTTGTGATTACTTGTGTTTAAGATCGTGTATTTATCATTTTAGTGTTGAATAAAACTGTTATTTCGTTAGATTGGCTTCCATTATTTTATCCCGAACCCTCAGTTCGTAATATTATTTTCAAACTTTCGTGATCACTTTCATAATTATTGATTAAAACGGGTATTTATCGCGTATGTACCTTTTTTATTAGTTATGCCGACGTTTCAGCTGTGTTGCAACAGTCGTGGTCAAATAAAAAAGGTACATACTAGATAAATACCCGTTTTAATCAATAATTATATATATACATAATATATATGTATATATATAATGTATATGTGTTTATTATTATGTATATTATACATAATATACCTACTTATACATAATAACCTAAAAGTTTTATTTTGATTCCTTTTCAAACCCTGTCTTACTAGGTCTGATGGTCTACCTATACTATGGTCAATCTGACGACCTCCGTGGTACAGTGGGCAAATAGCCGGCTGAGACGCAGGAGGTAGCGGGTTCGATTCCTGCCGCGGAACAAATGTTTGCATGATCTACAGATATTTGTTCCGGGTCTGGGTGTTACTCTATGTATTATAAGAATATATTTACAAAAAAAATGTATTTAAGTATTCAATCAGTTTGTCTGGTTCCCACAGTACAAGCTCAGCTTAGTTTAGGACTAGATAGCGCTGTGGAAATGTCCAGCAATATTTATTTATTTTATTTATTGAACACACAATAGACATCATTACCAAAATATAAAATTTCCTCCAAGGTTTTCTACATATTAATGAGTTTTTTTGATAACGAGGCGAGGCACCAAATTTTTGCTAACGATTGAGCTTAGGTAAATACGAGTATGATAATAAATGGCTATGATAATAAAAATTATAAGATGTAAAATTATGTACGCGATATGCTTAGGTAGATATTTATTATGCTCAGCAAGTTAACCGAAATTTGGAACTAACTTACTAGCTCTTTGACATGTCTGACGATCTTTATCTGTACACGAAAAATTATCATAATATTCTGTGTTTCTTACTTTTACAGGCAAATTATCATAATAAGTCAAATTATCATTTTTGAATAATGTAAGTATGTTACCGGATAGTTATAGATACCAAATACCTATCTAAATATTTTGTGAAGTTAATAGGTACATATCTACAAAAATAAATGTTTCAACAAGGTACCTCTCTGATAAAAGTAGCTAGAGTCAAAATTATTATGTAAGGTTTATTGGTTTTGACAGGACTAGGAATCTGGAGATAGAATCTGGGGATGTAATCTGAGAAGGAATCTCGGGATGGCATCTTGGCGTAAACGAAATATTGATTAAGGTAATACTAAACAAGTCAACATTCATTTCATACCCAAAAAACAAGTGCCGGCCAGAAAACAAAAATACTTTTTCTTCACTCATGCTTTGAAAGTGGCCATTGTTAAAAAGGGGTAGGTAGCTACAAAAGTTATTTCTTCACTTTCCTACCTACAACAATATATCATTCTTAATATATAAAACAAAACCGGGTTTGTTCGAGAACGGCTGGATCGATTTTGATGGTTTTTGAATTTGTCTCCGCCCCAAATAGCAGAATAACTATTATAATATCGGAAAAATTCACGCAAAAAGAAATAATGAAGATAATGCATTTTCTCATATGTATGAGAAAATGCATTATCTGGGTATATATCGGTATCTTGATATGATGCAGAGGGTGATGTACATTGACAGCCCGCGTCATATGCATGTCAAGGCGGTACGAAGTTCGGCGGGACAGCTAGTATATATATATAAGTATATATTGTTTTTAAATTTTAAGAGTACTTACCTACATCATCATCATCGTCTTACCTACTTACTTACCTATCCAATTTAATATAGGTACTCTCAATTTTGAGAGTTCCTCATGAACATATTTTGAGTCGAAACCGAGGCTAAAGTCACTCGTGTGTGAAACTGTACAGTCCGCCTACGCTGACTTTGCATAACGCTTAACATGGTACATTTTTAAGAAAATGTAGGTACCTAGTTGAAAACTATTTCTAATGTATTTAATATACATACACTAGCTGACCCGCCAAACGTTGTTTTGCAATTACTAAAATGGCTATTAAAAAATAAGGGTTGATCGTAGAAGGGTGAAAATTGAGGATTGTATGTATTTTTGTTGTATGTTGTATCATAAAAAAATAGAAATTAAAAATTTTGTCTAAAAATAAAAAATAAAATTTAGGGGTGGACTACCCCTAACATTTAGGGGGATGAAAAATAGATGTTGGCCGATTCTCATAGATACCGGATAAGCACAAAAAATTTCATCAAAATCGGTCAAGCCGTTTCGGAGGAGTATGGCAACGAAAACTGTGACACGAGAATTTTATATATTAGAGATAAAACCAGCGCTACTTATTAAACGATAGATAGGCACTGTAGCACTCCTCTGGGTGACCGGACGACTTGTTTTTGTCTTTCTTTATTCTTTATTGTACACAAATAGATTTACAGACAGAAACAGCTGTTTAGATTGTATTTCAATAATTCTTAATAGCTACCTATCTAGCAGAAACATGTTTTTACGAAAAATAAATACTTTTTTTAGAGGTATATAAAGCTTTGAATGTACATTAGTGATGTAAAAAAAGGATTGTGTGGTTTTATACACACGGTAAAAGTGAAACTTTGTTTCACATTTTAGACATTTTTCCTCGTTGGCACAAATGAGTAATAGTCTATACACTACACGGTCAGCTGATGCGAATTTTTTTTTTTTATATTGGATAGAACTTCGTTTGACCACAATCTCACCTGATGGTAAGTGATGATGTGGTCTAAGATGAAGCACGAATATCTAGAAGAAACCTATTAAGTCTTACCTTAAAGAGGCCCGGATTGTATTCTTTAGGAAAAACAGACGACGGCAAAGTGTTCCATACCTTAGCTGTACGCATCAAGAACGTAGAACCAAAACGGTGTGTGCGAATGGGCCTATATACTATACTATAGGCCTACTATAGGCGCCGCCATATTGGCCTCGGCTGCTCTGACGAGCGCCTTTCACTTTATCCCTACTCCGCGGCCGACCGTCACGCGACATGCAACACACAGACGAAAAAGTTTGAGACAATGTAATAAAAGTTTCACTTTAAAAATATCTGAAAATATATTATTCGTTCCACAGCGGTTCTTCGCATGGTTTATGATTTAGATAAATACGTAAATAATATAACAAAAATATACATTCATATCTAGTACTTACACACCCTCGCGCCAAGGAATTAGGCAAATTATCGACATCCTTCTGTCAAAATTATTATTCGCGACTTGTAGATTAGAAAACGAAATGTTCGTACAAATACCGTGCACTATAATATTAAACCCGTTTCCAAGTTATTATTGTTGCCGTGTTTATGTTGCATCGAGGTGGCGTCTTGCAAGTTTTGCGACGTGCGGATTAAGTTTTAAAATAAATTTGAATTATCGATATTCCGTGGACACGTCTTAACATTGACTACGAAGATTGAAAAAGCTGTATAAATGTAAGTTTTAAACATATACACTATTTATATTATACTAGTTTTCGCGAGGGGCTTCGCACGCGTGGTTTGTCAATAAAAGTAGCTTAATATGTCTCAACCGTTTCAACTGGAGATGTAACGGAGGCCATCTAAGCGGAAGCGGAGGCGGAGGCGGACCTGCAGAGCTTGATCCCCGCGGAAGTGTAGGTTTAACCGCGGAGGTGGAAAATAAGGAAAAAATAATAAACCGATTAATTAAAGAAAAAATCACTGTATATTAGTGTAAAAATCTACCTATAGTAGATGAAAATTCTATATCACTAGGATCATTTTAAAACGTTAATTTAAGTACCTGCCGACTATACTGATCAGTGTTTTATAATATTAGTATAGACAAGACAATGCGCAGGTAGTAGTGACGTGTAATCGACAGATGCAAAAAACTAATTAAGTCGGTATGTAGTTAAATTATTTTAATAATTTTAAAGTAACGAGTCTTGCAAAAGTTTGTGAAGGTTCCGTAACTTTGAAATTTTAACTTTTTTTTTTTTTTTTTTTATATAAATTATAGGCTAGCGTTTGACCACTATCTCGCCTGATGGTAAGCGATGATGCAGTCTACGATGGTACACGCTTGCCTAGAAGAAACCTATGCACTCGCGACTTACAGATACCCAGGTTGTAGTTATCAGGAAACACAGACTCAGGTAAGGCGTTCCCCTCCTTGGCGGTGCGCATAATAAAGGTGGAAGAGTACCGCTTTGTGCGTATGGGAGGTATGTCTACCATGTAGCGGTGGCGCATCGCGGAGCGTCTGGTTGTCCGATCATAGAATGGGGATGGTGGGATTAGGTTGAAAAGCTCCGCAGCACACTCTCCGAAATGTATCCGATAAAAAACCGAGAGGCTTGCAACCTTTCGACGATGCTCGAGGCTGTGGAGCCTTGCTTTTGCTAACTCGTCATTGCAAATGAGCTTCTTGGCTCTTCTCTCAATTGAATCTAGAGCCTCTAGCTGGTACTTCGCTGATCCGTCCCAGAGGTGAGAACAGTACTCCAGACATGATCGGACTTGTGCTGGTATAAGTTGAGCAACTGTCCCGGTGTGAAGTATTGCCTCACCTTTGCAAGTATTCCAAGCTTCTTAGCGGCCAGCTGGGCTTTCGATTCAATGTATGAGCCAAAATTGAGAGTGGGTGTTAATGAGATACCAAGAAGCTCGAGGTGGTCAGAAATCGGCACGGGTACATTACGGAAAGTAGGAGCCAGATGAAATGGGCTCCGTTTCGCAGAAAACAAAAAGTGTGATAAAAGGAGTACGCCTACATCATGTATCAAACAAAATTTCGCACCATACATAACATTTTCTCAGTTCAGGTTATCCACAAGAAGAATAGGTAGTCAGTATGTTAAATAAATCAAATACATTTATTTCAAGCAATTATGCAGCTCAAATAAGGACACAACAGAAAAGGTACGTACATACTTATATTAAATAGGGTTTTTAAGAACATGCCTGTGAAACCAATGTCTGGTACGGGCAGTCTACTGTATCACTTAAGTAGGTAAGTGCAACTAGTACATTTTAAATGATTATGAGGACCTAAAACAAAAGAGATAACACATATAAAACAGCACAACATATAAAAGTTGCTAGGATATATTAGTTGCTATACAGAGATAAGGGGGATTAGTGAAAAATACACTTATAATCTAATTGATCGAGCGAAGCGAGATCTCCAAAACAACTTGGGCAAATCGGCGTTGTATGTATGTATGTTTGTTTGTCCGAGGATAACTTTCGAAGCGTTGATCCGATCATCGTGAAATTTGGTACATAGGTAGGTAGTAATGGCACAATTTTGGTGTGACTAAAAATGTTGGGGGGTAGTTGAGATATTGGGGTTCAAGAGGGGTAAAAAAAAATGAGACGTCAAATGAAAGGTTTTATTAGCACATTTCGACCCTGTTTTTATTTATAGTTTAGTCTTTGTAATTTTTGAGTTATTAGCCATAATAAAAACAAAACTTTGACAAAATTCACAGGGTACACCAGTAACTTCACAATGCTGAAATTTAGTATTCGTGTAGCTTTAGTGACAAAAATATAGGCAAAAGTCTGAAATTCAGAATAACTGCATTTTGTACCCAACAAAAGAATTACCATTAAACATAAACTCCTGTTACCTGTAATTTGAATGAAACTGTAGGTCAAGTATTTGGTTGTTTATTTCGTGGCACTATTTTGATAGTCAAAGATTACGAATAATCTATTTTTGTTTATATGGGAGACTCGCGAGATCTCAGTTCGGGGCGAACCACTAGTGTTATCATTTATAAATTTGCATAAAACATCATCAATTAAAGGGGAAAAGTAAGGGTTAATATACATATATAGGAGGTAACACGAGGGATTTCAGAAGAAGAAGGATTACATAAAGGGACGCCGCAGTTTAGGACAACTGAAGAGTGGTCAACGATTCCTTCGTATAGACCACATTCACAGAGAGTGTTTTCTAATTAGGATTGGCCAAACTTCTAAGTTTGGCAAAAAAATAGGGGTTTAGAGTGGGGCTAAGTCGAAGATGACAAATTGTGGAGGTATTAATCTTACTAGCCTTAAGGACTTTAAAAAAACAAAGAGTTCGAGGAATACCGGGTTGGATGTCGCCATAATGTCGGCCCTTTATCTTTTTTGGAACAATTCCAAGCTTCACTCCACGACTGTTCGAAGTGTGATTTGGGAAGAAATCATGATTTGATATGTTCAAGGGAACCTATGTGAGTAGCATCCATTGCGAAATTACCAGGAATTGTATTGTGACCTGGACTCCAGGCAAACCCCATGTTTATTCCAAGATTGACACATTTGAAAAGGAATTGTCTAATTTGGAGAATAATAGAGAAACGAGGTACAGAACGGAAAGAGTTAGACACTGCTAAGGATTTAAAACTAATGGAGATTTTGGTGAATTTACCCACACAGCTGCTTCCACGACACTGTCTGCAGATAGTTTAGAAGCATCAATGAAGATGGAGTGCCGTACATTAAATTTAGCATCCAGGTGTTCATAAGGTGTTTCTCGGGCATTAAATAATAAATAAATAAAAATCTAGCCCAAACTAACCAGAGCTATGGAACCAGATAAATGATAGAATACATATATACTTTTTTTTGTAAATACATACTTATAATATATAGAAAAACATGCAGACCCGGAACAAATATTTATAGAACGTGCAAACATTTGTTCCGCGGCGGGAATCGAACCCGTTAGATACCTCCTGCGTCTCAGCTGGCTATTCGCCTACTGCACCACGGAGGTCATCAAGAAGGTCGTCATCATTGGAAGATTCCATAGCTATACCAAAAGACAGAAGGATATTAGGCTGAAATGCTAAAGCTTCATAAGAAGTGAGATAAAGTGGATTAATTGGGAACTGAATTACTGGGGTTACATTTTATCAGGATTACAATTATCAAATAAGTTGAACAGGCGAGACAATTTTGGGAAACGGATTACAGTTTCATGTTAATTTAAAAAATAACCTATCAGATAGGAACTGTCTACGCAAATACAATGGAGGCTCACCACACTCAACCTGCATAGCATTGATGGAGGATGACTTCCTGACTCCAAGAATTATACGAAACATTTTGAACAAAATTTGTCTAACATATCCAAACCAGATTTATTACACAGATTCAAAAGGAATGTTTCTTATTCAAAACTAGCTGACCCGCACGCGACTTCGCACACGTGGTTTGTCAATAAAAACATTACCCTCCTTCTGCGCAGTCAAATAAAACGTAGCCTATGATATAACTCAATCCCAGTCGTCATCTTTTTAAATAGCAAATTCTATCGAAATCGGTCCAGCCGTTTAGTCGCAACAAACAGACATAAAGACAGATTTACTTTCGAATTTCCAATTTTAGTATGTACTTACGTAGTATGTTGTAGAGTAGTCCTTACTTATAGGTAGGTATTATAAATACGAAAGTCTCTCTCACTCTCTCTCTCTCTCTCTCTCTCTCTCTCTCTCTCTCTCTCTTTCTGTCTCTCTGTTTGTTACGTTTTCACGATTAAACGGCTGGACAGATTTCGATGAAATTTGGTATAGATATATGTAGATTATGACCGGGATTGAGACATAGGGTAATGTTTTTATTAACAAACCACGCGTGTGAAGCCGCTTTCAGCTAGTACAAAAAGAACCAGTTGAGATTATATCCCTTCACCAAAAATAAAAAGTTCTGATAATCTTCGAACGTTCTTATTTTCCTCACATAGCTAAGAATCACCATAGATAAGCTATTATGCATCCGGTTGGGAACTACGTTCCCACAGACAGACAGACACACAGACACAGACTTCAAACTTATAACACCACTTTTTTAGCATCATCGATTAAAAATGATCATTTTCACCAACACAGGTTTTTACCGGGTTGGAGGTTAGTGCGCTACCAAATTTGCACCCATGTGTAATTTTACACAATAACTTTATGTTTTTTATGCTCTGTTTCGTACACATGTGTTTATACAACCTGTGTTGTTACAAGTGACATTAACTTAAAAAACACTCAGAACCGTATTAACTGATTTTATAGGTGGATTGGAGAGGATTTTTGTAAATATGTCGATTATCAATTTGGATCTGAAGTGTGACTGAGACAGCACCATAGCTCGATAATGCTGCAGACAAATTTATAAATGTAAAAAAAATGCGAAACACACGAAAAACACACAAGTATTCTAGTCCTTACCATTTCAAATTTTGAACTCTACGTCTCTATGAGGCTGTGTCCTAAAAGTGCATAACCTCTATAAGATTAGAAACCTTTAAATGAGGTCCTAATAATAGTACGGTGACTTTCGAGACATTCCAATTTTTAAGAGTACCTATTGCTTATGTTTTTAAGAGAGTTCAACCTTTTTTGAATAAAATCGGATTGAGTTTTCAAACATGTGTCAAAATAAAATGTAATTTAAATCAAAAGCACTAAGGAGTATTAATATCGACTTCGAAACAAATCACCGCCAAAATAACTTTCTACCCCTTTTTAACCTCGTTAGGGGATGAATTTCAATAAAATACGAAACACGTCTTCCATCAATTCTGTTAAAAAAGGTTTATGCAAAATTTGAAGTAAATTGGACCAAGGAATTACGTTGTTCCATACAAACTTTGCCCCCCTTTTTCAACCTCTTAGGGGTAGAATTTCGGAAAATCCTTTATTATCAGAGTCTACGTCATACAAAGAAGACACCCTCCAAGTTTCAGGTCTCTACGATCAGCGGTTTAGGCTGTGCGTTGATCCATCAATCAGTTATTCAGGACAAAGCATTTTATATGTATAGATGGTTCTGAATTACGGCGTTGTGTAAAAGTTTTTTAGACCTTATCAGTTCACATTTGACTAGTCAAAGACTATCAGGGGTATTTACTACCAACCTCCAAATTATTAGTATAATCACTCATATAATTATATGAGTTAGTGGGTAATTAATTCATTGTCATTTTTGTGCAATCAGTGGTATATTACAAATTTACAATCTCAGATAACTTAACTGTTTGCCTGCTCAACACAAAAGACATAGGGCGTGTGCACAAATTATCAGTGTGATAACACTGATAATTTGCGAGCGTGTTACCAGCTCGCTCGCTGCGTGTGCGTAACGAGCTCGCTATCTGAAGGCGGAGTGCGATCAACTGCGTGCGATCCGCGTTTTTTGACAGTTGTTCCTACAATACGACTGACTGAAGTGGAGCGGGGCACTCGAGTGTTCTAATAATGAGCGAAATTTTTGGTGTCGTGGCGGCGAACTGCAAGCACGTTCACAAATAACTCCGCAGGAGACACGCTTGCAAATCGCCAGTTTAATAACGCCCTTATACCTACGTCATTGAATTTTAATGCATAATATTTTAGCATGCATTTTATTATGCATATATTTTATATTATAAAAGGACTAAACCACCCCTTATCATTTCTTATAAATGCGCTAATGTTTAATATCGTGTTCATTATGTTGGTGCTCAATAAATAAAATTTACGTTATTTAATAGCTAATGAAAAGGCTTGCCGTGCCGAGCAACGGTATTCAAACACGGGACCCTGAAAATTATACAGATCTCCTCAGATAACATTTTAGACCGCTTGTGTAGGTCAGCTGTTTATAGCCGAATTGTTTATAATCTAGAAATAAAATGTAAAATTGTAGATATACTTAAAAATTGTGTGATTGTTATTAGAAAGTTTAATTTAAAATAGATGTAGGTACCGTATCTACAGAAGTATAGTAGCTTTTTTCAGGTTTTGTGCTTAATTAATGGTATGTACTTTTTATACTATTAAGTGGGAAGGATTATTTTTTTGGCATCTCTAGCAAAACTTGAATCTACTAAGCCAGTTTGTTGACACCTTTAGCCAGTTTGGGAATCGCAAGAATTGCATATATTTCCCTCTATATTAAGATGGGGGATACTTTAGAGATTGACCATAATGAAAGTACTTTCTTGGGCTCTAAAGCCTTCTAAAAAAATAGCTATCCTTAACCGATGTTTTATTTTTCTAGGTATTTATTTATTGAAACGAGTCGAGAGCAGATACAAAAATGATATTAGCTGCAGAAGTAAGTATTTTTAAAAATATGTAAGATTTTTTTTATAAAAGTGTGTTTTGTATGGGTATGGAGTGAGATATATTATAAGCTTCTTAAAAATATAAAATCAATACACAGTTTCCATCTATTTAAGATAAAACTAAAAAAATATCTGACCTAAAGAGCATAATCAATATAGATAATAATATCATAATATAAATAATATCAATGAATATTTATATGACACACAATGACATTTGAGATTAGTTTAAATTTGAATCTAATTATCTCATAAGTATGTGCTGACATTATATTAACTATTATTATTTCTTAGTTATCCATATATAATTTAATTGTTGTAATATGCAGGCCACTGTGGCTGAATAGGTGAAACTATTTAATTTTGTAACATCTGTAAAATTTTAACCATGTTCTGGCAAATAAATAAATCTTTAATTTTTTAAATAATTTATTTCAAGCCACTCACAGGGCTTAGTCAAGTTACATTCGATTAGCGATGACGCTAGTCGATAAGTCCGAAAATGTATGGGATTGATATATGCTATGGAAATATCACGTGACAAATCGACAACAAACCTATGTAGAAAACGAATCGATTCGAAGCGGATGTAACTTGGTTAAGCCCTTTGATATCTATGGGGGAGGCCTATGTTCTAGCAGTGGATCTGTAGTTGATAATATAATATGATGATGAAATCTGAAACAATACTTGGTTGGTAATTATTTTATGTGCCTACAGGGTGTTTATCCAAAAGTTTGTGTTATAAATAAATAAATAATATTTATAATGGTGGATATTTTACATAGCGGTATCTAGGCCCAAACTAAGCATAGCTTATACTATGAATACTAAAAAAACCTAATATAAGAAAATATATATTATACCTACTTGAAATACATTTAGACCCCTTGATGAATTCCAGGAATGTGGTTGCCCAATCGTCACGGAAGGACCCTCTATAGTAAACTCCCCGATATGCAGCGGAACCATTCTCTTCATGACCCTGCTTCAGGGCTTCCTGTGGGGACGCTGTGATATCGCAGAGCCCTGTAAGAGGATAGCCTCGGTGGAAGATCTTGATGAGGAGTATGATTTCATAGTCGTGGGAGGGGGTTCGGCAGGGTCTATTGTAGCGGGGAGGTTGAGTGACGATGAAGATTTTAAGGTGAGTTACCTATGTATTTTATACAGGACTTCTCAGTACCAACTAGCAGTATATTATTATTCTGTGGTACTAGCTGAAACACATGTTGTGACATCCTAGGTGCCACTGGGAAGTCCTTCCAGGCTGCAGCAGCATAGCTGGACTGGTCTAAACTTACTTAAAGATTTTTATTATAGAAGTGGTGTGTATCTGAAAGATATAATACTTTACCTTAAAATTTTATAGTTATGGGCAAACGATCGATACAGGCATAACATTTAATAAAATCTAACAGTTCTTAACACAAGTATAAATTAAAAAAAAAAAAACCCTGCACCTTTTTTTGCGACAAGGGTTAAAAACTGACATGGCTAAGAACCACCCCAGTTAAATTAGCTTTCTAATTACATAAAACTGCGTCCGAATAGGTCCATACGTTTGGTAACTACGATGCCACAGACAGACACACATACACAGGTGTCAAACTTATAACACCCCCCTTTTTATTCGGGGGTTAAAATCATTTTTCAGAACAAAGATAGTCTATTAGTAATCTAGTTAAATTATCAAACCTTATCACATGTTGTATTATAGGTGCTATTATTGGAAGCCGGTGGTCCAGAGCCCATAGGAGCAAAAATCCCCTCATTCTATAGAACGTTCTGGTCGGACAAGGAAGTGGACTGGGATTATTACACGGTACCAGCTGACTATTGCCTGGATCAAGGAAGCAAGGGGTGTTCTTGGCCGAGAGGAAAAGTTCTTGGTAAGATTGCGTACCACCTAGCCCCCAAAAACCTGTCTACTAAAAGAAATCTAAGATGGCCCTGCTAAAGTGAGCCTTGCTAAACTTTAAACTTAGTGTAGAGCTGATGTTGAGAGAAAAATATGAGTTTCTGAATCAAAAAACCGGTCAAGTGCGAGTCGAACTCGTGCGCCGAGGGTACCGTACCTACCCATTATACCGCCATAATAAAATTGGTATAATTTTTATTGGTGGCTAAGTTTTAAGTGTGTGTGTGTGTTCTGTAATGGTTGAGTTGATAACGTGTGTTAACGATCGCTTCAGTCTTTACTGTAAAATGTTCTGCGCACACGAGCATAATATTGCAATAAACATTTTCTTTTATTTTCTTTCACACAATTTTATTTATTTACCTTATTTGAGGTTAGTTGCGATTAAGCTAGTCCTCTAAATTGTATGAGCACCCATACAACTCAATCTTAATTGGCGTCAACTATGTATGTATGGGGGACACCCTTTAATTTTCATTTTTTTTTATTTTTTGGAATTTTTTCTTTATTTGTGTTGCTTGCTACCTTGCTTTTTGCCAAATTTCGTGATTCTAGGCCAACGGGAACTACCATATAGGTTTTCGACCCAAAACCTATAGGGTACTTCCGGTTGACCTAGAATTGTCAATTTTGGTTAAAAGCAAGGTCTTATAGCACAATTAAAGAGAAAATACCGAAAAATAAAAAAAGTTGAAAGTTAAGGTAAATTTTGGTACTTACAAGTTTTCGCGAAAATCTAAATTTGCCCAAATCTTTTTATCGTGTTGACTCAGTACCTTGATTTTTATACTCCTAATAGAGACTATAGACCTCAGTATCTGGTATAAATTTCAACTTGCTAGGTCTACTCGTTCCTGAGAAAATCGGTGGTGACACACGGACAGACAGACGGACAAGAGAGTGATCTTATAGGGTTCCTTTTTTTACCTTTTGAGGTACGGAGCCCTAAAACAAACTGCACCTTCAAAACGAGAAATATGTCTGGGAAATGCCTTAGTCAAATGAAGAGCTAAATCAAATACAATTATGAAAATTCTAAACAATTTTTATCTAGGGCTATTGAATAGACTAATAGCTTCTAGTAGAAATGAATAGAATAATCATTTATTTGGTACAGACAAACTAACAGATGCAACAATTATAAAGAAGGTAGGTATGTACAACTGAATCTTATAATAAATTAAATTAAATAGTCATTTATTTCAGATATCCATGATCCATATGTTAATAGTATAATATAAAGGATCTTATAAACTATGTTAGTAAATTAAAGTGAAAAATTACATTAAATTATAATGATATTAAAATTAAAATTAATTTAAAATTAAATCAAAATTATATTAAAATTAAATTAAAATTAAATTGAAATTATATCAAAATTAAATGAAATTAAATTAAATTTAAAAATCTATGTTGGTTTCTAGAACACAGAAAATAAAACATAAATAAAACAAGTATAAAATAGGGACTGGGTGAAAATAGAATCTGCCATTTCTTTTCTGCCAAGGGTGACTAATTGAGGAAATTACTTCCTTCATTAATCACCCTTCGCACAAAGCACCTCCAGAGCGGAGATGTGCAGCACTCTGCCACCGTCCTCAGGATGCTGTTGCGGCTGTCCCGAACTCTGCTCATCAGCGATGCCGTTTTTTTGCGCATGATGGCGTGAAAGCCATCTGTGTGATAATGCGCAAACATCCCCGATGCACTGCAGTATCGGGGCAACCGCAACATCATCCGGAAGATGTTATTATATTGGATGCGTAGGACATCCAATGATCTTTTGGTATGTCGGACCCACAGACTTCCCGTGTACAAGCTCTGACAGTAGGCTTTAAAAAGCGTAACTTTAACTTGTTCAGAACAACGGGAAAATCTGCGGGCCAACATGTTACCTCGGACCGCCAATGCCCTACGCTCCCTCTCAATATCTTCATCGTCTTTAAGGTCATCGGCAAGAAAATGTCCCAGATATTTAAATTTCGTAACACGATTTAAGTTCAAGCCGTTTAGGGTTATATTCAGTGTATACCCGGGACATTTACCGACGGCCCTAAAAACCATGTACTCGCTTTTTTTCGCATTATAAATAAGCCCGTGCTCAACAGCATAGGCCTCGCAGACCCCCAACAATTCCCTGAGACCCCCCACCGTCGGGCTCAGCAGCACCATGTCATCGGCGTAACTAATGTTGTTAATGCTAACGCCGTTCATTCGGCTGCTCAGCCCGACGATGAGGTCGTTTACATAGAGATTGAAGAGCTTGGGAGAACTCAAGCCCCCCCTGTCTCACCCCGCTCTCCAACCTATATGCATCCAAGAGAAAATTGGCCCATCTCACATAGTTGGTCTGATTGGCATACCAAAATTTAAATATATTTTGGATTTTAGCCGGTATACCCTGGTAATAGACAGCTTTGTTTTTTTTTATACCTCTAAGGTAAGCGGTTATAGTAGCCTATGGACGTTTGTAACACCAAAGGGATTACTCGCGCTCGAAGAACCCCAAGTTAAGTTTAAGTTATTAGACTAGTCTATTCTGATAGTTAGGAGTATATTGATATGCCACTTTTATGAAATAAACATCATCAGCAGGAGAAGTAAGGAATTTATATAGTTATTCCTGTGATTAATTAGGAATTTATTAGATACAGGATAGAGGGTAATCCGTATCATATTGTTGACGTTTTCTCACTTGCTCAGGTGGAACAAGTGTTCTAAACGGCATGATGTACCACCGAGGCCATCCTGCAGACTACGAGGACTGGGTCCAGGCAGGAGCCGAGGGCTGGTCGTGGGAAGACAACCTGAAGTACTTCGATATGACGGAGGGAAACCGTCAGATCGGCTCCCTTGTCAGCAAAAAATACCATTCTGATTCTGGACCTTTACCTGTGCAGCAGGTAAGCTGTGAAACTAACTGGTAATAATTTAAAGTTACGCCTGTTTCAACCATCTCATCAGTTCATAGCTTTTTCAACTACTTATGTACGATATTAATGTGTCTTTTCGCAGTTCAACTACCAGCCCCCAGCGTTGTTTGAGCTGATGAACGCGATCAACGAAACCGGCCTTCCCATCATATACGACATTAATGATCTCAATACCCCTGACGGTTTCAGCATTGCTCAAACTTTCAACGCGTAAGTTTCGAATAATGTACCAAACTCTAAACTATAGTAATACCAAATACCCAGGTATTGACTTACATTTTACTAGAAGTAAATCGTACGCAATATTAACAACGTGTTGATTTCTTAGATCACGAGTCTGAAAAGACGCATCTAGCCTCCTTTCATCATAATTCTTTCAGTAACTTTTGAAATCATCATGTTTATGAACATTATTTTCACTAAAAATGAGGCATGCATAGTTTACCCGTAAACATGGAATGGAACGGGGAATATCCCTCAAAAACTTACAAATCATGGTTAATAATCCATTTTTTGTGAAATTATTAGTTCTTTCGCCATCGGAGCTCAACAAGCGAATCAAAGCCACAGAAGTTTTACTGCTTCTGAGTGGAGAGAACAGTTCTCTAACTAAGCATCTGGCATTCTACATTACAGCAATGGTCAACGGTACACCACAGCAAGAGCATTCCTTCTACCGAAGTCAGAGCGACCCAACCTCATCGTAAGGCTGTACGCAAGGGTCACTAAGGTGCTCTTCGAAGACAAACGTGCCGTGGGGGTGGAGTTTTGGGACGAGAACACTGGAGAAACGTATACAGTTCGAGCTACTAAGGAGGTCGGTAGATAATTTGCTTTTTAAATACCAATATTATTAGACTTTTGAATCTAATGGTAGTATTTTTATTTATTAAGTAAACGAAAATGTCTTTTTCCTTTTTGAAACCTCCTTTTTTTCGTCGGCTATAGAGAGATCCTTCATGACTTTCGGTCTGCCTTAATTGTTGATGTTGGTGACTTTGTTTAATAACATCAATCTATCTGTTAGTTACCCATACGCTAAAATGTAATTATACTCCATTATTCCATAGAGAGAAACATAATTATGGCAGTCTTTTTATCTTATTAAAGGCTGTATGCTGTACTGTATCTCATTGAGCTGTTCTTAAACATGTTCCAGCCGGTACGTACGTCTATGCCACCTAATTTTCAAAATGTTTCCAGGTTATATTAAGTGCAGGTGCACTGAATAGCCCACACATTCTTATGCTCTCCGGAGTCGGGCCGAAGAAGACTCTCGAAAGATTCGACATTCCTGTAGTAGCGGACCTTCCTGTCGGGCAGAACTTGAGGAACCACATCGGCGCAACCCTCTACTTCATATTATCAGCTGTAAACGATACGTTTGTTCTGGATTGGGCTAATGCGGCTGAGTATCTGTTGACGAGGCAAGGGCCTATGAGCAGCACTGGACTCACTCAGGTACTTACTACTCTCTAGAACCACTAACTGCACAACAAGGCATCAGACCAGACTTTATCTACCTCATTCCAAACTGATATTTATTAAAAAAGGAGGTATAATATAATGGCTTTGAATTTTTTTAATATGTATTAATAATAATATAACACGAAGTGTGTTTCACTGGGAATAATTATTAAAAATTATATTTAAATTTAAACCCAAATTCAACTTATGGCTTTTTTATAAAAAAACTTTAAGCACGGCTTGTACAACGATAAACATGCTTAAATTTGACGTATTTGTATAATTTTACCTTAAATCATATTCAACTACTAAATACGTTTAGGCTCAAAGCAAGTACTTGCACACTTGCTCTCAGCGTTTAGGCATCGTTGCGGAAGTTTATGTCAAGAATATTAAAAAAGAAAAACTGATATATAACTAATTTGACATAGAATAATTAATATAATTGAATGCATAATTAACATAATGTTATATAGATATGTTTAATAGTGTCCAAACGTGAAAGCTTTAAAAGCTTATATATTGCACGCCCTTGCTTAGGGTAAACTATAGTTGTTACGTGTTTTTTTTCTCTATCGTGTGTGGAAAGCGGGTTTTCCCACAATTTTTCTTTATCGTGTGTGCACGTGTAAATGTTAGGTAGGTACCTATAACATGAAATTAGACTATAGTTACTCTTAAAAACTTCCTAACAACTATCGGCCGTATCCGTTTTGGGGTATATTTATTGCTGGTTGGAATATATAATGTTGACTTAGTAAAATATGCTTGATGCTTTATTGTACACAAAGAATACTTAAAAAACGAATTAATTCTAAATATGTATCAATGGGCGGCCTTTTCACATGATTCCAGCTCACCGGTTTACTATACTCTAGCATGGGCGACCAGGAGCGCGAACAGCCCGACATGCAGTTCTTCTTCAACGGCTTCTACGCCGAATGCTCCACGACAGGCACTCCCGGAGAACATGTACCCGATTGCTCTGACAACGGGATGAATGTTTCGTGAGTATAAATTGAACAGTTGTACTCCAAACTCAAAATCAAGTCATTATAGCTCCTGGTATGAAAGTACTGCTACTATACCTATTTCTGCCGCCAAGCAGTATTGCTGTGTTTGTAGAGTACGGTTGCCGGTGAAATTACAGGCACATGAGACTTTACCTGTTGATGGACGCAGGGCAGGGCATCGTAGGGCACGTTTCTAAGGTGCGTGACCTACGAGGCAATACTTAGTTACAGAGCAATGGTTACCACTTAACATCAGCTAAGTCAAGAAATCGCTTATAAGCGATAAGACCGTCCATTGGTACTTGTTGCTTTGTGAATTTTTATTTTTATTTGTGTTTCTTTTGAATAAAGTATTTTCATTTATTCATTCATTCAGCCAAAAATCAGAAACTACAAGTACTAGTACCCTAGTAGAGTACAATACCTACCGCGCAGTGCCGCAGCACTGAGATCTAAATATACCTACAGAGGTACCTCTTTCTAAATTTCAGAGCAAATGCCGTGAATCTTTTGCCAAAGAGCTTTGGCAGCGTCACTCTCAACTCCAACGATCCATTGGACGATCCGATATTCGACCCTAACTACTTCGCAGACCCTGATGATATGATCGTCGTCAAAGAGGGACTGAGAATCATCAAAAGGATATTCGACAGTCAGGTCAGGATCAAATTAATAAAGTAGAGGTCAGATCTTAAAAATCGACATTCTCCTGTCAAATCGCTATTTCAATTACATTACAAAGATCAATAGTAAGTATTCTATCAGTTAGCTGGTTCTCATAGTACAAGCTCTGCTTAATTTGGGACTAGATAGTGCTGAGTGAAATGTCCCGCAATATTGATTTATTTATCAATAAAAAAATAATGCTGGATATTTTACACAGCGCTATCTAGCCCCAAACTAAGCAAAGCTTTTACTATGAGGACCAGATAACTAATAAAATACTTATCTAGTTTTTTTTTGTAAATATAGGGTGTTAATATACGCACAAAAATAAAACGGGTTATTTTGATGAGCATAATAAATAAATTTGTGAAATGTTTACCATAGAAATGTGAAATTTATTTTGGCATGTAAAAACAAACACTTTACTAAACTTATGTTGGGATATTGCATAATGCTTGCCATCTAACCACAGATACTGTATGGGTGACGTCTCGAGAAATCTCTTGTGATCCCTTTCTAACCCAAAACCCGCAGCCATTTCCGAAAGAAATATCAAATCGGCCTTTATTTTTTGATGTCGATTGCAAGAGTAGGCAGTAAGTTTTATATCGAATTAATCACCTAAACTTAGTCGATTTTTTATTAATAATATAACTAGTAGTTTTTATTTTGAGAACTCTTTTGTTATGTTTTGAGAAACCGTCACTTTAATATCGTCAGTATATTGCCAAACACCCTGTATTTGTACACCCAGACACGGAACAAATATCTGTAGATCATGCAAACATTTGTTCCACAGCGGGAATCGAACCCGCAACCTCCTGCGTCTCAGCTGGCTGTGCCATGGAGGTTACCAGACTACATCAGGTTTAGCTCTAGCTCATAACGTACCTACTTTCAACAAAGCGAAATTCCCCTGACAGAGAAGCAAGCATTCATTGGAGCATAGGTAATAAGACATCCTTTACGTCCTCAGATCCTGCAAGATAAGTACCAAATAAAACTAGACTCTGAATACACGTCCCGATGTGACGAGCAGAGCGAGCCGTGGTGCGAAGAATGGCTGGAGTGCATCATTAGAGTCCACACTGACCCTCAGAACCACCAGCTCGGCTCCGCCGCGATAGGACTCGTGCTGGATACTCATTTGAAGATCTACACCCTTCAAGGTAAAAACCAAACAAAGACTGCAATCACGAATAATTTAACGTAACGTAACGATATCAGCGTTCATGACGTCATAAATGCTGATTGCCCTAAAAGCCTTCTTTTTACAAAATTAAATTTCAGGAGGAACGTCCTTGGAAATTCTTAGGCTTAATTATTGGTCTCAATCAAAGAGACCAAAAAAATCAAAATCATTACATAAGAGCCTTTTCTCTAAAATAATTCTAGAGTATATTCTCTTGGGAACAAGAGTCATGAAACAAGAATAAAAAATGTGTCTTTTATTATCTACAGTTATCTGCATCATCAGCCCAGGTAGATGGAATAGCACAGGATCGTTTTGGAGTGGCGTTTGTTAGCTTATAGGCTTATACCCAGCAGAGGCATTTAAGCTGACAATAATGATTATGATGATGGCATTCTATAACAAATATAATTGACAAACATAGGCACGTCATGGATCCCTGAACAAGCATCTAACCTTTGTAATTTTTTTCCCTATGCTGAAATTCATCGCAATTTTTTACTGAATACAGAAGCAAAACCGTGGATCAACATATCCAGCTGTCTCTTTGTTCTAGGTATACGAGTGATCGACGCATCATCAATGCCTACCCTGGTGACGGGCAACCCCCAGGGTGCAATCATGATGGTGGCGGAACGCGGAGCCGCCAAAATCAGGGAGGAGTACGGACGATAACCGGCAATGACCAGGAACTTCGACAAACTTTACTTAGACCAGTGCTTTTTATTATTGTCTGTAAGCTTCAAAATATTTCACGTAGGTACTCTTAGCTCTAAAAATTACTAACTATTAGCCCGGTAAAGCATAACTCTAGTCAATCAAAAAGTCAACCAATTGATTATCAGTATTTTACATAGGAGTTACAAGTATTTATACTTACTTATAACAATGCCGAAATTTGTTTAACGAAGCTGGTACTAGGTAGATAGATAAACAAAGATAGAAAGAAGTTCGCTGAAAACGCACTGTTACAGGAATTGTTTTGTAAGATTTTTGTCTTGTTTGTTTCGTAAATAACGCAATATTGTTTTTTAAATCAATATATTCGAGAGAAACAAGAGAAAAATACTGTTCAATGTTAAGAGAACATTTATTAATCGTTATATAATTGTTATACGAATTTGTTTCAATAAAAAATCACTAATACAGTGATGAAACTGCTTTGATTGTTATTTTTTGTTTCGTTTTACGTAAGTAAAACCTTCACCTTCGTTGTTGCTTACCCGCAATATTATTTCTTCGTGCCCCTGTACGGGGAGATAAGATAATCATTTAAATAGCACTACGTCACCCTGCGATTTGAGTAGATAGGTGCATTAAATGGGTTAGCTAAGTGACAGCTGGTCTACGTCTGAATCTTGTTCCAGGGACCACATCCACGTTTAAAAAAATATATAATAGGCAACTGGACCATGTTTGTTTTATAATGTAGACGATTTGTACTAGTGGACTAAGAGTTACTAGTTTTTTTTTTCCGAGCAAATGTTTTTTTGCTAAATCTAAACTTATAATTGTTTACAAATCAGTTCGATAGAGTTAACTTTTCAAGTTATCTTATAAAAATAAGTCTTTTTTAATTTAATCTTGGGAAAATGAAAGTTTCATTAATTTTTAAAGGAAATGAGCTTTTTTCAACATTCACCATGTTTTAATTTTCCTTTGTCCGAACCAATTAACCTTTAGTTATTATTCACTCTCACAAATATTCCACATTATCAAACTAACGTGGCCCAGTTGCCTGTTAAAAAATTATAAGAGGTGAATGTGATCCCTGGGCCGAGTTTCAGTCGTGGACCAGCTGTCTCCTTACCTCATAAAATTATAATGCATACATTCACATGCAGGTGTTCTCTTGGCAAACTCACTCATAACGCCATAGCAAGCAAAGCCACATTACCGAATCACACCCCAGATTTTTTTTTTTCCAAACTCTCAATATTGGTCTATTTATGTGGGATGCCGAATTTCTGGTTTGAAGATCTCTACACGTCCAAGAAATTCAGAAAAACCTACCGCTCGTTCGGTCAAATTATTGATTTCTTTGTCTATGTGTTTTTGTTTTTCTTGTTTCTTCGTTCATCGTTAAATCTGGTTTCATACCCAATTTCTTTTGAGGTTTTTCTTTTTCGTAATCCCTTGAATAACCTGCTAGTTAAGGAAGGGTTTCAATTAAATTCTTAAGCTAACAAGCTTCTAATAATTATTAATTGTGCCGATAATTGTATAATTCGCCAATAAATGGACTGAAGAGTATCATCTAATTCTACATAGCTATGTTATTAATTGTCGTAATTTTCTCTATGATCTAACAAATTGGTCACCAATTTGGCCTTATTATGTGAATTAACGAATAAATACGAATATTAATATGTAGTGAAAGAATTATTAACCTATTAGCTGTTGCCCGCGACTTCGTACGCGTTACACTACTAAATGTGTAAGTAACCTAGAAATGAAGCTAAACTCGCTGTTGCAACTTGACTTGACACCCAATTTTTACCCCGTGTGACCTGATTTGTGGGATAAAAAGTAGCCTATGCGTTAATCTACGACTCTCGAAATCGGTTCAGACGTTATGATGTGATTGAGTAACAAATAAATAAACAAACATCCAAACTTTCGCATTTATAATAGTAGTGTGAACTGTGATAGTGACCTATATTTTCAACCCGGACCTATGTTTAAGAAAAATACATGATGAATGTGGTACATATTTTTATATGGTCCACGCGTCAACCATACGTTAAAAAAAATACGTTTTACAATATTTTTGTTTCCCTCTGTAATAGGACTACTAACAACAAAAAAGCGTTATCTGTATGGTTGCTCGTATAATAAATAAATAAATAATAAATAAATATCGCTGGATATTTCACACAGCGCTATCTAGCCCCAAACTAAGCAGAGCTTGTACTATGGGAACTAGATAACTGATAGAATACTTATATACTTTTTTTTTTGTAAATACATACTTATAATATATAGAAAAACACCCAGAGACTGATCAAATATCTGTAGATCATGCAAACATTTGTTCCGCGGCGGGAATCGAACCCGCTACCTCCTGCGTCTCAGCCGGCTATACGCCCACTGTGCCACGAGGCAGTCAAATAAAAAAATGTTTAACAAACTTCTTAATTTGTGTTAGATGCTTTCAGTCTGAACTGAACGTACTCCAGGCAAAACTGAACAAAATGCCTGTAAACTATTTGCATACCACTCTTGGTAAACCATGTCGTTACTACCACTACTAAGATCCAGCATGCTAATTAATATATTAAGTTATATGTATATTAACCTACACATGTTAAGCAAATTTATCTTTATCTTTTTATCATTAAAAAAGCCTCTAAGTTCTAAGAAATACTTAGATATCTAGTATTATAATCACTCAGAATATACCTAGTCAGGTCATAAATTCTGTCACATGTTTAATATAAAATAATTGAAACAAGTTTATTCATTATGTAACCATTTATATACCAAAATGAACTTAACAAAACATAGATTCTTATGACACTAAAGTTTATTCAAAATGACCTCCGTGATTTTGAATACAGGCCTTCAATCTGCGCGGCCAGTCGTCTATCGCAGCACGACCGAGGTCCATGTCAATATCGGCGGCTGCCTTAATCAAGGATGTCTTGAGTGACTCCAAATTGGGATGAAGCTTTGAGCACGCCTTTTCCTCCAAGTGTTGCCATATCTTGAAATCTAACGGATTCAAATCTGGACTGGAGGAGGGCCAGTCTTCGTGCCGGATGAAGTCGATTTCACGCGCCGCCAGCCAGTCTTGTGTGCTCTTCGCTCTATGAGCTGACGCCGAATCTTATTGGAATACCCAGTGCCTGTTATTGAACATGGTATGAGAAACAGGTTCCACAAGGTTCGTCAGGACTGTATTTGGATACACAACTGCATTCGTTTTTACACCTTTCTCACAAAAATGTACCTCTGTTAAGCCCCAATAAGAAACTCCCAACCATACCATCAGCGAGGATGGAAAATGGCCTCGTTGGACACGCGGAATACGGTTGCTCGCTTCTTCACTACTGTGTGCGTAAACCTTATCATTTTGTTTGTTGTAGCTCTCTTCTACGGTAAAAATTTTTTCATCCGAAAAAAGAATTTCCCGGTATTTTTTTCCCGCGTACCGCTTCAACAAAGCGCGGCATCTCTTCAGTCTCAGGTCCATTAGACGAGCATTCAAACGATGTCCTGTTTTTCTTCGATATGCCCGAAGCCCTAAGTCTTCATTTAACACCCTTTTCACCGTGGTTCTGCTTAACCCCATCTGAAGGGCCAACAGTTTCTGCTTACGTTTGAGATTTCTTTGAATTCGCGCCTTCACAGCTTTTATCACTGCTGGAGTCCTAACAGACCGAGGGCGACCACTTCTTGACTTGTCATCTACACTAGAGTCTTCATTGTATCGTTTGATGGTGCGATAAACGAATCTTTTGGTTATATTCAAATTTTTCAGTATGTCAAAAATTTGAATTGGCGCGTAACCGCAACGATGCAACGCAATAACTGCAACACGGTCTTCTTTAAGCGTCCACTCCATATTTAAAAATGAGTAAAATTCTAAAAAGTATACATTTTTATTTTCATGAACAATTCGAAATTCGAATTCTATAAACTTTTTTGTGGCCAGCATTCTAAAAGAAACGTTTTTACTGTGTGGCAATACTTATGACCTGACTAGGTAGTTTCCTACATAAAAAAACTTGATATTGCATGAGAAAAAAGCTGAATAAGGCTGTACTTAATATATTATAATGAGTAACACATCTTGTACAAAAAATATTTTTAATTTTAATCTCTTTGTATTGAGTAGGCTACCTAGCCTACCTAGTAGTAGGTTCTTGCCTGGTACGGAAATTACAAAGCGATGATGTCGTGCAATTTGCTATCCAAACCATGTTGTCTGATATGCTGAGGATACAAAAATCAAAGGCATAGATTTCACTTAGAACGTGCCGTTTTATTGGTGTTTCGTTTCGACCGACAATGTTTTAGTCCAAATCCTAAACCTTCATCAGAGTGAGTGCGATCTGCTCCGAATAGAAGGAAGAAATAGATTTATTCATGACCAGACTAGCTTTTTACCGCTCTACCTACAACTTAAAAGAAAATTTAACAGTTTTTGAACTGGATCTCAATAACTAAGTCGTAATATGCCTGCAGAAGTCAATATACCAACGTTACCAACCAACTAAAGTTTATTTTAAAGCGACTTAAAAAAAAAGAAAGAGATTCTTAATTAGTTTACTAGGGTTCCGTACCCAAAGGGCAAACGGGACCCAATAAAATAATAATCGAGTTTTCGGCCACTGCGGTTAACATGGCCGAGAATTGTGGAGAATATTGTGTGTTTTCGGCCGTGGTTTATTATGAAGCAATTGCAATATAATATATATACAATAAATATAGTTAAAAGAAATGATTTATATGATATTGCATACTCATTACTTTTTTTTCAGTTAGAAGACATAGAGATGTCCCAAAGGCCGACTGAAAAAAACATTACAAGAGAGGTTTTGAATAGCGATGACGAAGAATGCAACATATTTTAATTACCTAAATTAGTTTTAAGTTTTAATTAGTTCAAAATTAGTTTTTGATAATTAAACAAAGTTGTTCCTAATAAGCAAGTACAAAATAAGAAGAAACAGAATGTTCCTAATAAATGTTCCTAATATTTAAAAAATATTAGACCTTAAGATTTTTTTTTGTTTTATTCAAAATGAAAACCTATTATTTCTCAAATAAGGGTCATTTAAAATATAAATAACAGTGGCCGAGAACTGGCTAAATAAACGGCCGTAAACCCAAACAAGTGGCCGAAAGCTGCTTACTAGCTACTTTCTGATATTTTCTACATATTATAAAAATAAAACTACATTATTCAAGGTGAAATGTAATACGACATAGGAAACTACAATAAGTCTAATATTTTTATATAATACTTAGACTAAGGTTTGCTAAATATATCGCCGAACAAATCCACCTGGACTCAAAATTTTGCTTACTTGGCCGAAAACCGGCTAAACTACCCTATTAGTAAGTAATCAATCACTGTATGTATTCCACCCTTAATTTACCGTTAGCTACTCTAACAACATTAAATTTCAACTCTATTCGTCCATCAACATCTCGCCATGTCACATCTACGAGTACTAGATTCAGAGAGCTACACTCAAACCAAAACCACGCAATTTTTTTTCGACTTGAACAAGTTCGTTTACTATTTAGGACTGCCCAGTTTCTGGATAGAAGGAGTGAAATTGTCTAACAACGTTACCAACTTCTATAATCTATTTAATAAAATCGGTAACTTTTGTGTACTTGTGCTGGTACTATTGCAGTATGGAGCGTTCTTCACACAGAAGAACATGACGGAAAAGCAGAGTTCTGACCACTTTATCTTCTGCTTAGCACAGGGCCTAATCGCTTATTTCCATTGGCGTATAACGAACCATAACAATACGATACGTGACGTCACATATACCCTGGGGATAGCTTTAAAGCGGGTTCATAACAACTTAGAAGTGGAAAAAAAGATGATAAAGAAATCCAAAGTATATTCCGTTGTACTGATGATGAACTGCGTTTCGTCTGTGATAATTTATTCGTATCAGGCTTGCATGCAAGTAATACAATCAGGTGAGTGGTATAACTAAACAAGAAGTTGCTTATTCCAATAACTTGTATTTGAACTGAATATGCCCGGTACCTGATGGTACCGCATCTTTTCCACCGTACTTATAAACAAAAACTTCGTAAATAACTTGGCAGAACAAAAGTATCAATTCTTTACAGCAAATCCCTTTACTTAGGTACATTAGGAATACACAGGCATTTTTAGGACATTTCTTCCCTAATAAAAGGGACTGGGTGTGGTGTGTTCGTTCAGTGTCTAAATATGTTTTTCTAACTCCAGGGGCAACATTCTCTACGGTGATTACAGTGTGGCCAGACGTTCAGGACAACTCGTTCTTAGCTAACATCATGAGGATAACGGTCAACATATTTTGGTGGATATTTGTGACCCGTGTGTTGTCAGTCTACGCACTGGTTATCTGCCTGGCAAGTTGTATGAGCCATCAGTACGCGAATCTGCAAAGTTATTTTTTGAGCTTGAATGATATTTTTAAAGAGGATTCCTCTAAGGATACTAAGGAAGAATTGTATGAAGAAGGTGTTAAGGTTGGGATTCAACTACATTCCAAGACATTGAGGTAGGTCTCTGGTTAATGAAAAGTTTTCTTTGTAGGGTGGTTTATTTCGCCTTATCAAATTTTTGTTAGTTTCCTAGCCTGAGGACACGTAAAATTGCCTATATATATGTGTAGTATTGGAATATGCGAAGTATTTTATATTCACCCTTATAGTGTTCTGTTGGTAGAAGATTAATGCTAAATATAAGACGAAGATATTTAATTAGGTATTGTTTGCAGGTGTACCAAACAGATTCAAGTGATTTGTCATGAAGTTGCCAGTGGTCAAATAATTCTCAATCTTCTGTTGTTAGTTGTCTTCATGTATCAAATGATGGTTAGTAACACGTTTCTGCGCTTACTATATACAATTTTTTTCAAACTACATTTCATAAAATAATAGCCGATGGGTTCTATCTTTTTAATTTGATTGGTAAACGAGTAATCTCCTAAGCCTTTCTACCTGGATCAGAAAAGTTCTAGATCGAAGTCAGTGGCAGAAGCGAGGAGGCCTTTACGCAGCAGTGAGCGCCCCGAGCTGATGATAACTACCATAAACGATTGAGTATTGGATATAATGTTGTCTATTGTGTTTTCAGGCATTGGAACGCACTCTGACAAACGTCTTTACGGTGGTGATTACTGCGCTAACTGTACTCCTGAGTACAGGATTCTTTATGTGGAACGCAGGAGACATTACTGTTGAGGTAGGTGCACTACGATACTCTGTCACTTTTTTCTTCACTGTAATGAACACGGAAGAGAGTTGAAATCCACTCAACATTCGTGGAATCATTACCGAACAAACAAAACCTGCTTGTGGCGTTCTCAACGTAGTAACTCTTAGTATTATTACCCTGAGTCACTAAGGGTCAGAATTGTATAGGGAGGGACTGGCATTATTGCCTGTTTTCCTTGAAATGTCCTTTATCGGTCAATGAATATCAATACAGGGTGTTTGGTAATGTTACGAGCTGAGGGTTCGGGATAAAATAATGGGCTTCGATCTAACCAAAATAACACTTATTCAACACGATGACGATGAATACACGAACTTGGTCACACGTATCACAACACACTAATTCACATCACTGTTGCAGCACTTAAAGTCACCGAAATGTTCGCACGTATAGCTAAATCCAGACTGACTCGCGAGCAACTACTGTTTACGCGAGACCCTTCTCCACGTCAGTCCTCCAGGGCCTCGCTGAGACTCATTCACTCCGGGCCATCTCTCCGGCCTATTTATATCGTACACAATTCGATTGTTCGAGAACGATCTCGATCGTTCCAGGAAAGGGGTCGGTGTTTCGACAGAACGACCAATCCCCATTGTGCGCAACCGCAGACAATAACAACAATAACACAGCAAGACAAAATCGCTCGAGAAACTTCGATTATTACTCATTGTTTAACAGCCTCGGCGTAACACTGCCCCCTCCTAAAACATGCTCGTCCCGAGCATTCTTAGCCCCATATCGCGGCAGCCGATCAACATGAACAATTTTAGGCGCACCTCGCGCTGAAGATGTAGCAACTAGAGGAGCCACATTGCCGTCTCCAGTACTTCAGGACACCCAGAGTCCCTTTCTCATCAGCGATCCCAATTCCAGCCTCCAAAACACGGCTCTCATGATTTCTATCTGTTCTTTCACTTCCTGGAATTCCTTTCCAGATGAACCGAACAATTCCCTCATCAGTCGAGCCCGCTCTTCTTGCCAACGTCGCTGATCTTCCTGTTGACGACGCTGCTCTTCTTTATCCTGACGTCGCTGTTCCTCTTGCAACCGAGTCTGCTCCACCTGTTCACGTCGCTGTTCCTTCTGCAACCGAGCCTGTTCTTCCTGCTGACGACGCTTCTCTTCTTAATACTGACGGCGTTGTTCCTCCTGCAACCGAGCCTGCTCTTCCTGTTGACGTCACTGTTCCTTCTGCAACCGAGCCTGCTCTTCCTGCTGACGACGCTTCTCTTCTTAATGCTAACGGCGATGTTCCTCCTGCAACCGAGCCTGCTCTTCTTGCTGACGACGCTGCTCTTCCTTATCCTGACGTCGCTGTTCTGCCTGCAACCGAGCCTGCTCTTCTTGCTGACGACGCTGCTCTTCCTTATGCTGACGGCGTTGTTCCTCCTGCAACTGAGCCTGCTCTTCCTGTTGACGACGCTGCTCTTCTTTATCCTGACGACGCTGTTCTTCTTGACGACAAAGCATTGCCATAATAGCAGCAAGATCGCCTGTCACAGGAGCTTGGCCCACGGGTGATGATGATGAAGCTCCAAATGGTTCGGTGGCGGCTGATTCCATTTCCATCGGCTGACGACTCTGCCAAGCTTCTTGAACCGGAGACTCCCCAAACCGCCTTTCATCCATTTCCTGTTGTCGTTGACCTCTCGTCCTGACACCGTCCATGTTATCCTTTGGTAGAACCGGCATTATTTTATCCCACTTCTGACACCAAATTGTTACGAGCTGAGGGTTCGGGATAAAATAAAGGGCTTCGATCTAAACAAAATAACACTTTTATTCAACACGATGACGATGAATACACGAACTTGGTCACACGTATCACAACACACTAATTCACATCACTGTTGCAGCACTTAAAGTCACCGAAATGTTCGCACGTATAGCTAAATCCAGACTGACTCGCGAGCAACTACTGTTCACGCGAGACCCTTCTCCACGTCAGTCCTCCAGGGCCTCGCAGAGACTCACTCACTCCCGGCCATCGCTCCGGCCTATTTATATCGTACACAATTCGATTGTTCGAGAACGATCTCGGTCGTTCCAGGAAAGGGGTCGGTGTTTCGACAGAACGACCAATCCCCATTGTGTGCAACCGCAGACAATAACAACAATAACACAGCAAGACAAAAGCGTTCGAGAAGTTTCGATTATTACTCATTGTTTAACAGCCTCGGCGTAACAGTAATATAGTGACGATATTCAAGTGATGGTTTCTCAAAACATAAAAAAAGACTTTCGAAAAAAAACTACTAAGTTATATTAACAAAATTTAAAAAAAATCGACTAAGTTTAGGTGATTAATTTGATATAAAACTTACTGCCTACTCTTGCAACCGACATCCATAAATAAAGGCCAATTTGATATCTCTTTCGGAAATGGCTGCGGCTTTTGAGTTAGAAAAGGACAACAAGAGATATCCCCAGACGTCACCAATACAGGTATCTGTGGTTAAATGGCAAACATGCAATAGCACAACATAAGTTTATTAAAGTGTTTGTTTTTACATGCCAAAATAAATTTCACATTTCTATGGTAAACATTTCACAAATGTATTTATTATGATCATCAAATTAACCCCTTTCAATGTTGTATGTATATTATCAAACACACTATATAAATCAGACAGGAAAGTGACGTTTTAAGCTACCCTCCTGATTTTTCTTTTCCTCATTTGCCAGCATATTTAGGTCCCAGAAATAAGCACGATGGTTCTTCCAATCACTATAATCTACTTGGTAATTCTCTTCTCTTTCGCTATTCTAGATCAAGTTATTTAATATATAATCTTGATCATTAATTCGTTTTCAGGCCGCCATCCTCTCCACGGCGATGTACTCGTCGGGCTGGCAGAACTGCTCTGGACCTTCATCAGTGCGAGTCAGGAACCTTCTTACTATTGCTATGAACCGAGCACAGGTATTAAGCTTTTTATAATCTTTTACGCATCTCCTTTGTTTGTATAAATATAAAATAGTTTCACATTTTCTTCCTTTACGTTTTCTATGATAGGTATACGGTGCAGTAGATTCGAGTTCGAGTTTATCCGCAGACCAGTTACAGTGTACATTGTTTGTTTCAGCAACCAGTTATTTTGAAAGGCCTCGGCATTATTGAGTTATCGTACAGTGCTTACGTATCTGTAAGTATACTAACTAAAATAAGGTAAAGCCAGTCTGTATGGGAGTGGTCAATTACAAATGCTGTATTCTCTTCTTGTCCGATATAGAATTTGCATGCCCTGCGTGGTTTCGGTCTGCCCACACCAAAGAGATTGATGTTGCGCTGGAGGATACCTAACGCATCTTAGCAGTGCTTTAAACCTAGCTGTTTCCTCTGTCCTAGTGTTTCCTTTCATTTTCTCCTTTCTACCGGACTCCCGCAACAATGTTTTAGAGCGAACTGTTTCTTTAAATAAAAATGTAGCGGAAACGATGTGCGATATACGATAACTTTTAAAAACCAAGTTTCCCTCTCCCTAGTAATTTATTACCCTGGTGGAACATCTGCCTCTTGGGCATAAGCTACAGTTGCCTAATCAAAAGTCACATAACACGCTCCGTTCTCAAAGAGGCCGTTGTAGAAGCTACCAAACATCGACCCAACTCTTGGGTCAGATATCACATTTAGCTGCCCTAAGGTCTGCGACAACGCTTGAAGTAAAATATTTTGTTAATAAGATAGTCCCATAAATACATCACATTTACCTCTTGTTTCAGATCGTAAAATCATCATACTCTATATTTTCAGTGATCTTCTAAGCTGATGATGGAAAAAAATACAAATAACTGGAAAAGATTCTAGATGTAATAAAAGCAAAACTCATTAAATGTCTAAACAAAACTTCACCAATAGTTTTAACTCACCTTAGGTATACCTACCTAGTAGGTACTCGATAACTCATACTTCGATTTGAGGTTAATTGTAAATTGTAATTGTAAAGCATCTTTTTTCGCTCATAAATAAATGCATTCGATTAAAAGTTTAAAGTCTTTGGTTGTGTGTTTAATTTAAAAGCTACGTATTGTTTTTAACACGTACTTATTTTTTTTTTTTTTTTTTTTTTTTTTTATAAATTATAGGCTAGCGTTTGACCACTATCTCGCCTGATGGTAAGCGATGATGCAGTCTACGATGGTACACGCTTGCCTAGAAGAAACCTATTCACTCGTGACTTGAAGATCCCTAGGTTGTAGTTATCAGGAAACACAGACTCAGGCAAGGCGTTCCACTCCTTGGCGGTGCGCATAATAAAGGTGGAAGAGTACCGCTTTGTGCGTATGGGAGGTATGTCTACCATGTAGCGGTGGCGCAACGCGGAGCGTCTGGTTGTCCGATCATAGAATGGGGATGGTGGGATTAGGTTGAAAAGCTCCGCAGCACACTCTCCGAAATGTATCCGATAAAAAACCGAGAGGCTTGCAACCTTTCGACGATGCTCGAGGCTGTGGAGCCTTGCTTTTGCTAACTCGTCATTGCAAATGAGCTTCTTGGCTCTTCTCTCAATTGAATCTAGAGCCTCTAGCTGGTACTTCGCTGATCCGTCCCAGAGGTGAGAACAGTACTCCAGACATGATCGGACTTGTGCTTGGTATAAGTTGAGCAACTGTCCCGGTGTGAAGTATTGCCTCACCTTTGCAAGTATTCCAAGCTTCTTAGCGGCCAGCTGGGCTTTCGACTCAATGTATGAGCCAAAATTGAGAGTGGGTGTTAATGAGATACCAAGAAGCTCGAGGTGGTCAGAAATCGGCACGGGTACATTACGGAAAGTAGGAGCCAGATCAAATGGGCTCCGTTTCGCAGAAAACAGGCACGCCTGGGTTTTATTAGCATTAAACTTAACCAGGTTGGCATCGCCCCAGTCGGAGACCGCCTTTAAGGACAAGTTTAAGCGCTCAACCATGGCCTCTCTGTGAGACTGAATCTGCGCCCCACTGGCTCGTGCAGTAGATGTGTAACTCTCCACAACTGTGCTGTCGTCCGCATACCCAAAGGTTCCAGGCTTTAGCAGATCGTTGATATGCAGCAAGAAGAGAGTTGCAGAGAGTACCGACCCTTGAGGGACTCCGGCGTTAATCGCCAATTGATTGGACGAGCAGCCATCAACGACGACTCGTATCGATCGGTCTCTCAAAAAGTCCGAGATCCAAACACAAAGACCAGTGGGTAGACCGAAAGATGGAAGCTTACTTATAAGGCTATCATGCCAGACCCTGTCAAAGGCCTTTGAGATGTCGAGAGAAACAGCAAGCGCTTCTCCGTATTTCTCAATGGCCTCGCTCCATAAATGCGTGGCATACGCCAGAAGATCCCCAGTTGAACGGTTTCGGCGGAAGCCGTATTGGCGATCACTGAGGAGGTTATTAGCTTCTAGGTATGCCAGGAGCCTGTTGTTCAGAACACGTTCCATAGTCTTACAAATTATGGACGTGACCGAGATGGGATTTTAAAAGTTTACGAGATTGTTTTTAGCTAAGCCCGTTATTGTCGGTTGAGGATTTTTTAAATAAAATTAACTTTAACTTGTTATTCGAGAAAGCTCTACCAATCGGTATTAAATTTCAAAGTACGCATCAAGAAACTAAAAGGTCAACTCTACCTTCTAAACCAGTGTCGATAATTATTGAACCAAAAAAATAATACCTAGTATGATGAAACCCCTTGGAAAAGGAAGAGAAAATAGTGTTACGCTGAGGCTGTTAAACAATGGGTAATAATCGAAGTTTCTCGAGCGCTTTTGTCTGTCTTATTGTTTGCGGTTTCGCAGAAAGGGAAGTGGTCATTATGTCGAAACACCGACCCTTTCCTGGAACAATTGAGATCGTTCTCGAACAATCGAAATATGCGCGATATAAATAGGCCGGAGAGATGGTCGGACAGTCAGTCTCGAGTCAGTTAGTGAGTGAGTCTCAGCGAGGCCCTGGAGGACTGACGTGGAGCAGGGTCTCGCGTGAACAGTAGTTGCTAGCGAGTCAGTCTGGATTAAGCTATACGTGCGAACATTTCGGTGACTTTAAGTGGTGCAACAGTGGTGTGAATTCGTGTGTTGTGATTACGTGTGACCAAGTTCGTGTATTCATCGTTTAGCGCTGAATAAAAGTGTTATTTTGGTTGGATCGATTCCCATTATTTTATCCCGAACCCTCAGCTCGTAACAATTTGGTGTCAGAAGTGGGATAAAATAATGCCGGTTCTACCAAAGGATAACGTGGACGGTGTCAGGACGAGAGGTCAACGACAACAGGAAATGGATGAAAGGCGGTTTGGGGAGTCTCCGGTTCAAGAAGCTCGGCAGAGTCGTCAGCCGATGGAGATGGAATCAGCCGCCACTGAACCATTTGGAGCTTCATCATCATCATCCGTGGGCCAAGCTCCTGTGACAGGCGATCTTGCTGCTATTATGGCCATGCTTTGTCGTCAAGAAGAGCAGACTCGGTTGCAAGAAGAGAAGCGTCGTCAACAGGAAGAGCAGGCTCAGTTGCAGGAGGAACAACGCCGTCAGCGTAAAGAAGAGAAGCGACGTTGGCAGGAAGAACAGGCTCGGTTGCAGGAGGAACAGCGCCGTCAGGACAAACAAGAGCAGGCTCGGTTGACGAAAGAATTGTTCGGTTCAATTGGAAAGGAATTCCAGGAAGTGAAAGAACAGATAGAACATCATGAGAGCCGTATTTCGGAAGCAGAAATTCAGATCGCTGATGTGAAAAAAACTCTGGGTGTCCTGAAGTCTAGAGACAGCAATGTTGCGCCTCTAATTGCTACACCTTCAGCGCGAGGTTTTAAGACGCCACCATTTGACGGAAGTTCTTCGTGGTCAGCATACAAGATCCAGTTTGAGGCCGTTGTCAAGGCCAATGGATGGACGACGGCGCAGGCCATGACGGCTTTAACACTGGGCCTTCGTGACCAAGCACTTACGATTTTAGAGGCTCTTAGGAAGGATGTCACCTACGAACAGCTGTTGGAAGCGCTGGAGTCACGCTATGGTGACGCGCACCTGGAACATTTTTTTCGAGCGCAGTTAAAGGACCGGAGCCAGCGTAACTCGGAGAATTTACAGCAGTGGGCACTCGAGATAGAAAAGCTGGTTCGAAAGGCATACCAAACTTCGTCAGCACCCCTTGACGGTTATTTGATCCAGGCGTTCGTTGACGGAATACGTGATTTGGAAGTGAGAGCTGCTGTAAGGCTTGGACATCACGATACTCTAAAAAATGCCTTGGCCCATGCATTGGAGGTGGAGGCCGTGCGTCAGGACCCCCGAGCTCACCGCATCAGAGAAGTGAAGGACTCTTACACTCACTACAGTCGTCCAAAGTTTAGCCCTAGATGCTTCGGGTGTGGAGAAAAAGGACATCTGAGGCCAAACTACCCAAAAAGAGAGGAGAGTGCTCAGGTGAGCCCCGTTCAACAGCAGCAGGGAAACGAGTAAGCGCCAGAACTGCGGGGCGAGTGCTGGCTGGTATTGAGAAAGCCCTAAGAATTACGATCTCACAAGTTCATGATGGGAATAGCCTGACTATCAAAGGTCAAATTAATGGAACACCGTGCAAGATGACTTTGGATACTGGTGCTTCCCGTACAGTGATCAGTTCCCAACTGGCTAATCGGTTTCTTGGGAAATTCAACAGTAGCCATGAGCGAATTCAGCTCCTGACGGCAACCGGTCAGCACATATCCGTCCTGGGTGAAAAGCAGGTGGAGGTTATGCTGGGTGAAAGACCTTTCCAGCAAAACGTCATCATTGCCGATATAGTTGATGACTGCATTCTGGGTTTAGATTTTTTACGAGAGCACCATTGTAGAATTGACATAAATCAAGGAGTTTTACAATGTGGAGAAGAGGAATTCTTTATGGAAGGTGGAACCAGGGGTAAGGTGTACAGTCTGAAGAAAATTGTTCTTCTGCCAAGATCAGAAACCATTGTTCCAGTAAGCTTGCCACGAGCTTCGGGAGGACAGAATCGATGTGTACTGGTGGAAAGATCGGACAATGGCTTTCCGTGGATTATGGCCCGGACGCTAGTGAGGACCACAGATACTGCGGTGGTGCGAATTTTAAACCTTAGTAATGAAGAGCACCTGATCAAAAAGGGGACCTTAATGGGCACCTGCGAGGAAGTAGCCTGTATGCGAAGATGTCAAGAAGTGCCTAGCTCTAGCGGCAATAAAGGGAATGGCAAATTCGATGTGTCGTCACTGTTGGAAGATTGCCGTAAAAGCCTTTCTAGGGAAGAAGTTGCTATGACTGAGAAAATGTTACATCGCTACGCCGATCTTTTCTCTTCAAATGATGCTGATATTGGAAAGACTGGACTGGTTAAGCACACGATAAATACTGGTAACGAGCTACCTATCCGTCAACGACCTAGGAGACTACCGGTTGCTCGAGAAAAGGAAGTAGAGACCATGGTTGAGGGAATGATGAATGATGGGGTGATAGAACCTTCATCTAGTCCGTGGTGCTCTCCTGTTGTTCTAGTCAAAAAGAAGGATGGAAGCCTCCGCTTTTGTGTTGATTATCGTCGACTTAATGCAGTTACGAAGAAGGACAGTTATCCACTACCAAGGATCGACGACACATTGGATACACTTACCGGGATGAAGTGGTTTACAACGCTAGACTTGAAGAGTGGCTACTGGCAAGTGGAAATAGACCCTAAAGACAAGGAAAAGACTGCGTTCTCTACAGGAAAGGGGCTGTGGCAATTTCGAGTCATGGCATTCGGACTATGCAATGCCCCTGCAACTTTTGAAAGATTGATGGAGCAAGTTCTTGTCGGGTTGATTGGTGACGCGTGTCTTGTTTACTTGGACGACATCATCATCGTGGGACGTACGTTTAAAGACCACCTTCAAAATCTGGAACGTGTGCTGGCAAAAATTCGTGCCGCCAATCTGAAGTTAAGTCCGAGGAAATGTTCATTCTTCAGACAACAAGTAAGCTTTCTGGGTCACGTTGTTTCACAAGACGGGGTGCAAACTGATCCGGAGAAAATCAACGCTGTCAAAGATTGGCCGATTCCTAAAGATAAGACCGCAGTCAGAGCATTTTTGGGGTTGTGCTCCTACTATCGACGTTTTGTCAAGAACTTCGCGGATATTGCTAAGCCTCTGCACAGGCTAACTGAGGAGAAACGACTGTTCTGCTGGGATGCAGAATGCGAAACTGCTTTCCAGGAATTAAAGAACCGACTGTGTAAGACACCGATTCTCAGCTTTCCTGATACTGAGAGCGAGTTCATTGTAGATACAGATGCAAGTAATACCGGTATTGGTGGTGTGCTATCTCAACGCAAAGGAGATCAAGAGGTGGTGATTGCTTACTTCAGTAAATCATTATCCAAACAAGAAAGAAATTACTGTGTCACAAGAAGGGAACTGCTGGCTGTAGTAAAGACCTTACAGCATTTCAACAAATACCTACTAGGTCGTAAATTTCAACTTCGAACTGACCATGCTGCATTGCAATGGCTCTTACGGTTCAAGAATCCTGAAGGACAGGTGGCAAGGTGGATTGAACAATTACAGGAGTTCGACTTCGACATTGGGCATCGTAGTGGAAAATCTCACGGGAACGCGGATGCGCTATCACGAAGACCTTGCCCTGAGAACTGCAAACATTGTGCCAAATATGAGTTTAAGGAAGCAGAACCTGTCAGGCTGTTAAGAACAGACCTAAGTGACGAATGGAAAGAAACTTTGCAGCAGGCACAACAGGATGACAAAGACCTTAAACCCATAATTGAAAGGATCACAGCGGGTACCACTAAGCCTTTGTGGAGTGACATTGCTGCTCTGAGTTCAACAACGAAGAGTTATTGGGCACAGTGGGAGAGTCTGGTTATCCACGACGGGGTGCTGTGTCGCAAATGGGAAAACGCTCGTGGAGATCACTGTCATCTGCAAATGGTGGTTCCCAAAGCCAAGGTCCCTAACGTGCTACAACTCTACCATGAAGGATGTTCGGGAGGCCACATGGGAGTAAAAAGGACACTGTTAAAAATAAGGGAGCGGTTTTACTGGATCCATTGTAGAGAAGATGTTGAAGACTGGTGCCGAAAATGCACTACTTGTGCGGCAGTGAAAGGACCCCATACACGCAGCAGAGGAGCACTAAAACTGTATAACGTTGGAGCCCCATGGGAGCGTATAGCCCTGGATATTGCAGGACCATTCCCTGTAAGTAAAAATGGAAATAAGTACTTCATGGTCGTTATGGACTACTTCACAAAATGGCCCGAAGTTTTCGCCATTCCTAATCAAGAAGCTTCGACGGTAGCAGATAAACTAGTCCACGAAGTTTTCTGTAGTTTTGGAGTTCCCCTGGAAATTCACAGTGATCAAGGAAGGAATTTTGAATCACAAGTATTTCAGGAGACATGCCGAATAATGGGGACTCATAAAACAAGAACCACTTCTTATCATCCTCAGTCTGATGGAATGGTGGAAAGATTCAATCAGACGTTGGAGAGATATCTGGCCAAAGTGGTCGAAAATAAGCAAAACGATTGGGACCAACACATACAGCCGTTTTTACTGTCATACAGAAGTGCAGTGCATGAGAGTACAGGCGCCACTCCTGCGTTGGCAAATTTTGGAAGAGAACTGCGGTTGCCTGCAGACCTGATAACTGGTAATCCTCCAGATTCTCCGCGTGCCATCACAGATTATGCAAACGACCTGCGCAATAAAATGAACGACATAAATGAACACATTCGACTAACTGGTCAACAAATGTCTGAGAAAATGAAGACCCGTTATGACCGAAATTCAAACAACTTGCGATTTGATGAGGGATCACAGGTCTGGTTGCACAATCCGATACGGAAAAAGGGAAAATCCCCTAAACTACAAGCAAAATGGGATGGACCATACCGTGTGTTGACCAGGATTAATGACGTCACATACCGAATTCAGAAGGGAACGCGAGGTGCGCCTAAAATTGTTCATGTTGATCGGCTGGCGCGATATTACGGGGCTAGCAATGCTCGGGACGAGCATGTTTTAGGAGGGGGCAGTGTTACGCTGAGGCTGTTAAACAATGGGTAATAATCGAAGTTTCTCGAGCGCTTTTGTCTGTCATATTGTTTGCGGTTTCGCAGAAAGGGAAGTGGTCATTATGTCGAAACACCGACCCTTTCCTGGAACAATTGAGATCGTTCTCGAACAATCGAAATATGCGCGATATAAATAGGCCGGAGAGATGGCCAAGTCTCGAGTCAGTTAGTGAGTGAGTCTCAGCGAGGCCCTGGAGGACTGACGTGGAGCAGGGTCTCGCGTGAACAGTAGTTGCTAGCGAGTCAGTCTGGATTAAGCTATACGTGCGATCATTTCGGTGACTTTAAGTGGTGCAACAGTGGTGTGAATTCGTGTGTTGTGATTACGTGTGACCAAGTTCGTGTATTCATCGTTTAGCGCTGAATAAAAGTGTTATTTTGGTTGGATCGATTCCCATTATTTTATCCCGAACCCTCAGCTCGTAACAATAACAAAAAAAAGGAAAATAATTTACGGGCGATCTGAGGTCGGGAGGTGGAAGGGGGTGAGTTTTTAAGGGTAAAAAATGGTTTAACTCTACTGCCGGAAAAACTACAAGTCCTATGGAAACAAGTTCAATGGCAAAGTTGTAGGTAATAAAAAGATCTACAACTTTTGTGTATACACTTTTTTCACATAACCTCAAAATTTATGTGAAAGTTCAAATAAAGTTTTTGGTTTAGGTAAGTAAAAAGGTAAGTTTTCACCAAATTACGTGAAAAAAAAAAATGATGTAAAAGTTAAAAGTAAAAAACCAAAAACTTGTTTATTTGAATTTTTCATTCATTTACATTCATTCATATATTTACATAATACATTCGATTAGCGATGACGCTGGTCGATAAGTCCGAAAATGTATGGGATTTGACACATGCTATGAAATATCACGTGATATATCGACAACAAACCTATGTAGAAATCGGATTGATTCGAGGCGAATGTATCTTGGCTACGGGCCCTGGTCTGTTCATGCAACGGCTGAGTGAACTTGCAACTCATTAGCAAATAATTGCTGTCCTCCGACAAATTAATCCACATTCAACATCTAAACCTTCTGTACGAAACTGCTTTCGGTCTCAACAAGCAAATAAACATGTTAAATCTACCAGGAAATTTTGAAAGATACACTAAAACCAAAACAACAGAGTTTTTCTACGATCTGAATAAGTTCGTGTACTTCTTTGGTCTGCCTAGTTTCTGGGTGGAGGACGTGGATTTGTCCGACAGCATCACCAAGTTTTATAATCAATTTACGAAGATCTGTAATGTTTTTGTATTTGTTCTGGTACTGTCTGAATACGGAGCATTTGCCACGCAGAAACTTCTGACGGAAAAGCAGACTTCGGACCTTCTTCTCTTCTGCATATCACATTCCATCATCACGTATTTTCGGGCGCGGATGGCATACAGCACTAATGAGATACGTGACGTTACGTACAACTTGGGAATAGCTTTGAAGAGAGTTCATAATGACTTGGAGGTGGAAAACAACATGATAAGGAAATCTAAATTACATGCTGGTGTGTTAGTCCTGATCTGTTTATTTTCTGTTATATTCCTTACGTATGAGGCTTTCATGCAAGTCATACGATTAGGTGAGTAATGTGTTTAACAACTGGAAGTTGCGTAACTTCATTATTGAATTTAATAATCCAGCTAAGTTCGAACATTCATTCACAAAATTTCGTGTGTGAATTGGCAGAGCCCAGATCATAAATCTGTAGTAACATGAGCTTGCGAGTATGTTCCAGCAATGCTGAGACTCCAGTTTTCGTTTCCAAAATAAAAAATCCTTTGACGATTTATTCTACAATATTTTTTTGAAATTTCTCGCATTTCAGGTACAACCTTCACGACAGTGATCACAGTCTGGCCAGAAGTCCACGACACCTCGTTCTTAGCAACTATCTTGAGAATCTTATTCAACATATTTTGGTGGATCTTCCTGACCCGTGTGTTCTCAGTCTACGCACTGGTCATCTGCCTAGCGAGCTGTATGAGCCACCAGTACACGAACCTACAAAGTTATTTTTTGAGCTTGAATGAAATTTTTGAAGGGAACGGCTCTCAGCAGTTTATGGAAACGTCGTATGAACAAGGGGTTAAGATTGGGATCAAGATGCATTCGGAGTCACTGAGGTATATTGATTTTCTCATCATATTGTATTACACTTAAGCGCCAGCTCATCGACATGTGTATCCTGCCCGTCCTAACCTACGGTGCGCAGACATGGTCGCTGACCGAGTCACAGAAGTCCAAACTCAAGATTTGCCAGAGGGCAATGAAACGCAGCGTTCTCGGATTCAAACGGATTGATCGAGTGAGAAACACCACGCTGCGTTCGTTGATAGGCTTTGCCGATGTTGGAGAAAAGACAGCTAGGCTCAAATGGGATTGGACGGGACACATTAGCAGAATGCACCCCGATAGGTGGACCTTGATAATCTAGCCACAACCTGAAGGCCTGATGGAAGACGCGGTCGGGGTCGGCCAAGAAAGCGTTGGCGAGACGATTTTGTTGCCTTCGAGCAGGAGTGGTGGAGTGTCGCACAGGACAGGGATAGATGGAGAGACTTGGGGGAGACCTTTGCCCAGCAGTGGGACAATATCGGTTGAAAAAAAATTGTATTACCGATTCGAGTCTAAGTAGTAATAAATGCCAAAGATGGGGTTCATCGAGCTTATTTGAGGTTATACGTCCAGCAATAGACTGAAAATTAGTTGCTGGATACATAATTGATCAGACATACATTTTAACTTTTTTTAAATTCTTTTTTTACACTCTCAATATACACTTGCTGTGTGCTCTTTTTATCAGAATACCTGTACAATTGAGGATCTAAACACGGCCACACTTCTGAGTCTGTCTGTCTACTATGATTTAGTTTAGGCAAATAAAGTAGAACTTTTGGCACGCTAAGAAAAATTCTTATTTCGATGAAGCTCAGGAGAATTATTTTGATGTCTTATTTTCAGGTGTACGGATCAGATTCAATCGATCTGTCGAGACGTCTTCAGCGGCCAAATAGTATTCAATATACTTTTGCTAGTTGTGCTCATGTATCAAATGATGGTCAGTAACACAAAGTTATTTTACTTTTATAATCGTAGAAAAAACAGTGAGTTTGTTTAAATAAATTATAATCCAGTTCAAGCTTATGTTGATTTTACCAACAACCAAATAACAGGCAATTTGTGTGGGCGTTTTGTTTTGTTTTTAGACATCGGAACGCTCGTTAGCGAACGTCTTTACGCTGGTCTCTACTGCGCTAACTGTTCTCATGAGTACAGGATTCTTCATGTGGAACGCAGGAGACATAACTGTTGAGGTATGGCTATAAATATTGTCCTTTGCAAGTCTTTAGCCTATATACCAAATTTCAGGATGATCGGATCAACGCTTCAAAAGTTATCTTCGGACAAAAAATACACATACCTATATACATGCAACGCCGATTCGTCCAAGTTGATTCGGAGATCTCGCTTCGCTCGATCAAAAACTTTCTCTTTGAAATTAAATTGTGTTAAGGTTTAGCTAGAATTCTCGTAGGCTAGTATTTCCTTGAATACTGCCAATCCTGGCTACGTTCATGCCCACTACTGCTCGTATCAGTGGATGCACCTTGATAGATTAATGTCCGCCCTGTTTTCAGGCCTCCATCCTTCCCACAGCGATGTACTCGTCAGGGTGGCAGAACTGCACAGGAGCTTCGTCAGTGCGAGTCAGAAAACTTCTAGTCGTTGCTATGACCCAAGCACAGGTACACTTTTCAAACCATCTACCTTGTTTCATTGTTAGTAGGTATCGAGTAAAGAATGGAGCTCGCTACCAGCAACAATTTTTCCGGACTGTTATAACCTCGGAGTGTTCCAGTCTAGAGTGAACAGGTTCTAGGCAAACTTGCTCCATCCTCAACCACACTATCACTTAACAACTGAGATAGTGGTTATTCCCTGACTATAAAAAAGTGGCACTCCGGGAGTGCCGACAGAAGTGAAAACTTGAACAATTACGAGATACTTATATACAGAGGTGTCGGTAACGGTAACAGTGTCACGAGTTCAATGGTTTTTTCCCATCTCAAAAAATACCCAACGCGCCTAAAGATGTTTTCACTTCATATACAGAGGTGTCGGTAACGGTAACAGAGTCACGAGTTCAATGGTTTTATCCCATCTCAAAAAATTACCAACGCGCCTAAAGATGTTTTCATTTAAAAAACCCCATTTCCTATACAAACGATCGGAGCATATTTACTAGATAACTAAACAGTACAAATGTCTAAACATATGCGTATCGAATTAGTTTTATCCTGTAATTGTCGGCAAATCAATAAAATTGCACAGTTTAGTTCATACAAGACATAATAATAAACAAATGAAAATGATGAATATTAGATATCTCGAAGAGCTCGCCTGGGGAAGTACCTATGTACCTACCTATTTCTGCCGCCAAACAACATTGCGTTGTTTCGGTTTAATTAAAGGGTATGGTTGCCGGTGACATTATAGGCACATGAGGCCTGTATGCCTCAAGTTGATGGACGAAGGGCAGTGCATCGTAGGGCACGTTTTAAGGTGGGTGATCTACGAGGCAGTACTTTTTCATAGGCGACGGTTGACACTTAACATCTGGTGGGCCATATGCTTGTTTAGTTAGTATAAAATAAAAATGAATACCACCAAAGCTAAGTATAGGATGTGATAAATCACCCAATAGAACCCTTAGAGAAACTCTACTACTCTTATCGACCCAAGTATCAGGCCATAAGCTCAGAATGACTTTTTTGTTTCAGCAACCAGTTATTTTGAAAGGGCTCGGTATTATTGAATTGTCCTATAGCGCCTATGTATCTGTAAGTGCCTCATTACAACACAATCTTTTCTAATCATATTGTCAAACTAAGTTTGATTGTAAAAAAACCTTTTGTTTCAGATAGTCAAATCTTCGTACTCAATGTTTTCAGTGATCTACTGAAATCCAACATGGAAACGAGTTACAAATCACACTAATATTATAAACGCGAAAGTTTGTATTGATGTATGTGTGGATGTTTGTTACTCTTTCACGTCGTAACGGCAGAACCGATTTCGATTAAATTTTATATCTGCGTAAATTAACACAAGCTACTTTTTATAGATAAATAACGCGTGCCAAGCCGCTGGGGAAAGCTAGTAATAAATCGATTAAATTATAACAATCCTGCTAGATTGCAAACTTACGTACCTGCTTAGAACCACATAAACACCTACGATGGCAATAACTACTGTCGAAACAATTTATTTAAACCTCACACCTCACAAGAAGATACATAAACCATTTATTATAAGATTTTATGCAAAATAAATACAATTATTGATAAATGGCAACAATTTAATGTGTGCATATAATTTAATACAAAAATATATAACAATAGGTAAAAGTAGATAATCCTATCCTATATATTCTAAGAAATAAATGCATTTTATTTAAAATCAGTAAATTTTAAAACACTGGTCACAGGTCAGTTCGAACGGTAGGTAACGATTAATCGGCTTATTCCCACCAATGCCAGACCTATTGTTCTCTGAATTTATAACTTCATACATTGATTCAATCAAAATGTGTTAATTACATTTCAGAAAAACTACCTAATAATATGTGTATTGCTACAGATATTCATATAAATTTTTAAACTTATAAAAAAACATATTTTAGTACGATGTTGTTATTGACTGTACTTGCTTGTAGCATCGGCACCGATTAATCGTAACAAAACTAACGTTTTTCGGCACACACGTTACAATTAATCGTTACCGTTCGAACTGTACTGTCTGATCGTAGCGATTTATCGTAAGGTGCGGGCCGTCTATAACAAACCTACATGTATTCCTCCTACCAAAAAGTTCTCAAAATTATTCAGATGCTTCCAATTATTCTAAAATGTTAACCTTACGAATTGTACAGGGTGCCCCAGAACTAGTATGTTATACCGAGGGGGAGGGGGGGCGGGGGGACGTGGGTAATTCTCGACACTTACGAGAACAACAAAACGTTTCACTACTTTTGTGAATTCGATGGTTATCATTGAAGAATCACTTGGTAAAAATCTATTACGGTTAAAATCCTGGTTATCATCGTCAAACTAAAAAATTGAAAAAATATATCGTGATTTTTTCATGAATTATTGTTAATATTCAGTCGGAATCAGGCTTAAAATACTAGTTCCGGGCCACCCTGGTAGAGGATCACAATATAACCTGCATCCAAAGCTGCTGGTAGAACATATAGTTTACATAAAATGGCCACACAACACCACAATGATCTTCTATAGTGAGATGACATAGAAACCTAACTTAAAGGTATATTTTTCTAATAAATCGAGCACCATTACTTAATTTATTAGGTATAGACATAATTAACGGTACGACATTGACCAATTTCCATAACACTTGAGGCTTCTGTTCAGAGGCCATCAACCACAATAGAGCGACAAAAATGTGGCCGAACAGTAGCTAGTGTGAATAGGAACCATGAAGTAAATGGATTTCTTATGTACAAAGACATACAAACTCATTAATAGCGTAATTGATCGAGCGAAGCGAGATCTCCAAATCAACTTGGGCAAATCGGCGTTGTATGTATGTATGTTAGTTTGCCCGAGGATAACTTTAGAAGCATTGATCCGATCATCGTGAAATTTAATACATAAGTAGGTAGTGATGGCACAATTATGGTGTGAAGGGGTCAAAAAATGAAAATGAGACTATAAGGTCAAGTGGGACGTCTAATGAAGGGTCTTCATTAGTACATTACAACCCTGTTTTTATTTTTAGTTTAATATTTGTAGTTTTTCAGTTATTAGCCATAATAAAAACAAAACTTTGACAAAATTCACAGGATACACCAGTGACCCCAGTGTTTAAATTTGGTATGCGTGTAGCTTTAGTAACACAACTATAGGCAAAAGTCTGAAATCCAGAATAACTGCATTTTGTACCCCAAAAAAGATTAATCACTTTATATGAACTCCGTTACCTGTAATTTGAATGAAACTGTAGGTCAAGTTAGTTGGTTATTTATTTCGTGGCACTATTTTGATAGTTAATGATTACAATTTTTTTTTTATGGGAGATTCGCGAAGAGATCTCAGTTCGGGAAGAACCACTAGTTTATTTCGTTTTTAGAGATTTGACTAAAATTTTTATTTGGCTCTGATTATTACTTTTATTTATACATACCTTTGTCTTAATTTAATTTAATTTCCTGCGTCCCATTATTGCTATTACATATTTTGAAACTTTGACCTTAATTAAATTGAATTGTAGAAATGGGATAAAAATGGGGGTGTTAAGTGAAGTTGCAACAGCGAGTTTAGCTTTATTTCTAGGTTACCTACACATTTAGTAGAGTAACGCGTACGAAGTCGCGGGCAACAGCTAGTTACTAATATTTATCACCTGTTGCTATGCATATTTACTCATGTTTGCGAATTAATAAATGGTTTATGATTTATTAATGAAGTTGCGTTGTGGCTGCCATATCGTCGGTATTAACCACACGATCGCAACACAGTTGAAGTTGAACGCGACTACTACAAAATGTGGTAGTGAATGTAACTACGTTTTCATACGATTTTGTGGCGGCCACATTTTAGTTGCTGTGGTGTGGTTAACGTCCGGCTGAACGGGCGCTAAGAGGCCATACTACCTTCTGCAACTGCCTCTGTCACTCCATGCAAAAATACGCGCTGTGCGAGAAGGACGACTCGAGGACGAAGGATATGAGGCGCGAATGCGGACGCCGAATACATTTTTAATGAATTATTGTTTTTTTTTTATAAAAAATCTATTGGTAATGTGAAAATTTTAAATGAAGCTTCATATAAATACATGAAGAGAAAACTTTGTACCCCTTTTTAAGCTTATTGCGCACACGGAGGAGTGTCAGATATAGCATATTTAAAGGTTATACGGAGAAAGACGGCCGAATGCTAAAACTATGCTTAAAAAAAATTTAAAAATTATAGTATCCTTTCGACCACTATGACCTGGCAATTACTATCAAAACTATGCAAGTTCACGATCTCATTTATAGTAAGTATTTATTGATTAAAACGGGTTTATTGTAAGTTGGACGTGATTTTGGAATTATTTTCTTTCGGAAAATTTTTAAGGAACCATAGTACTTAGCTTATATCCTCAAAGTTTATATATATTCATTACAAATGATTCAATATTTTCCTATATTACTGATAAAAAGTATAGGAAAATATAATTTGCAACTGAGGTAGCATAGACTCTTAAAACCTTGCGTTCTTGATGCGTACAGCTAAGGTATGGAACACTTTGCCGTCGTCTGTTTTTCCTAAAGAATACAATCCGGGCCTCTTTAAGGTAAGAGTAAATAGGTTTCTTCTAGATCTTCGTGCTTCATCTTAGACCACATCATCACTTACCAGCAGGTGAGATTGTGGTCAAACGAAGTTCTATCCAATTAAAAAAAAAAAAAAACAAGTATACATTTTATAATCACGTACAAAATTAAAGATTACTTAGGTATTTAAAGTTTAAGTTTAGGCTTTAAAACTTACTTAAACTTATTTATATGTAGATTATATGTATACAAGGTGTTTCAGAGTATGTATATTTACCCGAATGTCGTTGTCCTCAGTTATGTGGCTTTGTTTAACTTCTCTAATTTAAGAAACACTTCATTAAAACCAGCTGCTTTTGGAAGTTCAGTTAATAAACAGCTGTTTTAGGCGCATAACATAATCCGTCGCTTAGATTGGCTAAATTCAAACACATACGATATAGACATCACAAAATAAACAAAATAAAAACAAAATTCAACGTCGGGCTAAATGTATGACAATTTTTGTTGATAATTTTTTTGTTAATTTTTATCTGATAACTCGAACCTTTTAGATTAAACATATTCTGAAGCACGTTGTTAGTCGTATTTATAATTTAGAATCAGGGAAAACTAATTCTTTGTCTTCCGGTAGTTTCTTGAAGTAGCTCTCTACGTAATCGTCTGTGACGTCAGCGAGGGTCTTAGGGTCCCATTTGGGATTGTTGTCCTTGTCTATCAGTAGGGCTCTAACTCCTGCAAAAAGGATAACAAACGAGCTATTTAAAAACAAATAACAACAAAATTTAATGCAAATAAAAACAAAGAGTGGCTTCAATCAATCAGTCAGCGACAGGTAGGTAGGTGAAAAGTGGGAAGATAGGGCTTGGCCAGTGAACCAGGATAACCAATAAAATAGCGTCAGTTTGCCCACATCACGGAGCAACTGGAAATGCCGGTTAACAAATCTCTACATGAAGCCACCGACCGCCCCAAATGAGATCAATTATCCACAACACGATGGGAAGGAGTCACGATCCTCAACAATAAGGGACCGATGAGGAGGAGAATCGTCAGGGATGGAGACGGTACCTTCAGGGAAGTCGTGGTTCTGAGTGGCGCGGCAGGCAAGCCTGTACTCCATCTTGAGGCACTGGCCCAGCTCAAGCTGAGCGCCGCGCTGCAGAGCCTTCAGCGTTATCTTCAGAGAACCGGGACACATTGCGTGGATTGTCTGTAAATACATAACAAAAATAATTTTCATCACTCATGCTCTGAGAGGTCACTTCTGAGAGATTTAACCCCTCAAGGATCATGCCAATACATTTTTGTATGGTTATGGGACCTGAGTGATTTCCTATAAAATATTCTAATCTACCCACCTTCAATGTCTTCTCAGACCAATCATTATTAACCTTCTCCAGCCTCTCAATAATCTCTTCAATAGTCGACGCCGCGAAGCAGTAGTTGATATGCTGAATGTGTTCAGCCAGGGAGAACTCCTCAGGTTCCTCGTTGAACTTGTTCAGTAGATTGCTGACTTCTACTTCATTTGTGCAGCGGGAGAGGAGTTTCTCCAACTCGTATAGACGCTTGCTGGAGACGAAGTGGGTGGCGATACCTGCTTTTACTACGTCTTTGGCTTTTAGTCTGTCGCCTGGAATTTAATTTAATTTATTTGTAGGAAAACCAACAGCTGTTATTACTTATACTTAAGACAAACTGATTGAAAGATAGCCAATAACAGGTTTTCACGTTTAAACAACAATAACAATTAAAATGGAAAAAATTGAATATTTATTTAATAATAAGTATAATTAAGTATTTATTTCATAAAAAAACAATGTAGCTGAGTTAATATCTCAGGCTTCTTAAAGATAGATAATTACACTTAAATTGTTAGACTGTAATTCTTAATCTAGAGAAGATTAGTGAGGAACTAGGCTAAAGCTTGGTTACGACATTGCGAGGCCGCCCTCGCGAGGCACGCTTCTATCTCAGTCTAAATAGAGGCAAGTCACGCAGTCAGAAGACAGAAGCGTGTCTCGCGAGGCAGCCTCGCAATGTTGATACAGCTTAAGCCTGTATTGACAGAGCCTATGAGAAGGAACAGATAGGTATATGAATAGTTTACCTATCTGTACTAATATTATAATTTCTGTAGTACCTAACTCTGTCTCTGTCTATTGGTAACGTTTTCTAATTAAACGACTGGACCAATTTCAAAGAAGTTTGGTATATAGAAAGATTGATCTGGATTGAGACATGGCTCCTTTTAGATGACCAACCATGTGTGCGAAGCGGCGGGGGAAAGCTTGTAAGAAATATATATAGGTTTTTATTAACTAAGGAACATTGACCTGCAGAAAATGCAGTCAAGTTCGTATAGGAACTAATACCTAATCACTTAACCATCGCTCGTAGATGCTTGAGGCCAAAGATTATGAATAACCTGTGTTTATTTTAGTCTAATGTTGAAGTATATAGTATACTTTGCTATAGGCGACGGTTACCACTAAACATCAGGTGGTATAAAAAATAAAGTGGAATATCCACCTTCTCATAAAATGCAGCATCATTAGAAAGTGTGGTTTGGATGGAACAATGAATTCTAGTACTTACCGGTCAATCCCAAATACAGTCCAATGTTCACAGGCAACCGTGGCAGGAAGTATGACCCACCAACATCAGGGAACAGACCAATCTTGGTTTCAGGCATGGCGATCACAGTCTTCTCTGTAGCCACTCTGTATCTCCCATGAACAGAAATGCCAATACCACCACCCATAGTGATGCCATCAATAAAGGCTATGTATGGGATCTTGTATCGGCCAATGACCTGGTTCATACTGTACTCGGTATGGAAGAATCTAGGTCCTTCTACTTTATCGATAGCTACTTTGACATCACCTCCAGCACAGAATGCCTTCTCGCCCGCTCCTTTGACAATGACTAATGTTTTGTTACTCTCCCATTCTAGGAGTTGTGGCAGAATTTTGGAGACCATAGATGTGTTTAAGGAGTTCAGGGCTTTAGGACGGTTTAAGGTGACTATGCCAGCATTGTTCAAAGTCTCAAATATGACATCAGCTTCTGAAGACATGGTTCGTTTTATGGTGAAAGTAGCTGTTCTGGTCAGGTATATTCCGAGTTTGAGCATCTAAAATATTCAGTTTTAGTTTGTCTAAGTCACATAAACGTTTTGGTAAAAAATCTGGTAATTATAACACTTAGGCCTGTTTTAGTCTTTGAACCACTTAGTCCTTGAACTAAACTGAAAAGCTTAAGCACTATAAAATATTAGATTATTTAGATGATAAAAAGCTTGGGACTAAATGTGCATCAACTCTGTCCAAACTAAACAAATGTAGCCTCAAGACATTACTAACAACCCCATGTAAGCCAGCCAGGTTTGTTGTCTAGGAACAGGCGTACAAACTAAAAGATTTTGTTGAATAAATAAAATTTGATCTAGGTATGTTTAGTAAATCTAGACTCAGACATGGATTTTTAACACATTTTTTCGGTGCAACCACTGCTAATAATACTACTTATTAATTTGTACAATTTATATTACGCGCTCAGTGTATTCTGTTGGCTTTGCCTGTGTTGGCTGACAATGAACTCAAAGAATGGACATTTTATATAGCTCTCTCATTAGCATATTTATGTAAGTGTGTATTGTATAAAAATCTTCAATAACACGTGATTTAATTATCCTACATTTGCATTTTTATCAGCATGAAACGATCGGGCTCAATGGCGTACCCTGGGTACCTACGTCCGACAGTGGACTGTTAAAGTTTAGTTTGATGATAGATACTTAATGAAAAGATTTTCTCCAGCATAATAATCGCATTGTATGGCCGTTACAGATGTAAGAAGAGATAACGTATGTATTGCGTAATTACTTACTTTGAACTTAGTATTGACCTTCTGATAAAAGTTTGCCGAACTTTACAAAATGGTAAAAAAGATGCACAATTTCACATAGAGTTAGAATAAGTTATGAGTGAGTTTGTTAGGTAGCTAATTAATTGACTGTTTCTAATAGTTTTAAGGTTCAATTAGTAACTTCTGCGATTTTTAGCTCAAAAAATAATTTGTATCGTAGCCGGGCCACAGCTGATGAGAGGCACGTTTTGTTGATAAAATAAAATGACATTGACAATTTTTCAACAATTTGATCAGTCTATTTGAAATTCTATTGTTGTAGCTAGTTTTGCTTGATAGTGTTGCAACCTCAGAGCAAGGAGCTGCAACAAGTTTTAACAGCACAGGTTTATTCCTTCTAGGAAAGCATGGAACGTTTCACGAGTAGCATGTGGAAAATCATATGTCACACTTGCTATTTGCCTTCACATAACCTGCTAAAAATCATTAAAATGAAATAACTTTCGGTTTTCATTGTATATCGGTCGTGGTCTGCTACAAATCACACCCAGTCGTTCGCAGTTTTTCAGAATTCATCGGGCGTTTTCGTTGCCCATGATTTTTCACATGTGAAATAGCACTAGAAAGAATACCAAGTCTGACATGTTAAGGCATCATAGTGAAAAATCATTGCCCGTGATTTTTCACATGTGAAAATAGCAAGTTTGACATTACGGTATATTAGTATTTTTCAAACTTTCGCGATCACTGTACATAATTATTGATTAAAACTGGTATTTTTTTATGGTACCTTTTTATTTGTTATCCCGACGTTTCGGCTGTGTTGCAACAGGCGGCGTGGTCACGAGTTTCCATGTCCGTAACCTTCGTTGGGGCTACGACCGACATGTGGTACGCTTCAAGAAAAATGTAAAGAAGTTTCTGTAGCTGGTAGAGCATCATGGGTAATATATTAAGTCCAAATATCCGTAGAAACACCCTGAGTAGTTTATTACCCAGTATTGAATTTTGGCGCCGCGCGGTACTAATACGTCTGTCCTGCTTTTACTAAACAAAACATTATAGAAGTCGTAAAGTCAACTTCTAAGAATTTGGTACCGTGGTATTTATTTTCTCATATTTTGATGTAATTCGTTTGTTTTGAGATTATCACACTTAGATATTGGCTTCGGGACTGAAAAAAGCTATTTTTTAATACTAATATTATAACTATACATGTCAGATTTGCTTAGAAATAAATCAATCAAATATTTTTTTTAAAGCTTGTAAATCAATATTTTTGTACTAGAGAATGTTTTGTTTTGTTGTCCTTCAAATTGAATGCAATAACACTTATTAACCATATAAAACATAATTTAGCCCTTCATTTTTATAAAAATACCATTTTAATACTTCGTGGTATTTTTTCGTAATTTTTGGTTATGAATTGTTATATTTCGAATATGCCATCACCCTTATACAAACTTTATATGTCATTCGAAGCGCTAATTCAACCTGAAAAGAAAATACACACATGTACACGGTTAAATTCCAATAAGTGTGTCATAAGAGGCCAATAACCCCCAGATGTCGACCCGCCGCTATCGTCCCACCATACACAGTTTTAGCGCCGGCGAACAGGCTATTTTTTTTTGAGCGCGGGCGAACGCCACAGGGTAGAACGTAGAATGTTTTTACTTACGATGTCACGGGCAACAGCTATATAGCATTATAAATGTGAAAGTTTGGATATTTAATTGACATTATGTATTTTTTAAATTTTTTATATTTTATTTGTTTATACACATTGTCTGTATGTCAATCATGTCAATGTCACAATCAGATGGCTGATTCATAAAAATAGCCAAAAAAAAAGAACAAAACTAACCCAACCGTATTTTTGGAAGAAAAATCTATATAATTTACTACACGAATTCAAAACAATAAAAAAAAAACGAACTAACTTGAAATGAGCCTAACCAGAAGATTACTGAATTGGTACGCCCGATTGAGTCCTAGTCATGGCAAAACCAATCCGCCCTACGAACATGTAGTACAAATTGGTGATCCAAGATTACGCAGGGTCTGCGACCCCGTGCCGGTCGAAAAAATCAAAAGCACCGAAGTACAAACAGTTATAAAGAAGCTGGAACATGTTCTAAAAAAGTACAAGAGTCTAGGGATGTCCGCGCCTCAGATAGGAGTAAATATGAGGATATTTGTTATGAGGTTTTCACCCGATCAGGTTTCAAAGGTTTCCCAGGCTGTCGCGAAAATACGTGGACTGGACGTGGTACCTTTTACTGTGAGTAAGTAAATCAGAGAAACCTATCAGTACAAGCAATTATGTACGTGATTTAGACATATTCAAATTTAATCTTAAAACCTGTTTTAGGTATTTGTAAACCCAAAACTGAAAGTGGTGGACTTCAATAAAGTGACTTATAGTGAAGGATGTGAGAGTGTTCAAGGCTACGAGGCAGACGTGCCTAGATATAAACAAGTGGAAGTCTCAGGTAACTTAATTATAACTCCGCTTAAACTGATAAAGTACTTGCCTTTTTATTTCATTTAGATGCTGATTCTTATCCCATCACCATCAATCCCTAGGTTATTTTCCATCAATTAATACCATCCTGTCTGAAATGAAATTACAAAATTGCATGTTGAATAACAGTTACATAACTGTGGTGTGACACAGATTACTCATACTCATTTATTCAAACCGTTGGGACACAGTAGAACACTAACAGGTTTTGTCAATAATAGTACTTAATTAATTAAATGTTTTTATCTAAGTACCTAGTTCATTGCACCATAATTTTGAAGGTGCCAGAAACAGACAAGCATTTACATAATTTATGCATCTAAATACTGATTAATAAGTATGTAGGTACTTAAGATTATAGTTGCTGTAGAGGGACATTGTCAAAGAATTGATTATACTTAATATACTTGTGTTGCTGTATACTATATAGTAATGTAAAATCTAAACATAAATCATTTGTACATTCTTTAACTTAAGTTATTTTTGCAAGCCTTTTATTAACTTGCAATGTATGCATGTTTGTCCGGGTGGAATCTTGCAACTGAATTTTAAACCCATTACCCTCAACCGATTGAGCTGAAATTTGGAATACATATGTAACTTCGGTGACAATGCAATAATATGGTACCATGGAGGTGGTGTCATGATAGAGACGAATGCTAGACAACGGAACTTCTGAATGGATTATAGTAGGGTACTTGTGTTTGGGCTCATTTGATTCTGCTTGTGGTTCCAATTATAAATTATATAAAATTGTTTTGAAATAGTAATTTTTCAACAAAAAACTTATTGTTACCTACTTTGAAAGGGCAAATAAATAGGCAAACATCTAAACAATAACTTTTCTCTCAAAGGTTACAATGAAAATGGTGACCCCTCAAGTAAAGTATTCAAAGACTGGGCAGCAAGAATAGCACAGCATGAGATAGAACATCTAGATGGCAAGCTTTATGTGGATACAATGGACCGGAAAACACTAACCTGTTCTTGCTGGGAAGAGGTGAACTTGTCAAAAGGAAAATTAGTTATACCATTTATACCTAAATAAAATTGATATAATTTATTGCTGATTTTTTATTACCCACTGTGCTACTGCTGGGCAAATATCTCCACCTTTTACCCTCTTACTAAAAGCCAGAGCTGGTCAATGTGGCTGTCCAGATTATCTCACCATTTCGTTATAGGCTTGCCGCAGGGTTTGGGATTTGCTTAACATTCTGGATGCATTTGAGTCGTTACTAGCCCAGTCCCACTTCAAAAGTGGGCCATTTTCAGTCCCACACCTGCTATGCAAAACAAGTAAATCAAATAATAAACTGCATTTTAAAGCATCTTTTATTCAATAACTGTTACAGTAAAGCGTTAATAAGTACTAACAGATTAACCTGTCTTTAAATTTCAATAAATACTTCTTTGTTAATGAATATAAAAAAATATTTGACTAAACTAAGCTTACACTAACATTAACTATAATACATTGAATTTTATAATAAAGTGGAATCAAATGCTGTTTATGTTATGCAGCTAAACCTATCGGAATCTCAAAATATTAAATTATAACCATCAATAAAGCCAATCTTGTGAAGATATACCACAAATGAGATAATCAAAAACCTTTATAATTATACTTGTAATCAGCTGCTTCTAAACAACAATGGTGCTATTATACACATCTACAAAAAACAATTTACAACATGAGCTTTAGAACGATTTTAATAACCTAATTCTATCAGCTTTCTTCTCATCCAGCTACAACAAATTTTGATATATTACTAAAATGTTAGCAAATTGAATGAGATTTTAATCAAATATTATCTTTGTTAAACGCTAGATGTACTGTTAAAATGTCCATTATTAAAAAAAGTGCTCTATTCCATGATAAATCCTTACAACTGTTAACATACCCAAAATATATATTTCATGGTCACCTTTTTGAAATACAATATTGACATCATATTCAATGGCTATTTAATATAACTATTAAACATTTTTCTGTTTTTTTTCAAGTGAAGTGTAGATAGTAGCATTGAAAGAATAAATAAATAGAAATATTGCTGGACATTGCACAGTTTAAGTACAGTACTACGATTTAAGTTAGACGCCTCGGTAAACTTCGTCTATCATCGGAAATACGATATCGGAGTCTATATACTCGAATGCATATGCTACCGCCTTTACACGAACCAGAGGAATTTATATCGTAGTACTGTAAAATTGGTGTATATTATAATGTCATATTGTATTTCAAGTTCCAGTCTCATTACAGTTTCCATCCACAATGGACATCCCAGTATAGCAGTTATCTGGAATAGAGATGTTTATGTTACAAATTAAAGAAAGATATTTTGGACGAAAATGTTGATGTCATTTCACAAAGCGCAATCTAGCCCCAAACTAAGCAAAGCTTGTACTCTGGGAACCAGATAATTGATAGAATACTTATATGTATTAATTTATTTTTTGTAAATAAATATGTACACCAAATATTTAGTGAGACACAGAACGTGCATCTCGAGAACATGCAAATATTTATTCCGCGGCGGGAATCGAACCTCTTGCGCCTAGTCCTAGTGAAATTTTAGGAATTTAGAAATCGAAAGCAAAGTTACCTTAACGGGTTAGATGCCATAGAAGTGATGCTAGTGAGCGAGGAAGGTCCGGACGCAAGGCTGAGTCTGTCTGTCTCCTCATCAGCCTGGTTGTTGCGCAGCTCCTGCAGTGTGTACACGAACTTGGTCCACTCGTCATGACGGGGCTGGGCCACTTGCTGCAATCAAAATATATAATACTTAATATCCATCTGGGAAGGGTGTCAAATTGAATGGGCGGACTTATTATTATTTTATTAAACAAAATAATACAAGCTAACAGTCACATACTTAGTCCGGGCTCTACTTATAGTTTCCTGTTGTGTGGGAATCAATCTAGGAACTAACCTCAGACAGTTCATAAACAGATATGTTCCCAGCATCGTCTCCAGCCGTGAGGAACTGGCCTGACTGCGACCAGGACAGCCTGGTGAAGGCGTCCTGATGTTGCAGGGTCGCCAGAGGCACCTCTGTGTCGCGGTTCAGGTTCCACAGCTGGAGGGAGCCGCCTGCGTCCGCGGCCGCGAACAACGCCGGGTGGGAGGGCGACCAGCGCGCGTCGGTCACGTATGAACCGCTTTCCTCGAATGAGTAGAGGGGTTTGTTTTCCTGTAAAGTAATAATAACTCATAAGTATTTTATTCTCTGAAGGATAGAATCCGAAACGAGATTATTCGACAGAGAACCAAAGTGATTGTTTTAATTCTTTATTGCAAACAGAAAAATGAACAAATGGAGGACTTAATGCTAAAAGCATTCTCTAGCAGTCAATCGTGACAGGTAAAAAACTTAGGTTGGCGTGCTTAACTAGGAATTAACAAAAAAATATAAATAGAAATAAAAAAACTACTAACTACCTAATTGCCTACATAAATATAATAATACTCACAAATACAATATAAATACAAAAAATAATAAAATACACAAATATAGCACATAAATAAATGAAATATATTAATATTTATAGAATAAATCAATAAAATAAATTAATATTTATACAATAAATCAATTAAAAAAGGTTAATATTTACATAATAAATCAATAAAAAAAATAATCATATAATAAATCTAATACTAAATAAAGTTATACGGAAAGCTCAAGTGGATCGACATAGCTCAGAGAGTCAGCAAGCTTCTGTGGCAAGCGAAGTGTAGGACGCCCTCCTGCGAAATGGAGTGAGGATTTGTGTGCTGTGGCTGGCAAGGATTGGATGAGAGGAGCTGAGGATCGGGCTCAATGCCGCACCCTGGGAGAGACCTAGCCAGCAGTGGATTACTATAGGTTGGTGATGATGATGTATTTGATTGGTAAAATAATTTACATAGAATAGAATAGAATAGAAAAATGTTTATTTTGCATCACAAGTGTACAATGGCTTAGAAAAATGGGTATAAATTAATGAACAAATTTGTGAGCAAAAACGGTCACCACTCAGCATTGTGCTATAGTAGCATATTTATACTACTATAGCGCTGGTCTTCCGTGGTGCCATTTTTGTGTGTGCAGGGCAGCAACTGTGTTAAACAACATGTATAACAAGCAACATGTATAATGTCAGATTAAATACCAAGTTATACATCAAGATAAATCAAATACATATATAAAACAAAGTCAGGTTAGTTACACCATTTATAACTCAAGAACGGCTGGACCGATTTCTATGAAATTTGGTATATAGATAGATTATGATCGGGATTGACACATAATACTACTTTTTACCCGACTGCGCAGGAGGGTAATGTTTATATAGGCAAACCACGCGAGCAAAGCCGAAGGCGGGTCAGATAGTGTAATATAAAAATAAAAAACAAAATAAATGTCACAAATATTAATTACAACCTGCTTTGTTAAATTTTTCAATTTCATTATTTTTATTTATAAAACACAGACTATTAATGTTTATTATGTACGACATTAATTCTGCAATCACACATCTGCAATACTATTAACGGATTTTAAAGGTGGATTTAATACCGGTGGCATATATATTTATCCAGTAGTCGATACATTTCCAATAAACAATTTTTAACGTAAATCGGCGGCGTCTTTGTGATGATGTCGCTTAGTCAGTTTAACAGTTACCTACTTACACGATGATTTAATATGATTTGTTTACCTATTTTATACAGGCTGTTTCATAGCTATTTTAGGTTATATTTAGGACTTTATATTAAGGTTGTTTGACAATTGAAAATATTCTATGGTAATAAATTTGACAAAACCTTGTTTACAACAATAACCATACTCGTTTATATTTCTTCTTTTTTTATTGTTGATAGTCAAGCTTTTGAGCACTACCTCACCTGATTGTAAGTGAAGGTGTGATCGAAGATGGAGCACGCTTACCTAGAAAAAACCTATTCATTCTACTAGACTAGAAGACTCCGAGATTATACTGGTTCGGAAAACATACGCCAGTAGTGAGTTCCACTCCTTTCCTTACTTGTGCTAACAAGAAAAGTTGAAGCGAATCGTTTGGTACGGCAAGGTGGTATGCCGACCAGGTATAACAAAAGGAATAAATAGAATACATACCTTCAAGCTCCAGAGCTTGACGCTCCAGTCCATAGAGCATGTGAGGTAGAGATGCGAGAGGTCGAGCGCGCCGGGCGCGGCGTGACACGACACGCCGGTGATCGGGCCCGCGTGGCCCTCCACGCACTCGGTCACGCCGGCACGCGCGCCGTATAGACAACCTGAAAAAAAAATATAGTAAGTATTGTCATACTATACTAACTAATTAGTGGTTTGCCCTGAACTGAGATCTCGCAAGTCTCCAAAAAACAAAAAAAAAACATTATTTACAATCTTTGACTAATAAAATAGTGCCACGAAATGCTCAACCAACTAAATTGACCTACAGTTTCATTCAAATTACAAGTAACAGGAGTTTATGTTATTTTATTTTTGCGAAAGTTATCTTCGGTCAAACATCTTGGGCATATCGGCGTTGTATGTATGTATACAACGCCGATTTGCCCAAGTTGATTTGTATATCTCGCTTCGCTCGATCAACTGAAGTAGTTGAGCCATGCATTTTGAAAGTATCTTTAAAGCTTCATACGCTCCAGCTCTATGGTCTCTTAACATGTTGAAAGACCACAAACACATACCGCCCATCAGATCAGCTATACTTGTATCATTTGCTGCGCTGACAACATATCTCTAATGCTGACAGCATATTGAACGACTAAGAATATACAGGGTATCCCAAAAAATTGTGTCAAGCAGTTGTCCAGAGGTAGATCATTCTTACAGGTACCCGAATCACCATCAGTACTATTCTGATACGCGCTGACAGTTCATAGAATGGCATATCTATCGATGCTATACCTGTGTAAATATTCCCATCCTCAGCTCCCAGTACGAAGTTGTTGACGTCGCCGTGCGGGAAGCCCATGGAGGTGACGGCCACGGCCTTGCTCTGCCGATGCTGCAGCTCGATGGTCTCCTGCGGCGCGGACAGCATGTCGAGAGACCACGAGCACATGCGCCCGTCGGTTGATACTGAGATCAGGTTGTGCGCGTTCTGGCTGCCTACTACCGAGAGGCAGTAAACTGGGTGCTGGAATATTATAATAATAAATCATGTATTTACCCTCGACAAAAAGGTTTACAAATATCACTTATATCTTGTTTTGTATAAATGTAAAATAAAAATAAAACATTAAATAAATGTATGTCTCGTGTTGTATAAATTGACGTTTCAAAGTGATCCTTGTGATTTTAACGAATAAAAATATTTGACTTTTTGACTTTGATCTAAGGGTGCTGATTCTGAAGTATACTTTTTTTTTCTTTAACTGGATAGATCTTCATTTGACCACAATCTCACCTGATCTAGCAGAAACCTATTTACTCTTATCTGTTTTGCGAGAGACTATGCCTGTGATGAGTTTAAAAAACCCGTGATACAGGTTACTGATATGTGACCGATAAGTGTAGCTCAAGGAATTTTGAATAGGAATAAATTAAATCGGTTTTGACCAACATCCAAAATGAGAGAAAAGCAATAAATTCATTGAGTACATATCGAGACATTATTATTTATTTGGTCATGTGTCTGTTTATCTATGAATAATCTCTAAACAGCAAAGGAAAAGTAATCCAAAATAGACCCATTTTGGGTCAGCCGCTTTGGTGTTATGATGCCACAGATAGACACATACACAAAAAGACAACGGCGTTTTCGTCGGCAGTTAACCGTTTATTGTAGTTCAGTTCAGGCCTATTATACGCTAGGGACCACACAGTAACAGGCACCACTTTCCTAGTAATAAAGTAAGATAGCTATTACAGTTTTGTAGGGGGAAATATAAAAATAATAAATTACCGTGTGCGCGACAGAAGAGAGCGGCGTCCGTTGTATGGGCGTACGCTTTTGTACGCGATTATCCCATAACACGATCTGTCCAGAGTAAGTACCGCCTAGGATAAGGTTAGGATGGAACCTAGAAGATAAACATGTCTTGTGAAATCGAAGCAAGCCACATAAACAATAGAGATGTTTAGGAGAACAATCTTGGTGGGCGTAGCCAGTCCATACGCAAGTTATTCTACTAACTGAGCGAAATTAGCCCTTACACTCGGGGACTTACAAGTATTAATATTCTTAAACTTCAGTTTATATCGACGACCTCCGTGGCGCAATGGGCGAATAGCCGGCTACGAAGCCGGAGGTTGCGGGTTCGATTTCCAGCGCGAAGCAAATGTTTGCATGATCTAAAGATATGATATTAACAAAAAAATATATATATAAGTATTCTATCAGTTATCTGGTTCCCATAGTATAGGGGATAAATGGCGCTGTGTGAAATGTCCAGCATCATTTATTATTATTTATTTAATTATTATATACTTCCCTAGACACACTAGACATACACAATCTGGATTACCATACAACTATGCCACAAGGCTTAGGGTGCACTAAACTCCTCCATACAATACAATTATCTCACCTAGCGAACGTAGCGCTCATAACTGGCGACTGACAATGGAAGATATCCTCAGGCGTCGTCTTCTTGAACTTGGTGTTCCATACGAGACACACGCCATCAGGATCATGTGGGGCATCATCACTGTTGTGGTACGAAGCGAGGAGTAGCTCTGGGTGCGCTGTGCTCCAGTCCAGGCAAGTGACACAGCGGCCTTTCGACCAGCGCGGGTCACTGAATGTGCGGACTAGGGAGAGACGAGCGAGGGACTTGTCGTCACTGGAATATAACTTATTTATTTCAGAACATGTCAGTGGGCTTTATCAACAAACAAACAAACAAGTGATAATATAAAAGCCTTTTCTATCATTTGTAGGTTTCTCACTTGGCACACACAAAGTTTTAAAAAGTCTTTGTCTTTGAGTTGACAAAGATAGAAGAGCCCTTTGTATTGTCAGTTAGAAAAAGAACCTGTTAATTTCTGGACAAAAACTTAAACAAAACCGAACAATTGGTACAGTATCGTTTGTGAAAAAACGTTATAGAAAATATCATGCCAATTAGGAAACAAATAAATACTGACTAGAAATATTAGGAAAACTGAAAATTCTTTGGAAAAATGTTACATGGGACAGTTAGAGCCCAATAGGAAAACCGGACAAAACTTTTTACAAAAACTCGTAAAAATGTATTAAAACCCAAATAAACTATTACCAAACAGTATCTATGCATACCCAGTTGAATACCTACAACAAATTGCGGATTTAACTTGGTGATACAATAAAAGTAGAAGATTTTGCTATAGTATTTATGGTCAGCAAACGGCATAATAAAATACTGCTATCAATGGTTAAATTATACATATATACAGCATATAATTATTTCACCCTCAGCAAATTATTATACTGTCAGCAAGTACTGGCTAAAGTAAATCCTGTGCGTAACTTTTGCCATAAAAGATCTGTCTGTATGATTGTCAGCAATAAACTATACCGTCAGCAATAAACTATACCGTCAGCAATATTCTATACCGTCAGCAATATACTATACGGTCAACAAACGATTCTACTGTTATTAAATAAACTATATCCTTTATGAAAATGATTACAAGAATCCTAGAACTAAAAACAGTAATAAAGTGTATCTTACAGTGCATTCTCCGAGTCTCCAGAGCCGGTGTAGTCGGTGTAGATATCGACGGATTCGGCGAGCGCGCGCTCGATGACGCGCCCGGCGCGGTCCATAAATCGCTGGAACTCGGCTGACAGCATGATGGTCTGCTTCTCGTCAGCGCTTAGCTCGCGGACTGGAAATGTGAGAATACTGTCAGAAGGAGACTAAGTTAATGTATATTAATGAAAAAAATACTATTGCAGCATTTCTTACAAGGAATTGCGGTCTACTTGGTAATAGGTATGCAATACGAAGTTAAACGAACGCTCACAAGAAGACCTTAACCAATCTGGCCAAATTAAGTTGTCGCCACATTATAGCCTTTTCAGCATTTCTCGATCAGCAGCAACATCCTGATAATTTGACTTTTGTTATGCCGCGCTCAGCTAAGCGCGTAATAAGTAACAACTTATTGAAATTTATGCGAGTGGAAAAACATTCTTACCTTTCTTCTCTTTCTCCTCTTCCTTTTTGTCGTCAGGCGCGTCCGTCACCGCCGGCTGGACTTCCTTCACAGTGGGCAGGCCGTGCGGCAGGATCCCCGGAGGCAGTTTCCCGTGGAATGCTTCTTCGTCGTCGCCTTGCCGAACGCCGTCGCCGTCGAATGTAAGCACTGGACGGTGAATAAGAATGGCCCTTCCCCGGTAGGTTCGGTGTGGTGTCGTGCGATGTGTGTCTTTGTACGGCTAACTTACTTTATATGTTTCTATAGACTGATAATAAGGTGCAAATAACTCGTAAGTATAAAGTCCATTTGTGTAAATTTATGTATTGCTACCGTCCTATAGCGTTCTCATGAAATCCACTCCATCCAAAGTTTGTTTGGAAGAGATAGCTTTTAGCGATAAGACCGTCACTTGTATTTCCACGTGTCTTGTTATTTGTTTTTTTTAATTAAGTGTGATGTACAATAAAGCGTTATCTATCTATTGCAAATAATAAATGCAATTTAAGGGAATTTACGGCTAACGACCGTTTGAACGTTACCGAGTCAGAAGGATACTAGAGAAAGCTTAGGTAGTGTATGGTTCCGTAGTCATTTTTTTTGAATCATGTATGTCTGTTTTATTTTCACCGTAACTAGAAATTATAATTACCCGAATACCCGATAAATGTTTATTGAGTTCCCAATGTACCATGGCCCACTAACATGAGTGATTACAAAGTTTAGGTCAAATAAAATACAGTAATAGGAACAACAGATCTACAAAAAAGAGGGTGCTATCTACATTTGAAGTACTTACAGCAAACATGCATTTGAGTTTGTCGGACTACGGAACCATAAAGGAGTTATGATTACAGAGTTTTGGTTATTTTGACGTTTGTTTCATAAAACGGGGTTCAATAGAGTGGGAGAACATTTATCTATATTAGAAAAGGGCCTTATTCCTTAGCAGAGTACGGGCCAGCTCCAACAGCATTCTGCAGGTCATACCTGATAGATATGACCTACCTGTAATTAAACCATGCATTCGGTTTCCGGTCAAATAGTCTTATTTTATTATATAGTACGGGTTTAGACTAATGGGCCGGGATGCGAATGAAAGTTTTAATTAATGCATGTAATTGCCTAATTAACATTAACCCAGCTATTTTAGTTTATATAATAAGTCGTACTAACACAAATGGACTTGTTGACTGAACCAATATATTAATGTTTATTATTATTATTTATGAAGCATCAACGGATATGCTCGTAAGTTAGCCGTACTAAAATATATTAGAAATTTCATGAAGTTACTTTTTAAACTAACGTATTCACCTTAGATATTTAAGTAGTTTTTGAATATAAGTTAAACATAACTTCATGAAACTATTATGTAAAGAGTCATGAGTAGTTTTTTGTCAACTTGCGCTACTTGTGGCTACTAGTGTGGAGACGAGGTACTTAAATTCACTACAGTAGAAATATAAATGAAATGACTTATGAGAGAATAGAAGGACTGTAAATGGATTTTTGAAGAAGTTGAATGGACAACGATTTTGGTGAATATTGAAAATAATAATTAATTCTATGCAAGGCAAAAATTAAATAATATTACTTGAAACAGTGCACACAACATGTTCCTTATAAAAAAATAAATTAAGATTTTACTTATTCAAACGTCAGCAAATTGATTAAGTGGTCAGCAATTTTACTGAATTTTTAGCTTAGGTTATGGGTGAGTCAAATTACTTTATCTAATTCTATGCTGTTTTGATGCCGGAAGAGTGTCATGGAAACGTAACAGAAGCGTGATGTTGCTAGGTTATTTAATAACACGGCTTCAAACCGCAGATTGTGTGAAGTGCAGATAATGAACTTTCTAATTGCTTATTGTTTCAGTAACTAGCTTAGAATCGACATATAATTACAATGTCTTACATACTGAAATAACATAGGTATTTTTTCTTGATAATTTTTACTGCGGGAAATATGTTTTTGGTCTTACTCCTTTTGTTTTATAATTGTATCTTTTACTTTACGTTGAATTCAATTTTTAAAATGTCTGTTTAATTTAATGTTCCTTGACAATCTGTGGTTTGAAGAGCTACAAGCAGAGACTTGAAGAGACTACAGTTACAGCAAGTCGAAAAGATTATATATGCCGAGAAGAATATTCAACTATCACAAATATACCAAAATCAAATAATACTAAAACAACAGTACAAATCAAGTGACTCATCCAAGAAAATGCATGCTAAACTGATATCTACCATACGATACCCCGTTCCATTTTATACCTTCATCTATGATGCAGCGTTGCGCGAGAAAAATAATATTACTGTAACTATATTCTCGTTTCCAACTTTATTTTTCCGAAATGTATTTAAAGTTTGCTTTTTTTAAAGTTAAATTAATAATAATTTAAGAAGGGGTTGTGCCATTTCGGAGAAATTAAAGCGCTTTTAGAAATATTACTTTGAATAGAAGCTATACATGGATAATTATCTAAAAAATCATTGAACTATCTAGTAATGGCAATGATGTAGCTTAATTTCAACATGACAACCTACATTAGATGCAAATAAACACACAAAATTTAAGACCGTAAAAGCGTTAGATAATCGTCGGTGACAGAAAGCTTTCAAAAAACTATGCAAAAAAAACTTCCCGAGCTCTCCACTAGAGAGATATATCTCATGAATACATAAAATAAATATAAAACCAATATACTCATCATTAAATAATAATCATAATGACATAATGTCATGCGCCTACAGACAATAAATTAATATAAAGTAATTATTTCTGTCACATGCAACACTAAATTAACCCTTTAAAATTCTGTGCGATTTTTTCGGCTATATATAAATGTAAGCAATATGTAATGCATGTAGCGTACACAGGTAACTTGAAATGATGGCTCTGTATAAAGTCCACATACACAACACAGAAACGAATATAAAGATGATGGGTTAAAGAAGTATGTAGTTGTTAGCGTTATAAATAAATAGCGTTACATATACGAAGAGAAAGGTCAGTTACAAACAAACCATGCTAGGTGACAGTGGCAAAGGCTCTACATTAGGGCAGATTTAGTTCCAAATGATTGTTTGTATGATTCGGATTTGAAACCTACCTGTGAACTCGTCCTCCCACTCTAAACCCGGGTTTAGATTGTACTCGTCTTGAAAAAGGGAGGAAAAACAAAAAAACAATGTCAGTATCTTTCGACCATTATATAAAATTAATTTAAAACTTTATACATAGATTAGCATATCAACAGTGCTTATATATTTAACAGCATGGCCTATCCCGGAGTATATTTCATGAAACTCTAATTGTTATTTACAATTATGTACCGTAGCTAAAATTAAAGAACACAAAACGGGCAATGAGAGAACAATTTGTTGTAAACACAAGTGAGTTTATTGAAATACGGTTCCGTGTGTTAAGACATGTGCAGTGTTGGTTAGTCGAGTCGGAAGGGTAAGTGAGCATGAGATGAATAATATGGCAACCCCCATAACTACCACCATAATTATTTGATATACACATATTATATATTGTATATTTCTGTTATGTTTGCGGCCATGGTAATCCCGTATTGGGAACATTTCGTGGAGAACTCTGGAAGGCCACATTACATTTATTTCGATTACTTTAGTATAAATGGCATCAGATGATGATATCGTGATAACGTCACTGAAACCCCGCTTTGCTTAGATGACAGATTTCTTGATAAAATGTGGATGAAATATGAAATAGAAACAAGTACATACTATTAGCTACCTATTTATCAAGTAATCTGACGTAACCGCACCTAGTTTTTGTTAGTAGGAAATTTCTAAAAGCGTGATAAAGGACCTACTCTAAATTATATACAAAATTAACTGGAAGACTATCTATAGGACAACCGACACCCAGTTAATCACCAACATGAATAAGAGGTTGTGTTAGAGTATAGAATTGCGAGGAAGCAACCTGGAGGAATAATGACTTACCGTAGTAATCTGTGGCGTGTGCTAAAATTGGACAAAAAATAAAAAGAATATGTCAGTACATATTTCGTGAAGATACTTTTTTATCAATCTGATTAAACCCCTGGGACAAACCCACTTACCCGCATATACATATAATAAAACTCTATGATATTCACAATGGTTTGGTATGGTCGGTTATATATTATATCGTCATGAGCCCATGCTTTACGTTCTGTGCAATGTATGAAACATGCTTGCACAAATTGCACATGTCTTCTTATTAATGCCAGTTGATGACCCGGTGATTTTGCAAGTGTATTAGTCACACACATAAAACACAAAACATATTTTACAACACTTTATTTTGACAAATCATGTTTCTTAAGATTATTGGTTTTAAGCGAGTTAATAGTTATAGTAAAATATGTTATGTTGTTTTGTGATTACACACATAATTATTAACATGCACACTCTTTATTGGATCAAATAGTTAAAAAAATCTTATTTTCCACGAATATGGCATCCTAGTCAGTTAATGTTTTGTTAAAGTATCTGGAATTACAGATGATTTTAGTATGGCCGAGAAAAATACAGTTTAAGTATCAGCGCGATTCTCAAGCATATGAATTGACTGCTGAAATAATTAATGTGATCTTTTTTTATCTAAATTTGCTATATTCGTGGATCAAAAGTGTACCTTAATAAAATGTTAATATGGTTATATTACCTTTCCGCGGCCGCCACCAGTCCTCCATGTATCCTGCAAGCGGTGATGCATTGGAAGAGCAGCCTTGTTTATGGTAGCACAAACACAAACATTGCACCAATTCTCATACAGTATTTACTTTTGTGAAGAATTCATTGAATTTAAATAAATGTGATTCAGAAGGGAACACATAAACTGTGATAAACAAAACATTAGGCTGTGGCATAAGTTATAGACTTTTTTTTGGAAAATAAAACGAAACTATTTTAATCTAAAATACAATCGATAGTAATGATGCTAAAGATTGAACAAAAATGCCTATTTTTATGATGAGTGTTTTTTTATTTATGCTAGGGATATATGAAAAGTAAATACTGTTTATCGCTCAGGCATCAGAACCATACAACAATGTATTGGCGTGATCCTTGACGGGTTAAAACAACTACAGATGTCACTGGTTATGAGGGTAAAGGATCATTTGCAAATACTAACAACGAAACAAAGACAATTTATAAAAAAATTGTTACAGATATTTTGGAAATCATATCAATACAATAAATGACTAATTAATAACAACAACAAAAAAATAACAATAATATATATTTTTTTTAATGTTAAACATATTTGCAAATGATTCGACAGTTAAACCAACACCCAGACATCCCAGTTAACAAATTAATAATCAAAACAATAATAATAGTGGTAGGTATACAAAATGCAAACTCTTGAATGTTAATAAATTATGCAATTATAATAAAAATATTAGCGGATACCTCATTATATCATTCAAAACTAACTGTAATAATCATAATATAAATATTCAGTAACCAAAAGAATTTAACTTATTTATGCAAAATTAAGAATGGTCATTTAATTTTATAAATACCCAGCATAACAAGTCTTAAAGTATAATGATCAAAATCAACCAAGCTGGGACAGACCTATCGACAATCCAATCATATATTCTCAAAAGAGCATCAAACTGTGATTACGGAACAACAAGGCACGACCGAGCCAGATGCTTCTCTTATTAGGTCAAAAATGATGTAGATTATTCAATAATGGAGATGGACTTACCATCGCGAACGTCACCAGCCACTCCTGTAGTGGTGGTCTGCGTCTGCTTTGCGTATGTAACTTGTTCCTTCGGTGGTATATCAGTGGACTGCACTGACACAACTTGTAGTGATGGTGCCTTCTTGGGCCCGCTGAAAGATTTGTGGATTGTATGAATGACCAGGAATATAAGCCAAGTCAAACTGTCAGCATAATTTGTTTAATGTCAACAATTGTTTAATTGTCACTTGGAATCGGTTACCAGAGTCAGTGATTAGTGCTCCCTCAGTGAACGCTTTCAAAAACAGACTGGACAAATATTTAAAGCGCACTGACAATAAATAAGATATTCACGCATCAGCTCTAAGAGCTGCCTGTGTATTACAAATAATAATAATAATAATTATTATTGATGCTGACTGTGTATATTGAACCTATGAAAATATGTCAGCATAATGATGTTCACATAAGTCACATGCGTCAGCATTTTTACCTCGGTTACTGTATTAGCAAACACACATTTAAGTAACTGACATTATTTACAACTTAGTGAAGCTAGTTTAGGTTTACCATTTACATGATAGAAGAAGGGAGGAGCAAGCTACATTTACATACCCCAGTGACGGCATGCTGGCTTTATCAGTGAGTGGCAGGCTAGCGTCAGGCGAGGCGGTCTGCGGTGGTGTCAATGACGTCATGGATGACAGAGAGGAGAGCACATCCTTCACCGGAGCCACTCCGAGGGACGAGAGCATCTCGTCCAGATCCCGACGACTGTCTATGCTGGATGCTGTTGATGCCCTTTGCTGGAATATGCAGTCATATATTATAAAAAATATTGGTGAAAATGCACAGTAGACCCAGACCGGACTTCAGTACAGATCTTATTCCCCCAACCTTGAATATACATATAATGTAGACCTATGAGGAGGATATCAAAAGTAATTACTTAACAAAAAAAATTAAAAAATAAACAGCCAAAAATAAGGCAAGAAATTCTAGTCAGAGACCTATCAAGGATCCCTATATTCATTTATTTATTTTGTTTATAGACAAGCAGCACTATTGCTGATATTTTCACATCACACAGTGCTGAAAGTCTCTTAAGTCTTTTGTAGCAATGTCTTATTAGTTAATAGACAGTATATGCAGCAAAAATGATCTTACCAAAGCTTCATCTGCATCTTTCTGTTCTTTCTCTCTGCGACGTCGGTCCTTCTCATCTCGGAGAGCTTGGAGTTTAGCCTTCTTCCGCTCCAGCTCTGCCTTCCGGTCTGACATGCTCGACATACTTGACATGGCTACTTCTGTAAATAAAGTTATGAGTTGACTTCTATCTTAGTGGTTTATGCTTAAAAGGATCAAAATTTAAGGAAAATTGAAGTGTCACTGGGCTTATTCATGTCAAACACCAAACTTCAGCTCATATTTAAATGCAAAAATAAAAATTGCTCATATGGAAGAGACTGTTTAAAAAAGAGTATCTTAGGAGTTACTTCACTGCACAGAATCCTTTTAATGTTCTTGTTCTTTGACCAAACAAGGGACACAATTAAGAATTATCAGTTCCCTATTTCAACATGGACATTGGGACCTTATAACAGTGTGAGTCATGACATGAACAAAACAAAGATTACATTTATGCAGGTAGTAGTTGACTCTGAAAAAAATTCAGTTGATGAAAAAGTTTTTTTCTTATACCTACTAAATTACAAACTAAACCAAGCACTGCAATTAGGCCTCCAATTCATGGACTGAGTGTTTTCATATCATATCAGAAAATACTTCCAACACAAATTATCTCACGTATTCTTTTCCATCAGTGTCCTATTGTTAGGCTTGATTAGATTTCACCAGCCAGCATTCCTAATAAGATGTCTGATGTGATGTCATTGTACCTACATGAACACCAAAACATACCTGCATTGCAGTGACTCACGATCAGTTTTTTTCTAAGGAATACAGATTTCTATCAGACTAACCTTTTAGATGATTAGCTGTTTACACAATATCATACATTTTCAATGAATTTGTATATAAAATGCCGACTGAACGTGGCAAGAGTAAAAATGTAACGGGTTCACAACGTAGCTATTTTTTAACACAAAAGCTCTCTGAGATTTCAACAAACTAGAGAATTTAGGAATTCATTCAAAGTTATAAACACTTTTTGTGCGAGTTTCGCTTCACAATTTTCGGAAAATCGATAAAATTCGACAATTTCAGCTACACTTCAGAAAACAGGGAGAGAGTTTTGTTGAATGTTGCCATAAGTATGCGTAGCAATATGCCTAAAATGTAAATAGTAGATATGTTAAGTTTTTTGTAGCACAATCTGAGAATAGCATAAAAATAGTATTGCAAGGCACAGACTACGTACTACGTAATACAAGGGGCGTAAGTTATCGATATTGATCGCTTGCCAAGCTCTTATTTTAAATAAAAATAAGGATGTGTCACGGAGGTTAATTTAATTTTAGTATAATATGAATGTAATGTGCCTCATTCTACTTTCAATACGCCCCTAGGGGCGTAAATTGCATTTACTCATCAGGTATCGAGCTAACAATAACCAACTTTCAGAGCATGAGTGATGTAAGTAACTTTTTACCATTATCTAAATTAGTCTTGCGTCTACATATCGATTTTAAAATCAAGGAGGTATGTATGTTAGGTTTTATTTTATTGCATTCTCCTCAATTATTTACGACTTTTGTGAACTGGTAACATACTAATTTAGTACTTTCTGAATCTATAAACTTACCTACACTTTTAATTTATATTCTCTATTAACTACTACGGAAAAGAGAAGTTTATTTATTTCTAACATCACGATTGACTTATGAAAACCAAATCTACGGAGATAATTTTAGAATATCTGCAAATTCAGATCAAGCAAAATGATTGTGTATCGTTTGACTTAAAATAGGTACCTTACAAACAAGACGACAACAAGACCTTAGTTTCTGAACGTACTCTCAGACACCGTTAACAAAAACATGCGTAAAATTTCAATGATTCGATTGGTTGTAATGTTTTGACTTGCCAAATCTATAGTGTCTGTACCAATCACTATAAGGTAGTTGACAGAATTCCAAACAGAAAACAAAACTCCCGTAATTAAAATCACACTTAGGGTGTTGTCCGGTCCGGCTTGATTATGACAACGCTAACGTAATGATCAAACAGTTTTATTTGATTTTCTGACTGAAATCGTATTATTTTCAATTTCCTTTATTCTCAGATAAAAAATGAAATTATGATGAACGATTTTGTGTATTATTTATTTGTATTGCTTGGCTGTAGCATCACAAAATCATATGCAGGTTAGTGTAACGATTTTTGTCATGCCTATCTTTTTTGTATTTGATTTTTTAAGCATCTTTTATCTCAAACTATGTTTTATTTATATTTAATTTCTATTGACAATCGTTGTAACAACCTAACAATGCTTTAATTCGTCATGTGGAATTGTAAAATTCTACTTTTCAATTAAACTTAGGTTTCTCCAGTGTTATAATGTGTTGTAACTTGTAAGAGCAGAATAAAATAATAAATCAAAAGCTTTGTCTGATACATAATTAGAAACCAGCGTACCTTCTCATCTATCTATATACACACGGGTGTGTACACTTTCTACACTATATGCCATTTTACTTTATTCATCCATTGAAACGTTTCTATGGGGGTTGTGCTACTAGTTGTCTGTTTAATCAATAACATAACGTTCCTCAAAGGCCTTCTTTAAGTTCAATAAAAGTCTTATAAGTGGTTAAATGTTTCAGATCCTGCACGGTACTATTACGACTATGAATGCAATGAGCCTCTGGTTGCATCTTCTAAGTTGACCGCTACATCTAGCCTGAGAGACAGAGGACCTGAGAATGCTAAGCTTTATGGTAAGTCTTGAGTTTTGTTGCATTGTCACAAGAATTTGCTATGACTAGAAGGTAAGGTCAATACCTAAAGTAATTTGACTAGCTTGGTAGTACATGTAATGTGTTCAGTGATATTCCAAGGTAAAATTGCGAGCCTTCTGCTACATTTACTTGAAGTTTACTGATAGTAAGACAATTTAAAATAATCAGTAAAATTAAAAATAACAGTGATTGTTTGACAAATAACATTGAAGTAGAGCACATAATTTAAAACTTAGATTCCTAATTAAATATAATAAATACAATCTCTTGTAATATTTCCACAAACAACTCTTTAAACTTTTCACTGATAATGAAAATAATACTAATAAGCTACTTACTTAGTTAAAAGTGCATAAGAATGCAGTTACTTTTTAATTTGATTAAAGAATAATTGTAGAACAGTTTTTTTTTATAAAGATTACCTCCATTATTAGATTTAAAGTATTGACTACCATTATATGAGCTTAGCCAGGTGTATAGTACATTAGTTCATGTTAGGTGTAGATTTGTTTGGCTAAAGCAAAGTTTTGCGTGTTGTGTTCATTATAAATTTATTTATTTAAATTGCATGCATTGTGTTGCGAGTGTTCAGTTGCTAGTTGGTTTTATGCTTAAGATTTTATTCGATACCAATAAACGTCAAGAAAAACGAACAGAAAAAGGAAAATAAGTCATTCATTGGTCTGCAGGTCCGAAGACACAATAAACCAATAGAACAGTGGACCTCACTTAACAAATTACATTCCAAAATCAAAATGGAGAACATATTCAATGTTAGATGGGCATTCAATGCTAAGGCATGGAAACCTACCTACAGCGAGGTATTATATGCTTCAAGCTACATACAGAAAAAGGAGAAAGAACGAATCTCCAAATTCGTATTTCAAGATGATGCCAAGTCATCTTTACTTGGTCGTCTTATGATGAGAAAGTTTGTCCATCTTGCCACTTCGATACCTTACGACGAAGTTAAATTCAGCCGGGATGGCCATGGAAAGCCTTACTTGGTTGGTGATGTGCCTGTCAGTTTCAATGTATCTCACCAAGCAGATTATGTGGTATTAGCTGGTCATTCGACCAAAAGCATTGCTATTGATGTGATGAAAATAGAACCACCGGTTAACAAAAACGTTCCCGAGTTTTTCCGTCTAATGTCGCGACAGTTTTCACAACATGAATGGAAGACTATAAGGAGTTACTTGACCGAAATGGATCAGATTGCTTGTTTTTACCGCTTGTGGTGTTTGAAGGAAAGCTATGTAAAGAATACGGGATTTGGTATCACCGTTCCATTAAATGAAATAAGCTTCGATATTAAAACACGCAAATTACAGGTTGGAAAGTTCGTCACAGACACTACTTTGTCTGTGAGAAATGTGCTGAAGCAAGATTGGATCTTTGAAGAGACGTTGCTTGATGAAAAATTTGCTGTGGCTGTGTCTTTACAATCGGAAGACCAAAGTTGTCACAAATCTGTTCCTTACCATTTCTTGACATTTGAAGAGTTGGTGCAAGAAGCGAAGCCTTTGCATGAACCATGCGCGAGTTTTAGTGCCGACTTTATGAATAAGAAGGACAAAAACTAGTTAAACAATTAAAAATAAGATACCTTTTAGTTTCTAAGCATAATTTTATAGGGGTTTTATTGGGTCATTAAATAAATAATCAAATCAAAACTAAACTTTATTTACACTAACATAAAACTAACAATCCTGAACCAAAAGTAAATGCCAACTTTTCGCACAAATAAGGTTTGAATGCGTGGACCGCATCGGAGAACGATTTCGACCAGCAGCTCGTTATAGACCTGGGCACTGTAAAGAACATCACCCGAGTGGCCACTCAGGGCCGAGCACACTCACAGGAGTTCGTCCAAGAGTACCATATAAGCTATGGCTCGAACGGTCTTGATTATGTGCAGTATAAGGCCGCTGGAGGGGAGGTTAAGGTAAACAATGAAGATTTTAAGGTGGTGGGCTTGCATGTACCTTTGTATAGTACAATTGTATGGTAGTTAGTTTTGCTTATTTGCACCGACGTAAATGTATCAATACTCTGTTTTCTTGACGTAATGACTCTTTGGAATTTGGACTAAGTAGGTATAACTTCCTTGTACTTAGTTATAACTTAATTGTACAATTCTTTTATAAACCTAACTTTTCTAAATAAATAACATCAATAATCCTTTCTATCTTAAAATATAGTAAAATTACTAATACACTATATAAACCTGTTGGAATTTAGTCATGATTTGAACCTAATAAAGTCCTTTTGATAGCTTGTGGTACTAAATTCCATCTGTATAAAACTGTAAATTACACTGACTAACAATAACGGTGAAGGGACCAGCGCTTGGACGCCACAGGAGAGCTCCTACTACCAGCATCTCACGATGAACCTGTCGGCTCGCCGAGAGTTGCGCGGGGTCGCTACTAGAGGGCGTTACGCGACCGACGAGTACGTCTCGGAGTACATGCTGCAGTATTCTGACGATGGCGAGAGTTGGCGGGCTTTTACTGACGCTGAAGGGTATACCAGGGTTAGTATTCTGCCTTCTATAACAGGGTGGAAAAATCTAACATACCAATATGGATGGGTCGTTATTTATTGTAATCATCACATGATAACAAAATAAACACGAAACCAATAACACAAAATCACGCTAGATACAACAAAATCATAAACAAGTAAATGTATAATGGGCAGACTTATCGATATCGAAAGAGATCTCTTCCAGACAACTTATGGACGACGGAGAGGAGTAAATGGAAGATCTGGGTAGGTACTAGAAGTTTCAGAAAACGCAATTAAGTATTTACCCTAACCTTAGTTGCCCCCTTGAATACCTTTATTCAGTCATCAGTGAGAGAATATAACCACTTTTCTCGCTGACTGTCCATTTTTATCAAAATCTGAAAGCAAAATGAATATGCTGAAATGAATACTCCAAAAGTTAGAGTTCCTTAGAACGTTTTCTTGCAGCAATAACGGCTCTAGAAGCTGCCTCTGGCCCATCTTAATTTTCCACCCTGTGTATTCAAGTTTCTCATACTCTAATGTGAGCTGCCAGTAATGAGGAGAGTTTGCTGTATATATCACTAGATGGTGCTATTACCAAAATATATCATGTCAATTAAATGAGTATTAAGAGCGAGATAAGCGGTTAAGTTAGCTCAAGTGATCTATAAAGGTAAGTCAAATCTATTGCAACTCTATAAAATTAAGGTGCTTTTAAATATTTTCTGAATAACTTATTAAACTATCCTGGTTATAAATATTATTTTCTCTACATACGAGATATTTACCATAATTTGACAATTTCCCCCAGTTTCTGTTTATCCCGTGCAACTGTGCCGAAATATGGGGACACTCGAAGACTCACAAATCATGGCAAATCTCTCGTTTATTAGATATAATCTTTTCTACTTTATCGTAAGTATTAAAATTCTATCGTAGGGTCACATACTAATCATCTAACACCATGTAACTGACTCTGCAAATAATTCGAAGATAGTTTACAGTTCATCAGAAATAAATTTAATAATTGAATGCCCAACATATCTTTGACGATCTCAATAACCACTCAAAAAACAATTCATAACACACAAGTAACTTTTTAACAAGAATATAACCATCTTCAGAAAACAGAAAATCTAAAACATGTGCAGTTGCCTTTGTAAATTGAAAAGTTTGTTGATTTTATCATGGATCCCATCATCAGATCTTGACTTTATATGGGACCCTGAGGTACCCCATTTTTAACAAAAAAGAATGATTTATATCAGACAACGGGGTAAAGAACTATCGCTGATAAAAGTCTGATAAAATAAAAAAGTTATCTCCTTTTTTGAAGTTGTTTAAAATGGAATTAATATTTCCCCAGATGTTCGAAGGAAATCACGACGGTAACACAGTCGAGAAGAACGAATTCGAAGTGCCTATCATAGCACAATACATCAGAATAAACCCCATGAGATGGCGGGATAAGATCTCCATGCGAGTCGAGGTCTACGGATGTGACTATGGTAACTATTATTTGGATTAAACTTTAAAAAGATAATAGCGCATAAATAGTATTAACAAGGGGAGGGGTGTGGAAGTTGCTCTCTATTGGGCTAATACAATTTAGAAGTCAAACAGCCATTGACACGAAAGATGAAAAAGTATTAACAAAAATAAATTTAAAACTAAAAAACCCTTTACCCCCTCTTTTTGCGTTGGGGGATAAAAACTGCCATAGCTAAGAACTACCCCAGTTAAACTACTTACTTAAAAAACCGCGTCCGAATTGGTCCATCCGTTTGGGAACTGCGATGCCACAGACAGACAGACATACAGACATAGGCATATAATTGATAACACCCCTTAATTTGCCCCTTAAATTTAAAAGTAATCTCAAAGACGTTTCTTTGAGTTTCGGGCAGGGCCAAATGCCCGAAATATTAAGAAATACGGCGATGGATAGTTAAGCTATTCATATCTACCTAATCATCCTTAATATAATCTCAAAATGTCACTCAGGTCTCCGTTCTATAGTTTTAGAACAAAAACTGGACTTAACAAATTTTTAGACTTAAAAATGGCTTCTCCTGACGCCATCAATGTAGCCAAGTACCTATCTAACACAATATAAGTGGAGCTATTGAGAAGCTAAGAAGAAGAAAAACAAAAACTTTATGAGTAGTGAGGACTTAGGAACCCCAGATCTTGATTCAGAGATTCGTCGACTCATTTGTGATTTTTTTACCAGTTGCCGATACCCTTTACTTCAACGGAACATCACTTGTGAAGATGGATCTCCTCCGCGACCCGATATCTGCCTCCCGCGAGGTCGTCAGATTCAGGTTTAAGACGAGTACTGCCTCCGGCGCCTTGCTATACTCCCGCGGCACGCAGGGAGACTACATCGCGTTGCAGCTCAGAGATAACCGGCTTGTACTGAACATCGATCTAGGTAACTATCTGATCTATTAAGGATATTGATATCTACCTTACTGATATTATTATTAGCCTATTGTTGGGCAAAGGTCTCCCCCCATTTCCGCCATTCACAACGGCAGACCACGCTGGAGGTGGCGGGACGAGCTGGACGCCTTTGAGAGAGATTGGCAAACGGTGGCACTGATACGAGGCATGCCTTTTAAGTTCTGTCGTTTCCATATTTTCCGGCAATTTTGAATTTGGAACTGTTCTATATTCGAATGTGTTTACATTTTGAATCTCAAAACAGTTGAAAGTATTAGGATTAATGCTATTGTTTAGTCACAGTTTCGATTTGAATCTGTCAGGTCACGTACGAAAATGAATCTTTCTAAGGAAAATGTTCGTGCAATAATTTTCTACAACTTTAGAAGAGGCCTGACACGGCTTCAGTGTTTAGAAGAGCTAACATCTGTGTTCAGTGATGTAGCCCCATGTCTGCGGACTGTCGAACGCTGGTATTTAGAATTCCAGCGTGGACATACTAGTGTTAGTGACAAATTTCGCGAAGGACGCCCAAAATCCGCCTTCACTGAAGATAACATCATTGCTGTGAGACAACTAATTCTCGAAGATCGTCATGTGACGTATCGAGAGATAGAGGCTCTATTAGGCATCTCAGGGACAACCATTCAGAAGATCTTGCATGAAGCGCTTGGTGTGAGAAAGCTAGTTTGCCGTTGGATACCGCATCTGCTTTCCGACGATCACAAGGCGGCCCGCGTCAGATGGTGTAAGAAAACTCTGCAAAGGTTCAACCGAGGGGAGTCAAATCACGTCTACGACATCATAAGTGGTGACGAATCTTGGATCTATGCCTACGATCCTGATACCAAACAACAATCTACAATCTGGGTCTTTCAAGACGAGCCAAAGCCGACTAAAGTTGTTCGTTCTCGAAGCACTTCAAAGAAGATGGTGGCCACGTTCGTTGGAAAAACCGGCCATGTTGCGACTATTGCACTTGAAGATCGTAGAACGGTTAACGCAGAGTGGTATACTACAGTTTGTTTACCACAAGTCATCGCCGAACTTCGAAAATCTAACTCAAAGCGACGCATCATCCTGCACCACGACAACGCAAGCTCACACAGCGCTCGTCAAACGATTGAGTATTTGAAGCAGGAAAAAGTAGAAATTCTTGACCATCCTCCATACAGTCCTGACCTAAGCCCTAACGATTTCTTTACATTTCCTAAAATTAAGAAAAGTCTTCGTGGTCAAAGGTTCCAGTCCGGTGAAGAAGCAGTCGACGCTTTCAAGACAGCCATTTTGAACACCCCACTTTAGAGTGGAATAAATGTTATAATAACTGGTTTGAGCGAATGGAAAAGTGTTTTAAGCTACGTTGTGAATACTTTGAAAAACAATAAAAAGTACTATAAGGTTCTAGATGTGTTTTTTTCTTCAAACGACAAAACTTAAAAGGCATGCCTCGTATACTACTGTTTTTTGTTATGTACGACATTAAATGAAAACACGGGTAGGGATTAGTTGTATAACAGTTATTTTTCAAATTCATTACCATACAAAATTTTGAATTTTCAAACAACCTTAATGTAAAGTCCTGAAACATCAATGAAACAGCTTGTATAAAATAGGTAAACAAATCATATTCATTCATCATGTAAGTAGGTGACTAGGTACAGTCAACGCCAAAAGTCGCTGACCATTTTCAAACTTCCAAAAGTCCTATACACCTAAAAGATTGAAAGTCGGTGATCTGGTATGGCCACAATATTCAGTGATTATTTATGGTTACAAATATCGGTGAGCATAATCGGAACAAAAATTACTGAACGCATAAAAACATAACCACCCGTATCTCGGAAACTAAACGTTCTAAGCTAGCGGTATCTTCATTAATTTAATTAAATCAGCACTTCACATCATCTTCTAATTTCGACGTACATGCGAAATCACAAACATTGCAACATCTTTCTTCTATTCCAACTCCTGACTATTCATCTTTCAATTTAAATCAATTCACTGATTGTGATGTTAAGAAGAGCATTGCATCTATTTCGTCTAATGCCATCGGCAACGACAGTATAAGTCGGAATATGATTGTTCCTATTCTCGATCAAATTGTCCCAATAATCTGTCACATCCTTAACTCCTCTATTACCAACTGTGTTTTCCCTACTTTCTGGAAAGAAGCTCAAGTCACTCCTCTCCCAAAAAAGTATAATCCAGCTTCTTTCTCAGATTTCCGTCCAATCTCTATTCTTCCTTTCCTATCCAAAGTCCTGGAACGTCTTGTCCATTAGCAACTGAGCACTTTTCTTTCCAGGAATAATCTTCTAAATCCTTTCCAATCTGGTTTCCGTCGAGGCCATAGTACTGTTTCAGCATTAGTTAAAATAACTGATGATATACGAGATGGCATGGACAATGGGAAAGTAACAGTACAGTCCGTCTAAAAAGAGTAGACAAAAAATGAGGGCGCCACTGTCGTTTAACTGGTATACCCCATACTATACAATAACTGGTTTTGATACTTGCTAATTATTTATTGTATTATTGCCATTAATATTTTATGATTCTAAGCTAACTTAGTACTTCACATAACCACTTTACATCACAAGTTGTGGTTAAATTCTACTAATACATATTATTATAAATACGGAAGATTGGGAGGATGGATTGAACTTGGCACAGAAATAGATTATTACCTGGAATAACTAGAGGGCGCAGCTAGTAAAATAATAAAACAAGAGTTAAGTGTTATTAATAAAATATGTATTCATAAAATTAGTCGTTCAACATATCAAAATCTAAATATTCGACACCAGACATGTTGTCATCTATTACCCCAGGAGAATCTTGCCGAGAAGTACTAGGCAGACAGGAATCTTCTGATTCTGCTTCAGACTCACTGCTGCTGCTGCTATCCTCACCAACTCTTATAATTAATTCTTCTATATTTTGATACAGCCTGGGGCCTCTTTCAATGTACTCCATTTCAATTTTTTTGACATGGTCACAACATGATTTCCAATCTACTGGAGTTATAGAAGCAAAAGCCTCTTCGGTTAATTGTTTTATATCTCTGGATCCAACATTTTGTGCTGCCACTTTTCTTTTTGCCAAAGACCATATAAGTTCAATCGGGTTCAGGTCGCAGTCATAGGGTGGCAGCCTTACGACTGTATGTCCATGCTTGCTCAGTAACTCGTCAATTTCATAAACTGGTGCTGGTTTATTTTTTTTCACCAAATCATAAAGCATAGGTTTTCGTAGGGTCGGATCAAAATTAATATTATTCTCTTCGAGCCATAATTTGATTTCGGCAATCATGCTGGATGTTGTGGGCGCCTTATTTTTCACAATCGAGTGATATGGGGCGTTGTCCATTACAATAATGGAAGGATATTCAAGGTTTGGGATGAGCTTTTCGGTTACCCACTTATTAAAGTTTGTTCTATTCATTTCAGAATGATAGTCTTCCTGTTTGTTATTTCCACTAAAAATAAGAAGAGAGTTCGGTAAATCCTTTTTCACTTCCTGCATTGATGAGAATCCATCTTTTCCCTTTTGAGATATCTTGAATAACTCCTTCGGTTTCAATAGATTGCCAACATTTTTTTAATTTGTATGATGAGTGAATATAACTTTCATCTAGATATATAATATCTTTTTGCAACTCTTCAGGTAAGTTACGGTTGTCCATAATAACTTTTAAATATTTTTCCCTTTTAATACAAATATTAGTATTTTCCATCAAAGCTTTTCTGTTTGATTTACATTTTTTGTATTTAAAACCAATAGATTTTAAAATTTTGTGTAAATAGGCTCGACTTCCATTGAAACCAAGGTCTTCCCTTACCATGGTTAGTATTTTATTAAGTGTAGGGACTTCTTTTTTTACACTATAGAAATAATGCACTTTTTGTCGGATTGCACACTGGTCAAAATCGTCTAATTCTTTTCTTGGTCGCCCCTTTCTATGTTTAGCAGGAGTACTGAATTTTCCTTTAGTTTTGGATCCTTCCGAAACTATTCGTCGCACTGTACTCTCGGATTTACCTGAAAATAATAAATTATATTGTTAAGTATCAAAACCAGTCACACGCACTATAAATATGTGTTTTATTTTCATAACCTCAACTGTACATATAAAAGCAAATATTTCATGATAAGACCACTCTTGGATAAGACATTACTATTTAAAGGAGTGTAAAGTGACTAAAAGTACTACATTAATTCATAACTTACCAGTCAGATCCGCTGTTCGTTTATAAACGTGTTCCATCTGCGTGAGCAATCTGCCGGCTTGGAATTCGGCTAAACATTGCATAAACACTTTGTATATCACTTCACGAGTGCCGCTGCGGATTGTTTTATTCATTTTTCAAATGTTTATAATAAGTTTTTGGATAAAAACTAGAATTGAAGCAAGAATTCAAATGAAAGCAAACAATGTTTACATTACAATGACAAGCAAGTGACAAGATTGACTTTTAATGAAGTGTTGCCAGCCACAGAATATAGTTAGTTCCTTAAACATTAATTTCTACTCTTTTTAGACGGACTGTACTATCACTTTTAGATGTTAGCAACACTTTCAACAACGTTGACTTCGAAATTCTTCTTGGTACCCTACGCTCTCTTAATGTATCTCCAACAGTGATTGAGTGGTTTCACAGTTATCTAAACGGGCGCCGTCAGCGTATACGCATTGATGATAGTTACTCATCGTGGTGCACGATATCAGCTGGTGTCCCTCAGGGTGGCGTTTTATCACCTCTTCTATTTGCAATTTTCATAAACTCAATATCCCAACAATTAACTTCATCCTACCACCTCTATGCAGACGATCTTCAAATTTACACACAAGATACAGTAGAGCGGCTGCCTGAAGCTATATATAGAATAAACCTTGACCTAGACCGTATTCTGGACTGGAGCAAGGCACATGGTCTTAGAGTTAACCCACTCAAAACTCAAGTAATCGTCGTTGGGGGTTCTAGGATGATATCGAGGATAGACTGGTCTTGCCTTACACAAATTATTTTTGATGGCACCTACATACGTTAAGCAGAGTGAGACGGTGAAAAATTTAGGCGTTCTCATAGACAGGCAACTGTCATGGGGACCTCAGATATCTGAAGTCAGCCGTAAGATGTTTGCCTCAGCGGGTTCTCTTAGGAGATTGCGTAACTTCCTTCCGACTGCCACTAAAATTTCGCTCGCGCAGTCGCTTCTTCTCCCGATACTAGACTATGCTGATGCTTCTTATCTAGATCTCACTGAACAGCAACTAGATAAACTTGAGCGCTTGCAAAACTTTGGCATCCGGTTCATCTTCGGCTTGCGGAAGTACGACCATGTGTCCGAATTTCGCAGTAAGCTCAAGTGGTTACCCATACGCCTTCGCCGGGATACTCACATCCTTCAGCATTTACATATATAACATCCTGTTCAACCCTTCCTCACCTTCCTATCTTAAAGAACGCTTCCATTTCCTCTATGAATCCAATCCTCGATCCTTGCGTTCATCTGACACACTCCAACTCAGGACACCTGTACACTCTCCTCCTACTTTGATAACTCTTTTACAGTGCAGGCTGTCCGGTTATGGAACGCGCTGCCGGTGGCTATCAGATGTGCCAAGTCACTTGCCATTTTTAAACGTATGCTCAGAGAACACTATCTGAGTATTTGTCGCTAAATATATATGTATTTATTATTAATTATTTGTTTCTTAAATAAGTCTAAGTATGTATCTATAAATTACTATGAGTAGTTATTATTTAGATTCATGTAATTTTCATTTATGTAAGTTTTATATTTTTTATTTTTATATAATTGGTATTAGTATGTATGTACATGTAGTATGTTAAGTACACCATTACACCCCAGGTAATGTCTACACAGTCCATTCCATCCAGAGGTTGTTTGGTAGAGATCGCTAATTAGCGATAAGACCGCCCATTGTATCCATAGATTTACGTAATTGTTTTTTTTATATGTATTTGTTTCGTGGTGTGCAATAAAGTATTATCTAATCTAATTAATCTAATCTACATATCTTGGGACAAATAGTAGGTCTCAATGAGATCTGCATTTCTGATGACACTGTCAAACTTCAAACAGCCCTATCTCGTAAACTAGACGTTCTAGGCTAGTGGTGTCTTGGTACAAAGGGTAGGTATCAATGAGATCTGCATTTCTGATGACACTGTCAAACTTCTAACAGCCGTATCTCGGAAACTAGATGTTCTAGGCTAGAGGTATCTTGAGACAAATGGTAGGTATTAATTTGATCTGCATTTCTGATGACAGCTGTCTAACTTCTAACAGCTGTATCTCGGAAACTTGACGTTCTAGGCTAGTTTCCTGGGACAAATGGAAGGTGTCAATGAGGTCTACTACGTTCACTGAATAATGTGGCGATACCAGATCACCGACTTTCAATCGTTTAGGTGTATAGGACTTTTGGAAGTTTATAAATGGTCAGCGACTTTTGGCGTTGAATGTACCGTTTAAACTGAGTAAACGGCATCGTCGCAAAGGCGCCGCCGATTTACCATAAATATTGTTTGTTGGAAATGTATCGATTACTGGATAAAAAATATTCAAGCTACCGTTATTAAGCCCACCTCTAAAATCAGTTAATATGACTCCAGATGTGTTTTTTAAATTAATGTCGTGCATAACAAAACAGGTAGTACATTTATAAAAAAAGGATTGTGTGGTTTTATGAAACCACGGTAAAAGTGAAACTTTGTTTCAAATTATAGACATTTAACTAAAAATTTTCGTTGGCACAAATGAGTAATAGTCTATACACTACACGGTCAGCTGATGCGAAATATAGGCGCCCCCATATTGGCCTCGGCTGCTCTGACGAGCGCCTTTCACTTTATCCCTACTCCGCGGCCGACCGTCACGCGACATGCAACACACAGACGAAAAAGTTTGAGACGATGTAATAAAAGTTTCACTTTAAAAAATTATAAGTATCCTGGTGCTCTGAGTTTGTAGAAACTTCCAAACTGACATTGTACAATGGTTTAGCTTAGGAATGTCATAAAAGTTTTATTAGGTTGTTGAAGGATTTCAAGTTAAACCGTGTCATTATTCGTTGTAGGGTCTGGGCAGTCGACATCCTTATCAGTGGGCAGTCTGCTCGACGACAACATTTGGCACGACGTTGTGTTGTCGAGGAACCGGCGGGATATCATCTTCTCTGTCGATAGAGTTATCATGCGGGAACGGATCAAGGGAGAGTTCTCTAGACTGAACCTTAATAGAGCTGTAAGTACTAGAATACAATAGATCAATATTTATTTGCAAATAAACCAATGCAACAATTTTTTTAAACTTTAATCTTAAACTAAGTATCACTGGTTGCGAAAAGGTCCTCAGCATTTGCTGGTTGCAACAACCAGCGCTGATGGTCGTATACGCTTCATAAGTAAAATACTACCTATATCAGCAATAAAATGTCTTTTTTTCCTTTTTACGGGGTTTTAAGTGTGGTTTTTAATTTTGTAATCATAACTTATTATATGTATTTTTTGAACAGCTCTACATCGGCGGGGTTCCTAACTTCCAAGAAGGTCTAGTGGTGACACAGAACTTCACAGGCTGCGTGGAGAACATGTACTTGAACGCCAGTAACGTGATCAGCGAGTTGAGACAGGGGTACGAGTCCGGAGAGCCGTTTAAGTTCACGAGAGTCAATACGCTGTACGCTTGTCCGGTAAGACTTTTAAATTTAAACTAAACTCAAATGTTATTAATTGCTGAATATTTAAGGCGTTGCAATTTAAACTACAAATAATGACAGAGTATATTTTTGAGACCATAAATAATGTTTCTTTTATATCCAAAAAAACTGCATTTTTGCGTTTTTGGCCTATCATGTAAGTACTTACCGCCTTGCCGTACGCATTGTACGCGCTCTGTTGACTGTTGACATTGACCGGGCCGGGACATTGACTGGGTCGTTGAATGGCTCGTGGTAACTTCTTAGTTACCTGTGTCATCGAACAATACGTTAGTTTTCTAACATTTGTGTAGAAGCCGTCCCTTCAATATAATTAGTTTAAATTGCACATTATTATTGTTAAGAACCTGTAGTGTCCCACTGCAGGGTAAAGGCCTTCCTTCCTTGTCTCCAGTCTTCTCTATTTTTTGTTATTGTGGACCAATCCTGCAAATGGGCCTTAATTTAGTCCCTCCATCTTTGCCGTGGTCTGCCGCGAGGTAGTTTTTTCATTGTATTAACACATTTTATTAATAAATGAATAATGATTTGACTAAATTGTATTACCCGCAGGAGCCCCCAGTGGTCCCGATAACCTTCCTTAAAGAAGGTTCGTACGCGCGTCTACGCGGCTATGCCGGCGGCACCACTCTCAACATCTCACTGGAGTTCAGGACATACGAGATCCACGGTCTACTCATCTACCACAAGTTCAACACTGATGGACATGTCAAAGTGAGTGCCAGTACTGGTACGCTCGTCACGATATTAAATGGTCTTGGATAATTAGATAATAGCGTAGTAGAGTTGCTAGTGTTGACAAATGACGGACGCACGCTAGTTGTACATGAATGTGTTGCAGGTGTACCTAGAAGAGGGCAAAGTGAAGGTGGAGCTGGAGTCTCTCGGGCCCAAGGTGAAGCTGGACAACTACGCGGAGCAGTTCAACGACGGGCGCTGGCACGCGCTGCTGCTCACGATGGCCGCTGACAGCCTCACGCTGGCCGTCGACTACCGGCCCGTGAAGACAACCAAGAAACTCAAGTTTATGACTGGAAGCACTTATTTTATAGCCGGTATGTAGTCTTTGTGTAATATTAGAAAGTATGTTTATTTAAAACTAGCTTCCGGCCGCGGCTTCGCACGCGTGTTTTGTCAATAAAAAGTAGCCTATGTGTTAATCCAGGTTATAATCTACATACGTCCATACCAAATTTCATTAAAATCCATAAATCAAAGTAGTTTTTGCGTGAAAGAGTAACAAACATCCACAATATATCCATACAAACTTTCGTGTATATTAGTGGAATGGGATTGTATAGTGGGATACTGTATAACCATATATATTGGGGGAAAACATTAAGAAAAATACTAAGAATAACTTAAAATTAAAAATAACAAATACGTTGTTAATAACACCCATTAACAATGTATCTTAGTTATTTTCTTAAATTTTTCTGCTACTTGTCGTGCACTACGTTCAAAATATATTTTACACATTACGCAAAGGTGCTATCATGTAGTTCGCCTATGTACAGATATATTAATTTTTGTGCAATAAAGAATTTTCAATCAATCTTTTTTAGGGTTCCTCATACCTCAAAAGGAAAAAGGGAAACCTTATAGAATACTCAATCATTTATTGTATTCCACAATGTAATAATATTAGTAATAATCACGTTGTTCTCCATCTGTCAAGACCCTTTTTTTAGGAAGGAGCGGTTTTATCAAATTATAATTAATAATAAATATAGTTTACGGTCCCTTGGGAGCCTGTATCATTGATATTAGGACTTGATATAAAGGTTGTTTGAAAATATAAAATTTTCTATGGAAATGAATTTGAAAAAACTAGTTTTACAACAATACTAGCCATTAGCCCTACCCGTGTTTTCATTTAATGTCGTACATAACAAAACACGTAGCACATTATAATGTCAACACAGTATTATCATATCGTATTGTCGTAAGTTCAACTTCCCGTTATGGAATAATGTGCGATTTTTTCTACCCCATAATACTTGCAAGATGTGGAATGAGTGCCATCTGAGGTTTTCCCATTAGGCTACGACATGGCACGCTTCGATAGAAATGTTAAGAGGTTTGTACAGGGTAGGGAACGCATCGACAATACCCCGGGTGTTGCCGGTGCCAATAGGCGACGGTGACCGCTTACCACCAGGTGGGCCGTAAGCCTGCTTCTCCACAAATAACATTAAAAAAAATGTATTGTTATTTTGTCAGGTGGGAAAGCGCCCCCTCGCGGTTTCATCGGCTGCATGCGCAAGATAGCAGTGGACGGCAACTACCGCCTGCCGACCGACTGGAAGAAGGAGGAGTACTGCTGCCCTAACGAAGTGGTCTTTGACGCTTGTCAGATGATTGATAGGTGACGATAATTCACAGTCTGGAAGTCGATTTATCTTTCTTTAAAAGAAATTCTTCTCTTCTTTTCTTTCTTATGGCGGGTTCCTATATCCGTCGGTAACCAGCTAAGACTCGTATCTCCTCGAAAACGTGTCGTAAGTTTGACACATTTTGAGGAGATACGAGTCTTAGCTGGTTACCGACGGATATAGGAACCCGCCATAAGAAAGAAAATAAAATTAATTAAAATAAAAGTTACGTTTTTATTTATTTATTTATTATGGTACACAAAACAGAATACAACCAGTAAAGACAACAATATCAGAAAATACAAAGGTTATGAGCTAGATTGTATCCTAAAAAGATGCGTACACACACATCATGATTACTATTTGTACTAAAAACGGGATATTTACCATGATTTGTGTGAGTTTTTGAGTATCCCGATATTTCAGTACAAATAGTGTTCATAACCATGATAGTTTCAAAAGTTACATCATGATTAGTTTGAGCATAGAACAAGACAATTAGAACTAATAAGGTATCTACCTAACTAGTTAACACTGTTCTTGTACTGTTTATATAAATAAGAGACTAAATATACACTACTAGCGGCTCGTCCCGGCTTCGCACGGGTGGACATTTATTTTTTAAACATTTTTTACGGCAAATTTTTTTACACCTTGGATTACGTTATTGAAGTTTTAGTAGGGATCCCTAATTTCTTTTTTTAATGAATATAACCTATGTTTCTGAGGGATAATATAGCATTCTAATGATGAAAGAATTTTTGAAATCGGACCAGTATTTTTTGAGTTTTCGTTACGAACATACCAAAATACAAATCTTTCCCCTTTATAATATTAGTGTAGATAATTAAAATTTGTAGATTTATAGATATATTATTAAATAAGTATAAGATTATAATTAACCATCATATATTATTAGCACTACAATACTTACCAACCTCAAGACTAACTAACTAAATAAGATTAACTAATAAGTCGGCCGCTGTAGACAAAATCTTAAAAGTTTTATTGCATTACTGGTCAGAGAACTAGATGGTGCTGCTTAATTAACATAAATAAACCATCTGGATTCAGAGCCTTCAGTGCGCGAGTCCTACTTGCAGTTGACCGGTCTTGTTTTTTATAAAAATATTTTTTTTTATATTTGTAGATGCAACCCGAACCCGTGCGAGCACAACGGCGAATGCACTCAGACTGCAGAGGAGTTCACTTGCAACTGTCAGGGGTCGGGATACGCCGGCGCGGTGTGCCATACCTGTAAGGAATACTTATTTATTTCACTATATTTATCCCAGTCATCATCATATCAGCTGTAAGACGTCCACAGCTAACCTATCACCCTTACAGTTGGTACATACTCTTTAGTTTTTGTTGGATTAACTGTGAATCAGTTGTTATCCAATGCTAGAGTGACCAATCTTTGGTCCCAATGGCTTCCAGCGACCATCTTCTTAGTCGGGTACTCTTGGCAGAGTGGTCGTGCTTATGTCAGGTCTTGCGAAGCGTCTCCATTCAGCTCTATTGAAGGCATTGCGAGAACATTCAGTCATGGTAGAGTGTGATGGACTTGATAAGGTCTGACCATCTCGTCGGAGAGCGGCCACGCGGTCCCTTGCCCTCCACTCTACCTTGCACTACTAGACGTTCCATTGAATGCTCTTCATTTGCAACGTGCACTTGCACAATGTATTAGTTAACCATTATCTGAAGGCCAATTCGTGTAATTTTAAATAGTAAAATTCAAGCTTCGATCTAGTCTCGAAATGTAAAATTTCGTAAATTTCGGTTTTCACGTAATGACCATACAATGATATAAGTTGACTGACATTCGATTGCAGACTTCAATAATATCAAGATAATATTGTATTAGTTTTTCTTTCGTGTCGATGTCTCAAGACTATAGCTATTTTGAGTAGTACGTCGCCATGCTTATGGCAGCGTGGGAGCAGCTCATTAATTCCCCCATCGTGCAGGTGGTGGGGCAGGATGGGCATGCAAGGAAGTGTGTGCCATTGTTTGGAGCTGGGCACCACATTTGCATTGCGTCGCCGATTGATTTAATAAAATCAATAGAATAGAATACTCTTTATTGCACACCAACAAAATTAAAAATACAATAAAAATACACAAAAATTAAGGTAAGTACAATGGGCGGTCTTATCGCTAAAAGCGATTTCTTCAAGACAACCTTTGGATGGACAGGGCAAAACAAAATCAATCTGCTGTGTGCTGTTATATCGTATATGAGGTAAAGTTGGGACTGTTTGACAAAAATATAATATTAGACCTCGATTTTTCACGGATCTTAGGATTCAAAGTTTCGTACATTTTCACCTACATTTAACACAATATGAAGGGCTTCCTCATCATCGCTAGCTCACATGGGGCAGTGCCCACTAATGGGCATGAGCCTCCCTCCTCAAACGTTTATCGAAATATATTTGTTTATTTTAGCCGTTCACCCGCTGTCCTGTTTGGCGTACAAGAACGTGCAAGCCGTCTCGCGATCTGCCGACTTACATATAGACGTGGACGGTTCAGGACCGTTGCCCGCCTTTCCAGTCACGTGCGAATTTTTAAGTAAGTATCTATATTACTAGTAGCCAGTCCACAGTGCTCGAAATTCAACTGTAAATTTTTTTTTCTTCGATTACTTTTAGCATTTGGGGTGAATACAAAAATTAAGCTAAGAAAAAAATCCTTTTCCAAATAAACTTTAACTGTGCCAAATCTCACACTCCTTCGTGCGTGTAATAAGCTTAAACAGGGGTAAGTACAAAGTTTTTTCTTAGTGGGTGTCAGTTTCTTTGAATAATTTGATAATAATCCATGTGTTATCTTAGCACTAAGATTTGAAGATTTATTTATTAATAATACCCTCAAAAGAATTGGGGAATTATTTTTGTCTAATAACACTTGAATAAATGTTACTAAGTTTATAATTCTTTCTCATTGTAAGTGACACTGTTTTTAAATGAGAAATAATCAAAATAAAATCAGTTAATACGATTCCGGATGTATGTTTTAAATTAATGTCGTACATAACCAAACTGGTAGTGTATATACTCGTGCGTAATATCTACTAATTTCTCTGTGAGCGCGCGGCGCGTTTTGTTTTAATGATATTGGTATTGCTTATTCTGTGACATAGTCAGGCGTAACAATATTGACATCGAGCTCGACCGTGGCTTTGACCTATACTTAACAAAATGTGTGATCTTCCCAGCGGACGGTCGCATCATTACCTCGGTGCAGCACTCGTCGTCACAGAGCACGGTAGTGGACGGCTACCAGGAGCCCGGCTCGTTCCGTCAGGACATCATATACTCGGCGTCGCGCGCGCAGCTTGAGGCGCTGCTCAACCGCTCGCGCTCCTGCACGCAGCGCCTCGAGTACATGTGTCGGCACTCGCGGCTCCTCAACTCTCCCAGTAAGTCAACACCATCATCATACCACCCATGTGACGTCTATCGATCGATCTTGTCCGGCCTGCACCCAACGGTTCCCAGTAACCTTTATCAGGTCGTCTTTCCATGTATTAGGGGGCCGTCCTACGCTTCGCTTTATAGTGCGTGGCTTTCTACTCTAACGGCCGCCAGTTCTACGAGCTGTGTGCCTCGCGCACTGCCATTTCAGTTTGCTGATCCTCTGGCCTTTCTCTGTGACCTTAGTTCGTCTACGAATCTCCTTATTTCTGATTCGATTTATTCAGTAAGTTAACACTATCTAATTCTAAGGGTGGGGCGGATAAGATTGGCACTGACTGACTATGCTATTCGTATACTGTGTATTGTGCATTCTCTTCTAAGCTGACCCCAGCCATCCCAACCCCTTAAAGTACCAGAGTAGGACTTTGGTGTTGATGGCAGCAGTTTTCCAGTGTCCCCGTGGTTGATGACTCGATGAGTCGATGCAATCACGTTTTCTGTATGGCTTCGAGTGTGGCCGTGCTGCGCAGAAGCACGAGCTCCACTGTCTCTTCAACCTGTAGGCATCCTCGACATTGCCGTAGCCTCTGTCGTCAGGAGATGGTGATTTAGTTCATCGACCAAGAACTTCCGCTGAGCATAGGCTGTAGATATCCCACATCGAGGAAGTGGTAGATACGTGCCCACTTTTTACAAAGAACTTAAGCGTTTGCGTAAGAGGTTGCAAATCAATGTTCGCTGAACATTCTGAGCATGTGTGAATGCACAGCTTCAATGATGATGATAAATAATGTAATGTTGTGTCCGTCAGGTGACGAAGCGTCGTTCCATCCGTTCGCGTGGTGGGTGTCAGGGTCGGGACAGCGCATGGCGCAGTGGGCGGGCGCGCCAGTGGGCAGCAGGATGTGCCAGTGCGGCGTGCTCGGCAACTGCGTCGACCCCACCAAGTGGTGCAACTGCGACGCAGAGTACGCGCAGCTACATGCCGATGGTGACTATAGCGACATCTATACTATTATGCTTCTAGCGATAAGACCGCCCATTGTACTAAATCTACTTGCAAAAAAATATATGTTTTGTATTTTATTTTGATGTACATTAAAAGAGTTATTAAGTTGTGGAATATGGAGTATGGCTAGCGTGGTATGGGCATGTCATGCGGAGGGTAGAAAATCATGTGATTAAAAGAGTGTTAGATATGAGTGTGCATGGATATAGAAGTAGAGGAAGGCCTAAGAAAAGATAGATGGAATGGGTGAACAATGATATGGTTAGGAAAGAAGTGACAACGCATATGATGTCTGATAGACAGATATGGAAGAATAATACATATTGTGCCGACTCCACGAAATGTGGGAAAAGGGCAGGAAGAAGAAGATTAAAGAGTTATTTAAACTTATCTAATAATTTTGTATCAACTACTTCGCCCAACGATCTATACAACTAGGCCTTCGGACCGACCCGCTTTCGGTGTCGCGACCCGTACGACGGACATTTAAATTAATAATGTGTCGTTGTGGCTTTTTCAAATAACGAAATGAAACGTTGAGCAATTACAAACAACGTTGGATCATCTATCTATTTTTTAGCTATCTTATTTTTCAATGTACTGCGTTTTAGTCGTTTACACGCTGCGAATAGCGAGCTGGCAACGCAGCTGGAGCTAGCAGTGAGCGAGCGAACGTTTGACTACACGAGTTCATTAATTCGCGGTTCTTAGACGTTTGCGGGCCATTGCGATGCCTGCGAAGTAGTAAATTAATGGTTCACTTTACATTGCGTGCTATGTTAGACGTTGATAAATTTAAAGCAAAGCAAGCAATGCATAGATCTTGCATATTTATTTACATGCAGCTTATAACAATAAATAAAGTCCGTTTTTCCATGAACAGAGTTCCAAGTGGACGGAGGTGATATAACCGAGAAGGAGTTTCTACCAGTAAAGCAGCTGCGCTTCGGAGACACCGGCTCCCACCTCGATGAGAAGGAGGGAAGGTACACACTCGGACCCTTGCTCTGCGAGGGAGACGGTAAGCTATCGCTATATACATACTAGCTTCCGCCAGCGGAGTAATTATAATCTAGCCTATGTTTGAATCCAGGTCATAATCTATCAACACACCAAATTTCATCGAAGTCCGTTCAGCCGGACGTGATTGAGTAACAAACTTTCTCATTTATAATATTAGTGTGACCACACTCTCTTTCTCTCTCTGTCTATCTCTTTGTACAATGTGACAGAGTTGTCACATGTAAAGGTAAATATGCATCCGAATATCCGATCACTAGTTATGTCAGACGGAAGTTATAAGTAAGTTCATCATAAAAATGCAAAAGAAACAGTGTAATTTCTTACATGCAAATAGTTTACTTTTAATAAGGGTAAAATGCCTTTAATAACAGAAAGAATATACAATTATTTACATGACTAAAATACAGAAAAAACAGTTGAATCATCTAAAGACCGTTGCAAACGATCTATAGATAGCTCAACTGCTCCAGATCACTACCAGGCGGAAGTGTCCCCAAGACACTGGCTGCATTGCCCCGCTGCATAGTTTACTGAAGAGGAATGCTTTGTGTTAGGCTTAGGACGAACCTTACAAGGTTTTTAGGTGAATTATTTTAAGAGAATCTCATTAAAAAAATTAAAAAGTGTTGTCATCTGAATAGCACCTAATCTCAACGTGGTACGTTTCAGATTTATTCAGCAACGCGGTGACGTTCCGTATATCGGATGGGATCATCCTCCTGCCCATGTTCGACCTGGGCCACAGTGGCGACATCTACTTCGAGTTCAAAACTACTAAGGAAAACGCTGTTCTCTTGCATTCTAAGGTAAATCACAAACCACGGAACAAATGTTTGCATGATCTACGGATATTTATCTGGTTGTTTCTCTTTATATTATAAGTATGCATTTATAAAAAAAATATTATAAGTATTCTATCAGTCATCTGGTTCCTATAGTACAAGCTTTGCTTAGTTTAGGGCTAGATGGCGCTGTGTGAAATGTCCAGCATTATTCAATCATAAATCTTTATTGTTTGTGGATAAATTACCTATACTTATTAATAAACGTATAACGAAATATATATAGAATATAAACTACATGAAAGGAGAAAATGAAGAAAGTATTAGAGATAAACATAACGATAAACTCGCAGTGCGTAGACAAAGAAAGGAAATGGTTGCAGGCCTTAGCTTTCAAAACAGGAAGTAAATGTTCACTTACTTACGAATAATACAAAAATGGGGTTTGGCTGTGTCATGGACACGGCCATGTGTTGTATGTCAATACGTGTACGTAACAGGTAATATTTATATACAAAATATAAAATACGTTATTTTATGTATGTTATAATCATGTTTGAACACTAAGAATTCCTTCCGGTTCCTAAATGGAAATCTAAAACGCAGCAAAGTGACCTCAAAATGGCGGCGCTTCCCCCTCCATCGCGCGCGATGCGTCACAGTCCTCACTTAGCGTCACGAATTCTTTGATTCTTTAGCTATCCAGTGGTGTAATTATATTATGGATGAAGTTGATAGATATGTATCAAACTGTATCCCCCGATATTATTATCATTCGTTTTTTGAATTGTCTCCCAGTATGGAAGCAATTTTAAAATCGTATTCACGTCAAAAGGTTAAATGCAGTGTTAAACTGAACTTGTCTCTATCCAGGGCCCCCAAGACTACATAAAGCTGTCCATCATCGGCGGAGACCAGCTGCAGTTCCAGTTCCAAGTGGGAGACACACCGCTCGGAGTCTCTGTGGAGACCAGCACTCGGCTAGCAGACAACAACTGGCATTCAGTCTCTATCGAGAGGAACAGGTAACATTTTAAAGGTTAGGTTGGCTTTAATCGCCTGTAGAGGTTAGGTTATGGGTGTGTTCTTGATCGGAGACATTGCACTGGATAGTGCAGCGTAGGACGGCCCCCCACTAGATGGATAGATGACCTGGTAGATGCCTCGCTTCCATAACTACGAACATATCATTATAACGCTATACAGCATTGAGTTCCAATCAGGTAAATGGTACATTATCAAAAACTAAACTAAAAATTACAGTTATTTTCTAACAGACCAGAAGGATCTGCGTGGGTGGATGTGTTTGTGAGTGTGTGCTTGTGTGTATCTGTGTGAGTGTGTGTATCTGTGTGAGTGAGTGTGTGTGTGTGTGTATCTGTTTGAGGGTGTGTGTGTAATTGAGTGTGTGTTTTTATGTGAAGGCACTATTTGGGAATCTTTAGGAGGTTCTCAGTATCTTCGTAATTTAAAGATTTAAGCCACTCTAGACATTTAATCTTACATTTGTTGTGAGTTAGCGGGTAAATGTTAATTTCCTTGTGAACTCTGTTGTACAAGGAAGAACTTATAAAAAAGAAGTGACGACTTGCCACTGCTGTACGTCGTTGTGCTATTTTGCAAACTTTATCTGCTCTCCGCTTCGAATGTTTCAGGTTAGGGTCATAGAACAACTGAGAGTGCTTGCGAAGAATAGTTTGCAAAATGAATGTTTGCAGATCTGTGGGGACTGAACAGATCGAGTAAAGCTCAGTAGTAGGGAAACAGATAGGTTTTTTGTTCATCACTTTAAGAACAGCTTTCTGAGCCCTTTCTAGTCTTAGCATCGAGGTTTTAACTGAGCCACCCTAGGAAGTGATGCAGTACGCTATGATGGATTGGGCTGGTGCCAGGAAGATGACTTTTAAGGATTTTAGGTCAATAACTGTTCTTAGAGATTTAAAAACGAATATCAGCTTTCTTATGCAGCTTTCTTATACTGTTGAATCTATCTGCTTCTTCCAATTTAGAGCGTTGTCAATCATGACGCCAAGATGTTTGAGACAAGATGTTTGCTCTATGTGCGTACAATTGCAAATGGTGGGGACTGGATCTCTTGAACAAACATGGGCACATACAGATAGAGAGGAAGGTGGAGTGGATAGATTGGGAGTGAAAGCAATAAATTTACTTTTGGATATGTTAAGGGTGAGAAGGTTTGTGCATAGCCAGTCCATAACAAATTTAAGGGCATTTTCAGAGAAATCACAAACTTCTTGCCAGCTCCTACTATGGACCAATAGAGCCGTGTCGTCAGCGTATGTTATTATCTTACAGTTAGGGAGATGTAAATTACAAATCTGGTTTATGTATAATCAGAATAAAATAGTAAGTAAAGATAGCATTCTCTTCCAGTTAATCTTTGTGTAAGGCGGAAAACATTTACTGATAAGTAATCGCCCATATTACCTTTGATGTAATTGTGTATTCTCTTTTTTTTTGTTTTACTTTTGAATGGTGTGCAGTAAAGAAATAATGTAATTTATAATAATGGCACATGGTTAACAGGAAAGAGGCCCGCGTAGTGGTGGACGGTGCCCTCAAGAACGAGATTCGAACCGGCAAGGAGCCAGTGCGTGCGCTGCACCTTACCACGGGGCTGGCGCTCGGGGCCGCGCTGGACCGCAAGGACGGCTTCGTGGGCTGCATGCGCGCCTTGCTGCTCAACGGACGCCCCGTCGACCTGAGGGGATATGCAGCTAGAGGTACAAAAGCAGTTATTAAAAAAATATAATGCGAGACACATTTCACGAATGTGTTGAAATGTGTAGGACCTAAATTAAAAATGACATCTTGTAATTTAACCACATTCGTAAAGAGTCTCGTAAGTGTTACAATCTGTATATTTTATAAATATATCGAGATTTATAATCGTAATTTTACGTTATTTATTATTACTACACTCTGTCCGCCTGCTCGCGGCTTCGCACTTAGTTTGTGGCTAGGTAGCGCTGTGTGTTCCAGCAATTTCCAGCATTATTGATTTATGACGTGTACTGGTTTTATTGTGACGTATACGTTGGTTCCAGGTTTGTACGGCGTGGCAGAGGGCTGCGTAGGCAAGTGCTCGTCGTCGCCCTGTCTGAACAACGGCACGTGTCTCGAAGGCTACGACTCGTACTCGTGTGACTGCCGTTGGACGGCATTCAAGGGACCCATCTGCGCTGACGGTAAGCCTTTAACTTTGTATTAATAATAACTAGTGGTTCGTCCCGAACTGAGATCTCGCGAGTCTCCTATAAAAACAAAAAAAAAATATTATTTATAATCTTTGACTGTCAAAATAGTGCCACGAAATGAATTACCAACCTACTTGACCTACAGTTTCAATCAAATTACTGGTAATGAGAGTTCATGTTAATTGGTTATTCTTGTTAGGGGTAAAAATTGCATTTATTATGAATTTCAGACTTTCCTCTATATTTGTGCCACTAAAGCTACACGTATACCAAATTTCAGCACTGGGGTTACCGGTGTACCCTGTGAACTTTGTCAAAATTCAGTTTTTATTAAGGCTTATAACTCAAAACCTCGACAAGGTTTATTCAAAAAATAAAAACAGGGTCGAAATGTACTAAAGTCCTTTCATTATTATTATATATTGACTGCCTCCGTGGCGCAGTGGGCGTATAGCCGGCTGAGACGCAGGAGATAGCGGGTTCGATTCCCGCCGCGGAACAAATGTTTGCATGTTCTACAGATATTTGTTCCGTGTCTGGGTGTTTTTATATATATTATAAGTATGTATTTACAAATCAAAAAAAGTATATAAGTACTCTATCAGTTATAGAATAGAATAGAATACTCTTTATTGCACACCAACAAAATTAAAAATACAATAAAAATACACAAAAATTAAGGTAAGTACAATGGGCGGTCTTATCGCTAAAAGCGATCTCTTCCAGACAACCTTTGGATGGACAGAACAAAACAAAATCAAAAAGACGGCGGTGTAAATACGAGTATATTCAGTTATCTGGTTCCCATAGTACAAGCTCTGCTTAGTTTGGGGCTAGATAGCGCTGTGTGAAATGTCCAGCGATATTTATTTATTAAACGTCCCATTTGAACTTCATGTTTCATTTTGATTTTTTTTTTACCCCTCGCGAACCCCAATATTTCAACAACCGCCCTACATTTTTAGCTCATTTAGTCATACCAAAATTGTGCCATCATACAATAATAAACAAAAAAATACATAAAAGTAAAAATATGTTATACAATGGTAGTGTCCTAAAATTCAGGATGGTAATTGCACCCATTGTCTATAGACCTTTGTCGTATAAATCCGCAAGACTTGTAATAATAGAGTTTTGACACTTGTCAACTCTGGACAGGAATTTAGCGAGCCGGTTCCTCTGGATGGCATTACAGGAATTGACACTCGCCTCAGAAAACATACTGGAGACATTGCAGTAACTAGTATTGCATCTTGCACTTTAACATTATGAAGCTAGGCTTCAATTTATTTGACGCAGTCTATACGCACGCTAAAATTCGGCTGCACTCCATATTATGTTTTTTTAAATTTATTGTTACCATTAACCTGAAGTTTATATATTTTAGCGATAAGACCGTCCACTGTAACACAAATAATTTGTGTATATTTATCATTTGTATATTATTTGGTGCATGTCCAATAAAGAGTTTATCTACATAACAATTGTATGGTTGATGTCCGCCGCTGGGTCAAATCAATTAAATTTAATATTAATTTGTTCAATAAAATCACAAGGATTACTTCGAAAGATCAATTTCACCGCCTGATCCTCCGTGACCAAGCCAGGAAAAAATCGGAAGAGAATCAGGGCTAGTTATTGTATTTAATGATCAAATTTGTTCATCACTTTTTACCAGGAAATTTACACATAGTTCCTCAGTCCTCTCTCCTTGTTATTATTGTGCCCGACAGGGTCCGTAATGATTTTGAATCTATTTCCTAATTACCATCTATTAGTACATTGTGGAATGCAATAAATAAATATTACTGGAAATTTCACACAGCGCCAAACTAAGCAGAGCTTGTACAATGGGGAATACTTATATACATTTTTTTTTGTAAATACATACTTAAAATATTTAAAAAAACATCCAGATCAGGAACAAATATCTGTAGATCATGCAAACATTTGTTTCGTGGCGGATATCTAACCCGCTACCTCCTGCGTCTCAGTCAGCTATTCAGTGGCAAATAAATGATTGTGTCTGTGACATAACCCTATTGTACAGTAAAACAGTAATTTTGTTTCAGAAATCGGTGTAAACCTCCGTCCGAACTCTATAATAAAGTACGATTTCCTCGGGTCGTGGCGCTCGACCATCGCGGAGCACATTCGCGTCGGCTTCACCACCACTAATCCTAAAGGATTCCTGCTCGGGTTCTACTCCAACATCACCGGGGAATATCTCACGCTTATGGTCTCTAATTCCGGTGAGAATAACTCACACACGAAACTTCTAAATATACATGTTTTGTTATGTACGACATTAAATGAAAACATGAGTAGAGCTAATGGCTAGTATTGTTATAAAATAAGTGTTTTTCAAATGGTTAACTCAAAAAAAAACCTTATTATGAAGTCCTACAATATCATTGAAACATCCTGTATTAAATAGGTAAATAGATCATATTCATTCATTATGTAAGTAGTACCTGTTAAACTGACTAAGCGGCATCGTCGCAATGGTGCCATCGATTTATGTTAAAAATTGTTTTTTGTAAATGTATCGATTACTAGATAAATATTCAAACTACCGGTATTAAACCCACATTTTAAATCAGTTAATGCAGTTCTGGATGTGTGTTTTAAATTAATGTCGTACATAACAAAACAGGTTGTACATACTTAGATGTTTTTATGTAGCCCCCACTGTTCTGTATCTTCGGAATCACCTGGTGACTACTATTGCCGAGCTAGCTTATATGTACACCCTAGAAAGTTCTGCTCATGAAAGATATAAAATGTCATTTTATATAATACGCTGTAGAAACATTTTCACGAGACTCAGTAGAAGCGTAGAATGTAGAAACATATGTACTGTGTCGCTTAGAAATGATTCTATATTCTAATTTTCTAGGGCAGTCATACTAACCTGACATTAATAGCTTTTATAACAAACATCCAACTGAGATGACTATGAGTTTTTTTTATATATCAGACAATGTTCATAATATAGGTAACAAAAGAAAGAGGAGAAATAACGAGTTTGATAAAAACCTGATTACTTCATTTTCAACAAATAGTGGGCAATTAAGATTGAATGGATAAGAGTAAATTAAAAGAAAAATAAATCTAGATGAAGTATTTGTTAGACGACCATCAATAGGGGAGGCTTATGCCCAGCAGCATAGTGATGATGATAGTCGACTCGGTCCAATAAAAGTTATAATTATACAACCATTTGTAATTTTATAATCCTTTGTAATTTTAAAACTGCGTTCAAAATGATCTAAAAGTTTTAATTAATTAAAAATGTTGTAACTTTCGTTACCATAGATAAACTAACTATGAAACAATACGCAAGTAGAAATTGATTCTTACGTCTCTCGAAATAAGAATCAAATTGGTTTGTTTCCACAGGTCATCTCCGAGTGGTATTTGACTTCGGTTTCGAGCGTCAAGAGATAGTGTTCCAAGGCAAGCACTTCGCGCTGGGACAGTACCACGATGTGCAGCTCTCTAGGAAGAACGGAGGCGCTACGATGATGTTACGGGTAAGTGGATCTTATGAATACTAGTTCAAACTTTCAAATGCTTTCCAAATCCAAAATCCAAGTTTAAAAGGTCAGGCAAGAATAGCTAACAATGTCGCTACTCATTTTCTGTAACCTGTTATCGATCGTAATTAGAAATCGCCTGGCCTTTTAAAACTAATTGTCATAAGCAATTCCCTGCATATATTAAAAAGAAAAGAAAGAAAGAAAAAACGTTTATGACGTCACAAGTTGTAATAAATTGTTTTGAATGTTCCTAACAGTATGTATTAATCTCCTTGTTCATTGTTTTTTTTACTCTTAGGTAGATAACTCAGAATCCCAAGAGTATAACTTCAACGTGAAGGAGTCCGCGGACGCGCAGTTCAACAACATACAGTACATGTACATCGGACGCAACGAGTCCATGAGCGACGGCTTCGTGGGCTGCGTCAGCCGCGTCGAGTTCGACGACATCTACCCGCTTAAGCTGCTCTTCCAGCAGGACCCGCCGCCCAATGTCAGGAGTCTAGGTATGTTCGACATACAGTACATGTACATCGGATGCAACGAGTCCATGGGCGACAGCTTCGTGGGCTGCGTCAGCCGCGTCGAGCTCGACGACATCTACCCGCTCAAGCTGCTCTTCCAGCAGCACCCGCCGCCCAATGTCAGGAGTCTAGGTATGTTCGACATACAGTACATGTACATCGGACGCAACGAGTCCATGAGCGACGGCTTCGTGGGCTGCGTCAGCCGCGTCGAGTTCGACGACATCTACCCGCTTAAGCTGCTCTTCCAGCAGGACCCGCCGCCCAATGTCAGGAGTCTAGGTATGTTCGACATACAGTACATGTACATCGGATGCAACGAGTCCATGGGCGACAGCTTCGTGGGCTGCGTCAGCCGCGTCGAGCTCGACGACATCTACCCGCTCAAGCTGCTCTTCCAGCAGCACCCGCCGCCCAATGTCAGGAGTCTAGGTATGTTCGACATACAGTACATGTACATCGGACGCAACGAGTCCATGAGCGACGGCTTCGTGGGCTGCGTCAGCCGCGTCGAGTTCGACGACATCTACCCGCTTAAGCTGCTCTTCCAGCAGGACCCGCCGCCCAATGTCAGGAGTCTAGGTATGTTCGACATACAGTACATGTACATCGGACGCAACGAGTCCATGGGCGACAGCTTCGTGGGCTGCGTCAGCCGCGTCGAGCTCGACGACATCTACCCGCTCAAGCTGCTCTTCCAGCAGCACCCGCCGCCCAATGTCAGGAGTCTAGGTATGTTCGACATACAGTACATGTACATCGGACGCAACGAGTCCATGAGCGACGGCTTCGTGGGCTGCGTCAGCCGCGTCGAGTTCGACGACATCTACCCGCTCAAGCTGCTCTTCCAGCAGGACCCGCCGCCCAATGTCAGGAGTCTAGGTATGTTCGACATACAGTACATGTACATCGGACGCAACGAGTCCATGAGCGACGGCTTCGTGGGCTGCGTCAGCCGCGTCGAGTTCGACGACATCTACCCGCTCAAGCTGCTCTTCCAGCAGGACCTGCCGCCCAATGTCAGGAGTCTAGGTATGTTCGACATACAGTACATGTACATCGGACGCAACGAGTCCATGAGCGACGGCTTCGTGGGCTGCGTCAGCCGCGTCGAGTTCGACGACATCTACCCGCTCAAGCTGCTCTTCCAGCAGGACCTGCCGCCCAATGTCAGGAGTCTAGGTATGTTCGACATACAGTACATGTACATCGGACGCAACGAGTCCATGAGCGACGGCTTCGTGGGCTGCGTCAGCCGCGTCGAGTTCGACGACATCTACCCGCTCAAGCTGCTCTTCCAGCAGGACCTGCCGCCCAATGTCAGGAGTCTAGGTATGTTCAACATATACATGTACATCGGACGCAACGAGTCCATGAGTCCGTATTTAAATTTGTTAATTGATAATTTTTGTACATCACTTGGAAGTTTGTTATAAAAGCGTACACCTTGCCTTTTAAACGATTTACTAACTTTATGGAATAGACAAGTGGTAACAGTGAATTTATCTTTATTTCTTCAATCAAATCAATAGTAGTTCGCCCCGAACTGAGATTTACCGATTCTCCCTTTAAAACGAAAAAAAAATATATAATTGTTGTCTATTAAAATAGGAAACTTTAATAGTAAATGTAAACTTTTTAGTGTAAAGTATCCACGAAATGCATATGTCAAAGTAACTTGACCTACAGTTTCATTCAAATTACAAATAACGTGAGTTTATGTTAATTAGTTATTCTTTTAAGGATATAAATTCCAGTCATTCCGGATGATATCCAGAATGACTGACAAATATAGACGTTTTCCTATATTTGTGTCACTAAAGCTACATGCATACAAAATTTCAGCACTGTGGGGTCCTTGTGAATTTCGTCAGTTCAATTTTGCACTTTGACTTTGTCAAAGCAATGTTTGTATCATGGGAACCTTTTTTTTTGTAAATACATACCTACTTATAATACATAGAGCCCGGAAAAATATAAAAAATAACAGTGTCTCAGCCGGCTATTCGCTAACTGCGCCACGGAAGTGAACAGATTTTCAGATTTATTTAATTCACCTTTAACATTTGATGTTACAGGCATGCCAATTTATACATTTATAAAAAAAGTATAATAATTAAATTAAAGTACAATTTAAGCAATACTTAACTAAAAATAAAATCAACTAAAAATTACAACGATAATACTTATAATTGTTAATAATGTCATTAGGAAATACTAACAACAAAACAGATAGGTAGGTAAATTAACAGATATCTAAAACAAAGTGAACTTACAAAATTGGCTTTTTTGAAGTTTTGTCAGGGGAAGATGATGATGGTGTTATATCCTAGTTCTATAGTAGATTAAACAAGGGTTATATTGTAGGTGGGAACCTCAACGAGGACTTCTGCGGTGTCGAACCTGTGACCCACCCGCCTGAACCAGTGGAAACCAGGCCCCCGCCCGATGTCGATCTACAGCGCGAACTGGACCTCAACAAGACGGACGAAGCTATACTTGGCAGTGAGTATTAAGAACAAATACGTAGTCTTAAGATGAAAGTCTTTGATCAGTGTGTGTGACCAATCAGGAAAACCGAAATCAAAACGTGTATTTTGTAGAATATAGGTACTTAAATTTTGGTGTTATACATTTTGTTCAGCCCTATATAAGATGTGACAATTTAAACTATAAATAATGAAAAAGTATATTTTTGAGATCAATATCATCATCATCATCATCAACTTATAACAGTCCACTGCTGGACGTAGGTCTCTCCCAGGGTGCGGCATTGAGCCCGATCCTCAGCTCTTCTCATCGAATCCTTGCCAGCCACAGCGCGCAAATCGTAACTCCATCTAGCGGGAGGGCGTACCACACTTCGCTTGCCTAGACGTGGTCTCCACTCTAGAACACGTTTACCCCAACGGTTATCGGTTCTGCGGCAGATATGATCGGCCCACTGCCACTTCAGCTTGCCGACCCTCTGAGCTATGTCGATCACCTTGGTTCTCTGTCGGATAACCTCGTTTCTGATTCTATACTTCAGAGAAATTCTGAGCATAGCCCTTTCCATAGCTAGCTGAGTGACTTTCAGTTTGTGGACCAGTCCTACCGTAAGTGTCCACGTTTCACCTGCGTAGGTCATCATTCACGTCATCACAGTCATTTTTGAGATCATAAACAATAAATTTTTTTTTTATCCATAAAACTTTATTTTTGAGGTTTTGTGTCTAACATATATAAGTACTTACCGCCCTGCCGGATGGACTATACGCGCTCTGTTGACTGGTTGGGTCCATTGACCGGGCCGGGTCATTGAGTGGGCGAGGTTATTGAACTAGCGGGCTCGTTAAACGGCTTGTAATAACTTTTTAACAATCTGTGGCATCGTACAATAGGCTAGTTCTCTAACATTTCGTCGAGCAGCATTTTATAGATTTTCTCGAGATTCTGATATTAAAACAAAAACATTTTAGAGATACAAATATTTCTTTATTTTTTCTGTAGAAACCGTTCCTTTAATATAGTTAGTTTATATTGCAACACATTATATATTCTACTATCTAGATGGCGTGCAAATATAAAAAAAAATATTTTAATTTGAATTATATTTACCTAATCTGTTATTGACATATGACACAGAAACATGGTCTCAATACTTTACAAGAAGACTTTAGCTTAGCGTGCTATAGAGAGGGCTTTGCTTGGTATTACACAAGGAGGGGGGGGGGGGATATATATAAAAAAAAAACTACCTAAATAGTACTCTCTACTCGGCTGTTTTGGTGTATGTACCTTGAACTTGATATTAACTTGGTCGTATTTGTTTGACAGCGGTGCTGGCGTTTATCTTCTTGCTACTGATCGTCGTAGCGGTTGTGCTGGTGCGAGCTCTCTCCAGACATAAGGGCGAATATCTAACTCAGGTAAAAACTTACTGCGTATACACTTCTGTCTAATAGGTCCGATTGGACGTCTATTATTTTCCATGCCGTGATAACTTTGTACGAACGTCTAAACATGAAATTTAAAGTGAACCACATAATGCCAAATATTTAGCCTTGTTACTACAAAAAAGTTAAATTATTGTTTACGCGTTTTTAAAAATCTCTTACCAATTTTTGTATGGCAATTTTATAAACACGTGCTAAACAGTGTTTAATTTTTTTGTGGTGAGGCCTTAATATGTTGTCCATACATATGATACAATGAGTATAATTGATAATCACCAAGTTTCATTTTATATTGAAAAACACTCAGAAGCACTAGTTAATCCTGGATCAATATTTCAACAGGACGATATTATAATGTTGTATGATTTGGTTTTGGTTTTCGTTGGTAGTGTTTTAACACCTGTCAAATCCGACCTATTAGTTTTCCACGAGCATAATAAATCTATTGGTTGATTTTTAATTCTATAGGTTGTTTCATTTAAAGCGAACATTTTTTTTATGCTACTTGATGAAAATGTAACAAGCTTATGGAGTTATGGCCCCATCTAATGTTAATTGGTAGTCATCGCCTATAACAGAGAACTGCCTCGTAGGCCACGCACCTTAGAAATGTGCCCTACGTTGCATTGCCGTGCGACCAACGAGGCATACAGGTGTAAAGCCTCATGTGTCTGTTATTTCACCGGCACCCATACCCTTCTAACCGAAATACAGCAATGCTGCATTCAAAAGTGTTCATAAATTGAATTGTGGTTGCAGGAGGAGAGGGGTGCGGATGGCGCGGCGGACCCTGACTCGGCGGCGCTGGCCGCGGCGACCGGCCCGCGCGTCACTAAGCGCAGGGAGTTCTTCATATAGCACAACACAACACAACACATACAACCAATGAGCTCTCTCTTCAATCTAATGCAACCAATATTACCTTTTAATAAGAAATTAATTAGGTTTCCTAAGACGTGCAAAATCCATTATGAGTGTGTTGCTATTGTTCTACGCCCGGAACTAAGTTACCTGCTCAAGCCACCTAGAATCTTTCGTTATAGTTGCGAAACTCACCACATTCAACCAGTGATCACTCTTTTCAATAAAATGCAATCAATCAATTACAATCCAGCGGAACTTGAAATCGCATTTTCGCCTCTAATCGGCGATGCCTTCATTTCTTTTTAGTTTAAGTGTCACATAAAGCGAAAATAAAATACTATAAGTATACGCCAAGACTCGTGGCGGACGGGGCCAACCTTTAAACATGATCGATTGATATACACTTTATTGCACACCACATAAAAATACAGTAACAAAGATAATAAATAACGGTACAATGGGCGGTTTTATGGCTAAAAGCGATCTCTTCCAGACAACATTTGGATGGACAGGTAAACGAAAATCAAAAGAAGTTTGTTTACTTTTCAATACAATTACAGTTGACCCCCGGTAATCCGGCCCTTGTCTAATCGGCCACCCTCTGTAATCCGAAATGCCTTTATCAGTACAACGTACATTCTTTACCATTTTTATAAGTACCAATGTAATTTGTCAGATTTCAAAGTACAATTTCATAAAGGTTCCGGACTACAAGAGGTGGCAGTATTTACTCTATAGTCCGACAAATTCGTTAATCCGACACCGCTCTGCAAAATGTTTATCGCGTTACCGCGGGTCTAACTGTACTGGTAATTAGTGTTATCGATTACTCGGCACATCACTAACTGCTCCCATAAGGGCTGCAAGAGCGAGACAGCAATATCGTCGCTTGTCCCACGTTTTATACCATCTGCCAGAAGCGTTGGTGTCTAGTATAACACCTTTATAACGCCAAGGCAAAAAGCTAAGACTGCACTAAAGAGAGTGCTCTTTAAATGTCTTCCCTACATGTATAAACTGATTGATTTGTGCAGCGCCACATTCTCAGCTTAGTTGCACGAAAAACATAGCCAGTAATGAAGAACTAATTAGTGTCTGAGAAATAATTCAATTAATATTTTTGGCGATTAGCGAGCTGCCACTTTTAGAAGAAAATAAACAGTGTCGTGAAAAAATTAAAAGAGCCGACGACTCATGATCACATTGAGCTAATCGGATCATAAGTCGCGATTGTTGTCGTCCTTATTGCGAGCGAAATATGATACGATTTCATTTCTTCTCTATCTTGATATAAGTCTATTTTCCAGGTAATTAGTGTTTAAAATAACTCAGTATTCTAGTTCCAGTAACTATAAAGTTACTAAAGTTATAAAGTAACTATACTTAAAAGCAATTTTATCTAACATCACTATGCTGGTCTCTAGGACATCTTATGAAATTGTCATCTATATACTAACTATAGTGTAACACTAACATAGTACCAACTTATTTGGCTCGGTGTATGTGATTCCTACTTATTGCTATGTTCAAATGTTATTCATTACAAAGTGACAACCTCTGTGGCCCAGTGGGCAAATAGCTGCCTGAGAAGCAGGAGGTAGTGGGTTTCATTCCCGCCGCGGAACAAATGTTTGTATGATCTACAGATGTTTGTTCTGAGTCTGAATGTTTTTCTATATTATTATAAGTGTGTATATACAAAAAAAGTATCTATGTATTCTATCAGTTATCTGGTTCCTATAGTACAAGCTCTGCCTAATTTGGGGCTAGATAGCTCTGTGTGAAATGTCCCGCAATATTTATTTATTTTATTTTCGACTATATTTTTACAGATTGTTATTGACTACCCAAAAAAAGGGAATATTATTTTTAGGATTTATGTATAATGAGTTTATTTATTCCACGATAACTTTTGAACGCCTAAATCAATTGAATGTAGTATCTTTAGAATCCTTATATTCTACATTTTATTACTCAGTATAAAAATATATAATTCTGTATTCAATTAAATCTTTTAGATCATTTTTGTTAATTTACCGGACTGACTCAGGCAACAAACCCGACTGGTTTACAAAGGATTAGTAATCTTTATATTACTAAATATGTTTGGTTTTTGGAGCTAAATAATCCGATATTTTATAGTAAACTTTTGTATAAAGGACTTATAACTTAAAAAAAATATAACTGATTAAACTGAATAGGTTTTGAACTGCTTCGCAATTAGGTTGTGCAAGACATCACCGGTCCCGATAAGTTTGTAGCACACTAAAATATTTAAGAAGTTGCTGTCACCAGCTCGTCACGTCTCCATAAGTGCTTAGATAAATTAAAATTCTAAATCAATGTACAAAGTATATTATAACATGCGTACAAATAATATTATCGTGTAATTATATCCATTTTTTATAACTTCACGAATACATACCAGGTATGACAGTTAAATTAAAACTAATCATTTTTTGCAACTAAAACTTCTGAGATTTCTATTTTTTCTTAAAACCAACTCAATAATTTTGAAGCCTAGACGGGACAGTTGAAAGAAGTCGAGACTCGTCATCAATGAGGGGTTTTCGCGGCCATGTTTTTATAACTGCTAACAGATGGCGTTGCTCTGTCATGCTCTGATTAACAAAAGAATTGTCAATGTCATTTGCCGTGTCAACATTATTTTCCGAGGAACTTTAAATAAAAAAAGAAACATTGTGTTTGCTTATCTGGCAAAGTGATTATATTAGATACATTTTTGTATTGTATCTTTGAGGTTTTGGCATATAAACCATCTTTTTTGACGGCGCATCTCCAGACAGCGCCATCTATTACGCTAGTTGGAACTAGTTTTTTCGTTATAAATCGAAAAAAAAATGAAAAGCCTGCAATACATAATACTGTACTCTCTTAATCCTTTCTCCCTCGAAGTGCCATCTGGCTACGTTATCACTTTTATAATCGCACTACTATTATAAATGCGAAGGTTTGGATGTTTGTTTATTTATCACTCGTCGTCACGGCTAAACTGATTTCGGCGAAATTTGGTATATAGATGGATAATGACTTGGATTTAAATATAGGCTATTTTTTATCGACAAACCACGTGTATGAAGCCGCGGACAGAAATTAGTTATCCATATTTCGAATTAGAATTTCTAGACTAACAATATTGTAACTAATCTGTAATTTCACCATCATATTAAGCCATAAGAGTTCAGTGCTAAGCATAGACCTTTATTTAGTCTTACTTTAAACAGTTTTGGCAGCATAAATACAAAATACACTCAGCGGCACAATTAACCGCCCACCTTGATTTTTTACGATTTTGGTTAAAAAAAAATAATTGTGGCCTTACTTGTGAATGTTATTTTATAACGTAGGTATATTGAAGTAAAATGAAAGATAATAATGTTTTTAATTATTACGTTTATTTATAAAAAAGTCTGAAAAACACTTTGACCGTAAATTAACAAATGTGATGAAATGGCTTAAAACTAAAAAATCTGCTGAATAAATGAATTCTAATAGTGCGTATTTCCACCTCTAGCCCTCATGACTTCCATCAAACGGTTTGGCATGCTGTCGATGACATCTTTGATCTGTTGTTGTGGAATGTTCTGCGACTCCTCAATCACGGATTGTTTTAATTCATCTATGGTGGTTGGAGCTGGTATGCGGCTTCGAACACGTCTTTTTAAATTGTCCCATATGTGTTCAATAGGATTTAAATCTGGGCTCCGGGATGGCCATGTTAATTTTCGAATGCCGACGGTATCCACGTACGCGGTAACAACTCTAGCAACGTGGGGGCAAGCGTTGTCCTGCATTAATAAAAAATCTTCGCCAATAAATGGAGCAAATGGCATTACATGAGGTTCCAACACTTCTGTTACATACCTCTGAGCATTTATTCCACCTCTTTCGAAGATAACCAAGTCGGTGCGTGCTACGTAAGTAATGCCGCCCCATATCATGATAGAGCCACCTTGGTAACCTACTGTTTCCACAACAGTACATGGTGCAAACCTTTCATTCTTGCGTCTGTATACACGCTGGCGACCGTCAGGACCGTGCAAGCATATTCTTGTCTCGTCAGTAAACATAACATTCTTCCATTGTTCCATATTCCATTCGGCGTGCACTCGGGAAAAACGAAGTCTATCTCTCCGGTGGCCTACGAGCAATTGTGGCACTCGAGATGGTCGAAAAGCTCCAAGGGCATTCTCTCCTAGTCTTCTTCTCACTGTTTTTTCACTCACTTGAACATTGCGAACCTCACGAAGTTGGTTTCGTGCCTCAACAGCTGTAGTGAACCGATTTCTTAGAACATTGGTCACAAGAAATGGGTCGTCACGAGCGGAGGTGCATCTTTTTCGGCCCTGTCCTGGTCTTCGCTCATAAGAGCCAGTTTCCCGAAACCGTTTCACTGCATCCCTTAAGGTGGTACGTGCGACACCAAGCCTCCGCACCACGTAACGCTGACTAAACCCTTCGTCGATAAGAGCGACGGCTCTCGCCACTGAATTAGCATCAAATGGCATGTTTGTGATGTCCAAACACTAGCTTTAAGTTACGAAACCAAATCAAACTTAAATTGTTTACTTTTAATGCCACTGAAGCAATGTAAGCAGTATGGCAACGATAACGATAATGAGACGAAGTTCGATATTTATCGTATTCACAACTTATGCGTAAAAAAAACAAAGTTAAGTGGGTAGTTTGTAATTTTTTCGTCACTACATTTCTTTCACACTTGACTTATTTATGCCAAATAACTTACAACTGCGATAACATCAAAATTTGCCACTTTAAAATGGTGGGCGGTTAATTGTGCCGCTAAGTGTAGTTTTTCTCTCCTAATTCTAAAAATCTACCGCAATAACATTTTGATGCTAGTACAACATGAGCCTTGATTGTTACTTTGAACAGTTGGAGTTAATTAATTTAATATTTCTATAGTTTTGGCAGCTTATACATATACAAAAGAATCTCATTTTTCCCTCATAATTCTAAAAATCCACCGCATACATGATTTTCCTTAAATGCTAATAAAGGAAGTTGATTGGAATAGACATTTAGCAATAAGATAGTTTTAAGTTATGTAATTTTATCATTTAGTTATTAGATTTATTTAGACTGCCGATTTATTTAGGATGTAGTTTATGTGATTTATTTTGTATTGTGTGCGTTTATTATTTTATTTTTCCGTCCAACGAGATCTTACGTTACTATGATGTGAGTAATCAATTTATTTTAGATTTTAAAATGATACAATACTTATTTTGACCAAAATAACTAGGAGGTATTTTCAGTTTTAGTTTTGTATTTTTTATTGTGTGTATATTCTAGGTTGTCTGTAAAAAATGATGCTTTATTTTTGGTGTCAATTCTTCTTGAAACGTACTTTCAAGTGAAATTATCTTCTATACTTTTATACTTTTGTAAGTGAAGTGTAAAAAAGCATCCCCTGAAAACAATTTGATACTAAAAACAGTAATTGTAAAGGTAAAAATTGGTAGAAATGACTTTGGTGTTATATTCGGTTGTTTTCAGGAGGTCTTTTTCTACACTTAAGTTTGGTGTCATAATGTAAGGTTTCGTGCCTTATTCGTATTTCCATTAGCGGCACATAAGATGAAATCACGTAGTGTGTTGAATAGTAGATTCTTATTTTACTACTTTGATCACAAATAAAATTTTCACAAATATATTGATTTTTATTTTCAGATTTCCCATTAGGCCCAATTATGTTGGGTTCATAGAGGTCGAAAAAAATACTCGAAACATTTTAGACAAACGCACACTAAATTAATGAATTAAATAAACTATAAAACAGTAATAAAGGAATACGATGGTTACCACTTAACATCAGGTGGGCCATTTGCTTGTTCCGTAAAAACTACACAATAAATCAGTACAATAGGCGGTCTTATCGCTTTGCAGATAGGAAGAGATTTAGAAGTTTATAGACGTTGAAAACCATGAGTGTCCAATATCATATCTAAAGCCTAAGTGACGACCTCCGTGGTGCAGTGGGCGAAAAGCCGGCTGAGACGCAGGTGGTAGCGGGTTCAATCCCCGCCGCGGAACAAATGTTTGCAAGTTCTACAGATATTTGTTTCGGGTCTGGTTGTTTCTCTATATATTGTAAGTATGTATTTACAAAAAAAATGTACATATATAAGTATTGTATCAGTTATCTGGTTCCCATAGTACAAGCTTTGCTTCGTTTGGGGCTAGATAGCGCTGTGTGAAATGTCCACCAATATTTATTATTATTATTTATTAAAATTCCAAAAAATCTTACACGGTGTTTGTATTAAAAAATTAATAGGTACAATATATAATGCCCAAAATCTTACACGGTGTTGAAAAATAGTATATGAAAAAACATATACAATTATGGGTATTTCAAAACTCAACTGAAGTACTAGCGAAGTGGCCTAGCTTTTACCACCCCACACTACAAGCACTCGACATCACCCTACATATATTTTAAAAGCACAATGCCTTCTAAAGCCTGTCCCACATATATTTCTGCTCTTGAGCCATAATCGAAGCCGCTAAGCACCTGTGCTACTCACCCCGTTTGGAAAACGCTGACTACCCTCTTACGTGTGAGCGGTAGAGGTGGGATGCTGTCGATAGAAAGTATCGATGACTTATGTTTACTCACGTACTATGTTTCGACAGATTTTTAAATAATGGCTATGTTACAGTTAACACCAGTTTTTAGATAGAACGCGTTTTCCCTATTTAAAACAAATTTTTACTAAATGCCTTTGTTAAAACTAGAATTAACTAATGCTCAAAATTTATTTCCCGCGGAAAATCATGCGCTGAGCCAATCCATTCTCCCACTAATCTAGACCTAACCTAGTTCTAGTCGGGGTGCCCCGATAGTTTTTTGGGGTGGGTTTTCGCCAGAACTCTCGCGTGGTCGGCCCTGAGTGTCGCTTCGCCCACTCAGGACCTTCCACACGAGCTTCTGGCTCCGCGCTTTTTTATAACACTCTAGGGGTGTCGCGCACAAGACTGACTAGAGTCGGGGTGCCCCGTGTCGATTCTCCCACTCATCTAGACCTAACCTTCAAAAACGCGTTTTGTCTAGTAAGCACTAGTTTTAACTGAAATTAAATTTTGAGCATTAGTTAATTCTAGTTTTAACAAAGGGATTTAGTAAAAACTAATCCTAACTAGGGAAAACGCGTTCTATCTAAGAACTGGTTTTAACTGTGACAGCTATAATAGTTAATTCAAAGACAGAAAGTAAGATCCTACACAAGATTTTAGAACTAACACTATGAGTAGAGTTGAGTAGAGTAATTTCTTTTGTTTTTCTAGGTTTTAGATATTTTGCTTCAAAGTTTTATTCGATTGGTTTCAGTAACCTTGAACACAAATTTTTTACATAAAAATCACGGCAATGTAGACATTATCAACTAGATAAGAGTGTTCACCATATTATCTGGATCCAAAATAACCTTTACTGAGCCTGAAAGTAAGTTAACTTTACACATATCTACATTACGTCTTTACAGGCTTTATAGGTTCGTACTAGAGATCTTTCTAAAATTGCGCGGCCCTCCACAGCGTGAAGTTATTGTTCAAAAATGATTAAAAATGATTTGGCTTTGACGTAAATAACGAGGCATGTTATTTTGTTATTACCTACATCGACATCGATAGTTCAAGCCGTCCCTAATACATCAACCACTAGCACCTTGCGAGAGGCCGATTGACCTGAAACGTCGATACACGATCATCGAGCACGCGCCAGCTCTCAGCCACCTTTTAGGACTAGCTTAGTGCAGTTTAGTGGGTCAGTGGGCCAGGTGAAGGGGTTGATAGGCCTCAGGGCTCCCACATTTTGATAGAGACTAAACTGATTCAAAATTAACCGTGTAACTTTGCCCACCAAGACCCTGTTGCAATGTTCTCACAATGTGTTTCTCATAGCATTTTTTTGTCAAAGTCAAAGTCAAATATTTTATTCATTAAAAGCACAAGGATCACTTTGAAACGTCAATTTTACTGCCTGTTCCTTCGCGACCAAGCCAGGAAAGAAAGGCAAGAAACAAGGCTGCTTGTTTTTTTTAATGATCCTTTTACAATACATAATACAGAAAATAAATTACGTCTAAATTGTAACATTTTGAACGAGTTGGAGCAATTTCAATCCCAAGCTTCTCTATCATCTAAATAATCCGATAATTTATAGTAGTGTTACGCCGAGGCTGTTAAACAATGAGTAATAATCGAACCTTCTCGAACGCTTTTGTCTTGCTGTGTTATTGTTGCTATTGTTTGTGGTTTCGCAGAATGGGGAGTGGCCATTGTGTCGAGGGACCGACCCTTTCCTGGAAGGATCGACATCGTTCTCGAACAATCGAAATGTGTGCGATATAAATAGGCCGGAGAGATGGCCGGACAGTCAGTCTCGAGTCAGTCAGTGAGTGAGTTAGTCTCAGCGAGGCCCTGGAGGACTGACGTGGGAAGGGTCTCGCGTGAACAGTAGTTGCTCCCGAGTCAGTCTGGATTAAGCTATACGTGCGATCATTTCGGTGACTTTAAGTAGTGCAACAGTGGTGTGTATTAGTGTGTTGTGATTACGTGTGACCAAGTTCGTGTAGGTATTCATCGTTTAGTGCTGAATAAAAGTGTTATTTTGGTTAAATCGATTCCCATTATTTTATCCCGAACCCTCAGCTCGTAACAGTAGGCTCTTTTATAAAGATTTTGTTTAATTACGTTTTTAAATTTGTTAATTGTCAATTTTTGTACATCCCTTGGGAGTTTGTTATAAAAGCGTACACCTTGCCCTTTAAACGATTTACTAACTTTATGGAGTCTACAAGTGGCCACAGTTTATCTTTATTTCTAGTATTAAAATGATGATTATCGCTATTTTTCTTAAACAAATTAATATTTTTGTGAACATACATTAGATTTTCATAGATGTATTGACAAGGGAATGTCATAATATTTATTTCTTTAAACTTATTGCGTAATGATTCTCTGGGGCCCATATTATAAATTGCACGAACAGCCCTCTTCTGCAGCACAAAAACGGTGTTTATATCTGCAGCACTCCCCCACAGCAGTATACCGTATGACATAATGCTGTGGAAGTAGCTGAAGTAAACTAGTCTAGCCGTGTCTACGTCTGTAAAAAGACGGATCTTTTTGACTGCGTATGCCGGAGAACTAAGTCTCTTCGACAACCCATCAATGTGAGGGCCCCATTGAAGCTTATTATCTAGGGTTATACCTAAGAATACGGTGGTGTTCACAAGAGCCAACTCCTGTAGGTTACTAGATGTATGCCCGCGACTTTGACAGCAATTTTTTTCTAAATCTTGAGAACAGCAGTCCAATTGTGAAACCATACCACCCAGAGACCCACTCATAAACACAAAAAAATCATCAAAATCGGTTCATCCGTTTAAGAGTTCAGTGACACGTAAAGAAGAACCTATTTACTACCATATTTTGATAGTAAAAACGGACCGTCAACGCAGAGTCAAAAAATGCCTAATAAAATACTTAATTAGAAAAAGTACTTCGCACTATTATCTATACATACAAAAACATAACAAAAATTATGCAAGTATTTTAAGAGTAGCACGGTCCCCATTAGATGGAAAGATGACCTGACAAAAGTTGCTGGTAGCCGTTGAGTGCAGGCCGCAGAAGATCGATCGATCTGGAGATCCATAAGTCCATGTTCAGCAGCGGTCGCAGCGGCAGCTATAAGGCTTATAATAATTATATCAGTCATTTGGTTCCCATAGTACAAGCTCCTGTTAGTTTGTGCTGTAGCGCTGTGTGAAATATCCAGAATTATTTATATTTTTTTTATTGTCTAATCTAGATAGTTTGTAGTAGGTACCTTTATATACTAGGCTACGACTGTTTGGGTACTCTAGATCTAGTACCTAAGTGTGCGGAAAGTAAGGTTACATGAATAGATTTATAGTTTGCAGTTAAAATGGACTGCAGGGGTTTGGCTAACTCTACATAAAAGCGCATATACCATGGTCAAACCACTGCCTGCAGGCTATTTTCCACCCGTATGGTTTAAGATCCCTTACTACAGATAAAAAATAACATCTTACCTTTATTTATTTAGAGCACAAGGTACAAATTATCACGTGAAGATGTTGCAGAGTGCAAAACAAACAATAATACTTGACAGTCCTTTAAAAGGGCCATGTTTACTCAAACGGGCCCTTGAGGACCATCGTAAGCAGGTGTCATTGTCAGGTGCTGGGAATGGCCTACAATCAGTTTTTATCACTCCTGCCTACCCCTGTGGGACGTAAGGGTTGAGGGTAGATTTGTAGGCTTTTAAATGTCCCACTAGTTTTGTTGTTCTGAATGCGAATAGTTTTGATGGTTGCTCGTTGCGTCAAGGATTTTACCGGTGGGTTTTCTTCTAAGGGAATCTTTTGATACGTATCTGTTTAGGTTTTTCTGCATGGTTTCATGATATTTAAAATTAACTATTAAAATTAATATTTACTACTAATTGTTGGCATCCCTTACCAACACAGATGGCAACATTGTTGTAATATTAAATTATCTATGAAAGACTCGGGCGTTTCCGGTCAGTTCCAAGATTGTCTATGGCCAACATGTCAACCCGGACCCGTGGTAGCGAACTGTGCTCTGAATAAACGTGATTAAATTGTGCTCAAAGTTTTTATTATCAAACTCAACCTCAACGAACCAGCCATCAACACCCGGCTGCACACACTAATTAGTAGCTAGATAATCGATAATTCAGCCAAATCGAAAAAACCTATCATCGCAAATATACTACATGGAGATGGAACAAGCTGATATCCCACCTGATGTTAAGTTGTAACCATCGCCTATAACAGAATTGCCTCGTAGGTCACGCACCTTAGAAATGCGCCCTACGATGCACTACCCTGCATCCATTAACTTGAGGCATACAGGTGCTTTACACTTTACACCATAATGCGCCTGGTATTTCACCGGTAACCATACCCTTCAAACCGAAACACAGCAATGCTGCTTGGTGGCAAAAATAGGTATGTTTGGCGGTAGTACTTCCCCAAACAAGCCCTTTCACAAGGAACTCTTACATGCAAGTAAGTGACGGATAACATTATGAAAATACAATTTATAAAATGGAGAAAAGTTTACTGATTTTTTTGTCCCAATGGATAAAACTACCTATTTCAAAACAACGATTTTCACTCTACTCTTGTGTGACTAATACTCGTAGTTAGTTAACTTATTGAGAGAGATATATTTCGTATCTATAAGTACTAGATAGGTAGGTACCTACTAAACTGCTCTACATATTTTATTTATTGATTTATTTAATTCATGATTACGGGATGTTTGAGGCTGTCGAATGCCTTGGAGTAATCTACAAAGGCTAGGTATAACGGGACTTTATATTCAAATCATTAGAGAACCAAAGAATTGAATCCACGTACGTACAACTATTACAACACATCTACATCAATAGTACGGCATCCATTCATATCCATACAAGCGGTCCATCCTTCCAAATTGAAAAAGGAGTTGTCATCTCCCAAACTTTTTACATCTACCCTTGAGGAAGTATTCCAAACTTTATCACCCAGATGGAAAGATAAGGGCATTGTCGTCGGTGATAAGAGATTGACTAATCTCCGATTTGCAGATGACTTATCCTTTTCTCCACAACAGCAGCCGAACTAGAGACGATGCTCCAAGATCTGAGCAGAGCAAGCCACGGGGTAGGACTTTCTATGAACATGATGAAAACGAAGGTGATGACGAACGGCACGCAGAGGAAAATAGAGGTTGAGGGTGTGGGGATTGAACATGTCCATGAGTACATATAATTGGGCCAATTAGTTTCTTTCCAGGCAAGACAAGTACAAGAGATTGCAAGACGCACGGAAAACGCCTGGAAAAGCTATTGGTCCATGAAATACCTAATGAAAGGACCGCTTCCACTCTCTCTAAAGCGGAAACTCATGGACATATGCATTCTCCCCATCCTCACCTATGGTGCGCAAACCTGGTCGCTAACCAATCGTCAAAAGTCCTCCCTTGGGGTATGCCAACGTGCAATGAAGCGCAGTATCCTGGGCGTGAAACTCACGGACCGAATCAGGAACTCGGTTATACGCTCCCAAACACAGGTGGCCGACGTCGCTCAAAAAGCTGGAAGACTCAAGTGGGACTGGACCGGACACGTTTGCCGTATGCCAGACACGATGTGGGGGAAGACCACCACTGAATGGCTCCCAAACTACGGACGACGCCCGCATGGAAGGCCCAGGCGAAGGTGTCGGGATGAGCTAAACTCCTACCTCAAGGATTGGCCCCTACTTGCAATCAACAGAGACGAGTGGAAAGAGGGAAGGGAGGCCTTTGCCCTGCAGTGGGACACAACAGGCTTATAATAATAATAATAATAATATTTAATTCAGATTTAAAATCCATATAAAAATTCTTAACCGCTAACATACAATATAATACAATATTATCCCCTCACTTTTTGCTTTGAACACAAGAGTTATCTTTCCGAAATGACTGCTCTATTAGGTTTGCAAAGTATAAAGCCTAGCAAATACCTATCGACGTTAAAACCCCGCGGCTCGTCGCGTAACTTCCAGTAATTATCAACTTCCATCGCAATCCGCTTTGGAAAGTGGCGAAAATGGCGAAATTAGTCGAAATAAAGTACAGTCCACCTGCGAGTCTGAGCCGATTACGTCGCTTCTGCCCCGCTTGTTGAGAAGTTGCAAAATATGACGATTTAATTAAATGAGGTCTTCTTGGCTCAAGTGATTTTGCTTATTTATGGGGTACCTACTTATTTACGAGAAGGAACAACCATTTAATTTTATGTTGGTTTTTTTTCAATTATTTTATTGGGAATAGTCGAAGGTAGAGCACGCTTGCCTAGAAAGTACCTAGATTGAACCGAAACATTGTCTTTTTTAAATTCTTTAATGCATAGAAAAGTATAGGAAAGCAAAAATGGAGGCCTTAATGCTGTATAGTATTTTCTACCAGTCATATGTGATAGATTGAAACAACATCTTCAGTTTCATTGCAAAGAGTAGCAATATCGAAAATCTTATAGCAGCAAAAAACTTTATCAACTAGTTAACATGAACTTGCGTTCATAATGCCTAATCCTCAGTTTTGTAGAGTCAAGCACAGTTAAAATGCCTACATTTTTAGGAATAATGAAGATTTCATTCTAACTTATTTTTTTTATAGAAATAAGGATTTGTCATGGAGGTTGTATTTTATCATGGAGCATATAATATGAATGTAGCCTCTTTTATTTTTAAAAAGAAATAAGAATTTGTAATGAAGATTGTATTTAATTTAAGCTTATTAAGAATGTTATGAGCCTCAGTCTAGTTTAATATTTACTTACTGCCTTAGGGCCGTAAATCTCATTTACGGAGCCGTTATCGAGTTTAAAATTACCAACGTTCGGAGCATAATTGATGAAAAAATAGTTAAGTATCTATAAGTGTTATCATTTGAGATCATTTGAGAGAGAGAGAGAGAGAGAGATAACTCATTCACTATTCAGTAAGGTAAGGTACCTATCCATCCCTTATGGAAAGAATAAGAAATTTCTTCCAAAGTTTTATCTCCTTGTAACGTCACAGAGTTTTTCACAACTCCTGCAGAGGTGCTTTTCCAAGATCCGGAACTTATCCTTGTGTATTAAAACTTTGCATTATTAGTAGCGTCAACCGTCGTCTTCACTCGTTTATTTAGTATTTATTTATACAGGATGTTAGGTAATATACTGACGATATTCGAGTGACGGTTACTCAAAACATAAAAAAAGACTTCTCGAAAAAAACTACTAGCTAGATACATATATTATAAAATCTTAAAGAAAATCGACTAAGTTTAGGTGATTATTTCGATATAAAACTTACTGCCTATTTTTGCAATCGACATCCAAAAATAAAGGCCGATTTGATATCTCTTTCGGAAATGGCTGCGGTTTTTGGGTTAGAAAGGGACAACAAGAGATATATCGCAGCTACCACAGATACCGTATTTTTTTTATACTAAATATGTAGATGGAACAAGCCTATGGCACACCTGATGTTAAGTGATAACCATCGCCTATAACAAAGTTTGCCTCGTAGGTCACGCTCCTAAGAAATGTGCCCTACGTTGCACTGCCCTGAGACCAACTTGAGGCATACAGGTGTAAAGCCTCATATGCCTGTAATTTCACCGGCAACCATACCTTTCAAACCGAAACACAGCAATGCTGCTTGGCGGCAGAAATAAGTATGGTGGTAGTACTTCCCCGGGCGAGCCCTTTCACAAGGAACTTTACTACTCTTATGGAATGGTCTGTCTCGCGATTCGTTACCACTAGCTGCAATCACAGTTAAATTCCTTACCTTTCATTCGGAAACACAATGAAGTGACGATCCCATTAAACCTTCAAGAACTTTTCCACTTACCCCACCTGTCTTAAGAATCATCACTCTTTGAAGACGTAATGCGAAAACTTCAATTTTTTCCACGTCCGTCAAAACAGGAACTTGCCTAAAGCGCTTCCGGCCGATAACAACATCCGGCTCGAACTTCCCGCTGAAGTTTCCAGAAAGTTTGAGAAGTTTCGAAGAGCAGGTGCTGGAAAAAAACCCCACCTTTTGTCGTTCCTAAATCTTTTTATGAGGATAAGTTTGGAGCCTGTTGTGAGGGTTATCCTTATCTTCGACTAATCTCCGTCTTAAATTGTAATTGTTGAAAGTTGTAGCAGATTCGTTTCTTAACCCTTAATTTGGCAAACAATTATTTTTTACTTTTTTAAGAAAAAACTTATGTGCCTTTCCTTAGTGATAGCCTAGGAGCCCTAGAAAACATGAAAAAAAAATCTAGGTCTTTCCATTCTAGATAAAACCTATGTCCGCAGTAGCGGACATTGCCAAATACATAACAATAAACCTCTACTATTGTATGTCCGGTGTGACGAACATTGCCAAATAAAGGGAAAACTAGAAAAGATATATTATAGATAATATATAAGAATAAATAAAACAAATTAGTTCAAAAACTTCTTATTTAATAACTACAATACAATTATTATTTTGTGTGAAAATTTAGGAAGCAGTTTCTGGTATTTTTCCCTGTTGTGAAACATAGTCTCATGTTGCATTTTATGCAGTATACCACTGTTTTCTTTTTGCAGTATCTGCATCGTCCTTCATCCATGGTCGATGGAAAATGGCCAGTGTTATCATATTTTACAGGGCTACAAGGACGAGGTACCCTGGCCATATTGAACTCACAGTCCTGCGTTTTTTGACGCTTTTTGGTTTTGTTTTGCATGAGCAAACATTCAAATACTTCAAACCTGAAATTTTTCAAATTAATCCAGATATGAAGGCATTTCTACTATCCCTATTATTATGTGAATTGCTAAGAAGTCACAGAGTTCATCCACGGTAAGAAGAATCGACTTCCCAGTTTCCTGTATCGAGTAAAAGTTTGTCTGGTCAACAATATCTTTTATAAGGTCTGGTGAGAAAAACAAGTAAAAGTAAGTCAAGGGTGACGACTGGGCTTCAGGCAAATCGACATAATCTCCATATTCCTTTTCTATTGTTGCAGCGTGGCGAAATAAACATTTTTTCCATTTATAGACTAGTTGTAAGCGAACTTTCTTCTTCCTTTTTGCAGGTATCGCGGGCTGCTTAGATCTAGTCTTTCTTTTTGTAGGTAGTGCAGATTTTTGCCTTTGCGGGGCCAAAGGTGTCGCAGGTGAAGAGGGGAAGAAAAGAATGGCAGCGATTGATGGCACGTTGTCATACTCTTGAAGTGCCTGCAGAGTCGGTGTAAGCGGCATAGAACCTAAGGCTGCGTCATAGTTCTCCGGGTCGGTATTTATTACAGTAGGACTATGGGGTGGAGGATCGGTCAAATCTTTTTCTTCAGGACTATGGGGTGGAGGACCGGTCACATCTTCTTCTTCATCGGACCAGATGTTGAGGTTTCTTAGAGAATCAGATATAGACGGCGCCGGAGAAGAAGAATAATGAGTGTATTCATGCAACTCAGATTCTGTCTCAGACTGGTCACTGCCACTAGCATCGGACTGTGCATGCTGTCTTGGAACTAAGGCCAAAATTTGACGACCACGGCTATGCTGTAAACAAGCGCAAAAAAAAACAAAATAAGCAGTTACCCACAACCAAATTTGTTAGTGCAAAAGCTACCCAATAATAATAGTTAGTATATACGTGCTTTGGCAATGTCCGCCTGGACGGATATAAAATCACATCACTAATTCTCTATGTTGTTGGCAAGGTCCGGTGAGGCGGACATAACATCACATCCCTAATTCTCTATGTTGTTGGCAAGGTCCGGTGGGGCGGACATTGCACTTAACATACAAAAAATAAACGAATCGGGCCATAACTAAAAATAAATATTATTCTATTATTTGACTGATATTATTTAAAACCAAAAACCACCAAAACAATCATTACTTGTGTCAAAAAACTACTAAAAATTAAGTTATTTACCTTCATCAAAACAGCTGGCTTGCGTTTCGCTGACATTTTGTTGACGAATGACAGATTCAGTGTTGCCACCACCCTAGAATATTTTTCTACCAAATACCACATGTTATTAGAAGGTTTTGGTAGAAAGTATTATTAAATAAATATTTCCGTAGGACGCAGGAATTTTTCAAAGTTAGTGTCCGGCACAGCGAACAATGTCAAATTAAGGGTTAACCCTTGATACAAATCAACACGTTTTTTTATAATTGTCCAGGATAGATCGCCTTTTTACGTAAGGCCTTCGTAAGGATTGATTCTCGATAAAATAGCGATTACGTCTAATAAAGGATGAAACTTTTTTAAAAGAAGATTGTCAACACTAAACCCATACAATTTACGTAGAAAAAAAAACATTTATGATCGTACATACCCAAGTAAGATAAACAGATAACTCTAAATAACAATAACTTAACCTAGAAAACTCAGACTTATACGCGGTCGTACAATAGGCGGCCTTATTGCTTAAAGTAATAGAGTATGTTACACTACTCTCTCTAGGAAAACTTGTAATTGGCTGTACTACTCAAACCTTAATAAATTAATAATTAATTAGTTGTTTATTTGTTATCAGGTTACTTGTAACTATAATGCTGTTAGTTTAATAAAATATCGTATAAAATTTAAATTGGTAGATGTACGAGTTGATTAAATATATTGTATTTGCAAATTGTATTTTAAACGTCAGAAAATTAAATTAAATTTAATTATACTTGTTTATCAGAGTATAGCGGGCGTACGTGATATCTACGTTTAGGTACGAGTATAAAACGTCTCAATACTTGCAAAACCGTCATATAAATATTTTGTGGAGTGAGCGATTGATTTCTTAGCCAATGGGGTCCCAAGTTCTTAGTAGAGGTTCACCAATCTCCTTTGTAAGAGCGTAGCGTCGACACATCTCGTTAACAACATTTATTCGGGAATACGGACCAGAGTACTTTCTATTTTAGCATCAATCATGCAACTTCTAACAGTAGGTAATCAGGCCTAGATGCTAGACAATACCTAACATTTGAGTTCCCAGACGGCCCTCAATAAATAACGTGATTTCACATAGATTTCGAGTATAATCCGTCTCATCCATCATCTGCTCATTAAACGCCTAATCTCGTTACTTCGAACATTAAACAACAATTTAAACAACTCAGGTATTATAATAAATCTTCTCGATTGCCGGCGGCTTTAACCCACTCTCCCTGCAAACATATTTCACAAAACAACCACGCTATTTTAGATCTAATGCCTTTTGTAATAGAGTTGATGTAGTGCGTAGCTTAGAGTAATTGAGCCCGAAATGGCCGGTGGGCTTAGGCCGGTACACACGGCGATACCGTCAGATATTAATCCGTCAGATCGTGATTAGATTCAGTGGCACGGAGTAATATATTCGCAAGGTGTCAGATTAGTGATGTGCGGACATTTCAGTTTTCATCGATGCTTAAACGGCCGCGTATAGATCTCGTAGAGCTCTCGTAGACTTTTTTGTAGAGCAATGTATGTAGCACTATTATTGCGAAATTACCGGTCCACATGCAAATTATGTATTTAAAAAAATACGCCTGGCTTTATTTCTATTATTCTGTGTTTGGTTTTAGAGGCAAATGTGTTTTAGTTACCTTAAAACTTCAGAGGTTTCATTTATACACATCAATATACGAAAGTATGTATAGTTATTTTAAAACAATATAAGTGCCTTGAGTACTTTTCTGTAAAGAATGCACGGTTTCGTCCACTCTATTTAGCTCCTAAATAAATCACATACTAGCTAATATACAAATTAATAATCAACATTGTACACTTTACCACTACTAATGCAAAAAATTGAAAGCAACATCTCCAAATTTAATCAATTTTATCGATAAAACTGTCCCATCACTAGAGAACACATCGGCGGGTGTCGATAGTCGGTTCGTGCCCCGGCAAGAGCACTGCGTCTTACGTTGCGCACCTTCTCGATAACTTATACAGCACTAGTGTACACACCGATATTGGAAGCCGTTGTTATGAGTTGTTTGAAGGCATTGTTATAAACTGAATACTGGATTGGTAATGTTCAATTACCTAACTCTGTGGTTATATGATACTTATAAAAATATAATGCTTAGATCTAAAGACACATAAATACGTCAAGAAAATCCTAAATCCTGCGGTTTCACGCCCCATTTCACCCTTGTGAGGATATTGTTTTTTAATGTTAAAAATAATCCTATTGTCTTATGTCAGACCAAAATCCGTATGTACATAACCAAATTTCTAAAAAACCGGTTCAACGGTTTTGAAAGATTGAGTAATAATATAATAAAATAACAACATTTTAAATATTATTAGGCTTTTGTGCTAATGACATTCATTGCCAAATTAACTTTATCTACACTAAATTTATAAAAAGGTTAAGTTTGTGAGTTTGTATGGATGTAGCGGGTAAGCTCTGGAACTCCTAGTCCGTTTCTGAAAATTATTTCACTAATAATCAATAATAGGCTACGTTATCCCTAAGTGCTAAAGGCTGTATTTTATTTTGATGAAAATCCGCCCGAAGCTGAGGCAGGTCTGCTAGTTTATAATATAATAAGAGCCATAGACGTCTCTATTCATCATCATCATCCGCAGCCTGACTTCACCCACTGCTGGGTTAAGTCTCTGTATGCCTGTGCCATTCTCCTCTGTTCTGTGCCAGCCTCATCCAGGTTCGATCCGCGATGTTTGCTACATCGTCTGCGCATCTCGCTGTTAGACGAGCAACGTTTCGGTAGGTACCCTGTTCGTGGGTGACGTTTAGTTAGCGCCTTACTCCACCTGTCGTCACCTCGCCTTGCCAGGTCCTGCCCAACTCCATTTTAGCTCCGTTATACTATTCCCAATATCTTTGACCTTCATCTCCCTTCGGATCTCGACGAACGTCTCTACTACTTGATTGTAAAGATCAAAATCGCGGCAACTGACGTTTTTGTATGTTTAATTTTTACTCTTTCAAACATATTTGGCCACTAAATACGGTTAGGCATCGTTGCGCAATTTGCCTCTAGTAAATTTATTTAACCAAAATAGTCTCTCGAACAAAATCACATCTGTTTCCAAGTTCATTAAAATTCAATGACGTTGAAAACCTGCAAATCTGCAGTTAACATAACAATTTCAAAAACATTCACCCTCCCTTATAAAGAATGCAACATTATAATCAGCAGGCTAGAGGTCATGTAATTAATGGCCCTCCCCTCCTTCGGAGGTACGAAACACTTTTATAAACTTTTCCACCCGCAAATTATTAATAGGTTCTTGTAGATGGAAAAGTGTTGTGACCTTAAAGATGTTTTAGACATGTTTCGATAAAGATTTAAGACCACTGAAAACAACTCCCTACTAGATAGAAGTACGACCTAGTAAAGGTTGTTGGGAGTTGCTAGATACAGGTCTCATTGATTGTTCTGGAAATTTATGGGGGAGGCCTATGAACAGTAGTGGAAATCAACAGCTGTCATAACAGCTAATAATAAAAACATCATAATAACGTCTCCATTATCATACTGTTTCCGAGGCCGGATACCGATCACCGAGATCTCAGAACTAATATGTATTTTAAGCTAAGGTATATATCTTTATATAATTTTTTCTTTATATAATTTATATATTAATACGCATATCCTCTCTCTTCTCTATTCTATTCTTTTCAATCCTTTCACTCCTCACTATCTGAAAGATAGATTTCAATTTCTTCATTCTTCAAACCACTACACTCTTAGGTCATCAGAAAACTTGATACTCAGAACATCAGAACTCCTTCGCACAGCACTTCCTTTTACAGCGCTTCTTTTACTGTCCAGGCTGTTCGGCTGTGGAATGCCCTGCCCGAAGAAATAAGACGGTCATCCTCCTTACACACATTCAAGCTGAAGGTGAAGCAACATTACCTAACGATGTCATCTTCCTAGCGTTATTTATTTATTATTTAAACATTTTATCTGTTAGTATAGTTATCTATTTGCATATATCTATATATAAGTATCTATTTTATAAGTATTTTAAGTATTAGGATTGGAACCCTATCATATTTTTTAGTATACCTAAGAATATTTGTGTAAATATATCTTACAAAGTACACCGCACTCCATATATAAATTTAGCTCCATCCAAAGGTTGCCTGGAAGAGATCGCTTTCAGCGATAAGGCCACCCATTGTATTGCCTTGTTTATTCAAGCCTTATATTTATTTTTGTATTATTTCTGTTTGTGTGGTAATTCAATAAAGAGTTATCTATCTATCTTTATGGGCCGTAAAATAAGTTAATTACTAGTCTGTAACTATTTGATTGTTGCCTGATTTATTAATATTTATAATGATAGAGCCGAAATCATATTTTATAAACAATGACATTAGAATATTTCACGTTATTATTTCACTTCTAGGTTGCTTTATCAATTTACTTTTCTTTATGAATGGTAATTTCCGATCAGGCTAAAGTTCAATAGATAAACAAGTAATGCAATTTTTGAGTTGATTAGAAAGTTTAGGGGTTCGTACTAAGTAAAAAACCAATCGTGTTTTGTCATTTTGTAAAAGCACACGATAAAAAATATGAAAAATATAAATTCATAATACAGCAGGTCGAAGAAATTATGTTGAGTTGACCCAAAACATTTAATTCTCAAAATAAACTCTATCGATATCGATACTTTTTGACACCGACCAAACCTCACTAAAATTGTAACACCTTGCAACGATGTAAAAATTAAGAAAAGAGGGTTTTTAAAGTCTCAGGCGTCGGCCGAGTTAGTGACGCCACATTAATTCTACTGTCGATTACTTTCCCTCGATTTCTGCTAACTTGAGTGAAGATAAAAAATCGTACCTGCGTCGGAACTTGCAAGCAATGATGGAAGATTGACGGAACTTCGGATGGGAGGGGAACTTTTAAAAGCTTCTGTAAAAATTGGGATGAACATTGAAGACTTGAGAATATTTTGTCCACCTTATTCGTTCTTATACAAAGGCGAAATCGACGAATAACTAAAGAACCAACCCTCTCAGGGTTGGTTCATTATTTGTCGTGTGCTTTTCTAGGTATAAAATTCTAGGCATAAAGATGGATCTAGAACGAAGTCCCTGAACTTTAGAACGATCAACGTTTATAATAAATCTTTTAGATAGGAATGTTTTTTATTAAATGCCATAAATAAATGCAGGGGAAGTTGAGGGTAGGTACGCGACCACGCGATAGAAGGCCAATGAGATGGACGGACCAAATCAAACCAGCACTTGACGGCCCCCTGCACGAATGCACCAGAAAAGCGGCAATACAAGAGGCGTGGCGAAGGATTGTCAAGCGCGCCACTACCCCCGAAGTGACGACCACGACCACTCTGCCAAGAGTGTAACGACTAAGAAGATAAAATTACGAACTAAATTAAAATGATTGCAATTGGTCTTAGTCTAGCCTTCCACACAAAACTGTGTCGGCCTCGAACTCAGATCTCGCGTATGTACCACTTATATGTAACTTTTATGTAGTTAAAATAAAACAAACGAAAAAACACGCTTTTGTCGTTAGAACTCGACAGGTAATTATGCAAAGTTTCAGCTCAATCCGACAATTTGCTGAAGAGTTCTTCTCCTGACTCCATCATCTTCATCTGATCAACTTGCTGTCACTATTTTAATATTACCCCTCCACCGGTTCAGCTCATTATTCACTTACTGCATATCATTCAGAGCCACACAATTCAAGGTCAAAATCGGTGATCAACCGCAACAATTATATTCAACATGCGCAAATGCAGTTAATTCAAGGCGACATTACAGTCGCATTGTTTTTAGAAAATTTGCGCCGTATTTTTTTGTGAAAAATAAATATATACATATTTATTTTTATATTTATATTTTATAATACACGGTATAAACTAGTATCTATTCTAATGGTACTAAGGACACATATGTAGTAGTATCACTAGTACCATTGATGGTACAAATCAATGGTACTATAGACACCAGGGGTTACAAACAAAACTTATTTACCAGTATCGACCTACTGAATTTCATGCAGATCGAATCAAGCAACGGTTCGAATGCTCGGGCAAATAGTTATAAATACAATAACAAGTAACTTTTTAACAAAAATATAACCAACTTAAACAAACTACTGAACTGATTTTGATGAAATTTCTATGAGATCAATATGTCCTTTCAAATAAAAGAAGAATGTTTCAAATCTGTTGATAAATCTAATATATATAAATCTCGTGTCACAATGTTTGTCCTCAATGGACTCCTAAACCACTTAACCGATTATAATAAAATTCGCACACCATGTGCAGTTCGATCCAACTTGAGACATAGGATAGCTTACATCACAATTTACAGTCGCAATATTATTTTATTGCAAATTATTTGTTTTGACAGTCACACTTATCTGTTAGCTTCAAACAATTCTAACAGATGGCGGTATCTGTTGACTGGATTGAGTAAGTAATCAATAGATGGCACTGCTATGGTAAACCGACAAACGTGTCATATAAGCTACAATTCAATAGCATGATTACCACGTGTTATTGTGGCTAAAGTATAAATTAAATTTATTTTGTAGTAAACGAAATACCGTGAAATTCAATTATTTCTACTTTTTTAATTATCATAATCACACTAATATTATAAATGCGAAAGTTTGGATGTTGGTTTGTTACTCAATCACGTCGTAACGGCTGAACCGATTTTGATGAAATTTAGTAGGTATGCACGTATATTATAATCTGGATTAACACATAGGCTACTTTTTATCCCATAAATCTGGTCCCCATGGGATAAAAATGGGGTGTCAAGTCAAGTTGCAACAGCGACTTTAGCTTTGTTTCTAGATTACCTGGCTACACATGTAGTAGTGTAACGCGTACGAAGTCGCGGGAAATGGCTAGTGGTAATATAAAATTTGAGAGTTGCCATCGATTTTTTTGGGATCCCATCAACAGATCCTGATTTGGTGACAATGGAACCACATGGAATGTATACCCTTATAGACAAAAAAATAATTTCTCGAATCGGTCCAGGCGGCTTCGAGTAATCGGGGAACATACATACTGTTACGCCGAGGCTGTTAAACAATGAGTAATAATCGAAACTTCTCGAACGCTTTTGTCTTAGGTACCTGCTGTGTTATTGTCTACGGTTTCGCAGAATGGGGAGTGGTCATTCTTTCGAAACACCGACCCTTTTCTGGAACGATCTCGATCGTTCTAGTGTTGTGAATTGTGCACGATATAAATAGGCCGGAGAGATGGCCGGACAGTGAGTCTCAGCGAGGCCCTGGAGGACTGACGTGGAGAAGGGTCTCGCGTGAACAGTAGTTGCTCGGACAGTCAGTCTGGATTTTGCTATACGTGCGAACATTTCGGTGACTTTAAGTGGTGCAACATTGGTGTGAATTAGTGTGTTGTGATTACGTGTGACCAAGTTCGTGTATTCATCGTTTAGTGCTGAATAAAAGTGTTATTTTGGTTGGATCGATTCCCATTATTTTATATATATAAAATATAAAAAATATAAAAAAAAACATAAAGTCGAATTGAGCACCTCCTCCTGTTTTGAAGTCGGTTAAAAACAAGTTGTCAATGTGATCTTTGCTCGCTCCATCAAATTAAAGGTGGAAGTTGATATTATAAAATCATGTTTAAATAATATTTTCAACAACACTATAAAACTCGTCTTATTTCCAAAGGAAATAATAATATAGCAATAAATCTCGGACAACAGAAAGCTATTCTAATATTTAGCCGAAACTCTTAGCTGCAAGTAAATTGGAGAGTACCGTCAACAAATCAGTGTCGTTTACCGTCCACTGAGTTTTCAATTTGTACCGTTCGCACGGTAAGTGCATGTGTGTCGCACTGCGCCCGATGTGGGAAATGTGGATAAGATATTTGCAGAAAGTTTATTTCTGCACATAAAATTAGTAAATGATTTTTTCTATTGCAGCTTAAACCAAATTAAAAGATATTTTTTTGTCCAATGTAAACAAATACATAAATATAAATTAATAAACATTCTCATATACTTACATTAGGAAATTGAACGAATGACGAATGTAGATTCTTTATTATACCTTAAAACTCGTTAGACTCAAAAGTTAAAAAGAAATAAATGTAACCATAATGAACCATCTTAAATTGAGTACTGGATAATAAGTTTTGAGAAGCTAAAATGAGTGTCTATTTGAAACCCTGCTATACTCTGATTCACGCAGCCAAGGGTGCCATCGAGGATGAATGTATGTGACTTTGTTTTTCGTTGTCCACCTAGATTTTCAACGATTAATCACTTTAACGATGGACATAAAGTGTCCCACGAATTTCAAAACATTGCAAAAAAAATATTAAAATTATATATCTGCTGTATTTTTGCATCTTATCTCGGCTGTAGTTGACTGGAACATATTATTTATCTATTTTTTTACTTCATAGTGTACGAACACCGCCGAAAAAACGCAGTGTATGCGTCGCGTCTTGCGAGCAATCTATCATCATCATCATCTCAGCCCGTCTGCACCCACTGTTGGTTATAGGCCTTCTCTTTATTACGCCATTCTTTCCGGTCCCTTGTGAGTCTCATTCATTGACACTCAGCTACGCTTTCAATGTCATTCGACCATCAGGCGGGTGGTCTTCTTCTTGGTCTACGAGCATCCCTTGGCCACTCTGTAATCGCCTTCATGCAACGCCCATCATCCCTCCTAGTCAAGTGTCCAGTCCGTCTCCACTTCAACTCTACGGTCCTCATACCCACGTCCACAACCTTTGTGCGACGTCGGATTTCGACATTGGGGAATCTATAAATAAGTAAAAAATATTTTATGCAATATTGTACGTCGAGCTAATTGCTACTCTGCAAAAAAAAAAAACACAAAACTTAGTGTGCACACATGTAGTGTGTACAGTTTAGCATCTTACATCTTAATATATATAAATCTCGTCTTAATATATATAAATCTCGTGTCACAATGTTTGTCCTCAATGGACTCCTAAACCACTTAACCGATTATAATAAAATTCGCACACCATGTGCAGTTCGATCCAACTTGAGAGATAGGATAGTTTAAATCTCAAATTATAGTCGCAATTTTAATTTATTGCTAATTATTTGTCTGTTATTATTTGACAGTCACAATTATCTGTTAACTCCAAATGATTCTAATAGATGTCGATACCTTTCGACTGGGTTGAGTAAGTAATCAATAGATGGCGCTGCTATGGTAAACCGACAAATCTAATATATATAAATCTCCGTTATGCGAAAGTTAGGATGTTGGTTTGTTACTCAATCACGCCGTAACGGCTGAACCGATTTCGATGAAATTTGGTATATACGTATATTATAACTTGGATTACCTCATAGGTTATTTTTTATCATATAAATCAGGTCTCATGGGGTAAAAATGGGGTGTCAAAATTTCTATGAAAAAATTATTTTGATCTTTGCGCGTGCGAAGCCGCTGGCGGGTCAGCTAGTAACTACATAAATGATCAAATCAGATGTTATCAAATACCTTATCCCTATCTTGTATCTGCGTGGCAAAGTGCATCTGCCGTACCGGCGCGGCGCACTAATGATAATTTATTTGTTCTGTGAATAGGTTGCCCGACCTCTACACTATTGTTACTTCTTAGCTTTAGATTGGACTTGAATTCTTCACGAGAAACGTTTACAAAGAAGCTTTTGCATTGTCAATTTATGGAGTCGATGGTACATTTTTAATTTATTTCGCGGCTTAATTTTGGCTTTTTCCGTTATGATCCCTCTCTCTTGCTGCCATAATGGGATCATAGTGGAAAAAGCCGATTTTTTTGCGTTCTGTTTATTTATAATAATTAATATATTTATTTGTTATACAAGATATACAAAACAGAATACAACCAAGGCAAATATAAATTATTTTTTGACATTTTTCATTATACCTCCAAAACTAGGGGGGATGGGGGGGGGTTCAAAATTTAAGAATAGGGTTAAGTTTTAACCATTTTGGTTCTTTTGGCAAAACGAAAATTTAGACATTTTAGATGTTTTTGAATTGCAATAGAGGAAGGTCAGTATTATACATATACAATGACAAACGCACGGACGGACGGACGGACAAAGTCACACCATAAGGGTTCTGCTTTGACCAATTTGGTCCAGAACGTTAAAAAAAGATTTTATCAGGAAAGTTTCCAAATTACCTATGAATGCAAACCGTCATAAGCTTGTAGAATACCGTTCAATATGAGATTGCGACAGACGTTCCCCTCTCAGCCAATAAAGGAGGAGATTATACTTCATCTCGATTCAGATCTGTTTATGTAATAAATTAGGTTAGGGTTTCTTAAGATACCCTCTAATAATAACTAAATAATAAGTTAATAAATAGTAATAACTAAAAAACTTAATGTATAGTAATATACAGGTAAAGTTTGTTGTTGATGTGTAACATCTTTCCTCTCGGTTTGTCGAAGTGATTTTGGCAAAAGGGGCGGAAATGTCATGTAACAGGAAACCGGGGAAGCGCGTGCTATTTAATTTGACCAATGAGCGCGCGCGGTGGTCAAATGTTATTATGTTACACATCATATGCTAGTCGCATATGCAGCTAGTTGCATGCCGTAAAGCTCATATTGTTTTATCTTAAGATACCATCAATTAATCATTGTAGTATCCCAGCTGGGCTTTTGTCATGAACATTTTACTAAGGACATCTTAGTTCACACACGAAACAATAAATATATTAATATGAATATCCTCAAGTAAGTTGCCTCAAGTAGTAAGTAAGTAATATAAGTGCTAAATCTATACTAATATTATAAACAGGTAGTTAATAGTAGATTATTAAACGAGGGGATAAAGCAGTGTCTTGCGTCACGGGCGCTATATTGAATCCCGAACGTAACGAAGAATTCTAGAGTTAACCCACGAGTGGAGCGTGGGTAACTAGAATCCTGAGTGCAGAGATAAGCACGCCCAAAATGCAGTCTTTATCCACGAGGAGAATACATTGTTATAGGCCACTTAACATCAGGTGGACCATATGCTTGATCCATCTCCAGGTGGTATAAAAAATAACCAATGAATTTTTAAAAACATAACGACAGTTGACCCAAACGAGATTGGATTATGAATTGAATATATTTTGGCATTCAGCTCCACTAATAATATTACATAATCATCTAGAAAGAAAGAAAAATAATTTATTGGACGTACACAAGTTCTTACAGATAATACTACTTACTAAATAACACAGTAACAATATAAAACACATAACACAATATAAATACATTAAAAATCTGGATATATTTAAAGTCTATAATCGCATGTCAGTCAACAGTTCAGTTGTTTTTAACCATCGTGCCCCACTGGGGTCGGCGTTTAAACTTAATATGTGATTTGTATTGTTATTAACCAACAAAAAAATTTAAAGTCGAAGTTCGCATTTACATGTGACGGATTTGCTAACTCTACCCGACTAATTGTATTATCGGTACCGTGAATACCGTAACATATCGAGACTAGATCAAAGCTAGAATTTTACGATTTTAAGTAACGTGAATTGACCTTCTGGGCTTACGAGTTGTCAAATCATTAATTCATTTGCAAACATTAATAAATATACATTACAACTAGTGATAAATATTAGTGCTATTAGTTCTAGACATGTTTTACCATATTTGTTGACATGAAAATGCAGTTAATGTAGTTTCTATAATTCAATTTAATTATTAGGGTCAACGTTTAAAAATTATATTAATAAATAATGCTGGAAATTTCACACAGCGCTATTCAAGGTCATATAAAAACAAGTAACTTTTTAACTACGAAACCGATTTCGATGAAATTTCTATAGGACCAATCTGAAAGAATATCCTTTCAAATTATAAAAGAATTCTCTAAATCGGTTGATAAATGATGGAGTTAGGTATGAGGTAAAAAACACAAAAAAAACTGTCGGTTTGAGAATCTCCTCCCTTTTTGAAGTCAGTTAAAAAATAAGTAGAGATTATGAAAAACCTACGAAAACTGACATTTGTTTATTAGACAAGTCGTACTAAAGGCCCTGAAAGCTTAGCCAAATTACATTCGACTAGCGAAGACGTTAGTCGATAAGTTCGAAAATGTTATGAGATTTGACACATGTTATGGAAATAGATTAGATTAGATTAGATTAGATTAGATTAGATAATACTTTATTGCACACCACGAAACAAATACATATAAAAAAAAAACAACTACGTAAATCTATGGATACAATTGGCGGTCTTATCGCTAATTAGCGATCTCTACCAGACAACCTTTGGATGGAATGGACTGTGTAGACATTACCTGGGGTGTACCTGACATACTACATGTACTTACATACTAATACTAATTATATAAAAATAAAAAAATATAAAACTTGCATAAATGAAAACTACATGAATCTAAATAATAACTACTCATAATAATTCATAGATACATACTTAGACTTATTTAAGAAACAAATAATTAATAATAAATACATATATATATATATATAGCGACAAATACTCAGATAGTGTTCTCTGAGCATACGTTTAAAAATGGCAAGTGACTTGTGAAATATCACGTGATATATCAACAACAAACCTATGTAAAAGTCGAGTCGATTCGAAGCGAATGTAGTTTGGCTACGGGCCCTGTACCTGTACCTATGTTTCAGAGTGATGGACGCAATGCAATGCCATGTAGAGCAAGTGAGGTAATAGGACATAACCTCTGCAGTACCTACCTACCTAATTGTTAAAGAGAGTAGTAATCACTTAACGTCGTGGGCTATGGACTGGTGCCATCATAATTTACACTTATCTTCTTACTTACTTACTTGGACCATCTTAGCGCTGGAAAAAATGTGGGGAGGCCTTTGCCCAGCAGTGGGACACAGAGGGCTAAAATAACAATAATAGTAATTTGTTTATAATACTTAATTTATGTTGCTAGGTACTTGTTCCACAGAGCTTTGCAATGGAACTACCGCGAGTTAGCCACTATACGAGTATTAGTCATAAAAATATCTTTGTTAAAACTTTAGGATAACAATATCTTAGTTACCAATACTAATATTATAAATTCTAAAGTAACTCTGTCTCTCTGTAAAGTTTTCATGACTAGACGATTGCACCAATTTCGATGAAATTTGGGATATAGATAGACTATAAATTGGATTGCTACTATTTATTGATAAACCACGCGTATGAAGGCACGAGCGGAAGCTAGTATGGTAATAATAACATAATGTGTATAAGGACTTTTTCTTTATTTAGTTAACAGTTCATTACAAAACACCGCTAGTACGTGTTTCTGTTGATTACCAACGGCACTTCAAACGATTTGCTCACCTTTTTAGCATCGATCGTAAAACCCTAAGTGAGGTAACTAAAAGCCTCATCGTCAATACATTAAAGGTTCAACAAAGTAGCCCATCATAACTTAATAATACCCACCTAAGTATAGAGGTGAACCATCGCCTGAGACTGTTCCCACAGTAAGTATGCATACCGTTCATTTATTTAAACACAAATAGAAACGCCAACAGCACATTAATACACCTATAAATTAAATTACAACACAGGTCGGACCGCCTATTACAGGCGTACACAACACTGAATTGAGTTACCAAGCAACTTAAGATCAAACATCCACCATTTTACTTAAAATAACAAGATAAGTGCAAATAAGACTTCTGCGTCGAGGGTTCCGTACCTACCTAGATTTATAAATAAATAAATATTGCTGGAGATTTCACACAGCGCTATCTAGCCCCAAACTAAGCAGAGCTTGTACTATCAGAACCAGATAACTGATAGAATACTTATATATTATACTTTTTTTTGTAAATACATACTTATAACATATAGAGAAACAACCAGACTCGGAACAAATATCTGTAGATCATGCAAACATTTGTTCCGCGGCGGGAATCGAACCCGCTACCTCCTGCGTCTCAGCCGGCTATTAGCCCACTGCACCACGGATGTCGTCTAATTTATAACTTAGAAACAAACCAAAAATTGTGTTTGCAAATTTGAAAAATTTGAAAATTGTGGTTTTCAGATTTTGGTATTTTCAACTACTTAATGAGGTTTCGTAGAAAACCAACGCTCCAGAAGCGTTAACGTCCAGAGGGCTTATCACGAATAATGTTATATTATTAGATCTTTTAACGCTTAATAAATATTTTTGTATACATAGTTCCATAGTTCCCTTTTTGTACTTAATGTTTTATTTATAAATTAAAAATATTAAACATGCCAATGTACTGCTGTATATGCAAGTTCTGCTGATATAACGTGGTCGGACTATACCTAAGTATAAAGGTAAATGTCGCCTGATATCGTAAAAGATCGCGTCATCTTGAGATCGCGTAAACCTTTCGAGGGCGCTCAATAATCCCGACAATAAAGAAAAATTCCAACCCCCTTTATGAAGAGGTAAGTCCTCGGCAAATTGTCTGCAGACAGAAAGATGTGGAGTCGATGTGACGCTAAAACAATGGCTCATCTGAATGCAAAGAGTGAAAGGGACAAAACTTAAATGAATAGCCAGTCAACCGTTTCCGTTTGCTCGTGCTCCACCTAGATAAAAGAAACAGGACATAAACAATAGCCACCGGTATTTCATATTTTTTTATTAGCTTTTGCGGCTTTTGAACTCGCCCTCTACTATTTTGTCACAGCGACTACAACACTCAGCGGTCTGAACACAGGAGTAATAGCGGCAGTGTGGCGCGAGTATCGCCCGCCGCACTCGCTCACTCTTTATAGCCCAGCGAGACGACTATAGAAACTACACACTCGCTTCTCGCTGCTCGCCGACTCGTTTCTAGTTTCTAGCTCTACTCGCTTCTCGCTTATTGCCGGTGGTTGTGTCACAAGTGCCTGAAGGAGGGCCAGATCAGCGACAGCAATAGCAACAACAATTTACTTACGTAATAAGGCTACAGGTCTAAATATTATTGAGCTAATATGATTAAGGAAGTTGTCAAATCATACAAATTCGTCAAATTTAAACATGTTTAGATGCTAATTAAGTTTAGGAATTGTTATGCTAGCCGCGCTCAGAAGGACAGTCTTGATCAGTACCTACTAGTATGGCAGCATAAACACCAAACTGCAGAAGAATGGCTACTCCACACCTTCCCCTGGCCATCAGTAAGTGGTAGCAAGTAACGGACGAGCGCCGTGCAGGTAACCGACGGTATAAGTGGATTGCTTTTCTGCTTTACATACAGATATTTTGTGCTTTTACATTCAGATATTTTGGTGCTTCTGAATTCAGATATTTTGTGCAAACGTTGCCGTCGTCCTGTTTTATGGACGTAAAATGTTAGCTATTTGTGTTTATTGTAGGACTTAAGGTTTGTTTTGGTTAAGTTTTCATAAAGGTGTATGGTTGTTGAGAACAACTCACTATACGGATAGATACCTATATATAGATAGGTATTTATTGCCAAACTTGGAAATAGAGTTGTTGTCAGATTTATTTACGATTTCAGATGTAGAATGAGCAACCTGATCGCTAAATCTCTTATAGATCAGATCTAATAAATTCGTATAAATCGAAGTAATCTTTTTAAAGCCTTGACGTGTGAGTTTAATTTATCATTACTGTCGTCATAACAGCACCAGTTGGTCGTCCCGTACTGACAAAGACCTCAAGTTGTATAACGATTATCTCTCTCGACCTTGAATTTCTGTTGTGAGAAATACTTCAAGTGTAGATTTTAACTTTACTTCAAGATAAAGCAAAATTTATTTACACATACTTGATTTTTTGTCCCTTTCTACTATAGTACATTGCTGTACAAGGAGTGTAAGTGAATTGCACCCCGAAATATTTAGGTGTACGAGCGAGCGAAAGCGAGCGTAGACACTAATGAGTCGCGCATACATACACCCGAGTTTAACACATAACTATTCTCCACGAATGCGAGTAAATTAAAAAAAAAAGTCTTTTTATCAGTTTGTTGCTCCTAAGATAATTTGCGTTCCAGGTATCCACTGTTTTTTTTACTACTAAACTATGGCCAGGATTTGTCATGGAGATTGTATTTCAATATAGCATATCGTCACTGTCAGTTCAAAAGGACGTACTCGTATGTCAAAATTCCTTTTTTTTCCAAAAGTACGTATAGTCCCGAAAGTCATGTTTCAAGCGAAATTTGTTAGCAGGCTCCTCACACATCCATAGATTTGTTGTATTTAAAGCTTGTCCCTAAATGCTCTCCATGTCTATGAATCCAAATTTAAAAAATATACAGTTTCTTATGTCTCCTGAAAACCTACTGTTTTATCATACAACCTTTTGAACTGACAGCGACAATATTATAAATGTGGCCTCTTTCATTTTTAAATAAAAAAAAACATAAAAAAAAGTTTAGTATAGTATGAATGCAATGAGCCTCATTCTATTTCCAAATTTGCTTATGGCCTTAGGGGCGTAAATCACATTTACGCATCAGGTATCGAGCTAAGAATGACCAACATTCAGAGCATGAGTGATTAAAAGCATCCTAATACAATGTTAAAATATTACGATTATTGAATAAAAATACTCTCCATTTTCATTAACAGACATCAATCTTCTTCGATCCGTTTCCAAAACCCACAAAACCTACCGCACCAAGGTACAATAGGTAAGTCCGTAATCCTGACGAATGATATCCCCCGTACCTTCGATACGTCATGGTGATATCGTGATTGATTGGACCCTATTGATTAGATGAGGATTTCAATAAGTGCCTGTAAGATGCTGTAAGGCTATTCTTTGGCTACGCCCGGCGTAAGTCTTTGTATCCCAAAAATACGTCACTGACTGCCGTGGTTCGCGACCACGACTGTTGCAACATGTCGAAATAGTCGGAAAATAGAAAAAGCCTCGTTCAATTATAAAATTTACTTTCAGTCCTCGGGCCAGAAATAGCAATTTCAGAGCAGGTTTCGAGTTAATAATGACCTACTTTCAGAGCATAAGTAATGAAAACAATATATCTAAATGCATCCTTCGTGACATTTGAAGGCAAAGTTTGTTAATCGATAGTGACGGCTAGTATTATCAATAAACAAAGTCTCAAGTTAACGGGCTACAGGATTACCGTCCTCGCACTCCTCACCTGATCTGGTCTCCGCAGGAGGCACCTAAGTGGCCCCTCAAGGATCCCATAAACGCACTCAAGTAAGATGAGATTAGTTTAAACCGTTCGTCTGGCCGAGCCGTGATTTGAGCGCGGGGTAAGTTATAAGCGGAATACACACCTTCATAAAACAAGTTTTAAAAACAGAAATGGTGCTACTGCATCGAAGATCTCGAGGCTTTGAAAAAGCCTTTTCTTCCTTCTTTCTTCTTTCTTTTTAAGAGGCTAATACCCACAACGGGTTGTAGCGCCGAAGAAAGTAAAAGTAAGTTAGAAGTATTTGCATTCATAATACTTTGTGGTGCGAACATTCAGCCATTGGCGTCTTATGGCTGATATAAATATGATTCGTCTTACGTATAATTAGATTTATAGAATATATGGGCAAGCAGGATTATGAGGTCTGCATCCCGATTAGGTACTGTAGTTGAATAGCAATGGATTAAGCAACTATGGCTGATGACTTTGATCGCGTTGGCTTCCAAAACTTTTTGACACCATGATTTGGGCAAGAAGATTGTTTTTGGCGTTTATTGAATCTTTATGCTACTTTATCAATTTTGTGCTTTAAATCTTTTTGTTTTTCTGGAAAGTAAAGGAAAGAACCTATTCACTCTGGACTTGACTAACTTGTGGGGAAACAGGCTTACGGTTAACCTGATTGTAAGCGGTCACCGTCGCCTATTGATACCGGCAACACCCGGGGTATTGTCGATGCGTTCCCTACCCTGTACAAACCCTTTTACATTTCTCTTGAAGCGTGCCATGTCGTACCTAACGAGAAATCTATGATTATTAAACTCTATTTTGCTCAAGAAACCTTTAAATAAGCAGAATAGAGTTTATACCATGCACCGGGATATTAAGGTGTGGGTACACCGCGGCTAAGCGCGGGATTAGCGCAAAGTAACGTTGAGACGACTTTATTAGCCTCCGTCGCTCGCACGATTCCACTGGGCATTCGCGTTTTCCACTGTCTCCGGTGAATTTCATCAAAATTTGTACATGCAAACTATGGAAACGTATGAGTATGTTCGTTTTGAAATGCATGAGACTTTGAGATAATTATTTTAAAGTATTTCTACAGTATTTATTTTATAGGACTCGTTCGTTGCAGGATCAAAATACCAAAGGTCTCTTCTATCTTAACTATCCCATGAGGATCTGCATCGAAGTTGACTGAAAAAAAACACAATTATGAATAGGACAAAAACAAACAAAACACCCCAAAGATATTCATTCAGTCAATGCCATTAACTTAACCTATTCAAATATAATTTTGATCTTATCTGTCCGTCACAATGCAACGTTTGACCGAATTATATTAATAGACTAGCTGTTGCCCGCGACTTCGTACGCGTTACACTACTAAATGTGTAGGTAACTTAGAAATAAAGCTTAACTCGCTGTTGCAACTTGACTTGACACCCCATTTTGATCCCATGGGAACTGATTTATGGGATAAAGGTAGCCTATATGTGGTGATGCAGGTTATGGTTATAATCTACTTATATACCAAATTTCATCAAAATCGGTTCAGTCGTTACGGCGTGATTGAGTAACAAACAAAAAATCAAACAAACATCCAAACTTTCGCATTTATAATATAAGTGTGTAATTGACGACCTCTGTGGTGCTGTGGGCGAATAGCCGGCTGAGACGCAGGAGGTAGCAGGTTCGATCCACGCTGCGGAACAAATGTTTGCAAGATGTACCGATATTTGTTCCGGGTCTGGTTGTTTCTCTATATATTATAAGTATATATTTACAAAAAAAATGTATCTAAGTATTCTATCAGTTACCTGGTTCCCATAGTACAAGCTTTGCTTAGTTTGGGGCTAGATAGCACTGTGTGAAATGTCAAAAATATTTATTTATTTATAGTAATGCGACCGAAAGTTACGAAAATTTGGAAACAGTTTTATTATTAGTTACGGTAAAAGTTGCATTACGGAGAAAAGGAGCCGATTTTGTGTCGGATGCAATGGAAAAGCGCCCGCTATCGGCAGACAGTGGCTGAATGGTAGCAAAGTTAAGATGCCATTACAGGCGGACAATTAAATCCACCTTCGAGGTAAACTTTGCTCTTAGATAATGCTAATAAAAGATTTCAATGGCCTTTCAATTTAGTCTACACTTTTCTTTTTGTAAGCGATCCTTGCGAAAGTTTTGAATGGCTATTTGTTTTTTTTGTGAATGCTCTTTCTTCTAAGCTGTTTTGTGGAAATAATTATTTAGTTTAAGTGCGTTTCGATAAGCCTTGAAAACTAACAGGTATTTATTATTTTTTGCTAGGAATTTCTCAATTACTTACCGTAGAAAGATGTTAGTCAGTATCAGTGATCGGTAGAAATCTATGGGGAGATATATCTAGATGATATTATGACGATGATGGTGTATGTCCTGGCAACAAACGTCATCGGATTGATCACAAACTTTATTTAGAAATAGACTTAGACAAATATTGATTCACAACAGACAAATATGAGAGACCACACAATGAAGGTTAAAATAATGCTTTAGCGAGTTTTTCAAGCTAAACCTTGACCCGTAGAGGTTAAAACTTCTCGATCATGTTTATACCTACTAATACTTATTCAAAGGGGCTCAGTTATCTACTTTTTACGATAAAAGTTAGTAGCTAGTTAAAGGCTAGTTAAACTTTATTACATATTCATTTTTCAAACTTTTGCGAATGTTATTATTGATATTTACCAAATTCATTGACCAAAAATTAATTGACCAAATTCATGACTTTAAATTAAAACTTAAAAAAGTACTCTTACAAAAAGCTTACTACACTATAGATGAATATTTAATGGACAAATTGCAATGACTTGACATATTTTTAATTTATTTATATTAAACTGATAATTAATGCATAATAGTGGTTAAATAAATTTTGCATGCTTGTATGCTGGTCATGGCTGTACTTAGACTATTGTATTACCAACTAATGTAACCCATGTATCGCAAATAAATGAATCTTTATCTTTATCTTTATTATTTAATGCATAATTATTGATTAAAACGGGTATTTGTCGTGTATGTACCTACCTTTTTACACTTTACTTTTTACATACGCGATAAATACACGTTTTAATTAGTAATTATATTCACTTTTAGATAAAATGCACTATAATTTTGGAAAGGTGTTAGAAAGGGTGTTGTCTGGCCCAGAGGGTTATTTACATACACCTGATATTCGGCATAGTTGATGACGCAGCGGCCATGACTTATGGGGCGGTGCGTATGACGGCTGGCTGCATCCGATGATCTACTGGCCTACACCACAGATTTATTGGGAACTAATAGTTTAAAGCGTAGGGTTCATATACCCTTTGTTAAAGAAAGTAAAGAGTTTTTTTGAAGTGAAAACTTCTTTAGGTGCGTTGACCATTTTTGAGATAGGAAAACTGTTGCTGACACCTCTGTATGTATCTGTAGGTTTGCTTTTATTCAAGTTTTCACTTCTGTCGTCACTCCCGGAGTGCCACTTTTTTTATTTGTAACGGCACATTAGGGCTACAGAGCGGGACACAAACACAGGACGTACAAAAATAAAGTAAGTAGTTAGTATTTATTGAACAAATAAAATATTAAATATAAATAAATATTGCTGTACATTTCACACTGCGCTATCTAGCCCCAAACTAAGCAGAGCTTGTACTATAGGAATAGATAACTGATAGAATACTGATATACTTTTTTTTTTGTAAATACATACTTGTAATATATAGAAATACATCCAGTCCCAGAACAAATATCTGTAGATAATGCAAACATTTGTTCCGCGGCGGGAATCGAACCTGCTACCCCCTGCGTCTCAGCCGGCTATTCGCCCACTGCACCACGGAGGTCGTCAAAAATAACAACGGATGAGTTACAATGAAGACAATAATAAAATAATTTGCTAAACAGAACTTTTGGTAGAAGTAGCAGTGAAACTAAACATCAGCAACGTTCAAAGATAAGTACTCCCTTAGAGAAGGTCACTAAAGCACACACTAGCTCCCAGCCTAGTAACTAAAAAAACATAAAATTAAAAAAGAAAAACTTCTATAGAGTGTTTCTCAGTGCCATCCATGAAAAGGATCATTAAAATAATTACTTAGCTTACCTTTTCGCCTCATTCTTCCTGATTTGATCGTGTTTGAGAGATCGTTAAATCTAAAACTAAACGTCCCTCTACTGCGTTTACTTGAAGCTACATACAAAACATTTCAAAATGAGCCTTATGAACACAGTGAATATAGAACTTTCGCTTTGACGTAATGAAGTAGAGGGGCGTTCAGTTTTAGATTAGACGGTCTCAAAATAACATACAAAATGTTACTTTTAATTTGAATTAATAAAATACTGTTAGAAAAATATAGGTACTCTTTATTGTATACCAAGAATCACTAATAAAAATCTCTTCCAGATAACGTTTGGAGCCACCCTGAGAATAAATTCCATCAATGGTACTTCTTTTTCCTCGTAACTAATTTTAGGCGAATGACTTCATCCTTATGAACGATGAACTAAACCTTAGTCGGCAGACTTGACCTCACAAATGTCACGAGAATAAATTAACAAAGTACTTTAACAAAAGGAGACGTGGTTAAAGACACAAGTGTCAAATGAAGTCATGTTTATGGACTTTAGGATAAAGAAATGAGCTCACAGCTAAAGTAATGAAAAATGATCTCAGGTTATAAGGGTTATGAAATAAAGTCTTGAATAAAATAAACTTTGTTATATTAAATTTATTTTTGAGGTCCTCATTTGAGGCCTAAAGTTACCACTTTGGGTATTTCGAATTAGATTTCCAGAGCGATGATGTGGCCCGATGTTTCCCAGCCTTTATTGGGTCATTTTTCTATGTAGTAGAGAACCGTATCCACTTGAACACCTTTTTGCCCCGACTTCAAGTTCTGTGCCGCACGCAAATTTATGTTTTTTAATTTCATTTGAAAATCAATTTTATTACAGTCTAGCCTAGCAACATGATTCTTTTTAATTCTATCAACTATAAAACGTGTTTCTGCAATTTGACATTTAAAATTGACCCCAAAGTCGATTGATAATTCCGTCTATTTTAGGTATTGACTCCTTGCCTAGGTCAGTAAGAAAGAACCGTCTAGACTGAGTTAATATCCCCATACCTGGACACAATGGTCGACGGAAAAACATCGCATTTTTCCACACAAAGGGCCCACTAGAGCAAAGGCATTTAAGTTATTGGGAGGTGAAAAGATGGGAAGATGTTCAGGAGAAAATTGTAGAAAAAATTGAAAGAAGACTTATCTACTTTGAAAGGTATAGAGGGCCGATAAAATAAGGCTTTACATATTCCTTGATTAACTCAGGCGTCATCGTCTCTGGCTTGATTATTTTTATTTGCTACCAAAATAAAAACAAAAGAGTCTTGTCAATAAGTAGAGCAAGTACTAATTAACGAATGTTTATCTCAGCCTAGATTTTTTTTGGATAATCTTGTTAAGGTATCATTTCTAGCACAAGAGTATACTTTTAATAATACAAAAACAAAAAATTATTTTAGAAAAAAATTATCTAAATACACTGTTTTTCAAAGTACATATTTGCAGCCTCGTAAACTGTCTGTAAAGTGATTTAGTGTAAAAAATAAACAGAAATTAAGCAACAATAGCAGGTAGATTGCGAGAGCCTTCTTGGCCGCATTCCAGGCGAGATTCCACCATGAATTAAGCGGCCTAGGGTGGTTGGGTGCGCCTTACATTTTACTCATAGCTTTTATTTTTGTTTATAGTGTATTGTGGTTATGAGAAGTTTTTTATTTTATTTGTACAAAAATTATTTGTTAAAATAGCTCACAAAAATGACAAATACAAAGAGTTTTTCAGCAAACCTTTGATGTTCTCTTTACCGTGAATATCTAATTCTACTATATTCCAGCCCCGGATCTAGAATTTTTCCTAACCGGGGCAGAAACTTGATGTGGCGCCTTCTCTCTTCTAGCGTTTGAGAGCCCCCCCTTCCCCCTTTAAATGTAAAAGTTTAAAGCGTTCCAAATCAAACGAACAGCCAGGTGAACTACGAGTATGTAGGTGGACCACGGCCAGGGTGTTGAATAATCGATAGTAGGTACTACGTGTGCTGGATGCCAAGCGCGTTTTGAATCAGTATTTTTTCAAACATATATTATATTGAAGAATTTGGCGCCCCCTGAAGTTACCGCCCGGGGCACGTGCCCCGGTTTGACCCTCCTAGATCCGGGGCTGCTATATTCTAAGTTATTCTGTCGAACCAAAAGCTGAATGAGTAATAAGTAAATTGCTTTACCTACCTAAATATTCAAACAGTTGAAAATCAAGAACTCTGAAAGGCAACATCCACGAGTACATTATACACCAGACAACATCCAAGGATAACAAAGACATTGTTACAGGTTCCCAAAATCCGTTTCAACAGAATCTCAGAACATAAATTGAGACAGTCGATAAAGCAATACCGGGCGGTCAAGGCTTCAGCCGGAAGTCGTCGCGGCGACAGGTGCTGGCCGGAAATGGCCGTGCTTCCGCTCCCGCCCGCCCAGAGTGCTATTACATTCGAACTCGAAAGGTGTCGAGTAACCTCTTCCTTTTTTGAGTTCACTTTGGTATTGTGATTTTCTCTTTGGAATGGTTATGTGATTTTGGCTATGACGTCAATGTTAAATTTTAAGCTAAACTTATTGTATTAAAATGTTCTAATCGACAGGAAAATGAAACAACTTACCGTCGTCCGTTTTTCCCGGAGACAACAATCCGGGCCTCTTTAAGGCAAGAGTGAATATACGTCTTCGTGCTCCCTCTTAGACCACGTCATTGATTACCAAGGTGGGATTGTGGTCTAATGATCTATCACTATATCAAAATCCATCACTTCCACAACCTTTTTTTACAAAAGTTTACAATTTCAATGTAACCTTTTCAATCTTCAAAACAACTATCAAGAATTTAATCCCAATTTGATTTATGCTCACTTCCAAAAACAATATTTGAAATTTCCTATCTAAATTGAAAACACATGTTTCGTCGACAATAAATAAAGCCAGCGACACACGGGGCGTCTAGACGCCTAATCTAAAGTACCTGACTCACTACACTTTCACCCTTGTATGCGATGAAATTTAAAAAAGTACTGCGTAGTGATCTACGAGTAGAGACAGGAAGCTTTTTAGTCTTAAAGCTAAGATAAGAAAGTTGCTGAAATACACCAAGGTATTTGTAAAATGTTAAGGGCTGTGCTGATATTTATGGTGGATTTTTTGTGTATTTTAATGACAGTTTGTTTGAAATTAATTATTTTTTATTAATATTAATAATAATCATACATCAATTTTACACCCGAGATATACCGAGAGTACGAGTGAGTGAACGCGAGCGCGGTCGCTAATCGAGGGTGTTATTGATCGCTTTCGTCCGAGTATAACACACATAACTTGTTATGTTATGTTGCTGAAAAGAAAAATTGCAATCCATTATTGTGAATGCAATACACCTTAAACTATTTTTAAATTTACTTACGGCTTTAGAACCGTAAGTCGCATTTACAGAGCCGTTTTCGAGTTTACAATGACCAACTTTTAGAGCATGAGGAATGAAAAGAATATTTTCCAAACACCAATACTCCTGTTGCCGGAGATAATGTACAATGAATAAAATAAAAATAAAGGCTAGGGCGTGTATCGGAAGCGGTCGACATATTGTAGTTAAAGAGAGTAATATATCGCGAGGTGAGTCAGGTGATCCGCCCCGCACTTAACTGAGGGTTCTGTGTTTATAAAGCGTTCCATTTTTCCGAATTTGATACGGTGTCTAAACGGTGAGACGTTACTTTTAGTTGTAGAACTGAGTTCTACTTTCTTTTGCTGCTAGTTTTAGTTTAGCATCTAATCCATGTTAGGTCTTTAACCATAAAAAATAGGATAGTGAAAGTAGTTTCGTGCATCTAATAGAACTATCGTAAGCATATTATATAAACGCCGTCTTTTTATTTTGTTTCGTCCTGTGCATACATAGGTGGTCTGGAAGAGTTCGCTTTCAACGATAAGACCACCCATTGTCCTTACCTTCATTGTTGTGTATTTCTTTGTAATTTTTTTGTTTGGCGTGCAATAAAGAGTATATCTATCTATCTATCTATGTACACATATACAGCTTAGAACTTTTTGTTCTGTAGGAGATGACAGTATTCCCACAATGTTTTTTCTGTGTTTGACTGCGTACAAAAAACCTGGGTCTACGGCCAAGCTTGCTGGGTTTTGAATAAAAATTAGCTAATTATGCCTATTAAAATAAAACCGTAATTAAATGAACATATTCAAAATTTTACTCATTTTCATAATTTTTAACTGAATGCAGTTAAAATGCATTAATTCACCCGTACGGAACACGCCACAGAGCGGCCATAAATCTTGCTGAAATAAAAAGCCTTTATGCTGTAAGTAATAAGTGTCAAAATGCACCGTTAATTCTTTTGCGAGGTGCCCTGACTAACGAGCCTCTGTGTAAAACATTGCATATAGGGTTGTGGACACTGGGAGATATTTATGAGTATTTTCGCTTAGCGTAGCGTAGCTTCTAATACCTCGCCGTGGTTTGCAATTAAGTATATCCATTCATTAATAATTCTACACTATTTTCTCGTCTTTCTTGTTCTCAAGTAGAAAAAGGTTATATCTATACCCAACTTATTCATAAGTAGATAATTAAGTGTCTTTAATTTTGACCATGAACTTTCAAATCTATCATAAATTAGTCAAATTGGATAAGTCGCATCAATATCGTAACATTTACGATGTGCAGTGGGTGTGAATTACCTCTTAATTTACTACTACATAAATCAATTTACATCCCACTTCCCAATTCAAGGCTTTTAGAAAAGTTGATCTATTTATTTGAAGAGATCTATTTATATAATTTATACTTGTTATACGAGTGCTTCTTAATACACAAGTAGTATTTTACTAATGAGTCGAATTATATTATTTTATAATGAATTAAATAAATTAATAATGCTGTAATTAATTACATTTCACAAAGCGCTATCTAACCCTAAACTAAGCCAATCTTATACATACTATAGAAACCGGATAGCTGATAAAATACCTATTTTTTGTTGTAATTAAAATAATATAGCTCAGTACTATTGAACTCTCGGATCTCTTACTCAGTTTGCAGACCCGTGAAGATATCCAACCAGGTAGTAGTCAGAGGCAAGTCCAAATATTACGTTTCATACATGCCCACTTTTTCCATAGAAGACAGAGACATTACATTCAAGTGAAAGGTTGCAAGCCCATCTACGCTTATGGCAATACTAAATCGATGGCACATTACTTCAAACTTTTGTTCTAGGCCATGCCCAATTCTTCTCAATGTTTTCCGTCACCGGTTTTGAGCAAGTTTGAATACATATTTATAATTAGGACTACCTGGAACAAATATCTGTAGATCATACAAACATTTGTTCTGCGACATGAATCGGACCCGCAACCTTGAGAAACAGAATAATAAAAATAATAATAAATAAATAAATACATATGTATTGCTGGACATTTCACACAGCGCTATCTAGCCCCAAACTAAGCAGAGCTTGTACTATGGGAACCAGCTAATATAATTATGTAAAGAATACTTATATACATAATTAGAAACTTCGAACAAATATCTGTAGATCAGGACACATTTCAAGTGCATCTAAAGAATACCTCATAATCTTAACCCCTTACTTTATCTCCCCCCCCCCACCCAGCCCTTTTATGCATGATTTTGCAAAAAAGTTGAAACACGTATTTCTTTATTGCTTACCAAAAGCCTAAATATGAATTTTCGGATGAACTTAAGGAATTATGGATTGCCCATACAAACTTTCAACCCCTATTTCATCCCGTTCAATATTAATTTTTGAGACAAAAGATACCCTATGTCCTTCTCGAGAATATAATCTACCTCATTGCCAAATTTCATTACGATCTCTTCAGCCGTTTAATCGTGAAAAGGTAACAAACAAACAAACTTACAAACGCATTTATAATATTAGTATGGATAACATCCAGACCTGGAACAAACAAATGTAGATCATGCGAACATTTGTTCCATGGCGGGAATCGAACTCGCTACCTCCTGCGTCTCAGCCGGCTATTCGCCCACTGCGTCATGGAGGTCGTCCAAATGAATCATTTTTAGTTTTCTCGTATTTGTTTGAGTGGAAGCCGAGCTTCACCGCTCACCGCGTAAAGAGCAATAAATAAACGTAGAGACAACACCTTGTTAACTGGAAATAATTAACGACGGAAAAATAACGCAGTGACCGCTACTCTGCGCTCCGGCATTATGATTTATACAGCTTTCAGAATTGAAAATAAAATACTCGCGTTTATTAGGACTTTATTTAGTAATAAAAGGTAGATAAATTACTTTTGTGGAAATATCTTGTAGAAACTAGCAATTTAATTCTACGTGTTTTTAAAAAAAATTATCACACTAATAGTATAAATGCGAAAGTTTGGATGTTTGTTTGTTACTCAATCACGTCGTAACAGCAGAAACGAAACATCGAAACTTCATCGAAACTATGTGTTAACACTTAGGCTACTTTTTGTTGACAACCCATACGGGCGAAGCCGCTGACGGAAGCCAGTTAAATTATACTATGACAAGTTAACTAAGATGGATGGTTATGCCATCTACAACTTGCAGTTTTTGACTTGCCAAATTATAATGTTTGGATTTGATTTTGAAAATCCTCAAACGGATTTGTGATTATGATAGTATGTTTTTCATGGCGAAATCAGCGCGGCTGCACCCAACGCCTCCTAGCAACATGTATCAGGTAACCTTTCCAGGTAATGGGGGGCCATCTTGAGCTGCGCTTTCCAGTGCGTGGTCCCCAATCGAGAACCTTTCTACCCCAACGGCTATCAGTTCTTCGAGCTTTGAGCCCTGCCCAATGCCACTTCAGCTTGCTAATACTTTGTGCTATATTAGTGACTTTAGTTCGTCTACGATTCCTCTCATTTCTGATTCAATCTCGTAGAGAAACACCAAGCATATCCCTCTTCGTAGCACTCTGAGCGACCTTGAGCCTTCTTATGAGGCCCAAAGTGAGAGACCACGTTTTGGTACCATATCATCACACACAATAAATCAATCTATACATCTACTTAATACTATAAAGCATTCTATAAAACAATGTTGTTAATAAAAAAAAACAGAATTGAATTGAGTTTACAAAAAAGGAAAATGTTAATTATTAAACAAATCCTGTTCATTTTGATTCCTCTATTCACAAGGTCGTAACTAGCCCCGTAGCGATCTTGCTACGGCGTAGCTCGTAGCTCGTAGCAGGTTGGGGATGTTTACAAAAACAAGATGACTGGCTTAACGCGCCCTCCCGTGTCTTTATTGGCCCTTGTAGGCTTGTTGTCTGAACTGGAAGGTTTTATGCAATAATGAAACAGGTAAACATATTTTACTTGTTTTATGTTGAATGTTGCTTGAGACTGATGGATTTGAGGTCCTTATTACGTAGTCTACCAAAGCTAAGGCGTATTTGTTAGTTATTTGCTTGATTATAAATAACAAGTGGTTCATTCCGAACTGAGATCTCGCGAGTCTCCCATAAAAACAAAAATATATTATTCGTAATCTTGACTATCTATATAGTGCCATGAAATAATAACCAAATTACTTGACCTACAGTTTCATTCAAATTACTGATAACAGGAGTTCATGTAAATTGGTTACTCTTTTTTGGGGTTCAAATTTCAGTTATACTGGATTTCAGACTTTTGCCTATATTTGTGTCACTTAAGCTACACGCATACCAAATTACAGCACTGTGGGGTCACTGGTGTACCTTGTGAATTTCGTCAAAGTTCTGTTTTTATCATGGCTAATAACTCAAAAACTAAAGACATTTGACGTCCCATGTGACCTAATGGTCTCATTGTAATTTTTTTTCTCCTCTTGAACCCCAATATCTCGACAATCCCCCCCCCCCTACATTTTAAGCTCATTTAGTCACACCAAAATTGTGCCATCACTACCTAACTATACACCAAATTTCACGATGATCGGATAAACACTTCGAAAGTTATCCTTGGCCAAACAAACATACATATATAAAATACAATATACATACAACGCCGATTTGCCCAAGTTGATTTAGAGATCTCGCTTCGCTCGATCAATAAAAAAGCAAAAACTAGAAAGCTAACTGGGTAGATGACAATATAATAGTTGCAGAGATGCGCGGAATCGAAAAGCTTGGTAAAATAGAATGAACACTTTGAATAATTAATTTAGTTGCCTCAATATGGTTTAGGTACATAGATATTATAAAATAATATTAGAGTGGCTCACATTCCCCATCCGGAATACAAATATACAAATCATCATAATAAAAAAAATACCATGCTTCACCAAAACTAAAAACCTGTTCACTCAACGTTCAACAGGATAGTTCACTCTCGCATCCCGCCATCCAAAAGCTCCACAAATAACATTGTAAGCGAGGTAATGGGGCGAGCTCAGTTAACTTTTACATTTCAGGTGCTGAAGGCTTGTAAACAGATATTTTATAGACGTACGTAGCGTATAGTAAACAACGACCAAAATTCACCAACATATTAACGAGCGTTTAAACAGTTTCCTTATACACCCTCTTAATTTTGACACGTGATGTGTGACATAGCCTGTTTCTGTTATCATTAACCTAATTCTCGTAATCCACCCCGGTATAGGCTGTTATTCTTATTAAAAGAAAATTAATAAAATATTGAACTAAAATCGCCACAGAAAAAGGCACTTCTTCACATCGGAAAATTCTAGACAAAACAAAAAATAAACAAAAATTGTTCTGCAATGTGCACGTTTTATTTTCAACCTTTTTTGTGATTCATGTTTTAAAAATTACGGCGTTCTGAAACACAACAGTGCGGGTTTAAAAATCTTCCTGCTATCTACTGGCGGCCGGCCAAACTACCTGCTCAATAAATAATACAATCTGAACGTGGGTTTAGGCGTCTTATACAAGAGCGACATTTGCAGCGCGATTTACCAAGAAAATGTTCTTTCGATCTCTATAGTTGAAGAACCGAACCTAATAATGTCTCACTTCACTTTATGTTGGTTTTGAATTTGAAAAAATTGGCATAATACTAAAATGCATATTTCATTTAATTGCATTTATTCTTTAAGGCACACAAAACAGAATACAATTGAGTTTAGATTGAACATTTAACATTGACATTAAAGATTAAAAATTTTATGAGCCGGATCATCTAAAACATGTGTACACAACATCTTTGCAAGCAGTGTATTGGGACTAATCTAAAATAAAAACAGAAATAAACTAAAACAAAACAAACAAGCATATTATTAACACTATGTAATTCAATAAGTACCATTTAAAACCTACTTTTAAATCTCAAAAATAACTATAAGGAACTTTATCTAAAGATACTCGCCTGTTGAAAAGTATACATAACTTAACGTCACTGCCCTTATAAATTAAGTACGATATTTTGTCAGGATTTTGGATGGAGAATTCTATAATATTTTTTTTTCATAATTATGTCATCGTAATCTACACTTTTCCGCTAAAGGTAGAGTCGCCGTCTGGTCTAAAATAATGTCGCGACTTTAAGAATATTATAGCGAAGAATAATTTATTTCAGACAATGCCCATAAAAAACAAAAAAATACCTAATAATCACAAATACAACGTCAAATTAAAACCATATTACATATTAAAATCCAAAAAAAATTTACATTATAAAGTTAAATACAAATTAATAATAATAAAGTAAAATATAAAAAAAACCAAAAGTCAAATGTCGTCCGTGTATGGTGCGCCTACACGCGTACGCCGCGAGCCACCGGCGACGATAACTGCCATTGTAATAGGTCTGCGAGTATTTTAGCCGCCGCTAACTTATTACTCGTTGTAATGACTTTTACGGCAGTTGTCTAGATTCAGAGATAGTACCGCCTCTATGTATAGGCTAGAAATTCGGTGTCTATGCTTTGTGGAAATAATATTTTAGAGTTTCGTTTATCGCAAATTGATTAAAATTTTAGTAGCCCTCTGGAAGTGATAGCCGTTGATGATAAAACCACACTTAGCATAAATATAAGAGATTATAAACCCGACCAATATGCATGGAAATTGTGTGTAGTAATTGAGTAGTAATTGTATTACTACTTTATCAGATTACTACTATAAATGACAGAGATTAACTTCGAGAAATAAGCGCAATGGTATGTACATAGATACATGCTAGGTCTCAAACTCCATTTTATTAAATAAAATTTCGATTATTGTTTTATAACGTCAATTTCACTGCTTGTTCCTCCACGATCAAACAAGGAGAGAATCAAGCTAAAAACTAACCTTGTTACCACAAAAAAGTTGAACAACTGTTTAACATGTGTTTTTATTTTATTTATTAAAGAATAACAAACAATATATATGTAAGGTACAGTCTGTGTTAGTACATAGTATATCATGTGTGAACTATTGATACTGTAATCCACGACGTTATCCACAGGTTAGATACGTTTCATAAAAAGAAATACATGTTTATAAAATTCCTTATCAATATTTGTATATGTATTTTTTAAACACTCGATAAACAGTGTTTGAAAAAATCCTGTACAAAAACTGGTAAGGTTTTTTTTAAACACGCGTTGAACATTGTTTATCGTTTTTGTGGTATCAAGATAAGTGTTTTTTTAAATAAAGGAAACTATCGTATCGTCTCATATTTATCTAATTTGCTTTGACTTTTCTTAGTCCTGAGTTGACCCTGATTCGTTGCTGTTTCTGCGTACAATGGACATTGAAAATCGTTATTTTTTTATTGCATAGTGAAGGTTGAAAACAAGGTCACTGACATAGCCTAGAGGATTTGTGCTGAGGATTGAAGCTGAAGCTGGTGGCCATTGGGGCAGAAAGGTTCTTCAGTGGAAAACGCGCATTGGAAAGCACCGTGTAGTATGGCACCCTTATAGAATTAAAGACAACCTGATAAACGCTACTGGGAGCCATTGGGTGCAGGCAGCACCGCACAAGATCAGTGGCTCTGGAAATCTATGGAGTCCTGTTCAGCAGTGGACTTACTATGTTTGATGTGATGATGATGATAATCGACATTTAAATATAATCAATATTGCTGCCAATATTTTAATATTCAAAAATACTGCTCTAATAAACTTATATCCTGATTCAAAATCAAACATTTGTCTAAAGGCTAGGTTTTTTAAATAAAATATGGCATGTAAAATATGCGAGTATGTTAATCTTAAGTTTCAAGTTTACATACACACGATCCATTAGTTTTATTAGAGCCTTGGCATTCAATCAGTAACCACAATTTCTTTAATTTTTTTATTGCCTTATATTGCTGGTATAAAATTATATTATAAAGTGGCACTGATATGTTTAATTAGCATATTTACAACCACCGTATCATGCACGAGAATTAATATTATACCAGATGGAAAGACGACCTGATGAAGGTTTCTGGAAATCTATGTTCAGCAGTGGACGATCTTTGGCTGATATGATGACATTGTAAGGTCTAGTTAGTTTGTTATATATAAAGGAATAGAGATAAATTGTTTAATGTTATATGGTAAATTGCTAAATATTTAAGTTCCATCATTAATAATGTTTCTCTTGCAAAGTTCATTTTTACTGTGGTTTTTTATACTGGTTTTTTATATTTTTGGCTGATATCTTATGATTTATCACAATATAACAAGCTTTACGAAATGTTAATCAAAATATTTAACAAACTACCTGAAGCGTTGAAAACTGAGACTAGTAATAATATATAAAATTTATAAAACAATAAAAATAATTACTAACTACTATAAGTTACTATACAATTGACGAATATTTTAATGACAAATTTAATGAAAAATTACAAATTTTAGATGCTTACTTATGTATGTACTTTGATATTAGATTTGAATGTTTTCTTTTTAAAATAAATAATAAATATAACCTAACAATGACGTCCTCCTCTCTCCATAATATTGTTATGCGCAACAGGGTCCATAATGAACATGTACCTATTATTTATCACCTATTAGTACATACGTAATGACCTACGGTGCTGAGACGTGGACGCTCACGGTAGGACTAGTCCACCAATTTAAGGTTGCGCAGCGAACGGGCTATGCTTGGAGATTCTCTGAAGGATAAAATCCGTAACGAGGTTATCCGACAGAGAACCAAGGTTACCGACATAGCTCAGCGGATTAGCAACCTGAAGTGGCAGTGGACTGGCCATATATGCCGGAGAACCGATAAACGAGTTCTTGAGTGGAGACCGCGTCTCGGAAAACGTAGTGTAGGCCCCCCCGGCTAGGTGGAGCGATGACATAAGAAAGGTGGCGGACAGAAACTGGATGAGAAGAGCCGAAGACCGGGCTTAGTGGCGCGTATTGGGAGAGGCCTATGCCCAGCAGTGGACTAATGTGGGCTGATGATGATGATTAGTAGATTGTGGAATACAATAAACGATTGAGTATTGAGTATATCTTGGCTGTTTTCACTTGTTTTACTTGTCTTTGTAGTAAATCATTCAATAAATCATTTTAGGAAACAGAGCAATATAGCAAAGACACAAAATAATATCTCTAGAAAAATTTCACAAAAATACCTTTCTCCATATATCGCCTAACAGACAATGGTGTTTTTTCGTAATAAATTCCCAAGTTTTATGAGTAGGTGTGTGCCCTCCGTCATAGGACTTGGAGACAGTTATGGCGTGTTTATGAACCAGGTGGGGGGACAATAGGTTTATTGAAATATCTTCAACCCCTTTTTAATCTAAGATAATGGATTCAAAAATAGTTTACGGTAAACAGTAAAAAAAGACACACATTACTTAATTCAAAATGGGGTTTTCAGTAGTTAAATAGGTTTATTTTTTTAAGATTTTTTTATAATTTTCTTTATTTTGATAGATTTTGAACAAATTTTTCGATAACTAGATCAACTGTTTATTAAACCATTACGAATCATCATTTATCACGGCGACAGGTCACGCCGCCGACACGTCCGGCGGGGCGCTACTCTGTATCACACTAATATTATAAATGCGAAAGTTTGGATGTTTGTTTGTTACTCAATCACGTCGTAACGGCTGAACTGATTTTGATGAAATTTAGTAAGTACGTAGATTATAACTTTTTAGCCCATAAATTAGGTAACATGGGAAAAAATAGGGTGTCAACTCAAGTTGAAATAGCGAGTTTAGCTTTATTTCTAGGTTACCTACACATTTAGTAGTGTAACGCGTACGAAGTCGCGGACAACAGCTGGTATTTTATAATACACACGCTGATGCCCGCCAACGCCCCGCCGCGCTCCTTTCCCGTCATGCTAGCTATGCGCAGTACGATATTATCCAACAGCCAAAAAGTTAACCAATCTCAATATGTCCAGTTCCACCTTCGCAAAAAGTCCCAACATGTACAATATCGGGCCGTCACCGATAGTTTTTGTCCCACAAGTTGTAATCCTGCACCTGTGAGCGCAAAAACTGTGCAGACAGGCAGACCGTTTCTACTGGATAACTTTGTACGGGTTGGAGGGATGAAAATAATGTATGTTAACTACGTAAAACCAATTGCAAGTTTTTGTTATGTTTTAAAGAAAGAAAGAAAGAAACCACATTTATTTGACACACACACAGGATAGATTAGATACTTCTTCATTGTACACCATAAAACAATAGAAATAAAAAAATAACAACGTAAATCTATGGATACAATTGTCGGTCTTATCGCTAAATAGCGATCTCTTCCAGAAACCTTTGGATATACCATTTAGAACAGAACAAACATATCTACTTTAAAAAAGTTTTACTCAAAGTAAAGTATAAACATTCGACTAGTTTTGAGAACGGTTTTGCCTGATGTCTTTTCTCGAGAATAAATATCTGTACATATTTATTTAATTCCATTACCGTGATCACCTTAGACCAGAATCACCCTCAAAATCTACTATTAATTTATTTAAACCCAAGAGTGAAGTTGAAACTCTACCGTCGTGATATTTATTTAATGCGGATTTGTATGGAATCGTGGATGGTTAACTTCGATAGCAGATTGAACACAGATTATTGTTAACATTACGGGCAGATACTTTTCTTACAAATAACAGTTTCTTTGAAGGTTAGGTCATTGGTTATAATAGCATATAGCATATAGCATATAGCAGTTTCCAGTGTTCACTTTGTTTTAGTTACATGTAGAAAGTTCACAATTAAATAAATAAATAAATAAAAAAAAAAAAAATAGTTTTTATTTTACTAATCGCAGGACCTTGTCTTTTTAAATTAAATAAATGATAAATACATTTATTAACCAAAAAGTTTCACTAAAAGTACAAGTGTAGACTTATGTTGCTAATAATTCCCGCACTAGGTCTAGCCTGCATCGCGAGAAACCGGATTACAAAAAAATATACGTTTTATCTTCGTTATGATTGTAAAATAATCGTATCACAATAATATTATAAATGCGAACGGTTGGATGTTTGTTTATTTAATTATTTGTTAATCAATCACGTCGAAACTGCTATACCGATTTCGACAAAATTTGGTATGTGTACGTAGATTATAACCTAGATTAACATAGGCTACTTTTTATTCCATACATCAGTTCCCATGGGATAAAAATAGGATGTCAAAGTTTTTATATGTATTTTTGCACCCTAGAAGAACGCGGGCGAAGACGCTGGCAACAGCTAGTGTTTAATATTTTCTACCCAACATTTTATAGTAACTGTAGAGATAATAGTAGAAACACAGTAGTTACTCTACGAGATGGCGCTACCCTTTGATCTTCGCCGCGCGTGTCATCACAAAGAGTTTTCCGCAGGATTCCGTAGGGTCTTCGTTTTTGCGTAATGATGAATGGGTTCCGATGTTCAGGGCTGTGACATGTGTGAGATTAATAATGCGCCTTTTTGATTTTTGCATTGAACTAGGCCGTTTTACTAAATAACTATTTGCTAATTGTAGTATTTCCTTTGTGTTTTCTATTTTGTTTGTATTTTTTTTGTTTATATTGTGTACAATAACGTGTTTTCATTCATTCAAATAGTTAAGATAAAGAGAACACACACTAGAAAGCGCACCTTAGGGTGCCCCCCCCCCCCTTGATGGAAAGATGACCTAATAGGTTGCTGGGAGCCGTTGGGCGCAGGCCGCGCTCGTTTCCTCTGGATATCTATTGGGAGGTCCACGAGTCTCGTATGTTCATAACGCTCGTATAGGCTAATATGATGAATGCATATGCAATTGTCAAATGGATGCAGATTATTATCACCCGTCTTGACTACAATTATGAAGTCTTAATGGCTAAATTACTATACACTTGAGTATGGTAAGTAAGTTTGATTAGCGTACAACAAGAATTACTGGAATCCTATAATTTTAGAAGTCGATTCCAAAGTACTCATTAAATGAAATATTGGAATCGTGCCGACGGGTCGCAGGTCGTGGGATAGAGTCGGACCATCTCGAGACAAGTCACCATCGACGAAATGAAACAAAGAATAGTTTGAGAATTTTTAAGCACTCGACTTTACGTAATACGTGGCCCGACATCGATAAAGAAAACAACTAGATATAGGAGTGAAAGCACAAAAAGTGACACATATAATAATGCGTGTGGTCTTGTTTATGATATTAGTTAAAATTAATACTTACGGATACATTGTTTGAGAACGGAGAATATTCGTTTTGTATGTCTATTTATCTGTGATTCTAAAGAGACGCATAGCACGAACATTCGCTGAATCCCGATAACGTGGCCCCGGTATTTTAAAAGTTCAAATTATCAGTTTTCACATACATAAGCTTTGTATGAAATCTGTATTCAGTTGTATTTTTATCCATTAGAGAAACCAACGGCGCAGCGGCTATACAACTTCTATGAACAGGTAGATTAGACTTTTTTTAAATATTTTTATTGATAGTCAAGCGCTTGACCACTACCTCACCTGGTGGTAAGTGATCGTGTAATCGAAGATGGATCACGCTTGCCTAGAAATAACCTATTCACTCTGGACTTAAAGACTCCGAGATTATACTGGTTCGGAAAAACATACGCCGGAAGTGAGTTCCACTCCTTACTTGTGCTAACAAGAAAAGTTGAAGCAAATCGTTTGGTACGGCAATGTGGTATGCCGACTAGGTATGGGTGGTCCTTCTCGGTACGTCTGCTTGTCCGGCTACACGTAAAGCTAATAACGTTTGAAAATTACAAGAAAAAATGTAAGGAACAAAACAGGTATAGCTGTTGGCCTATGTTAGCGTTACAATAACATAATATATAACTAGAGGTTGCGTTGTGCGCGAGCTGCTCGCAGCTCGCGTGTTTTTCTTTTAGTCGAAGAAGTAATTAAAGAGGATATCGAGCTGTTAAAAGCGATCAAAGAGGATATCCATGTGTAAGAAGCAGTCAAAGATGATATCGAAATGGAAGAAGCAATCAAATCAAAGAGGATTTCCAAGTGGAAGCAGCAATTAAAGAGGATATTGAAGTGAAAGAAGCAATCAAATAGGATATCGACGCAGCAGAAACAATCAAAGAGGAAATTAAAGTTGAGTAAGCAATCAAAGAGGATACCGAGGTGGTAAGAGCATTCTAAGAGGATGACGAAGTAAAAAAAGCAATCAAAGACGATATCGAAGTGGAAGAAACAGTCAAAAACGATATCGAAGTGGAAGAAGCAATCAAAGAGGATATTGAAGTGAAAGAAGCAATCAAATGGGATATCGAAGCAGCAGAAACAATCAAAGAGGAAATTAAAGTTGAGTAAGCAATCAAAGAAGATACCGAGGTGGTAAGAGCATTCTAAGAGGATGACGAAGTAAAAAAAGCAATCAAAGACGATATCGAAGTGGAAGAAACAGTCAAAAACGATATCGAAGTGGAAGCAGCAATTAAAGAGGATATTGAAGTGAAAGAAGCAATCAAATAGGATATCGAAGCAGCAGAAACAATCAAAGAGGAAATTAAAGTTGAGTAAGCAATCAAAGAGGATACCGAGGTGGTAAGAGCATTCTAAGAGGATGACGAAGTAAAAAAAGCAATCAAAGACGATATCGAAGTGGAAGAAACAGTCAAAAACGATATCGAAGTGGAAGAAGCAATCAAAGAGGATATTGAAGTGAAAGAAGCAATCAAATGGGATATCGAAGCAGCAGAAACAATCAAAGAGGAAATTAAAGTTGAGTAAGCAATCAAAGAAGATACCGAGGTGGTAAGAGCATTCTAAGAGGATGACGAAGTAAAAAAAGCAATCAAAGACGATATCGAAGTGGAAGAAACAGTCAAAAACGATATCGAAGTGGAAGAAGCAATCAAAGAGGATATTGAAGTGAAAGAAGCAATCAAATAGGATATCGAAGTAGCAGAAACAATCAAAGAGGAAATTAAAGTTGAGTAAGCAATCAAAGAGGATACCGAGGTGGTAGAAGCGTTCTAAGAGGATGACGAAGTGAAAAAAGCAATCAAAGACGATATCGAAGTGGAAGAAGCAATAAAAGAGGATATCGAAGTGGAAGAAGCAATCAAAGAGGATATCGAAGTGGAAGAAGCAATCAAAGAGGATATCGAAGTGGAAGAAGCAATAAAAGAGGGTATCGAAGTGGAAGAATTCATCACAAAGGATATCGAAGTGAAAATGCTATCAAAAACGATATCGAAGATGAAGACGCAATCAAAGAGAATATTGAAGTGAAAGAAGCAATCAAATAGGATATCGAAGTAGCAGAAACAATCAAAGAGGAAATTAAAGTTGAGTAAGCAATCAAAGAGGATACCGAGGTGGTAGAAGCGTTCTAAGAGGATGACGAAGTGAAAAAAGCAATCAAAGACGATATCGAAGTGGAAGAAGCAATAAAAGAGGATATCGAAGTGGAAGAAGCAATCAAAGAGGATATCGAAGTGGAAGAAGCAATCAAAGAGGATATCGAAGTGGAAGAAGCAATAAAAGAGGGTATCGAAGTGGAAGAATTCATCACAAAGGATATCGAAGTGAAAATGCTATCAAAAACGATATCGAAGATGAAGACGCAATCAAAGAGAATATTGCAGTGCAAGAAGCAATCAAAAGGAAATCGAAGATGATATCGAATTGGTAGAAGCAATAAAAGAGGATATCAAAGTGGAAGAAGCAATCAAAGAGGATATCGAGCTGTTTAAAGTTATCGAAGAGGATATCCATGTGTAAGAATCAGTCAAAGACGATTGAAATGGAAGAAGCAATCAAATCAAAGAGGATATCCAAGTGGAAGCAGCAATCAAAGATGATATCGAAGTGGAAGAAGCAATCAAAGAGGATATTGAAGTGAAAGAAGCAATCAAATAGGATATCGAAGTAGCAGAAATCATTAAAGAGGAAATTGAAATTGAGTAAAAGACGTCAAGGACAATGATAAAAATAAAAAAAGGTTTCACCAAAAACTTATACTAATATTTTGTAAAAGTTTCCTCGAGCTATCTCTTCCCGTTTAAAAGATACGAGCGATTTAAGTTTTGTATGAAAACCCATAATTTTGTGGAGTGGAAATTGAAGTAAAAGAAGCAATTGAAGAAGACATATAAGTAGAAAAAGACATTAAAAAGGATATCAAAGTGGAAGAAGCAAAAATAGAGGATATCGAGGTGAAAGAAGCATTCAAGGAGGAAGACCAAGCGAGAGAAGCATTCAAAAAGGATGTCAAGAGCAATGATGGTAATAAAAAAACTATTCGACCAAAAATTTGTACCAATATTTTGTAAAAGTTTGCTAGGCGTAACTGTTCCCGTTTAGAAGATACGAACGATTTAAGATTTGTATTAAAACCCATAATTTTGTAGAGTGGGAATTGAAGTAAAAGAAGCAATTGAAGAAAATATATAAGTAGATAAAGCAATTAAAAAGGATATCAAAGTGGAAGAAGCAAAAATAGTGGATATCGAGGCGAAAGAAGCATTTAAAGTGGAAGACGAAGTAAGAGAAGCATTCAAAACGGATGTCAAGGGCAATGATGGTATTAAAAAAACTATTCCACCAAAAATTTGTACCAATATTTTGTAAAAGTTTGCTAGGCGTAACTCTTCCCGTTTAGAAGATACGAGCGATTTAAGATTTGTATTAAAACCCATAATTTTGTAGAGTCGATATTGAAGTAAGAGAATTAATTGAAGAAAATAGAAAAATAGAAAAAACAATTCAAAAGTATATTGAAGTAAAAATGCCATCAAAGAGGATAGAAACAATTAAAGAGGATATCAATGTGGAAGAAACATTCGAAAACGAAAAGGAAGTGAGAGAAGAATTCAAAATGATGGCAAGGGCGATGATGACCGTAAAATAACGATTCCACCAAAAATTTGTGCTACAAAAAAAATTGATTTTCCAAAATGATCACAATCGATGTTGCATAATAAAAAAAAAAAAAAGACGTTCCAAAATGATCATGTGGATGAGGCATAATTTAAAAAAAATTGATTTTCCAATATGATCACAAAGGATTTTGCATAATAATAAAAAAAAATTGACGTTCCAAAAGTGATCATTGTGGATGAGGCATAATTAAAAAAAATTTTTGTTCGAAAATGATCACAGTGGATGTTGCATAATAAAAAAAAAAAAAAAAAATGACGTTCCAAAAGTGATCATTGCGGATGAGGGATAATTAAAAAAAATTGATGTTCCAAAATGATCACAGTGGATGTTGCATAATAAAAAAAAAATTGTACGTTCCAAACGTGATCATTGTGGATGAGGCATAATTAAAAAAAATTGATTTTCTAAATGATCACAAAGGATGTTGCATAATAAAAAAAAAATGACGTTCCAAAGTGATCATTGTGGATGTGGCGTAATTAAAAAAATGATGTACCAAAATGATCACAGTGGATGATGCATAACAAAAAAAAATTGACGTTCCAAAGTGATCATTGTGGATGAGGCATAATTAAAAAAAATATGTACCAAAATCATCACAGTGGATGTTGCATAATAAAAAAAAATAATTGACGTTCCAAAGTGATCACTGTGGATGAGGCATAATTAAAAAAAATGATGTACCAAAATGATTACAGTGGATGTTGCATAATAAAAAAAAATTGACGTTCCAAAATGATCATGTGGATGAGGCATAATTTTAAAAAAATGATGTTCCAAAATGATCACAGTGGATGATGCATAATAAAAAAAAATTGACGTTCCAAAGTGATCATTGTGGATGAGGCGTAATTAAACAAATGATGTACCAAAATGATCACAGTGGATGTTGCATAATACAAAAAAATAATAATAATTGACGTTCCAAAGTGATCATTGTGGATGAGGCATAATTAAGCAGTGGATGTTGCATAATACAAAAAAAATAATAATAATTGACGTTCCAAAGTGATCATTGTGGATGAGGCATAATTAAAAAACATGATGTTCCAAAATGATCACAGTGGATGTTGCATAATAAAAAAAATAATAATAATTGACGTTCCAAAGTGATCATTGTGGATGAGGCATAATTAAAAAACATGATGTTCCAAAATGATCACAGTGGATGTTGCATAATAAAAAAAATAATAATAATTGACGTTCCAAAGTGATCATTGTGGATGAGGCGTAATTAAAAAAATGATGTACCAAAATGATCACAGTGGATGTTGCATAATAAAAAAAAATATAATAATTGACGTTCCAAAGTGATCACTGTGGATGAGGCATAATTAAAAAAAATGATGTACCAAAATATCACAGTGGATGTTGCATAATAAAAAAAAAAAAAAAAAATTGACATTCCAAAGTGATCATTGTGGATAAGGCATAATTAAAAAAAAATTGGTGTTCCAAAATAATCACAAAGGATTTTGCATAATAATAAAAAAAAAAAATTGACGTTCCAAAAGTGATCATTGTGGATGAGGCATATTTAAAAAAAAAATTGTTGTTCCAAAATAAACATGATGAACGTTGCATACTAAAAAAAAAAAATAATTGGATGTTCCAAAATGATGATGATGACCTTTGCAAAAACTATGAAAGTTGTCTCATGCCCCTCCACCACCATTATATAGAATCAAGCAAATTTACAGTAATTTTATAGTACACACAAGCCGTGGGCTCCCTACAAAAACAGTATGAAAATTACGGCAAACGAAATATACGGGTTACGGTATTCATACAGAAATATTTTGTATGGGACAATTTTTTTTTTGTATGAAAGACAATTTTTTTTTCATGGAACCGGATATAAAAAAATGTCCTCTGCAACATTAGTTTTTGCACCAACGCTCTAAGACCTATACTTTCCGAGATACGAGGTCGATGGGAGCGAATGGGGGACAAAAGGGGTACTTTAGGATTTATTCCCAACTCATCGGAACTCCCTCTATACGATCCCACCAAACATTTTCACCCTACGAGGTGGCATCTGGGAGAACAATGATGTCAATCAGTCAGTGAGTCAGTGGTAATCGAGCTTTATATAATATAACTAGAGGTTGCGTTGTGCGCGAGCTGCTCGCAGCTCGCGTGTTTTTCTTTTAGTCGAAGAAGTAATTAATGAGGATATCGAGCTGTTAAAAGCCATCTAAGAGGATATCCATGTGTAAGAAGCAGTCAAAGACGATCGAAATGGAAGAAACAATCAAATCAATGAGGATATCCAAGTGGAAGCAGCAATCAAAGATGATATCGAAGTGGAAGAAGCAATCAAAGAAGATATTAAAGTGAAAGAAGCAATCAAATAGGATATCGAAGTAGCAGAAACAATTAAAGAGGAAATTGAAATTGAGTAAAAGACGTCGAGGACATTGATAAAAATAAAAAACGGTTTCACCAAAAACTTATACTAATATTTTGTAAAAGTTTCCTCGAGCTATCTCTTCCCGTTTAAAAGATACGAGCGATTTAAGTTTTGTATGAAAACCCTTAATTTTGTAGAGTAGAAATTGAAGTAAAAGAAGCAATTGAAGAAAACATATAAGTAGAAAAAGACATTAAAAAGGATATCAAAGTGAAAGAAGCAAAAATAGAGGATATCGAGGTGAAAGAAGCATTCCAAAAGGATTTCAAGATCAATGATGGTAATAAAAAAAATATTCGACCAAAAATTTGTACCAATATTTTGTAAAAGTTGTCTAGGCGTAACTGTTCCTGTTTAGAAGATACGAGCGATTTAAGATTTGTATTAAAACCCATAATTTTGTAGAGTGGTAATTGAAGTAAAAGAAGCAATTCAAGAAAATATATAAGTAGATAAAGCAATTAAAAAGGATATCAAAGTGGAAGAAGCAAAAATAGAGGATATCGAGGTGAAAGAAGCATTTAACGTGGAAGAAGAAGTAAGAGAAGCATTCAAAATGGATGTCAAGGGCAATGATGGTATTAAAAAAACTATTCCACCAAAAATTTGTACCAATATTTTGTAAAAGTTTGCTAGGCGTAACTGTTCACGTTTAGAAGATACGAGCGATTTAAGATTTGTATTAAAGCCCATAATTTTGTAGAGTGGGAATTGAAGTAAAAGAAGCAATGGAAGAAAATATATAAGTAGAAAAAGCAATTAAAAAGGATATCAAAGTGGAAGAAGCAAAAATAGAGGATATCGAGGTGAAAGAAGCATTCAAAAAGGATTTCAAGATCAATGATGGTAATAAAAAAAATATTCAACCAAAAATTTGTACCAATATTTTGTAAAAGTTTGCTAGGCGTAACTGTTCCCGTTTAGAAGATACGAGCGATTTAAGATTTGTATTAAAACCCATAATTTTGTAGAGTGGGAATTGAAGTAAAAGAAGCAATTGAAGAAAATATATAAGTAGATAAAGCAATTAAAAAGGATATCAAAGTGGAAGAAGCAAAAATAGAGGATATCGAGGTGAAAGAAGCATTTAACGTGGAAGACGAAGTAAGAGAAGCATTCAAAACGGATGTCAAGGGCAATGATGGTATTAAAAAAACTATTCCACCAAAAATTTGTACCAATATTTTGTAAAAGTTTGCTAGGCGTAACTGTTCCCGTTTAGAAGATACGAGCGATTTAAGATTTGTATTAAAACCCATAATTTTGTAGAGTCGATATTGAAGTAAGAGAAGTAATTGAAGAAAATAGAAAAATAGAAAAAACAATTCAAAAGTATATTGAAGTAAAAATGCCATCAAAGAGGATTTCGAAGTTATAGAAACAATTAAAGAGGATATCAATGTGGAAGAAACATTCGAAAACGAAAAGGAAGTGAGAGAAGAATTCAAAATGATGGCAAGGGCGATGATGACCGTAAAATAACGATTCCACCAAAAATTTGTGCTACAAAAAAAAATTGATTTTCCAAAATGATCACAGTGGATGTTGCATAATAAAAAAAAATGACGTTCCAAAATGATCATGTGGATGAGGCATAATTTAAAAAAAAATGTTGTTCCAAAATGCTCACAGTGGATGATGCATAATAAAAAAAAATTGACGTTCCAAAGTGATCATTGTGGATGAGGCGTAATTAAAAAAATGATGTACCAAAATGATCACAGTGGATGTTGCATAATACAAAAAAAATAATAATAATTGACGTTCCAAAGTGATCATTGTGGATGAGGCATAATTAAAAAAAATGATGTTCCAAAATGATCACAGTGGATGATGCATAATAAAAAAATAATAATAATTGACGTTCCAAAGTGATCATTGTGGATGAGGCATAATTAAAAAAATGATGTTCCAAAATGATCACAGTGGATGTTGCATAATAAAAAAAAAATTGACGTACCAGAATGATCATGTGGATGAGGCATAATTAAAAAAAATTATGTACCAAAATGATCACAGTGGATGTTGCATAATAAAAAAAATAAAATAATTGACGTTCCAAAGTGATCATTGTGTGGACAGGCGTAATTAAAAAAATTATGTACCAAAATGATCACAGTGGATGTTGCATAATAAAAAAAAAATTGACGTTCCAAAGTGATCATGGTGGATGAGGCATAATTGAAAAAAAAATGATGTTCCAAAATGATCACAGTGGATGATGCATAATTAAAAAAAAATTGATGTTTCCAAATGAACATGATAAACGTTGCATAATAAAAAAACGGAAAAAAATTGACTTTCCAAAATGATCATTGTGGATGAGGCATAATTAATAAAAAATGATGTTCCAAAATGATCACAGTGGATGATGCATAATAAAAAAATAAAAAATAATTGACGTTCCAAAGTGATCATTGTGGATGAGGCGTAATTAAAAAAATTATGTACCAAAATGATCACAGTGGATGTTGCATAATAAAAAAAATAATAATAATTGACGTTCCAAAGTGATCATTGTGGATGAGGCATAATTAAAAAAAATGATGTTCAAAAATGGTCACAGTGGATGATGCATAATAAAAAAAAAAATTGACGTTCCAAAGTGATCATTGTGGATGAGGCATAATTAAAAAAAATGATGTACCAAAATGATCACAGTGGATGTTGCATAATAAAAAAAAATGACGTTCCAAAGTGATCATTGTGGATGAGGCATAATTAAAAAAATGTGGATGTTCCAAAATAAACATGATGAACGATGCATACTAAAAAAAAAAAAAAATTGGATGTTCCAAAATGATGATGATGACCTTTGCAAAAACTATGAAAGTTATCTCATGTCCCTCCACCACCATTAAATACAATCAAGCAAATTTACAGTAATTTTATAGTACACACAAGCCGTGGGCTCCCTACAAAAACAGTATGAAAATTACGGCAAACGAAATATACGGTTTACGGTATTCATACAGAAATATTTTGTATGGGACAATTTTTTTTTTGTATGAAAGACATTTTTTTTTCATGAATCCGGATATAAAAAAATGTCCTCAGCAACATTAGTTTTTGCACCAACGCTCTAAGACCTATACTTTCCGAGATACGAGGTGGATGGGAGCGAATGGGGGACAAAAGGGGTACTTTAGGATTTATTCCCAACTCACCGGAACTCCCTCTATACGATCCCACCAAACATTTCCCCCCTACGAGGTGGCATCTGGGAGAACAATGATGTCAATCAGTCAGTGAGTCAGTGGTAATCGAGCTTTATATAATATAACTAGAGGTTGCGTTGTGCGCGAGCTGCTCGCAGCTCGCGTGTTTTTCTTTTAGTCGAAGAAGTAATTAAAGAGGATATCGAGCTGTTAAAAGCCATCAAAGAGGATATCCATGTGTAAGAAGCAGTCAAAGACGATATCGAAATGGAAGAAGCAATCAAATCAAAGTGGATTTCCAAGTGGAAGCAGCAATTAAAGAGGATATTGAAGTGAAAGAATCAATCAAATAGGATATCGAAGTAGCAGAAACAATCAAAGCGGAAATTAAAGTTGAGTAAGCAATCAAAGAGGATACCGAGGTGGTAGAAGCGTTCTAAGAGGATGACGAAGTGAAAAAAGCAATCAGACGATATCGAAGTGGAAGAAACAGTCAAAAACGATATCGAAGTGGAAGAAGCAATCAAAGAGGATATTGACGTGAAAGAAGCAATCAAATAGGATATCAAAGTAGCAGAAACAATCAAAGAGGAAATTAAAGTTGAGTAAGCAATCAAAGAGGATACCGAGGTGGTAGAAGCGTTCTAAGAGGATGACGAAGTGAAAAAAGCAATCAAAGACGATATCGAAGTGGAACAAGCAATCAAAGAGGATATCGAAGTGGAAGAAGCAATCAAAGAGGATATCGAAGTGGAAGAAGCAATCAAAGAGGGTATCGAAGTGGAAGAAGCCATCACAGAGGATATCAAAGTGAAAATGCCATCAAAAACGATATCGAAGATGAAGACGCAATCAAAGAGAATATTGCAGTGCAAGAAGCAATCAAAAGGAAATCGAAGATGATATCGAATTGGTAGAAGCAATAAAAGAGGATATCAAAGTGGAAGCAGTAATCAAAGAGGATATCGAGCTGTTTAAAGTTATCGAAGAGGATATCCATGTGTAAGAAGCAGTCAAAGACGATCGAAATGGAAGAAGCCATCAAATCAAAGCGCATATCCAAGTGGAAGCAGCAATCAAAGATGATATCGAAGTGGAAGAAACAATCAAAGAGGATATTGAAGTGAAAGAAGCAATCAAATAGGATATCGAAGTAGCAGAAACAATTAAAGAGGAAATTGAAATTGAGTAAAAGACGTCGAGGACAACGATAAAAATAAAAAACGGTTTCACCAAAAACTTATACTAATATTTTGTAAAAGTTTCCTCGAGCTATCTCTTCCCGTTTAAAAGATACGAGCGATTTAAGTTTTGTATGAAAACCCATAATTCTGTGGAGTGGAAATTGAAGTAAAAGAAGCAATTGAAGAAGACATATAAGTAGAAAAAGACATTAAAAAGGATATCAAAGTGGAAGAAGCTAAAATAGAGGATATCGAGGTGAAAGAAGCATTCAAGGAGGAAGACCAAGTGAGAGAAGCATTCAAAAAGGATGTCAAGAGCAATGATGGTAATAAAAAACTATTCGACCAAAAATTTGAACCAATATTTTGTAAAAGTTTGCTAGGCGTAACTGTTCCCGTTTAGAAGATACGAGCGATTTAAGATTTGTATTTGTACCCATAATTTTGTAGAGTGGAAATTATAGTAAAAGAAGCAATTAATAAAATGTATAAGTAGAAAAAGCAATTAAAAAGGATATCAAAGTGGAAGAAGCAAAAATAGAGGATATCGAGGTGAAAGAAGCATTCAAAAAGGATGTCAAGATCAATGATGGTAATAAAAAAAATATTCGACCAAAAATTTGTACCAATATTTTGTAAAAGTTTGCTAGGCGTAACTGTTCCCGTTTAGAAGATAGGAGCGATTTAAGATTTGTATTAAAACCCATAATTTTGTAGAGTGGAAATTGTAGTAAAAGAAGCAATTAAGAAAATATATAAGTAGAAAAAGCAATTAAAAAGGATATCAAAGTGGAAGAAGCAAAAATAGAGGATATCGAGGTGAAAGAAGCATTCAAAGCGGAAGACGAAGTAAGAGAAGCATTCAAAAAGGATCTCAAGGGCAATGATGGTATTAAAAAAACTATTCCACCAAAAATTAGTACCAATATTTTGTAAAAGTTTGCTGGGGGTAACTTTTCCCGTTTAGAAGATACGAGCGATTTAAGATTTGTATTTAAACCCATAATTTTGTAGAGTCGATATTGAAGTAAGAGAAGTAATTGAAGAAAATATAAAAATAGAAAAAACAATTCAAAAGTATATTGAAGTAAAAATGCCATCAAAGAGGATTTCGAAGTTATAGAAACAATTAAAGAGGATATCAATGTGGAAGAAACATTCGAAAACGAAAAGGAAGTGAGAGAAGAATTCAAAATGATGGCAAGGGCGATGATGACCGTAAAATAACGATTCCACCAAAAATTTGTGCTACAAAAAAAAATTGATTTTCCAAAATGATCACAGTGGATGTTGCATAATAAAAAAAAATTGACGTTCCAAAATGATCATGTGGATGAGGCATAATTTAAAAAAAATGATGTTCCAAAATGATCACAGTGGATGACGCATAATAAAAAAAAAAATTGACGTTCCAAAGTGATCATTGTGGATGAGGCGTAATTAAAAAAATGATGTACCAAAATGATCACAGTGGATGTTGCATAATACAAAAAAAATAATAATAATTGACGTTCCAAAGTGATCATTGTGGATGAGGCGTAATTAAAAAATGATGTACCAAAATGATCACAGTGGATGTTGCATAATACAAAAAAAAAAAATTGACGTTCCAAAGTGATCATTGTGGATGAGGCATAATTAAAAAAAATGATGTTCCAAAATGATCACAGTGGATGATGCATAATAAAAAAAAAATTGACGTTCCAAAGTGATCATTGTAGATGAGGCATAATTTAAAAAAATGATGTACTAAAATATCACAGTGGATGTTGCATAATAAAAAAAAAATTGACGTTCCAAAATTATCATTGTGGATGAGGCATAATTAAAAAAAAATTGATTTTCCAAAATGATCACAAAGGATTTTGCATAATAAAAAAAAAATGACGTTCCAAAAGTGATCATTGTGGATGAGCCATAATTAAAAAAAATTGATGTTCCAAAATGATCACAGTGGATTTTGCATAATAAAAAAAAAAAAAATTGACGTTCCAAAATGATTATTGTGGATGAGGCATAATTTAAAAAAAATTGATTTTCCAAAATGATCACAAAGTATTTTGCATAATAAAAAAAAAAATTGACGTTCCAAAGTGATCATTGTGGATGAGGCATAATTAAAAAAAATGATGTACCAAAATATCACAGTGGATGATGCATAATAAAAAAAAATAATTGACGTTCCAAAGTGATCATTGTGGATGAGGCATAATTAAAAAAAATGATGTACCAAAATGATCACAGTGGATGTTGCATAATAAAAAAAATGACGTTCCAAAGTGATCATTGTGGATGAGGCATAATTAAAAATAAATGTGGATGTTCCAAAATAAACATGATGAACGTTGCATACTAAAAAAAAAAAAAATTGGATGTTCCAAAATGATGATGATGACCTTTGCTAGAACTATGAAAGTTGTCTCATGCCCCTCCACAACCATTATATAGAATCAAGCAAATTTTACAGTAATTTAATAGTACACACAAGCAGTGGGCTCCCTACAAAAACAGTATGAAAATTACGGCAAACGAAATATACGGTTTACGGTATTCATACAGAAATATTTTGTATGGGACAAATTTTTTTTTGTATGAAAGACATTTTTTTTTTCATGGATCCGGATATAAAAAAATGTCCTCTGCAACATTAGTTTTTGCACCAACGCTGTAAGACCTATACTTTCCGAGATACGAGGTGGATGGGAGCGAATGGGGGACAAAAGGGGTACTTTAGGATTTATTCCCAACTCACCGGAACTCCCTCTATACGATCCCACCAAACATTTCCCCCCTACGAGGTGGCATCTGGGAGAACAATGATGTCAATCAGTCAGTGAGTCAGTGGTAATCGAGCTTTATATAATATAACTAGAGGTTGCGTAGTGCGCGAGTTGCACGCAACTCGCGTGTTATTGTTTTTGTCGAAGAAGCAATCAAAGAGGATTTCGAGCTGTTAAAAGCGATCAAAAAGGATATACATGTGTAAGAAGCAGTCAAAGACGATATCGAAATGGAAGAAGCAATCAAATCAAAGAAGATATCCAAATGGGAGCAGCAATCAAATATGATTTCGAAGTGCAAGAAGCAATCAAACAGGATATTGAAGTGAAAGCAGCAATCAAATAGGATATCGAATTAGCAGAAACTATTAAAGAGGAAATTGAAGTTGAGTAAGCAATCAAAGAGGATACCGAGGTGGTAGAAGCATTCTAAGATGACGAAGTGAAAAAAGCAATCAAAGACGATATCAAAGTGGAAGAAGCAATCAAAGAAGGTATCGAAGTGGAAGAAGCAATCTTAGAGGATATCGAAGTGGAAGAAGCAATCAAAGATGATATCGAAGTGGAAGAAGCAATCAAAGAGGATATTGAAGTGAAAGAAGCAATCAAATAGGATATCGAAGTAGCAGAAACAATCAAAGAGGAAATTAAAGTTGAGGAAGAAATCAAAGAGGATACCAAGGTGGTAGAAGCATTCTAAGAGGATGACGAAGTAAAAAAAGCAATCAAAGACGATATCGAAGTGGAAGAAGCAATCCAATGGATATTGAAGATGAAGAAGGAATAAAAGAGGATATCGAAGCGGAACAAGCAATCGTAGAGGATATCAAAGTTAAAGAAGCAATCAAAGATAAACAAGCAATCAAAGAGAAAAAAATTGGATGTTCCAAAATGATCATGATAATGGTTGTATAAAAAAAAATTGAACGTTGCAAAAAAGATCATGATGAACGTTGCATAAAAAAAAATCTGGACGTTCCAAAATGATCATGATTGACGTTGCATAATATAAATGTATGTTGCAAAATGATAATGATCAAAAATTTGTACTAATATTTTGTCAAAGTTTGCTAGTGCTATCTCTTCCCGTTTAGAAGATACGAGCGATTAAAGTTTTGTAAGAAAAATCATAAATTTGTTGATTGGATATCGAAGTGGAAGAAACTATCAAAGAGAATGTTGAAGTGGAAGAAGCAATCAAATAGGATATCGAAGTGGCAGAAACAATCAAAGAGGAAATTGAAGTTGAGTAAGCAATCAAAGAGGATACCGAGGCGGTAGAAGCATTCAAAGAAGATGACGAAGTGAAAAAAGCAATCAAAGACGATATCGAAATGGAAGAAGCAGTCAAAGACGATATCGAAGAGGGAGAAACAATCAAAGAGGAAATTGAAGTTGAGTAAGCAATCAAAGAGGATACCGAGGTGGTAGAAGCATTCAAAGAAGATGACGAAGTGAAAAAAGCAATCAAAGACGATATCGAAATGGAAGAAGCAGTCAAAGACGATATCGAAGTGGGAGAAGCAATCAAAGAGGATATCGAAGTTAAAGAAGCAGTCAAAGATGATGTCGAAGTGGAAAAAACATTCAAAGAAGATGACGAAGTGAGAGAAGCATTCAAAAAGGATGTCAAGGATGACAATAAAAAAACAGTTGCACCAAAAATTTATACCAATATTTTGTACAAGTTTGCTAGGGCTATCTCTTCCCGTTTAGAAGATACGAGCGATTGAAGTTTTGTATGAAAGACCACAATTTTGTAGAGAGCTTAATGAAGTAACTGAAGCAATTAAAGAGGATATGAAAGTAGAAGAAGCATTTTAAAGGGATAACGAAGTGGAACATGCAAAAATAGAAGATGTCGAGGCGGAAGAAACAATCAAAGAGGATATCGAAGTGGAAGAAGCAATCAAAGAGGGTATCGAAGTGGAAGAAGCCATCACAGAGGATATCGAAGTGAAAATGCTATCAAAGACGATATCGAAGATGAAGACGCAATCAAAGAGAATAATGCAGTGCAAGAAGCAATCAAAAGGAAATCGAAGATGATATCGAAGTGGAAGGAGTAAACAAAGAGGATATTGAAGTGGGAGAAGCAATCAAATAGGATATCGAAGTAGCAAAAACAATCAAAGAGGAAATTGAAGTTGACTAAGGAATCAAAGAGGATACCGAGTTGGTAGAAGTATTCAAAGAGGATGACGAACTGAAAAAAGCAATCAAAGACTATATCGAAGTGAAAGAAATAGTCAAAGACGATATCAAAATGGAACAAGCAATCAAAGCGGATATCGAAGTGGAAGAAGCAATCAAAGAGGATATCAAAGTGGAAGAAGCCATCACAGGATATCGAAGTAAAAATGCAATCAAAAACGATATCGAATATGAAGACGCAATCAAAGAAAATATTGCAGTGCAAGAAGCAATCAAACGGAAATCAAAGAGGAAGGAGCCCTTACAGAGGATACCGAAGTGAAAATGCCATCAAAGAGGATATCAAAGATGAAGAAGCAATCCAATGGATATTGAAGATGAAGAAGGAATAAAAGAGGATATCGAAGTGGAAGAAGCAATCGTAGAGGATACCAAAGTTAAAGAAGCAATCAAATAGGATATCAATGTGGAAGAAGCAATCAAAGAGGATATCGAAGTGGAACAAGCAATCAAAGAGAAAAAAATTGGATGTTCCAAAATGATCATGATAATAGTTGTATAAAAAAAATTGAACGTTGCAAAAAAGATCATGATGAACGTTGCATAAAAAAAATCTGGACGTTCCAAAATGATCAGGATTGACGTTGCATAATATAAATGTATGTTGTAAAATGATAATGATCAAAAATTTGTACTAATATTTTGTCAAAGTTTGCTAGTGCTATCTCTTCCCGTTTCGAAGATACGAGCGATTAAAGTTTTGTAAGAAAAATCATAAATTTGTTGATTGGATATCGAAGTGGAAGAAACTATCAAAGAGAATGTTGAAGTGGGAGAAGCAATCAAATAGGATATCGAAGTGGCAGAAACAATCAAAGAGGAAATTGAAGTTGAGTAAGCAATCAAAGAGGATACCAAGGTGGTAGAAGCATTCAAAGAAGATGACGAAGTGAAAAAGCAATCAAAGACGATATCGAAATGGAAGAAGCAGTCAAAGACGATATCGAAGTGGGAGAAGCAATCAAAGAGGATATCGAAGTTAAAGAAGCAGTCAAAGATGATGTCGAAGTGGAAAAAACATTCAAAGAAGATGACGAAGTGAGAGAAGCATTCAAAAAGGATGTCAAGGATGACAATAAAAAAACAGTTCCACCAAAAATTTACACCAATATTTTGTACAAGTTTGCTAGGGCTAGCTCTTCCCGTTTAGAAGATATGAGCGATTGAAGTTTTGTATGAAACACCACAATTTTGTAGAGCGCATAATGAAGTAACTGAAGCAATTAAAGAGGATATGAAGTAGAAGAAGCATTTTAAAAGGATAACGAAGTGGAACATGCAAAAATAGAAGATGTGGAGGCGGAAGAAACAATAAAAGAGGATGACGAAGTGTAACAAGCAATCAAAGAGAATGTTCGAATAGTGGATGTCGCATAATAAAAAAAAATTGACGTTCAAAAATGATCATAGTGGATGAGGCATAAATAAAAAAAAATTGATGTTCCAAAATGATCACAGTGGATGTTGCATAATAAAAAAAAAATTGACGTTCCAAAAGTGATCATTGTGGATGAGGCACAATTTAAAAAAAAATTGACGTTCCAAAATGATCATTGCTGATGAGGCATAATTAAAAAAAATTGATGTTCCAAAATTATCACAGTGGATGTTGCATAATAAAAAAAAAGAAATTGACGTTCCAAAATAATCATTGTGGATGAGGCATAATTTAAAAAAAATGATTTTCCAAAATGATCACAAAGGATTTTGCATAATAAAAAAAATGACGTTCCAAAAGTGATCATTGTGGATGAGGCATAATTTAAAACAAAATGATGTTCCAAAATGATCACAAAGGATTTTGCATAGTAAAAAAAAATTGACGTTCCAAAAGTGATCATTGTGGATGAGGCATAATTAAAAAAAATTGATTTTCCAAAAAGATCACAAAGGATTTTGCATAATAAAAAAAAATAATTGACGTTCCAAAGTGATCATTGTGGATGAGGCATAATAAAAAAAATGATGTACCAAAATGATCACAGTGGATGTTGCATAATACAAAAAAAAAATAATAATTGACGTTCCAAAGTGATCATTGTGGATGAGGCATAATTAAAAAAAATGATGTTCCAAAATGATCACAGTGGATGATGCATAATAAAAAAAAAAATAATTGACGTTCCAAAGTGATCATTGTGGATGAGGCATAATTAAAAAAATGATGTACCAAAATGATCACAGTGGATGTTGCATAATAAAAAAAAAATGACGTTTCAAAGTGATCATTGTGGATGAGGCATAATTGAAAAAAATGATGTACCAAAATGATCACAGTGGATGATGCATAATAAAAAAAAAAAAATTGACGTTCCAAAGTGATCATTGTGGATGAGGCATAATTAAAAAAATGATGTACTAAAATGATCACAGTGGATGTTGCATAATAAAAAAAAAAATGACGTTTCAAAGTGATCATTGTGGATGAGGCATAATTGAAAAAAAATGATGTTACAAAATGATCACAGTGGATGATGCATAATAAAAAAAAATAATTGACGTTCCAAAGTGATCATTGTGGATGAGGCATAATTAAAAAAATGATGTACCAAAATGATCACAGTGGATGTTGCATAATAAAAAAAAAAAAAATGACGTTTCAAAGTGATCATTGTGGATGAGGCATAATTAAAAAAATGTGGATGTTCCAAAATAAACATGATGAACGTTGCATACTAAAAAAAAAAAAAAAATTGGATGTTCCAAAATGATGATGATGACCTTTGCAAAAACTATGAAAGTTGTCTCATGCCCCTCCACCACCATTATATAGAATCAAGCAAATTTACAGTAATTTTATAGTACACACAAGCCATGGGCTCCCTACAAAAACAGTATGAAAATTACGGCAAACGAAATATACGGTTTACGGTATTCATACAGAAATATTTTGTATGGGACAATTTTTTTTTTGTATGAAAGACAATTTTTTTTTCATGGAACCGGATATAAAAAAATGTCCTCTGCAACATTAGTTTTTGCACCAACGCTCTAAGACCTATACTTTCCGAGATACGAGGTGGATGGGAGCGAATGGGGGACAAAAGGGGTACTTTAGGATTTATTCCCAACTCATCGGAACTCCCTCTATACGATCCCACCAAACATTTTCACCCTACGAGGTGGCATCTGGGAGAACAAACATGTCAATGAGTCAGTCAGTCAGTGAGTGGTAATCGAGCTTTATATAATATAATTAGTTATACTTGAAGTATATAATGACAAGCGATGTCACAGTCAGTTCTAGTAAAATAGCGGCAAATTCATCAACAGTCATTTGTCTAGAGGGTTAGACTCATCCTCATTTAAAGGCCAAACGTAAATACCAATATTTTTAAAACGAACAATGTATGTCTGTGCGTCTGGAAGAACCGCTCGAAAAAGACTTTAATAAAGCCTTAAATATGTAATTTATTGGGGAGTTTTTGGGGCAAGAACATTTTCGTAGCTTCTAGCAAAAACTGGACAAGGGATACGGAATGATTTTGTAAGTAGACTTTTGAGAAACGACTTTTAGGCCGGTCACACACGTACGTAATTTTCAGTTCGAATTTCGATTTTATATGGATTTGCTGCCTTTGCTATTCCGAAACGGAATGCTGACTGACTTTGACCGGCCTTACACCCTTCCGAACCGTAAATCTGCTTTTTTTGAGTCCAATATTGAGGTTATGAATCTACCATCTCATACAAAATGCACTATCAAAAGACACCTCAATTTTTGAGAAGATTGGTCGTCAACATCATTAATGGATCATTGATCGAGCGAAGCGAGATCTCTAAATCAACTTGGGCAAATCGGCGTTGTATGTATGTATGTTTGTTTGTCCGAGGATAACTTTCGAAGCGTTTATCCGATCATCGTAAAATTTGGTATATAGGTGGGTAATGATAGCACAATTTTGGTGTGACTCAATGAACTAAAAATTTTGGGGGGTTGTTGAGATATTGAGGTTCAAGAGGGGTAAAAAAAATGAAAATGAGACTATTAGGTCAAATGAGACGTCAAATAAAAGGTCTTCATTAGTACATTTTGACCACGTTTTTATTTTTAGTAAAGTTTTTGTATTTTTTGAGTTATTAGCCATCATAAAAACTAAACTTTGACAAAATTCACAGGTTACACCATTGACCCCACAGTGCTGTAATTTGGTATGCGTGTAGCTTAAGTATCACAAATATAGGCAACAGTCTGAAATCTAGAATAACTACATTTTGTACCACAAAAAAGCGTAACCAATTAACATGAACTCCCGTTACCTGTTATTTAAATAAATAAATAAATAAATAAATATTGCTAGACATTTCACACAGCGCTATTTAGCCCCAAACTAAGCTGAGCTTGTAATATGGGAACCAGATAACTGATAGAATACTTATATATACTTTTTTTTTTGTAAAAGCATACTTATAACATATAGAAAAACACCCAGACACGAAACAAATATCTGTAGATCATACAAACATTTGTTCCGCGGCGGGAAGCGAACCCGCTTTTTATGAAACTGTAGGTCAAGTTTATTGGTTATTTTTTTCGTGGCACTATTTTGATAGTCAAAGATTACGAATAATATTTTTACGCGAACCACTAATTATATCAGTTATAGTACATCCCCTCCTGAACACAGACTTCCCCAATAGATTTACTGAGTGGTCCATCTCTTGTACTCAACGGTAAACTTTTACTATCTCAGAAAGACTCTATTTTTTAAATTTATTTCACAATTAACTAACCTGCCTCGGCTTCGCACGGAATAGAAAATAAAATAGAACCTATATGACCTTGAATTCAATCCCATAGAAAAAAGCAACTTTCCGAGCAACTTTTAAAATGATTCTTTCTCAAAAAAAAGATATCCTCAAAATCCCCACCGCTACATCCCCACCAGTGCGTAGAGGCCTTGTAACTGGACAATTACTACAAACATACATTAATCAAGCAATTTCATAAAAAAATATTTTTAGAACAAATTTCCCGTGTTATATGTATAACGGAATTTATCGAACATTGAAAAAAATTGTCAAATCGTCCAGCCAAGTGATGTACTTACCAACGAATGGCATTTAATTTTTATTGATCGAGCGAGATCTCCAAATCAACTTGGGAAAATTGGCGTTGTATGTATTTATGTAAGTATGTATGTATGATAAGATAAGATAAGATAATTATTTATTGTACACCAAAGTAAAATAAAGAACATAATTTTTACAAATAGTTTTAGTAAAGTGGGTGGTCTTATCGCTAAAAGCGATCTCTTCCAGACAACTTTGTATGGACAGGATAATAATTGATCATATGACGGCGGTATGTTTGTTTGTCCCAGGATAACTTTTGAAGCGTTTATCCGATCATCGTGAAATTTGGTATATAGGGGATGGCACAATTTTTGGTGTGACTAAATGAGCAAAAAATGTGTGGGAGTTTTTGAGATACTGGGGTTCAATATCGGATATATGAGGTAAAAAAAAAACAAAATGAGACTATTCGGTCAAATGGCACGTCTAATAAAAGGTCTTTGTGAGTATATTTCGACTCAGTTTTTATTTTTAGTTGAAACCTTGTAGTTCATAAGTTATTAGCCCTAATAAAAACTGAACTTTGACAAATTTCAGAGGGTACACCAGTGCCCCCACAGTGCTGAAATTTGGTATGTGTGTAGCTTTAGTGACACAAATATAGGGAAAAGTCAAAAATCCAGAATAAATGCAATTTCTACCCCGAAAAAGAGGAGCCAATTTACATGAACTCCCGTTACCTGTAATTTGAATGAAACTGTAGGTCAAGTTAGTTTTTTTTTATTTATTTAACAAAAAGTTACGTAATAGTAAGTTAAGTACATAAACATACATAAAGCACTGTAAAACCATAAAGGTTTCTCTCGGTGCTTAGGACACTCGAGCCGCTACACATTATTTAAATAGGTACTTATATACCTCGTCACCCTAAAAGTATGTAGGTACGCAAACATAGTAAGTTGGCGGCGGCAATTATAATTACAACTTTTATGTATAGGTACTTTTAATATCATAAGTTAGTTCATAATGAAAAAACGGGACAATAATCCTCAATGCATACCGAACGCAAAGACAATGTACATTGCACGTGTCATATAGCTAGGTATCAACTTCATTCTCGCTCGGTCCGGTCGAAATCGACAGAACATTGAAGCAAGCTTATGTTCTATACATTCTATCTTCGTCAGTTGTTTATTATTTTTAGCAAAATCTTGAGCGTATAAAGTACTTTATAAATCAAGAGTTTATTCATTGGTAATTACCAATTTAAGCTAGGATTATAATAATTATTCCTGTTTATTTATTTTATCTATGTATTTTAGAACATTCCCTTTTTATTTATTTTTTTTTATTCGAAAATGTTCATTTATTTGTAAGGTATCCTCGAGAGTATTCATGAAGTGTTTTTTAAATTTGTATTTATAATGTTTAGTCAAAGTTGGGATTAAGAATGCAGTGGTGCGCCTCCCGTGATAATTGTTCATTCTAGGAATCTGCAGCTTTTGGAGTGTTACTTTTCTAGTCGTTGTTTTATGTGATATTAGTATTTTTATTCCGTTATTTTCATATTGTTCGCTCATCAATAAATCGCGAAATAAATTAGTTGGTTATTTATTTCGCGGCACTATTTGATAGTCAAAGATTATGAATTTTTTTTTTGTTTTTTGGGAGACTCGCGAGATCTCAGTTCGGGGCAAACCACTAGTTTATAAAGATTTGTATGTTTGAAATAAAATAAAATGGTTAGTCATTGTCAAGACATACATTACATCCTTTAGTGTTGTTTAAAATTTCGAAATGTTTTGTGTTCCCGCGTGTGGGCGCTGTAAGATATCTCTTAACATTTATTGGGTAAACGCTAACAATGGATAAATATGTAAAACAAGTCATTATTTTTGTGTAAACTGTTATTTTCTTTAAAAAAACGTTATTGAGTAAACGAATTATGAATACTCAATCGAGTAGATTCTTTTTCGAGGTTACGAATACCATTATTATAAATACGGGATTTATCACGTACCGTTTCATCGGTGTTACGATCGACAATGTTTCGGTTCAATTCGTGAACCTTCATCAGGTGGAGTGCCGGCTTGGAACGGCCCTCAAACGTATCACTACAATACATAACTCAATTCTATTAATTAACCGACTTCAAAACTAGAAGGAGGTTCTCCATCGGTTGTATTTTTTATATTTTTTATGTTTGTTACCTCAGAACTCGGTCATTTATATATATTTATATATTTCCGTCATATTTGACGACCTCCGTGGCGCAGTGGGCGTATAGTCGGCTGAGACGCAGGAGATACCGGGTTCGATTCCCGTCACGGAAAAATGTTTGCATGATCTACAGATATTTGTTCTGTGTCTGGGTGTTTTTCTATACATTATAAGTATGTATTTACAAAAAAAAGTATATAAGTATTCTATCAGTTATCTGGTTCCCATAGTACAAGCTCTGTTTAGTTTGGGGCTAGATAGCGCTGTGTGAAATGTCCAGCAATATTTATTTATTTATTTATCAACCGATTTTGAAGGATACTCTTTCGGATTGGTACCATAGAAATTTCATAAAAATCGGTTCAGTATTTTGGTTAAGTCGGTTATATTTTTGTTAAAAAGATACTTGTTTTAAATATAGTTTAGTTTTACGGGCGTAATCTTTATTGCATCAAACCTTACAGTTAAGTGAAGAGTTGCCGGCATTTTGCAGTCATCGAGATTAATCTTACATTAATCTCGATGACTGCAAAATGAGACGGCAACGGGAATAAAATTCACGCATTTTATGAAAAGTGTTGACAGCCATGTCAAAGAAGAACATGTTATCCATAATAGATTGCAAAAAGATCAGCAATACAAATAAATATTCCAAACCTTAATTTTAAATTTGAAGTTACTCGTAAATTCCACTCAAGTCTAGTACAATCCAAATATTTAATAATTTACTTAACGTATTGTCGGCGCAACAGAGGCAGATGGTGTAATCCCATGTTCAAATCATCAGAAAACCAGTAGCGTCATTGAGCAACAAGTTCTTGTCTACAGAAAAGCCATTTTGTATAAAATGCCTACTTTTAGGCATCCTCATGTAAGAAGCGTTTGTTTTTTGTTGTCAATATTTTTTAAATAGAGCTACGATTTATTTATCTAAGCCACTAAACACTAATATACAATAGAACCGACTTTTGTGAAGAATTCGTAAATTGATATTTTTCACGAAAATTTTTTGTGGGGTTTTTTTAATTGATATTGCAGCTAGGACTTGGGTACATTAAAAAATAGTTTTTTTATCCTGGCAGAGCTTTAAAGGAATGGATAAATGAATGAAGATTCTTTATTGTACCTTACAAGCTAGATACAACATGATGACTACCTCCGTGGTGCAGTGGGCGAATAGCTGGCTGTGACGCAGGAGGTAGCGGGATCGATTCCCACCACAAAACAAATCTTTGCATGGTCTACAGATGTTCAGGGTCTGGATGTTTTTCTATTTATTATAATTATGTATTTACAAAAAAGTATATAAGTATTTTATCAGTTATCTAGTTCCCATATTACAAGCTCTGCTTAGTTTATAGAGTTATGTAGAAACAAGATTAGGAATGACTGGTCTATTCGTTTCTATTAGCATTTTCCTTCAATTGTAGGCAGGTATTGATTATGCATGGCGATCAGGCGAATATTGCACGATAATGCTTTCCATTTACTCACGAGAAAAAACTTCGGAAGAAATAACAATGTTTATCGTATCTACGTTCATAAAATGACATAAAATTAGGCGTAAATAAAATAAAATGGTATTACGTCAAGGTTTTCTTTATTTTATTACTACTAAAATTTATTTTATTAATAGTAAAAATCAAATTAAGAAAAAAAAACTTATTACATGATGTCAATTTTTGTTTAGGTCTAATACATTTTGCTTATGCGTAGAAATTATTAAAAAACCCTTTTCGTTCGTTTAACTTTCTTTGTGACTGTAAAACATTTGTGAAGAACGTAAAACTCGTTAAACTCACGGTACAATTGCTTTTTGTAGGTACAAATCAAATCAAATCAAATTATTTATTGCGAATATGGGTTAGTAATAGGTGGTTAGTGATACAGTTTGAGTTCGTCCATAATCAGCGTTTATCGCATGCAATTTTAGTTAACCTTAAACGTATCCACATACCACAAAGTATCAACATTGAAAACCAAAATTTATACTTAAAATATTTACAATGTTCAACTCTTACCTTAAATAGAAAATTAGTAATAAAATGTCAGATTTACATAATAAAATTATTCAAGAGATTTGTCACTAAGAAACTAATTTATGTTGCAGTATGCTTTTTTTATTAATATTAGTTTTAAGTTTCTCTTGAACTTACTCAGACTGGAAGAACCCAATACAGACTCAGGTAGGTGATTATATATACGCGGAACCATACAATTCACACTCTGATTAAACAAGGTTGTCTTATTAGGTGGGAAACAAATTTTATTAATATGCCGTTTACTTTTACGGTTTATAAAGAGGTCCATATTTGTTTTAATGAATGTAGCGATTTCGTAGATATACAAACATGGGAGAGTCAAAATCCTAAGCTCCGTGAAATAGGGCTTACAGCTGTCAGTTTTCTGCAACTTGCATATTGCTCTGATACACTTCTTTTGAGAGATGAATACATGTTCTTTGCGCGTGGAGTTAGCCCAAAAAATAATTCCATACCTTAATACTGATTCTACACATCCATAATAGGCGGTTATCACAACACATATGAAAATTGATTAAGTCTCTTACATATAGTGTCAACGTGCGATTTCCAATTTAAACTGTAGTCTAAATTTAATCCTAAAAATTTTGTGGTGTCAACTTGATTAATATTATGTCCTAAGTAATTTACACTAATATCCAATTGCTTAACAATTGCGATGACAAGATGTCACCGCGTAACTAATGCAAGATTATCTAGGTAATTTTAATATAAAAAAAATGTAAAACCAACCTGATAAATAAAGAGGTCGGTTGCTCCGGAAATCTATGGGGGAGGTATATGTCTAGCACTGGAAGTCTTATTTCCGATATGATGATGATGATGATTTTGAAAAAGATATAAGATAGTTATTTTCACAACTAAGTGAACAATTAATACTGCTTATCCTTTACTAACATCGCATATTATCTGAGTACGCTTTACTTACTTTTACAGAACAGAACAGAAAGATTTGAAAAATTTCCAAAACTTGTTTTACAAATTGTCGTATCGCCTCGTACAACGGGAACGCACCCATCACGCGGTGAATGGGTGTCTTCAATACCGCTGAGTTATAGTTTTTTATTACTTTAATCTATAATTATGCGGTGACATTCGTCTCGTGTCAAGGTGAGCGTGTGAAGCCACGAAAGCGCATTCCAGTGTGGCCTAGCCTTTATATTCGGCTTGCGAAGACAATTGATGAACTTTAACCTAGAGGGAGGTATTTAAGGTCGTAGTGCTTTAATAAATATTGAAAATTAAGTGAAATACTATCTATGCTAATGCTATCTCTGCTATGGAGAGAACTATGCTTGGTGTTTCTCTTCGAGGTCGAATCAGAAATGTGGAGATTCCACGAGCCAAAGTCACTGACATAGCACAAAGCAAGCTGAAGTGGCACTGGTTGGGGTACATAGCTCGAAGAACCGACGGCCGTTGGGGGGAAAAGGTTCAGTGGAGACCGCGCACTGGAAAACGCAGCGTAGGACAGTCTCCCAATAGATGGAAAGACTGGGAAAGAAGGTAGCTGGGTGCAGTTGGGTGCAGGTCGCACAAGATAGGTTACTCTGGAAATGTATGGAGGAGGCCTATGCTCGCAGTAGACGTCCTGTGGTTGATATGTTGAATGAAAATTAATGAATGATATGGTACTTTTTTGTAATGACTGCCTCCGTGGCGCAGTGGACGTATAGCCGGCTGAGACGCAGGAGGTAGCGGGTTTGATTCCCGCCGCGGAACAAATGTTTGCATGATCTACAGATATTTGTTCCGTGTCTGGGTGTTTTTCTATATATTATAAGTATGTATTTACAAAAACAAAAGTATATAAGTATTCTATCAGTTATCTGGTTCCCATCGTACAAGTTCTGCTTAGTTTGGGGCTAGATAGCGGTGTGTGATATGTCCAGCGATATTTATTTATTTATTTTTAAACAGATAACTTATAAAGTGTATAACTTCCACTACCGGACCAGCAGAAGTACCGAGAAGTACCACCGTTACCTGGTCGGCTTACCACCTTGTCGTACCAAACGATTTGCTTCAACTTTTCTTGTTAGCACAAGTAAGGAGTGGAACTCACTTCCGGCGTATGTTTTTAAGAACCAGTATAATCTCGGAGTCTTCAAGTCCAGAGTGAATCGGTTCTTTCTAGGCAAGCGTGCTCCATCTTCGATCACACCATCACTTACAGATATACCATATACATACCTACCCCATCATGATCTGAGGTTGTGGTCAAGCGCTTGGCTATCATCAATAAAAAAAACTTGGTGTTGCTACTAGTGTTAATAAACTTAGTACTTATAAGGCTTGGTGCGTTTTGCAATATATATTTTGTTGACGATCTACATCAAAAATACAATTTTTAAATAAAAAAAATTGTTTCCTTGCAAAATGTCACTTACGGTGTTCTTCCATATCAGGCTCGATTTGTTAGCAAAAAGTAGCCTGTATTTGAATCCAGGTATAATCTGTCTATGTACTAAATTGCATCAGTTCAGCCGTTACGAGGTGAAATCGTATAAATATTAATATGTAGTATTAATATGATTATATTTCAATGTACCGACAAAATTAAATCAAAGATGGACAATTAATAACGATGTAGGTAGATCAAGTGTAAATACAATCCGACCACGCGGAGTCTGAATAACGCTAAGAAAAGTTAGATAATTTATGATAATTCTCATATTATAAATTCGAAACTGTCTCTCTGTCTGTTTGTTATGTTTTCACGACTAAACGGCTAAACCGATTTCGATGAAATTTGGTATATAGATAGATTATGACCGGGATTTGGACATAGGCTATTTTTGTGTGAAGAATGATAGGAAGGAAGTGACAATGGAGATGACGGCTGATAGAGAGATGTGGAGGAGAATTAAATGTTGTGCCGACCCACGTAATGTGGGAAAAGGGCAGGAAGAAGAAAGAGAGACATACAGGCATTATAATTTTATTATGATATACAGAATTTATAATTTTAGTTAGCTTAGTATTCTTACAGATAGCAGACTTAGCATAAACGGACCTGTTCGCTTTTATATGGCCTTGAGTGGTTTATGGTAATGGACCATCTAATAAGTTACATTTTGACTGAGACTGGCCACAAAAAGATAGACTACATTCACTTTATACCAATAAAGTATAAACGGTTGATCATCTTATTTACATAGTATAAAATGAAGTCGCTTCCGCTGTCTGTTCGCTTTTATACTACTTAACAGATTTTAATGCAGTTTTCAGCAATAGATAGAGTAATTCAAGAAAAGGTTTATATGTATAATACATACATTACTATGTTTGTTTGTTACCTTTACACGACTAAACGGTATAACGGATCGAAATTAAATTTTGCAAGGAGATAGATTATATCCTGGGAAAGGGCATAGTCTACTTTTTAGCCAACTGCGCAAAATGAGGGTAATGTTTTATTGAAAAGCCACCCGTGCGAAGCCGCGGGTGGGTCAGATAATTGTGAATAATTTATAGATTTTTTTAAATTATTCTGCAGTTATACTAATACAACACAAAACACAAAGCCACAAGGACAATGGGCTGTCGTATAGCGTAGAAGCGATTTCTTCCAGACTACATTGGTATGGAAAGGATTTTTGTTATATAAAAATACAAGTATCTAAATACTTAATAAAAGTAAAAAATATGCAAGTACCTATTTATATCTCATTTAAACAAACAACACACACTTGAGCCATCAAAAGATGGTAGAAATCGATCTATAGATCGCGGAACTGCTCTAGAATAAGATTAGGAAAAGTGTCCTTACGAAAAAAAAAGCTGTTAATATAACATTTTATTTTATTTGTTCCTTTGTTCACGGCTTCCTGAAGGAGATCGCTTTTAGCGATAAATCATCTATTGTAACTATGATTTATGGAGACCAAGCACTGGAAAACGCAGCGAAGGACGGCCCCCCACTAGATGGAAAGAAGACCTGATAAAGGTTGGTGGGAGTTGTTGGGTCAGGCCGCACAAGATCGGTCGCTGTGGCAATCTATGAGGGAGGCCTATGTTCAGCAGTTGGGGTCCTTACTCGCTACATCATCATCATCATATCAGTATGATGATGATGATGATGTAGCGAGTAATGAGCAATATGAGCATCGAATGATTTCGACAGGCCGTCTGTCTGTCAGTTAATATGTTAGGGGTCACTACGTATTATGTAATTACAAATAATAATGTTTGCTGGTTGCTAATGGAAAGGCTAAGTAGGAACGTGCGATAAGTATTTATTTAGTAAAGAATTATTAGCTTTTTGTTTTGTGATACTGATTCTTAGTCATCTTATCCAATACAAAAGAATACAAATTGGTCAAGTGTGTGTTGGACTACAGTGAAAAGTTCCTTAATCAGTATCAGTAAGTGCATCTTAGTAATTTTATATGACAACATTAATTTTACACTTTATTTTTTGGTCATTTTGGTCATTTTGTCACGTCACGTTAACGTTATATGAATCCGTAATGATCCTTTTTAATACACAATAGGTATCATTTCACTTTTTCTCGTAACCTATAAGTTTTTTGAATGAATCACTATTGTTGACCAATATTTTCCTCAATGTAAATCCTACTTTTAGCAAAGGACAGCCTTCAAAATATTATAATGTGTAAGTATTGCGAAACCTCTCAAATGTTTTGGTCAGATGCGGCGCCCATTGCATTAAAAGAATCAGACATCACTCCAAGTCAGCTCACAATTTAAAATGAACTCTATTAAGACACGCAATTTAGATTAATTATGGTGAATGGAAAGCACAGCGTAACAGGGCCCTATACTAGATTAAAATATGTGTAACTAGTTGCCGTCCGCGGCTTCGCACGCGGGTTTTGTCAATAAAAACATACCTCCTTCTGTGCAGTCGGGTAAAAAGTATCCTATTTATCAAACCCGGTTATAATCTATGGTATATACCAAATTTCATTGAAATCGGTCCAGCCGTTTAATCGTGAAATCGTTACAAACAGACAGAGATACAGACAGTCAGAGTTACTTTCGAATTTATAATAATAAGAGTATGGCTAAAGGTTGCTAGAAGCCGCTCGATGTCATACAAACTCGCTCTAGTAATAGAGGATATCTACTAACAATTTTGCATGAAGATAAATTTTACTTTTATTTCGATTGATATTTCTGAACTTTGAACTAGTAACTGTGACCGCAGTCAGATGGTGTAAGAATTTACATAGAAATTGACCTTCTGTGATTCACTTAGCTGTGAAATCTATTGTGAATCATAACTTGATTATGAAATATCTCAGTGTCTTAAGACGAAAGTCTTTGATCAGTGTGTGTTACCAGGGATGACATAATATAAAAAAACCATTTATTTCAAGCAATTATGTCACTCATATAACCCAACACAAAAGAGTATATTAAACAGAGTTTTTGAGAACATGCCTGTAACAGTAATATCTGGTATACGGGCAGTCTACTCTGCCGGCTATCATTGCCAAGATGCTGTTGGATATTGTACAGAAACGTGGTCTTTCACTATGGGCCTCATAAGAAGGCTCGAGATCGTTCAGCGTGCTATGGAGAGCTTGGTGTTTCTCAACGAGATCGAATCAGATATGAGGAAATTCGTAGATGGACCAAAGTCACCGACATAGTACAAAGGATTAGAAAACTGAAGTGGTAGTGAGCAGGGCATATAGCTCGAAGAACTGAAAGCCGTTGGGTTCTCGATTGGAGACATCGCACTGGAAAGCGCAGCGTAGGACAGCCCCCCACTAGATGGAAAGACGACCTGTGTGCAGTTGGGAGAAGACGTCAAAAGATCTCTGGAAATCTATGTGGGAGTTCTATGTTAAGCAGTGAATGTCCTGTAGCTGATATGAAGAGGCTGATGATGATAATAACTAGCGTATGGATTGTGGTGCCATTGTGCTTCTAACACGCAGAGTTTAGACGCCAACGCTCCTGGCAGCCGGGCTCATAAAACGTGGGTGTGACGATGGTATTGCTATCTTGCTCATCGCAGCCCTTACGGGAGTCGTTAGTGATGCATCGAGTACCTATCGATAACACTAATTATCAGGTTTTAAATGAAAACAAATATGTGTCATATCCACTGAAGACATAAAAATATTAAAAGAAGACACACATTACTTATTACATAATAATAATTTGTTTATGTGTACGCAAACTATCAGATTCTAAGTAGGTAGGTATCTATTTAGTCTTTTTAAGTTCTTAAAATAAGTGAATGTAAATTATTTTTGAGAATAAAGTATCTTTATCCAGGCAGACCAGCCTACTTGAGATTAAATTGTGTTGTTGTTTTATTTCAACAAATCGCACCCATAACAAAACTCCGTTATGGCATCAAAAACCTCTACTATAGTTAATTGCTATGCACGTAACTTAATTACGTAGTGAGGCACCTACATATTATTTTATATTTTCCGACTCATAAAAAATAACTTCATTGAATTTCATCATAAAAATAAAATTTTTGGCCTTAGAGTAACTACCTACCCATAGAACCAAAGTATGTATAATCACAAAAAATAAGCAATTAAATTGGAGCCATAAATAGCTCCGACCGACGTCTGCGTTGTGAATATTATGAACCAGGGTTTAGATATTATGAGCCAGGTGGCAGTGAGTGAGAGTGGAAAAACAAAAAATATTGATGGTTTATGTGGTGATAATATCCATCCGTTTGCTTTGTGCTTTTATGCGTGTTGGCGGATGTAAAACACAGCACTCAAGCACACGTTCGTTCAGTCGCCTGCTAAAAACTCGCTCGTTCAGTCGAGGTAGCGATTTCCAGATAAAACAATATTTTTGGCGTCAACTCGCCAAATTATTTTTTCGCTTCGAATTTATGCCTTAATTTAACTTTAGCGATAAAAGTGTTAAGTATGAATTTTAAACTGCGTTACCTACCTACGAAATTATAGTGAAATTATTAATTAAATGTTCCATATCAAGTTTCGGTTTATTACTTAAAACATAATCTCTAAAGCATATATAAATAAAAAAAACCTGATACACTGATACACAACAACCTATATATTGCCAACAAGATACACTGTATGCCAGTAATTTATTAATATAAGTATAAGCATATTTTTGTATCAAATCCTAGTTTTTCATTCAGTAACAATTTTGTGTTTCACTGTACTGAATCACACCATGAGTACAACACTGGGCGAGTTACGATATTTTTTTTTGTAATCGCTGTCTCGTCTTATTGGACGAGTTTAGCAGGCGATTTGACGATTGACCCCACTTTTGTTGTTTAGTGGCTATAACTATGTAGATTTTGGACGGAAATTTGTTTGAAATTTCTGTTATAAATGTGTAGTTATTCTAAGATTGTGACCTTATTATTGGAATTCTCTTCCTCATGTTGGGCCAATATAGAGTTATTATAACTTACCAGGGAAATCAAATTCCATGCTTCGTTATTGCATAGCTCGGGGTTGGTATTTAGATAGGAAAAATAGTTCGGACGCACAGGTTTTTAACATCTAGCTGCTGTTAATCTCTTAATTAATGATACTCCTTTAATATAACTTACAAGCTAGATACCTACTACATACCGGTTTTCTCACAGTGTTTTTCATATAGAGCACGTGCCCACATAAATGATTCGCGTATAAAATCCATTGATTTTAGGCCGGGATTCGAAGTCGGGGTACATTCCAAGACGTTCACGGCTCTATTAAAATAAATAATGCTGGACATTTCACACAGCGCCATCTAGCCCCAAAACTAAGCAAATCTTGTGGTATGGGAATCAGATAGCTGATAGAATACCAATGTACTTTTTTTTGTAAATACATAGAATATTCCGCGGTGAGAATCAAACCCGCAACCTCCTGCGTCTCAGCCGTTTGTTGTTTGTTTTGGTGTTGTTTATTTTCAACAACAGTCTCCATATTAATTTCTCCGTTTCCAAGGCTGCCAGACATTCCTTCGTTACGCAAGTGATGCAAATCTGCAGATGGATTGCACCGCTTACTAACCGGTCCTGCATTTATGCACACGTGGATTTATCTGCAACGCATTATCGATGACCTCTTGTGATTCAGCTTAGGAAAAGGTTAGTGAAAGGATCTCATATTTAGCGGTTTTGTGTCTTCAACAATTTAAAAGATAATTACTTTTAAAAATGTTTGGAATAAATCAGTTTGAGATAAATTTACACACATATACTAAACTAACATAATTACATCGTGTACAATATCTTACGTTAATAAAGGTACCTTACTTAGCTAGCATGCATTAAAAAAAAGATAAGTAGTAAGATAACATTTATTGATCGATCGAAGCAAGATCTCCTATTCAATTTGGGCAAATCGGCGTTGTATGTTTGTATGTTTGTTTGTCCGAGGATAACTTTCGAAGTGTTGATCCGATCATAGTGAAATTTGATACATAGTTAGGTAGTGATAGCACAATTCTGGTGTGACTAATTGAGCTGAAAATATTGGAGGATTGTTGAGATATTAAGATTGAAGAGGGGTAAAAAAAAGTGAAAATGAGACTATTAAGTCAAGCGGGACGTCATATGAAAGGTCAAATGAAATTAGTGCAATTCGACCCCGTTTTTTTAGTAAAGTCCTTGTAGTTTTTGAGTTATTAGCCATAATAACTGAGCTTTGATGAAATTCACAGGGTACACCAGTGACCCCACAGTACTGTAATTTGGTATGAGTGTAGCTTAAATGACACAAATATAGGGAAAAGTTTGAAACACCCCAAAAAATAATAATCAATTAATATGAACTCCCGTTTCCTGTAATTTGAATGAAACTGTAGGTCAAGTAAGTTGGTTATTTATTTTGTGGCACTATTTTGATAGTCAAAGATTACGAATAATATAATATTTTTGTTTTAATGGGAAACTCGGGAGATCTCAGTTCAGGGCGAACCATTAGTGTAGGTTACATAAAAGAATACTAGCCCCTATTAGTATATCCTAGTGGATACCCTGTGTTGTGGGGGGCTAGTCTCTTCCTGTTCGAGTAAGTAAGTAGTTACATACAAAACAGACAAACATGAAAATAAAGAAAGAAGATAAACATAAATGGGCATAGAGCATAGCATTGTAGACTCCATAAAGTTAGTAAATCGTTTAAAGGGCAAGGTGTACACTTTATAACAAACTCCAAGGTTATGTGCAAAAATTGACAATTAACAAATTTAAAAACGTAATTATATAAAATCTTTATTATAAAAAACCTACTGCAACATCTCAGATTATTTAGATGATAGAGCATGGGATTCAAATTGCTCCAACTCGATCAAAAAATGTTAGAACTTAGACGTAATTTTTTATTTTAATGCCATGTATTCTAAAAGGATCACCAGCCTTGTTTCTTGCCTTTTTTTTCTAGCTTGGTCGCAGAGGAACAGGCGATAAAATTGACTTTAAAGTGATCCTTGTGATTTTAATGCATATACATTTTTTTTTAAATAAATATATTATTTTGATTTTGATTGATAAAAAAAGATCATATCAAACAGGAAGCGTGCACGTTTTCTGGTTGATCGGTCACTCAGAAAATCTATGAGATACTTATGCCTTTGATTTTACGCGGCTAGCGCGGTTTTCATCTACATTTTCCATCTAGTGTGCCGTCATACTCTGTGCGTGGTCACCTTTATGTCCCAACGGCCTTCATGGTCGAAGGGTATCACTAAAATGAATAAATATTGCTGGACATTTCACACAGCGTTATCTAGCTCCAAACTAAGCAGAGCTTGTACTATGGGAACCAATTAACTGATATAATACTTATGTACCTTTTCTTTGTAAATACGTACTTATCTATGTATATAAAACAAAGTCGGGTTACTTACACCATTTATAACTCAAGAACTGCTGGACCGAATTTGATGATCTTTGATTTGTTGGATTTGTCTCCGCCCTGAATAGCAGAATAACTATTAAAATATCAGAAAAATGCACACAAAAAGAAATGATGAAGAAAATTTATTTTCTCATACATAATGATAGCCAATTGACAATTCTACCGGGGTGACGTAGGCGTAGGTACATATTGGCAGCTCGCGGCATATGCATGCCATGTCAAGGCGGTACGAAGTTCGGCGGGTCAACTAGTATTACATATAAAAACATCCAGACCCGGAACAAATATCTGTAGATCATGCAAACATTTATTCCGTGGTGGCTTTCAAACCCGCTACCTTCTGCGTCTCAGCCGGATATTCGCCCACTGCACCACGGAGGTCGTCAGGTGCAAAAAAATGCAAAGGAAAAGTAAGAAGATATAAACTTCAATTGAATACATTATTTTCCAAGGGCTCTTATGCAAGGGATTCGTCACGTAAAGTTAGTTATAAAACTGTGTCACTGGAGCGTGCTCAGAGACAAAACAGATTTATTCAATGTAATTATGCTTTGAACACCACTGGTGGCTGCCGGCTGGTTATATAATAATGGTTTATATGTTTTGCTGTGTAGGAAATCATAGCGAAAACAATGAAAATGTTGATAAGGCAACAACTTTTGACAACAAGATTTTTCCAACAATTTGGAAAAATCTTATGTAATTAAATCTTAAGATCATACAACAAGATAGAGTGCGGGACCATTTTTTTTACTATAGGAAAATGCTTTACGCATGTCCTCCAACTCGGGAAGAGCTGAAGGAGTCTGTCGGGCTCTCCGTAGAGCAACCAACGGCATACCGACTAAAACCCACCGATATTCCTTCAATCACCTCAGTGCTAGTGCATCATCGAACCGCCCATTGTGAGATGACTGAGTCGATGCCGCACTAGCACCTGACAGGGTCACGGGGTCCCAGTTGGATTCAACCGCGGCCCTTAAGCGGACCCTTCGGACCCCCACTTGGGAGGGAGAGGAATGTCCTGGAATATTAAGGACACTCCTCGGCGTAGGAGAATGCGGGACCCTACATTAACTAGCTGCGATTGCGGGGGACTTTGTCAAAGCATGGCCAATATGCATATCTGTCCTCTGTACAAATGCAATACAAGTGACAAATTTTTATTCACCCGTAATGTGATTGTGAAGTGAAATTAAAACGCGAAGAGCACCGATACCTCATGGACTCCAAATGGCTCAAATATGTAAGCTCTCTCGAGACTTCCGTAATTAAAGCTTAGATTTTATTGTATTGTATTTATTTATTTCAGTTATTAATAATCCATAATATATTACAATCAAAATAAATTAAAATTAAATTATTATTAACTTATTTTGTGCACAGCCTCCTTCGTGAGCCTCCATGTCTCGGCACCATAAGTCATAGTTGGCAGGACACATTGGTTATAGAGACGTGTTTTAAGACATTGTGGAATATGCGTGGACTTTAGTATATCATCTAGTTTGCCGAAAGCTGCCCATCCAAGTTGAAAACGCCTGGTGACTTCCTTCATTTGATACTCTTTGCCAAAAGATAAAACATGGCCAAGATAAACGTATGAGCCATGGAGCGCGCCATGCTCGGCATCACACTCTTAGATCGAGTTCCCAATACCGAAATTCGCAAGCAGACTAAAGTACAAGACGTCAGCAAGCGAATATTGGGGCTCAAGTGGAGTTGGGCAGGACACTTGGCCAGACGTAGTGACGAGAGGTGGTCTAAGGCACTAACAGGGTGGAGGCCGAGAACTGGCCATCGAAATAGGGGACGTCCACCAGCGAGATGGGTCGACGACATCCATAAGACCTTAGAATAATAACCATAAGAAATTAAAATTAACAAACAGACAAACATAGTTATATGACTGTCAATGCAAAGTTAGATAGATAGATAACTCTTTATTGTTACAACAAATTACAATCACGCAGTGTTACAATGGGCGGTCTTATCGGTCGTTGCTGTGCCGTGCCCGCGGCAGCAGCGGTAACACTATCCTACGCGTTTTATCTGATAAAGCTGACTGCCCAATATTGTGGCATAGTGCAGCTGCATGTTAGAAAATAAGTATTTCATTTTTTATTTATTCATTATTTGACATGTGTTTTAATTTATTTTATTTTGATTTTAAATTTGATTTTAAATTTGTTTTGATTTAGTTATTATTATTATTATTATTTTGTCTTTTATCCTTATTTATTTTATATTTGCATTACTAACATAGTTTGTAAACAAATGTAGTACTAACAATATATGGACTTAATATGTCTGAAATAAATTATTGAATTGAATTGAATTGAATTATCGCTTAAAGTGATCTCTTCCAGACAACCTTTATGGACTGGATTGATTAGAACGTGAAAGGAGGCGTAGGTATAAAAAGTATACTTATATAAATAAAATACGATAATATACCTTTAAAACATACCAAAATACATTTTTGAAACTTTTCTCGTCACTTAAGCTTAGAGCTTTTAATTTAGGATGATGCAAAGTGATGCAGATATGATGCTGGCCATATAAATTGACCCATAACACTATAAACATAACATAGCACTATAAAGTACGAACGAAGGCTGACTAAGGTTTAAAACACGAGAATATAAGTACACAGTCCAATTGATAAAAATATCTTTTGAAAGCTCATTGTTGCGAGTTCAGAGCCATATTTTAAATCGTGTCGTGTCGAGGTGAACCGTAAAATAATTCAGTAGTGACGACATCAGGCGCATTAAATGTTCAAAATTACTGTTTTATGCACCTGATAGCATCATCTCACATACCGATCGCACAGTCCTACGTGGCTGATATCAAGCTATACTCTATACTATACAAAACGTTAAATATTCGTTGTATCATTTCATGTTAGATATATTTTCCAATTGCGATCAACTCTCTCTAAGATATTCAGATATGCAACGAAAGGAATTGTTAATTTTTTATTCCTTACTGCTTTTACGTAAAAAAAAACAATATTATGATGTATGGCTGGGAAAGAGAAAAGGAAAATCTTTGGTAATCGTGGTTTCCGTGTGTGATGATGATGCACGTGACGCAGAGTACTTTCTCTAGCTCCCAGCTAGTTGATTTGATGATTTCAGCGGAGGGCGCTGATTATTAGTTGATGATGCTGATGATGCAGTTTGCTCACTTCAAGGGTTTGCTGATTTAGATGAATTTTCGAATATCATTTTCAATGAGCTGCGTCCGCTCGACTCGAAGGCAAACGTCAGAATAGGGACACTCTTTTAGCTACCTCCAGGTATCAAAGAAAAGGTGACAGACAGGTAGAAAAATGAGGAATTGAGGGTAAATAAAATACATAGATAATGAGGAAAGGAGGTTCGTTCTGAAACTGCTATGTTTACGAAGCATATAGGCCCCGAAATAGCTGCTAGGCTCTATAGAAGGACACATGAAAGTAAATAAGTTAATGCTGATCTTAAATTTAGCAAGAAAAACAAGAGAAGTTGAGTTTGGAAATGAAGATGAATAAAAAAAAAATGTTTTGAGTGAGTTTATTGCTACGAGTACGTAAACAACTTAATAGGTAGTTACTTAACATAAAAAATGGGTTTATGCGGATGTGGTTATCAGATTTGATCTACCGATCCCTGCACTATCGCGGGGACCTGCGTACAATTAACAAATAAAAAATTATATTTAACCTCGACGACAAGTAGTGATAATTTTTTTTATTATCTGCATGTGTTTTGTGCATAAATAGAACGTTGTTATAAATCTGCTAAATCGCATTAACGGAGCTGTTATCGAGTTTACAATGACCAACTTTCAGAGCAGTGTCTTGCGTTACGGGCGCTATATTGAATCTCGAACGTAACGAAGGATTCCAGAGCGAGAGAGTTACTAGAATCCTGAGTGCAGAGAGGTATATAGGCACGCCCAAGATGCAGACTGATAGGTTGGTGCATTCTGTGTATAGGTTAGTTCGATTTACGAATAAGTTATTATTGTGAGGGTCTCTTTGGTTCAAATTTTAATATAGATGAGGTTCTAAATTTAAATCACATAATTTAATTAATCACACAATTTAATTCATTTTGCCCTCGTGGGCATAATTAAATTTAGTACAACTTTACTCCCGGCTCAGCCGTAGGGATTTTATCACCTGCTTTCGGTGAGATTAACGACATAATTTGACATTGTCGAGCAGGTGGTGTGAAAATGTATTTTATTTTATTTTTTTTGTAGATACAAATGTTATGGAAAGCGCCTTAAATTTTGATACAATTTTACATCATATTTTAATAAAAACTTCCTATCTAGTTATTAAGAACTATCATCGTAATAATATCAGTCGTATTTTATATACCGTTTTATAAAGCGACCGGTCTTGTGCGGCCTACACCCAACGGCTCCCAGTAAGCTTTATCAGGTCGTCTTTCCATCTAGTAGGAGGCCGTCCTATGCTGTGCTATCCAGTCCGTGGTCCAAGTCGTCTCCATTCTTGGTACCATTTTTGAAAATCATAGCAAGTGAGAGACGAGACGAGACGATATAATTATTTCGCTTCGCAAAACCAAACCATCCTCGTAGGACCTTACCACGCAGATGATGCATAGTAAAAGGACTTGGTTTAAAAATATGGTAATCCCTTGAAACCTTGACGTCTGCGATGGCCGAATGTGAGTGTTGAAGTAATCAATATGATATATCTGAAGTTGATAAATAGATTTGCGTGGATTCAAATTAAATGGATATTATTTTTGGTTTTCAATCAACACAAAAAACTTTGTAAATATTGCAAGAGGCAGGTCGATTCGTACGTGTATGCAAATAATTTTAAGTATATGTATGTTAGACACTAAGGTTTAAGTTTATATGGGCCGTAGAATTATGTTTTGACATCTTGTACTCTTCTAGTATTCGAGTTCTGTATTATTGTTTCAGCGACTATTATAGGCTCTCGAGGCTATCTAACTAAATATTGTGCAAAACGCTTATATAGCTCAATCTAGGGTTTGCACTTTTTTCTAGTTAGGTTTTGGCGTAACTTATTATAATAAATCGTTCCAACATTAGTTCGAATGCCTGTTACTTCTGATTCTAAGGCCGTGCGCTGCGTTAAGCGGGTGCACGGCGCGGGCATCCGACGCGGGCATCCGTCGCGGGCATCCGCGTCGTGCTCCGTCGCGGACAAATAGCCCGTCGCGGGTATCCGCAACGACCTCCCGCTAAACGCAGCGCCGCCAGTACAATTTTAGACGTGCGGGTGTACAGTCGATTCATAATGGATTATTTGTTGATATACTACCTAGCCAAAAGACGACGTAGACAACAGCGGCAGCCAATCAGCCCATATGTCTCGTCCAGATTGTTGTGTGGAGAATTTGTAACCAAGTTTACGCTATTAAGAGAAGATGAGAGGAGATTTTTTAAGTATTTTAAAATGTCAACGTCTACATTTGGTGAATTATTTTCGAAACTTGAACCATATTTGAAACATAGTGCTAATACCCCATAAAGCGGGGCGACATTGCACTTCTAAAATAACACGTTCCGTATCAATATCACTCATGTTTATCAACTTGATTGTACAAGCACGGCGCGTGCGACACGGATAACGCAGCGGCTGCTCACTGATTTTCTAGAAACATCTCCGCTCGCGTGCTCCGTCGCACGGACACGCGAGCGTACCCCCGTCGCCCGCGACGCGTGTGACGGGCGTTCCGCCTTACGCAGCGCTGCTCTATGAATTTACATGAAACATCACGCCGCGCGGGTGCCCGCGCCGTGCACCCGCTTAACGCAGCGCACGGCCTAAGCGCGCTATTGCGACGCGCAGACTGATCCCATTTTTAGTTACATTGGTTTTGTCTCTTATGTTATTTTGTGTGATGTACATACTACTATTATGACATATTGACATATAATATTACACACACACACACACATACACACAAACAAACCCACCCTTACAAAAAACACGCACGTAAACAAAACACCCACATACACACGCACATGACCCACGCATATACTCACTTATACACTGGTGCATTCGCATACATATAAGCATGTACGCTCCGACATCACATTTCTTGATTGTTTTGTTATTTCGTTTTCATGTACTAGACTGTAATATTTATAGCATGTCATTCAGGAGTGAACTGTTTCCTAGGCCACAGCTTACGCTTTTCTGGGAAACAGGGACACAACTCATCTATGTAACTTTTATGGTCACAATAAATATATTTCTATATATTTCTATTTCTAATAATATCATATTTGACATTGTTTTGTTTGCTCTGTTCACTCTCTCTGTATGCTCTCTTATGCGTCTCCTCTCGTGTTAATGTGTAGTTAATTAAAAATGTTGTTATATTTTTCTTATTTTGAGATGATTTTTTTTAATACCACTAAGCCAGCAAACAAGCCCACCTGATGGTAGTCCCCATACTGTAGTCCCTAGGGAGAAGCTCGGCAGGGTTGATATTCTTTGTGAAATATAATAACTTCTTGAGTTGCGATTATTGACGACCTCCGTGGCGCAGTGGGCGAATAGCCGGCTGAGATGCAGGGGGTAATGGGTTCGATTCCCGCCGCGGAACAAATGTTTGCATGATCTACAGATATTTGTTCTGGGTTTGGTTGTTTTTCTATGTCTTCTATGTATCTAATAAGTATGTATTAACAAAAAAAGTATATAAGTATTCTATCAGTTATCTGGTTCCCATAGTACAAGCTCTGCTTAGTTTGGGGCTTGAATAGCGCTGCGTGAAATGTCCAGCGATATTTATTTAATTGTCTGTTGAAACTACTTATTTATTGTTAATGATATATTTTGAATCTGACGTAACTTAGTGTTCTTTCTGAAGTAACTTGTGACGTGGAGATGGAACAGGCGTATGAAGGCCCATCTAATGTCAAGTGGTAACCATCGCCTATATCAAAGTATTGATTCGTAGGTCACCTTCGAAACGTGCCCTACGATGCCCTGCCCTGAGTCCAGCAATGGCGCATGGCTGCAGAAATAGGTGTGACGGTACTTCCCCGGGCGAGGCCTTTCACAAGGAACTATATTACTCTTTATGGTTGGCCATGTCTTGAGTTCAAGGTTGCCTGCGATGCTCTTGAATTAACCTGGCTTTATAGAATACTCGAAATACTTATCTCCAGTTAAAAGCAGCCTAGCTCAGTAGGACAACTTTTGCATGATTAATGTTGACTAATCAATGTCTGAATAGAATACTCTCTACTAATATTACCGCTACAGTTTGTTTGTATATTTGTTGCTCTAGATCTGAGGTTCCGAAACGTTTTTGACTCGTAGACCACTTGCCATGTTTTTAGGTTTTAGGTAGACCGCCTTGTTTACTTAATATTAACATTTTGCAAATTCATCAACAACAAATGCGTTTTTTTTCGATGACAGGACATTTTCAACAATTAGGTCTAAATCTCGTATTCTCTTAAGTAAAATACATAGCCCAGAGTTTAAACAAACTAAAGTGGCAGTGAAAAGCGCAGCAAAGGACGGCCCAGATGGAAATATTACCTACATATATGTTGCTAGAAGCCTTTGGGTGAGGACCGCACTAGTTTCGGTCGCTATAGAAATTTATGGTCTATGCTCAGCAGCGGACATCTGATATGATGATCATATAAGTAAAGCAATGGGCTGGAACGTGTTCTGTATTTGCTTGCGTCCTATGCCGCTAAGCCAGGGTCATATGCCGAAGATGGCATACTGGTAATTGATTGCTTTTTCACTTCGTCATCCTCTTAGAAGGCTTCTACCACCTCGGTATCCTCTTTGATTGCTACTCAACTTTAATTTCCTCTTTGATTGTAGCTGCTATTTCGATATCCTATTTGAGTGCTTCTTTCACTTCAATATCCTCTTTGATTGCTTCTTCCACTTCGATATCGTCTTTGATTGCTTTTTTCACTTCGTCATCCTCTTAGAACGCTTCTACCACCTCGGTATCCTCTTTGATTGCTTACTCAACTTTAATTTCCTCTTTGATTGTTTCTGCTACTTCGATATCCTATTTGATTGCTTCTTTCACTTCAATATCCTCTTTGATTGCTTCTTCCACTTCGATATCGTTTTTGACTGTTTCTTCCACTTCGATATCGTCTTTGATTGCTTTTTTTACTTCGTCATTCTCGTAGAATGCTCTTACCACCTCGGTATCCTCTTTGATTGCTTACTCAACTTTAATTTCCTCATTGATTGTTTCTGCTGCTTCGATATCCTATTTGATTGCTTCTTCCATTTCGATATCGTCTTTGACTGCTTCTTACACATGGATATCCTGTTTGATGGCTTTTAACAGCTCGATATCCTCTTTAATTACTTCTTCGACTAAAAGAAAAACACGCGAGCTGCGAGCAGCTCGCGCACAACGCAACCTCTAGTCTATATATGTAAATTAAAGATGATCTCAGAATATTCCACATAGTTTACATTCAAGTAGGCCACGCATACGTTTGCAGGATTTACCCAAAAAAGTTTATTTTGTATCTAACTTGTCTTATTGAGAGACTTTGTTTATGAGTAGTAGAGTTCCTTGTGAAAGCGCTCGCCCGGAGAAGTACTACCACCCTATCTATTTCTGCTGCCAAGCAGCATTGCTGTGTTTCGGTATGAAGGGTTTGCCGGTGAAATTACAGGCACACGAGGCTTTACACATTTGTATTCAATTCAGTTCATTTTATTTATTATTCACTTATATTATATCTAAATATTGTATGCCTCAAGTTGATGGACGGAGGGCAGTGCATCGTAGGGCACGTTTCTAACGTGCAATTCTCTGTTATAGCCTGATTTCCATTCCTGTCAACTTCCTATGAAAATGCAGTAGATACCCCTACCGGTAGGGGAGTAGTCTGGAAGGGACATGTGGAATAGGGGCATATTAAAATGTCAGAAAACTGATCTGATAGTGATGACCAAAGATCCGTGTCCCAGTTTCCGTTAAATTCGAAATCTTTTTATTCATTAAAATCACAAGGGACATTTTGTAACTTAGTAACATTTTTGACCGAGTTGCAGCAATTTCAATCCCAAGCTTTTTTAGATGATAGAGATATCATCTAAATAATCCGTTATGTTAGTAGGCTTTTTTATAAATATAATTATTAATTATTATTTAATTACTATTATTATTGTTATTAATTATGTTAAATTTGTTCACTGCCAATTTTTGTACATCACTTGTGAGATTGTAATAAAAACGTACACCTTGCCTTTTAAACGATTTACAATTTACTTACTCATTTACTAAATCATTCAGCACTATTACATTTACATAAAAGAACTGGTCCTCACACTATTACAAAGAGGTAAAATTTATTGTTTGTAAGTTCGTAGAGGGTTATCTCAAAAACTCCTGAACCGATTCCGCAAATTATTTCACTGACAGAACGAGACGCTATCCCTAAGTACCTACGCTTTATTTTATCTATGCGAAGCCGAGGTGGGTTACCTAGTTTATAATAATTATAGGAAACAAAATCGAAACTGTAACACTTGACAGGTAAATCAACCACTTTCGGGAAATTGTCGTCTAAATTTGTCGCAATTTTGACCTACGATCCTAATGAACAGGATTTGTTGCATGGTATCTGGGTCAGCGGCGTACGGCCGACCGCGGACCGGACATGTTAGAACCTTTACCGCGAGTGAAGAAGAACCGAAGATTCTAAGTTCAAATGTCACCGCGCGTCCTTGCTAAGCAACGAGGCGCACGCGCAGTATAAAAGCCGCTCCCGCCTCTTCAGGGCATCAGTCACTCGCTTGCATCCCAATCACCACCACCAAAAACAAAAAAACCTCAAAAATGAAATTCGTACGTTGAAATCCTTATTTTGAATGGATTGTCTAGTGTTTTTGGCTCAATTTGCCGTGATTAAATTCTTTGTTGTTTTTTGTTTTCTGCAGTTGATCGTTCTTGCCGTGATCGCCGCCGTCGCGTACGCCGCCCCCGCTAACCCTGACGCCGGCGCGGAGACCCTCCGCTACGAGAACGACAACATCGGAGTTGATGGATACAGATACGCGTAAGTTATCTTCAACAAAAAATACAACTTTACATCTAATGAAAATGTTTTAAACCATATGTGGTGTTGTCTTGTTCTCAAAAAAGAGTTTTAGATGTATAATAGGTACCTGATTTTTGTAGGGCTCCAAGTATCATCGATTAACTTAATTGCCTATTTAAAAATACTTCATAGGATTGTACTTATACTATATGTATCAGTTTAGCTGTAGAAGGAAAATAAAGTTTACTAATGTTTTTTCGTTTTCTTTTGCAGTGTTGAGACCTCAAACGGCATCAAACAAGAGGAACAGGGTCAGCTCAAGAACCAGGGAACTGAAAACGAGGCTACCGAGGTCCGCGGCCAGTTCTCTTACCCCGGCCCCGACGGCGTGATCTACACCGTGACCTACGTCGCCGACGAGAACGGATTCCATGCCACGGGTGTCCATCTCCCCCAGGCTCTTTAAGTTTTCGCTGACTATCCAGCAATCTAGTCCAAAAATACTCATCTCCCTTCCTCCTCTTTCCATTGTTAAATTGCCATCCTCCAAGCGATCTGTGATATGATCCCGATTTGTTAATAAACAAGTATGTTATAGTAATTTAACGTTTCGTTTTATTAGAAAACCTTTTCGAATGATGATGAAATATGAATCTAATCATAAGAGCAGATGGAGATGGATTGGCCTTTTTCACAATAATCTTCATTTGGTCATATGTCATCATTTGGAATTGCATTAGTGCCAAAGATCAAAGATCAATCAATACTGTGGCGTTACTAACTTTGAATATTACAAATGGAATAGTTTTTTTTTCGGCATTAACATTGTAATTTAGCGGAGCAATGCAACCAGTGTCTTGGTATCAGGAGTAGTTGATCGTTTGCAAAGGTCTTGACATAGCTCATTGTTTTTGTAAAAGGACGCCTTTTACATAGTCTTTAATGTAATTGAGTGGGCATAGATGCAAGGTTTATTGTGAGTTCTATTTATGGTAATTTTTATATTAAAAATGACCTTACACGTCTCGAAGACGAATCTAAACGATCGATGCCTCGTTATAAATTTAAAGTTAATCAAACGTTGTGGAAGATTTCGACCACAACATTACTATTTTATGTCTTTTGATGGACTAATAAGTTTATGCAATCATTGGTTTTTACAGTATTATAATTAATAAGCTTATGATGAGTATTTATTTGCTCATAAAGTGATCATATACTAGAGAAGATACCTTGATGATGTAACTACTATAAAAAAAAACAAAAGTTTAGTTAACTTTGATGTAGGCAGGTTTGATCCTGTTTTAACCGGCTTCAAAAAAAAAGAAGACGTTCTCAATGCGTCGGAATCTTTTTAGTTTTTTTTTATGTTTGTTCCCCGATTACTCGAAGACGCCGGGACCGATTCGTGAAATTCTTTTTTTATTTAAAAGGGTATACTTAGCAGGTAGTTCCATTGGCACCAAATTAAGATCTGATGATGGGGTCCCAAAAAAAAAATCGAGAGCAACCGTCAATTTTCATAGGCACGCAATTCGGTTTTATGTTTTTATCTCAGAACTCCGTCTTTTATCGATCGATTTGGAAAATTATTTTTTTATTTGAAAGGATATACTTTCATATTGGTCTCATAGAAATTTATTTCATCTAAATCAGTTCAGTAGTTTGGTTAAGTCTGACCGATTTAACTTTTTTACTACTTATTTTTTGTTAAAAAGTTACTGGTATTTTATTAAATACTAGATGACCAATCCGCAGCTACGCACACGTAGTTTTTCAATAAAAACATTACCCTCCTTCTGCACCGTTAGGTAAAAAGTAGCCTATATTATTCAGGAATAATGTAGCATCCTAATGGTGAAATAACTTTTGAAATTGGACCAGTAGTTTTTGAGTTTATTTGTTAGAAACATGCATAATTACAAATCATTTCTCTTTATAAATTAGCATAGATATCTACAACCTAATTGTTAAATTTTAGTTTTATTATAACAACATTAATAGTATAATTTCGTGCAGTAATAATAAATAATCATTTAATAATTATTATTTTATTATTTTTAGCCCTCTGTGTCCCACTGCTGGGCAAAGGCCTCTACAGACATTTAATAATAAATCCGGTATTTATGATTGAAAAAATCACGAATGTTTTCTAAGTAAAATAATGCAGGGAATTTTCCACCACGCTATCTACCCCCAATCTAATCAACCCTTGTCCTTTGGGAAACAGTTATCTAATAAAATACATAAAAACTTTTTTTAATACATGCATTAATGTACAGACCCGGAACTAATATTTATAGATCATGCAAACATTATTGTTCTGCGGTGGGCATCGAACCCGCAAACTTCTGCTTCTTAGCTGGCTATATACATATATATAGGTGGGAATTTCCCAGTAGCCCTACTGGAAAATCCTCACCTGTATATGTGTAAATGATTAAAATTAATTACCATTGTGATTAAAAGTCCAAAAAAGAACCTTTTTAGTGTTTCGTACTTAATTTGGTAAACGGGACACTAATTAATGGCCTCACTTCATCTGTCTGTCTGTCATGCTTTCTACTTATGGTACATACGAGCTAGAAAGTGGTGATTTGGTAAAAATAACCTCCTAAAAAAAATTGCTTTTTTATATGTGTTTTTTGTATGAATTGAAGACCATATAGGCTATATTTTATTTAGCCGTGCAAAACCAGGGCGAGTCAGCTAGTTTATTTTTTATAGTACTAAGGTAGCAAACAAGCATACGCCCCACCTGATGGTAAGCAATTACCGTAGCCTATGGACGTTTGTAACACCAAAGGGATTTCTCGCGCGTTGCCGACCCTTTAAATTCTGAAGAACCCCATACCTGCCGATGTTTTCCCCAGGTAGTCCCTGGGGAAAACATCGGCAGGGAGAGCATTCCACAAGTGAAGTGTACTTTACTAAAATTAGTAATATTACTTAGGATCGATACCAGAGGAGAGGTGTTTTCGCAAAGCGATTGACCTTTCAAAGAAGATGCTTGGCCTTCACCTTGTTACACAATGTGGGTAATACGATGGTTTACGCTGGTCCTACTGACAGCGATTTCACCATAAGCGGTGGTCCTACTGATGGTGTGGAGGGATTTAATTATAAGTGTATGGTGTCATACTGATAGCGGGTTGCGATAACGTAAAGTTGTAAAATAGTTTCAGAGGAAAAAAAGAGAAAGTCTAATATTTACAAAAGAAGAGTGTTATTTTATTTTTATTTATTTGATTGGCAAGTTAAATAACGTAGCGAGTAATATTAAACACAGGTACAGACAGCGTCACTAACTGGTAACTTCCATGCATGTTCAAAGATTGAAATTGGAACTTGTAGAAGGATCATTTCCAAAAAGTTTTTATTACACATTGTGTCGTGTGCTTTGATGAGATCTATAATTCAAAAGATACCTGAAAGAGATCGCTTTGAGCGATAAGGCCGCCCATTGTACATATGATTTTAAAATGTATTTTCTTTCATTTGTTTATTTTTAATGGTGTGCAATAAAGAGATTATCTAATCTAACCTGTAAGTATATTAATAAACTAACTATATCAAATTATAAATGAGGACGGGATGCATATCATGATTTGAAAGTTTTAGTTCTAATTACTGAGTGATAAAGCCTCCATTTGTATTGCCTTTTATTTAAGTATGTGTTGAGTATTTATATCATAAGTAGGTATATTGCCACAACACAGAGTGCACACATTGCAGTTTTGTTTGATTGAAGCACCACCCTAGTTTTCCAATCCTTACATCCTACCTTGTCCCAACATTATTTTCCCACACTTCAAAAAAGCTATCAAAGTGTGCGCACATGATATTCTAATTTTTTTCAATAAAACAAACAAAGAAAGCTTCCTAGTCTCCTGACACCTTCTCCAGACTGGAAAGTGTTTTGACGAACAGTATGTATTAGTTTAATTCACTTGGTACATTTGTATTATTTCAATTAAGAGTTAGGCTTAGACTACAAAACATCACGGACCTGCTAAAACAGATAAGAATTACCAGCGAAAGTTGGAATTGGATAGCCACATGAATTCACTCCATATGTAGTCGGTGCAAGAAAAAATTTTTTTTCGTGTGCCAAGAATTTAATCCAGGCGTGTCTGGAGCTGATTTTAAATGTGTCCGAATGCTTTGTATTGCAAGCCTTGTCTATCTTTCTTTCTACTTTCTCCATCTATTTCACATAAGTAGTCTAAAGACTAACATTACAATTGGATAAATATTAAATTTTCATTATTCTAATACGGTCATAAAAAAAATAATTATTATAAAAATACAACAAATAATAAGAGTCATCTTCCGCTAATCGCTTGCAGAGCGACCAATACCCCCTAAAATCAAACTTACATCAGCATGTCAAATGCAAGTTAGGCCACTTTATAGTGAGGGACAGAACATCTTTTATATCTATACAATTAGATATCACTGTCTGTGGTACATTACGGTGGATACAGAATGGTATGATGTAATTGTCATTTATTTAGTAATACTTGATAAATAAGGTTTGGTTCGGATCGGACGCTTGTATAAGCCTTTAGATAAGCCTGACTCATTACATAATATACATAATTTTGCATCAAAATCTCTGTACCTAGATACTCTGTCAATGTCTCCTTTAGTGATAAGGTCGGGCACTGGAAAGTGCAACACAGTTTTTAGTATTGCACTTTTCAGTGTTTCATCTATGTATAAAGCTATCCTGTGTGTATTATGTATTCAAAATAAATGATTGATTGATTGATAATAATATGTGAAATAAATCACAATTAGACCTTTATTCTAGTAATTTGTGTCATTTATTTATTTTTATGTGTTTTTTCGTGTTACTCGCTCATTAAGCCAGACAATGCAGTCTTCACCTGTAATTATAGTAACACTAGCTGACCGATCCGCAGTTTCACACGCATAGTTATTCAATAAAAACATTACCTTCCTGCTGCGCAGTTAGGTAAAAAGCCTATGTAACTCACGGATAATGTAACATTTTAACGGTGAAACAATTTTTGAAATTGGACCCGTAGTTTTGAGTTTAATGGTTACAAACATACAAATCATTCCTCATTATAATAATAATTGATTTAATTCGTAGAAATATTAATTAATTTTTTATAATAAATAATGATAAAAATAATAGTACTATAATTAGTTGAAGACCAAGTGGCTTTCTTTTAATGCAAATATGCTTCTTCCATGTGAGGCGTCTATCTAAAAATGGCATGTCTTCTCTTTGGGGTATTTGGACTCTGTTTAGTTCGGCTGCGGGTAGGGGTGCCATATCTCCGGTAATATAGGTCCTTGTCCGGAATGCGGGGGGAATCCTAAACCGTCCGGAATTTCTACAATTTAAGTATGTAACGAGTAAAATAAAACAAAAATAAACCAAATATTTTTATTACAAATAAATTAACAGTCAACATTGCTTATGTTATTTGTCATTTTAATCATTACTGGTATTTATTGCTCCCAAAATTCGAGAATTTGCTTTGTTCTTTCACATGCACGGTGCTAACGACATTAATGTTATAATTACAAGAAAGTCCAGAATTTTCATCAAATGTCAGGAATTTACTCCAGAATTAATATTTTTTAAATCTGGGAACCATAGCTGCGGGTGACATGCTATATCTAAGTGCATAGGTTAACAGACTTGGTTTCGTTTAAGTAAATGTATGTAACCTTTGCAATTTGTATTTGTTTATTTGACAATAAGTTAAATACTAACAGTAATAAAACACTGTAAAACCTACACATTATTTAGATTAGAGACTTATAAAACCCTTTATCTTTACCTAAACATAATTTTATAGTTATACTGACACGATTACAACCGACCTACCCACCCAAATTAGCTTATACAACCTGTTACCAAAATTATGTACAAGGGATGTTGCGAATATTCACATACGCATTCGCAAATGCAGAGTCTCAGCATTTGATTCGAACATCCGCATCTGCATCAGCATCTACAATAATCGATGCGGATGCAGTTGCAGCACAGGTCACGACAGGAAATAAATTTGGTGGATTGTAAATAACGCGTTTACTTACGCTTATCTTATGAACATTGCAGTTTCTGAGTGTTATTGTGAGTATACAGTAAGTATTGTATGTTAAACGAGTTTAGTTTATATTTGTGTTTTGTTTCTGCACCACGACAAAGTTTCTTTAAAAAATATTAAGATCCGCATCCGTATCCGTGAATGTCAAAAAATTTGCATCTGCAACATCCCTGGTATGTCCGCAAACATAGTAAGTAAGCGGCAGCTATTATAAACTTAGACATACTTATTTTATAAAATAATTAGAAAGTAGGTAACTTTTTATCTCTGTCTGTTTGTTACGTTTTCACGACTAATAGCTGGACCGATGTGGTCTGGAAGAAATAAGACGAATTGAGGCTTTGTAGCGATAAGACTACCCCTTGCAAGATTTTTTTTATTTATACGGTATTTGCTCTTACTTATAATGAATAAAACTCTTGAAGGGGTCAATTGTGATGGTTACTTGAACTCTCAGAAGCGACGTTCCGAGTGGTCACTACTTGGATAGGTAGCCGCTTGTGACATCATTTGATAAGTGCCTATTTGACGACCTCCGCAGCGCAGTGGGCGAATAACTGAGACGCTTCCCGCCGCAGTACATTTTTGCATGATCTACAGATTTTATAATAATGTATTTACATCATTTTATCAGTTATCTGGTTCTCATAGTACAAGTTTTGCTTAGTTTTGGGCTAGATAGCGCTGTATTATTTATTTATAATTAACAGTTTCTAGGTTTCGGATTATTTGTAAAACGAGGAAGTAACCCTAACCCAGGTAGGTCTAGACTAGACGTAGGTACTCGTATAGCCGTCAAGGCCACAGCAAAAAGTATTAATATTTTTTATCGATTTAGGTTTATTTATACCTAGCCTATAATTAGTATTCTATCGGTCCTATATAGCTTGAACTATTGACCAAATCATTTGAATTCATAACTGATAGCTGATGATAATGATGAAAGAAAGACCAATCATGTTTCTTACTTGATTCTTTCCTGGCTCGGTCGATAGGATAGGATTTTTTTAGCTTAATTTTAGCATATGCTCCTCCGTCTCCATATTACTAAAAAGCCATATAGCTTAAAAAGGTGTACAAAGTTTTCTCTTCACGTGCTAATTGACCGAGCGATCGAAGAGTCTCAGTTTCGATATTGGCCAAAAATGCTTTTGTCCGGGTGTCTGTTCTTGCCTACAGGTCGCATTTTGCAACCGATTTTGACGAAAATTGGCACACAAGTTCCTTGGTTTATTTAAATTCTTAGTTGATTACGATTTTTGATTGGAGGGAAAATATGGGAAAAGGGGGGAAGTTTTCTGTAGCGTTATTTATTGACGGATTTCAATCAAATTTGAAAGGCACACTTCATTTTACACAAGATGTTGCAAAAAAAAAATCAAAAAGGGAGGAGTGAAGAGGGGTAAGAGGGGGAAATTTACTGTAACGTTATATATGGATGGATTTCAATTCTTGAATTTTTATTGAAAAATTTATACCTACCTATACCAATCAGACTACGCAATCCTCTACGCCTTCACCCGTAGACACCAGATTAGATCTCCTAGGACTAACGGAACGCGAGTAATCGCTAAAACTTATACCAATATGTTGCTCAAGCCTATTGAAAAATTCAAGCACCTGAAATTCGATTTAAAATTGGACTTTGCACAAATTACTTTTGGACTTGGGACGCGAGGTCTACTGTTCTCACAGAACCACTAGTATACACGCGGCTTCGCACGCGTGGTTTTTTCAATAAACCACGACCCTCCCTTTGCACATTCAGGTAAAAAGTAACCTATGCCCCAATCCTAGTCTTAATCTATCTGTGTACCAAATTTCATCGAAATCGGCCGAGCCATTTAGTCGTGAAAACGTAACAAATAGACAGACAGAGATACAATAGTTAATTTCGAATTTATAATTTAGTGTGGATCGAATTCGAAAAAATTTTGCATAGTAAAATTCAATTTCCATTTTAACTCCTTTATAAATCTATCATTGAGTAAATGTTAAAGAAGATTAACCTATTACTTTTACGACATTGTCGCGAAAAGACACTTGATTGGAGACTAAATTTACGCTTAACGACACGATCTCCATATTCAATTCAATGCTTTTATTTCAATCAAGTTAGTAGTTGTGTTAGTACAACATTAAATATAAGGCATGTACATATTTCATATTTGGTACAACATCCAATAATTCATTTATTGTATGATGTACTAATTAATATTATAATATTAATTAATAATATTATTAGTGATTAAAATCACACTAATCACACTAATATTATTAATGTGTATGTTTGGATGTTTGTTTACTTATTTGTTAGTTTGTTTGTTACTCAATCACGTCATAACGGCTGAACCGATTTCAATTAGATTTGGTATATACGTAGATTATAACCTGGATTACCACATAGGCTACTTTTTATCCCATAAATCAGTTGCAGATGTATAAAAATGGGGTGTCAATTTGCAACAGCGAATTTAGCTTTATTTTTAGGTTACCATAGGTAGCATTTAGTAGTGCAATGTGTACGAAGTCGTGGGCAACAGCTAGTAATAAATGTTATAAGGGTCCATACAACCTGATTAATTTAATCCATATCTGTTCTAAAATTATAAATTTGTAAGTAAGTCTATCTCTCTGACTGTTTGATACGTTTTCACGACTAAACGGCTTACCGATTTTGATGAAAATTGATATACAGATAGATTATGACCAGGATTGGGTCATAGGCTACTTTTAAACTAACTACGCAGAAGAAGGGTACTTTTTTATTGAGAAACCTCGGGTGCGAAATCGAGGGCGGGTCAGCTAGTATGTAATAAATACTAGCTGGCCCGCCCCGGCTTTGCATGGGTTGTTATCAAAATTAAATATAGCCTATGGCACTCAAGGGTAGTTTCGCTTTCTGTCGGTGAAATAATTTTATAAATAGGTTTAATAGTTCCGGAAATTATCCATTACATACAAACCTTTTTTGTTAATTAATTGTGTTTTGTCTTAAATAAATAAAAATAAAATAAAATAAATAAATAAATCTATAATAAAACTAACACCCTAACATCCTCATAAACAAATATTATTATAAATCGCTTTGACCGTATCTATTTATTTCAGTTTATAATTTTTTTTCATGCAATATTCAGCCCCCTTTTTTACCTCAATCAATCTTTAATTATAGTGATCGCGTAAGTTTGAAAAATACTTATTAGTCCGTTAGATTGCAACTGGTCGTATCGTATCATCTAAATATATTTTTTCTCGTAAAGCCGGTTTGTGGTCGTTATTATGGAATCATCTCCATCGCGACGTCGAAAGTGAATGCCAAGGTTAGATCGTAACGTAACGTGCGGCATGTTCACAAGTTACCTCACTACAAGTTATGTCGCTTGCTACTGCCCGCGGCTTTGTTCGCGTAGCAGGTAAAACACTTTATAAACAGGTGTTGAGGATAGGGGTTGTTGGTACGTTGTTCCCAAATCCACACTAATATTCGAACGTCACTCTGTTTATCTGTCTGTTTGTTACGTTTTCAGGACTAAACGGCTTAACCGATTTCGATGAAATTTGGTATATCTAGATAGATTATTGGATAATGCTACTTTTTATTGCGAAACCGCGGGCGGAAGTTAGTAGTTGATAAGATGTCTGTCGCTGGTCAAATCAAGTATTAGGGGGAGAAAGATGGACTACATTTCTAATGTCGAAGTTCGTAAACACCGGGACTAGAAAGCCTTAAGCTGGAATATCACAAAGGTTTGTCTTGTATGCCAGCCGATTATGTAAATCTCGCGATTCAAAAAGACGACGCAAAAAGAAAGGTATGATTTGAGTCGTATAGAATCAAAGTTGGCAATCTGTCATTTTGAGTAAAAATTTGTTATGAATGTGGCAATACGGGAAATTTAAAAAGACAGTTTAATATTGATTGAAGTTTGACACCTTTGTCTGTCTGTCTGTCTGGCTGTGGCATCGCAGTTCCCAGGCGCATAGACCGATTAGGACGTATTTTTTTAATAGAATCTGGGGCGCTTATCTATGTCAGTTTTAGATCGAGCGAAGCGAGATCTCTAAATCAACTTGGGAAAATCGGCGTTGTATGTTTCGAAACGTTGAACAGATCATCGTGAAATTTGGTATATAGGTAGGTAGTAATGATAGCACAATTTTAGAAAGACTAAATTAGCTAAAAATGTGGGGGGGGGGGTTGTTGAGATATTGGGGCTCAACAGGGGTAAAAAAAATAAAATGCGACTATCCGATCAAGTGGCACGTTTAATAAAAGATCTTTGTGAGTACATTTCGACCCCGTTTTTATTTTTAGTTTAAACCTTGTAGTTTTTAAGTTATCAGCCATAATAAAAACTTAAATTTGACAAAATTCACAGAGTACACCAGTGACCCCACATTGCTGAAATTTGGTTTAGGAAAAAGTCTGAAATCTAGAGTAACTGCAATTTCTACCCCAATAAAGAACAACCAATTAACATGAACTCCCGTTACCTGTAATTTGAAAGAAACTGTAGGTCAAGTAAGTTGGTAAATCATTCCGTGGCACTATTTTAATATTCAAAAATTAAGGCCGGCTTGCACAACGATCCCTAAACGTATTTAGCGACTAAACATGTTTAAATTTTACATATTTGTATGATTTGACAACTCCTTAAATTTTTGTCGTTATCATCAGGATAATAAAATAAAATCGTGAAAGTTTGAAAAATACTAGTATCAGGTCGTTGCAGGGTTATCGGCCGCAAAATCCATTAACATAATTTGTATTTATGATAATTAGGTAGGATTTTTAATGGCTAGCCCATGGAAGTACTAACATCATATCTAATTCTGCCGTGAGGTTCGGTATGAAGGGTATGGTTTTCGGTGAAATTACAGGCACATGAGGCTTTACGTATGCCTCAAGTTGATGAACGCGGGCAGTGCCTCGTAGGGCACGATTCTAAGGTTCTAAGGACCTACGAGAAAATACTTTGTTCATCATACTTGAACATCATGTGGGCCATGCTTGCTCCATCTCCAGATAGTATAAAAAAAGGTTATGATAATAACACAGAAAGTGGAAAGTATAGGTTAAAACAATTAAAATTACACAGAAAGGTACAAAAGTTAAGTTTAGTAATTACGAGTGAAAACAGCCACGTGCACTTAGACGCGCGCGTATGCGGATCTCGGTTCAAGTCGGTCGAAACTTGGAACAAATTTACCTACACAAGTAAAAAACAAAATATAAAATCGTTGATTTGTAGTTATATCGTCAAACAATCCTCTATAGTAAAGAAGTTTTGGGTGATTTGTTTTATTCATGTTTCCTACCTTGTAGGGTTTCGTTGAATAGGTCTTTTAAAAACATTCTAATGTTACCTTAATACTTCTTTGATACAATAGCCCGTTTATAAAATATAGAGCCTCAAAATTGCTATTTTTATAATTACTGATTTAAACGGGTATTTATAGCTTATGTTCCGTTTGTATTTGTAAGGGTTAAAAAATAAAAAAGGTACTTTTCGATGTATATTTTAAATCCCGTTTAAATCAGTAATTATGTACAGTGATCTCGAAAGTTTGAAAGATACTATTGGCATTTTCGTTCCCACCAGCCAACATCGTGTATTCCTAAAAAGAATCCACAATTTTGCACATAGTACTGTAGTTTTAAGAAATACTATCATAGCTGAGTCGACTTTACTTGTTTAGGAGCAGTTGTCGACCAACTTATGTCTGTAGTTGAGTTTGTAAACAGTAATTTGTTCATATAAAATGACCTAAATGAAATGCAAAATTAACTTTATTTAGTCTGACTAAGATACAAATGAAAACGGTGTACCTAAACATCTAATTCAATAAAAATAGTTCAAATTGTACTATGCTCCGAATTGCGGCATAGCTTCTTCATTAAGAACGATTTAAAATCAATAGAATTCCAAAAAACAGGATTATAATTTCAATTGATAATAATCCCTATTGTCACAACAGGTCCTTCAAACAGGTATTGAAGAGTAAAGTTGAAAGAATGATTCGCTAAAATATAATATGTAAAGTGGGCTAATAGATGAGTATATAAATGTGCGAAATTTCAAATGTTAGCACATTCAGTCCATCCTCTCACAAGACACCCCACCACCACACAACCAACATGAAATCCGTGAGTACCTTTGTATTTAGTCACTCCATACTAAATATATATATTTATTTCTTATATATACTTTTAACAATAATATTTTATTACAATATGGATTTTTAAAATTCTCGAAATGTTTCAAATATTCAATTAAAAGTAACTAATAAAATTAAAGGAATTAAAAATAACTAATTGTATTAATAAATATGATGTTTATTAAAAATTCCAAATATTTCTAGAAAAATTACAATAAAATGTAATTACTCTTTCGTAAAATAAAATATAATATTAGCATGAAGAGTTCCTTTAATAAGTATTATTATTTCACAATAAAAAAAACAAAATGTTTTATTATGTTAAAATTGAATTAATTTCTCTGTAAGTAAAGTCAACGATATACGAGCTTTAGTTAGAGTCAAGATGACCAGTCATTGGTAGTTACTGCAGACCATTTCATTAAATAGGGAAATGGAAGCTTTTCAGCTTTACCTATGACATCTCTGATTTATTATTTCGCAATTATAATGTTGTTCGTAAGATGTTTCTTAAAACGTACTGACAGAATGTTTGAATTAAGTAATTAATGCCTTTACAAAATAAATTCTTTTGTTTGCGTGCATCATTAGTCTTTATATATGGGGCATATATACATTCTTGCTTCTCTAAAAATTTACCATAGACACGCTATTTCACATAACTTCCGTAGACTTCAGTAAGTTTTTTACCTGAATAAATGTAGGTATATTTATCTTTTATCGCCTAGCTAGAGTGAGATCCACCGGTAACAAGACGTACCAATAAAATTCTTTAAATTCTATTCAAAGCATAGACAAAACGGACTCGTGCGATGAATCGTAACGACTCATCAACCTTGACATTTGAATCTTCTCATAATTATGGATGTCTTACCTAAAAAATCCGATAGGTCACCAATTCGTGGGAATTTAAATTTTGTTTAAAATACCTATTTGATATTCACGGATAAAAATGTGGTGGATTTTGCATACCAAGTAGATTAGAACACGATTACGGTAGCTATTCAGTTCTTTTGGCATTAATAAAGACGAATATAATTCTGTAGATGCTTTTTGTGAATAAAAACATGAAAATAACAAATTTTTTAGTTTGTTTAGTTCTGGGAATAACCCTCGTGGAAATAAAACAAGTCTGATTGACAAGTGTCAAATTATTATCAACGAACAACACTATCAAATGATTCAACATTGGAATATCGTCCTGTCGAAATATTAACTAATTTCTGAGTGTACTTTTTTAATATGAAGTGAAACTTGGTGCTCATTAATTATACTCATTCTTACAGTATATGCATAACATAATAATTATTTGACATTATCTGGTTGATTTTTCGATTTCTTGTGTAGGCGTTCGTACAAAGTTATCACGGCATGCAAAATGATGACGTCCAATCAGACCCATTAAATTTCCTTTAGTGTACCCTCAAAATATTTTTCGAAATAATTTAAAAAATTAATCAAATAAACATTTATTTTAGAAAACAAAGACCATTGTGTTAAATAGATAAATAAATATAGGAATTTCATAAAATTGTTAGTACAAACCTAATCTAGCTTATCAAATAGATAAGTTATATACTTATCTATTTCTATAAATATATAAGCTGGTTGCACTTTGCAACAGAGACTATATCACTCTCTGTACAAAGCGCTTCCAAATATGAGAGGTGCATCTCCCAGCAACTGGTTGTTGAGGCGGCCTCGCACTCTGCTTATCAGAGATTATGAAAATGTATTTTTGTTAACAGTTCATCGTATTCGCTCTGTTCGTGGCTGCGGCCGTCGCCGCGCCCGTCGACAGCGACAAGGAGGCTGTCGTCTTGCAGAGCGAGAACGACAACATCGGAGTCGATGGATACAAGAACAGGTAAGCCTTCACATACATTCATCTATACTGATATTATAAATTCTAAAGTAACCGTCTCTGTCTGTTTGACGTTTTCACGACTAAAATGGTGACCGATTTCGATGAAACTTGGTGTACATACAACATAATCTACTTTTATCGGCAAACCGAACGAAGCCGCGTGTGGAAGCTTGTATTAAAATTAAATAATAACACTCAACGGTCACATGCACTATGTACCATGATACCATTGCACCCAGGCCCAGAGAATATATTTCATCTCAATCTACTCGCTACTCGCGCTCCTGGACAAAGAAACACCTGAGATTCAAACATCGCGAGAAAAGCTCTTAGGGTATTGATTATGGATTAATGTTCACTAAGCTGAAAGATTCCTAAGCAAGCCTTCCATTTAAACTTCCATTTAAAATCTGTATAATAGCACCGAGGCTGAAGCCAAAACTTTACTTAAGATTGTTTTTTTTCAGGTATGAGACTTCAAACGGTATCGCCGCACAAGAAGAGGGTCATCTCAAGAACGTCGGCACTGAGAATGAAGCCATCGAGGTCACCGGTCAGTTCAGTTACCCCGGCCCTGACGGCATTCAATACCTTGTGAGATACATCGCCAACGAGTTCGGATTCCAGCCCCAGGGTGCCCATCTTCCCGTCGCACCCCAGGCCTAAGTAACCACAACCAGCCACCACTCTAGTTTCAATCAACCATGAGGATGAGGATTCTTGAATAACGCGGATAGGATAGCGAATAAATATTTGGATTTCATTTGATTACGTTTTATTAGCACACACATGCGCTTCCCTAGCAGTTACTATGTTGACAAACTTGAGACTAATTCTATTGCACTATTTTTAATTGATAGAAGCTTTGCCGGGGATCTTTAAACTCCGTGACCAGATACTGCCAGTACCATCATCATGATCCACAGCGTGACTTCACTCGCTCGTTACTGGGTATAGGCCTCTTATTGCCGTACGAACTATACGAATTACTGATAGATTCTCGAACGAGCGAAAAGAGTTCATTTCCTTTAAAATTATGTGATGTCCTATGGAGCTTGGTGTTTCTCTACGAGAACAAATAAGAAATGAGATTCGTAGACGTTACTGATATTGCAAGTTGAAGTGGCAGTGGGCAGGGCATATAGCTCGATGGACTGACGGCCGTTGGGGAAAATAGGTTCATGAGTGAAGATCACGCACTGAAAAGCGCAGCAAACAAGTCAAAAAGTCAAAAATCTTTTATTCATTAAACATTATGTTTTATTCGTTGAAAATTAAACACAATCTTAAAGCTTTTACATCAACAGCAGTGTGTGGAATTCTCACGAATTGACTTTTGTAGTTTCGACTTTGCCAAAATCGTTGAAATGATTTATTTATTCAGGGCTAGCTTCCGCCAGCGGCTTCGCACGCGTTGTATGTCAACATAAATGTGTTAATCCAGGTTATAAACTATGTACATACAAAATATCATCGAAATCGGCTCAGCCGTTATGACGTAATTGAGTAACAAACAAACATCCAAACTTTGGCATCCCACGAATATTAGCAACACGAAAGTTTGTATGGATGTATGTGTGGATGTTTGTTACTCTTTTACTTCGTAACGGCCGAACCGATTTCGATGAAATTTAGTAAAAACGTAGATTATAACCTGGATTAACACATAGGTTACTTTTTATCCCATAAGTCAGGTCTCATGGGATAAAAGTGGGGTGTCATGTCAAGTTGCAACAGCGAGTTTAGCTTTATTTCTAAGTTACCTACACATTTAGTAGTGAAACGCGTACGAAGTCACAGACAAAAGCTAGTTTATAATATTAGTTTGATATTCGACAAATTTTGCACCAAAATGACGTTTTTTTATGTTATTTGTGGGGAAACAGACTTACGGTCCACCGGATGGTAAGCGGTCACCGTCGCCTATTGGCACCGGCAACACCCGGGGTATTGTCAATGCATTCCCTACCCTGTACAAACCTATTTACATTTTTCTTGAAGCACACCATGTCGCCTAACACTAAAATCTCAGATGGTAGCTCATTCCACAACTTACACTTCAATTCGCAAAAACCGTTGAAAATCCTCATTTACTCAGGAAGTTTGCAAAATTTTAACGATTTTGTTGTATAAACTTTAATTTGTCCATCGTCATACTTGCATTACTGTATCTAGTGCGATTATATCCAACATGAGTTCAGTATCAAAGGATACAGGTAAAAGCTACCGCTTCTTTGCCCCTCAATCCATTAGCACGTATCGTACGTATCGTACAGTCGGCTGCCGGTACAGTCACCTCGAGCACTCACCTAGATCAAAGTTAATCAAAGAACAAACCACAAAGGATCAAAAAAGGAGTTCCATTGTGATAAATAGTCCTGTACGGTGTGTAGAACTGTGCTCTACTACATTTAGTTTTTCACCGAGATGAATAGATAGAATAGATCTAAATTTAGAATATCATTACTGACATCACACATAACTTTGTTCTCACAGGGTGTAGTGTGGTCTCGGCAGAATAACAGCGTCCACTGCTAACCCAGTTGACATAATGCTGAGTCAAGGCTCCTTTGCTGCCATATCACACAACATATCTATCTCATGTTTAATAGTAGATTAGTAATAGTTAATTAGTAGATAAAGCAGTCTTGCGTCACGGGCGCTATATTGAATCCCGAATGTAACGAAGGATTCTAGAGTTAACTCACGAGCGCAGCGAGAGAGTTACTAGAATCCTGAGTTCAGAGAGGGATATAAGCACGCCCAAGATGCAGACAGGTTTATCCACGAGGAGAATACTCAACTTTTCACACTTTCTGCGAGACAATAAAAAACCAAATCTAGGTTGGTGTATTCTGTGCAGAGGTTAGTTCGATTTACGAATAAGTTCTTATTGTGTGGGTGGGTCTCTTTAGTTCAAATTTTAATACAGACGAGGTTCCAAATTCAAATCACATTATACCCGCGAGGGCATAATGCAATTCAGTACAACTTTACTCCCGACTCAGCCGTGTGGATTTAATCACCTGCTTTAGTGAGGTTTACATGACATATAATTTGACTTTGTCGAGCAGGTGGTGTGAAAAATAATTAATATCTAAATGTTTGTTTCTGTTTTTGCATGTTTAATTTTTATTTTTATGTTCGATAATTAAATCATTATTCTTTATTTCTTGTCTCATCTGTTGCAAATGTATTAGGTGTGTTATGTAGCAAATTAATTATTGTCTATGTCTATTTATATGATACCTCCGTGGCATAGTCGGCGAGATGCAGAAGGTTGTGGGTTCGATTCCGGAAGTGGAATAAATATTTGCATCATCAACTATTATTTTTTTCGGGTGTTTCTCTCTATATTGTAATAAGGTAAGAATATATAAAAAAAAATATTTTATCGGTTAACAGGTTCCCATAACACAAGCTTTGCTTAGGACTAGATAGCGCTGATTAGGTAAGCATGATTTTATTTATAACAATAAAAATTTCAGATGTAAAAATGTATTTGCAGATTTAGCGCGGGCGGACTTTCCAGCGCTATAAATTTTAAATATATGATTTGTAATTTGAAAATATGAGATATCAACCTTATTATACCCTAAAATTGGCTTATTTCCATCATATAATTCCGAACTCGACTATAATTGCAGTGCCCTGCAGGGTGCATATACCTACTTATGCTATATGTAAGACCTTCAAAACTGTAATAAATGGTTGTACATGTTGGCAATAAATTAATAATAATAATAAGCCTTATTCATTTCCCAAATATCAAACATAAATTTTACGAATAAATATATTTTTTTTGTTTTTAATATTAATAACATGAATTCTAAATCTTATCTACATATGTAAAATACATAATATTTTTCTATATTTTAAAGTTTTTTTTCGTAATAAATTATGTTTATGGGTTTGCCCATTTGCGGGCAAAGGCCTCCTCCAACCGCTTCCAATCCCCTCTTTGTTGGTCCAATCGGGTCCATGTCACACCCACTATTCCCCCGATGTCGTCGTGCCATCTTCGCCTTGGTCTTCCTCCGGGGCACGGCAGGTTGCCAATGAACCAATGCGGTATTCTTTCACTCCATCTTCCAATAAATGATTATGAAATAGAGCAACATTCAGTAGTGTCCCGTAAGATGCCGCAGACTCCAGTGAGATTACATCTCCGTTGCTTTGAGATGAGGTGTTAATGCACACTTTTATACGAGCTCGTTTTCGTCAAATAACTATGCGCTTCTGAACAAATGAATAATTGGAATGGACACATTATTGAACACTATAAAATAAATCACAAATAAATTAGAAGACACAAAGTAAATACAAAATAATTGATCGAGCGAAGCGAGATCTCCAAATCAACTTGGGAAAATCGACGTTGTATGTTTGTTTGTCCGAGGATAACTTTCGAAGCGTTGATCCGATCATCGTGAAATTGGATACAAAGGTATCAAATTTCACGGGGTAGTGTTGGCACAATTTTGGTGTGACTAAATGAGCTAAAATGTTGGGGGGTTGTTGAGATATTGGGGTTCAACGGGGATAAAAAAAAAATTAAAATGAGACTATTAGATCAAATGGGACGTCAAATGAAAGGTTACATTCAAGTTAGTAGATTTCGACCACGTTTTTATTTTTAGTTTAGTTCTTGCAGTTTTTGAGTTATTGGCCATAATAAAGACTAAACTTTATCGAAATTCACAGGGTACACTAGAGACCCCACAGTGCTGTAATTGGGTATTCGTGTAGCTTTAGTGACACAAATATGACACAAAGTCTGAAATACAGAATAACTGCAATTATACAAAAAAAAAAATAATAACATGAACTCCCGTTACCTGTAATTTGAATGAAACTTTTTGATTTTGATAGTCAAAAATTACGCGAGATCTTATTACGGGGCGAACCACTAGTACAAATGTATTGTATAAACTGCGATCAATCACTAAATTCAAACAATAAACTTGCAGCGCCCTAACGGGCCCATGTACATACCTAACTTAAGTATAAATATATAAATCTTTATTCATTTTTCATATTCCTAAGATTAACATTAGGGATCTAATTATAGGTAACACTTATATACATTGCTTGAACTAGGAGAATCTGAATCTCAGGCGAAAAATGCTGGACTGGGGTAACTTATGAATACTCAAATTAACAAAACTTAGAATCTATTTACATAATGAAAAAATACATTTAAATAAGACCTCTACTACTAACAGAATCATATTGTACTGTATATACATGACGATATATACATGAATGCATTAAATCAATGAAATGAAGTAGAACAATGGGCGGTCTTATCGCCCTGTTCGTAAATTATTTTCAATTCATTTTCTTTATTTTCAGACCAGCACTAGGACAAGGCCACAAGGCCTAGCCATACTCGTATTAAGTACTATACAACAATATACAATAAATAAGTAAATAACAAAAATAACATAAAATACACATAAAAATAACAGTCAGGCCGACATTGGACTATGGAGACACTAGATGTGCACAGTGTGTGCTCTTGTCCAGTGATCCTTTAAGTTAAAATCAAAGTCCAGTCTCCCTGCGATGAGTTGCAGGTAGCTGTTGAGGGCCGCGCACCCACAGCATCAGGGACGCTGTTCTCTTGCGCAGTATCGCTGTGAACCCGTCTACTCGCGCCTTCACGAACATTCCCGATGCGCTACAGAAGCGCGGAAGCCCCAACAACGTCCTAAACGTATTACTGTATTGTACGCGCAGGGCGTTAAAAACCTTCTGCGTATGCTTAACCCTAGAGTGGTCGCGTGGATTACCTATGTAATCCACACTTACGAAATTGTAAAATTCTCAAAAACCGCTAACGTAAATTACGAGCCCTTCTAGGTACTTTAAGTTAAATAATTGACAAACGCACTCAGTGCTGCGCGTGAGATTTTCTTGTAATTATCCAGAAACCACAGCGACAACGTCAGCACAGACACCAACTCGATCCATAGGTCGCTGCCACGACTGCGGAAGAAGCCGCAATAAAAGCACTCGAAAACTATGCAACACGTGCAAAAAGTTAATTTCTGGCGATCATTCGAATGTTGTATGTCTGTCTTGTTTAGAAAACATTAATTAGTATTTTTGATTTTTTGTGCTATTTTAGAGGTTTTTTTTTTGTTTTGTTGATTTTTTTATACTCAGATGTTGTGATTCGTTTTTATTGATTGCTTTTATTACAACAATACTTAATAACACTATTACAATAAGAATTAAACATAGTTGAAGCTCAAATGTATTTTTATTTGAATTTATAAATGGTATACAATAGTACTCCACGCGACCAATCAGGTCAGGTTTTAGTACGCGACCACTGTAGGGTTAAACCATACGCTGCACGTATAAAACAGCAGTACGCTCTGAACAGTGTCGTTTTGACCTGCGTACTGCACCGTGCAAACCTGCGGGCCAGCATGTTAGCTATACTGTTAACGCCCTACGCTCCCTCTCCATGTCGATTTCATCTGCAAGAGCCTCAGTGACCCAGATACTTGAACTCCGTCACTCATTATGAAAATGACACAAAGTAAACAAACGTTAATATGTGTCTGTATATACCTAAAAAGGTAAAGTTATTGTTGTAAGTTTGTATGTTTGTAGGGTGTTATTTCAGAAAGTACCGAACTGATTCTGCATATTATTATACTCGAAAGATACACCATCCTTGAGTACTATAAACTATGTTTTATATATTCATGTCAAATGAAATTTCGTTCAACCATTTAGCTTCCCTCCGGTCATTTGGCTGTGTAACAAGACAGTGTTACTTTCGAATGTGGCTACTGTTTCATTCATAAATCTCTATGTATCGCATTGTTACCACAACCAAAACCAAACTTGCAAGTTTACCATCAAATAATCGTACCAAACGACTAAACGCATGAAAAAATCATTCCACACGAGAAGGGGAGTGAGCATTTTTGACAAATACTTTTTGTTTCCCGCCCGTGTCGCCATCTGTGTGTGATAGTGAGCGTTAATATTACAGGTGCATTTGATCTATTGCACGTTCGTGTGGGGGACGGGACGAGGCACGAGACTCAAGCGGACCGTATGTGGTAGATTACACTCAATTAGGCTAGGCGAATGCTAGTGAATTTCCGCTTAGATTTGCCCCTAACCTAGCAGTTCAGTGACACCCAGCGAGAGTCAGTCACTAAGTGATTTGTCAATTCTTGAGGGCATTTAAAAATGATAAGGGTTTTATCTGTAAAACATTAGTCACCGGGCGATTTTCAGGATAAAGAGTAAGGGCTGATGCTCACAAGGAATTCTAGTGTACAGTAGTACACAACAGTGACATATTAACCCCTAGATGGTTAAGATCAGGGTAGCCCGCGCAGCGGTTTCAAAGGCGTTAGTTTCAAGCTTTGATTGAATAAAAAACACAAGTTCTATATAATAATCTTTTTTTGCATATCGATGTAAGGTGGATGAGCTACGTCTTTGAAAAGATTACGGATGTTATAACGGACAATTTCAACACACATTTTGTGACAATTTATTCATTCAATTCATGACAATTTATGTGAGGATACTTTTTATTTGAACTGTTGCTGACGGTAGACCGCTAGGATATTTCTGATCATAGACCGCATATCTGAAAAGTTAAATAACAAAAACACCCCTAAATAAATAATGAATAAATAAAAAAGCCTGTTTATTTCATATTTTAGATACTAATTTCAACAGATGAGATTTCAAATCTAAATGTTATATAATTTATTTCTGTTTTAGTGTTAATTTTATTAATATTACGAAATTAAGTTATTTAAATTAAATTATCAAGATTATTATAATATAATGATTATTTGTATATATTTTTATTATAATTTTTTAGTTAGACCCCTCTTAGATAAAGGCATCCTCCAGTTTTTTCGAGTGGTCTCGGTCGATTGATACTTCAGTCCAGTTTTCTGTTTTTATTTAATTCGTCGGTCGATCTAGCTAGTGGCCTGCCAATTTTTCTTCTGTTTTCTTTTGGTCTTTTTAGATGGTAGTTGCATTGGCCCATCTGTTCTTGTGCATTCTGGCTACGCGTTGGCCCTGCTCTAGATAAACAATTTCTTATCAACTACCATACATAACGTACATAGCTTTTCATCACAAAGGCGAGGAAATTGAAAAAGTATTTTTATAACTTGTTGCTAAATAAAAACAATTGCGTTCCCGGTATAAGGATAGGATGGTTTTTTTATAAATTTTTACAGAATATGACAAATCCCGCGCGACGAATCCGCATTCCTATTAAATGAATAGATTCATTTCATCTGTATTACATCCATACTAATATTATAAATGCGAAAGTAACTCTGTTCTGTTTGTTTGTTACCTTTCACGACTAAAGATCTAAACGGATCGTTATGAAATATGGCAAGAAGATAGATTCTATTCTGGGGAGGGACATAGGCTATCTTTTGTTTTAAAAAAATAACCTTGAAGGGGGTGAAATAGGGGTTAAAAGTTCCATATAATTTAACCATCGTTCATTGACGTGAAGTTATTTACATGAAGTGTCGCGTCACTTTGACATGTCATTCTGCATTTGATTTCTTTGATAATTAATATGGCAGGACAACGTTTGCCGGGTCAGCTAATTAGCTGATGATAAAAATAGTGAACTGATAAAATATGTTTACTGTTGGTGTATTTTTAAATAAACACATAAAAAAATTACCATCATGCTATTTTCAAATTTACTTATGGCCCTAGTGCCGTAAATCGTATAAACGGAGCCGATATTCAGCTTACAATGACCAACTTTCAGATCATAAGTGATTAAAAAGCCTTTACCTTGCACCATAGTTCCAAAGTCGACGTGCGAGTAACACACGAAATATTTGTAAACAACTCGTTGGAACGTGCGATATTGGATAACGGTGGGTGATTTATGCATTTCAATAACTAGACTGAAAGAGGATATGAACTTACCAAAAAAAAGAACGTATTTGGGTTACCTGGAAGTAGCCAGCCTGACTTCTTAAGGAAAGTGTCTGGGAAAGATCGCTTTGTTAAGCGATAAGACCGCCCATTATGGTTCTATATGTATTTTTTATATCTGTTGTGTCTAGCTTGCAAGGTATACAGAATTTTCACTCATTCATTTAAAGTGTTGAAAAATCCTGGGAATCTGTATCAAATTTTATTATTTTTATTATTATTGTGTCTATCTTCTCTGTATTCTTCCTGACTGAATTTGCTTCTTATTTTTTTTTATTATAAGTCTTTTAGTTCAATGTGCCTCATGGCAAGTCCTCTTTCTACATTTTCCATTGAGATCTCGTCTCGGGCCACCTTTCTCTAGTTGGGGCCCGCTGTGAGTTTGATCTCATCTTCCCATCTTTGGTATTGTTTACCTCGGCTCTTCTAGCCATCTCGTAAATTGGTGACAATTGGGGTCCATTTGTCTTGTCTAGTACCTACGTACTTATTATGTAATCTTTCCATCTCAAATTTTGCAATTAAACTGTTATAAGAATATTCTTTCTGTACCTATGTCTTTCTTGCGAGTTAAGGCTGTCAAATGGTATGGCTCAGCAAGCTTACAGCATCTTCAAGCCTGACCCAGGGTCTTCAGCGGCTGTGGCCTTCACCCAGCTGGTGCTCCATTTGCCACCAAGATCTTTATAAATCATATTCAATTAATTTTATTCTTCTTAGTATTTAAAAAATAAATTTAGATTAAAACTTCGAGCGTTATCACACTGGCGATTGACGAGCATTTTTCCAGCTAGGCGATCGGTCAACGTGTTCGTTGCGTGTGCATCAACGTGTTCACAAATAGCCTCGCTGGAAACACGCTCACCAATCGCCATTATGATACCGTCCTTGGGCCAACAATTAGAACCTAAATACGTTTGGGCACCGTTGACCGTTGTGCAAGTCGCCCTAAGTAAGTAAGAAATTAAGTTTTATTTTTTTACATTTTACATTTAGAAATGCAATAAAAATTATTTTTCTCAACTCAACCATCACTTCAAGATAGGCAGGATATTAACGTAACAGCAAACAGCTCTTCTTTGAAACTTCGAGAGAATAACATCAGAAAAACAAGTCCCTCACCTCAGATAACATCATTTGCACATTATCTCAGAAGCACGGCTCGAAATGCCCAAGTTTTTGTCGTAACGACGAAAACTTTCAATTTTCCTGTCATTAAAGCCCTTTTAACGCGCCGCGTGGAAAAAATCTACGCATTGTCCTACGTGATGCAACGCGTCGTGACACTGCAATAATATCAAAAAGTAGCTTAAATATATCTTAAGCTCATGACGTTGGTTGAAGGTACACCAGCCCACCCAACTTGTAGCGCAATAGTGTTTGTAGGGACACGCCACATACATAATAGCTGACTCGTGTAATTCATACCTAAGTAGATGTTCGCTGTTGTAGTGTGGCCGCGCCAGTCGTCTCTCCCCGCATCGCATTCAGTAAATACATGTACCTACACTTGTGGCAATATAAATTGGTAATCGGAAGATGCATCTACTCATTCCAACCTCCCCATCAAGAAAGGATTAATCAGTATATTAGGGGTTGCATCATTATTATAATAACGAACCCCTAAAGTGTTTTTTTTTTAACAATTAAACCGCGCGTCGGACCACGCAAAGTGGAGGGTTCCAGAGTAATTAAAAGCTGCATCTTAGTCATTTTAAAATACATAAATTTACAGGGTGTCCCAGAACTCAACGTCAAGCCGAAACGGGGTGACAGGATTGATCATAACCATCACGAGAAAAATCTGAAAAAAAATCTATTTCATGCAGTTTGAAAATTATGGACATTTAAAAAAAAACCTAGAAATTTGATCAAACTGTACCATTTTTCGGTTATTGTGGTTATTCTTTTTTATTTTTGTTCATTTGAACTTTGGAGACGTAATTCTAAATAACATTTCTAGAATCCCAATAAAAAATAATGACACAATTGCCTCAAGTTTCCGAGAATTGAGACTATTTGTTAAACTACGAATTTAAAATTTTCAAGATTCGTCGACTTTGACAGGCCCACCATCCATCTCTCTCATCATTTTGCCTTAAAATTAAGAACCTACCTAGAGCTTGTGCGAATCAAAAACATTTTAACTAAGATAGCAAAAATCGGGTTACTTGAGGTTTTAATTTTTTTACTCTTTTTTATTGTATGGAACTAACAAGTATTGTATCATTTTAGAATTCTGATTAAATGCGCCAACTTTTAATGCTACTTGCCAAGGCACTCTAGTATATATTTTTTAAAGGAGGGCCTGTCAAAGTCGACGAAGCTTGAAAATAATAAATTCGTAGTTTAAGAAATAGTTTCAATTCTCGGAAACTTGAGGCAATTGTGTCATTATTTGTTATTGGGATTCTAGAAATGTTATTTAGAATTTTTGTTTCCAAAGTTCAAATGAACAAAAATAAAAAAGAATAACCACAACAACCGAAAAATGGTACAGTTTGATCAAATTTCTAGGTTTTTCTTAAAATGCCCATAATTTTCAAACTGCATGGGATAATTTTTTTTCAGATTTTTCTCGTGATGTTTATGATCAATCCTGTCACCCCGTTTCGGCTTGACGTTGAGTTTTGGGAGACCCTGTATAAGTTTTGCAGTGCTTTTGGTAATTTTGTAAGAACTGATATGAACTGATTACAAACAAACCCAACTACAGACATAAGTTTGTTAACAATAACAACTGCATTATCTCACAGGTCACCACTCACCGACTCAGACTTAGCCTAAATGGCATTGCATTGCGTCGTTACCCGTCGTCGGTGAAAAGTCTCATCGCGTCGCGATTTGTCGCATTTCATCGCTTACCTAAGACACTGGATATAGGACCAATCAAAAATACGTTTTGTTTGATCGAGATCTTTTTCCTTGTGCAATGCGTTCTGGGAATTTGTAATTCTTACTCTTAGGGAACTACGTTACATTATATCACCGTTTAGAATTTAGAATATACGACTAAAGTAGCTGTGTCTGAGTTCCTATTAAAGAAATGTAACAATTTCACCTCATAATATTACAATTTTCATCTATTAATAGATGAAAGATATAAATTACATTATGTATGACATTGTTTAGTTATACTTTTACTGTGACATGTAATAAAAAAACTATACATTTTTTTGTTTCTTTTTCTGTCTTTCACCTATACACATAGATACAAATTGTAATATTATGAGGTGAAATTGTTACATTTGTTTGCTAGGAATTCAGATTCAGCTATTTTATTCGTATATTTCATACGTAGATATAAGGCACCGTTAAAGTTACTAGGCACAAAGCGATTGCATCCGTTACCCATAGATCTAATGCTGAAACATGCCACCAGGCGTTGTTTAAATCCAAAATTGATTAAAATTATGAAATTAATTTTTAAATAAATGAATGAATTAAAAATGATTATTAAAAAAAAATTGAATTGTCAATTTACGCTTGTTTTTCACCAATAATCATGTAGACCTAACGAAACATTTACAATGTGTTTATCCAAAGGAAATATATACCTTCTAAAATAAAGACGGAAACGCGAAGAAAATTGAATAAGAAAACTTTATTTCTACCCCCAAATAAACGAAAAAGTAAGACGGGGGTTTTATTATACCTCTATTAGGATCGGAATGGACAAGGAATCGCCTAATAACCGTTCTATCAGGTGAAAGGAATTCACTTTCCGCTTCGGATCTGAAACAGAGATGGGAAAATGCAAGATATCGATGGTCAAGTCCAGCGTTGTGCTATCATTCAAGCTGCCAGCCAATAATAAATAAATCATTTATTTCAAGCATCAATAACATAGTTACAGTATAGGTATTAATTAACTTATTCGACTAACTATTAATAATGATCAGGCGTATGTTTAATATAGCTGAAAAACAGAAAAATTTAAATTTTATTTCGATTTTTAATACTAAAATGAGATAGAATTATCTATATTTTGAAATATCAATTAATATTTTATTTGGTTACCCTATGTTTTACGGAAACTAAATTGTTAAACATAAAGGGCCTTATCACAAAAAAGTAAAAAACACCCGTTAATACCCTGTTAAAAAAAATCCTTACCACTTTACCAATTTTATAAACAGGCGTTTAACTATTTTGTAGTAAGACCCTTGAAGTTTGTAGTAAAATAATAAATAAAATTACATTCACACAGTACTTATAGTAGGTTTTTTACATTAACCCATTTATAAAAGACTAGTTGTTGCTCGCGACTTCGTACGCGTTACACTACTAAATGTGTAGGTAACCTAGAAATAAAGCTAAACTCGCTGTTGCAACTTGCCTTGACACCCCATTTTTATCTCATGGGACCTGATTTATGGGATAAAAAGTAGCCAATGTGTTAATCCAGGTTATAATCTAGGTACGTATATATACTAAATTTCATCGAAATCGGTTCTGCCGTGATTGAGTAACAAACAAACAAATAAACAAACATCCGTACAAACATCCAAACATATATATATATATTTATAATATTAGTACGATGTGATTTATATTGACCGAAATACGGTATTGATAACGGAAGCTTGATATTAAATAAATTCAGGCGTTGTTGAAATAATAGGATGTACTTATTTAATTTAATAAAAAACTTATTATCATTACTATAAATACGGGATTATTAAAATACGGCGTAAAACGGCACGTGATTTGATTATCGATATCGATGAAATTAATTGCCTTTTATGCATCCCTATTATTATCATTCCATTCTGAAAGTTAGTCCACCTTGACGGCAGTTCTCGCATTGTCTGCCAGTTAACACGATCCTGGAGACAGGCATTTGGACATTTAGTACTTTCAGCAGTTTTACCTTGCTTTTACTACTTTTCGGGAATTTTGCTTTAACCCAGTTGTTTTAGAGTTTTTTGAAAAGTTTCAATGCTTGTTTTGAAGGTCTGTGGAATTGTGCGTCTATGTAGGTACAAAATAAAAGGGGTTGAAAAAATAAATAATTTTCATTTTTCAAAGAGATTTTGTCTTGATGCTGTTGGGATGCTTGTGGCATATGAAATTACTTAAGTGAGGTTTATATGTTATAATATGCTTTTTGTTAGGAAATTTTTAGTAAGTTTTTTTAATTATATGTGGTCGGTTGGTCGGGTGTTTAACTTATTAGGTTGGGGAAACAGTTTCTTCGCATTTTTTAAGAAAATTCAAAACATTTTTGATATAGTTTATTTACATTTAACTAAAGTATGTAGGTACCATTTTGTTCGATAACTTTTTGCCATCTTGTAGGTAGGGACATGATCCCATTGCTATAGAAATTTTGGGGCTTCTGATAAAATACCGCGACAAGTGGTTTTGACAGTCCTCTCGTGATGTTAACCTGACACTGCCTAAAGAATTCTGAAGAGACCGAAACAGGTAGAAATCTGAAGGTGCAAGGTCAGGACTATACGTCGGATGCATTAACACCTCCCAGCCAAACTCTCTTAATTTTTGCTGAGTGGCTAAAGATGTGTGAGGTCTAGCGTTATCATGATAAAAAACCACACGCCTTCTGTTGATTAATTCCGGCTGCTTTCTCTCAACTTCTTGCTTTAATCTCATCAGTTGTTCGCAGTAGAGTTCAGAATCGATGGTCCTGCCTGGTGGTAACAGCTCATAATGAATAATGCCCTTCCAATCCCACCACACACACAGCATCATCTTGTTGCGAGTTAACCCGGGTTTCGCCATAGTCTGTGAAGCCTAACCGGCCTTTGACCACGACCTTTTTCGCACGTTCTTGTCGTACGTCATCCACCTTTCATCACCAGTTATCAGCTTCTTCAAAAATGGTTCGGTTTCATTACGTCGTAATAAAGAATCACAAATGAGTACACGGTTCGTTAGGTTTCTTTCAGTGAGCTCGTGGGGTACCCAAATATCAAGCTTTTTTGTGTACTCAGTTTTTTTCAAATGCGCCAAACCTGTTTTGTGGTCAATTGCCAGTTTTTCAGCTACGTCGTAACTACTGATACGCCGATCTTGCTCCACTTTTTCAAAAATGGCATCAATTTTATCCGTAATAGGGCGACCAGAGCGACGTGCATCTTTGACATCAACATTTCCGGATTGAAAACGCTTAAACCAAATTTGTGCTACTCTCACAGACACAGCACTAGGTTCATAAACATCGCAAATTTTTTTCGCGGCTTGCATTGCATTTTTACCTTTTTTGTAGTAAAATTTTAAAATGTATCTAATTTCTTCATTAGATTCACTTATCTTTACAGTACGAAAAACAAATAAAAATCACAGATTTTCCTAATTTGAATTTGGAATTATCTTCTTTAAAATTTAAACTTTGAATGATACCAAAACCAGCCAGATACAAATAGTAATAGCCAAAGAGATTTTATTACAAGTTCATACATACTACTCGTATAATGCGAAAAGACTTTTTCCCCAACCTATTATATACTCAGTTTTTTCCGAAAAGGTATAAGGCAATGGATTTTTGCTTGCACATATATTTTCTGACCCCTGCAGCTTCATGCAGTCTCATCATAGTTTAAAATTTTCGACTTTGGCAAAGCCTAAATGAAGCGCCTTTACAAAAGTCAATATCAATTGTATTTACAATTACTGGTTGAAATCAAGATATTTTTTATCACGCTGGATAAAGTCCCAATTCAATGAAGCTATAAACTTTATCTGACTGCAAAGAAGGTGGGTAAAGTTTTTATCACTCAAACCACAATGATTATTTTGAAACGTCAATTGTAATGCCGGTTTCTCCGTGAACAAATCAAGAAGTAAAGACAAGAGACAAGAAATAAGGTTGTTATTTTACTGGGAATGTTACTGAGAAAACTTTCGTGATTTATTTCAATCATTATTATAAATACAGGACAGGATTTATCACGTACCGTTTTATCGGTGTTTGGACTGGTTCTGTTAGTTGGTTGTTCTAATTAACGTTGTTCCCTTTGCCTTCAGTGAATTCAAGTATGTCCATTGCAAAAGCACACCTTGCTACGAATTAACCTACCGCATATTTACGCCCAGTTTCCCACACGAGGTGCATCATTGCATTGGTCGCGGCACCACCCATTATCATTTGTCAGGGGTCATTGTGAGGGCCGCCAGTGAATCAGTCACCTGCCTTGGTAATATACGAGCCCGTTATTGCTGTTTTAGTGCTGGCTCGGGGAATAGTTTTCGGCCTCTCGACCTGTGATCTATTAACTTTTGTGCGTTTGAATACCGCGGGATAAATTCTGCTGGTGACAGTTTTGTTTATTGCGATGGCGATGCTGCGTTGTGCGTATCTATTGAAACTAGTTACAAGTGAACAATGCTCCAAATCCGGCCGGGCTACATCATTTTTTTTTGTTTAATTTTAGCTTTAGCCCCTGCTTCGCCATATAATCTGTAACTATGCTAAATCTGACAGTTATCCGTGCACGCAATAAACGTAAAAAGGGGTACGAACTCTAAAGATTATGAGTACAAAAATAAAAAAATCGCCTAGAGCCCTGAGAATAGAATAGAATCATTCAATTCCGACAACGTCCGGTCCATAGGATACACAAAACATAAAATTAATAATTAGAAATACAAAATAAAAATGCAAATTTGGCCCATGTCAGATCAAAAATATACAAACTAATAATAACAATTCGATAAAATATAAAATTCAAAAGTAAAATGTCATAAATAAAAAAGCCCCTATGCACTCTTTTGTAGCCAAACTGTTCAAAATTCAACGACTATTCAAAGTTTGCAATATGCCAAAAAATATTACCACGTTACCTCACAATACAATTTATGAAATAACAAAAAAGAGTGTGTGTACTTATGTACACGCGTTAGAAGTTATACTTCTTTGGCGTATGGAAAAAAAATAACTAAAATGCAGTAGTGATTAACGATAAATATTTAAATTAATCAAAAAGATTTTATTTAAATAAATTATTAGTATCACCGTCGTATATGAAATTGATTTAATAAAAACACCAAAATAATATTTATTTATTCACACTGTTTAATTGTACCCTTACGAAACACGTGTTCTACATATAAAAATACTAGAATATACAACTTGAACATAGTTATCAATTTTCATACCACCTAGAACTAACTTCATGCTGTTAAATTTAGGTGTCGGTGTGCGCGCGCATCGTAAAAATTCACTCTCATCATTTTTCGCCATCGCGCCAAAAGAAGTATAACTTCAAAAACCATAACGGGTACACATATTCCTGTGTAGTTGCCACTAATATCTAGGGTACACGTGATGATAAAATGTACAATAACTTGAATAATTAAATTTAACAACATTAATATTTTAACCACATAAAAATAAAACTACATTTAACTATAAATACATACCTATATCAAAATGGTCCTATATCCTACTGTCAAAATTGCAACACCAGAATCTAGAGACACTGTAGAGTATCAGCAAATAGAAGTTTGTAATATGTATGCTTCTTGAGTAAAGAATTAAATATTCACCTGCCAAGTTAATCCAACCCCAGCGAGATAAAGAGACCAGTTAACGAATGCCTTATCGTCTGCGATCTTACGTCTTAATTTATTCGTGTAACATCTCGTCCGAGATTAAAAATGTTAATTCAGGAATTATTCCGAGTAATTTATTCAACTACCCTCGGGAGCGTACCTACGAGGTAAGAGATACAGGGTGAGTGGATATTAACTAGTTTACTTTATGATTGCCCGCAGCCGCCACCGCCGCCGCCGCCGCTGAAATCGACGGTCTGTCCGTTCATACTGTACAGCCGTTTTCGTCGTAAATTGTTACTAAACATGTTTAGTCGCTAATTATGTTTAGGGATCGTTGTCCTTAGGTGCAATATTAATATTATAAACTCGAAAGTGTGTTTTTTCTGTCTGTCTGTTTGTTATGTTTTCACGACTAAACGCATGGACCGATTTCAATGAAATTTGGTATCCGGGTCACAAGGTCCGGGATTGTGACATGCTACTTTTTACTCGACCGCGCAGAAGGTGGGTAATATTATTATTGACAAGTCCCGCGGGTGGCAGATAGTAAGTAATAAAGTACAAACATTATAAAACCATATTTAGTGTACTTACCCTACATGTATTTTTTTTACTCGCATATCTATCATGTAGGTTATCGTTGAATAGGTCGTTCAAAAACACTACGAACCGACACTTTTTCAATGCAGGAGCCGTTAATGAAATATGAAGCTTGAAACTGGCAATTTTCGCAATAGCTGTGTTAGTTTTTAAATTGTAAGCAGTGGTGCAAAAGCATCAACCTTTATACGAGAGCGCGTCTACAGTTGATATCTTCATTAATCTAGTAGATAGTCTAATGCGATGCTAAATAATGCCGACTCTATCCAATCTAATCCTTTACTGATCCACCTGCGACATATTATGGACTTCTCTAATAATATATGTAACGTAGTATTGTATTTATAGTATATATTCAATAAATACTATAAATAAATTTGTGAAATTTTATATACATATCAACATTTATATGACGCATAGCACCTGTGTTTAGATTTTTCACATTAACCAATAGTTTTGTAATAAATTTTTATTTTATATAATTTTATTTTTGCTTTCGCGTCTCGAATTACTTTTACGCTGCAAAAAATTAGATGGACATAAGAATATAGAAGATATGAAATCGCTCCCAAACAATATGCCCACTATGTTATTTGCGTTGTGTCATCTATTTTGTTTGTAATTTATTTATTACTAGCTGTTGCCAGCGGCTTCACCCGCGTTGTTCTGGGGCGCTAAATAAATATATAAACTTTGACATCCCATTTTTATCCCATGGGAACTGATTTATGGGATAAAAAGTAGCCTATGTGGTAATCCAGGTTATAATCTACGTACATCAAATTTCATCGAAATCAGTTGAGCCGTTTTGACGTGATTGAGTAACAAACAAACAAATAAATAAACAAACATCCAAACTTTCGCATTTATAATATTGGTGTGATTTTTATGTCGTTTTCCCATTAATTCATTCATTTCAACGCTACATTTTGTATTACAGCAACACGTAAAATACAAAGTCTAATACAAACAAATTGATTCCCAATCGAATCCTCACTATCTGTCAACATATTATCTTAACCCTTCGGTCACAGGATCCCAATACCTGATGCCGCATCACGTCTCGTCTTGAATAGGAAATCACGAAGGTAGACCTTTGGGGCCGAAGGGACTCGTATGAAAATAAAATGATTGCGAAGGGTCCAGTGTATTAAAATATTCCCGGAGGCGGCACCTGATGTCTGTTTTGATTTTGCGATAGGGTTTGATGGACGTGGTTTGGATTGTGACGCGTAGAAATGATTTACTTCCAGCAGAATACATAATGTGAAATAATATCTATGACTGATACGCAAGGGTTAAGACAAGTTGAACTTATTTCGGTGACCACATAATACAGTTTGATATGCTAGATGTCTATTAAAAGGAAAAAGAGCTCTCTTCCACCTTTACTATGTGCACCGTCAAAGAGTGGAACGCCTTGCCTTGTGTTATCTGTTAACCTGGGTGTCTTCAAGCCGCGACTGGACAGGTTTTTCTAGGCAAGCGTTATCCAGCGTTGATTGCATCATCGCGCGCCATCATGCGAGATCACGGACAAACGCAAGTCTATAATGTATACAAATAAAAAAAATAAGGCTCTGGTAGGTATATGCGTTTCAACCCGAAAGAAGTCATTGATCTCATTTAGGAGAACAATGTCTGTTCTACGACATACATCTTTAAAAATATAATCACACTAATATTATATATTAAAAATGCGAAAGTTTGGATGTTTGTTAGTTTATTTGTTTGTTTGTTACCTAATCACGTCGTAACGGCTGAACCGATTACGATGAAATTTGGTATGTACGTAGGTTATAGCCTGAATTAACACATTGACTACTTGTTATCCCATAAATCAGGATAAGAATAGGGTGTCAAGTTTCTATAGCGTATTTGGCCTTAGGTACCATTTTATACGAGTTTTTCTTTATTTCTAGGTTACCTACACATTTAATAGTGTAACGCGTACAAAGTCACGGGCAACAGCTAGTATAGAAATAAAATACATAATAAAAAAATGTATAGCAAGAATACTAGGCTAGCCGGAATAACCAGTATTTTTTTTCTATTATGAATATATTTTTGTAGGTATTATTGATAAGAAAGAAAGAAATTTATGGGAAATTCTATGGCTCAGGTCAAAATGACATGCCTCAAAATACTTTACTCTTGATTGAATGAAAATACTTTATTACACTTATAAAAATGCAAAGGCGTACTTAATGCTAAAGAGCTCTTCTTCTTAATGCTTTTTCAGATAACCTTTACGCATTGTGGATAAAGATGTGTAAGAGATGGGTAGTGCACAGAAAATATTCATTTCTTCGGTTTTACGTCCCCTAGACCACTACTACTTGTCTAGAGTGGTAAAGTAATATAATGCCTAGGCATTACATTAGAAGCGGTAATCTAGCTCTTAACTACATTCCATCAATACCTAGTCAAAAGCATCAGAAAACAAAAAAAAAAACAGTCCGTAGTTTCCCCACGATTTCAATATGGCCCCTTTTCCAAAACTTTATATCAAAGAACTACACCTCTGAATCTGGCCGCCGAAACGTGACTGGACTAAAGCAGGGAAACTTAGAGATATATTACATAGCTATAGTATAAGTAACGGATGGTTATCCCAGCGTAGACCGAGATACGTTCTCGGTGATCCTGATGACAAAATCACCTCCAGTAAAGTCATCTACTCTCGACAGAGCAAAAACTACACAGACATACCGAACTCCCTTCAGTTGCCGCCTACACAAGGTACAGGATGTACCTGGGCGTTTCTCTCCTACCCCCACCCTGGTAACGACCCAAGCTGAGGCTCTTACCTAAGTGGTGCCCTTGCGCTAGTCAAAGTCAAAATCAAATATTTTTATTCATTAAAATCACAAGGATCACTTTGAAACGTCAATTTTACTACCTTTTCCTTCGCGACCAAGCCAGGAAAGAAAGACAAGAAACTAGGCTGGTTGTTTTTTTTAATGATCCTTTTACAATACATGATACAGAAAATAAATTACCTCTCAAAAATAAATTAATTGTAACATTTTCTCATTTCTCATCACTCATTTCTCTAGAGAGAGCCCAACGTGCCGTTCTTAAGGTGATCCACCATAAGCCTAGGCTCTATTCTACCCAAGAGCTGTATGCAACTGCGGAAGTTTTGTCTGTCCGGAAACTGTTTGTGCTGACTGTTATCCTTCGTAAGCATCGCAACCTCCCCTACCAGTCCAGTGCAGTACCTAGCCGTCGTACTAACATAGCGTGCATCGTCCAACCTTGCCGTACTGTGTTGGCCTTCCGGCACTACCATTTTTTGAGCCCCATTATCTACAATAGAATAAATAAATTATTAAATATCTTCCCACTGACGTACTTTAAATGTAAAACTGTAATTATAAAATGGCTTTTCACCCTTTCTTATGATGATACGGAGGAGTTAATACAAATTAGAAAATAGTACTGATAACGAACACTCATAATCACACTTATTCTGTTTAAACATGCGCATACACTACACATACTCCCACACCCCACCCACCCGTACTCACACCCACCCTTTAAGCACACCCCACATTACTCACCCCACATCCACACGCATACACACACACACACCCACACACACATGCATACACCCACACGCCCACACACACCCAATACACACAATACACACATAACCTTTATAATAAAAGTGCTTTTTATAAAACTTGCATCATAATATTAATATTAATTATATCATATCATTATATTAATTAAGTATAATTTTCCTTGTTTATTTTTTATTTTTCTGTCTCTTTCAACTATTTATTAGATACTCTGGAATGTCAATGTCTCCTTAGTCATAAGGTCGGGCGCTGGAAAGTGCGACACAGTTTTAACTATTGCACTTTTCAGTGTTTCATCTACGTATAAAGCTATCCTGTGTGTATCATGTTCAAAATAAATGATTGATTGATTGAAAAAAAAAAAAAAATTTGAACGAGTTGGAGCAATTTCAATCCCAAGCTTCTCTATCATCTAAATAATCCGATATTTTATAGTAGGCTCTTTTATAAAGATTTTGTTTAATTACGTTTTTAAATTTGTTAATTGTCAATTTATGTACATCCCTCGGGAGTTTGTTATAAAAGCGTACACCTGGCCTTTGAAACGATTTACTAACTTTATGGAGTCTACAAGTGGCAACAGCGAGTTTATATTTATTTCTAGCATTAAAATTATGATTATCGCTATTTTTCTTAAACAAATTAATATTTTTGTGAACATAAATTAGATTTTCATAGATGTATTGACAAGGGAATGTCATAATATTTATTTCTTTAAACTTATTGCGTAATGATTCTCTGGGCCCCATATTATAAATTGCACGAACAGCCCTCTTCTGCAGCACAAAAACGGTGTTTATATCTGCAGCACTCCCCCACCGTATGACATAATGCTGTGGAAGTAGCTGAAGTAAACTAGTCTAGCTATGTCTACGTCTGCAAAAAGACGGATCTTTTTGACTGCGTATGCTGCAGAACTAAGTCTCTTCGACAACCCATGAATGTAAGGGCCCCATTGAAGCGTATTATCTAGGGTTATACCTGAGAATACGGTGGTGTCCTCGTCTTTGATTTTTATATCTGATTTAACTTGTGTAACATTAGGTAGTATTAATCTAATACACTTTGTTTTCTTTTCATTTAGAAGTAAATTGTTTACATTGAACTATTTTACCACCTTAGAGATTGCATTGTTTACATCGTCAAAATCGGTTTGTCGTCGCTTCAATTTAAATAAAAGTGACGTGTCATCTGCAAACAATACAACCTCATGATCGTCCCTTACAAGATGGGGAAGATCATTAATATATACTAAAAACAAAAATGGTCCCAGAATTGATCCCTGTGGTATAGCCATTTTAACCAGAGCCTTAACAAAACTTTTTGGGCTAATCACTCTCCGCACTCGCCGAAATTTCGGTTATGCTGCATCTTCTTCAGAAATAAAAATCAAGTAACGGTTAGTATTATTTAGCTTTATTATCCGAAAACATGAACAGTAATTGTGGATCGTACTCGCTAAAACGAAGGCTGTACTTTCAGAAACAAAATTGATTTCTTTTTAAATATATACTTAAAACAGTAAATAATTATCAGCGCGCTGATAATGCCAAATGTAAGCCCAAATGCAGCCAGTGTATTTGAATTTTGCATTATCTCAGCGAATCGATACACATTTTTTTGGTCTAAACACCGATTATGAAGCAATCAGTTTCATGGAGTCTGTACTCCTTGCAGATGCTTCTTTTATACAGTAGGTACATTAAAACCTATAAATAAAAATTCCTGTCGTGGAAATCAAATACTATGGGTAGCATTGATGGATTGGTTCCTGTTTTGTGGTTTGTTTTATCCACAACACACACATATTTCATTTAATAAACTTTAGACAGAGGTCCTCATGATGTGAGTGTTTTTTAAAATATCGTTTATCTATAGTCACGATCATATTACTCTCTGTTGAAACCCTTTAATAAATAGCACTATTTTTTTATACGGAACACCTTGTGACCGCCATGTTTATGAGGAGAGTGCGGTCTGAATATGCAATGTGTGATGTATGTGTCTAGGCTCTGTTTTGGTGAAGAGTAAATAAATAAACAGATTTATCTCATGTACGTCAGGTGAACAGAAAAATACTAATGCAATAGAACCGAATAAAAAGTAGAAAAACGTCCAATGTATTAAAATATACAATACTAGTGGTTCGCCCTGAACTGAGATATGGCGAGTCTTCCAAAAAAAATATTATTCATAATATATGACTAATAAAATAGTGCCACGAAATGCACATCCAATTACTTGACCTACAGTTTCATTCAAATTACAAGCGACTGGAGTTCATGTTACTGGATTATTCTTTTTAGGGTTCGAAATTGTAGTTATTCTAGATTTCAGATTTTTCCTTATATTTGTGTCACTAAAGCTATAGAATACCAAATTTCAGCACTGGTGTGTAACTGATGTACCCAATTAATTTCGATTCAAAAACTACAAGAACTAAACTGAACCCTAATATCTCACCAATCCCCCCAAATTCAGCTTATTTAGTCACACCAGGATTGTGCCATTACTACCTACCTAAATACTTACATAAAAATGTGGCCGTCACGGGACGCCGCCCAGAAGATGTAAAACATGTAATATGATGATATGAATATTAAAACTGTAGGTTAGATAGTTTTAACATATGCATGTAATATGTAACTACATACTTTTATAACTAACGTAGATATTTAAGTAACTTATAAAATTATGTTGCCTGAATTAATAATGAATTATTATTATGTTCAGAAGGCGCACGGCTCAGTACCATCCGTACCTAGTCGATATACCACCCATTCGCACACACCGTTTTGGTTCTACGTTCTTGATGCGTACAGCTAAGTTAGGGAACACTTTACCGTCGTCTGTTTTTCCTAAAAATACAATCCGGGCCTCTTTAAGGTGTATAGAAGTGGATAGTGGAATATAAAAGTGGAATACTTTAAAGTGGATAGATTTCTTCTAGATTTTAGTGCTTCATCTTAGACCACATCATCGCTTACCATCAGGTTAGATTGTGGTCAAACGAACATCTATCCAAATTAAAAAAAAAATGTACTTATGTACACATTATGATGATGCCCCGTCTACTGAATGCGGTGGTTTAGACAAAGGCATCAATTTATTTACTACGTAAATGGCACACAATACCATTACATTTCTTTGTATGGTATATATTACAAAAATAGTAACATCCAAAATATGAAAAATTTGAGAAGCAATGTTTGTATTATGGTGCGTGTATCAGCTATAAACCTCGTCTAGACGAGTGTATTACACTCACCTGTGAGGGGCTGGAATATTGTACTTTACAGCCTCAAAAAATGTGTTGTAGATAGTCCTTTTAGTTTTATAGTGTACTGTTTGACTACTGATGAATTTAATTTAATCATTATTTTAAATACGGGAAGTTTCCCGTATCCCACTAATATTATAAGCGCGAAAGTTTGCATGAATGTGTACACATACATGTTTGTTACTCTTTCACGTTGTAATGGCTGAACCGATTTCGATGAAATTTGGTATGTACGTAGATTATAAACCTGGATTAACACATAAGCTACTTTTGTCGACAAACCCACGCGTGCGAAGCCGCTGGCGGAAGCTAGTTTATATTTATCATATAATCTCTTCAAGTCGAGAGTGAATTGGTTTTTTTAGGCAAACGTGCTCCATCTTCGATTACACCATCACTTACCATCAGGCATCAGGTGATCAAGCGCTTGACTATCACACTAATAATATAAATGCGAAAGTTTTGATATATTTGTTTGGTTGTTTGTTAAATTCAAATTTTAAATTCAAATATTTTTATTCATTAAAATCACAAGGATCACTTTGAAACGTCATTTTTACTGCCTGTTCCTTCGCGACCAAGCCAGGAAAGAAAGGCAAGAAACAAGGCTGGTTGTTTTTTTTAATGATCCTTTTACAATACATAATACAGAACATAAATTACGTCTAAATTGTAACATTTTGAACGAGTTGGAGCAATTTCAATCCCAAGCTTCTCTATCATCAACTCAATCAAAGTTACTCAATCACGTCGTAACGGCTGAACGGATTTTCATGAAATTTGGTATATTCGTAGATTATAAACCTGGGTTAACATATAAGTTATAAAAAACCAATAAAAAATAGCGTAAATTTTGTGTCATGCCGAATTATTATAAACTAGCTTCCGCCAGCGGCTTCGCACGCGGGTTTTGCCAACAAAAAGTATCCTATGTGTTAATCTAGGTTATAATCCGGTATACCAAATTTCATCGATTTTGGTTTAGCCGTTACGACGTGAAAGAGTAACAAACATCCACACACACACATCCATACGAATTTTCACATTTATAACATTAGTGGGAGTGGGATAGTGGGATTAAAACATAATTGACAAATTAAAACATTTATGACACGACATACGGAACTAAAACACAATAGAAGATGCCGAAATACAGATACCTTGACTCGAATAAGTATATGCTGACCCTGAAGTATTTCAAACTATTCTGCTGAATCATCCTAAAATTATTTATCCTATTGCAGCAATTTTAGTTTTTCAAAATATTTGTGGCTTAATTTTAAAGGTATGTAGGTATTTGTCAATGTCTACTAAGACGACATAAGGGCAATTTCTTCCCTAATGTCAAGTTCGTGTACTTAGCGAAATAATTTGTGTTCACAAATCTTTTGTAAGACACCCCTCTAAACATCCCTTAAGAAGATAGTCTCAGATTGCACGCGGGGATCTAGAAATTAAAAGTAACAGGAGTTTTATTATTATCTATGGGTATCCAAGTGTGTAGGAAAACTTTCATAAAAATAGTTAGTGCAAAAATATGCGTCGGCCGGGAATCGAACCCGGATCAACTGCTTGGAAGGCAACTATGCTGACCATTACACCACCAACGCTCGTAATCTACCACGCTAACTCTACCGATGTAAAATGCATAAATTAAATTTATATTTAAAAAATCTAGATTAAAAAATATTATGCGTCGGCCGGGAATCGAACCCGGATCAACTGCTTGGAAGGCAACTATGCTGACCATTACACCACCAACGCTCATACTGGCTATTTCTATTTTCTCCATTAAGCTAGAACCTAGTACAAAAAGTTGCTTTGTGATTTGTGTAAACAGGTGGAATAAGAGGATTACAATGTTTGAATTGAGTTGTGTGATCTTTTGTAATAAGTTTACAATATTTACAATAATTTATTTATCACTTAAATTATTTTTTACAAACAGTAATGTTTAAAAATAGCACTTAAAACCCACTAAGGTTTGTAAAATACGTATAACCAGCCATTTTTATTTTTTATAGTTTTTAATGTGTTAGATAATAGTGAATAGTAAAATTTTACAACTTCACAGTTAAAGTTTTTTGGCGGACAGTTGAAATACTAACCTGTATACTTTTAAGGTATTTATACCTAGGAGGTACCTAGTTCTCTTCATAACCTCGGACGCAAAAAGAGGGAGTAAAAAACTGGGGTTTTTAATGTTTAAAAAACTGGTCTCGAATTTCGTTTTAAAAAAAATACAAAATATTTTATTTACCGAAAAATTTACTGATGATCCCCGCACTAGGACTTGCCTGTGTCGCTGGAGGCCGGTTTATAATTAGAGTTTAACTTTCTGGTAAGCATGCACAGAATATTAATGATTTATGAACATACAATAACAAATAAGAAAATATATTAAAAAGAAAATTATAACTTAAAGTGATCTTTTACTAGGCTGTGAGTGTTTTGTGTGTTTGCGTGTGTGTGTGTTTAATTTTCTTTTCTTTTTGTCTTATTATTCCATTGTATCTTTTTCTCGTTTTTAAAATGTGTTATGTATTGTCACAATGAAGTAAATAATGATTGTTTTATCTAAGTCTCTAAAAATTAAAAACTTCTAAACAAACATACTTAGTTATTTACCACCAAAAAAGGTGAACAATCCTGGTGTGACTAAATGAGCTAAAAATGTTGAGATATTAGGGTTCAAGAGGGTTAAAAAACAAAATGGGTCAATCAGATCAAATAGGACATCTAATTTTAGTTTTTGAGTTAACAGCCGAAATTCACAGGATACACCAGTGACCACACATTGCCGAAATGTGGTACCTTTAGTAACAAAAATATAAGGAAAAGTCTGATGTACAGAATGAATGCAATTGCTACCTCAAAAAAAATGAACCAATTTGCATGAACTCCCGTTATTTGTAATTTGAATGAAACAGTGGGTCAAGTTAGAGGATAGTTAAAGGTGACAAATAATATATTTTTGTTTTTTATGGGAGACTCGCGAGATTTCAGGTAGAGGTGAACAACTAATTATTAACAAATTCGAAATAAACAATAAATCACACAAATGTGTACCTGATACAGATGTAATATTTACAACTGAACCAGAGCTAAACCACGGTAATGTTATTTATACAGTATTTTGACTCGGCCCTGTCCTTGAAATAATTACCTACAGCCGCGTGGTACGTAAACACGCGATAGTGCTGCCCGCCTGCAGTATTTTAATTTCATCTACCTACTTGAATTTCTTTCTAGTTTTGTGATTGTATATTTTATATATATTATAAAAAAATGAAATTAGTTGTGAATGAAATAGGAAGTGTTCAATAAAACACATGTGTGTTTTTTAATTAGTAGATTTAATAAAAAATCCACCCTTATAAATTTGATACAGAAAAATATTTGAGCCTCGACTGAGACGTATGAAAAGCTTTATCGTTAAATTGTATAGTATAAAAAATCCGCGTTCGGATAAATAATTTAATTAAAAATGTTACCGTGCTGCGGCGCATTCGCGACTGATTGTGTACCGAGCGGGTACCGAAGACGAGGTGCGTAGGTAGGACTCACGTTCCGGCCGTTTGTATGAAGACAGAATACTGTATAGATAACATTACCGTGGCTAAACTATACGGATGCTACATTTACAAACACCAAAAGTTTTGTATTTTCTTTTCTTAGACTTGAGCATTTTATCAGCTAGCAGAATAAAACGGCGTAGGTACACGCCGGCGTTTCCATTCTGCCGTCCTACCTATCTGAGGAGTGGAGCAGTGCCAAAGAGACCTGTCGCCTTTCGCGCGACACACTGAATTTATACAGTTTGCCTTACCAGAGACAAATAGTAATATGATATTTCTATAGCTTGCTGCGTTTTGTTATGACTTCAAAACCATTTTATAAGTAAATCGTTTAAATAATAATAAAATTAAATCATTAATTTTAGGCAACAATAAAATAGCCACAGAATAGTAAATAACTTATTCCTTATTTTTTACTTTTATATCTGTTGTGTTTAGCCTGTAAGCTATAATAAAGAATTTTCATTCAATAATTATTCTACGGCCCATGAAGATAATATTTTAAATAAGATCTTTAATAAAAATTACATATAAATACAACAAATAGAAGTTGTTATTATAATATGTTCATTTTATAATTAAAACTTTTATTTATTTACTACAAATTTCAATTTAATAAAAACTTCTATTTATTTTCTTATAGGGCAATATATACAAAAAATTGTCAATAAACAAATTTAAAAACGTAACTCAAAAAATCTTATAAAAAACCTACTATAATTATATTTGATTATTTAGATGATAGAGACGCTTGGGATTGAAACCGTTATTGTTATGTAATCTAAAAGGATCATTAAAAAGAACAACCAGCCGTCTTTCATGCCTTTCTTTCCTGACTTAGTCGCGGAATAACAGGCAGTGAAATTGACGTTTCAAAGTGATCCTTGTGATTTTAATAATTTTTATTTTTCTCCAAAATCAATTGATTGCCTCTGGTGCCAAGTTAGCCTGGGTGACGGTCACTGTGGTGCCTCTCACAGGATTTTTGTTAACTAACTTTAGAGAACTCTAAGACCCTCTCCATCCAAAGGTTGCCTGGAAGAGATCGCTTTGTTTAACGATAAGACCGCTCATTATGCTTATATTTATTTATTTTTAGGGTTCTGTATATTAAAAGGAAAAAAGAAACCTTTGAAGGATCACTTCGTTGTCCGTCTGTCTGTCTGTCAAGACCCTTTTATTCAGGAACTCGTAGAGGTAAGTATCAAGTTGAAATGAATACTAAATAATTACGTAAGTCTACGATCCCTTGGAGCTGTAAATAAATTAAGCTCTAAGTCAAAGAAATAAAAAAATACGGCCATTTTTGCCGCATATTTTACTCCATTATAAATTAAAACCCACACAAGTAAAGGAAAAAATCCAATAATCGTTCATTTGTACTTATATCACATAAATTACTGTTCCCTGTCTGGTATGAAATAAATGGTTTTTTTTTATTATGAGTAAAATATTTTTACTGATGTCAAAATTACTGTCTAGCTTGTAAGGTAGGTATAATAAAGAATTTTAATTCATCCATTCTAGAATAGTCAAGTAAAAAAACCGTGACGTCATGTTAGAGGCTCTTGGCACACAACATTTTTTTACAATTATAGTATACTAGCTGTTTCCCCTGACTTCGTACGCGTTACACTACTAAATGTGTAGGTAACCTAGAAATAAAGCTAAACTCGCAGTTCCAACTTGACTTAGCACCCCATTTTTATCCCATGGGACTTTATTGGAAAAAAGTAACCTATGTGTTAATCCAGGTTATAATCTACGTACATACCAAATTTCATTAAAATTGGTTTAGCCTTTACGACGTGATTGAGTAACAAACAAACAAACAAATAAATAAATAAACATCCAAACTTTCGCATGTATAATATTAGTGTAATGATAACAGTAACAATCGATTTTACAAATTAACTATCCGATGATACAAATGGGGTGGTGTGATCAAATTGAAAAGTTTCGCAGGACACTCTCCGAAATGCATCCGATAAAAAACCGAGAGGTTTCGATGCTCGAGGCTGTGGAGCCTTGCATCTGCTAACTCATTGCAAATGAGCTTCTTGGCTCTTCTCTCAATTGAATCTAGAGCCTCTAGCTGGTATTTTACAGATCCGTTCCAGAGGTGAGAGCAGTACTCCAGACATGATCGGTCTTGTTCTTGGTATAAGTTAAGCAACTGTCCCATATTTTTAGCGGCCAGCTGGGCTTTCGCTCTCACTCACAACTTCACAGAGAGACACATGTTTAAACAATTTAGCAAGGTACAATTCCATCGAGAAAATGAACGTAAAAGCAATGAGCGTTGGTGGTGTAATGGTCAGCATAGTTGCCTTCCAAGCAGTTGATCCGGGTTCGATTCCCGGCCGACGCATATTTATGCACTCGTACTTTTGTTATTTTTTTTTATTTTCCCTCAGTATGCCTCCATTTCTTTCTACCTTATTTTATGAGGATTATACGATCAGCTTTCACCTTGTCAACGTTCTTACACATACCCTGGACATTGTAACTATAACAACTCTCAATGTACCACCGACATCAGCTTTATTACCTTTTTATAAAGTCTAAATTCGCTTAGCCGGGCTGGTTAAGGGTTGTCGTATCAGTAGGCAGTGAGTTAAAAAATCTTACAGCTTGATACCGAGAGCCATGTTTGGCAACATTCAACCTCGGGCATAAAGGTGTCTCAAGATCTTTTCGTCTGTGTCTATTCGGTTTTCCTTTGTTCTAGAGATTCGTATTTAAGTGAATTTTTGACGATGCCCATTAAGACTACTAAAATATATAGGCTTGGAACTGTCAAAATGTTGAGTATTTAAAATTACTCTTTACACAATTCCCATTGTGGAATGCGGACTATAGTCCGTATGGCTCTTTTTTGCATAGCATGCTGGAGAGACTACGTTTCTGTTCCATATGTCATCACTGGTAACTAACACTGATCAAATAATTTCGTCTTCAGACGCTGAGTTATTTTGGACGAGATTTTAATTAAGATTATCATCTATCTATAAAGACATTGTCTATCTGAAAATTTGATCCTATTCAATAAAAAAACATCTAAACAACCATCCAATCAATATAATCTACGATATAACTATTTAATCCAATCATCTCGTGACCACCCTAAGACTCTCATAAAATAGAAAAACAAAATAAAGGTAAACAAGAAAACCGTTACCGCTCAAACGTAATTCCAGAGAGAAAAAAATTGCCTATTACCATCCTTATCTAGGGTAAGTCAATTCCCTTCTCCACCTTACTTCGACAACCCTTAACCAGCCCGGCTAAGCGAATTTAGACTTTATAAAAAGGTAATAAAGCTGATGTCGGTGGTACATTGAGAGTTGTTATAGTTACAATGTCCAGGGTATGTGTAAGAACGTTGACAAGGTGGAAGCTGATCGTATAATCCTCATAAAATAAGGTAGAAAGAAATGGAGGCATACTGAGGGAAAATAAAAAAAAATAACAAAAGTACGAGTGCATAAATATGCGTCGGCCGGGAATCGAACCCGGATCAACTGCTTGGAAGGCAACTATGCTGACCATTACACCACCAACGCTTGTGATAACTTTACTTACTCTATCTATTGGAATAGGATAATGTTGGTTACGTGATGCGTTGTTTAAACAAGTGGCACGTTTTAAACCAAATAGATAAGAAGTTACTACAATAAAAATCACACACAAGACCCTTTACCACCTTATTTACTTTAGAGTCAACCTCCGTGACGCAGGGGCGAATAGCCGGTTATGATGCAGGAGGTTCGGGTTCGAGTATCGCTGCAGATCCAATGTTCTCACGATTTACAGATATTTGTTCCAGATCTGGATGTTTCTCTATACCTATATATATATATTATAAGTAAGTATTCTATTCTATCAGTTATCTGGTTCCCATAGTATAAGCTTTGCTAGATAGCGTTGTGTGAAATGTCCAGCATTATTTATTTATTTATCGACCTTAAGTAAGTACGAAAGAAGGAATCAACCAATCAATTGCCATTGCAGTATTACCTGGGTATAAGATGCAATCTCTGTAGTAAGTAAGAAGTTAAGTAATGTAGTGCCTGAGACAAGAAGATATAAGCTTACTCAGCACCTATGGTATCCTCTCAGCTTAGTCAGCGTAAATGGGGTATAAGAGACTCCCGGACTGAATGCGACTGGAGCACCCATTCAATCCATGTCTCATCGCTCTCCTGTCCCTTGTGCCCTACCACATGCACAAGGGATGACCTCAACAAAGGCACGCCCAAAGCTATGAACGCTAAAATAGTTTAGCTTAACATTGAAAGAAGAAGAAGAAGCGTAGTCAGCCAGTAGGTAAGACATGGCCAATATGTGCAGGCGCCGAAAAACCGCGAATTTTCTTACGATGTTTCCCTTCACCTCTTTAACGTCTAGATTAGATTAGACTAGATAATTTCTTTAATGCACACCATTAAATCTTCTATATAAATAAAACAAAGTCGGGTTAGTTACACCATTTATAACTCAAGATCGGCTGGACCGATTTTGATGATCTTTGATTTGGTGGATTAATTTTTCTCCGCCCCGAATAGTAAAATAACTATTAAAATCGTCGTCTATTAAGGCGTCTTATCTCCTCTTCTTTTCTCTGTTTTCATTCACTCAATATCTCAAAAATTATCTTCTTCCTACCACCTGTATGCAGATGATTTACAAATTTATACACAAGCTACGGTTGATAACATTAACGGAGCAATCAGCATAATAAATTCAGATTTGGACCGAATTTGTGATTGGAGCAAATCCTTTGGCCTTACAGTAAACCCACAGAAGACACAAGCTATCATAATTGGTAGCCACAAAATGATTCCCCGGCTAAAGTTTGAGCAACTTCCACCTGTAGTTTTTAATGGGGCTCAGATAGGTATCAGTCAGACGGTGAAAAACTTAGGCATTATTATGGACACCAAGCTATCGTGGGAGCCGTGTATTGCCGAGATCAGCCGAAAAATGTTTGCGTCCTCAGCCTCGTTGCGAAGACTTCGCAACTTTTTACCAACCGCCACCAAAATTACGCTTGCACAATCCCTTCTACTCCCTATTTTAGATTACGCCGACGTCAGCTATCTCGACCTTTCTGAAGTCCAATTGAACAAACTTGAGCGCCTTCAAAATCTTTGTATTCGGTTCGTATTTGGCTTGCGCAAATATGACCATGTTTCAGAATTTCGCGCAAAACTCAAGTGGCTCCCTATCCGTCTTCGCCGGAATGCACATATTCTGTCCCTTCTTTTTAACATTCTTTTCAATCCTTCTTCACCATCCTATCTAAAGGAGCGTTTTGTGTTCTTGCACCAGGCGCATGATCGAAATCTACGCTCATCTGAAGCTCTAAGTCTCCAAACCCCTGTCCACAGTTCTCAATTTTATGGTGACTCCTTTACAGTTCAAGCTGTGCGGCTGTGGAACGCTTTACCTTTACCTTTACCTTTCTCTATTAGATCATCTAAATCTCTTCCTATCTTCAAAGCTAAGGTATACAACCATTTCCTTTCTTTGTCTACGCACTGCTAGTTTATCGTTATGTTTATCTCCTTTATTGTAGTTTATATATATAAGTATATATTATTATATTTGTAAGTATATATATTTAGTTTATTAGTAAGTATAGGTAGTTTATGTAAGTTTATGAATATACTCGTATTTACACCGCCGTCTTTTTTATTTTGTTTTGTCCTGTCCATCCAAAGGTTGTCTGGAAGAGATCGCTTTTAGCGATAAGACCGCCCATTGTACTTACCTTAATTTTTGTGTATTTTTATTGTATTTTAATTATGTTGGTGTGCAATAAAGAGTATTCTATTCTATTCTATTCTAAAATATTGAAAAAATTCACACTAAAAGAAATTATGAAGAAAATTCATTTTCTCATACATACATAGTTGCACATAATAATGTCGATTGACAATTCTACCGGGGTATTGACAGCCCACATCACATGCATGTCAAGGCGGTACGAAGTTTGGCGGGTCAGCTAGTATAAACATATAAAAGAAAATACACTTTTAGATCATAGGTACAATGGGCGGCCTTATCGCTAAAAGCGATCTCTTCCAGGCACCCTTTGGATGGACAGGATCTGCAACAAATAAGGACGGCGGCGTAAATCAGATATTATTAGAACAAGTATTTAATACAATTTAAAAAAATAAGATAATATAAAATAAAATGCATACATGTATATAATATTATCATAAAATTACATTAATATTAAGATAAATAAAATATATATTGTCATTCTGTTACAGCACAAAAAATTTTTGAATCGTCATTTGTGTTGTAAATTGTTGGAAATTGAAGAAAAATAAAACTCATAATGATAGATAAGTAATATCTTTATTGCACACCATAAAAATAAACCAAAGAATATATCTAAAGTTTTAAATCATAAGTACAATGAGCGACCTTATGGCTAAAATCGCTCTCTTCCAGGCAACTTTTGAACAAGAGAATCTGTCATCATCATCATTTCAGCCAAAGACGTCCACTGCTGTGCATAGGCCTCCCCTCATAGATTTTCAGAGCGACCGATCTTATGCGGGCTGCACCCAAACAGCTCCCAGCAACATCTAACGGGGCGGCCTTCTACTAGATAGAAAGAGGACCTGATAAAGGTGGAAAAGGTGGAGACCACGCACTGGGAAGCGTAGCGTAGAAGCCATCAGTGTCAGTGAGTTTTGTTCTTCTACGAATCTCCTCATTTTTAATTTGGTCTCGTAGAGAAACACCAAGCATAGCCCTCTCCATACCACGAGCCTTCTTATGAGAATCCGTAGTATGAAAAAAGATGATAACTCTCTCAAAAGATTCTAAAATAATAACAATGTCTCTCAGTGTAATCCTACCCTAACCATACCGGTATAATCGGATGGCCGGTATCTGCGCCGGTGCCGTTTACTGCCCGCCGTTAATAGCCAATCGTGTCCGGACTATCCGGACCGGCCAAGTCGATACCGGTGCACCTCCAACCTCTTTCATTCAACCTTATTGTTCTGTCTGTTTTTGGATATTGAAAGAATACAGACATACTTAAGTTGTTTATTATAAATAGCAAAATAATAGAAATTCTTAATCAAAATTAAGAATCAAACATAAGAATTATACAAATATATAAAAAGTTAGCCGGACACTTTATTTCTAAGTAAAATCATGTATAAATAAATAAATATTGCTGGACATTTCACACAGCGCTATCTAGCCCCAAACTAAGCAGAGCTTGTACTTTGGGAACCAGATAACTGATAGAATACTTATATACTTTTTTTTGTAAATACATACTTATAATATATAGAAAAACACCCAGACACGGAACAAATATCTGTAGATTATGCAAACATTTGTTCCGCAGCGGGAATCGAACCCGCTACCTCCTGCGTCTCAGCCGGCTATACGCCCACTGCGCCACGGAGGCAGTTAAACCTGTAAGTATCTCTAGTATGACTTATCTGGTCGTTCTTGATAGTCTGTAAAATCTAGGAGCAAAAATATTATGCGTCGGCCGGGAATCGAACCCGGATCAACTGCTTGGAAGGCAACTATGCTGACCATTACACCACCAACGCTTATAACAGTTCCGTTAACTTAACAATTGCAGCAAACAAAATCATTATTTTATTAGAAAAATCTAGACGCAAAAACATTAATGCGTCGGCCGGGAATCGAAGCCGGATCAACTGCTTGGAAGGCAACTATGCTGACCATTACACCACCAACGCTTATAACAGTTCCGTTAACTTAACAATTGCAGCAAACAAAATCATTATTTTATTAGAAAAATCTAGATGCAAAAACATTAATGCGTCGGCCGGGAATCGAACCCGGATCAACTGCTTGGAAGGCAACTATGCTGACCATTACACCACCAACGCACATGGCAAATGTGCTCACTTTTATCATCCGATATTTCTAAAACCTATTTGCCTATTTTCTATGTATACAGCTGGTATTAAACCCTACTAAGTTATACCTACGTGACTTTCGTTTGATTTTATTATCAACACAGTTTACTTGAATATAAATATTAAATTTGTTTTAACTTGTACGTGTCAAATTTTCTTTTATATTTCTCAGTAAGAGTCACAAAATAAATATTAAGTTTGCCCCACAAATCCAAAAATTTATAGATACTTACTTTGTTTATTTGTTTTAGATATTACAGGTTATTTCAGAATGCAGGAAAAGTTAAAAAAATAGAAGATTTTATGTTTCGATTTAATGTCATAGATCTCATTATTCGCCATGTACATTCCTACTCGTTTCACAAACAAATATCCAACAAAAACTCACAAAAGCCAAACTTTCCAAACCAAACGACAAAAATAGGTAGTATTCTAACCTCCCGCAGACTTGGCAAGCCTTCCCCCACACTCGTCACATCATACCTGTTGTATAGGGGACATTGAATATAACGTCGATGGGCCTTGCTTGCCAAATGGCCCACCGCTGCCAAATTAGATCGTAAAGGTTAAATGAAGGACTAGGTATTGTGTTTTAATGGAATATTGTGCTGTTGACCATGGGACATGGCTTTTATGGCTTTTATTATCGTTTTAAAAGCATTGTAAAGTTTATGGTGGTCACGATTGTTATTTTAATGCATGGACATTTTTACAATTAGATGAAATAACGTAATAAGTAATAGTTTGCAATTTTTGTAATGGTCTGTCGCACCTTTTGTACAAAACGGCCACATAAACATGTCTTTAGATTATTGATTTTTGTCTCTATATCAAAATAAGTACCTTTGGCAAATGTGCGTAAGAAATTAGGTCAGAAAACATTAAATACGAACTATGCAATCAAACTGTACGTAATGCAAATCTACCGTCAACAAATCGTTTAAATAACTATATTTTAAGTTTTGTTAAATTAATTATTCTTGTTCTTATATTATTAAGTCTTTTTTTGGTTTTTGTCTAAACAATATTTTTTCTTTTTAAACTAACTTGTAAAAGAATTTATACAATTTTATTTGTAACAATGAGAAATGCTCAATAAGGAGTTTAAACATATTTTTATAACTTGACAGTGGATAGAAAAATAATTTTCTAAAAACCGCTAAATAACTTTGGCGCTGTTTACTTTATTTGATACTAGGTGTTGCCCGCGACTTCGTATGCTTTATACTACTAAATGTGTAGCTAACCTATAAATATGCTAAACTCACTGTTGCAACTTGACTTGACTTGATTTATGGGATTAAAAGTAGCCTATGTGATAATCCAGGTTATAATCTAAGTAGGTATATACAAAATTTCATTAAAATCGGTTCAGCCGTTACGACGTGATTGAGTAACATACAAATAAATAAATAAACAAACATCCAAATTTTTGCAAAATAAATGAATGAACAAAAAAAATATTTACAAGAAAATCAAACAATTTAGTCTAGTCCTATCACATACATAAACATTACATGCAATAAATACCAAATATCAATAGAGATTAAAAATAACACATTTGTTGAAAAATTATAAGTAGGTACTGTAATTTTTGTGAGAACCATCATCATCACCTTTGATACCCACACTAGATCTGTATCGTGTGTGTATAAATCTATTGAAATTTAATCACAAGTGCACCAACACAAACGATAACCAAAAATAAGTTTGTATACCACTTGCAACATTTTCTAAGAATGTATAGTTTATTTAGCCAGTGTGCCAGCAGATACCTATCACCGATAGAGTCGGCAGCGACTTGACTAAGTGCCTTGCTTTAATGCGACTCCACACTTACGCTAGGTGTAACTTTATCTGAGGATTTTGGCGCTTTGCCTGTGAAAACGAACATGCGAGAGGATTTCTGAATTTATTGGTGTTGAGCTGAAATATGTTTGAAGTACAGGAGCTACGCGTGAGAGCTGTGTTTGTGGGAATCCTAAATGCTCTAATACTAGGTACTCACAAAGATGTATTGTTTTACAACCTATTTTGTTATGTAAGGCATTAATTTTAAACACACATTCGGAATCGTATTAACTGATTTTAGAGGTGGGTTAGCTTAAATATTTATCCAGTAATTGATAGATTTCCAATAAACATTTTTTAACGTACATCAGCGGCAACTTTGCGACTATACCTACATGATGTAATATGGTTTGTTTACCTATTTTACACAGGCGGTTTCATTGATATTTTATGACTTGATATTAAGGTTGTTTGAAAGCTCAAATTTTCTATGGTAATTAATTTGAAAAAAACCTACTTTACAACAATACTAGTCGTTAGCCCTACCCGTGTTTTAATTTAATGTCGTACAAAACAAAACACGTAAAACACGTTGACAACCTTTGGAATAATGGGTCTTTTAGTTGTCCTGCCTAAGGACTAATCAGAGGGTTAGCAAGTGGAAGTGGCAGTGGGCGGGGCACATTGCTCTAAGAATTGACGGCCGTTGGGGCAGAAATAATCTCGAGTTGAGACCATGCACTGGAAAGCGCAGTTCAGAACGGTCCCCCACTATATGGAAATACGACGTTGAAATAGCAAATAAATAAAAGTTTATTTCACCAAATTGCCAAAAATTATAATTGATACATTTAAATAGTTACAAATAAATACTGCTGGACATTTCACACATCTAGCCCCAAATTATAACATATAGAAAAACATCAAGACAAAATATCTGTAGATCATGCAAACATTACATAGTAAACAGCAAATTATTTAAAAAACTTATTACTAAACCGAGATATCTCGAGTAAACACAATTAAGATTTATTTGCAAACACTGCGTTTATTGGACGTTTTTCTTTTTGAACCTTACGGTATTTTATAGTCTATCTTGTTCTCATACTAACATTATTGTTAAATAATTGAATTTAAAAACTTAAATCCATCATACATTGGAAAAACTCTAAAATAATGAAAAATAAACCACATTTTATTGGAAACTAACCGACTCGCACAGTGTTATCAAAATATAGCACTTATGTGTGGTGTAGATTTATATTAATGAAAGGATTATCAAACTTGGTTCAGTAGTTCCCCTCACATACAAAATTACAATCAATGTCACCGCATTTGCGACATTAATTTAAATCACGGGTAGAGCTGATGGCTACTATTGTTGTAAAATAGTTTTGTTTGAAATGTAATGAAACTATGTTTGTTTTTAATATTTAAATCTACCTTAATTTCACGTCAATAATTATCAATGACACAGCCTGTATAATATAGGTAAATAAATAATATATTAATTCATCATGTAAGTAGGTACCTATGAAATAAGCGGCATCGTCGCAAAGGCGCCGCCGATTTTCGTTCAAATTTTTTTATTGTAAATGTATCGATTACTGGATAAATATTCAAGCTACCGGTATTAAACCAATCTCTAAAATCAGTTAATACTATTTCGCATATGTCGTGAAATTAATGTCGTGAATGCGGTGACAGACTGTAGATAATTATCAGAATACGTTACCTCACTAAGGCCGGCCCAACTAATAAATTACGGGATCAAATAAATCTTTGTTTATAAGTTTTTTGCTGATCTATTGAAACTTTTTATTTATCTTATACATATAGGTAACTAGGTATTAGCCCTTTTACGCGATTGGTGATAAATCTCTAATAGTTGTTTTGTTGTCCTTCATTTTGTTACGTTTGCTCTTTTTGGGCCTAGTTCTGTTGTTTAGTGCTTGGAGGTCGAAAATAATAAGAGGTCAAACCTGTGTGTAGTTTTTGTTTATGTTTTATTTGATGAGGCGATGAAACAAGCCGGTGATTGATTAAAAATACTTTATTAAAATAGCATAATAGCACTCATAAAAATAGTACAAAGGTGAACTTAATGCTAAAAAATATTCTGTTCCAGATAAACTTCGGGTTGGCTGGAAGTGATCGGTTTTAGCGATAAGGCCGCCTATTGTACTTTTGAATTAATTGTGTATACTCTTTCGTTTGTTTAATTTTTTAATGGTGTGCAATAAATAAATAATCTATCTATATATCTTTGTGTATTGCAGATAAAGATATGTAGGTAGAGCACAGAAAAGGAAATTAGTGAAAATTTGCACAGGGCTAATAAAAATAGCATAATATAAGTACATACTACATAAATAAGCTTACTTAAATACATAATATAATAAACTGAACTATACCAATATCAAATAAAAATACATATTTAACAATAGAATAAGTGACCCCGATGATTATCTCTGCATATAACATATCCTCACAAGGGTCTATGTCTACGTGCATAGAAACTCATAGAGGCACTGCTACGAGGTGCTACGCAGCAATAACTCATAAAGTTTGTAGTTTTTAGGGTAAATGTAGAAAAATTATTCAATGGGTCTTAAAATATTTTTTTTACTGATTAAAAAAAATCAAAATCTCGGTAGCTCTTCTATTAAGTTAAAAAACCCCGTTTTAGAAGATACGGAATACTGATACGGAAGAACTAGACTGAACAGAAATATTGCATAATTTCTAGTTAGTCATTTCAAGAAATACATTTGCAGAATCTACTTGTCTCATCAAAAACATACACAATTACACCTCAAAACAAGATTTACAAGTGACACCCAGCATATTTCTCCACGTATCGTCCGCGGCACGCCACAACCACGTAAGTGAGAGATAAGCGTTTTATCTGTAATTGCCTAAATTAAGCGCGCGACGTGCGACACGGCGGGAATTTAATTTAAATGACGTGTAAAAATTGGAGGGAACGTTACCTGTCGCACGAGCGTCGCGTTTGACACGGTGTCGCACGTGACGTCATGTTTTTAAAAGGAAAATGTTGTATGCAGAATAGTTTTGCTTTTGTTTTTTACTATGAAGGGTTGTCAGGAATTATAATTTGCTGAAATGTTGCTGTATGTATTTTTTATATCAACAATTATTTTAATATAATAATAATAAATAAAGTCTGTACAATGATAAAAAGAAATTATAATTAGTATAGAGACTAACCAAAGTTTAAAAAAAATATCTACGGATGTTTTAAAAAGTGCTTAATTTTATTTAGCATTACATAATGTACATTCATTTTGATTTATGTTCAGTGCTATGTTCATTAAATTAAAATATAGAATGTAACTGTGATTCCAAGTAATTATAAATACAACAAAATACCACAAAATTCTTAGTTCACCGAAGAGAAAGAAAAAAGAAATAATATAACAGACAAAGGTAACGAAACAAGATTAAATATTCTCAAAGACCGTCGAGTCGATTAAAAATTAAACATGTTTCCACCCCTTCGTCCTTATTCGTTTACGTCGTAATTTTTATTTTCCACAATTCATCACGTCTGTTCTTGGGGAGTCTGTCAGGGCGCGTCACGGCGCGTCGCAGCGCGTGACAGGTGACGCCGTCCCGCGTTTTTTGCAAATTAATAAATTGTGTTTTAGCATTTAGGCCGTTTTGCTCGCGAAGTGTGAATAATGTTCGCGTCTGCTTGAGTAAATGTTTAAATTCTAAATGGGAAAGTGATTGTCTGCAGTTTTGAGGAGTTTACTTGGTGTTTTGTATCTTCGTCAATTTTGCAATGCTGAAGGATACTTGTTAGTGTTTACTTATTTTATGCTTGCAAAAGGTTTTCTAGTATCCGTTTAATCATCATTTTCTTTACATGTAAAAACTTATTGTTTTTTTACTGTATGCATGTATCTTTTATAACAGGTCAAGGTCACTGTATTTTATCGTCTAATATATTTCATTTTAGTATTTAAAATAAATATTTTTTTATATCATGTATTTGTTTTTATTTAGATAAACGCTTATAGTGTAATTTACCTGGTCGTTCTTGACAGTTAGTAAAAATCTAGGAGCAAAAAAATTATGCGTCGGCCGGGAATCGAACCCGGATCAACTGCTTGGAAGGCAACTATGCTGACCATTACACCACCAACGCTTATAATTGCTCAGCTAACTTAATCTACTGAAACAAACATAAAACATTTGTTAAAAAAAACTAGAAGCAAAAATATTCATGCGTCGGCCGGGAATCGAACCCGGATCAACTGCTTGGAAGGCAACTATGCTGACCATTACACCACCAACGCTCATAGCAATATACAGAAATAATGGTTCTTATATATTTAAGGTTCTATTGGTTTTCTATGATATTTATACAGCTGGAGTTACATCTTGTTTACCGAGTGTGCTATGATTTTGTTCAGTTGAGTGATAATAGCTTAGGTAAGTTGCCGGGACATTCTTTACTCAGTACAGACTCCTAAAGATATCGAGCCGTAGCAATCAAAGATCTATTGTATTTTGTACTGGGCTTTGACGAATTATGAAAAGAACCAATAAGTACGTATTAATAAATATGCAAAGAATTTGGTCAATAAAACCTTGTTGCAGTTTAAGGGGTTAAAACATATTAATTTAATAATTCATTTATGTTGCTGACTGTACTAATATTTCACAAGCAAAATTGGAAGAGAAATGCCTTTAGATAGATTCTTTCATAATCATCATCGTATATGCCAAAAGACATCCATTGCTGAACGTGGGCCTCCCCTATAGATTTCCGGTGACCTATGTTTTGCGGCCTGCACCTAACTAGGTATAATTAGTATATTATTGTATAAATAGAAAATTATCATTGGCAACGCGAGCTGGTGAGTTTAATAAATCATTACTTGAACTTTTAGTACAGAAAATATGTACTTAATTATGAACTTACCTTTCATTACATAGCCTAAAAACATAATACGTTTAAGTAATCCGTGGTAAACGGTGGTGGTGTCGCAATTATCTTTCCTATACTGTTTAACTAAGATATAATGTTTTATTGTGTCACTGTTTGTTTAACCAAATAAATAAAAAAAATGTTAATACTAGACTAGTGGGTCGCCTCATAATGAGATCTCGCGATCCTCCCAAATAACAAAACAAATGTTATTCTTAGGGCAACTTGCACAACGATGTTGAACTAAATGTATTTAGGGGCTAAGTATTTATTTATTTTATTTATTAATACTAAGATTCACAGTTACATTTGTACTGCATATTAGCATAACTAAGTAGCATAGTTAATGATATGATGATAGGAGTTGTCAAATCATACAAACACGTCAAATTTAAACATGTTTAGTCGCTAAATACATTTAGTGAGCTTTGTGCATGCTGGCCTTAATCTTTGACTAATAAATTATTGGCACGCAATGCATAACCAACCTACTTGACCTGCAGTTTCATTCAAATTAGAATTAACGGGGGTTCATGTTAATTGGTTATTCTTTTTAGGGGTAGAAATTGCAGTTATTCTGGGTTTCAGACTTTTCCCTATATTTGTGTCACTAAAGCTAGACGCGTACCAAGTTTCAGCATTGTGGGGTCACTGGTGTACCCTGTGAATTTTGTCAAAGTTTTGTTTTTATTATGGCTAATAACTTAAAAACTACAAAGATCAAACTAAAAATAAAAACGGGGTTGAAATGTACAAACAATTACCTTTTATTTGACGTACCATTTAATCTAATAGCTTCATTTTCATTATCTTTTCATCATATCTCAACAACCCCTCAACATTTTTAGCTCATTTAGTCACACCAAAATTGTGCCATCACTACCTACCTATGTATCAAATATTACGATGATCAGATCAACGCTTAGAAAGTTATCCTCGGACAAACAAACATACATACGTACATACATATATGCAACGCTGATTTGCCCAAGTTGATTTGGAGAACTCGCTTCGCTCGATCAAATATTAAACGAGGGGATAAAGTAGTGTCTTGCGTCACGGGCGCTATGTTGAATCACGATTATTGAATGATATAAGCACACCCAAGATGCAGACAGCTTTATCCACGCGGAGAATACTCTACTCACACTTTCTGCGAGACAATAAAAACCAAATCTAGGTTGGTGCATTCTGTGCAGAGGTTAGTTCGATTTACAAATAAGTTCTTATGGTGTGGGTCTCTTTGGTTCAAATTTAAAAATAGATGAGATTCCAAATTTAAATCACATTATGCCTGTGAGGGCATAATGAAATTCAGTACAAGTTTACTCCCGACTCAGACGTAGGGATTTAATCACCTGCTTTCGGTGGCGTTTACAAGATATATAATTTGACTTTGTCGAGCCTTTAGTACGTGTGTCTAATTATTTTGTATTGTAGGTACCTACTTACTTTTTGTACCTAAGTGTTATATTCCGTGAGAATGATACTTACTTTACGATGTCTTCTACTGCGACGTTTGCTAGTGTACATTTATATTATCAAAAAGGCATAAAAATAAATACAATACAATGGATATTAATATTCTTTATTGCATATCAAATAAAAAACGATACAAGAAAATACACAAGAAAGAAAATAAAATCGCTTCTGTGGTCTTATTACTCAGCGATTTCCTTCGCACAACCTTGGAACAAGGTTATGGCCCACCTGATGTTAACCCTGCAGTGGTCGCGTACTAAAACCTGACCTGATTGGTCGCGTGGAGTACTATTGTATACCATTTATAAATTCAAATAAAAATACATTTGAGCTTCAACTATGTTTAATTCTTATTGTAATAGTGTTATTAAGTATTGTTGTATTAAAAGCAATCAATAAAAACGAATCACAAAGTCTGAATATAAAAAAAATCAACAAAACAAAAAAAAACTTCTAAAATGGCACAAAAAATCAAAAATACTAATTAGTGTTTTTTAAACAAGATAGACATACAACCTTCGAATGATCGCCACAAATAGGCTTTTTGCACGTGTTGCATAGTTTTCGAGTGCTTTTATTGCGGCTTCTTCCGCAGTTGTGGCAGCGACCTATGGATCGAGTTGGTGTTTGCTGATGTTGTCGCTGTGGTTCTGTCTGGATAATGCCAAGAAATTCTCGTGCGCAGCACTTAGTGCGTTTGTCAATTATTTAACTTAAAGTACCTAGAAGCGCTCGTAATTTACGTTAGCGATTTTTGAGAATTTTACAATTCCGTAAGTGTGGATTACATAGGTAATCCACGCGACCACTCTAGGGTTAAGTGGTAACCATCGCCTATGACAGAGAATTGCCTCGTAGGTCACGCACGATAGAAATCTGCCCTACACTGCATTGACCTAGGTCCATCAACTTGCGGCAAACAGGTGTAAAGCCCCATGTGCCTGTAATTTCACCCTTCAAACCGAAACACAGCAATGCTGCGATGACGGTGGTAGTACTTTCTCGTGCGAGCCATTTGATAGGGAACTCTACTATTCATATATTAAGATAACACAAAATGAAAAGGTGGTCTATAAACTCCATAAGGTTGGGTTAAACTTCGCAATAGTCAAACACGTTCATAGGCGAAGTAGCTGACTGTACGGATACTGTGTACCCAACTACCCAGTAAAGGAAATGGCACGACAAGTGGGTGCATAATACAGGTGTTAGCAAGTGGCTCACGTTCCGTCGCGATAATTAGATGAAGCTCATTAGGGGCCCTCCGTCTAACGCAGTTATTGGACCTTTTGCATTCGAGCGTCGCCCCTGTTTTTGTTTTATATTGATTAGTACGTCTGGAGGTGTGCTAAGAATTTGCAAGGTAGTTTGCACGTGTTACCTAGTTCCAACTGAATAGTTATTTGTATACTGAAAAAACAACGGTGTTTTTAAAATGGTTTTAATTAATTTAAATTATTATGAAAGAAAATAAAGAAAGGAAAATAATTTATTGGACATACACATGTTGTTAAACTCCCCATCATACCTCAGTATTTTATAGTTCCTCTTTTACTTTGCAGGCTACCAGGCTCTGGAATGCCCTACCTGTCTCAATTCGTCACGCTAAATCTCTCCCTATCTTTAAAAACTTGGTCAGACAACACTATCTGTCATCCATCGCTCACTAGGCCACTTATTAATTTTTACATTTTTATAATTTATATGTATATGTAGGTATGACAATATATATTTTATGTATTATAATATTAATATTTATGTAATTTTATGATTATATCATACATTATAATTATGCATTTTATTGTATATTATCTATATTTTTTATAAATATACGTGTACTATATCGGATTTACGCCGCCGTCCTTATTTTGTTCACATAGATCCTGTCCATCCAAAGGTTGCCTGGAAGAGATCGCTTTTAGCGATAAGGCCGCCCATTGTACCTATTATTTAAGAGTGTATTTTCTTATAAATGTTTGTATTTAAATGGTGTGCCATAAAGGAACTATCTATCTATGTTTTAACAGATAACATTACTTACTTGATAAGACAATATAAATACAAAGGTACCTAGATACAAAGAAAGGGCAAGAAGTAGTAGGAAGAAGGATGTAGGTATGTAGGTAGGTAGGTAGGTAGAATTGGTATTAGATGTGCACGTTACAAGTTAGTTACAAAACCACTATCCATACTATGCCTGACTTGCACAACTATCCCTAAACGTAATTAGCGACTAAACATGTTTAAATTAGACATATTTGTATGATTTAACAACTCTCTAAATCATATTTAGTCACTAAATACGTTTAGGCATTGTTGCGCATTGTCGCCCTTCTTTACATAGTGTAATATGAAGTCGCTTCCGCTGTCTGTTCGCTTAGATCTTTTAAACTACTCAACGGATTTTAATGAAGTTTTCAGCAATAGGTAGAGTGATTCAAGAGAAAGGTTCGTATGCATAATACATACACAACTCTGTTTGTTTGTTAGTTTATTTGTTACCTTTACACGACTAAACGGATCGTAATGAAATTTTGCATGGAGATAGATTATATCCTGGGAAAGGACATAAGCTACTTTTTCGCTTCTGCGCAAAATGAGGGTAATATTTTATTGAAAAACCACCCGTGCGAAGCCGCGGGCGGGTCAGCTAGTATATTATAAATTCGAAAGTAACTCGTCTCTCAGTCTGTGTGTTACGTTTCAGGACTCACGCTGGACTGAATTCGATGAAATTTTATGAATAATTATGTTACAGACAAAACTCTTAACCGGTTCAAACCAGTTTTGACTATAGATGTCGGTCAAAACGTACGTTTGACGGAATCCCTTTTAATCCCTCACCATCAAATCACAAGAGTTTGTTATCAGTTCCTTAAAAAAGTTCGCCTGCCTTCCACTAAGCACCTTTAATTCCACCCCCAAATTACGCAGCCAATCGATCCCCGTAAACCTAGACGATACAAAACAGCTCAATAACTTCAAAGCATTGGTGTATGGATGCGTGAACCAGTACATTAACAGCATAATAACTTTTACTTAGAAAACTTTCGTGATTTATTTCAATTATTATTATAAATACGGGATTTATAACGTACCGTCTTATCGGTGTTTCGACCGAAAATGTTTCGTTCAATTCGTAAACCTTCATCGGGGTGAGTGCGATCCACTCCGAATTTCACGAAATTCACGTAATACGTAATGAACCGAAACTTTGTCGGTCGAAACACCATAAGCAGGTACGTGATAAATCCCGTATTTATTATAATGAGCATAGTAACTATCTGACACGTTACACAAGTTAATAATCCTTGCTTCCCTGCTTTCCACTTCTACCATCGAACCTCCTGCAACCGGCAATGAGCTCATCCACATATTGTAGATGCGTGAAAGTCTCATACGGTGCATTTCACCCTATCGTTTCTTCCTGCAACATGTGGAATGACCTTCCACCGGAGGTTTTTCCAGTGAGCTTCAACGTGAACACCTTCAAGATGTAAATAAAACATTAAGTTTTAGGTAATGTGACTGTAGTACCATGAGTCCTGCAGGAGTTTATAGGCGACGGTGACCACTTAACAACAGAAAACCCGTCGGCTTGTGTGTCTAAATGTTTAATATACAAAGAAAATATATCATTGGATGAACAGTCTAATGCAATAATTTCAAAAATCGAATTACCCAGATTTCAACTAGTTATTTGTCTGCATAGACCAAATTGGTTGCGCCAGTTTATAATTTTATTTGGCGCAGTTGGGAAGCTTGATTATAGGCTAGTTCGTTATAGGCATTTTTCTGAATTAAAAAATTGTAAATTCAGTATTCAGTATTTTTTTTGCGATCATATAAAGAGGATTAAAATGTTACATGTCAGATCTTATTGACTAGTCAGTACAGCACTTCATATGTACCCTGCAAGTAAGGGTGTAGCAATATTAAAGCTAAATAGGTAGGTCTGGTGGAATCCGTGGTGGTGACCGATTTTATGTTTTAATTTGACTGCTTAGTGAAATCAATATTGTAGAACATTTTTCTCATATACTCTTTTCCAATAGTATATGTTTTAATCTATGTTCAAAGATGCTGTCGTTTTCTTGTGCTTTAATTTGTTCTGGTATTTTGTTGTATATTTTTACTGGCATTACATTCGGACCCGAGCTGTGCATTTTTAATGTTGATCTAGGTAGTTCCAGGTTGTACTTGTACCTACATTGGAAGCGACGTGGTAGGTCAGTCTTTTTTTGAAAAAATTGTGGGTATTTTCTGACGAATTTACACATTTATAGTACGTATATTGAGGTTAAAGTCAGTATTTTAAGTTTAGAAAATTGTGGCTTACAGATTTCTATTACTTTTATATTGGCCAAGATGCGAACACATTTTTTCTGGGATATGAATAGTTCCTCCGCTTCGACACTGTTTCCCCAAAGTATAATGCTGTAAGTATAATTATGAATAAAGTCTAATTTGGATGCACTAGATTCATGATCTTTATAAGATTAGCCTCACAATAGGTGCGCATCATATCGTTGCCGTTCGTGGAATGCCTCGAGAAGATGTGTAAATAATCACGAATACTCGTAGTATTACGTCAACTACGAGCGTTATTGCCTTGATTGGTTGGGCCTTTGTCTGTTTTGTAGCCAGGAAATTCTTCAGATTTATGGAGTGGTCCAACTGTCCCTCTACCACTGTACTCTAAGCCTCGCTATCATTAACAACCGGCCGGCTAACCCGCGAGTCAATAGTTCAATATTTATGAGAGCAGGGGTCGCTATCACCCGACCACTAAGATTTATATGCAAGGACAAGTGCCCAGTCACAGAACAAATACTACTCTTACGTGTAGAAATCTCACTCGAAACCACAAACACTGGACTGTATTATATTAAGCTGTGGAAAAAAAGCGCAATAAAAATATTGAAACTTAAAGTCTTCGTGCGATAGCTCAATTTAATACAACAAAATTACAATTCTTCTGTCCGCGGCGGACGCCGAGGAACGGGCGGTAAAATTGCCGTTCCAAAATGAAACATTTATCATCAATACTTATTAAATACTAAACTTTAATTCATTACAATAAAGTTCATTTCTAAATAGCAAGTAGTCATAGAGTGATATAGGCATTCGGTCAGGTGCGCTGATTTATGACCTTATCTGATGCTGCAAGGGTCAAAAGTACCTAGAAGAAGATACGTGTGTACAAAGTTAAGTCGCATTTACTTTCGCTGAGTTATTTATTGGTGTTTTTATTTTCGAACTAGGGATGCTCGTAAGAAGTTAGTTCGGTACCTTCTTATTTTACTACTTATATGGATTAATTTCTTTAAATTTCTTATCTTTGGTTGTATTAGTTGTATATTATTAGTCACAGGAGATTTGTCTATCTATAAATAATAGCTTTGTGCCATGTGATAAATCCCGTATTTATAATAATGATATAAAAACTGTTTATTTACATATTTATGAACGTGACAGATCACAAAAATAATAATCGACTTAAATCGCTTGCAGTATGAATATAGCTAATATGCAAAATAGAACGCATAAGACAGCTAACATGACACGCCTGTAGATTAGAAAACGATAGGCGGAGAAAACTGGTGACAGAGTGGGTCCCACTGGATGGAAAACGGAGATAAGGTAGACCAAAAAGGAGATAGACAGACATTTTACACAACGATGTTGACCGATACGGATGAGGACAACGAGAGAGAGGGCTGTATGGAGGGACTAAGGAGAGGCCTACGCCTTGGAGGCAAGTATTGCTGAAGAGATAGATAATTAAGATCAAATTAGTATTAATTATGTTAAAAAGAATAAGTAAATAATTAAGTAATCTAATAGACAATAGAAATAAAAGTTAATTTATTTTATTATTCTTATAAAATAGAACGAATTTCAATAAAACTCCCCGTATTTGTAAACATTAGCGCAGGTGCATTAATATGCAGCCGACGAATGGCGTGCATTACGGCTGCTAAGTCTGGACTACTAAGTAGACACTTTAATTTGACACTTTTGTACCCACTTCTTCAGGAGGTCGGCGTGAGTACTTTTTGAAAAAGTAGCTGTGACCCGCTGTGCGAGGCAAGACGCAGTGCAGAAGGGATATCTTTTTTTAATATCTTCAATAATTATTTTTTGAATAGTGAAAAAACTTATAGAGATTTACTAAATGATAAAAAATCTTTATGATTCTGTAAAAAGACGTTTTTTGTACCCTACGTAAATAAAATAGTCTATTAGAAAAGTTCTAGAGAGTCAATAACCACGTACGAAAGTTTTTCGATTAGCACCTGCCAATAATGGGGTTTACCCTCTGCAACTATCCAACCCTTACGGGTAATTGTTTTACCCAACTATTTATGGGCTAGTATTATTTACTAGTTGCGGAAAATATAATTACGAGGTAATATTGGGTTCGTTATTCTAGCTTATTTTGTTTTGAGGATAATTTTCAAAGCGTTTATCCGATCGTCGTGACATTTGGTATATAGGTAGGTAGTAATGGCTCAACTTTGGCTAAATAAGCTAAACATGTGGGGGGGTTGTTGAGATATGGGGGTTCAAGAGGAGTAAAAACAAACAAAATGAGGTCAAGTGGCACGTCTAATGAACGGTCTTTATGAGTAAACTCTTTATTATTTTTAGTTTTTCTTTTAGATTTTAAGTTATTAGCCATACTAAAAACTGAAATTTGACAATATTTACAGGGTAAACCAGTGACTCCACAGAACTGAAATTTAGTATGCGTGTAGCTTTAGTGATCCAAATATAGGTAAAAGTCTGAAATCCGGAATAACTGCAATTTCCATACCCAAAAAAATTTACCCAAATTACATGAACTCTCGTTACCTGTAATTTGAGTTCAAGCTTGTTGGTTATGCATTTGGTGGCACTATCTTGATAGTCAAAGATTACAAATAATATTTTTTTATGGGAGACTCGCGAGATCTCAGTTCGGGGCGAACCACTAGTTATATTCATTTATAAGTCATCCGTATTTTGTTAGTATAAAACAAGTACTTAAGTAAACAACTGTTTTGGTAGTAACAAGTAATTTTGTAATATATTAATTTATTTTGTTAGTTTTAATTTTAAAACTAAGTTAGTGACTCAAAAAGAAAATAGACACACAATATAAGAAACAAACACAGAAATTAGATAGAAATACGCTGACAAGAGCAATCTTTGGTTTGCATCTCAACACATGCTACGAATCTTTCCAGTACTGCTGCGGTTTATAAAAATCTGAAATGGAATGCTAATAAATCCCGTTTTATATCTCAATCCCTGGTTTTTGAACGAAACGCCTTAATTTTGTCCTTAAAGAATTCCTTGTTCCATTCTTTAGTCCCAAACTATCTTTGTAACTTCCCACTTTTAATTTAGCGTCCAAGTCTGCCTAGGCCACGCTAGTGTACTAAATCATACCTGTTTGACGCGAAACGACATCGCGATTCGCTCAGCCGTGAAACTGATAGTAATAAATTGGCTTCTATAGGTATGAGGCGGGAAAGCCATGAAAATCTATGGCATTCAATGGCGTATAAGGTCGGACGCTCGTAAAGATTCAGGTAAGAAATTTGATAGTTTGGGCTTTATGTGATAGAATTTTTTTGATTTTTGAAACTGAGAAAGGAAGGTACACGTACTTAATGGTTACATATTTTTAGAAGCTTTTATTTAACATGCAATGCTTGTTTGTTAGTTAGATTGTTTAGGTCAAATCTTGCGAGCTATATTAAAACCACTTCCTCTTATCCTACGGAGTTTGATTATTAAATTTATAAAAACTTGATTTGATAAAGTAATTAAAAAAAAAACCGTAGCGCAGTGGGCGAATAGCCGGCTGAAACGCAGGAGGTCGCGGGTTCAATTTCCGCCGCGGAATAAATGTTTGCGTGTTCCACGGATATTTGTTCCTAGTCAGGCTATTTTTATATTAAGTATATGTACTGACTTAATTATACAAAACAAAAAACATGTGTTCCTATCAATTATCAGGTTCCCATAGTACATTTTTTGCTTAGTTTAGGGCTTGATTTGTACTTCGCTTACCCTAAATAGATCTTCTGTCATTAAAGTGGCTTTAAAATACATAACCTAGATGAAAAAAGCAGTATAGACAGTTTTTCATGAAGTTTTATTCAGATAGTTTCAACGAACCTTTTATTGTTATGTAGCATGAATGTAAAATCAACGTAATATTAAAATAGTAAAGGGACAACGCACATAGCTAAACTTGACAACCGTATAAATCACCCGCCACTGCTTTAGGGTCATCACTTTATTCCAGAATCCCACGTGAGATCAACCAAACCTGAAATAAGATCCGATAATACACAAAAAACATGCAAATATAAACTTTAACACCCCAAAATAAAGTCTATCTCAACTGTATCGCTTCATTGGTTTGGGTTAAAGAACTGCAAACTTATACAGTTCAATCAAAAAGGAAAATTGAGCCTTGTGCAGGTGAATATAAGGGTTATTTATGAAGAAAACACTGTGACATGATGTCAAATGTCCTCATTTGCATTGGACAGGAGAGAAAATTGTCTGTTTGTCACCTTACGCCTGGTTATGGACATAGGTTGGATGAGGTTTTGGTTTTATTAAGGCTTGGACGGCATAATTTTACACCTGGGACTTAAACTTTGTTGTGTACTTACTCGGTTAGACATGTCTAGACCAGTAGCTTTGAATAATAAACTTTGAAGTTGGTCCCAGGAGGTAATTAGTATTTTTCAAACTTTCGCGATCACTGTACGGTCGAAACAGACAGTCGAAACGTCGGGATAACGAATAAAAATGGTACATACGCGATAAATACTCATTTAAATTAGGAAGTAATTACTTACAACATATTGTTAGCCTGCTTACAGATTATTTCTTTTATTTATATAAATATTTACTGGTATTATTTAATGATTGTATTTAATGAGTTAAATTAGCATTATCAAAGCAATATTAACGGAAGTGAGCTATAATTAAATTTGTAATTTATAGTATCTTGTTTAAAAATGTTAGCTTTGCCTACAAATTATGATTTTCATTTATATAAATATTTACTTGTATAATTTAATATTTGTTTGCAATTTATTGATTTAGTAATTCATGATTAATGAAATATTGACGGAAGTAATCTATTTTATATTTGTCATTTAAAAATACATTGTTTAAAATACTCGATTATTTATTTAAATGTTATTAAATAAATAATACGATTTTAGAACCAATTTTGTCCCTTAATTAACTGTTAATTGTTTTGTTGAAGTTGAATACCTCGACGGAAATCCGGTTGCTGTCGAAAGTTGACTGTTTAAAAACTTGGGAACACGTTTTATTCCAACGGTTTTTTATTTCTTGTTCGTCAATTCGACAGCACCTGGCATTCGTTCTGGAGCTGTGAAGCAACGCGGTCATAACCGTAATTGTAATTTCATAACGATTAAACAAAGACTTTGAAAATTTGAAGGTGTTTTTATATTGAATTCTTTTAAATTCAGAAGTGGAACAACGCACGCCTTGGGAATTGAAGAATGTCTAAAGACCGGTCGGTAAGTGGATAAAAAGGGTCTGATCCCTTAAATGTTCAACCGGAACGGGGCCGGTCTCGGACCAGAGGCGCGACGCGTCAACGAAGAGGCCATTCTCCAGCCCGGTCTGGCATTGCAGGCCCTCCAGAGCGGCGTAGATCCAGAAGACGATCACGTTCCGGCGTCGCAGGCTCCTCCAGCGGTCGTCGGTCCAGAAGCAGATCGCGCTCTGCCATACTGGGCGCCTCCACCCGCTGTCAGCCCAGAGGGTCATCGCGCTACGGCATCGCGATTGCTTCGGACTACCGGCGATCCAGAGGAATGCCACGATCCAGAACTAGGGCGCACAGGAGCAGTCGAAACAGGTCAGACACTCCACATTTACACCAATGGATATCACTAGTGCAGGAACGTAGGATTAATAATAGGGAACGTAGTTGTACTAGGCAGAGGCGTCACATACTACGTACCCCAAGGAGAAGTGATACTAGGTCACGCAGCCCTGTCCGGCTTCACCGTGACAATCGAGGTACATCTGTGACGCCACGGCCATCCATAAATGAGGCTATGCCAAACGAGTTACTGAAATGTATAAAGGAGTCCTTGAAATCGATCACAACCGTAAATCCACATGGTAAAGATAGATTTTCAAATCATAATGTAGTTCCAGAATTCGACCCTAAAGCAAAGAACCAAACAATTGTTTCGTGGTTAAACAAAGTAAAGGAGAGCTCTGAGATTTACGGTTGGGATAGTAAACAAACTGCTCATTACGCTCTCCCTAAACTTGTTGGTACTGCAAAAAAATGGTATGAAGGTCAACCTTCGCTATTGCTCACGTGGGATGAATGGGTGGAGAAACTTAAGTCAGCCTTTCCATCCTATGAAAATTATGGTCAATTACTTTCGGAAATGTTAACTAAAAGAGCAAAGTTTGGAGACGACTTGGAAGAGTATTATTATGAAAAATTAATGTTATTGAATCGGTGTCACATTATTGGTAGAAACGCAATCGATTGCATTGTGCACGGGATCGATGATAGGTCTGTTAGGTATGGTGCAGAGGCTGTAGGTTTTGAGGATGCAGATAAACTATTGGGTTACCTTAGGAGTGTTAAGCACGATCGTACAGATAAACTCAATAAAAAAAACTGTGCGTCCTGTTACCGAAACTTTCCGTAAACCATTTAGGAATGATATAAATATTATCAAGAGTTTCAATTGTCATGAAATAGGTCACATAGTAACTAGTTGCAAAAAACCAATTGTTAAGTGTCAACGATGTAAGCGTATAGGTCACGACGATCCCAATTGCAATAGAAACGTGTGGAAGGATAAAGCTGAAGTAAAGACCTTGTGACTAAATAATAGTGGTAATTTACAAGCTGATGAAAAATTTATCAAGCTTGTTAAGATAAATGATGTTCCATTAACGGGGTATGTAGATTTTGGTAGTCAATGTACTTTGATACAGGAGTCGGTTATAAAAAAAGTTAATATCACCAGAAAAATGGCAAACTGATAATTTATGCACTCTAAAAGGATTTGGCAATACATTGACATCTGCATTGGGTATGACTCCTTTGTCACTGACTATTGACGGTGTCAGTATTGATGTAGATGTTGTCATTGTTCCTGATAGTTACTTAAAATACCATATGCTAATAGGTCAAACAGCTACTGAACAATCACACATAGAGGTGTTTAAATCTGATAAAGAATTGGTTATTATTGACAAACTTATGAAAGAAAGTGCACGGCTGGTTCTGAAATCCCTTAAAAGTGTTACGATCCAGGGTAGTGTTTCTGTAAAAGTTCACTCGGGAAGTAATTTTAGTGGTCTTGTCTTGGTTGAAAGTGGTCATCGTTTAAACTATAGAGTCAAAATTGGTAATTATAACCTAAAAAATGGTACCGGCTATATAACTGTTTTAAATGAACATAACCGAGAAGTACGATTTAAGGAAGGCGAAGTAGTTGCACGTGCATGTACTATTCGAGAGCCGTTAAAATGTGGAACTAACAGCATAAAGTCTATTAATAGGGTAGAAAAGGTTTTATCTCCACTTGAAATCGAGGACTTTAACATTGATAATAACTTAGACGATAGCCAGAAACTATTGTTATTGAACATTTTGAACAAATATCGTGATTGTTTTGCAAAGGACTTGTCAGAACTTGGACAAACAACAATTACCCAAATGGATATACAGTTGAGGGATGCAGAACCAGTTGTGTATCGACCATATAGGTTAAATCAGCCCGAACGTGACGAAGTTAGGATTATGATTGATGAACTTTTGAAGTATGGAATCATAAGGGAGTCTCAATCGCCATATGCAAGCCCAATCTTGTTGGTAAAAAAGAAAACTGGGGATAAACGACTTTGTGTCGATTACCGCGCATTAAACAGGAAAACGATTAAGCAACACTATCCATTGCCGCGTATTGAGGATCAGATTGATCGTTTGGCTGGAAATAAATATTTTTGCACTCTGGACATGGCATCTGGTTACTACCAGATCCCATTATCAGAGGAGTCAAAAAATAAAACCTCTTTTGTTACGCCTGATGGGCAATATGAGTTTAACCGAATGGCTTTTGGGCTAGCTAACGCTCCCGCGGTTTTCCAGAGAGCGATCAATTTGGTCTTAGGCAACTCACGGTTTGATAGTGCTTTGGCTTACATGGATGATGTATTGCTACCAAGTGGGTCCTTTGAGGAAGGCATTGACAAACTAGAGATCACACTTAAAAAGTTTAAAGATGCAGGTGTACGATCCCAGTATAGCACCGTACATAAAGTATTAGTTGATAATGTTCTGGAGTGCCACAAGAAAACAGTAATAATTAACGTAAACTGTTTATTTAATCAAACACGCTTAGCGCCAGCGTCTTAGTCGTGCGGCGGATTACTCGTCACTCATTGCAGTAATAATTAAAACGCTGATCTTAGGAATTCGCACCGATATGGATGTACATAACCGTACATATTACTAACCCTAAGAACAAGAACAGCCAAAAATGAGAAAAGTTTCATACAAAAGTACAGTGAGTAAGTTGTTCAAAATAATGCAAGTATACAGTAAGTATAAAATCAATGTAAAAGTAGTAAATTAAACATGAAAAGTAATACAAAATAAACTTAAGTACTTAATTAATCAAAACTAAATGTAACGTCTTGTCCTGGCTGTGGCTGTTGACCCCGCTCGCGTGCTGCCGGCGTCGGCTGGACCTCGTCCTTGGGCGCGCGTTCCACCAGGGTCAGTGCAGTCGGGACAAATTTTGCGTTTCTTCTCAAACATCGTTTCTTTAAAATCCATACTACAGCCACCATGACGACTACCGCCACTAAAGTGTAGCTAATGGCATAGTGGTGAATGTCATGGTTGGGCAATGTCTGAGGTAGTTGTTTCTCCCCCATTTTCTGTATCGCTAGCCATTGTTCTAGCTTCTCTTGGTTTTGTTCTTCCGCTGCAAGTTCAAGTTGTGGAGCTTGAGAGTGGACGATATGGTTTATGGATTTTTCCAGTTGTGGGGGTTTCGCCAAGTATAAATTGACTTTAGAGTCACTATGGTACAGGTTGTGTGCATAAATGCTTTGATCTTTGTTTTGCATTACGCAACCTTGTTTTAAAGTGATGAGTCCTGATGTTTGTAATTGATAAGAAGTGACTTCCCCAGCGCATACAGTTCTGAATGGACACGCGCCATCACAGCACACCGCTAACCATGTGTTTGTTGAATGTAACTCGATCCAGTCGTTATCGCATCGTCCTTTCTTCATAGCGCATAGTGAAGTCGTTTCGTGACTTAGAAACTTAGCTTCGCAAGGTGCATTTTTGCTTTCTAAGTTTTTAATTGGAAGGTTTAAAATGCACACAAAATTATCTGTACTTTTCTGCATGCATTTTTTCAGTCCCTCTATATTCATGTTTAGAAAAGTGTTCTTTCTAAAGTTGACTGCTATGTACTCATACGATGTAGATACGAAAGCAGATTGGTTTTCGGTCGTTTTAATTGGCAGTGGAATAGGTTTATATAGCGTGAACTCTTCGTCGCTTGTCAATGGAATGTGTATCTCGAACATGAAGTAGTCGCTCGTAACCCGAGCCTTTACATATAGTAGTTTATAGATATCCTTTATTTGTGTTTCAATGCTATCAACTGGAAATGTTAAAGTTTTCGGTAGTTTTCCAGCGATATTATTAAATTGTTTGATTAGATTGACTGGAGTCAAGAGGTGGATATCGATCCGACCTTTGTAGACATCTAGGAGTGCGTTGAGAAACATCTCCTGGATGTTTTTTAAGTTTATCAGCAGTAGGTGTGCAGTAAGTGACATAGAGTTGAAGTAGTTAGTTGCCATAACATTTGTCTCAAGTTTCGACACTTTATAGATAGTGTTGTTAATAAACTTGTTCATGATATCAAATTGATGATGGACGTTCTTCTCATTTTCCTTCATAATTTCATTTTCAATTTCTATTATGAAGGTTTGATTTTTTATGAGGTTCAGTAAGTATTTTTCATTTTTTTGTATGGCTTGAATGTCTTTTTTTATATTTCTCTGCAAATTGCTGATCCAAGACTCCAAATAAGCTGTTCACAAGATAACCGACACCATCTACCAGACCGCGCTTTTTACGATGAGATAAGTGTTTGTGTGGTGATAAAAGTATGTCGTTATAGTATTTCAGTAGCTCCATTTCGTGCAGAATTTGTTTCATAATAGTACTTTCACAAAATCTTGGGTCTAGTTTTTGACACACAATTTTCATTTCTTCCAAGTACTTTTCAAATTCTTGAGTTGCTTGCCAGTAGTTAGTTAAGTTGTAGTAGGTAAGTAGAATCCATTCATCGTGTATCAACTGTATTTTTCCAATCGTATCGTAATAGATCAGGCGCTCGCTGCCAAGGTTGGTAATCTGAGCGTGCGGCATCATGCTTTCTTCGTCAGTAGAAGCGCAGTGCGTTCCAGTTAATAATGCCAAAATCGATAGAATGGAAACAAACATCGCCATGTAAGATTTGTTCTTAGTTTGTTTGCGCGTGCTTGTTGAGTTAGGTCGTTGTTTATGTATAGTTTTTGTTTCGTCAGGCAGTAGTTTTGCAATTTTAGTGATGGGTCTTTTCATTACACCGGCTTGGGTTTTTACAGTCGTAACCCTCACGTAACCGTCGTCTCCGGGATGTACGTCGATGATTTTGCCTGTGGGCAAGTTCGACTTGTTGAGGCGACCCCCGAGTCGTATGACTCCTTCTTCAAGGTAAGGGGTCAATTTGTATAAAGAGCTCTTTTTTGGTAGCGCCTGATTTTTAGTTAGTAAGTTATATTCCATTTCAAAGTCGCTTCTTTGCATTAATTTCACAATCAATTCATTCGATGTACATAGTTCTGATGTAGTTAAGTAGGTAGTTAGTGCTTTATCATTACGAGCGGTATTATATTTCCGTGAGAAGCCGCGTACCTTTGTTATAAAGCGCATGATCCAAGCTACTATGCGCTTTACACGTGTTAATGAGCTGCATTTGTATAACAGTTCAGTAATAACGTTAATATTTATTTCGGTTACGGATGTCACCTTCTGTTTTGTTTCAATGTCTGTTGTAAACAAACAGTTCAAAGTTTCAGTATTTTTAATTCCTGAGAATGTTTTCAGCATTTCAGGGCCTTTCCACCACAAGTCAAAATCTTGCAGTTTTTTTCGGGCTCACACCTCTTGTAGCGCAGTCTGCAGGGTTTTGTTTTGATTCTATGTAAGCCCATTGTTTTGATGGTATTACTAGCTTAATTTTCTTTACTCGATTTTCCACGTACTTTTCCCATATCGTTGGCTCTCCCTGCAGCCATGCAAGTACAACTTGAGAATCAGTCCAGGCCCAAATAGTGATGTTATTTTCATTTAATGATGTTATCGCTTTTTCCATCAGTTCCGATAGCAGTAATGCGCCGCAGAGTTCAAGACGAGGTAGAGTTAATTTTTGTGCGATTGGGGCAACCCTAGTCTTAGCGGCTAGTAAGTTCAGCACGGGCTGCCCATTTTCATCCATGGCGCGGGAGAATATAACACATGAGAAGGCTTTTATGCTTGCGTCACAGTACCCTAAAAGTTCAATGTTTTTCTCAGTGCTCCCGATCCATCTCTGGATTTTATGTCATTTAGGCAAGGTAGTTCGGCTTTCAGTTTCTGCCATTCTTCTTGAGTTTTTTGTGGTAATGACTCATCCCAATGTAGTTTTTGTTCCCAGACTTGTTGAAAGATGAGTTTGGCTGTCACTGTTACTGGAGATAACCATCCCATAGGATCGTATAGTTGTGAGATCTCAGATAAAAGGATTCTTTTCGTGAGTCGTTTTTCTGTATTTTCCTCTAAGTTCCAGTTAAACATAAAAGTGTCCGTTTTTGGGTTCCATGCAAGGCCGAGCGTTTTTGTGCTTTCGTCTTCGAAGTCAAATGTGCACTTGGTTGAAATTTGATCTTCAGATAATAGTTCAAGTATTTCTGGACGGCTAGCCGACCATTTTCTCAAGTTCATGCCCCCTTCCTTCAGTAAGTCGATCAAAGAAATCTGTAGTTCTTTGGCCTTTTCAAGTGAGTTGTGGCCGCTTATTAAATCGTCGAGATAAAATTGAGTTTGTAAAGCTTTGGTTGCGGCTGGGTACTTGTAACCATAATCTAGGGCCAGCTGTTTTAATGTTCACATAGCTAGCCATGGTGCGCATTTAGTGCCGTATGTTAAGACATAGAGTGTATTCTCGTAGTATGTCTGAAGGTGAAGGTCGCCATATGATTTTTTGCAATGTTTGTTGATCTTCCGAGAGCAAGATACATCGATACATCTTCTCTATGTCGGCAGTATAGGCATATTTGTAGGACTTCCATTTCAAAAGAAGTGCTTGAATGTCCTTTTGTAAGTTTGGCCCTTTTTCCATTAGGGCATTGAGACTTTTGCCGCTTGAAGTTTTGTTCGAGGCGTTGAATACTACTCGTAGTTTAGTAGTAGTTGAGTTTTCTCGTAGTACTCCGTGATGAGGTAGGTAACATTGCGGACTTTTTCTAATTAATTTTCGTTCAGTTATTTTCATGTGGCCAAGTTCTGAGTATTCGTTTATGAACTCTTTGTACATAGTAGATAGTTTTTCGTTTTTTGTTAGCCGTTTTTCTAGTTGTAAAAATTGCGAAACCGCTGCTGGTCTTGATTCGCCGAGTTCAGTTTCGAAGTTTTCCAGCATCGGCATCTTCACAATATATTTTCCGTCCGTAGATCGCTTAGTAGTCTCTGTGTAGTAGGTTTCACAAAGATCATCGTTCTTGATATCCTCCGTTTGAGTTATAGATTCACTCTCCCAGTATTTAGTGAAATCAGAGAGGTTGATGATGGTGGCGTGGCAGTTAAAAGTTTTTAGTTTTCCACATAGTATCCACCCTAGTTGAGTTTGTTGGGCGACGGGAGCATGTTGATCTCCTTTCAGAACGCCGTCCATTAAAATTTCAGCATATATGTCAGCTGATAAAAGTAAGTCGATGGAGCCGCAAACATTGTAGTCTGGATCTCCGAGTTTTAAGTTTTGTAGATGTGGCCAGTTAGCTTTTTCAAAAGTAGATTCAGGCAAGTTATTTGTTAGCCTTTTCAATATCATGGCTTGAGCGACGAAAGTGTAGTCACTGTGTATGGATTTACAGGTAAGTTGCACCCGTCCTTTACAGTTTTCAGCCCCGTGCCCTATTCCAGACACAGAGGCGTTCAGTTTTTGACGTGGAAGCTGTAGCATCTGAGCAGCATTCTCCGTTATAAGATTTACTTGTGAGCCTTGGTCAAGTAGTCCCCGCAAAGTTTTGTAGGTACCATCGTTGCTCTTGACCCGTAGTTTGACTGTAGTTAGAAGCACTTCCATGTTGGTAGTAGCTGTGTGATGAGAAGTTTGCTGGCCGGAAATAGAAGGTTTTTCTATTTCGTTGCTAGTTTTCTCAGGTTTAAATGGTTCATGTAACTTTTTTGTTAACTTTTGACAGAGTAATGTATGATGTCTCATATTACATTCCTTGCAAACCTTTGATGAGTTACAGTCCGTGTTACCATGACTGTATAAACAGTTTTTGCAGAGTTTTAGTTTTGCAACGGTATTATTTCGCAATGGAATATCCATTTCTGTGAATTTAGCACATTGCATTAGAACATGAGTCCCATCGCATAAGGGACACTTTCCGTAAGCAGTGTGGTAAGACTTCGAGTTGTCTTTATTGTCTTTGTATAAGGTCGACGTTTTGTTGTAGTTCGGCCTTTCATTGTAGTGAAGTTTGAAGTTATATTTATTGTTTGTGGGCTTGTTGTAATTCATGTTTCCAGTTACTTTCTGCGAATGCGAATTGTTTGCGTCTTTTTGACGAGTCTTGATGGTTTCAAAAGCCATGAATTGATTTTCTAAAAATGTTAAAAACTCTGTCAAGTTAGGCAGCTCCCTGTTGTTTTGAATCTCCTTGGAGTATTCATTGAATGTCGTAGAATCCAATTTTTGTGCCATTTGGTGCACGATCATTGGGCCCCACGTTTTTACGTCCACGCCCATATTAGTGAGTCCGTTTATACTTTCGTTGATGATTGCGTGTAAATTTTTCAAGTTGTAGGCGTTGGGATTTTGAATGATTGTAAACTGCTGCATCCCGTTCATAAATGATGTGAACTGTAGCCGGCGGTTGTCATACCTATGCTTTAGTATCTCCCAACATGAATCGTAATTTTCGGCACTAACAGGTAGATGTTGTACTAAACGCTCAGCTTCACCTTTTAGTTTGGTTTTTAGGTGTTGCATTTTTAGTGATTTGGAGATAGTGGGATTTTTGTGAATTGTTTCCAGAAAGAGATCTTTGAATGAGATCCAGCGAATGTAATCACCGTGGAATTCTGGTATTTCTATTTTTGGAGCTGATTTTTCAAAGTGCAAGTTTGACCATATTTTGTTGTTCAGTTGCTTTCTCAACTCGTCGTACCTCTTCTCGATGTCATCGAATTTACTTGAGTATTCACGTAAACTCGAACCTTGAAGGGCATCCTCCAGATGCCAGTGCAGTTTGTCAATGGCGTCCCATTTGACCTTTAGAATCGACAGATGCTCTTCGAGTTCCCATTTTATAGATGTTTGTTCAATATTTATTTTTGCCATTGATCTGTCTAATGCTTTAAAATGGCATTCTTGTCGGTTCATCAGTTTTTTGATTGAATCGTCAGGATCCGCAGTACGTTTTTTGATGGTGGGGAAAGGTTCATCCTCCTGCATCCCGGTTAGGTCAAAGTCGACACTAGAATCCAACGTTTTTTCTTGCTCTTGTTCTTGATAAGAAATTAGTAATTCCCTCATGTTTGCCTTGGTAGCTTCGTAAAGTTCTTTAGTTCTCCCATACACGTTGCTCGTCAAGTAGTTATGCTGGCTTTTCTCGTCAATTTTTTTAACGAGAACTTCATGCCTCTCGTGGAAAGAAACCCAGGATTTTTCCAGGGTTTCAAGTAGTTTGTTTAAGTATTCGACAGTTTTTCTAGAAGTACTGTCTTTTTTGTAGTTAGAGCATAAAGTTTTAATACTCTCAAAGCAACTTACTTGTTCAGAAAGTTCCTCCATTTTTAGTTGTAGTTAAGTAGTTATTAGTTCAGTTTGCAGTAGTATTAGTTAAAATGCAGCAGTAGTTGTAGTTAAGTTCTGATAGTTCAGAAGTAGTTGTAGTGGAAGTTTTCCATGTAGTCGGCTGGTAATGAACGTGAAGACAAGGTAGTAGTATCCTCAATCTTCTCCAAGCGTTTTCCAAAGATCCTCGCAGTTCACGATTGATTTCTTTAACACTTGAATGTTCTTGGCACTTAATGCATCTGTAACTCTCCGCTACGAAAGTGTGCGCCTTCTCAATCAGCCTGGTGAGACCCGCTTGTGGGAGGCCAGGCCGCCGATTCGCATTCGTAACGTCAAATCACAAAATACACTAGTGTATTTTTCGAAGGACCATTATGTACGATCCCAGTATAGCACCGTACATAAAGTATTAGTAGATAATGTTCTGGAGTGCCACAAGAAAACAGTAATAATTAACTTAAACTGTTTATTTAATCAAACACGCTTAGCGCCAGCGTCTTAGTCGCGCGGCGGATTACTCGTCACTCATTGCAGTAATAATTAAAACGCTGATCTTAGGAATTCGCACCGATATGGATGTACATAACCGTACAGCAGGACTAACGCTAAAACCACAAAAGTGTCACTTCTTTCAAAAACAGGTCGACTACTTGGGGTTCGAAGTTTCTCACGAAGGAGTGAGACCAGGCACTAGAAAAATTGAGTCTGTTAAGAACTTTCCTCAACCAAAAGACGTACATAACGTACGTCAGTTTATTGGCCTCGTAAGTTTTTTTAGACGTTTCATTCAAGGCTTTGCTGAGATTGCTCGACCCTGACAAGATTACTAAAAAAGGACTCTGTTTGGGTTTGGACACAAGAACAAGAACTAGCGTTTGATCGGCTAAAAAGTGCACTTATGTCGCGGCCTGTTCTGGCATTGTATGATCCTAAACTTGAAACATACGGATGCTAGCAAGCACGGAGTAGGGAGCGTTTTATTACAAAAGCAATGTGATGGTGCTTTAAAGCCCGTAGCTTATTATAGTAGACAGACTTCGCCTGAGGAATCTCACTTCTCGTCGTACGAGTTGGAGACTCTTGCCGTCATAGCCGCACTTGTCAAGTTCAGATCTTACGTACTTGGATTAAACTTCACTATTGTAACTGACTGTAACTCTCTCAGAGCTACGTTTTTAAAGCGTGATATGATACCTAGAGTGGCACGGTGGTGGTGTTTGATTCAAGAATACGACTGTAATGTAGCTTATAAATCTGGTAAAGGCATGATTCATGTTGACGCGTTGAGTAGAAATCCGACCTCGGATAGTGTAGGAGTTATCAATGCTATTGAATCTTATGATATAATGAATATTACCGATGATTGGCTAACAACAGTTCAGTTAGAGGATTCTGAGATACAGCGTATAAAGAGGATATTGTCCGATAAAGAATTCGATGATGTAGTTGAAGTCCGTAAAAACTTTGCCCTTAAACGTGAGAGAGTTTATAGGATCACCGATGATGGGTTAAGATGGGTGGTGCCGAAGGGTTGTAGGTGGCAAATACTGCAAAAAAATCACGATGAGATCGGACATTTTGCTTTTGACAAAACATTAGATAAAATTAAGCAATATTATTGGTTTCCTCGCATGAGAAGATTTGTTAAAAAATATGTTAATGCATGTTTAGAGTGTGCACATAACAAATTACCCTCTGGAAAAAAGCAGGGATTTTTACATCCCATACCCAAAGACACTACACCCTTCCACACCATCCATATTGACCACGTTGGCCTGACTGGTCTACTGATTCTCATGTAAGTGATGATAATTATCTTTTGGAGAATATATGATTATTAAACTTAAGTGAAAAAGTATAGCAAAGTGATAAAGTGCAAAGTGAACCTTACGGCTATGAGCGTACCTACATATTGCTATGAGCGTACCTATAAACTGCTATGAGCGTATCTGTGTCTGGCTATGAGCGTACCTATATAAGCAAGCGTATACAATTAAGAAGTGCAATGTGCACAATCACAAGCGGGGACTATAATTGATATGATGATACTGAAATTGCGGTATTGTTAATCTTTGTTGCAATAGTCCCCGTCTGTTTAAAATATATTACAAAATATATTGTAATAAAATATAAATTCTAATCTGTAAAGCTCAATGTAACATTAGTTTGACATAATTACCTATATACATATTTGTATTTTTTTTTGTTTATACTAATGCTGTAGGATTAAAAATTGGAATTGGAATTGGTAGGATGAAAATTGTATAATTTTATTATTGTTATAAAAATAATATGAACTTAGGTAATAATTTGTGTATTTTTTTTTTTGGTTTTTCTTACTTTCTTTATGTGTATTATTTATCTTAAGTCCGCGAGGACGCGAACCATTGTCAGGATGGACGAATTGTTAGCCTGCTTACAGATTATTTCTTTTATTTATATAAATATTTACTGGTATTATTTAATGATTGTATTTAATGAGTTAAATTAGCATTATCAAAGCAATATTAACGGACGTGAGCTATAATTAAATTTGTAATTTATAGTATCTTGTTTAAAAATGTTAGCTTTGCCTACAAATTATGATTTTGATTTATATAAATATTTACTTGTATAATTTAATATTTGTTTGCAATTTATTGATTTAGTAATTCATGATTAATGAAATATTGACGGAAGTAATCTATTTTATATTTGTCATTTAAAAATACATTGTTTAAAATACTCGATTATTTATTTAAATGTTATTAAATAAATAATACGATTTTAGAACCAATTTTTGTCCCTTAATTAACTGTTAATTGTTTTGTTGAAGTTGAATACCTCGACGGAAATCCGGTTGCTGTCGAAAGTTGACTGTTTAAAAACTTGGGAACACGTTTTATTCCAACGGTTTTTTATTTCTTGTTCGTCAATTCGACAGCACCTGGCATTCGTTCTGGAGCTGTGAAGCAACGCGGTCATAACCGTAATTGTAATTTCATAACGATTAAACAAAGACTTTGAAAATTTGAAGGTGTTTTTATATTGAATTCTTTTAATATACATATACGATAAATACAAGTAGACTTTTTAGTAGGCTACACTTCAAAGAACGGTCCAGGATTATTGTAGTCAGTGAGGCCTATACCTTAGTAATTTTTAAATACCCCCCCCCCTCCCCCCCACCCCTCGGAAGACACGACTATTATGAAAATGTCCACTTTAAAGCTTTATATTTTGTAAATAGGCTCTTTGTATCAAAAATACAACATTATAGTGGGACGTTCCCTAAATAAACAAGTATTTTTAGTTTAATTTCTTAACTTAATTAAGAGTCACTAAAATGTATCAATATGCCAAGGTTCAGCTGTATTTATTCATTTAATTAGAACCGATTACCCAATTACACTAAATAATTTAAAAATAAAAACTCATCCACACAAGTTGACAAATTGTCAAATTAAAATCTACATATCTACACAATTTTTGAACAATAAAGTTCAATTAAATAATACCCAATTATACAAATAAATTCCTCAAATCACACACATAAATAATAAATTGAATTGTTAAATTATAGACCATTCATATATTAATCTCACAATACCTCAGACATACCAGCATCCTTCGATTCGTCAGCAAACACATCGCATTCAGCTAGGAGTTTGTTGAGCAACTGGTCGGACAGACAGACAGACATAATGAAACTAGGTTATATACCTATAGGTTCCTAGTTCGACTACGGAACGCTAGAAATTATTAAATCCACAGAGCATGCTGTCGTGTCAAGGCGCACATTAGTAAGTAACTCGTAACGTAACTCACACGTGGCTACTTTATCCCACCTTCCCCTTGTCACCTCGCATCTGCAATGCTAAGGAATCGTTCGAGTAATGCGACTTGAATCTCGATTTTTCAGACTTGTGGAGTTGTGGCGGGATGGAGTCTATCTAATATTTATATATCAAATGGTTTTTTTATTACAGATAACTACTTAACCTTTTTTACTAGTTTTTAAGACCTTATTGTACACTTGTTTATGCAAATATATATTTTGGATCAATAATCTACCTCTACTATGTTTCTGCAATTAGCAATATAACTAACCGTGTTAGTAGTTAAGTTGTGCAAATATGTATGTTTCTTTCAATTATTATTATACTTTGTTATATTTAGTTTACGTAGTCATAAATTAAAACTATTTTAGTCTTGTTTACACCTTCTTACATTATAAACCTATGTTTAGTCCCTAAGCTCAATCAACCAAGCGTTATTTTTGCTTTACATACAATTGTATCTTTTTAAAAAAATTATGTGACAGCATTGTATTGGGGATGAAGCTGTCTTCTGTAATACAGTTTTTTAAACTAAAACAGAAGACAGAGAACTCTCTTTTCTTTGTTCCCATGTTTTATTTATAATAAAAAGATTTGATTTGATTGATTTGATTTGAATCGTGACAATGCATAATTGCACAAGCCAATGCATAGAAGAAAATGAAACCTCTGATTCTATGAAAATAGACACTTACGGAAGTTTTGAATGAATAGATATGTATTTTTTGTTTTCACAAAATTTCTATCTTACAAGCCATTTTTACAGACGCTTTAACTTTAATTATTTCCTAACTGTACTGTAGACAGTATGTGGAGTACGCGGGGTACCAATCGGCCCCATATTACACGTTTTCGGGGGTAAGTCAGGGCAGCAGTCTTGGTCCTCTTGAATTCGTCATTATGATTAATGATCTTGTGGGGGTTGTTAAGGAGGCAGGCTGTTTGCTCTTTGCGGACGACCTGAAAGTGTTTCGAACAGTAGCGGACACATCCGATTGTGAACGGCTCCAGTCCGACATAGATAGGGTGGTCCAATGGAGCAGGTCCAACAAGCTACTGTTTAACGTAGCGAAGTGCTCCGTGATGAGCTACAGCCGGGCGCGCGCCCCCTTGCAGTATCAGTACGAGGTGGAGGGGGTAGTGCTGCCGAGAAAGACGTCCGTCCGTGACCTAGGCCTCGAAATGGTCCCTGACTTAAGGTTCCGGCGCCATATTGTAAATGTGTGCGTCAAATCTTTTAGAAACCTGGGTTTTATTCTGAGACAGAGTGTGCATTTTAAAAACATAAATGTTATTAAACTTTTATATAATGCCCTTGTAAGAAGTCATCTAGAAACAAATGCTATAATTTGGAACCCTAACGAAGCTAAGTACAAACTCATGGTAGAAAAGATACAAAATAAATTTACTCGCTTTTTGTACCTAAAAGAATATGGAGTCTATCCATATTACCCATTGATGTACCCGAGTCTGTTCGTGTTAGGTATGGTAGGGTACTGCAGGCTGTCAGTGCGCAGAGACGTCGCGCTGGTGAAGTACATGGTGCGTGTCCTGCGCGGGGAGCTGCACCAGCCGGCGGTGCTGGCGGCGCTGCGGCTGCGCGTGCCCAACGACTACTTGGGCGCGCGCCGCCGCCCCGCTATGCTTGAGGTGCCCAACTGTAGGACCAACTTACTTAAGTTTTCCCCCATGTCACTCGCTATAAACTTGCTTAATATCCTGTCCGAAAATAGCGTGGACATATTTTACCAAAACCTGCCGAAACTCTTAAAAATGGCACAGGTCGTCATTGAAAGTAAATGTATAATATAATGTATACCCAAATGTGTAGTATCTATAGTATTTGTATTGAATTTGTATTTGTCATATTAATTAACATAAGTTACCTAGACATAGCATCGCCTTAGGGCTTAAAAAAAACCTGTAATGATGTTGTTTCTAAAATAAATAAATAAAATAAAAAAAATAAAAATAACTTTTTTCTTTTTAGTATTATTTGACAAAGTCCATAACAGCATATTTAGCTTTGTTCTTAATACCAGTTATTTTTTGCTTTTCTGTAACCCGTAACTAAGTGTTCCTTGTGACCCTAAAGTTTAAATTTAATTTAATTTAAATTTATTTATTACACTTATCAACAAAATGTACATGCGTACGTGCTTATTTACTAGGTATTAGCTATTATTACATGCAATTTCATTTACAGACGAACACAACATGCACATTACAATTAACATAAATATACCTTTATGAATTAAAATATTATGATTTATATACCAATCTTTATATGTGTATGTCTATTTGTAATAATCAACAGAATTCCTACAAGTATTTTCACTATATCTCTTGCTAAGCAATTGAAATTATAAATTTCCTTTTCCTTTCACACGATGAAGCCAAAGATCAAACAGAACCTTCGAAATGATCGAAGAACAAAACTAATATTTGAGTAATACCTTGAACCCAGTTCTCTAAAAGCAGATTGCGCGAACTTCAATAATTGCAGCGGCAAACCTCATCTGACTGAGAGCCAGAACGGAAGGCTAAGCGTGAAATATGATGTTTCTCGAGGTGTGGACGCACTCAGGATTTAAACCCGGGGGATCTTTGAAAATCTCTGCAAATGGAGAATGCGTCACTCTTCCCGAATTGGTGTGACTGCGGAGTTCCTATTCAGTCCAGTTGCAGTTTAAGAGTAGTGGAGTTTCGTGTGAAAGGGCTCGCCCGGGGAAGTGCTACTACCATACCTATTTCTAGCGCCAAGCAGCATTAAATAAATAAAATAAATCAATAAATATTGCTGGGCATTTCACACAACGCTATCTAGCCCCAAACTAAGCTGAGCTTGTACTATGGGAACCAGATAACTGATAGAATACTTATATACTTTTTTTTTGTAAATACATACTTATAATATATAGACAAACACCCAGACCCAGAACAAATATCTGTAGAATTGTAGATCATGCAAACATTTGTTCCGCGGCGGGAATCGAACCCGCTACCTCCTGCGTCTCAGCCGGCTATACGCCCACTGCGCCAGGGAGGCAGTCAATAGCATTGCTGTGTTTCGGTTTGAAAGGAATGGTTGCCGGTGAAATTACAGGCACATGAGGCTTTACATCTGTATACCTCAAGTTGATGGACGCAGGGAAGTGCATCGTAGGCCACATTTCTAAGGAGCGTGACCTACTAGGCAAACTTTGTTATAGGCGATGGTTACCACTTAACATCAGGTGGGCCATAGGCTTGTTCCATCTCCATAGTATAAAAAAAAAGTCCACGTTCATGCTCTGTTGTCCGCTGTTCCTATCAACTACACAAATAATGATATAACAAGGTCACACCCAATGCTATACATGTGGCAAAACACTATTTAAAAATAGTTTAATAAACCTGCTGGATTCTACCGCTGGGCAAAGGGCCTCCCTTTTCTTTCTCTACATGTCAAAGTTTTCGATCAGCCAGATCTCATAAAGTATACTGAGCATATCATCATCACATCAGACGGCGCTGACCATATGCTTCTCTTAGATTTCCAGAGATTTACATTAATGACTGCTAAATATTTCAGAACATTGTAATTGGAATGTGGTGCGTTTTATATCCGTCTTTATATCCTCACTCAGGGTCATTGCCGTTAAGGATGCATAAAAATGGTATGGACTTTTTTTAATGAGTCTACCGATGTACATACCGTGGCTAAAAAATCTGCTTGAAACTTTGGTGCTGCTTTTAGAGAAACGTCCATGCAAACTTTAGTGTAACAAAAGAAGCTTAACAAATAAATACATATTGTTTTTTCATTTTCGAAATCAGAGTGTCCTTTAAATATTTACTTCAGGGTATTAGGGAAAAAGAAGCCCCTGGGTCTGTCCTAGCTACGCCCCTGTTCAAAGGTGGTCGTAGGTGCGGTCTAGACATGTTCATCTGTGAGATATGGCAGCTATGATGCCACCTCGCATGCTGAGCGACGGAGGTGATTTAGATGTCGGAATGTTGAGGTGGAATGTAAGTAAGCATTTGCAAAGAGTCTTATCCATTCTCTTGCTCATGGCTAAGAGGAAGAGAGTTTTTGTAATTTGATTGTAAAGTTGTGTTGTTTTACTTGCATATGCACTACTTGCATCTAAAAACGTACTCTACTAGCTCTTGCCAACAGAAAATATCAACTATGTTTTCTTATAGGTGCTAACTGTAATTATCTATACTTGGACGTAAACAAATTAGCAACATGGTCCATTATTACAAAAAACAAGAAAATGACACAATTCGAGTGCGCCGATTACTTGCGCAATCAGCATTTGCAAATCAGACACAATAATTTGATATCTTTTTTATAATACGTAGTATTTTTTATAGTAATCTTTGCTTTTCGACCTCCGTGGAGCAGTGGGCGAATAGCCGGCTAAAACGCAAGAGGTAACGGGTCCGATTCCCGCCGCGGAACAAATGTTTGCATGATTTACAGATATTTGTTCACGGTCTGGACGTTTTTCTAAATATAAAAAGTATGTACATATATTATTTACAAATAAATATATGTAAGTATTCTATCAGTTATCTGGTTCCCATAGTACAAGTTCTGCTTAGTTTGGGGCTAGATAGCGCTGTGTTAAATGTCTAGCATTATTTATTTATTTTACTATATCAATAAAACTTTATTAGAATTCAGTATGTGAACGTATCTGTTAGTCAAACTCGCAGCTCCGCGTGGACAGCTAATCTTACGTGCTCGCATTCTTGGCACCGCTCGCACTAAGTTATAGTTAAGCACGCAACTTCAGCTCTAACTTAACCTGAAGTGAGGACCCTGTAATGAGTTTACTTCAAACTTTAACATTGTTGGTTTTAAAAATGGGATTGAATATAGTAAATATTGAGCTGTTGGTTTTATAGGATACTTTTTACTATACTTTCAGAATAATATGTTGGTGACTTTGATGAGGCATGAACTTATGTGATTTAATTTTATTTATTTATTAGGCTCATTAACAGAGTTCATTTACTTTTTTCACCAATAGCGTTAACGTCAGCTCGGTCATTACTTGGATAGGTGACCACTAGTCGCAATTTTGAGACAGCGTTTCCGTGCTTTAAAAGGCACGTTGTCATGGTGGATATAAAAGTCGTCAAGCCATGTCGGAGACCTTCGGGCGGCCTATAAGCCCCGACACCAGAGTTAGCAACTTACACCAACTTTTTAATTAATTTATTTAGTAGATATCCAATTAATATCTAAACAAGAGTACGAATTCCATAAATAATATAGAAAGAATATTTGCATACACACCTTGCATGATTGATGTCACTCAAACCTTTTCAAAAAACGTGATCTTTACAACCAAATTACCCCCAATAGGGGCAAACACGCGAAACAAATTAAACTGTGCTCATTTTTCAACGGGAACATTATCGCGATGTCAAGGGTAGGGGATGGGGTTGAAACACGCCGAGAGCTATAAAAACTGTGTAAACATGTCACCTGTCACAGTGACGGCCGACATCACCGTGACGGAACACGTGGGATTGAAGAAGAGCTATATTTGGATGTGGCTTTAAAGACTAACTTCAAAGAGAAGAATTTCTAGCTGAAAGTTAATTTTATAGAAACCTGTTTTTATCGTGTACCTATCAATCGGTTTTTGTAGTACTCTGTCGTGTCATTCGATTAACATCATACAACACTGTCCAATTTTAATCATTCTATGTCGAATAGCCATCTAAGACCGAGGAGGTTGCGGGTTCGATTACCGCCGCAGTAAAAATGTTTGCATGATCTACAGATATTGGTTTCGGGTCTAGATGTTTCTTTATAATGTTTAAGCTGTGGTATATGTATATCATTACGCAATAAGTTTAAAGAAATAAATGTTATGACATTCCCTTGTCAATACATCTATGAAAATCTGATGTATGTTCTCAAGAATATTAATTTGTTTAAAAAAAATAGCGATAATCATAATTGTAATACTAGAAATAAACATAAACTCCTTGTTGCCTTGTACTTGTAGACTCCATAAAGTTAGTAAATCGTTTAAAGGGCAAGGTGTACGCTTTTATAACAAACTTCCAAGGGATGTACAAAAATTGACAATTAATAAATTTAAAAACGTAATTAAACTAAATCTTTCTAAAAAAGCCTACTATAAAATATCGGATTATTTAGATGATAGAGAAGTTTGGGATTGAAATTACTCCAACTCGTTCAAAATGTTACAATTTAGACGTAATTTATTTTCTGTATTATGTATTGTAAAAGGATCGTTAAAAAAAACAATCAGCCTTGTTTCTTGCCTTTCTTTCCTGGCTTGGTCTCGAAGGAACAGGCAGTAAAATTGATGTTTCAAAGTGATCCTTGTGATTTTAATGAATAAAAATGTTTGACTTTGACTTTTTGACTTTAAATATATTTATAAAAAGTTTTTCCGCTAAACGGAGCCCATTTCATCTGGCTCCTACTCTCCGTAATGTACCCGTGCCGTTTTCTGACCACCTCGAGCTTCTTGGTTCTCATTTCATTAACACCGATGCTCAATTTCAGCTCCTACATTGAGTCGAAAGCCCAGCTGGTCGCTAAGAAGCTTGGAATTGCAAAGGTGAGGCAGTACTTTACACCGGGACAGTTGCTCAACTTATACCCAGCACAAGTCCAATCGTGTCTGGAGTACTGTTCTCACCTCTGAGACGGATCAGCGAAATACCAGCTAGAGGCTCTAGATTCAGTTGAGAGAAGAGCCAAGAAGCTCATTTGCAATGACGAGTTAGCAGATGCAAGGCTCCATAGCTTCAAGCATCGTCGAAAGGTTGCAAGCCTCTCGGTATTATATTGGATACATTTTGGAGCGTGTGCGGCGGAGCCCTTCAACCTGATCCCGCCATCCCCATTCTATCGTTGGACAACCAGATGCTCCTCGATGCGCCGCGTACCTCCCATACGCACAAAGCGGTGCTCTTCCACCTTTATTATGCGCACCGCCTAGGAGTGGAACGCCTTGCCTGAGTCTGTGTCTAGCGTGTACTACAACCTAGGGGTATTTAAGTCGCGAGTGAATAGGTTTCTTCTAGGCAAGCGTGTATCATCGTAGACTGCATCATCGCTTACCATCAGGCGAGATCATAGTCAAACGCTAGCCAAATATGTAACTATATATATATATGTAAACAAAAAAAAACAAGTATTTATGAATTCTATCTGTTATCTGGTTCCTATAATAGTACAAGATTTGCTTAGTTTGGAACTAGATAGCGCTGCGTGAAATGTCCCGCATTATTTATTAATTCTTCGCTTACATTGGATATTCAAACACCAGCTTCGGGGAATTGTGGAGAGGAATAAATAGTTTGCGATATAAAATCTCATTTAGGTACCACATCCAAACTCCTCAGTTTATTTATAGCTGAGCGCTCCGTATGAAAAATTACAGGCAGTTAAGGCATTGACACATTCCACTGGAAGTATATTGAGGAGGATATGTCACGTGACGCCTTTACGGAGAGGTATACGGTAAACATGCCTTTACAATGGCATTTTTCTTTATATTTGAAGATTTACAGTTAATAATCACGAGAGATTTAACTCCTCTCCCGACGCAAAAATTTTTATTTTAGTCTGTTTTCGAATTTTAGAAATTTGGTATTTTTAATCCAAATATGTTTGATTCAGAATTATAATTATATAGATTTTTTTGTATAATATCTTTACGTATACTTATATTGTATATAGGGTGTTAGATAATATACGCACAAAAATGAAAGGGGTTATTTTGATGAGCATAATAAATACATTCGTGAAATGTTTACAATTGAAATATGAAATTTATATTGGCATGTAAAAACAAACACTTTATTAAACTTATGTTGTGCTATTGCATAATGCTTGCCATCTAACCACAGATACTGTGTCGGTGACATCTCGAGATATCTCTTGTTGTCCCTTTCTAACCCAAAACCCGCAGCCATCTCCGAAAGAGATTTCAAATCGGCCATTATTTATGGATGTCGATTGCAAGAATAGCCAGTAAGTTTTATATCGAATTAATGACCTTAACTTAGTCGATTTTCTTTAAAATTTGATAATATAACTAGTAGTTTTTTTTCGAGAAGTCTTTTTTTATGTTTTGAGAAACGTCACTTGAATATCGTCAAACCTCCTGTATAATGTGTGCATTTATTAAAAGAAGAAATACTTTACTTTTGATTGGAAAAGTGTTCAGTATATCTAAAACTTCAACCAAAGAGATTGTATAAATTTTTGCCCTTCCCTTGGCCTTACCAAACTCATAATTTGAAAAGTGTCGTTGTAAAAATTTGTGCCTTAGTCCGAAATGTTTGCATAATATGTTTTATGCCCTACCAAGACAATTTCGCACCCCTGATCTCTCTAATAGGTATAATACGATACGAATTTGCAGGCAATAATCGACTTACCTCCATACCATGCCCATATATCATGTGAGCTTACACCTGATGGGAAATTTATTGGAGGGGTACGTGCATTACGATTTTCCCTACATTTCGTTGTAGCTGGTTTTCTTGGGCTGTTATTGTGAAAACATAATATAACGTTTATTTCAAGATGTACCTAATTATACAAAAAATATCAATATAAGGGCCAATAACTATGAACACTTTACAGACTTACATACATACTGATACGACTATTGTTGGATGTTATTAGGAACACAAAGTCAGTATACAAATTTATTATAACGGTTCTTCAATACCCCGATCACTGATTTTACGGTTGCTTTCCGGCGGGTAAAAATGCGGGTACTCTCCTCGGATGGTCCGGATTCCGTGGAGCCGTGGAGGTCGTCAAGGAAGGTGCCAGAAAGGCTGGAGTGTGGCAAAGCCGGAACCTTGAACTCAAACTTTGAACCCGATATATAGGTTGTAAAACTGAATTTAACTTTACAACTTGCTAGCAATGAGAAAGAAAAAGAAAGAAGAAAGAAAGAAAATACATATAATACAATGAGCAAGTAAAGTTATAATAAAATATATCAAATTTGACCGAGTCGTTTAAAGACATGCCAATAATGTGGCGTGTGCGAGTTCGGGCGGTGCTAGCGGGCAAGTCACGGTCACCGCTAGGTGTAAAGCCGTTTGGAAACGTTGACTCAACGCTACGTTTAAAAGAACGAAAAAATGATCCACTGGTATAATCTATGTAATAAATATCTGACCATAGACTACAAGTGACGAATAAGAATGTAATTTCTACGTCAATCCAGCGGAATTATAAATTAGATAGGCGAGTAGGTGTGTATCTAACAATATACGTTACAACATACTACGTGTTTTGTTATGTACGATATTAAATGAAAACACGGGTAAGGCTAATGGCTAGTTCACAATACAACCTTAATATCAAGTCCTAAAATATCAATGAAACAGCCTGTATAAAATGGGTAAACAAATCATATTGATTCCCCATGTAAGCGGCATTGACGCAAAGGCACCGTCGATTTACGTTAAAATTTGTTTATTGTAAATGTATCGGTTACTGGATAAATATTCAAGCTACCGGTATTAAGCGCACCTCTAAAATCAGTTAATACGTTTCCGGTGATGTGTTTTATATAAGTAATGTTAGTTCGAGATAGTGACCAGTTAATTTTAAAAAAGTTGTTAATGTTACGAGCTGAGGGTTCGGGATAAAATAATGGGAATCGATCCAACCAAAATAACACTTTTATTTAACACTAGAACGATGATTACACGAACTTGGTCACACGTAATCACAACACATTAATTCACACCACTGTTGCACCACTTAAAGTCACCAAAATAATCGCACGTATAGCTTAATCCAGACTGACTCGCGAGCAACTACTGTTCACGCGAGACCCTTCTCACGTCAGTCCTCCAGGGCCTCGCTGAGACTCACTAACTGACTGACTGACTGTCCGGCCATCTCTCCGGCCTATTTATATCGCACACATTTCGATTGTTCGAGAACGATCTCGATCCTTCCAGGAAAGGGTCGGTGTTTCGACAGAACGACCAATCCCCATTGTGCGTAACAGCAGACAATAACAACAATAACACAGCAAGACAAAAGCGCTCGAGAAGTTTCGATTATTACTCATTGTTTAACAGCCTCGGCGTAACATTAATATGACCTTCGATATCACTTTTACCATGAAAAGTTATCAAATATGATTCGAAATGAAGTAAATACCTTTTCTAATATATAGTCGTATTATAATAGTATTTCGCACGTCTTTATATTAGTTATTTGTTGGAAATTTTCATAAAGGTAATGACTTTTTTGGTTTTGCACTAAAAACAGCAGATTTTTATAAACGGTTTCCTCGATGAACATTTAAAAATTTCTCTAAAAAAGTTAAAAAAGTCTTGAAAAGTAGTAGAACTTTAATTGATGTCGTAGGTGAGGATTACCTTAAACAAGGTATTATGATTTCAAATCTTTTGTGTTGCGTTGCGTGTTCCAACTGCAGATGTTTCTGAAAACTGAAGAGTTTTGGCCGCAAAGTGTGTTGTTTCGTCGTTTTCGCGAGCGACTATATGACACAGCGCAAGAGCGTCACACGCCGCAGACTTTACGTGTCAGCAAATAGTTTTAAGTAAGTACTATAATAAGTAATATATGTTAGTCATTAAGGTATATATTTATATGGGCCGTAGAATTAAGTTTTATCATCTTGTCTGTTGTATTGTTGCCTGAAATAAATATTTATGATTATTAATAGCTATTGCCTGCGACTTCGTACGCGTTACACTACTAAATGTGTAGGTAACCTATAAATAAAGCTAAACTAGCTGTTGCAACTTGACTTGACACCCCATTTTTATTTAATGGGAAGTGATTTATGGGGTAAAAGGACTATGTGGTAATCCAGGTTATAATATACGTATATACAAAATCTCATCGGAATCGGTTCAGCCGTTACGACGTGATTGAGTAACAAACAAATAAATAAACAAACATCCAAACTTTCAAATATATAATATTAGTGTGATAGTGTGATTACTTACTAGTCATTTTAACTTAGAAGTTTAACTTCTATACCTACACGACAAACAAAACACACGAAGGTGTGTCGGACTCAAACATCCGAACTAACATTCCCACTTCAATAACCCAACTAGGATACTAAAAGTACTAAAGACAACTAACGTAATCAGCATTACCTCTTCAGGTTAACAAGTCGGCTCTATAAAGGCGTGCAATTGTGGTTCCGTAGCTTTTAGGGTTCCCTCGAGAGTCGTAGAGTTTACTGTACAGATAAAACTGGGAGTTTGTTTTCTAAAAGGACGAAGAGGTAAACGTTGGTATTGTTACTTTGAGCGAAATTAGAAATTAAAGTCAGTCTTCGTTTAGTCTGTTTAACGCTTGTAAATCTTATAATGATATGGAGCTATTCTGTTACAAAAATAATATTGCAATTAAACGTTATCTACACATGATGTTATACATAGACCGATTTTTAAGCTACCGGTATTAAACCAATCTCTAAAATCAGTTAATACGATTCGGCATATGTGTTTTAAATTGATGGCGTGAATGCGGTGCCAGATTTTTAATACTTTGTCATTTAATTTTACAAAATATATATAGGGCGTTTGATAATATACGCACAAACATGAAAGGGGTTATTTTGATGAGCATAATAAATAAATTTGTGAAATGTTTACCATAGAAATGTGAAATTTATTTTGGCATGTAAAAACAAATACTTTGTTAAACTTATGTTGTGCTATTGCATAATGCTTGCCATCTAGCCACAGATACTGTATAGGTGGCGTCTCGAGATATCTCTTGTTGTCCCTTTCTAACCCAAAACCCGCAGCCATTTCCGAAACAGATATCAAATTCGCCTTTATTTTTGGATGCCGATTGTAAGAGTGGGCAGTAAGTTTTATATCGATTTAATCACCTAAACTTCGTCGATTTTCTTTAAAATTTGATAATACAACTAGTAGTTTTTTTCGAGAAGTCTTTTTATATATTTTGAGAAACCGTTACTTGAATATCGTCAGTATATTACCAAACACCCCGTATACTCATATATTTATATACTCATTGACTTCACTTGTTTCATTAATATTACTAAGTTATCAATTATCACTGTTATAATTATAGGTAAATTGTAGGAACTATCAATATATTATTTAGAGACCTTTAATTGGCTATTTATTTGTAAATAAACAATTTTAAATCTGTTATTTTTGTAGCAGTTAGCCGTTTCAATAGAAATAAAATAAAACATTTTTGATTTTTTTAAATCCAACTCCGTTCTTTATTATTTTATTTAAGTATAATTTATTCTTCATATTCCGTTAAATTTTGCCATCAATATTAGAACTTCGAACACAAACGTCGTCTTTTATAGACGTTTAATGAGCATGGTAAATATCCCGTTTTAAGTATAAATAGCATAACCTAAAATATTATTTCAAAAGTACTTACTATTTGTGGACTTTGGAATAAAAATACCCGGTATTGAACCTACAACCAACTAGTGTGCAAGTAGAAAACCGAGACGCGATTTTTAAGTCGATTCAATCACCTTTTCTGCTCGTTAAAACTCATCTTGCTTGTATGATAAATCCACAGAATATAAAGTGCCTGCGCCATTCACACATGGAATCAATCACGGGACATAAAGGGCGCAATAAAAGCGAGCTCAGACCAAAACGCTCATTTTCCACTTGTTTTCACCTTGCCACAGGAAACCTGCAAAAAGCTGACTCAATGAACCTCTCTATCTATGTGCATCGTTTCCTCAATGTAGAGGGTCGTAACCGCAATTCATGATTTTTCATTTGTCGCGATCGCACGTACGGTTTTTTAGGTGTTACGCGCTGCTTAAAGAGCTGCGGCGCGTACTGCGAGGCGAAACCCTGGCGGTAATAACGCTTCAGGTTGGATAACAATTTGACAGAAATTAAGAGATAACGATAAAAGTAAATGATTATTTTATAATGCAATAGTTTTAATAACAATAGTCAAATAATTATGACGTTTTTTGTAAGTATGACCAGATAAACCAATGGCGTGAAGTTTTTAAACAATAATAAGAATAGAGTCCCTAAATAGTATTAAATACCTTGTATTTCATTGTTGTAAAACGTTGCTAGACTTCTACATCTCTGAGATTAAAATACAACCAGCTATAACAAGTTGGCTGTGTCCAGCAGCGATGCGCAGTTTGTTGAATTTGTCATTTTCACGGTGACTCCTTTGTTTGAGCGATGGTGTCAATGGGGTGCCAGTTTTAATGGTTTAAAGTCCCATCGCCATTTATCCTTTAAAACAAGGAAATACTGACTAATCGATTGATAAAGCAAAGTAATTGAAAGAGGTATATGAGATTTTTCATGAGAGAATCGGATGAGAAGAGCTCAATGGCACACCTTGGAAGAGACCTACGTTTAGCTGCGGACTGCTATAAGTTGTTGATAATGAGACTATTCGCCTGTGTGTCTCATGGTAACAATGCCAAATAGGCCAAGTCTTATTTCGACGTAACTTGTGAGGCATTGTTATCGGTCATCGACTATTGGCTAGTGCTATAAACTCATTAAAAAATTAATTCGTTCAATCTTTACATCAGCAAAGGCAAACTGAAAATTATTCTTCTTAGAGTAATATATTAAAAATTGTTACGGCGGCGGCGAAAAGATTATCGAATGGAGACACTAGAAAGAACAGCGTAGTACGGCTCCACTATGTCAAAAGGACGACCTGATAAAGGTTGCTGGGAGCCGTTAGATGCTGGCCGTTAGTACAAGATCGGTCTGGAAATCTATGGGGAAGGCCTATATGTTCAAGAGTGGACGTCGAACCATTGTATACCGCATAACTGTGTATGACTGATATGTTATAACTTTTGAAACTATCATGGTTATGAACACTATTTGTACTAAAAACGGGATATTTACCATGATTTGTGATTTGTAATTTCGGAATAATCAAAATATCACAAATTATGGTAAATATCCCGTTTTTAGTACACAAAGACTGATATGTTGATGATCTCAAATCTTAAATGACTATGAATGAACGAAAAGTATTGTTTTTCGGAAATCAATAATCTAAAATGTATAAAATGCGTTAATAAATAGCATTAAGTTCGCCTATGTTCAGATTATTTTTATTCTGTGAAATAGCGATATTCCATTCATTCATTCCTTAAATAATGATAGACTATTTTATCAACTGAATCAACAAAAAAATCTGTTCAAATAAAACTATTGCCTATTGTGCCTACATAAAAAAACCGAACGGTAAAGTGAGAGCAATTATCACAGGCGTTGGTGGTGTAATGGTCAGCATAGTTGCCTTCCAAGCAGTTGATCCGGGTTCGATTCCCGGCCGACGCATATTTTTTTTGCAAGATTTGATCCGTTTATTATACGAGTACCTCAGACCTGAAACAAATATTTCAAATTATGCGAAAATTTTGACTTGATACGAGAATCGAAACCGCAAACGTCTTGCTTTTTAGTTAGAGATCGTTAAAAAATACTATGTTTCTAGTATTTTTTCGAATAAATCGCAATCAGAGTACCAGGGCCATATAGAACACCAGGAGATAGGCAGAAGGCAATAGTCCTACCATTAATCAGCCAGCGCTTATCCTCTAATTGAAAGCTCCGTCGTCGTTTATTGCGCCCATCAATACACTGGCTGTTGTCACTCGCGTCTTTTTAGCTTTTCACGGTAGCGCTTGATGGGTTTTTGTTGGCCGTTTGTATGGATTTGTTTAGTAAAGGATGGTATTGCTTGTTTGATACCTAGCGCAGGATAAATTCAAGTGTCATAACATAACATAACGTATTTTTGCGCGTCATGGATAGGATTGATGGGTAAAGTGATAGGAAAGAGGCACAAAGAGGATACTGAACGGATTTAATTTGTGTAGCAGAAAAGCTGTTACTCATTTATTAATTCTCATTATTTCTTTATCTACATTCTCAAAACCTAACTGGCGATTTATTTTCTTTGAGTTATATTAAGTTATATTTACAGGTAAAATTATAACGTATGCAAAAAAATATGCGTCGGCCGGGAATCGAACCCGGATCAACTGCTTGGAAGGCAACTATGCTGACCATTACACCACCAACGCCTGTGATAATAGCTCTCACTTTACTGATCGGTGTCTTCATGTTGGCACAATTGGAAATGGATTTGGACAAATATATTTTTTGTATTTATACAGTTGCTAAATCAAATCTATTGTTTCATTTCTTTTATTATAAACAAAATAGAGGTAAAGAAAATATAGTATTAGTGGGTAAATACTGGTAGCTACAAAATATATATTAATTTGAGGGACTACTTCAGCGATTTGTTTGGGAGCGCAGTAGTTAGGTATACTGTTCCTGATACACACGTCTAATGAAATTTAGTCTACTATACAGGGTGTCCTGGTTCTGGTATTTTATGCCTGAACAGAGTGATTCTGACCATGAAAATTACTAACTTTTTATAGAACAAAATAATAAATTACACAATTTATTTAATCGGGATAAATTTCTTCAATTTTTTAGATTGAATTTAAATCAGCTGTTTATTAGACTTTAAGCCTGACCTAGAATTTACTTTACACAAACGTAATATTTGACTTAATGTAAATTACTTTTAACAGTTGATAAACAGAATTTGAACCAAAATCTGCCGATTTTTACCAAGTGATTCAGTGAAAATCATCGAAAAAACAAAAGTCGTAGTACATTTGTTGTTCTCGCAAGTGTCGAGAATCACCCGCCCTCGGGATAACATACTAGTTTTGGGACACCCTGTATTTCAAAACAGAAGTTTCATTTTACGAGATGGTTATAATTACATGTTTAACTAGCAAAGTGAAAAGTATAGAGATAATGGTTGTGAGTGATTGGCGCAGGCACGGGCGCGGGCAAGACATCTATTCACCTGTCCGGTCGGCTCAACTCCTAACAATGCTCTATATAAAGCTGTTAATACCCCTCAAGACCCAAGCAAACCGAAAGCACGTGTATAGCGTGTGCGTGACGTGAACACAGCGGTTGTAATGTATGAAATTCTAAGGAAGATGTCAAACCGCCGCCTGCGTGATTTGCATATGCAAATCTTTTTTGTCGAGTAGAGTATAAAATTCAACTCGACAAAACTTCTCTAATAAAAACTCTCAAACGCGGCTGTAGCTTAAACGTTGACTTTTCAGCAAGATAATTTTAGAAATTAATAGATTTTTTAAATTGTAAAATCTATTACGAGTGTAGGGCTTCTACGAGTGCTTAAATGTAGATAAGAAATGTTGTGCGGAAACTAGCAAGTTCTAATAAACACATTGCATTAAAAAAGTTCAAAATAACAGTCAGCACTTTGGCATTCTCGCATTCTCGTAGGAAACCTTTTTTTTTCTGTTCAAGTTAAGTTCAAGTTTCAATTATCTTTTTTTCAGCAAACGATAAAAGTAACTAAGCAGTTGATAGTAGCTAATGCACCTAAACTGTGTTGCTAGTGTAAATCAATACGGACCAATTTCTTAACTTCGTAATCTCTCAATTTGCAAAATTTGATAGCATCAGCTCTATATCCTTCTTTCAACCCGCCCAAACAAAAGCATTTATCGCGATAACTCTAGCGGGCGATTGAAAAACGAACAGGAAGTGTCTAAAGGTTTTTAAAAAGAGAAATGGTTGTGAATAGCTTTTAAAGGTGCTCGAAGACAAATGGTTTCGTCGACGCGCTTCCGGCGTGAGCGATCGTTCGCATTCTACCGAATGCTGACGTAATGTTGCCGCTTCGATATTCAAATTGCAATGAAACTCTTTATGAAAAGAATTCTGGAGCATTGCATGAAAGGAGGACAAGTTTTTTAAGGTGGCCACTGACTAATCATCGTCATCATATCAGCTGTAGGACGTTCGCTAAACATTGGCCTCCATAGATTTCCAGAGCGACTGATTTTGTGCGGCCTGCACCGAACGGCTTCCAGCAACCTTTAGCCAAGAACCTCCACTCAAGAACCTATCTGCCTCCACGGCCGTCAGTTCTTCGAGCTTTGTGCCCTGCCCACTGCCACTGCAGCTTGCTAATCCTTTGACTAATACCACAGAGAAATAATGTACAACGTACACTAACTAATAACAAACTAACACTATTTCTGACTAGGTTAAAAAAAAACTATCACACCAATATTATAAATATATATATATATAAATATATAAATATATAATATAAATATAAATATATATAAGTTGAAAGTTTGTATGGGCAATCCATAATTGCTTAAGTTATGAATTTGTCTGAAAATTCATATTTAGGCATTTGATAAGATATAAAAAATACGTGTTTCTACTTTCTTGCAAAATTATGAAGAATCATGGGGGGGGGGAATAATGTAAGGGGTTACAATTATGAGGTATTCTTTAGATACACTTGTTTAGATGTACACACACATGTACATAGGAACAGTTGGTGTGTAAATAGATTGTGTTTTAGAGAGAATATTTTTATTGACAAACCACGCGTGTGAAGCCGCGGGCCGGTCACCTAGTAGTATATTTCAAGCCAGAATAACTAGAAATAAAATAAATATCTTGTATCCTGTAACGTTATAAAATAACTAGACTTGAGATAACAATAACAAGAATTACTCTATCTCAAACCCTCTCACTTTCAACCGCTTAGCAGCAAACTCTCAAACAAACTATTCCGAACTATTATCTAGTTGCTCCACTAAAGTTGCGCACAACAGGTAACCCGGCGGCGGAGTGAACTCGCTTCAGATGCCGTAAATCTAAAACTTCAGGTGAGGCGAGGTGTGAGAGATAGAAGTTATAATATTTATTTGACAAAATATACAAATATACAAAAATTCATTACATAAAATTATTAGGTATGTAGGTACATAATTGAAGACCTCCGTGGCGCAGTGGGCATATAACCGGCTGAGACACAGGAGGTAGCGGGTTCGATTCCCGCCCAGAACAAATGTTTGCATGATCTACAGATATTTGTTCCATGTCTGGGTGTTTTTCTATATATTATAAGTATGTATTTACAAAAAAAAGTACATAAGTATTCTATCAGTTATCTGGTTCCCATAGTACAAGCTCTGCTTAGTTTAGGGCTAGATAGCGCTGTGTGGAATGTCCAGCAATATTTATTTTATTTATTTATTTATATAACATTTACTAAGACGATGTGATACAATTATGTAATGGGCCTCAGTTGCCTAAATTAGACTGAAAGCATGCATTATAGGCAGTTGTGCTTCCTTTGCTTAATATCAAGAAGTGGTAGTAGTGTAGATAGTGAGTAGTACCATTCACCCCCACATACAATGTGGATGATAATGTGTATGGTGGTGGTGGATTATGGCTATATCATCACCATCATATTAGTTAGCCATAGGACGTGTATTGCTGAACGTAGGCTTTCCCATAGATTTCCAGAGCCACCGTAGGTACTTGTGCGACCTGCACCCAACGGTTCCCATCTAGTGCCGCCCTACGCTGAGCTTTCTAGTGCGTGGCCTCCACACTAGAACCTTTCAGCCCTGCCCTGTCAGTTTTTCGGGCTATGAGTAGCGACATCTATCACTGCATGGAAGAACTACTTTGTCATCAAGTTAATCGCGCGTCAATATGACGGCGACGACATCTAACGGCAATCTGAACAACATATCCACGCGAACGAAATAATATAAGAACTAAAACACAATATAATACTTCTTAACAATACCTGTTGGTCTTAGGACCCCGATTCAAAAGTCGCTCAGTAGGAGATCTCTTTTCCTTGGCAGACATCTTTTAACCTTATCATCTGCCAAACATGTCGTTCTACGTTGCCAACGTATCTAAATGTGGCATCGTAAATTTAAAAATTTAAAAAAAATTATTACCTCTAATGAAATTTTCAACTGAGCACATTTATGCTTTGGAGCGGAGACCACCCTCAAAACACAGACTTACGATGGTTTTCTTCAACTGTTTGAGTACGTGTTAATGCGAAAATACTATTATTATTATTATCAGCCCGCAGAGTCCCACTGCAGGGCAAAGACCTCTCTTCCCTCCTTCCACGAATCCCGGTTATTCGCTAATTGGGGCCACTCTGAGGGCTTAGCCAAGTTGCAGTCGATTAGCGATGACGCTAGTCGATACGTCCGCAAATGTATGGGATTTGACACATGCTATAGAAATATTACGTCATTCAGCGACAACAAATGTATGTAGAAATCGAATGGATTCGTGGCGAATGACATTTGGCTACGGGCCCTGGTATGCATCCAGTTCATCCCTCCATACAAAAATACTACTTCACTAATAATATAATATGTATGTTAGTCACTAAGTACTTATGTGGGCCGTATAATTCACAATTACAGTTTATTATATATATTTGAACATTGAACACATACATATATAAAATTAAAAACCGAACACATATTAAAAACAATAATTGTATTAGTGTTCTGTTAATGCTAATTCCGAAATGAAAAATCTATTTGAGCACGGCCGGGATTCGAACTCAAAACCTCCAAGTTTGGAGTACATTTTACTAGGCCAGCACGGTTCAACAATATATAATTATATTAAGATATAAATGAGTTTCTTAGCGATAACTCCAATGAATAATTTTATTGAATCTGACATTTTATTATTAATTTTCTACTTTAAGGTAAGAGCTGACAAGTTAAATATTGTAAATAATTTAATCTTATTAAACTTAGTTTTTCTATGATAAAACGCTGTTTAAAATAGCGTGCGATAAACGCTGATTATGGATGAACTCAAACTGTATTACGAACCACCTGTTACTAACCCATATTCGCATTAAATATTTTTGAAGTGGAAACTTCTTTAGGAGATTTGGATATTTTTTAAGTGGAAAAACCATTGAACTCTCGACACTGTTACCATTACCGATACCTCTGTATATAAGTATCTGTAGTGTAGTCTGCTTTTAAATTTTGAATACCCACCCAAACATTGAGCGCTAAATTTTTCACATCCGTCGGCACTCCCGTAGTGCCACTTTTTTTTTATTATTTTTATTTTAGACATTTGATCTTCTTTAATAAAGGAATCAAACAACCAATAATATAAATAGTTTCCGAAACACAGAGACAAAAACTCAAATCTCTAATTGTGTTTATCTCAGCAAGATTAAACACCGAACAGCGGTATTCTTCACGGAACCCTTCAGTAAACTCGTTAAGGGCTTACATTTTTTACTGAACTGTTTGAGGTCCGTTAATTAAAAACCTGTCTACCGTCTGTTTTACAATTTTTCCCGACTTCCTTTTAAAGTAACTTTCGGTATTTTTCAGACCTGAAAACCTGGAAATATAGTACTCAGTATTATTTATATCCTTGTATGTTTAGTTTGGTAATTGGTCAGTGTCTAAATTCGTCTAAAATCAAGCCGCGAGTGAACAGGTTTTTCTAGGCAAGAATGTACCATCGTATCATCGCTTATAGGTGAGATAGTATATCTCACCATTACAATCTATCATTTATAATCTTTAAGTTAGTAGGTATGTTTATATAGGTTTAAGATTTAAAGGTGAAATGAATTATCTAATCTAATCTATGTAGGTACTATTCTGAATGGTGTGTCCTGTGTGTGTGCCAGTCAAATAAATGTATTTTCTTTTATTTTCTTATAGTGACGAACTCGCGGTACAGTGGGAGAATAGCCGGCTGAGACGCCGCAGAAAGCGAGTTAGATTCCCCCGCGGAACAAATGTTCGTATGATCTACAGATATTTGTTCCGTATCTAGATGTTTTTCTATATATTATAAGTATGTATTTACAAAAAAAAAGTATATAAGTATTCTATCAGTTATCTGGTTCCCATAGAACAAGCTCTGCTTAATTTGAGACTAGATAGCGCGTTGTGAAATGTCCAGCCATATTTATTTATTTATAGTGTTCAAACGAGAGCCTATAATAAAAAAAGGATGACTACGAAATAACGAGAAATGAAGATATTTTGCTGGCTTTAAAAAGAATCACCTTTTAATTTGCCACAAAATCGTTACAAAAAAAGAAAAATAGCTTTTTGGCCTTTCTCTTTGAAATTTCGAAGTTAAGTCCCAAGTGAACATGTTTCTTCTAGGAAAGTGTGATGCATCGAAGACTGCATCTTCGCTTAGGCGAGATCGTGGTCAAACGCGAGCCTATAATTTATAAAAACCAACTTTTTGGATCGAACCATGAAGCTATGATCATAACCACTACACCAACAGAGGGACAATCGCGCTAATTTTGAACGGTACCTAATACCAAAGCAAAACCACAACCGAAAACGTTACGATAAGTGCTTATTATTTGAACGGAAATGAATTGGTTTTTTTTTTGGAACATAAGTTAGTGTAATGGCGCATCCACACATGCCCAGCGGCACGGCCGGCGGCCAACCCGGCGGCCAGGCCGCCGGCCATGCCGCCGGCACATGCATCTTCTGCACGGATCCGTGCTCAAGTTACCGACGACGTTGTCATTCGATTTTGGTCTGACCCAATATCTTCGTTTGATTTTGCGGTTCTTTTTATAAATAATAATATTCAATACTACACTTGCGATACACGCAACTACCTATATATTATAATCCAACATCTTCCAATTCTACGTACACGACTAACTTCGACGAAAGTCACAACACTACTGCGAAAATTGCAACCGCATCTGTTGGCCGCCGCGCCGGTAGAGCCGGCGGCAAATTCAGCGGCAGGGCGGTCTGAAAGCCGGCGGCAAACCCGGCGGCATAAGCCGGCGGCATGTGTGGATACGCCATAACGACAATCGAACTTTAAAATTGCGCTTATTTGTCAACGCTTAAGGCCGGCTTGCACAATGATCCCTAAACGTATTTAGCGACTAAACATGTTTAAATTTGACGTATTTGTATGATTTGACAACTCCTTAAATCATATTTAGCCATTAAATACGTTTAGGGATCATTGCGCAAGTCATCCAAAATCTAAAACGTTTTGTTCGGAACGATACCATTTTTGTCATCAGCCAAACCAAAGCTAATAAAAAATCAAAATTGATTCAAAATTAGCGCAATTGCCCGCAGTCCCTACAAGTACAATCCAGGAAAATGTTCAAACACATCATAAATATAAGCAACATTTAAAATTCACTTCCGCTCTGAATAATAAACAAATGCTAAGAAAGCTCTGGAGTGTAATTCCTTGCAATAATACACTGCAGTGCAAATAAACTGCACACGCAGTCCCGGCACGAACACCTGAATTAGTGCGACTTGTGTTTATTCATGCGATATTATAGTGTCAGGTATTTAAATTGTGCACCGAAAAATTAACTATTTAAATGCTTAACGATTAAAAAAAATTGATAAACTGTAGGTATCGAAGTATGTATGAGCACATTACTATTTTTACGACTTACATAAATAACTGTGTTGTTGGAACAGACAGACGCTAGAGTGAAAAAACTTACCATATTAAAGAACCAAGAGTGTACATATTTAGCAAAATAATGAGGGCGACTTGCACAACGATGCCTAAGCGTATTTAGTGGCTAAATATGATTTAAGAAGTTGTCAAACTAAAATGTTAAATTTAAACATGTTTAGTCACTAAATCCGTTTAGGCATCTTTGTGCAAACTGGACTAAGTATCCGCAAAGAGTTTGTTAATTCATTTATCAATGAAATATAAAAAAACATACGTCTATAACAAGCAAACTTCTTTACAAAATGTGCCATCCTTTCTAGCGAAAATCCCGAACAATCAAAAGGCAAATCAAAATCCAATATTTTGAGAATTCATGAAAAAATAACCGAATCGAAACAGCAAAATAAAACGTCCATAAACACTCGACATTTCGACGATTTCTTTTATTCCCGACCGTAGGGCGTTTAGCTCACCTGCCCTCGCATTGTTTGCCGGAGATAAACGAAAAAGAATCAAGTTAGACAAGTTCGAGATAACTTTACGTACCTGGGTTCTGGAAATCTAAAGTGAAATTAGAACACTACACTTTATTTCATCAGCCACTTTGTTATACGTTTAAGATAAATTTGTAAGTAAAATATTTCACATCTAAATAATTTGAGAATTTTAGGAACTTTTATTGATAGGTGGTATAAAAAAATTATGTTGACGTAGACAATTAATGTAATGTAAAATGTCACTTAATAAATACGTTTATTGTATAGATTTTAACTACTGGGTTTTGGATAATGATATAATTAGGCATTGTGTTATCGAGCTACAAACTTGTCTGTGATACATTAAACATTTGGTATATAATCTTTCTTTCGGATACAAGGGGTTGAAGACATTTAAAACTAAATCAAATTAACATATCTTACCACGACTTTTACAACTGTTCTGAAAGAAAACGTATCTTCTCAGCCGCAATCCAACAGGATTAGACTGTGGCTCAGTCACAGTCCTGCTTTTATCCTTCTGAGGTACGGAACCCTAAAAAGTAAAAATGGCAGCGGCCAGTCCAATCAATCGGGAAATAAGAAAAAATGATTGGATTCACCTCACGTGCGGCAAAAATATGTGCTGGTATTTATGTTGCAACTGTGTGTACGATTGTGCGGGTGACAGTTTTGCGCGCTTTGTGTTATTGTAATTACGGGACGATTTTTATGGTCGGAGGTGTAAAGTTTTTATAGAGGTTTATTAAAATGTCCAGAAATACCTATTTCATTGCTGTGTTTCGGTTCGAAGTGTGTGGCTGCGGGTGGAGTTACAGGTATTTATGAGATTTTTCTCCTGTATACCTGTATATGTTACCTGTGTATCCTGTATATGTTGAATTACAGGGTATGTGTACTTACTTCTAAGCTACCTACCACCTAAGCTAAAAAATGTATATGGTTACTACTTAACATCAGGTGGGATATGCTTGTTCAATCGTATATATATAAACTAGTTTTTTTATCAATATTATCAAAATAATACATTTAAGGAACTGACTTTATTTTTAACTAGCGGCCCGTCCCGGCTTCACACGGAAGTACATTTATTTTTTAAACATTTTTTATAGCAAATGTTTTATACCTTGGGTAACATTAATTAAGTTTTAGTAGAGATCCCTAATTTTTTCTTTTAATAAATATAGCCTATGTTCCTCAAGTTGTGATAATGTAGCATTCTAATGGTTAAATAATTTTATAAAAATCGGACCTGTAGTATTTGAGTTTATTCGTTAGAAACATACAAAAATACTTAGTATAATAATTAGTATTAGTATAGATAAGATTAGGTGATAGCACAAGCCATCTGATGATAACAATAATAATTGCATTACCTTATTGCGTACGTCCAATTTAGGACTTGGTCTACATGGCATTGCTATGCGCCCATTACCTGATCAGACGCACAGATGAAAAATCTCGTGTACCTTGCTAATAGTTAAAATAAAAATTAGATTTAGTAATATTATTTCTAATTTAGAACTCATTGTCTCAGACATTTTTTAATTTTTTGTATCTATTCCTAATAAGAGTCGATATTATTATTGATAGATAGGTAGATAGTTACGATTAAATCTGTTTTTCATGTGTGAACATTATCGAAACACTCATTGCGGTACAAACACAAGCTTATGATACCTGCTTCCCGGTTCGAACTGCACTCTTCAAGCCCTTACGTAATGTCGATCAAAATATTTAATAAACTACCTGACGCGTTGAAAAATGAGACTAGTAATATAAAATTTATCAAACAATTAAAATACTTACTAACTAGTAAAACTTACTATACAATTGACGAATATTTAATGACAAATTTTAGATGCTTACCTACTTATCTACTTTGACATTAGATTTGAATGTTTTCTTTTTAAAATATATATAACCTAACAAGAACAATGACGTCCATGATATTGTTGTGCCCAACAGGGTCCATAATGAGCATGTTCCTATTATTTACCACCTATTATTACATTGTGAAATGCAATAAACGATTGAGTATTGAGTATTGAAAGTACCCAAGTAGTCATTATTAAAAATACGCGATTTATCACGTACCGTTTTGTTGGTGTTTCGACAGACAATGTTTCGGTTCAATTCGTGAACCTTCATCAGGGTGAGTGCGATCCGCTCCGCACTGCGTATTGCCTCGCCTAAGTAATGTTGACTTTTGTTAAATCAGAGGTATTTCTGCCCATTAATATCGGTCAGCGAAATTAAAAAAATCCAAAGTCCAACCTTTTACTATCTTCAAATAACTTAAACCAACGATGTCTTAAGTTTTTTGGCGAGCGCGGTCAAAACAAAGTTTCCAGTTTTCTACCTAATGAAAACGGCGAAGTTTTTCATCTACGCTCCAACGATTCCAATTTGGACGCATCCAGTCGTAGGTGTTCCAGAATGTTCTAGAATGTTCCGAGTAAAATTGCGAATCTGTATATCTTGGGACGCTTGAGTTATTGTGGAAGGTTTCCAAAAGGTATGGAATGCTTCATGAGTTTCTGTAATTTAAAAAGTTAGAGATATTGAAATGTGAGTAAAGTAAGGAAAACTTTTTGGTTTTGGTGAAACGGAATTGATATTGCGTTCAAAGTAGGTTTTGTGGTCAAGTATTATGTACTATCTCTCTAATCTTTTTATTTTAGAACGACTTTAGGTTAATTTAATATGGAGTCTTTTCTACTGGTTGTAATCAAGCTCTTGGCAACGTCCTGATATCAACGTGATGGTGTAGTCGATTAAGGAGCACGCTTGCCTAGAAGTAACCGGTTCACTCTGAACTTGAAGACTCCGAGGCTATAATGGTGCGTATATGAAGCTGTGTAGATAGCTGTTTGAAAGCGATTAATATGAATATTTTTCAATTGTTTAACTGAAAACTGAGGATCAAAGTCAAGAGTGAAAGCTTACCATAATCAATACCCCACATTTCCATTTAAATCAGAAACTACGAGAACATTCATATTATTCAGAAGGTAGGTACTAGGTAGCAAACTTTGTAATTCAAGCGCGGAGTTTAATTAAAATTTTATCCTTTGAACGTGATAGTTATCTGTGGGTGAAGTGGTTTTTATCAGAGTTGGAATGAGAAATTATTATGGATATTATAAATAGTTCCTACACATTTATTAACAAATAGAATATACATTTATTTACATAGGTTAATGATTTCGTAAGTCTCTAATGGGAACAGAAAAATGATTTTTTTTCTTTCTTTCTTTCGTCTGTCTGTCTATCGGTGTGTTAATTTTCTTGACTAATCTGTTAGGTCTATTCCGTTTTTTGGTTTATAGTTGGATTATGACCTGGATTTAAGCTACTTTTTATTGGTATATAAACGCGTGCGATGCCGCGGGCGGAAGCTTGTATTTCTATAAAACAGTTGAATCATTTAAAGATTACAGGCATACGAAGCTTTACACCTGTATGCCTCAAGTTGATGGAAGTAGGGCAGTGCATCGTAGGGCACGTATCTAATGTGCTTGACCTACAAGGCAATACTTTGTTATAGGCGAAGATTACCGCTTAACATCAGGTGGGCCATAAGCTTGTTCCATATACAGGTCGTATAAAAAAAGAGTTTTTTTTTAAGATGGGGTCAACGATGGATCTTCCTTGCCTAGAAGAAACCTGTTTACTGGCCACTTGAAGACTTCAAGACCCCACAAGCTGGAAAGAACCACGATAAAAGTATCAGCGGATCTACAAAAATGCTATTTCATAATATTCTCGCAAGCTAAGCCCCCAATAAACAAGTGGAACACAACTGCACAAATAAACGGCGTCCAAAGTGGTGTTTACCTGTTTCGATGGCCGCGAGCGCGGGGTGGGAATCGGAAACAAATCACATAGTTCACATCCTATAACATATGGTTCACGCATACTTAGGGGTAAACACGTTATATTCTTACTGCCAATGTGTTTTAAATTCATTTAGTAACGGAAAAGCAGGCTTTGCCCGAAAGGCTCTCGAGTGAAGACCACGCATTGGAAAGCTTAGCGTAAGACAGCCCCCCCCCCCCCCCACTAGATGGAAAGAGGACCTGATAAAGGTTACAGGGAGTCGTTCGGGTGCAGGCTGTACATATAATACATGCCTTAATATGCCTTACTGTTTGGTAAGGCTGTATCTTATATTTCATTTCATATCATTATAACAAATATTTTCGTTTATTTCACATAATAATGTATTAATAATTGAGTTAAACTTACCGTTTCGTTCACAACGTTTAAACAGCTCAGTGTGCGACATCCCTTAAATTCGAAACGCCGGTCACGTCCCAGTGGGCTGAAGGTGGAAGCGGCCAATAAAAATGTATAGAGGGATTTGTATCGGGAATAAACTCAGCGCGGACACGTCGACAATTAGTGAATTATTGGCGGCGATGTGGTGCAGTGGGCAGCTAGCTTTATTTGCCACTTTATGTGTTTTTAAACGGTGATAACAGTAACTATTGTTTTGTAAACCTAACTTAATGGCCGTGAGTAAATTAGATAAAGCAAGATAAAAGCAAGTGTGAGTCGGACTCGAAGGGTTCCGTACCATTATCTATAAAAACGGCAAAAAAATCACGTTTGTTGTATGGGAGCCCCCTTAAATATTGGTTTTATTTTATTTTTAAAGTGAATATATAACTAAATATGAATATTTCAAGCGTCTACCTGTTGCCGTTATCAATATCGAGTAAAAACGAGCAAAAAATCACGTTTGTGCTATGGGAGCCCCCTTAAATATTTATTTTATGCTGTTTTTAGTATTTTTTGTTATAGCGGCCACAGAAATATATCATGTGTGAAAATTTCAACTGTCTAACTATCACAGTTCATGAGATACAGCGGAGTCTTAGTAATAGGGTCCCGTTTTACCCTTTGGGTACGGAACCCTAAAAACAAAAAGCGTTAGGGTAAAACAATTCAATAAAATAAATAGAATGGGCATTCTTTGACATTCTGTCTATCATACTGTCTGCGCATCATTACCATCGGTCTGAGTAAGAACTCAACCTGTAAAGATATCCCACAAAGGAGTTGTCAAGTTTGAGTTATGCCTAAATTTTGTATAGTACTCGTAGTTAGCATTCGCGTGACAGATTAACAAACACTAACAATGAGTTTAGATAAAAAATCTTTATTTCACAAAATAAATCAATTAATTATACGAGCTGGTGATGATAATGATGAACAATTACTAAGTAGTTTTAAAAACATCTTTTTACAATTAAATAATCACTAATCAATAAACAGGGCTTTAGTTTTTCAGGGCTTCGCTCAATAGCTTTCCAACGGAAGACGTCAGAAGCCGGGACACAGAAAATGTAGTCCGGGTCTTGACACACCATTATACTGATAATACTTAACTAAGTTCTTACCTTCTGATTGGTCCTAAGATTTATATAACTAGATAGATTAATAATATATTAATAGCTTTATAATATTTATACCCCAGTGTTTTGTAACATTTGTACTAGGTAGGAGTAGGTAACTCTTGTCTCAATAAATCATTTTTCATTTTCTTTTTTATAGCTCAGAATATCTCAGAAACTACTAAAATCATTCTAAAAATAATTTCCCTGATAGAAATCTACACTGTTCCCGATTGTTACAGAATTTATTTTATTTTGTTAAACTACTTACTATCTACACGTGCGAAGCCAGGGTGGGGCCAGCTAGTCACTAATCATCTTCATGTGTTCCGTACAGAAAGCTTACATAATCTCCGGGATACGTCAGATTAACTTTTAACGTTTTTGCGTTCATTACGAGTAAATCCGCCCATGGTTAGGGTGGGCGGCTGGACAGGTAAAATTGTGTCCAATTTGGAAGCTTACACACTAATCTCTACTTGATCATTAATAAGCGATTGGGGAAATTGTTTTTAAATGTGCTTTATGTTTTTCTTATGTGTGTATTAACAGTGATGACTTAAGGCAAAGAAACGTGGTCTATGGGCTTCATAAGAAGGGCCAAGATAGCTCAGCGTGCTTTGGAGAGGATATGCTTGGTATATCTCTACGAGAGCGATTTAAAAATTAAGATATACCAAGGTACTGACATAGCACAGAGGATAAGCAAGCTGAAGTGATAGTGAGTAAAGCACGTAGCTCGAAGAACTGACGGCTGTTGGGGCAGAAAGGTTGTTAAGTACAGGCCACGGACTGGAAAGACCCCCCACGGTGCAGGCCGCACAAGATCGGTCGCTCTGAAAATCTATGGTCTTTAGAAGATGGTGGTTTATTGAGTACTACTAGTTGCCAGCGGACAGCGGTCTAAATTCGATCGTAATTGAACTTACTTTTTTTTGTTGCTGAATTTTAACATTCACCCTTCCTTCCCCATTCAAACATCAACTATGCTAAATCTCACGTCACGTATTATTTTATAGATTGTTGGGAGTTATTTATTTACATACTAGCGACTAAACTAAAATTTCTTAAAGAAATCTCCAGTTGATCCAACAGAAGCAATACATAACTTCATTAATTCTTCATTGTTCAACCCCACGTAATAAATAAGATTACGTGGTTTTAGTCAAGTGTTTCAGTTGTTCTGTAAACACGATGTCACTCTATGAATAATTCATTGATAACTTCAGGTGGATCGTCATTTATTATTTAGATTTATCTGAAAATTGTTCGCCAAACTAAGCTTAAATTTAATAATCAAGAGATGCTTAAAATCAAACTTGGATGTGTAATTCCATTTAATACAAAAGATTACACAGCCTTTAAAAACCTCATCACCATTTTAATTGGCCTTTAATATTTACGAGAGATAATTTCACATAATTTATTTGTCATTAATCTTTATTTATTTCGAATTTTAATTACTAACATATAAATAAACAAATGCATTGCTAACCATATATGGACACATACGTCGGAAATAAATTTATTGAATTGAATTAAGCGAGACTAGTTGTTAGGTACTCAAATCCATCACATACTTACATTCATATTAAAAATGCGAAAGTTTGGATGTTTAACTGAACCGATTTAGATAAAATTTGGTTATGTTCTAAAATAAGATTAATACCTATAACAATGGATCCATTTTGGTCGTAAAAAAGCTATTACATTAAGACATGGATTCAAACATAGGCTATTTTATCAACAAACCTCGGGCGGAAGCTAGTAGCACATAATATGACCCATACGGTAGCGATTGCTACGACCGCATTTACTTCTACCTGCACACATATTACCTATTTTTAAACGTGAGGTCTACAAACTGTACTTAGCAGTTTCTTCAAAGTATACGTGTATTTTATATATTTATTATATATTTATGTAAGTATATGTAGGTATATTTTATGTCTCGGTATTTATTTAGTTTTTATCCTATTTTAATAAGTATTTATTGTAACACCGCCTCCTTTCACATTTTTTCAATCCAGTCCATCGAAAGGTTGCCTGGAAGATATTGCTATAAGCGATAAGGCCACCCATTGTACCACCACATGTCTTTAAGTTTTCTAGGTTAAGTTATTGTAATTTAGTGTTACACTAAAGAGAATAGATAAATCATCTATACTCTTCTATTCTATTATCTACATACCCACATTTGAAATAATATAAATAAATGGATGACTCATTTTCGGGTTGTATTTTTACTCGATCTTTCTCTTATCTATGAAAAAATCATAGTCTCGATGGCAGACCTCGGAACCAAGACTATTTTTGAAGTATCGAGAGAGCCTTGTCTTTTCTCCGAAAAAAATATAAGAAACCTCTCACCCCACTCTTTATATCTTAGTACAGGTTATCAATTTATCAAACTTATAAAAGTGCATAAATATATAATTTAAATCCCTGTTTTATAAGCTATCACAAAACTAATAGGCGCTTGCGTTCCTACCAACCTTAGCTCCAATAATATTACCAGGCGTTCACCAGAGACTTGTTTAAGAGTAGTAGAATTCCTTGTGAAAGGGCTCGCCCGGGGAAGTACCATACCTATTTCTACCGCCAAGCAGCATTGCTGTGTCTCGAAGATACTTAGTTCTACGGCATACGCAGCCAAAAAGATCCGTCTTTTTACAGACGTAGGTCGTAGACACAGCTAGACTAGTTTACTTCAGCTACTTCCACAGCATTATGTCATACGGTTTACTGCTGTGGGGGAGTGCTGCAGATATAAACACCGTTTTTGTGCTGTAGAAGAGGGCTATTCGTGCAATTTATAATATGGGCCCTAGAGAATCATTACGCAATAAGTTTAAAGAAATAAATATCATGACATTCCCTTGTTAATACATCTATGAAAATCTAATGTATGTTCACAAAAATATTAATTTGTTTAAGATATATAACGATAATCATAATTTTAATACTAGAAATAAAGATAAACTCGCTGTTGCCACTTGTAGACTCCATAAAGTTAGTAAATCGTTTAAAGGGCAAGGTGTACGCTTTTATAACAAACTCCCAAGGGATGTATAAAAATTGACATTAACAAATTTTAAAAGGTACTTAAACAAAATCTTTATAAAAAAGCCTACTATAAAATATCGGATTATATACATTACACATTACATACATTTGATTACGCCGGTATAGAAGACTTACTCAAATAAACTTGAGCATACGCACACATATTCGCTCAGACACACACACTCACACACACGCACACACACACACTCACACACATACACACAAAAAAACCCACCCTTACAAAAAACACGTACGCAAACAAAATACCCACATACACACGCACATGACCCACGCATATACTCACTTATACACTGATGCATTCGCATACATGTAAACATGTGCGCTCCGACATCACATTTCTTTGATTGTTGTTCTTTGTTTTGTTATTTCGTTTTTCATGTACTAGACTATAATATTTATAGCATGTCATTCAGGAGTGAACTGTTTCCTAGGCCACAGCTTACGCTTTTCTGGGAAACAGGGACACAACTCATCTATGTAACTTTTATGGTCACAATAAATATATTTCTATTTTTTTTTTCTATTTAGAAGATGAGAATCTTGGGATTGAAATTGCTCCAACTCGTTCAGAATGTAACAATTTAGACTTAATTTATTTTCTGTATTGTTAAAAGGATCATTAAAAATAAACAACCAGCCTTGTAAGAAAGAAGACTGGTTGTTTTTTTAATGATCTTTCTTTCCTGGCTTGGTCGCGAAGGAACAGGCAGTAAAATTGACGTTTCAAAGTGATCCTTGTGTTTTTAATGAATAAAAATATTTGACTTGGACTTTTGACTTTTCGGTTTGAAGGGCTATGAAATTACAGGGACATGAGGTTTAAACCTGTGTGCCTCAAGTTGATAGACGCAGTGAAGTGCATAGTAGGGTTTTAAACGTGCGTGACCTACGAGGATATTCTCTGTTATAGGCAATGGTTTACACATAATATAAGGTGGGCCATAAGCTTGTTCCATCTCCATGCAAAAAAAAGAGACTGCCCTTCACCCGTCAATAATGATCGTTTTATATTTCAAAAATAGAAAAACAAAACTATTCACAGGACGCGCGGATGGTGAGTTTTCAAAATTAGTTTTTTTTTTCTAGCCAGTATAAGGATATTCGAAACTAGAACGAAAAAGTCTTAGAGAAAAACGCTAAATTTTAAAGATTATTACGTGTACCTATTGGGTTTTATTTGCTCGTTAGTTATATCCTATTATTATACCTAGTAGGTATAATTTAAAAAGTAAGGTTCTTTCTGAATTCTGTGAAAAATAAAACGAATACCTTGTTACTACAAAAAAAGTAAAATACTGTGTAATGCATGTTTAAAGAATTCCTTGCCAATTTATGTTAAGAATTTTTTTCTAAACAGTGTTTAGCGGGTGTTTAAGTTTTGTGTGTAAAGAATAGCTGTATATAATACTATTAACAATAATATAACGTTTATTTCAGACAGCAAAACCCACCGCTAAGACCGCCCATTATGCTTATATTTGTTTGTTTTTTTATATATGTTGTGTAAGAGTTTTAATTAATTCATTGATTCACACAAAATATGCTTACAAGGCCCTCTAAGGTAATCTATAAATACATTAAAGAGACAAGAACATAAAACAATTAACATAAAACTAACACTTTTATTTATTTCGAGGATTATAATTACTGTGTTGTGGGAAACTAGTCTATTTTGTCTATTATAACACATAGGCACAGTAGGTATAAGGGCTGGTAGGTACAACTTGCCACCTGACTCTGTATAAATCATCCTCAAATCTCAACCCCAATTTGTATTGAACAGTCCAGAAGGCTCGAGAACAGGTCACGTTCGGAAACCTTGAATAACGATGAAATATTCACGGGTGACGTGCAGGTGGCGTGATGCGCCATTGCGGGGATTTCTTTATGCATGAACCTCTTGTGATTCGGAACGCACGTCCCGGTATGTGGACGAAGAGTAGGCAGAGTAGATGGGACTTTGAAATTTCTAGCTTAATTTATTTACCTACCTATTTACTAATTATTTACAAATTATGTTCATAACGAATAATTCTTTATTGTTCGTGAACCTAGGTACATAATTGATGGTTGAGCTTATATGCTAGGTTATATACTATACTAGATGTGGTGGCGTATTGCACAGTATAAAGACCGCTGGAAAGACTTGGGGGAGACCTTTGCCCAGCAGTGGGGCAAAATAGGTTGAAAAAAAACTAGTTTCTCCCATTTTAGCGTACAAACATTTATATAACAATTACTTAATACAATATTTATCACAATAGTATTTTTTTCCATTAATATATATAAGATGAATACAATTCATAATCAAATCAAATATGTGTTCAGCATAAATTATATGGATACAGGAATCTTTTCGTATAAAATGCAATTAATTAGATTATGCAAAGGATACTGTTGGAAAACAAAGGCAACCAATCTCAGAACAAAGGGCAAATCATTGACTTCCTGCGACTGTATTGCAATTGGTCTACACTACATTATGGACTATTTCCATGTCAACTTGCTTACATGGATTTAATTACCTTCTAACCGAAAAAAAATATTTTGACTAAAACGTGATAAGTAGATAGTGACAAAGTGCCTCACAGAATTGATAGAAGTAAGGTATTTTTAAACAACCCGTACCTTATCTGTAGCCTTATTCTCTGCCACTTCTATGTCGTTGGGCAGAGTGGCGTACCTCAGTCCATTTACATTTATATTGGCCGCGTCCGAGGCGCGAGTTCTTGAGGCGGGCGTTCGAATCGATTCAATTACAATACTTTTTGGTACCCTCATTATGTTATATTCAACCTTGGAAAGCAGATAAATACGTTTTTGTTTTAAAGTGACACTTTTGGGAAATCCTAAGATTTGTAAAACTATCTTAATAATTTTCGAGTTGGATGGGACTTGAACCCGCTATTATTCTCTTGATGTTGATGATGAATCATCTCACTAATCGACCCTGACGAGATATGAGCCTGTGGTGGAATTGGCAGCGCATCCTTGTATCATGAGGAAGGTTGCGGGTTCAGGTCTCATCCGATTCTACATTTTTTGAAATGGTTTTATAAATCTTAAGATAAATACAGTTTCGGTAAAATTTTCATGGTGAAACTGTTACCGGTAATGACTATTATTTTTCAAAAAAGAAACATCTATGCCGAAATATGGACACTCACGAACACACAAATTCAATAAGGTTCTGTTTATAGTTTAGCAAACTGAGTTTATTTATGCAAAAACCGTCACAACGTCTGAAAATAGACTTTTGATTCTGAAAATACTTACTAGATGTATTTAAAGTAAAGTAAAATAATAGACATTTATTTGGATCAACAGCAAAGCACAGACAAAACAGTAGGTAATAAATTAAAGCATACATTGAAAAAAAGACATTAACAACAACACTGAATATGAAAATGATAGGTACTTAGTACATAGTGAATATGAAAAACGTAGGACAGATAAAAAACAACAAATTTGACTCGAAGTACTATCACAAATATCGTAGCCTAGGTTTGTGCTTACGTATTTGAGCCACTTGGGGTCGAGAACCTGGGTCCTTGGGGTACCGGGGCCCATTGCGTTTTAAAAATACTTTCTGGGTGTCTGGTCGAAGTGACGTGTAATCCGAGAGCCGGCGTTTATCTAGGTCAACGCATAATCATTGCAATTCAGCGAGGCAATGCAGTTAGTGTCTTGGGGACACTTCCGCCTGGTAGTGATCTGGAGCAGTTGAGCTAACTATATATATGTATGACATATCTAATGTATGAGAAAATGATTTTTCTTCATAATATCTCTTTGCGTGTTTTTTTGCTATCATATTTTAATAGTTATTCTCCTATTCGGGACGGAGACAAATACAACAAATAAAAAATCGTCAAATCCAGCCGTTCTCGAATTATAAGTAAAAAGTGAGTTATAAGTGTTCGAACAAACCCGACTTTGTTTTATATACATATTAAAGATAAGATTAAGGTAATTAGCCAGAAGTCTAGGTATCCCACCATGTGTTATAGTGTTTTCTTTGCATGTAATGTCAAATAAATATTTTAATTTGGAAAACTTTCGAGACTGATTTCAATCATTATTATAAATACGGGATTTATCACGTACCGTTTGTACGTGTAATTGTCGGTCGAGACACCCATAAAACGATGCGTTATAAATCCCATATATATAATCACACTAATATTATAAATGCGAAAATTTGGATGTTTGTTTGTTACTTAATCACGTCGTTACGGCTGAACCAATTTTGATGATATTTAGTATCGTTTATTATAACCTGGATTAACACATAGGCTACTTTTTAGCCTATAAATCAGGTCCCATGGGATAAAAATGGGGTATCAAGTCAAGTTGCAACAGCGAGCTTAGCTTTATTTCTAGGTTACCTACACATTTAGTAGTAAAACGCGTACGAAGTCACGGGCACAGTATGTTTTCTATAGTATGTTTTCCTTGACCGTCTGAGAGCACGCACATATTTTTAACGGGGATTCGAACCCAAGATCTTACAGTTAGACTAGTCACTACGCAACTTTCAATAAAATTAAACCACAGATACCCGTAAGAAAATGCATAGGTAATGTACCAAGTTTGCGATATAAAAATCATGGTACTCTAACTTTGATATAAAGAATTCATTTCGCGGGCCAAGTTCGGAGCAGGTGGGGCGGCATCTTTATAATTTTATATGCTTTTCAGACTTTTTAATTTGAAGAACTTTTGGGGCCAAAATTTGTTTTTTATTGATGAGGAAAGATGAAAATAAAACCGATGTTATTATGCACGAATTATTAAAAAAAATCGGTATACAATATGGATCCATTATTATGAATTCTTTGAGCAAACGTTACATTCTAAGGGTGAGTAACATAGAGCTTGCAAATCCTTTATTAATATTCTGATGTTCCCCAATGGTCGGTTCCTTTAAGCGTCGGTAACCACCAATTACACGTTTCTTCTTAAAAAGGGTCAAAAGTTTGACACTTTTTCGAAGAGAAACGTGTCGTTATCGGTTAATCAGAATAATCAATTTATTATTAAAATAAATAAATAAATACATTTTTCAGGACATTTCACACAGCGCTATCTAGACACAAACTAAGTAGAGCTTGTACTATTGGAACAAGAGCTGATCATGTTTATAGGAGTCATGTTATTTGAAACTGGGATATTCCTTAGCCTTACCTTCCTATTATAGTTTCCTCTCACCAAAGCTTTCCGTTCAATGTCCCTGTCACCAGGTATTAAAGGTATTAGTCGCCGGAAATGCCACCGACCAAGTAATCAATAGTTGTCGCGCCATCAAAGCAGCGTCTCTATATTTATACCTCTCTGATCACCTGCTAATCCAGAAGCTATCTAGACTAATGGCAGGCATAGAGTACGTGCTGTGCAGAAGGCAAGTTTTATGTGATCAAAAAGTCAGTCTCACAATACTCCGAATTCGAGGAAGCATCAACATAATTCTAAAGATGACTGCTGAGAAACCTGAGTCTGCAGCGCTGGGGAGATTCACGGAGCTGCAGGTCTTGTGATGTGTTACTCTTGCTACGTCTTGTTTATATATAAATTGAATATAATAAAATATCAATTTTAATTTATTTATTTAAACAAAACATATAAATACAATTAAAAACCGAACACATATAAAACTCAATAATTTAAAAGAAGTCGGTTACGGTGTACCAATAAATGTTTTTTTTTTGTTTTTTTGCATATAAGTATTTATGGAAGGCAAAAGATTTGATTACTTATTTGAGGTATATTTCTGAAAAACAAGAATTATGTATTTAGTATATATTTATATATTAGTATATAGTATATATTGTATAGTGTATTTCTTCAAATGACGGTTTTTCTTTAAATTAATATACTGGCGTTTGACAACAATCTAGCCTGATAGTAAGCGATGATGCAGTCTATGGTGAAATACGCTTGCCTAGAAGAAACCTGTTCGCTCGCGATTTGAAGACCCCTAGGTTGTATTTATCACAGTATTGTATACTCTTTGTTTATTAGCTTTATTTCATTTTGCAGATACCTTCTAATTAATTGTAGAAAGCACAAGACGAATGGACACCTTTGCGACTGTTTATTTTATTGCCAGGATATTTATTGCTGTTTGAAGTTCTCTTGATGTACGGTAATGTATTATTGTGGCTGAAATCATTAGTCAGTAGTTCTGCCATTTAACCCTCTTTATCTTGACAGTTATTATTTTTGGTCACAGAGATTTAAGATTACTCGACTATTTACTACGATAAAGAGATTTGCAGCTGATGGTAAAATAAACAGCGCGGTGATGGAATTCGGTAGAATAACGACGCAAGTTTTGTATCCAAGTCTTTTATTTTCAAATTGAAGCAATTACTCCAGAAATGAACGACTTAACAAAAAATAGAATCATGTAAATAAATTGCTAAATAGATGTTCCATGATGTTATATCTTAAAAATTGTATTAACATCCATATTAATATTATATATGCGAAAGTAACTCTGTTTGTTTGTAAGTTTGTTTGTTACCTTTTCACGACTAACGGCTGAACAGATCGTAATGAAATTTAGCCAGGATAAGGATTATCTTTGAGAAGGGCATAGGCATCTTTTGTCTCAAAAATAATCTTGAAGGAGGTGAAATAGGGGTCGAAATTTTGCATGAGCAATCCATAATTCCTTAAGTTACGGTTCTGAAAATTCATATTTAGGCTTTTGGTAAGAAATAAAAATACGTGTTTAACTTTTTTGCAAGATCATCCTTAACCCTTTTCTTGACGGAGTGCACTGTCAGATACAGTCAACTTTGAAAAATCATACCAAGAAAAATATTATTACTTGAAACCGAACGTTCCTACTGTTTTAGAAAGTAACTGTTTCTGAACGCATTTACGTCATGTCATGTCAGTTTGACATAACCGTTTTTCATTCACAATCAAAATGATGAACCGACTCAAAGCAATCCCGCCGAAAAAGGTAAGAAAATTGATATTTTATGTTGTTTTTACTCAATAATATAATAATTATGCATATCACGATAAAGTACATTATTGTATACGTGTCAATTAAGTGAATTTTGATGCAAAACTGTATATTTGGTTTAGTAAACTAGAGCCAAATTGCTATGTATCTCGCAGTGCACATGGCCATGTTTACTGGTTTTTTATGTTTTGGTGTAATGTATCATGTAGTGCACACTGCCACGTTTATGGTGTTTTTATTTTTATTGTTTTGTGTTAATTACTTTGATGGTGGCTTGTTGGTGAATGTGGTGATGGTGTTAAGCTAAACCATAAAAGGTTCCGGGTTCGATTCCCGGTCCAGACAAAATCGATTTTTATACATGGCTACAGGTCTGTACATACTTTTAGTCTTGGTAGGTATACTGTATGCTCTTGTCTCTGAAATTTGGTTGTTGGTTTCTGGTCTTTTTATGGAATGTTTATGGTTTTGATTTTCGCTTAGCATGGAGGGTTAATTAAGCTTGTTTATCTTAGGGCGGAGTACAGCAATCCTTTGCAAGAGGCAGAATGCTTTGTGCGCTTATCCCAAAATCAGGCAGAAAATCGTCGAATGACGATTCGTCGACGGAGTCTGAAAATGAAATCCGGCAGTTTCCAATTCGACATAGGGCAGACGAAGAATCATCACCAGTGCCTTCACTACCATCGTCGATGGAAAATCTCAACCTGCTATCCGACGATGAAATAGTTGATGTCCAAGAAGCAGTCACTGCGTCACCATTACTGGCATCTCCACTCACTCGACTAGCTGCGCAAAATATGAAACAATTTGTAGCGACTCCACAGCAGGCTCCGACTCCTACAGCTCCACAGTCTCCAGCCACTCCTTTAATATCAACACGTGCCAGAGCAATTAGACCAAGATTGGTTATAGCACGTCGTCCTCAGCTAGCGAGAGTAAAAGTGCAACCTCTCAATTTTCGATGGACTGGACAACGATTCCGTCATCGAGCAGAAATAGCCAATAATGATTTACAAGAAGAGGCATGTCTCAAGGATCCATTTCAATATTTTTCCAGCTTTTTTACTGACGACATTTTAAACTACATAAAGGAACAAACCAACTTATATTCTACTCAACAAACTAATAGATCGTTAAATTTTACAGTCGAAGACATAAAAGACTTTGTTGCAATAAATCTGCTAATGGGAATAATTGATATGCCTTCGTATACAGACTATTGGTCCCGAGAATTTAGATACAGTCAAATAGCAGATATCATGCCCCTCAAAAAATTTCAACAGTTACGTCGTTACATCCATTTCAATAACAATTTGCTTGATGATGGGGATCGTTACTACAAGATCAGACCTTTGGCAGATATGCTACGTGCCAACTTTTTGAAAGTACCTCATGAAAAAAAATTCAGCATAGATGAAATGATGGTGCCTTATAAAGGGAAAAAAGCTGGTAATAGAAAACAATATGTCAAAAATAAGCCTAAAAAGTGGGGTTACAAGATTTTTGTTAGAGCTGGTGTAACGGGCTTTGTTTACGATTTTCTGATTTATGGTGGTGAAGATACTTTTAGAGCAATAGATTTTTCACCAGTAGAGTCTTCTCTCGGAATGGGCGCTAAAGTTGTGATAGCATTATGTAAAACTATACCAGATCCAGCGTGTACTGTAGTGTACTTTGATAACTTTTTTACAAGCCTCGAATTGATTCACTACCTGCGAGAAGAGATGGGTATATTTTCACTTGGAACTATAAGGGCAAACAGATTACGCGGAGCTGAGAAGAAGCTCATCACCGATAAAGCACTGAAGAAGAAACCAAGGGGTTCTCATTCGCAAGTCACGTGCAATAATAAGAAAGTGTGTATCGTCAAGTGGTACGACAATAAATGTGTGACTACCGCAAGCAGCTATGTAGATGTCCACCCTATATCTACGATCCAAAGATACGACAAGGACAAAAAGATGAGGTCAGCAGTGCCATGTCCTGAAATTATAAAGCATTACAACGCCCATATGGGCGGTGTTGATTTAGCTGATATGCTAATAGCTCTCTATAGAACTGAGCTAAAGGGGCACCGCTGGTACTTACCATTGGTATCACAGTTGTTAGACATATGTATAACAAATAGTTGGATATTGTACCGGAGAAATATTGGTAATGGAAAAATAATAAGTCTAAAGAAATTCAGGTACAGCATTGCCAAAAACTTATTATTACGCCACAGAACCACAACGAAACACACGGACAATGTGAAGGGCCCAACCCCATCAAAACTAATAAAGGCACCGGTTGCTCCAAGGCCAACTACAGAAATTCGCAGTGATCAACTTGGCCATTTCGCGACTTTTGGGACAAAAGGCAGGTGCAAACTATGTATCAAAGGTCAAACCACTGTATCATGTACTAAGTGTGGAGTCAGATTATGCTTAGTACCCGACAGAAATTGTTTTTATAGTTTTCACCACCAGTAAAGTTTTGTTAAGTACAAATATGTGATCTCATTAATTAAAAATAATTATTTTATATAACATTTGTATTATTACCTCTTTTTGGCAGTGTGCCTCGTGAGATACATTCGCCTGAGATGGTCATTCCTTACGAACATGGCAATGTATCTCACGGGATACGGAAGGTATCTCTAGAAACAAAACTTTATGATTTTTTTATTATTTTTCCCAGCATTCTATGTTCATATAAAAAGAGATAATTTGAAAAAAAAAACAGTTATTTAAGATTTTTTTTTTTGCCAAGAAAAGGGTTAAAGAGGATAAAGTAAAGGTTAAAATTATGAGGTATTCTTTAGATGCGAGGAGGTATACAGTTGGTATATAGATAGATGTGACCGGGATTGGGACATAGGCTACTTTTTATCCGACAAACCACACGTGCGAAGCCGCGGGTGGGTCAGCTAGTTATATTCTTAATTGGTTGTATAAGCCACGATAGAGCGCATCGATGGGCGAACCAGCGAGTTCCTCATAGAAAATGGTATTGTTGTTTCCTATAACAGAGTTAAATATGCCTGTCCAGGGGCCCAATTCTACTAAACCAATCGCTTCACTATGACAATGGTATCGTTGGAAAATGGCCACTATAGATACCTTTTGGTATTCTACTAACACAATCTTTTACCAATGACCGCCGTTGCTATGACAACGCCATTGAAAATTTGGCAGCTTATGACAGGAACAACAATCATAATCGTTAAATAATGGTATGGCTGCATAATCGTTTTACTTATAAATTAGCAGAATTGGGCCCCAGGATGAATGCAGTTGCCGTGGCTGAAATCAGCAAGGATCATCATCATATCCTTAATTATTTGACTTACACCATTCTAATTTTGTACACCCATATATTTGGTAAATATAGTGAACTAATTTAACTGAAACTGACATCTTTATTGGTGAACATTTCACACAGCGCTATCTAGACCCAAACTAAGCAGAGCTTGTACTATGGGAACCAGATAACTGACAGAATACCTATATACTTTTTTTTTTGTAAATACATACTTATAATATATAGAAAAACATCCAGACCCGGAACAAATATTTGTAGATTATGCAAACATTTGTCTCGCTGCGGGAATCGAACCCGCTACCTCCTGCGTCACAGCCGGCTATACGCCCACTGTGCCACGGAGGTCGTCGTATTACATGTATGTTTCAAATGATTATGATTATTTTATGTTAGTTTTGGAAAACATGTATTTTTAAGTCTACAACCTTTTTTTGCCGAAAGATTGCAAACTGTGTAAAACTAATACAGTTTTTTTTTGTTATATTTTTAACCAACTTTTTTTACTTATATAATTACATACATCTAATTACATAAATGCATGTTTTTAGGCCAACGAAGCATCAATATTCCGTCATGAAACTTATTAATTATGTGATCGAGCGAATCGAGATCTCTAAATCAACTTGGGCAAATCGGCGTTGTATGTACCTATGTATGTACATATGTATATATGTATGTACATATGTATATATGTATGTACATATGTATATATGTATGTATGTATATCTGTATGCATGTATGTTTGTTTGTTCGAGGAAAACTTTCGAAGCGTTGATCCTATCATCGTGAAATTTGATACATAGGTAGGTAGGTAGTGATGGCACAATTTTAGTGTGACTAAAGAGCTAAAAGTGTGTGAGGGTTGTTGAGATATTGAGGTTCAAGAGGGGCAAAAAAAAAAATGAATGTGAGACTATTAGGTCAACTGGGATGTAAAATGAAAGGTCTTGATTAGTACATTTGAACTCCGTTTTTATTTTTAGTAAAGTATTTATAGTTTTTGAGTTATTAGCCATAACAAAAACTGAACAACACAGGGTATCCCTCAGTGCTGAAATTTTGTATGCGTGTAGCTTAAGTGACACAAATATAGGCAAACGGTTGAAATCCAGAATAACTGCAATTTGCATCCCAAAAAAGGATAACCACATTACATGAACTCTCGTTACCTGTAATTTGAATCAAACTGTAGGTCAAGTTAGGTGTTTTTTATTTCGTGGCACTATTTATATAGTCAAATATTTCAAATAATATTTTTTTGTTTTAATCGAATACTCGCGAGATATCAGTTCGGGGCGAATCACTAGTTATTTATTTTTTACTAACATATCTACCTAACATAGTTACCTAATACAATAGAGTAGAGATACAATAATATAATAGAGATTGGCATACGTCAATCAATAATATTCATTAATATAAGCATTAGTCATAAATTATATAGGTACGTACATTTTTCTTTTTCTTTTTACAATATAATTTGATTCTAAATTATAATCCATACTTGTGGGAAATATTGAAAGGAAATGAAGCTGGCGCGACAGATAGCCTGTAAAACAATAGCACCTCGCAATGAGGCGCTGCACCTACCTTTGTTTCATATCCTGGTACTCTGTTTTTTTTTGCTTTTCTAAGCCGATAGAGGCAAGAGAGTGGAATCGGACTTTTTTTAAAGCAAAAATAATTTTACCAAATTTTCCTTATACATGCTTTTGTTAGCTTCACTCAGTCAAATTGTTTATTCATATAAAAATACTAGCTAACCGGCCCGTGGCTTCGCACGCTTGAAATTTCCCGTTCCCGTGGGAACTTCGAGATACAAAATATATAAAACACTCTTGTCAAAGTGACGCGACACTTCATGTAAATGACTTCACGTCAATGAACGATGATTAAATTATATGGATATTATTCATACAAAAAAACTAAAATTGCGATTAAAATGGGGGGGGGGGGGTGGAGGTAGGAGGGTGACAAATACTTTATGACCTCACACCTACCAAATATGAAGAAAATAATAAATAAAATTGGTCAATCCGTAGGAGTGCGACCACAAAAACCGTGACACGAGATTTTTATATATTTGAATTGTTGCACACCAAAAGAAACGAACCTAAATATGAACAGAGCCACAACTACAAAGACCGGGCATTTCTTCCAGACAACATTTTGTATTATTACAGTAATGGAGGAAGCGCATATAAAAAAAACTAAATTAAAGGAGAGCGTCATTTAGTTACAATGATATAAAACATCGTTATCTTAAAAATGTTGCTTAAGCAATACTTATAAACCAAATCATATAC